>CM053031.1:54270098-55557598 GCA_028564925.1 Lithobates sylvaticus | reverse complement strand
AAAATAAAAATGACTACACCATATTTTTACATAACACCTATCTAGTGTATATAAAAAGAGTTACAAACATTGCATTAACATATCCGACGAGTTTCGGAGTAATTTGGGCTCCTTCCTCACGAATAGTTTTTTGCAATCAGTATAGGTACAGTAATGTCCTCAAACCCATGATCCAACACTGGTCAGCATGATTAAAAGCAAAAAAAGATTGTGTACAATGGCCATCAAGGCTGGATTTACAAAGGGAGCCCAACCAGATTATGTGCAGAGGGAATGCAGCAGAATGGAGGAGAGTCTCCAGAGGCAAAATGAGGAGGCTCAAAACTGGCTCAAAACTGTGCGCAAATGGCATCACTAGAATCAAATGGATGGTAGTATTCTGCCAGGCTATGTCAAAACAGAGCGTAAGATAACATGCAGATGATGGTTACAAAGGACCAAATGGGGCTGAGGATTCAGTCCCTAGAGATTCTTAATCCAAGATCTAATCACAAGGGCATACAGCAAGTGCAAGATGGACTGAATGACTAACCGTGCTGCAATACAGGTGTCCCCAATGCACAAACAGCTGGATAAGTCTGCCTTTGACATCTACATCTCAGCATTTGGCGAACAGATGGCCACTCGGACGAGTGAATGGCACGTTTCCATTCATTTCTACGAAAATAAAAACCATGCCAAAAAACGCTCAACTCTGCCCGATTCAAGCTACAAAAAAAAGCTCCAGAACTTTGAGCTTCAGACGGAGTGGAGATGTGAACCATCTCCATTGAGAATAATTGATTTTTTTTTCTCCTCCAAAGTTTTAGAGCTTCAAGCTATAAAACACTGAGGTGTGAATGGGGCCTAATTCATGGCAAAAGAGAGGTAGGTGGTTCTTTATGAACATAGTAATGCGATAAGGAATGCTGATATGCAGTTCATTGTCTTATTAACTGTACTTTTAATACACATTTTATTAGTCACTTGTCTAGTTTATAAACTGGAGATAGTGTATGTTCAACATGAACACTAGAAAAAAGGAGCCTCAACTCCCTTCCTTCAACTCACCAAATCTCCATTTTCTAACCTGGTTCTTGGCACCATGACTAAAGTTTTTTTTTTTGAGACTATCCATGTGCAGAAGTTCTTCTCCCAGCCAACTTCTGTGCCAGTTCAGTAACAGAGCAGTAAAGTACAAAGTAAATATGAAGTGTTAGAGAAGGATGCCAAAAAATACAAAGGCCCTTTTTACACTCCTGCAACGAGGCAACGTGTGTGTTACCACAAAACACCAGCTCTTTGTGGAGTGCTTTACTGTACCATTCATTGTGCATAACCCCTTAACACGCTGTACAGTAGATGCACAATACCATATAGTACATTCCATGTGTTGTAGTGTGCTACTATGGCAGTGGTCTCCAAACAACACCCATTTGCTTGCCTTTATCCAACCCTTGCCACATTATTCCTGCCACTGACACCAACAAACAGGCATAATTGTTTCCACTGACACCAACAACAGGGCATAATTGCTTCCACTGACACCAACAATAGGGGGACCATTTCTCCCAAGGACACCGATTTCTTCTCCTAATACCAAAGATTGGGCATTGTTTACTCCCTCTGAGCACAGACCAGCCCCCCTAAAGTCTGAAGGACAGTAAACTGTTCTATGGAAAGGAAAGGGTTGTGAGCGTCTTTTGAGCGCACACATTGGCAGCCTATTCATAAAGAATGTGATTTAGACCCCTTTCACACCAAGGGCGTTTTGCAGGCGCTATAGCGTTAGAAATAGCGCCTGCAATCCGCCCTAAACAGCTGCACCATTGTCTGTAGTGTGAAAGCCCGAGGGCTTTCACACTGCAGCGGTGCGCTGGCAGGACGTCAGGAAAAGTCCTGCCAGCAGCTTCTTTGGAGCGGTGAACTTACCTGAAAATCAATGAAAACAATGGGGCAGCGCTGAAATCAATGGGGCAGAGCTGTAATACCGCCGGCAAAAACGCTGTTATTGCTGCATTTTGCCAGGGGTTTTAACCCTTTCTCGGCCGCCAGCGGGGGGTAAAAGTGCCCCGCTAGCAGCCAAAATGCGCCGCAAATCCGACGGTAAAACGCCGCGTTTTACCACCGACGCTATGGGCGGTGTGGTGTGAAAGGGGCCTTAAAGCTGAAATCCAGCTTTTGATACACCTTTACAGGAAGAAGAATCTTCGGTCTGCTACGGTCTTCTCTCCTCCTCTGCGTTGTCTTCTGGGTAATGGGGCGCGCTGTGTTCTGGGAACTGTGTGTTCCCTAACACAGCGCGTCCCATTCACAAAGCGCCGAGCGACTCACGCATTCGCAGTAGGAAACGGGCAGTGAAGCCGCAAGGCTCCACTGCCTGTTTCCCTTACTAAGGATGGCGGCGCTGGGACCCGAGAGCCGAGGGACATGTCGGCCTCGGCGGCCGACATCGTGGGTGCCCTGGAAAGGTAAGTCTCCTTATTAAAAGTTAGCTGCTGACTTTAAAAAAAAAATAATAATTTACAGCTGAAACACCGCTTTAAGTGGCCCTCGCTCTTCAAAAAGGTTATGCCTCCCTAGTTTAAAGAAAGACCCAAAGCTGGTTTAAAGTTCTGAAAAGCCTTCTCTTATTCAAACTGAAGTTCATGTGTACAAGACTTAGGCTGCATTCACACTACAGCAGTTTGAATCCAATTTGACAGCGCTGAGGTGCGAATGACAAAACATGTCGCCAAAAATTGTTCAGGAGCTACTTTTGGGCGACATGCGAGTCCCGTGTTTTGTCATTCCCCCCCTTTGCGCTGTCAAATCGCGGGCAGATCTGCGCAAATCTGCCTGCGATTTAAAATAGGCTTTACTTTGAAGGCAAAAAAATTAGTTCAGACGCCGAAATTTCCGACGTTTCAGCCGCTAAAACGCAGTACCGGCGTTTTGCCGCTATTTAGTTTATAAGCGCTTTTTACAGGTGCCCTATTTTTTAACATTACAAAACTTAAAATTATAGCAAATGATGAAAAAAAAAAAGTTTTTTTTTTTTTTTTTTTTAATTGTTTGCTATGCTTCATAGACCATTCATATACCCCTAATGAGCCCATGATCCAATCCAATACACCACTAGCATTGCTGTTAGCCAAAGTATAATTGGAAAGTGACCTATATGTTGTTAGATTTCAACCAGATGACCCCCATCATTAAGCTTCACCCCTGACTTGATCAAACATAGTTGCATGAAATTTAGGGTTAGGGGTTAGTGTTTCCTATTCAAGTTAGAGGGTTATGGTTAGGGTTTTCCCCTTGAAGAACAAGTTAAGGTATGGGGTTTCCCATTAGGGTTTTCCCCTTGAAGAACAAGTTAGGGTTTCCCATTAGGCTTAGGGTTTTTCTATTGAAGAATAAGTTGGGGTTAGAGTTTCCAGTAAAGCCCCATACACACGGTCGGACAATCCGCGGACCAGGTCGGTCGGATCCTGTCCGTCATACTTTGTCTGATGTTGGTTTTGCGTACACACGGTCGGACAAAGTTGTCGGAAAATCCGATCATTCTGAACGTGGTGACGTTTGTTGCCTAGGACGGGACTACGTAGAGGCTAGTAGCCAATAGCTTTGGTCTTGTAATGTGATCTGAGCATGCGTAGCACTTTGTCCGGTCGGACAACCGTACACACGATCGGATTTGGTGTGATCGGACCGTGTTGTCGGCAAATTTTTCCAGCAGGAGATAAGACTTTGTCCGTCGGACAATCCGACGTACACTGTCCGATGGTGCATACACACGGTCTGATTTTTCAACAACATTGTCCGATCGGACAGAATCCATGAAAAAGTCCGACCGTGTGTATGGGGCTTTAGGCTTATGGTTAGGGTTTTCCCCTTGAAGAACAAGTTAGGGTTTACTGTTAGGGTTTCCGGTTAGGGTTTCCCCATTATAGAACAATTTAGGGTTTCCGGTTAATTAAAAATATAAAAAAAATTGCAATTAAAATTTGCATAAAAGAGACAAAATACAATTTAAAAAATGAAATTACACATACAGGTTTTAAAAAAAATTATAATAATCAATTGCAATTTAAAAAATATTAAAAAAATTGCAAATTACCTTTTGCATAAAAAAAAAAAAAAAAGACAAAATAAATAAAAAATAAAATTGCATATACAGCTTATAAAAAAAAAATATATATATATATATATATATATATATATATATATATATATATATATATATATATATATATATATATATATATATATATATATATATATATATATATATATATACACACACACACACACACACACACACACACACACACACGAATATTTGCGGCATCTAAACACTGCAAAATGGGCATTTTTAAACGCAGGTTTGAAGCTGTCAAAAAATTCAGAGGAGGTTGCCTCAGCGTCCCGTGTACATTAAGCCTTAAGGCCTCATGTACACGGCTGCTGGTAAACAGACTTTTAGAGGCAGTTGGCTGCTTTTTTCAGCTGCCCCTGAACTCATCCAATGTTATCTTATGTGTACATGTACACAGGTCCGTTTAATGTCGTTTTTAGGCAGTTGCGTTTAGAAGCTTTTCTTTGAAGGGAAAAAAATGAGTTCAGACGCAAAGTTTCAGACGCTAAACACGGTACCGGCGTTTACAGGCGTTCTTTCATTTTTGGCCATTTTGAAAAAAATATATAAACCGTAAAAACTCGAGTATAAGCAGAGTTTTTCCAAGCACATTTTTTGTGCTGAAAATGCCCCCCTCGGCTTATACTCGAGTCAAGCATTTTTCTGCTGCAGAAAATTACATTTTCTGAACTTTGGGGCCCCGTATATCGGGGCCACTTGATGCTAGGAACCCCAAATTTGGTGTGCACCAAGTGGCCCCGAGATACAGGGCCCCAAAGTCAGTTCGGAAAATGTCATTCTCTGCTGCAGAAAAGTGCTTGACATTTTCCTAACCAAATTTGGGGCCCTGTATCTCGGGGCCACTTAGTGCTAGGAACCCCAGCTTTGGATATGTTGTAGCGCTAATTCCACTGGGTTGCTCACCAAAATGGGGGGTTCCTATCTGTGTCCATCTGCAGCAATGTCATTTCGGGACCCTTTGGGTCTAGAAACCCCACCTTTTGGCTGCAGCTAGGGGGCATCTAGGAACCCTTAACTACTGAGTTTGAAGTTCGGGGGACCTATGGCTGCAAATGGGCACAGTGAGGCTGCAAATGGGCATTGTTGACCATCTTTTCCACTTACAGTAGCTGCGCATTTCTCACCCTAGGTTTATACTCGAGCCAATAAGTTTTCCCATTTTTTTGTGGTAAAATTAGGTGCCTCGGCTTATATTCGGGTCGGCTTATACTTGAGTATATACGGTATATTTTTATTTTTTTTCAAACGCTTCTAAACGCAAGTGCGGCAAAACAGACGGTTTAAACGTGGGTTACTATCTGTCAAGTTAAATCGTTCAGGAGAGGTTGTAAAAATGTCTAAGACTCTAGTTTGAGCATCGATACTGTGACAGTCCCAGCCAGGACAGGGGCTTTTGAAGGGGACCGCAGGGTGGCATTCTTGCCTACTGACTATGGGCCCTGGCTTTTAAGGGAACACTACTCTTTGGGAGGTGTGTGCATGGGGGACCCTTACAGGTGGTCCTGCTTTGGGCTCAAGTCCATAGCTCCCCAAAACACAGACTATGTCACCTGCCATAATGTGTTTATTGTAAGTAGGCGTCTCCCATAGTGTGCCTCTTAAGGGTCTTCCTCCCATTGTTAATTAGATCCCCTATTGTGTCGGTCTGTCTTCTCATCTATGTGTTTATACTTGTATTAATGTGTATTTTACAGTACTTTATATTCAGGGTTGTAGGTGCCGAATGGTCTGGTCACCTAGGCTAGTTTAAGGGCCTAGTTAATTAGATCATGTTAATTATATCACTGTCAGCTATTAGTTGGTAGATATGGATCAGCATATAGTATATGTTAGTTGTTCCTTAGTTAAAGTGAAACTTCCGCTTATTTCATTCCTCCCCTCCTCCAGTACCACATTTTTGAGCGAGTACCTGTTTTTGACAGGTACCCTGTCCCCACTTCCGTTGGACCTTGCTGCAGCGAGGTACATCAGAAATCCAGCCCCCTCCTCCTCCTGCTGCCGAGCCAGTAAGAGCGCAGCACACTTCATGCATGTGCAGTAGGGACCTGGCAGTGAAGTCACAAGGCTTCACTGCCAGGTTTCCTTAGCGGCAAATACTTCTTCCGCTCTCCATCCTGAAAGATCCAGGGCAGGGGGAGACCGGTGGAGGAGCCGAAGAGGACACAGGGGGACCTGGAGGAACCGGAGAACCAGAAAAGGACTCTGGGGAACCCGGAGGAGGACATGGGGGACCGGAGGAGGAGCTGGAGACCTGGGAAGGATGCAGGGGAACCAGGGAGGATGACACAGAGGGGAACCTGGAAAATAAAAACAGATCGGGACCCGGAGGAGGATACGGAGAGCCAGGGGGGATGCAGGGGGACAAAAGAGGGGGACAGCTGGGGGTGATCGGTGCGGCAGTGGGGGCAGTTACAAACACCAATCTCCCTGACCGCCGCAGGAGGGAGAGAAGGAGAAGCGTCTGTCAGGGAGATCAGTGCTTGCATCACAGATCACCCCTGAGGCTGCCCAAGTATCAGCTCAAGCAAATGCTCGGTATTGGCACTGATACTAGTATCGGCACAACCCTAGCTAAACAAGAAACAATCTACATTCCCATCTATTTATTAATGCCAGCAGCATAAGGATTACAAATTGTTAATGCTGGTTTAAAGATAAGTTCAGTTTTTTTTCCTTCTAAGAATTATACTTACCTAGGTGGATACAGCGCTGTCTGCTGAAAACGGGTCACAGGAATGCAGAACTGACTGCACTCCTGTCACCCACAGGAGAAGTACAGCCAAATGAGCTTTGGCTGTACTTTTCCTTTAAGTTCTGCTCTGAACTCCAAGCAAATGTAACACACACACACACACACACATTTATGCAGGTTGCATGCATTAATAGGTCATTAAATGTGTTTTAATGAATTAAAAATACCTGAATTCCACTTGGTATCAGTCCTCGTTCACCCCAATGCAATTTGTTATACGATTTGACAGTTCAAAAATTGCATGACAAGTCGCACCCTATTTTCGGCAATGGAACTATTCAAAACGTTGCGACCCCGATTTTGGTTAAATGAAGTCACAAACCACAATGAAATCAAGATTGCACTGATCTGTGTGATTTCAAAGCCCCTATTGGTGTGAACCAAGGCTAACACAGGAGCATTAATACTGGGAGATGGGGAGGCAGCACAAGGAGACTGCCAGTTATGCTGAAGTGCTCATGAAATAGAAAATGTGCCGATTGAAGGAAAGAGCAGCATAGCCACCCAGTCTCAGGCCAGGTGAGGCACAAGACCAGCGAGTGTTACCAACTTGCCAGACATCACCATGTTGCAGGGCGGTGTTAAAGGGTAAGTGAACCCCCCTATTGTCTTCAGCCAAGGAAGCTGCCATCTTTGCCTCTGTTTAATCTACAACTGCCATGATGCTTCACATGTGATCAGTTATAACACCAGCCATTGGATGGTTTGACTGTTGGGTTGAAAGCACAACCAATGGGAGTGTTACATTTCTGGCACGTGCCAGAAATGAAACTTTTTTGAAACTGGTAAATGGATGGGTTTACTTCCGCTTGAATCTCAGGACTAGATGAACAGAAATGGTTCTGGTTGTACTCCTGTGGTTATAGATGGAGGACCACATTGTGCTGGAAATATTTACGCACTGCA
Source organism: Lithobates sylvaticus (assembly GCA_028564925.1). Classification (NCBI taxonomy): domain Eukaryota; kingdom Metazoa; phylum Chordata; class Amphibia; order Anura; family Ranidae; genus Lithobates; species Lithobates sylvaticus. The sequence continues at coordinate 55,549,823 of CM053031.1, read as the reverse complement.
GTGTGACAGACACATGATGTAAACATGCTTGTTTTGGGTCAGCAACTCACCACATAATGATGCAAGGATACGGATGACAGCCCTCACATAAGGCTTGGTTCTGACTATTGAAAAAGTTGCACTATTTCCAGTGTGACTTATTACACTCTATGGCACTCAAGTCGCAAGAAAGTGCAGGAATTGTTTTCCAAGATGCTGTGACTTTAGTCGCATAGATTGGAATGGGTGCCATTGAAATAAATGGGTTTTGACTTGTCATGCGACTTTAAGTGTTGCAAGTTGCACTAGTGTGAACTGAGCTTAAACCACCAAAAACCAAGTTTGCAATGGCAGCTCTCCTTTTTACTATTCTCATTGATTTTGTGTGTAGAGGTTCCGCCAATACTGATGATTACAAGCACCTTACCCAACACAGACACACAGTTTATGACATGTAACCTTTTCTTACAATGTGGATCATTTCATATGTATCAGTACTTTCTACAAGTTATATAAAACTTGCATTACATTTTAGGAGATAAAGCTGTTCCTCATTTTAGCAAATAAATCAAAGTGCACGACTAAAACATGAAAACAACCATATAAGCTGTTAACTATTGTAAGTGCCATATCATAAACTGCTGGCAGCAGAATATGAAGGTACGTACTCTGGAATGTAGGTTCAAAAATAGACTCTGCAAAACAGTTCTCAGTTGGCGGACCTTGAAGCCAAGTAACTTTTCAGAATGTTTTTCTAGAGTTCTATCGCAACAAGAAACCGCCAAATCCACCGCTATATGTCATGATCAGGCAGACAACACCCTTATATCTCAGGTCGATGTACCAGGCACGCCAAGTATAGCACAGTAGGGCCTACTACTTCACATGTCACTTTTCTACAACCCCCTCACTGAGCTTTGAATCATCATTATCAACTCATTGCCTTGTACACAGACAGTACCCAACTGTCCCCCAGCCTTGTCGAGATGCATTTTTCTGAACTGGCTTCTGAACTTGAAGCGTTTGTTACCCCAACACTTCATATCTCAGATATAAGCCCGCTGTACCATATACAGTCGATATAAAAAAAAAAAAAAAATCTTCACACCCCTGTTAAAATGTCAGGTTTCAATCATGTAAAAAATTTAGACAGATAAAATAATTTCAGAACTTTTTCCACCTTTAATGTGACCTATAAACTGTACAACTCGGTTGAAAAATCAAAAACCTAAAATAATGTGGTTGCATAAGTGTGCACACCCTCTTAGGCTGGATTCACACCTATGCAGTTTTAGTGCTTTGTGCATTTTGCGGATTTGCACTACAGTCCATTTACCATGGTTTCCTATGGAACACGTTCTGTAGTGCAAATCTGCAAAATGCACAAAGCACTAAAAATGCATAGGTGTGAATCCAGCCTTATAACTGGGGATGTAGCTGTGTTCAGAATTAAGCAATCACAATTAAACTCATCTTAAATAGGAGTCAGTACACGCCTGCCATCATTTAAAGTGCCTCTTATTAACCCCAAATAAAGTTCAGCTGTTCTAGTAGGTCTTTCCTGACATTTTCTTAGTCGCATCCTACAGCAAAAGCCATGGTCTGCAGAGAGATTCCAAAGCATCAGAGGGATCTCATTGTTAAAAAGTATCAGTCAGGAGAAGAATACAAAAAGAATTTCCAAGGCATTAGATATACCATGGAACACAGTGAAGATATTCATCATCAAGTGGAGCAAATATACAACGGTGACATTACCAGGAACTGGACGTCCCTCCAAAATTGATGAAAAGACGAGAATAAAAAAAATGGTCACAGAGGCTGCCAAAAGGCCTACAGCAACATTAAAGGTGCTGCAAAAATATCTGGCAAGTACCTGTGACAACAATCTTCCGTATTCTTCATATGTCTGGGCTATGGGGTACAGTGGCGGAAGACTTTTTTTTACGAAGAAAAACATCCAAGACCGGCTAAATTTTGCAAAAACACATCTGAAGTCTCCCAAAAGCATGTGGGAAAATGTGTTATGGTCTGATGAAACCAAGGCTGAACTTTTTGGCCATAATTCCAAAAGATGATATGTTTGGCGCAAAAACAACACTGTACATCACCAAAAGAACACCATACTCACCGTGAAGCATGGTGGTGGCAGCATCATGCTTTGGTACAAAAACCTTCAGGCTTCTGCTAGAAAGCTGAACATGAAGAAGAACTTCATCTTTCAGCATGACAATGACCCAAAGCTTTCATCCAAATCAACAATGGAATGGCTTCACCAGAAGACGATTAAAGTTTTGGAATGGCCCAGACCTAAATCCTATTGGAAAATCTGTGGCGTGATCTGAAGAGGGCTGTGCACAGGAGATGCCCTCGCAATCTGACAGATTTGGAGCGTTTTTGAAAAGAAGATTGGCAAATATTCCCAAGTCAAGATGTGCCAAGCTGATAGACTCATACCCAAAAAGACTGAGCGCTGTAATAAAATCAAAAAGGTGCTTCAACATAGTATTCGTTTAACCGGTTCCCGACGATGTACGTCGGCATAATGGCACGGGCAAGCAAAAGGGCGTACGGGTACGTCCCCTTTAAATTGCCGCCATGCCATCGCGTGCGCGCCGGTTGGGACCCCCATGAGTCCGGTCGCGGGTCCCGTGAACTCGATCGCCGCGGGGATACCCGCGATCCTCTCACGGGGCGGCTGAACGGGGAGATGCGGAAGTAAACAGCATCTCCCCGTTCTGCCTAGCAACTAGTGACACTGATCTCTGCTCCCTGTGATTGGAGCAGAGATCAGTGTTCACCAACACACAGCCACGCCCCCCCACAGTAACACAGCCCTAGGAACACTTAACCCCTACACTGCCACCTAGTGGTTAACCCCTTCACTGTCAGTGTCATTTACACAGGAATCAGTGCATTTAAATAGCACTGATCGCTGTATAAATGACAATGGTCCCAAAAATGTGTCAAAAATGTCCAATGTGTCCACCATAATGTCGCAGTCACAATAAAAATAAAAAAATAAAAAAAAATAAAAAATCGTTGATCGCCGCCATTACTAGTAAAAAAAAAAAATTATTAATAAAAATGCTATAAAACTATCCCCTATTTTGTAAACGCTATAACTTCTGCGCAAACCAATCAATTTTTTTAACCAAAAATATGTAGAAGAATACGTATTGGCCTAAACTGAGGAAAAAAAATGTTTTTTTATATATTTTTGGGGGATATTTATTATAGCAAAAAGTAAAAAATAATGTGTTTTTTTTCAAAATTGTCGCTTTTTTTGTTTATAGCGCAAAAAATAAAAACCGCAGTGGCGATCAAATACCGCCAAAAGAAAGCTCTATTTGTGGGGAAAAAAGGACATCAATTTTGTTTGGGAGCCACGTCGCACGCCAGCAAAATGGTCCGGTCTGAAAGTGGTTAAGGGTGTGCACACTTCTGCAACCATATTATTTTAGGTTTTTTTTATTTTTACTTCCCACCACCTAAAAGATTTCAGTTTGCTGTGCAATTAAGTTTATAGGTCACATTAAGGCTGGGTTCACAGTAGTGCGAATTGGATGCGGTTTTCCCCGCATCCAATTCGCATGACAGGAGATTGTGACCGACTGACTCTCTATGGAGCCGGTTCACACATCTCCGGAGGTGTCCTGTGCATCTTCGTCTCCGTTTCAGGGCCGAATTCAGGCAAAAATTTGGCTGCCATCTGTCCCTGTAAGGGAGGAGAACAGGGACACACCGGAACCCTGCTGTGAGCCGCTCCGCATGGAAGTGTGAACCCAGTCTAAAAAGGTAGAATAAGTTCTGAAATTATTTATCTTGGTCTCATTTTTTTACATCACAGAAACCTGACATTTTAAAACAGGGGAGTGTAGACTTTATATAGCCACTGTACCTGTATGAGGAAGTATCCTGTTCTCTTTGTATTGCTTCCTTTATGTGAAATCCCTGGTGTTCCTGCCAGTCCCTCTGCTTTCCTATAAAAAAAACTGACCGCACTAAGCATTATAAGACAGCATGATCAGTTCTCTAGCTATGCTGGGAACTCAGGGTGCTCTCCTCCAATGATCAGACTTGTCCTGACATAACCCCCCCACCCCCTCAGATCACTGGTAAGATCAATGTACTGTGGTTTCTCCTCCCCCAGCTCTTATGTAGCTGAGAACAGGGAATGCGATCACTTATAAAGAAGGGGGGGGGGGGGGAGTATTTATAATTTTTTTTTTTTTTTTTTTTTTTTTAGATCTACACAAAAATGTTTTGCCTTCCATTTCCTTTTTAAACTGAATGGCTTGTTTTACAAGGTGATCGTTTACAATCACTTTAACGCAATGTACAGGAACCCCAAGTCTGGCACAGTAAGGCCTCCTTCACAAAGGTGGTGGGGAGGGAGTGGAGCTTACTGCCCACCCTCCTGAAGGTTAAACAAAGAAGGATGGTCACATGTCACAGCTGCAATGCTTTGCAACACATTTAACGCAACATGCCGAGTTAACATGTGGCACCACCTGTCAAACTCGCCAATTAAAGTCGATGGGGATGTGCTGCCACTGAGAGACAAGCGCTTGGCTTGTGGTTGTGGTACATTAGCCCCATTATAAACTGCCACTCAGCAGGAAAAATAAAAAAAACAGGCATTCAGGAAGTGGCAACATCATCTCCTGAATGCCTGACAGTGTATACTTAGCCACACTTAAAAGAAATCCACCACAAATTGTCTTTCAGTGCTTTAGCTAGTGTGAACCTAGCCTATGTGCGTTTTGCTGTAAGGCAGCCCTATTTATTTAAATTGAATGGCACTGCAACACACCTTGTCCATGGGGAGTCCCCCTCAAGAAGGCACACGTACAGGCGTGCCAATGAACATCTAAAAGATTCAGAGAAGGATTGGAAGACAGTGGTATGGTTAGAGGAGACCAAATCTGAGCTCTTTGGCATTAACTCGACTCGCCGGGTTTGGAGGTAGAAAAATGTCGACTATGATCCCAAGAACACCCTTCCAACAGTCAACCACGGAGGTGGAAACATTATGCTTTGGGTCCGTTTCTCTGCTTCTTTTGCCGCATCAAGGGCCAATGGACGGGGCATTGTATTGTAAAATCTTGGATGAGAACCTTCTTCCCTCAGCCAGAACACTGAAAATGGGTCATGGATGGGTCTTCCAGCATGATAATGACCCAAAACATACGCCAAGGCAACAATAGAGTGGCTCAAGAAGAAGCACATTAAGGTCATGGAGTGGCCTAGTCGGTCTCCAGACCATAACCCTATAGAAAATATATTGAGGGAGCTGAATCTTCGAGTTGCCAAGAGACAACCAAGAAGCCGTAAGGATTTAGAGAAGATCTATAAAGTATAGTGGACCAAAATCCCTCCTGAGATGTGTGCAAACCTGGTCACCAACTACAAGAAACATCTTACCTCTGTGCTTGCTAACAAGGGCTTCTCCAAGTACCAAGTCATGTTTTGCTTGGGGATTAAAATACTAAATTTTACTCACTGAACTGCAACTTCAATTAACCACTTACCGACCGCTCACTGTATATATACGTCATTTTTTTGAAGAGGGATATCTCGGTAACGGCAGCAGCTGCTGCCACAACCAAGGTATCCCTCTTCATAGTGAGCGGTCCCCTTTCCGATAATGGTGGTCATCGCGGCGGATTTGCCGCGAGATCACTGCTATCGGCGGCGGGAGAGGTGCCCCCCGCTCCCCCGTGCCTTCCACCGCATACCGCAGCGGCGGAGGTGATCGGGTCCTTTCCCTGCCTGTGTATAGAAATGAGTGAGGCCAAGATGGCCCCCACTCATCTCTATACCATAGGAGGGCGGAAGCGACGTCAAAACGTCACTTCCGCCCATACGTCTTAAAGGGGAATTTCCAAATGTCATTTTTTTTTTTTTTTTGCATTTAAGTCCAAATATGAGATCTGAGGACTTTTTGACCCCAGATCTCATATTTAAGAGGACCTGTCATGCTTTTTTCTATTACAAGGGATGTTTACATTCCTTGTAATAGGAATAAAAAAGTGATCCATTTTTTTTTTTTTTTTTTTTTAAAACAGTGTAAAAAATAATAAAATTAAGTAAAATAAATAAGAAAAACCCCCCAAATTTTTTTTTAAAACACCCTGTCCCGACGAGCTCGCGCGCAGAAGCGAACGCATACGTGAGCAGCGCCCACATATGAAAACGGTAGTCAAACCACACATGTGATGTATCGCCGCGATCGGTAGAGCAAGAGCAATAATTCTAGCCATAGACCTCCTCTGTAACTCAAAAAATGCAACCTGTTGAATTTTTTAAATGTCGTTTATGGAGATTTTTGAGGGTAAAAGTTTGACGCCATTCCATGAGCGGCCGCAATTTTGAAGCAGGACATGTTGGGTATCAATTTACTTGGCGTAACATTATCTTTCACAATCCAAAAAAAAAAATTGGGCTAATTTTACTGTTGTCTTATTTTTTTATTCAAAAAAGTGACTTTTTTCCAAAAAAAGTGCGCTTGTAAGACCGATGCGCAAATACGGTGTGAAAAAAGTATTGCAATGACTGCCATGTTATTCTCTAGGGTGTTAGAAAAAAAAACAATATATAAATGTTTGGTGGTTCCAAGTCATTTTCTAGCAAAAAAAACTATTTTAAACATGTAAACACCTAAAATCCAAAACGAGGCTGGTCTGGAAGTGGTCAAAGAATTAATTTTTTGTGTTTTTTTCTGGATTTTTGGTTGATATTCTGTCTCTAATCATTTAAAATACGCCTATGATAAAAATGATAGACCCTTCATTTCTTTGTAGGTGGGCAAACTTACAAAATCTGCAGGGGATCAAATAAATATTTCCCCCACTGTGCAAGTATTATTGCAATGTAAAGGTGTTTCTCATCCTTTTTCAGACAAGGCACCTTTAAAAGTTTCTGCACAATCTTGATTCACACCATTCTAAACTTTAAAAACTTAAAGTGGAAGTAAACCCCCCTATCGTTTTCAGCCAAGGAAGCTGCCATCTTTGCCTCCGTTTAATCTTCAACTGCCACAGTGCTGCACATGTGATCCGTTATGACACCAGCCATTGGATGGTTTGACTGTTTGGTTGAGAGCACAGCCAATGTGCAGTTAGCATTCATGGCATGCCTTTTTTTTTGTAGACTGTTAAATCGATGGGTTTACTTCTGCTTTAACTAATAGATTTAAGGCAGCAACAATCACACATGTATGATGCCCAATGTTAGTGGAGACTTTTCTTCCAAAGCAAAACACACCTTTGCACACCGGTACGGATTAGTATTCCAATATTTCTCTTCCCCTTCACACAGCTAATGTGATCCCAGAGCTGATGGAGAGGGGCACGGGAGGGACAAACAAGAAGTGCCCAACATCCTCCTGATCACCCCGACAATGTCATTGGTTGTTAGAACACTGGCAGCTGGAAGGTTGTAGAGGTGCACAATTAAAAATATGTGGCTTTATGTAATCAATAGGCAGACTTGATTCACCGACTGGCTTGTATACAGTTTTTGGGCAATTTCTAGGCATTTTGCCAAGGCACCCCTAAAGACACCTGAAGGCACCCTGGTTGAAAAAGGCTAGTCTAAACCACAAAACTAACTTAAGTTAAAGTGGGGTGCCCCTTAAAAAAAAAAAAAAAAAAAAAATTAAAAGTCAGCAGCTACAAATACTGTAGCTGCTGACTTTTAATAAATCGGACACTTACCTGTCCCAGCGATGTGGGTGATAAAAGTAAACCCCCCCCAACCCCCGCGCGGCATAGGAATTCTTACTCTGGGCACCCTGCTGCACATGCACGAGCGGCGCCGCTCAGTCATCTGGGACCTGTCACATGTCCCAGATGACTGACTGCGCCGAGGGGAAGTGATGTCAGTGCCCGGGCACTGAAGGAGGCAGACTACGAGGGACCCCCTAGCAACAGGCATTTAGAGGCGAGTAAAAAAAAAAAATAAAAAAAATAAATTTCCAATTATTTTAAGCCATTTTTTTTTTTTTTTTTTGGTGAAAACACCACTTTAAGAATCCTTTGGCAGGCAACTTTTTATTTAAAAGTTTACCAGGAATTTCATCCGAAAAAGGAAATAAAATAAAATATACATCCCCCCCCCCCCCCCACAACATCCATATTGTTTCATCCAGTAGAACTGAAAGTAGACGGACTAGAACAATCTATAGTTGGACTTCCTTTTTCTGGTAATGGATGTCCGGTTTTATTGTGGTTTAGTGATAATCATGTCTGCCTTGCACCACTCAGTTCAAATATTAGTCAGGACACTATCTGCATAGAGTTTGCATGTTCTCCCTGTGCTTGGGTGGGTTGCCTCTGGGTACTCCGGTTTCCTCCCACATGCTGAAAGGGTTATTAGCTCCTGTCTAAACTGGGCCTGTCTAAACTGGGCGATGCGAGAGAGAGAGAGATAGGGACCTTAGATTGTTAACTCCTTGAGGCCAGGGACTTATGTGAATGCACACAAATTGTCAGCCTTAATATAAATACCTGTAATAAAATGCTTTGCCCAGCCCTTACTGGACTACTTAGGGGGATATAAGTGGTACAGTAAATATCTTGGAATGGACTAGTCAAAGCCCAGACCTCAAGTCTCCAAACTTTTCAAACAAAAGGGACAGTTTATTGTCCTTCAGACTCTCTCTCTCTCTCTCTCTCTCATTACAAGAGCCTGGAGGTTAAGTTGGAAGACACCAAGTGAATCCACACTCGTACGGTATCGCCGGACCGGCTGCAAGATTCTGGTACCGTATGAGGGTTCTTTAACTTCATATATCCTTCAGTTACAATCAAGTCTGTGGCAGAGACTTTGACAATTGTCTATCGGCTGCTAAATCTGCTGAGAGGAGATTTATCCGATAGTTGTAATATCCAGTTGCGAATGGCTATTCGCAATTCTCTGGATTTCATAGTTAGAGACATTCCGTTTGAAGCAGTTCCAAGAGGACCTGAACTTCCTACCTATACCCTCTATCCTTTGTTGAGAGTTTTGTCTACCATTTTGCAAATAAAAATCCCCAAAGTGGATCCAGTGTCAGTTGCTACAGTTCTTTGGGCCATCTACCTCGGGAAACCCCTAGACGCATACGGGGTCAAGAAGGTAACGGTAAGCCCAAATTAAACCAGCAGCTCCTTTGGGGGTTAGTGCTGTGTGTGTGTGTGTGTAATATATATATATATATATATATATATACACACACACACACACATACACGTGGTCCTGCGATTCTAGGTATCGGACGTGAGTGCGGGTAGCTAGTGGCTCGCTCCCGCTGTGATTCTAGGTAGGAATGAAGTATAGAAGGTATTCTGCACATTTTTTTTTTTCTCTTAAAAGGTTTAATAACCCTAAAGACCATTGCTGTGCCTTGAGATGCTTCTAACAAGGTAAAACAACAACCTTTGAAGCTGGCCGACACAGAATGGTGGTGGTCCCTAGAAGACAGTTTCCTGATTGGGGTGCATTATCATTCACTCGTACGGTATCGCCGGACCGGCTGCAAGGTGCTTTATCATTGTAATAAAAGTAAAGCAGATCTCCAAGACAAATTAGGAGAGAGTGTACCTCGCCAGCAGGGATACTGACAGCAGCAAAAAAACGACCGTTTACCTAACCCCTCCCCCAGTCTAGCCAGAGAAATGTTTTGGCTTTGGACGCACCTTGTCCTTGAGGGTAAAAGAATCGTCACTCTTAAAGATTTGAGTTTTCTTTCAGTTTTGATTTCTGCTAAATTCAGTTGTGCAGCCAAGGAATTGGGAGGGGGGGGGGGGGGGGTGACCTCCTCTAAGCCTGCCAAACACCCTGTGAAAAGAAGTCCACCACAGATCACTTTTCAGAAGGGTGGAGAATGGCTGCTGCACATCAGAATGAGCACTTATTGAAGAAAAGTTGGCATCAGTTAACTAAGGCTTGTGAAAACAAAATGGTACACCAACAGCTTTTTGAGTGGCTGCTCGATTAGGTGGGTGGTCAGGGAGCAATAAAGCAACAGTTCAACTATATCTGTAAAAAGGAGACCCTCCCCCCCCCCCCCCGGGCTATCCATGTGAACGAGCCTCAAGAGTGAAGAATTAACACACAGCCTGAAAGAAAGTGACAGAAAAGTAAATTATTAAACTTCTTCTTTTACATGCTGCCAAAGATTTGATATTTATAACCAAGTAACAAGGTCACAAAGATGATTGTCTACCCGGTCATACATGCCCAGCAAGCTGAAGTTTAATGGTTTGAAGAACAGAACACTGAAAGCAGCTGCCCAAGAGAGAAAAGAAAAAGCATGCAGTGGGCAAGGGACTATTCAACAGTGGAGCTGGTCATCTTGGTAGAGGCAAGCCTTTGCTTCCTCTGTCTGAGCCTCCAGCAAGGAGAACAAATGGTGACATCATCAAATCTCACTCCAAATCTCCAGAGACCAGCAGTCAGAGACACGGTGCTTTTAACCACTTGACAATCAGGGACATACCAGTAGATTGCTGGACTTCAAGTGGTTATACCAGGATGAAGCTTGCAGCTGCAGGTATCATCCCAGTATTGTTTTTCTTTTTGTTTGGTTCTCTTGTAAAAAGCAATCCTAGCGACTCACTAGCCGCTGGATTGCTTTTACAAGCAGCAGGAGGGGTTGTCCCCCCACCACCTTCCGCAGCTTTCTCAGGCTCTCTCGTTTCACCAGGAGACCCGATTAACCAGTCGGTGCTTCTGCTGGCTAATCATAGAGGTAATGAGACCGGAAAAGCCCTAATAGTCTCTATGATAAAGGAGACCGGAAGTGATGAGCATACAGTTTTTTTGTAAACGGCACCATTTAAAAAAAATGAAAAGCATCTGATTACACCCATCATGGTGTGATCAAATGCTTTTAAGGGCAGAGGGGAACCCCAGATCTCTCCATAAAAAGAGTATCGGTGACTACCGATTGCTGTCACAGGGGATATTTATATTCCCAGTGGTAACAATAAAATTGATATAAAAAAAAAAAAAAAACTTGTGAGGTATCAACCCAAACATCATATCATGGGCAGTAATTCTAGCACCAGACCTCCTGTGTAAGGCTCGGTTCACACTACGGGTGCAACGGATCGTCGCCGATCCGTGATCCGAACGGGTCACCCAGTTCGGATCGGCAGGAAAGGCCCCGACTTCGGCCTAGCTCCGGAGCGGCGGCCATCTTGGTACACCCGGCCGGCTGTTTACAATGTGATCGCTCCATCAAATGACAGAGCGATCAGTTGTAAACAAACTCTGCATTACCCTGCATTACCCATACCCTGCCAATACTACAGTGGGGGAGAGGACGTGGATATTCCAGTGGGGGAGAGGACGTGGATATTCCAGTGGGGGAGAGGACGTGGATATTCCAGTGGGGGAGAGGACGTGGATGTTCCAGTGGGGGAGAGGACGTGGATGTTCCAGTGGGGGAGAGGACGTGGATGTTCCAGTGGGGGAGAGGACGTGGATGTTCCAGTGGGGGAGAGGACGTGGATTTTCCAGTGGGGGAGAGGACGTGGATATTCCAGTGGGGGAGAGGACGTGGATATTCCAGTGGGGGAGAGGACGTGGATATTCCAGTGGGGGAGAGGACGTGGATATTCCAGTGGGGGAGAGGACGTGGATATTCCAGTGGGGGAGAGGACGTGGATATTCCAGTGGGGAGAGGACGTGGATATTCCAGTGGGGGAGAGGACGTGGATATTCCAGTGGGGGAGAGGACGTGGATATTCCAGTGGGGGAGAGGACGTGGATATTCCAGTGGGGGAGAGGACGTGGATATTCCAGTGGGGGAGAGGACGTGGATATTCCAGTGGGGGAGAGGACGTGGATATTCCAGTGGGGGAGAGGACGTGGATATTCCAGTGGGGGAGAGGACGTGGATATTCCAGTGGGGGAGAGGACGTGGATATTCCAGTGGGGGAGAGGACGTGGATATTACAGTGGGGGAGAGGACGTGGATATTACAGTGGGGGAGAGGACGTGGATATTACAGTGGGGACTATATGGTGGTGGAATTTTCACAGGTTTTTGCAAATTCAATTATTATTTGCTGATCCGAAAAATGATCCAATCCGTGACTCTGATCCGATCCGTGAGTTTTTTGATCCGTTGCACCCCTAGTTCACACTAGCCTGACTCCAAAGTTGCGCGACTTTCAGTGCAACTTTGGAGCCTGACTTTGATGTGACATTTTACAAATTTTTATTTTCTTCATTATTTTTAACAATTACATTTTTATTTCATTTTTTTTTACAACGCTTTCTTTTTTTTTGGGGTGTGGGGAGTGTCAGTGTGTTCATTTTTTATTATTATACAATTTAACCTTTTCAATATTTATTACAATGCTTCTGACATCTCCCTTTTGAGACAGGGAACAGAACTGAAGACAGAGATTCCTCAGTCCCTTTCTTTGGAGCCTCAGCTGCACTGAAGATGAATTCAACTTCATAAACTGAAGCATCGTAAACACAATTTACGATGCTCAGTGATAGTAATGAATGAACAGAGTCAGTGATCACTGACTGTGCATTTGGAAGAGGAAGGAGCCGGTAAATGACAGATTTACCAGATTCTTCCTCCGCTCTCCCTCCCGGCAGATTGAGGACAGAGGGGGCAGAGGAGCACAGAGGGGGACCGAAGGAGCATATGCAGGTCAGGGATGATCGGTGCGGCACTGGGGAGGAGTTACAATCACAGATTTCCCTGTATAGATTTCAATAAAGCAGCTGAAAGCTGCGTGAGGGAGAGAAGGAGAAGCGGCTGTCAGCTGCTTTATTGAAATCTATACAGGGAAATCTGTGATTGTAACTCCTCCCCAGCGCCGCACCGATCATCCAGGTATCGGATTAAGCATCGGAGCATTTGCCCAAGTACAGGGGGTCCCCGACTTACGAACGCCCGACCTACGAACAACCCCTACTTACGAACGGGGCGCTGTGGGGATCCTCTGCCGTTTTTCGCCGTCTTCCGGACGTTCTGCGCATGCGCGGCCATACGGAGCCTTGGAAAATGCCGGAAATGTCCGTAATTTGCCGCGCATGCGCAGAACGGCATTGGACGGACCATCAGAAATGTCCGTATTTGACGGTCTGCGCATGCGCAGCTGACTTACGAACATTTCCGACTTCCGTACAGGAGGGCAGTCCCTAACGAGTTCGTAACTCGGGGACCCCCTGTACAAGTACTCGGGCAAATGCTCGGTACCGGTACTAGTATCGGAATAATCCTAATTTGTTGCAGGGGCGTGCGCATTTTTAAAAGCGTGACATGTTTGGTATCTATTTACTCAGTGCAACATCTTCTAAATTTTTATACAAACAATTTGGTATTGAATTGTATTTTTCTGCATTAAAATTCGATTTTTGTTCCCAAAAAAATTACGTATGAAAAACTGCTGTGCAACTACTGCGTGACATAAAGAATTGCAACACTCGCCAATTTATTCTCTAGGGCCTCTGCTTTAAAAAAATATATATGTTTGGGGTTCTATGAAATTTGCTAGCAAAAAAAGATTGTTACATGTAAACAAAAAAAAAAAAAATGGCAGAAAGTGCAACTGGTTAATCTCATACTGCAGGTATACAGCTTTGAGGCTATAGACACCCCCTCCTGTCCTGCTGCTCAAATTAATGTCTATGCTATAATCCTCTCTGTTTATTACTGCAATGGCCCCCTGTGACTGTGTTATATGAAAATTACGCTGTATATACCTTGTATATTCACAGCGCCGATTGACCCGCTGCTTCTCTCCTCCCATGGCCCGACAGATGCAGTGGGCAGGGCAGCCTCTCTCCTCCTCCCCTCCTGACTGATGTCAGCAGGGAATCCCTGGCCCCACCCACTGCTTGTGTCGGGAAGAGAGGACAGAAGCTGCGGGTCAATCAGCGCTCAATATACAAGGTATATACAGCGTTATTTTCATATAGCAGTCACAGGGGGCCATTACAGTAATAAACAGAGGATTGTGAAAAGTGACAGTGGTGGGTTAACAGCTACTTTAAGAATGGGAGGTGGGCTGATCACCATAGCTAAAATTGCGCACTCCTTTTCAGTGGACTGACCCTTCAATTTCAATGTTACCACTTTGTACTTTATGTTGGATTATAAAGCTGAGAAACAAATATCTTGTATAATAGGAAAGCAATGACTTCTTATAATGGAGCCATACATTTGTTCAAATATCTCAGCATGATATGAAATTTTACATGTACTTGTGCAAAGGTTTAAGATTTTTTATTTCTCAACAGAAAAAGCACACAAGGAATCTCTTCTGTAAGCTTGTCCTGACTGGCTCCCAGTGCTACACACCTCCCTCTCCCAGTATGAGCTGTGCTGTACATGGGGATTGGAAGTCAGGTTATTATACTAGTTATATAATGAATACAGAGCTGCATTCATTTGACCTTTAGATCTGCCTGGAATTCAGCTTTAGATTGCTTTTCCACCTACACTATAATATAAAAATTCACATCCTTATCCAGTGATATATTTATAACAAATAAAACTTGTTCATCGGTCACAGCCTACTGTAAAAAAAACTGGCAGGTCTTCTAGTAAATCTAGCTTCCTTGTTATGGGTGTGTGACGGAAGGTAAGAGCAGCAGAAATGATATAATAAGCTGTTCCACCCAATACATGTATTCATAAATCATGCAAGGATTATTATTATACAGGATTTATAGAGCGCCAACACTTTACACTCGCGAGTACGGACACATTGGTGTCTATGGGAAATCTGTCAGCTTGACATGGCACTGCTTCTGGTTTATCTGATTTTGGGGTCGGCCAGCTTGCCTAGCCTCTTCCCGCCCAAGGTACATCATATGACGTCCTTGACTTTGTGCCGGTATATCTGAATGATGACTGCAGCGCATCGTTTAGATATTGGCGGATTCAGCCGGCGATTCAATAAAACCATAAGAACGATCATAGCGGCTGTTCCGCCGTTTGATCGTTTTTATGGGCGGCAAGAGGGGACGCCCCCCCTCCCTCCGGTGCTTCTACCGACTCACCGATTCCATCGGTGAGTCGAAGAACGGATTTGCTGGCCCCAGATGGTGACCATAGAAATTTCCAGCGGACCAGATGGTCGCCGGAGTCTCTATGATCGTTCGGAGGCCGGGCATGATGTTATGTCACGCCCGGCCTCTGCATTCAAACAAATGGCACCGCCTTGGCTGGGAAGCCGAGATGTTTTTTTGATTTCAGGCTTTCCAGCCTAGGAGGTGAGATGTGGGGTATTATTGACCCCATAACTCACTATAAAGGAGGACCGATCATGCCATATTCCTATTAAGGAATGTTTCCATTCCTTGTAATAGGAATAAAAGTGATCAAATTTTTTTCTTTTTTTTGTAAAGTGTCAAACTAAAGAAAAGTAAAATTGACAATAAAAAATAAATAAAACGAATTTAAAGCACCCTGTCCTCAAACGCAGAAGCGAACGCATATGAAAGTCACCCACATATGAAAACGGCATTCAAACCACACATGTGAGGTATCACTGCGAGCATTAGAGCGAGAGAAATAATTCTAGTCCTAGACCTGCTCTGTAACTCAAAACATGTAACCAGTAAAACATTTTAAAGCGTCGCCTATGGGGATTTTTAGGTACCGAAGGTTGGCACCATTCCACGAGCGTGTGCAAATTTGAAGCGTAATATGTTAGGTATCCATTTACTCGGCATAACTTAATCTTTCATATTATGCAAAAATATCGGGCTAACTTTAATGTTAGCATGAAGGCATGAAACTTTTTTTTTCCAAAAAAAGTGTTTGGAAAATTGCTGCGCAAATACCGTGCAACGACCGCCATTGTATTCTCTAGGGTCTTTGCTAAAAAGCATATATAATGTTTGCGGGTTCAATGTAATTTTATAGCAAAAAGAAAATGATGAATTTAACATGTAGGAGAGAAATGTCAGAATTGGCCTGGATGGGAAGCGGCTAGGTAATCGTGTAAATGACTATTGCAATGCAGTACATGCATTGAGAAGTGAAAAAGGGTATTGCTTCAATTTAAGTCCATTTTCATTTTACATACATGCTCTGGTCCCATTGTGTACTTCTTATATTTTTTTTTAAAGTGGGGTATGCCTGTATAGAGCACCACTTTATGAGAGAAACTGTAGGGGCCCATTCACACCAAAATGCAGTTTTCCACACCGCATTCCAATCCCACTGCCCTTGTGATCTACTGCAGGGATCAGTGCAAAGTTAATGACACCCCAAACGCAGGTTGCAAATGCAGTACATTTGCCCGCACCGGATCGCATGGTAGAAAAGTAACATGCAATGCGGTTGCCGTGCGTTTCAAAAAGTAGTGCATGCATTACTTTTGGTGCAAAGTGACTTCAGCCTATTCAAAATGAATGAGCTGAAATCGCACTGCACAGAACTGCATGCAATTCACATGCAGCTCCTAGTGTATAAATGACCTCATGGGAGGACTTGGGCATTTTTAAGCAGGCTGCATTTGCATGAAGACCACCCTAGGCAACACCCACATGTGATGCTGAGCCCCCACGATTGAAAGAACTGAAATCCAATGAACAAAAGTGATGGGCCAGGGTCAGTAATGCTGGGGAGGGAATGGCCAAGTGATGCTGGACACCCTCCAGCCAGGTAATGAGGCGAGTTCTATCTGAGTTGCTGTAGCTTCTAAGGCACTTTGTGAGAAGCTCACAGTGTGCATTCAAATCAGAGTTAACTATTTACAGGAGAGGAGCCTGGACAACTGTGCAAGACTAAGGTAAGGCTTGAGTTCAGCTCTAATACAAATCTGTACAGCAGGGATATGCAAATAGCGGACCTCCAGCTGTTGCAGAACTACAAGTCCCATGAGGCATTGCAAGACTGACAGCCACAAGCATGACATCCAGAGGCAGAGGCATGATGGGACTTGTAGTTTTGCAACAGCTGGAGGTCCGCTAATTGCATATCCCTGCTGTACAACAGCATTCTCGAAATAAGCTGCTAAATTACTGCATTTATCCCACAGAAGAAGATTGTCAACTGTCAATGCCTTAAAGCAGGGATCTCCAAACTACGGCCCTCCAGCTGTTGCGGAACTACACATCCCATAAGGCATTGTAAAAAACTCTGACATTCACAGACATGACAAGACATGATGGGAATTGTAGTTCCTGTACAACTGGAGGGCCATAGTTTAGAGACCCCTGCCTTAAAGGGGTTGTAAAGGAGATTTTTTTTTTTTTTAAATAGCAAACATGTTATACTTTCCTCCACTGTGCAGCTCATTTTGCACAGAGTGGCCCTGAACCTGGTCTTCTGGGGTCCCTTGGCGGCTGTCTCGGCTCCCCCCGCAAGTACTGCTCACCTTCATGTGAGCTCCCTCGCATGGTGTGGAGTACTTGCGGGCGTGCTCCCATGCTATAGCCGCTAGCTGATCACTCGGCCCCGCCCCCGGTGCGCCGCATCATTGGATGTGATTGACAGCAGCGCGAGCCAATGGCTGCGCTGCTTTCAATCCATCCACTCTAGCCAATCAACGGCCAGGGTGAGCGGCGAAGAGGACGTCGGGGGCGAGCGCGGGACTTTCGAGGGGTCATGTAAGTAAAACGAGGGGGATGGGGGGGGGGGGACGGTATTGTCAGATGTTTTTTCACCTTAATGCATAGAAAAAACGTTTACCTTTACAAGCCCTTTAAAGCATACCCGTCACCTTGTTTGTCACAAGATAAATTAATTACTTTACAAGAATACAATGCAAGCACTAAAGGGGTCCTGTGCAGACTGTCAGAGTCACAAGCCCCCCCCCCCCCCCCCCCAAAAGAAATAAAAAATCCTTGTACATACCTGCCAAGTAATCTGTAAGCATGATAGATGTAAAAATGTATTACCCCCTCACAGAGGTCACAGTACCCCCCCCCCCCCCCCCCCCGACAAAGTCTTCACCTGATTTTCTTTTCCAAGGAGTTCTATTGATTTTTCAAAAGGTTTTTGCACAATTGGAGTGAGATACATAAATACGTCCATTACACAATACAAGGAAATTTTAGTATTCAGAACAAAAGTGAGGGAAACGGAAAAGTATGTGGTTTTTCAAGTTATCATAAGGTTTACAAAAGTCGGCGAAAGATCTAGAGATATTGTTATACCTGGGCAGGGTTGGTGCAAGAATCTTTGACACCCCAGGCGAAAACCAAATTCCCCCCCCGAATCCACCCCCTTTGCCCGAGCATCAGTGTGACAGGTGTCGGCGGCGCTAGAGGAAGAATGCGGCTGCAGTAGAGATCACTGATCATGGAGGCGCGCAGGGGATGTTTGCTTTCGTTCCATCGGGACATGTCCTCCAGTGCTGCGCCTCTATAATGACACTACAGAGTGGCTGCCTGCGTAACATGCTAGCAGAGGCATCCCCTGCATCCCCTAGATGTGCACGCTTTATGCCAGCAGCGCCCACTAGAGGTTGTAACATTACAGAGGTATTTATAATACAGCACTGAAAACTTACATGCGGCCGGGCGCTCTAGGCAGCAGTGTACCCTAGGCGGTCGCCTGGTGGTTGCACCGGCTCTGTACCTGGGATGGGTGGGACAGAGCAAGCGGAGAGCGGACATCGAGGGGGGGATGTAGCTAAAAATGTTCTCTGTGCGCAGGAGATGTATATAACCAATCTATTCCCAAAGCGAAACTTAAAGTGTCCCCATCAGTGCAGCCTATCAGTGCCCACCAGTGTCGCCTCATCAGCACATATCAATGAAGCAGAAAAATTACCTGTTTGCTAAATTTTATAACAAACTATTAAACATGATTTTTTTAAATTTTTTTCAAAATTTACCATTCTTTTTTTGTTTGTTTAGCAAAAAATAAAAACCCCAAGCTGTGATTAAAAACCACCAAAAGAAAGCTCTATTTGTGGGGGAAAAAAAATATAAAAATTTAATTTGGGTACAGTGTTGTATGACCGCGCAACTGTCATTCAAAGTGCGCCGAAAGCTGAAAATTGGTCTGGGCAGGAGGAGGGTTTAAGTACCCAGTAAGCAAGTGGTTAACTTAGTTCCACTTTAAGGGCTTGTTCAAACCAAAAGCACCTTGTCCTCATGTTGATGAGGACAGGGCCTCTTCCCCACAACCCTGGCCATTGGTTGTGGGGGTCTGCGGGCGGGGGGCTTATCGGAATCTGGAAGCCCACTTTAACAAGGGGACCCCCAGATCCCGCCCCCCCCCATGTGAAATGGTAAGGGGGTACAAATGTACCCCTACCATTTCACCAAAAAAGTGTGAAAATGGTAAAAATGACAGGAGACGGTCTTTGACAATTCCTTTATTAAAATCTTCTTTCTTCTTTCTTCATCCTTCGGTTTCTTCATCTTCTCCTTCCGTCATCTTCTTCCATCTTCTTCCATCTCCTTCCATCTCCTTCCATCTCCTTCCATCTTCTTCTTCCTCCGATCCGCTTCTTCTTGCGCTGGTCTTCTCGTCCTTCTCATCCGGCATCTTCTTCCGTCGGCGTCGGTGTCAGTGTCCGTGTCTCTTCTTGGGCCGCTCCGCGCAATGGGAGGCTCCCGCTCTGTGAGGCTCCGCTCCGTCTGACTGGTCTTTTATAATGGAGGGCACCTGGTGACCCCGCCCCCTCTGACGTCATGGGGAAAGCCACCCCGTGACGTCCCCGTGCGTCAGAGGGGGCGGGGTCACCAGGTGCCCTCCATTATAAAAGACCTGTCAGACGGAGCAGAGCCTCACAGAGCGGGAGCCTCCCATTGCGCGGAGCGGCCCAAGAAGAGACACGGACACTGACGTCGACGGAAGAAGATGCCGGACGAGAAGGACGAGAAGACCAGCGCAAGAAGAAGCGGATCGGAGGAAGAAGAAGATGGAAGAAGATGGAAGGCGATGGAAGAAGATAACGGAAGGAGAAGATGAAGAAACCGAAGGATGAAGAAAGAAGAAAGAAGATTTTAATAAAGGAATTGTCAAAGACCGTCTCCTGTCATTTTTACCATTTTTCACACTTTTTTGGTGAAATGGTAGGGGTACTTTTGTACCCCCTTACCATTTCACACAGGGGGGGGCCAGATCTGGGGGTCCCCTTGTTAAAGGGGGCTTCCAGATTCCGATAAGCCCCCCGCCCGCAGACCCCCACAACCAATGGCCAGGGTTGTGGGGAAGAGGCCCTTGTCCTCATCAACATGAGGACAAGGTGCTTTTGGGGTCTTAGACCCCGAAAGCATCCTCCCAATGTTGAGGGCATGTGGCCTGGTACGGTTCAGGCGGGAGGGGGGGCCGCTCTCGTCCCCCCTCTTTTCCTGCGGCCTACCAGGTTGCGTGCTCGGATAAGGGTCTGGTATGGATTTTGAGGGGGACCCCACGCCATTTTTTTTGGCTAGGGTTCCCCTTAAAATCCATACCAGACCTCAAGGGTCTGGTATGGATCTTGAGGGGGACCCTACGCCATTTTTTATTTTTTTTGGCTGGGGTTCCCCTTAATATCCATCCCAGACCTGAAGGGCCTGGTTATTGAATTTGGGGGGACCCCTACGCTTTTTTTAAAAAAAAAATTAATTTTTTATCAATGACTTTTCAGTTTCAATGAATGACTGGTAATCTATGTCTAGGCAGGAATTTCCTATACTGGTAATCTATGTCTAGGCAGGAATTTTCCTGGGTTTTTTTTATAGCTTAAAAACGCCTATGCCATTTGAGCTCACTTACATACTGGTGCACACACTCTGGTGCAGCTGTGCATGATAGCCAATCAGCTTCTAACTACAGCTTGTTCAATTAAGCTTTTACACGAAAAAAACAAAACAAAAAAAAACACACTTTCAGTGGCTGATTGGTATCTCTGTAGAGCTGCACCAGATTTTGCACTCTCCAGTTTTAGTAAATCCACCCCAATGAGTCCCTCTGCTGCAGACCTGTAGTCTCGCATTTACAGATATACCTGCAAGAGGATGTGTGGGGAGAGCAACACACGGCTGCTCTGAACTCAAAAGAAAACAGATGTGTGCAGGGATAAGAACCCTGCAAGGAGAAGGGGGGGGGGGGTGTTGGAAGTTTGCGGGGGGGGGGTGAGCGTATGGGTGTAACATGATCACAAAGGTTGACTATACTAAGAATATGTTACCCCAACATTTTATATTCCCGATATGTTCCCGCTGTACCACGTACTTGTATGAAAAAGCATACTGTTCTCTTTGTATTGCTTCTTTTGTGTGACATCCCTGGTGTTCATGCCAGCCCCTCTGCTTTCCTATTGAAAACTCACCACACTAGGCATTAAAGCTCAGCATGGTCAGTTCTCTAGATGTCTTGCAACTCAGCCTGCTCTACTTGAATGATCAGACTTCTGCCGACACCTCCCCCCCCCCCACACACACACACACACACACACACACACACAACCATATTCACTGGGAAGATCAGTGTACTGCTGCTTCTCCTCCCCCAGCTCTTATGTAGCTGAAAACAGAGGGTACAGTGAGGGGAAAAAAGTATTTGATCCCCTGCTGATTTTGTATGTTTGACCACTGACAAAGAAATGATCAGTCTATAATTTTAATGGTAGGTTTATTTTAACAGTGAGAGACAGAACAACAAAAATATCGAGAAAAAACACATTTCAAAAAAGTTATCTGCATTTTAAATGGAGTGAAATAAGTATTTCATCCCCTATCAAATCAGCAAGATTTCTGGCTCCCGGGTGTCTTCTATACAGGTAGAGGAGCTGAGATTAGGAGCACTCTTAAAAAGGGAGTGCTTCTAATCTCAGCTTGTTACCTGTATAAAAAAAAAATTAATAAAAAAAAGTCTAATCTATCCCCTATTTTGTAGACGGTATAACTTTTGAGCAAACCAATCAATATAGGCTTATTGGGATTTTATTTTTATTTTTTTTATTTTTTTTTAACTAGTATCGGTGCCGATATTGAGTATTCACACAAGTATTGGCACTCGTGCAAATGCACCGATACCTGAAACGGATACTTTCAGGCTCAGTTCTTTGATCTGTCAGTGGATCTCCCCTGTTGACAGCTGAAGTGTTAAAGAAGTTCGGTAATTGGAGCTGTCAAAAAAAAATAAAAAAAATAAAAAAAGCAACCGCCAAAACATTAAATTAAAAAGAAACATTGTTTTTGTATCTGTTTCTTAATCTGCAGTTCAAAGGGATGTTTGCTTTGTTAATATATATGTGTAAAAAATATTAACTAAACATATACTGCATTTACACATTTAAAAAGCGCAAAAAAAAAAAAAAAGGGATTTCATTTGTAAATAACTTTTCAATGCCGACAGTTGCGGTAGGTATCTGTAATTGGTATCGGCGAGTACTATAAAAAAAAAAAAAAAAAAATTTAATATCCGTGCATCCCTACTACATAAAAGCATGCAGCCAGTGAAGTCTGAACTCCTAATCTGTATGCTTTCACTGGTTTATACTAGGGCTGTTACTGATTAAAATTTTCATGTTCGATCAATTTTTTTTAAATCGATTAATTATAAACGCACATACAGATCCAACTACTTTTAGCTGATCTCCTTGCATTGCAACTCTGCATTAGTCAGTGGTAAATGTGGTATACACTATATACAATCACTTGACACTAGTTAGTTTCCACAATCCATGACTTAACTTCACAGTTCACACAAATACGTTTTAAATTCAAACTGTAGCACTGACGTAAGTCATTTTTTTTCCACAGTAGCGTGACAATCCCTCCACCTCCGGTCTAACTAATCACTCTCACCTTATGGCATGGACCCCTGTGCAAACTGTATCAAAAGGGTTAACACGGACCATAAACTTCTCTCACGTCTCCTTAGATCTCAGCAAGGACGCAGGTCATGGGTAGATAGAAAAGATCTAAATGCTCACCGCTTAAGTATAAGATTTAATTTTTGTGTTCAAACACAAACTACTCACATAAAGATGATAAAAACACAGCATGTAAAGCCGACAATCGTGTTGGTTCCGTAGGGCAGCAGCGGGTGACGTCATGCATAGCTCCTCCCCCGTACGCGTTACGTTCAATCAGAACTTCGACGTCACCGGACTCCTCCCCCCTTCCCTTTGTTAGCAGACGGAGGCACTTGGGGAAGGGGGGAGGAGTCCGGTGACATTGATGCCGTGACGTCACCGGATCTCTGGCGGAACTCCCTGAAGCCGGCGGAGAGGCGAGTAGCGATCAAAAGAATTTTAAATCGATCAAAAAAATTAACGATTAATCGAAGAATTAATCTTTAATTTCCACAGCCCTAGTTTATACAGTGCATCCGGAAAGTATTCACAGCGCTTCACTTTTTCCACATTTTGTGTTACAGCATTATTCCAAAATGGATTAAATCCATTATTTTCCTCACAATTCTACAAACAATACCTCATAATGACAACGTTGAGTTTTTACAAAATTATCGAAAAAAATTAAATAAAAATAATAATCACATGTATATAATTATTCACAGCCTTTGCTCAATACTTTGTTGAAGCACCTTTGCAGCCTCAAGTCTTTTTGGAATATGAGGCTATAAGCTTGGAACACCCATTTTTGGGCAGTTTCTCCCATTCTTTGCAGGAACTCTCAAGCTCCATCACGTTGGGTGGGGACTGGGGAGTGTCAGTGCACAGTGATTTTCAGATCAATCCAGAGATCTTCAAATCAGGTTCAAGTCTGGGCCACTCAAGGACATTTACAGAGTTGTCCTGTAGCCACTCCTTTGTTATCCTGTCTGTGTGCTTAAGGTCGTTGCCCTGTTGTAAGATGAACCTTTACCCCAGTCTGAGATCCAGAGCGCTCTGAAGCAGGTTTTCATCAAGGATGTCTCTGTACATTGCTGCATTCATCTTTCCCTCGACCCTGAGTCTCCCAGTTCCTGCCGCTAAAAAATATCCTCACAGCATGCTGCCACCACCATGCTTCACTGTAGGGATGGTATTGGTCAGGTGATGAGCAGTGCCTGGTTTCCTCTAGACAGGACGCTGGTTATTCAGGCCAAAGGGTTCAAACTTTCTTTCATCAGACCAGAGACTTTTAGCCGGGTTCACACATGTGCTGTGCGAATTGAAGCCCCGGTTTCACTGCGAAGATAAAAATCAGTTGTTCAGAGGTTCCTCTGCGTTTTAGCTGCGGATCAGTGAGCAGGGAGAGGAGGGGAGGTGTAGTGAGGAGAAGGAGAGAATGTGTTCAGAACGGAATGCATCTGCGAATCAGATGCGTTCCCATAGAAGATAATGGGCCTGAATTCGCACCTGAGCCGCACCGCACTGCCTAGAAAACGCACACGTTTTTTGTGCAATGTGGAGTGCGAATACACAGCAGATATGTGAACCAGCCTCATTAAAATGAATGTATTTTGAAATGTCCTGCGAATTGGATGCGTTGTAAGCCGCATCTAATTCGCATAGGTGTGAACGGGGGCTTATTTTTTATGATCTGAGAGAGTCCTTCTGGTGTCTTTTGGCAAACTCCAGGAGGGCGGTCGTGCCTTTTACTGAGGAGTGGCTTCCGTCTGGCCACTCTACCATACAGGCCTGATTGGTGGAGTGCAGCAGAGATGGTTGTTCTTCTGGAAGGTTCTCCTCTCTCCGCACAGAGAAATGCTGGAGAGTGACCATCGGTTTCTCTGTCACCTCCCTGACTAAGGCCCCTCTCCCCCGATCACTCAGTTTGCCCAGAGGGTTCGCTCTAGGAAGAGTCCTGGTGGGTCCAAACTTCTTCCATTTACGGATGATGGAGACCACTTTGCTCATTGGGACCTTAAATGCTGTAGAAAAATTTCTGTACCCTTCCCCAGATCCGTGCCTCGATACAATCCTGTCTTGGAGGTCTAAGGCCCCTTTCACACTTATACGACTTGTCCCACGATTTTGGACTGCAAAGTAGCATGACAAGTCGTTCCCCATGATTTCCAATGACAGCCATTCATATTAGTATGACTTCAAGTCATTCTGACTTCAAAAGTAGTCCCTGCACTACTAATGGTCCGATTTTGATGCCACTTACACAGGCATTCCTTGAAATCGCGGTAAAATCGCGTGACTTTGAAGTCAAACAAGGGTAAAAATGGCCTAAAGACAATTCTTTGGACTTCATGGCTTGGTTTGTGCTCCGACATGCACCGTTGGACCTTATATAGACATGTGTCTGCCTTTCCAAATCATGTCCAATCAACCGAATTTACCACAGGTGGTCTCCAAATAAGGCCCCTTTCACACAGGACGGATCCGTATTGATCTGCCCCGTGAAGATCCGCTGCTCAGCGGGGATCGCTCAGCTGATCCCCACTGAGCCGGCGGATGACAGGGCGGTCCCTGCACACTGTGCAAGGACCGCCCTGTCAGATCTCTGCTCTCCTCTATGGGGGATCGGATGAACACGGATAGTCTGTCCACGTTCATCCGATCCGCTCTGCAGACGGATGGAAAAATAGGGTTTTCCTCCATCTTCAGAATTGGACAATAGCGGAGGCGGACGCTCATCCGCTGACACCCGCTATCCCATAGGGGTGCATGTATGTCTGTTTTTCATCCGAAAACGGATGGATGAAAAACAGACATACGGTCCGCATGTGTGAAAGGGGCATAAGTTGTAGAAACACCTGAAGGATGGTCAGTGGAAACAGGATGCACCCGAGCGCAATATTGAGTGTCATGGCAAAAGCTGTGAATACTTATGTACATATTTTTTATTTATTTTATTTTTAATAAATTTGCAAAAACATCATATGTTAATTAGGGGTATTGTTTGTAGAATTTTGAGGAAAATAATGAATTGAATCCATTTTGGAATAAGGCTGCAACATAACAAAATGTGGAAAAAGTGAAGCAATGTCAATACTTTCCGGATGCACTGTAAACACTCAAGCCATGAGAGGAGACTGACAACTGGGCATCTGGTATTTGCAGAGGGGGTGGTTGGTATTGGCAGCCGGTATATCTCTCCATTTGCAGATTTCCTGTAACTTGGTACATAGATTATACCAGATCTGCTCCCAGCTGAGTGTATGGCGATACATTCACTGTATATCTTGTCACGTTTCCTCCTTCCCACTAATTAATACACCTTCCATATTATTATTATTATTATTATAATGTGCTCTCTGTTCCTTGTTACTACTCTACCAGACTGTTTACATTACAATGTCATTTTTTCAGAACACTTTATTAAAAATTGATACAGACGAGGACAAACTTTAGATACAGTAGAAATTGATACAGACGAGAATGTAGCTAAATGTCACACTACCCCTATAAAGTTCACATCTGTGCTATGCGGGGGGGGCGGGGTCGCGTTTTTTGTGTGTTTGAAGCAAAACCATTCCTTGGAAGTGGCTGTCCTCCGCTCTAAACGACACCAAAGTAGCTCCTGTACCCCTTTTTGAGGCCGGCTTTGGTGCTTTTTTTTTTCCAGGTGTTTTTATGACATTTCTTCAGCGCGTTTTAGAGATGCACCGAAATTTCATCAGAACGGCCATTTTGCCAATAGAGAAACAGGTGACAAAAACAATTGATTTTGCCCTGATTTTACAGTTCTTATGGTGTTTTTCATAGGTCATGTTCCTCAAAAACTACATCAAAAACACACAGGTGCGTTATTGATACGTTCTTGCTGTGTTTTCAATGGGGAGGTCCTTTTTTTTTTTTTTTTTTTTAATTGACCAAAAATGCAAAGGGATGCAATTCTCTTGAGCTTTTCCTGCGCTCGGCCTGGGTTCACACTCATGTGATTGAGACACCGTATGTGATGTGCACATCAAATGCGATGTCTGTGCGGTGCGATTTCAGCCTAGAGCTGCACGATTCTGGCCAAAATAGAATCACAATTTTTTTTGCTTAGAATAAAAATCACGATTCTCACGGCATAACATCACCTTTCACATTATACAAAAAAATTGGGCTAACTTTACTGTTTTTCAATTCATTGAAGTGTATTTTTTTTCTAAAAACAAAAAATACATTTGAAAAACCACTGTGCAAATACCGTGTGACATAAAATATTGCAACAACCACCATTTTATTCTCTAGAGTCTCTGCAAAAAAAAAAATATATATATATATATATATATATATATACACACACACATATACACACACATTTTATTATGTTTGGGGGTAACTTTCTAGCAAAAGATACAGATTTTTAACTTAAAACCAACAAGAGTCAGAAAAAGGTTTAGTCTTTAAATGGTTAAACTTCCCTAATATACAAAGTTATATATTCCTTTGATCTAAAGGACAAAGCATTACAATGTTTATATGAGGAATGTTGTGATACCTGACAGACTGTTTTTTTTATTTATTTATTTATTTTTTTTGACAGCTGTCAGCTTCAGCAGAGAATTATCTGCATAGAAAGAATCTGGAAAATGCTTTAAGATCGCAAGGGGAAAAAAAAAAATTGTGATAACAATTCTTAACGATTATTTGTGCAGCTCTATTTCAGCCGTAGATTTTGTATGGCTGAAATTGCATCTGCACCAGTGGTGCAGGATCCTCCCCCCCCCCCCCAAAATCGCACAACGTGGCTGTTCACACCCATGCCATGCGATTCTGGCAATCGCACTGCAATTTGCTATCTGTCTTGGAGTGTCGGTAAAGTGGGGTTGCACCCAAAAAAAAAAGCATGAATGTTTCTAAGAAAAAAGAAAACATTTGGAAGTTTTTTTTAACTCACCTCTAAATGGCTGTTAGGGGGGCCCTCGTAGTCTGCCTCCTTCAGTGCCTGGACTGGTGACATCACTTCCCCTCGGCGCAGGAAGGGCTCAGCTCTGCCCCCTCCCTCCTGGCAATCATCTGGGACATGTTGACAGGTCCCAGATGATTACGCGGCCAAACACGGCGCCGCTCGCGCATGCGCAGTGGGTATCCGGCTGTGAAGCCACAGCCAGGCGTCCACAGTTACAACGCCAGCGAATGGAGGGGGGGGGACGAGCGGGGCTTCGATCCCCCACATCGCTGAACCCTGGGACAGGTAAGTGTCAGATGATTATTGAAAGTCAGCAGCTGCAGTATTTGCTGCTGACTTTTAATTTTTTTTTTTAAATGGGCACCCCACTTTAAGATAACATTGACACCAGTAGATCGCATGGACGTCGTGTGATTGCAATGCAATGCGGGAAATGAAAAGGATTTGCTGCATTTATCGCATAAGTGTAAACCAGGGCTCAAGGTGCCGATAATAAATTCATAATATTCATTAACCGCTTCCCGACCGCCTCACGCAGATATACTGCGGCAGAATGGTCGCGCGATAATGTCGCAGTCACAATTTAAAAAAAAAAGCGCTGCTCGCCGCCATTACTAGTTAAAAAAAAAAAAAAATAATAAAAATGCTATAAAACTATCCCCTATTTTGTAAACGCTATAACTTTTGCGCAAACCAATCAATAAATCGCTAATTGCGATTTTTTTTACCAAAAATATGTAGAAGAATACGTATCAGCCTAAACTGAGGAAAAAAATATGTTTTTTTTTTTATATATATTTTTTGGGGATATTTATTATAGCAAAAAATATTGCATTGTTTTCAAAATTATCGCTCTTTTTTTGTTTATAGCGCAAAAAATAAAAACCGCAGGGGCGATCAAATACCACCAAAAGAAAGCTCTATTTGTGGGGAAAAAAGGACGCCAAGTTTGTTTGGGAGCCACGTCGCATGACCGCGCAATTGTCAGTTAAAGCGACACAGTGCCGAATCGCAAAAAGGGGCCTGGTCCTTTGGCTGCCAATTGGTCCGGGGCTGAAGTGGTTAAAAAGTCGAATACAATTATATATAAAAATTATATACATTTTTTAAAAACTGTCATTTTTGGTTTTGGCCAAGTGTATCCTGAATTTTCGGTACTGAATTTTACATTCGGTGCACCTCTATTAAAAAAAAAAAAAAAAAAAAAAACGCAGGAGGTGTGAACCAGGCCTTAAAGGGGTTGTAAAGGTTCCCGTTTTTTGCATCCTATGCTTTAAGGTGAAAACATCCGGGCTCAGGTTTACTTACCTGAGCCCTCGAAAGTCCGGCGTCAAGAACGCGCTGGCTTCTCGGCCCAGTGTTCTCGGCTCTTGATAGATTGATAGCAGCGCAGCCATTGGCTCGCGCTGCTGTCAATCAAATCCAAATGACTCGGGTGGCATTGCCGAGACATATACTCTGTGTCTATGGACGCAGAGTGTATGAGACAGGGGAGTGCGCCCGCAAGGTACCCCCCCTCGGGAGAGAGCTTAGAGAGGGGGCTATCTAATGTGGGGAGGAGCCGAGACATCCTCTGAGGGACCCCAGAAGACGATGATCGGGGCCACTCTGTGCAAAACGAGCTGCACAGTGGAGGTAAGTATAACGTTTGTTATTTTTTAAAAATCAAAAATGAACCTTTACAACCACTTTAAATGCGAGTGCAAAATGTGGCTTTAGGCACATTTATTTTTAAGCAGCTTTTCTCCTTCAGGGAAGTGGAGCAAATTTTTAATGTACGTGAGGCCTAAGCAGAACCAGGAAGTGGGAACATTTATATTACAGGCAAGTAAATAGAAATGACTGAGTGCTGACTGAATTAGTGAAGAAGGGGAAAGACCACATTAAAGTAGAACTCTGGGCAAAACACTAGTAGGGGATAGATATAACCTCTCTCGGGTTCTCATCAGAACTAGTGTCCCCAATTGGAAGATTTCCCCCTCTATTATGCTCGGGTCACACCTAAACTGTCCGCGGATCGCACAGCAACACCGTCTGTCCCTGTTCTCCATTTCAGGGCAGAATCTTTGCCTGAAACCGAAGCAAAGACGCACAGCGTTTCTGTGCCATGCGCTCCACAGCCGTCTCGGACACATGTGAACCGGTCATATTCTCCTGCAATGCGAATTGGATGTGGGGAAACCTGCATCCATTTCTCATAGGTGTGAATCCAGCCTTACTTTTCTGGTGACAATAAATAATGTAGGATTCTCTTTCACTTTCACTCTCGGTGATACCAGTAAACAGAACACAGAGAGAGTGACTCTCCATAACATGGATACAGGTGGCAATAAGAACCTGACAGGGGTTCTAATCCCTCTCCACTAAATCTAAAACTGGAAAGCAGTTTTCCTCTTAGTTAAATTACCTAATCATCTACCTCGCCCTGCTGGGTTTTATGATATGACAACCAGAACATAAATCCTGAATACCGTTTGGATATTAGAAGCAATGTGTATTGAAATCATTTCTTCTGGTTTCCCCCTTTCCTTCCATCCTTTTTTTGGCAGCAGCCCCATAGCTGGTTGTCATTTCTCAGGGCAGATTTCCTGGCGATGACAACATGGCCTGAAATGACCATGTGATGGGGTGAGACTTTGGGGGCACAACATTGTCACCCTATAACAGGAAGTGCATGGACAAGGACCTCCATGGCAGGATCACCAGGAATTAGAGAAGGGAAAGGGAATCCGTTGGGCCCCGCAGGTCACCAGCACTAGTGACTTTGCTGGGGACAACCCAAACTTTAGGATTGTGTGTTCCTTGCACTTTCATTGATAATGGTAAACAGGACAAATAGAGAGGGTGAATCTCCCTAAATGGGTCGGAGGTCCTTCATGATCACTGTGATTGGCTGTCATAGTTGTCATGTGGTCGGAAGCCAATCCCACCGACTCTCAATCAGAGGCTGGGCAGGGTCTGTGAGAGGTCGGTCACCATGCTGGGAGCCCTCATTGAGCGTGTTAAGGCCCACCCTCCCTGCCACTACAAAACAGCCAAAGATGAATGAAAGCATAGAGATGTAAAATGAAGCGCTAGGGCTGCTAATGTCATAGGGAAAGGGGAACTCAGATGTCATAGGGAAAAAGGGTGGGGGGATGCTGACGTCACAGGAAAGAGGGTGGTGGGGGGGGGGGGCGCTGACGTCACCGGGAAAGAGGGTGGTGGGGGGGGACGCTGACGTCACCGGGAAAGAGGGTGGTGGGGGGGACGCTGACGTCACCGGGAAAGAGGGTGGTGGGGGGGACGCTGACGTCACCGGGAAAGAGGGTGGTGGGGGGACGCTGACGTCACCGGGAAAGAGGGTGGTGGGGGGACGCTGACGTCACCGGGAAAGAGGGTGGTGGGGGGGGCGCTGACGTCACCGGGAAAGAGGGTGGTGGGGGGGGGGGCGCTGACGTCACCGGGAAAGAGGGTGGTGGTGGGGGGACGCTGACGTCACCGGGAAAGAGGGTGGTGGTGGGGGGACGCTGACGTCACCGGGAAAGAGGGTGGTGGTGGGGGGGGGACGCTGGTGTCACCGGGAAAGAGGGTGGTGGTGGGGGGGGGGGGGGGGAACGCTGGCGTCACCGGGAAAGAGGGTGGTGGTGGGGGGGGACGCTGGCGTCACCGGGAAAGAGGGTGGGGGGGGGGGGGGGGGGAACGCTGGCGTCACCGGGAAAGAGGGTGGTGGTGGGGGGGGGACGCTGGCGTCACCGGGAAAGAGGGTGGTGGTGGGGGGGGGGACGCTGGCGTCACCGGAAGAGAGGGTGGTGGTGGGGGGGACGCTGGCGTCACCGGGAAAGAGGGTGGTGGGGGGGGGGGCGCTGACGTGACCGGGAAAGAGGGTGGTGGGGGGACGACTCTGATATCACCGATAAGGGGGTGGGAGGGGACGACTGACATAACTCTCTGCAATGACATCACAGTAGATGGCGGGGTGGTACAGAGTGCATACTGGCAGATCCCAGATTATTTTACATGACAAGAATTGCAACAGGAGGAGTGAGACTCCCCTCCCCCAAGAGGTCACAAGGTGACAGAGCTCAGTGATGTCATAGACCCAGCACAGGTGTGCACCCAGAAGAGTGATCTCACCTTCCCTCCTAATGTAAGGTGTATACATAGTTCTCTCTCTCTATCACACACAGTGGTGTCGGGTGAAGTAGACGGAACTACAAATCACATCAACTACAAAGTGAAAGTGGAAGCGGTGAGACACAAGTGCCCAGTGTGCCCCCCTCTCCACACCCTGTGCCCCCCTCACCTGTGTCCGCAGAGGAGGCTGAGCAGTACACGGCTGTCCCCACCGTCACCAGGAACCACAGCTGCCGGAAGCCCCCCGTCCCCATAATAATCCCCCCGCCGGCGGCACACAACACAACACACGGCGGCACCCTCCGCAACACTTTGGAAATAGAAAGCGAGCTCCGGGACACGCCCACCTCCCCTGGATTGGTCTGGCAGCCGGAAGCCCGGGGACATTTTCTGATTGGTTCTTCAGAAGCATCATCTGTTGCCATGTGTGAGATAAAAGGCAGAGAGTAGAAGATTCGCCCTCTGCTTTCCTGAAGCCGTCCCGGGTGTATTTCTGGAGCTGGGCTCAAAATTTTTAGGGGGCGCAAACAAACTAAAAAGTATTGAAATAACACACATCAATCGCAGCCACTGTGCCCATCAATCGCAGCCACTGTGCCCATCAATCGCAGCCACTGTGCCCATCAATCGCAGCCAGTGTGCCATCAATCGCAGCCACTGTGCCCATCAATTGCAGCCAGTGTGCCCATCAATTGCAGCCAGTGTGCCCATCAATCACAGCCACTGTGCCATCAATCGCAGCCACTGTGCCATCAATCGCAGCCAGTGTGCCCATCAATTGCAGCCAGTGTGCCCATCGCAGCAAGTGTGCCATATCAAATGCTGCCACTGTGACATATGCAGCCTCACTGTGCCTAGAGTTGCCACCTCATCCCTTTAAACCCGAACACATATTAATTACACAGGTTCTGTGGCTAATTGTAGGATGTAAGTGAGTTTAATTACCACCTTAATCAGCCACAGAACCTGTGTAATTAATGTGTGTTCGGGTTTAAAGGGATGAGGTGGCAACCCTAACTGTGCCCCATCAAATGCTCCCACTGTGCCATATCAAATGCTGCCAGTGTGCCCCCCACTGGCCGTCTGTACTTATCCTGTCTCAGTGGTGGTGGGACAGATCCTCGATGTCTTCTCCCATCCTCTCTTCCCGTCCTCTGCTATGATTGGATGCCTGATAGGCGTCCAATCACAGCGCCTGTCGTTTCAGCCACTCAGGTGACGGGTAACAGATCCGAGCACCTGATTGGCGGAGAGGCGGTTTAGTGTTAGGAAAGTGAACATTCATTTGCTTTTCTAACACAGCTGAGTGACCACCTTTTTTGACGCCTATGAGAGCCTATGGCTCTAATCGGGTGCTTAAAAAATTAAAACCCTGCCGCTGTATTTCAGGCGCCCGGCGCCCGAAAAGGGGCCAGGCTCCTGAATAGGGGGTGGCAGCGGCAGCCATAGATAGATGCAATGCATGAATCTATCTATTGGTGCTAGAGAGGGGGCGGGCCCGTGTGCCCTTATGGATGCACCGCCACTGGACGTGCGTTGAGGTCAGTGGCTGGTGAGGCACTGGCCAGTGTTGGCAACCGACCAGATTGAAATTTGCTGACACGACACCCAAAATGTACTGACACAGCCAAGTTTTTACTGGCATTTCCAAAAGTTACAGAATTACAGTTTAAAGTGCAAATTTCAGTGTTTAGGCTACAAACAAGTACAATATGCAATTAATATAATGGAGAATACCGTGCTAACTAATTATCAACAAACCAAGGTATAGCTGCCAGCACTACAATCGACAAACAATTTTGAACAAATAAGTGTATATACAAGTGCAGCACTAGAAATTAGATAATAATAATAAACTGACTAATAAAATCAAATATGAGTCAGCAAAGTGCAAAAACAATATAAATGATATGTGTTAAAAAATGTAATCAAAAAAATTTAGAATCCATACAGTGCAAGAAGAATTTCAATACATCCGAATGAGTGGCAATCTGGTACCATCATGAGTAGAGTTGAGCGGACACCTGGATGTTCGGGTTCGGCTGAACTTCGGAAAAAAGTCCGGGTTTGGGACCGAACTTGACCTGAACTTGACCCCGAACTCCGAACCCCATTGAAGTCAATGGGACCCAGACTTTTGAACACTAAAATGGCTGTAAAAAAGTCATGCAAAGGGCTAGAGGGCTGCAAATGGCAACAAAATGTTGTTAAGAGCATGGCAAGTGCTCTGCAAACAAATGTGGATAGGGAAATAACTTAAAATAACATAAAAAAATAAAAAATAAAAATAAAATGCTGGAGGCCCCCTTCTCAGCAGAAGAGGTACAGGAAGTCATTAAGAACCTCAGAAACTCAACGGCACGATGCCGCACATATGGTGGGAATACCCCAGAATACGCACTTTCTGGAAAAAATTATTAACTTTCATCAGGAGACTGGGTGGGAGACAATGTGAAGGAACCGAGGCACTGTCAGCAACCCAATCTACTATCACCTGTACTTGTCCTGGCCTCAACATTCGTACAGCCTCATTAGGCGCGCCAAAATACCGCTGCAGGCTCTGTCGCCTACTCGCACCTGAGGAAGGTGTTTCACTAGTGCTTCTCGGCCTTTTGGCTAAGATCAAGTGTAGTATCTGTTCTTATCAGTTGCCAGGAGGTGGCGCTTGCTTCCGTCCCTGTTCTACGGCGAGGTGGAGCAGGGGTGGCGGTTGCTATGCAAAAGCCTGCTGGCGTAAAGGTGACCTGGAGCGGTTCGTAGCCGAAAGGGAAGCCTTCTGATCAGGGGCGTAACTAGAAATCACAGGGCCCCATAGCAAAATGTTGAATGGGCCCCCCCTACAAACAGCCCCCCCCCCCCCCCCCCCACAAAATTTTTTTACTAATTCCATTGAACAACAGATTACCACACTCATGTGGCACAGTACCCAGGCAACATATTAATTTCGAACTACAAAACAAAAATTTAAATAACCATATAATAAATAAAATGCAAAGCATTGTGTGTACTACTTTTACTCTTTTATACTTACGTTTAAAGGGCAAACAACGCAAACTGCACCGGTTTAAGAGGAAAATTAACAGGATGACAACCTTGTAAGTGAAGAAAGAAATTAGGTCTTACATTCTATGCACTTTAACTTGGCATAAAATTCTTAATTTTTGAGTTTACACCTACTTGATTTAGATCTTGATTCTTAACGTGCATATTTTCAACATGTCTTTAAAAATAACCAAAAGGAAAAGAAGCCATGGTTTCAACAGCGAACAGCCAACAACAAGCCAAATGTAAGGCAACAGAACATTAGAAAAAGTAAACCTGAAAAAGAGTGAATCTTGATCTAAAATATGAAGATACAATGATGATAAATTAACAATATCTTACTTTTTCTTTTATTTGATTTTATCCATTTCTCTCCAAAGCTGTTTTCCAGCCAAACAGGCAGTGCGGAAGCCAAAAACCTGCCATTCTTTGATTTAATTGACAAGAAAGGTGTAATTTGTCAAACAGGACGATTTAGATGGGTAAATGGGCAAGGTCTACACACACTTTACAAAAGCGTGTGCAGAAAACAAATTTTGACTGGATTAAAAAAAATAATAATAATAATTTGATTCACAAAGGAAGAAATTTTGCCTGATTTGCAATGCTCAAAGATGGCACGTGGGGCAGCTGTGGACAGGTATGTAAAAAGAAATGTATCGGTTAACCAGCCAATTCAACAACTGAGGCTAGTTAAACGAGTAAAGTGGAACTCTAGCCAACACAACAAAGTACAAAGCTGACATACATATAAGCATTCAGACAAAATATTTGCCAGATACTTATAATTCAGTTCAGCCAGTTTTCTGTTTTACACATCAAAGCGATCTTTGAAAGCCAGTCAGGTTTGCACCATTTTACCTTTGCCCCCTTCTAAGTCTGCTCACTCAAACATAAGCTGCCAATTCTACCATGTATTTATTCAAATATTTGCCTAAAGTTCCACTTTATTATTTGCCAAACTGGAACCAAATGTTTCTATTTATAACATATTTCCCATGCTCCTCAGCTTCATCTAATAGTCAAAAAACAATATTACATTCCATAAGTTTGACCTGAAATACCAAAAAACAAAGAACGTATCTTTTTGTGCCAAGTGGCAAAAAAGAAATGTTTTGACATTTTTAGGAGGGTGAATGGCTCTGCGAATAGGTTATAAATAGACCCCATGGTTTAACCCAAATAAGAAAGGTTATGGCTGGCAACAGAACCAAACATGAACTTTGAAAACTCTTCCAACTTGTATACTCACAAAACACCACAACTTAGAAAACACGTCTGCGTGCCTTCAATTCCGCAAAAGTGTCCACAATGTGGTTTAGGTCCAGCCGTTTTGCTCTAGCATTTTCAATGCTTAAAATAGCAAGCCCAGAAAGTCTTTGCTCAGACATAGTGCTTCTGAGATAATTTTTTATTAGTTTAAGTTTTGAGAATGATCTTTCTGCTGAGGCCACAGTCACAGGTAGCGTTAGAAATAAAAGCAACGCTATGCACACATCAGGCAGATTGGATGAAAGAGCACTATTCTCAACTAAGAGCAAACGTGCAAGATCCTTCACAGAGGACAATTTCTGAATGTCCTCTTTAAGTGCGGTTTTAAAACTTAGAAGCTGACCAGCGAAAGTTGACGAGAGGTCTTTTTCGTACTTTTGTTGCAGATTTGATGCAGCTTTAAACAACTCATCATCCGATGCTGATGCTAGAACTGCAGGTTGAATAATTTCAAATCGCTGAACAACCCGATTAAGTCCCTGGAACCTGTTTGACAACTGGTTTACTACTATGTCCAAGCATCTATAGAAAACGTTGATTTTGAAACGTTCTTCAAGGTCCTCTAATCTCTCATCAACACACAACTCATCAAAATGTTTTTTGACAGTGCGAATTCGTTTTGATTCAAATCTGGGGGTAATGTTCCATTTTTGTGCGAGCAATACAGCATTATTTCTGGCTTCCCCAAAACTGTTTCTGAAATTGGATATCTCATCCAAGGCTGTCTTAATTAAATTAGAAGCTTTGGACAAGTCCATGCTCTCTGACTGGAGGAGTTTAGACAGAGAATTTATGCTTGCGAAAATTTTTGTTAGTAGAACAATTAGAAATATAGATTGGAAGGACTCTAATTTTTTTTTCAGCCCCATTGCCTCTTCTCTTTCACTTTTTTTGGTTGCTACAAGGCTTATTTTTGATAGTGCTTTAAGGACATCTACAAAACGAAACCGCAAGGCAAGCAGTGACTCATAGCGAGATGACCAGCGTGTAGGACACAATTTCTTCAGTGTAACAGAGGATTCACTGGTAAATGAAGACAGGATCTCCCACCGCTTTCCACTGTCCCCAAAAAAATTGTGTATATGTTGAACCACACCCATAAAGTTTGAGACCTCTGTAATCTCTGCCACAGCATCTTGGAGGACCAAATTAAGATTGTGCGCTGCACAATGAACATAAAGTGCATTTTCCTCTCTCTGCAAAATTCGAGTCTGCACACCAGAATAGATTCCACTCATTGTGGCAGCACCATCATAGCCCTGACCACGGCACTTATCCAGAGAAATTCCTTTAGCATCAATAAATGCAAGTATTTCTTTTTCTATACCTGCAGCACTTTGGTCATGAACAGCATTAAATCCAAGAAATGCCTCGTGTATGTTGATTTGCTTTGCTCTCGTATTTGGATCTCTTTCAATAGAAACATATCGAAGCACCTGACTCATTTGATCACATTTAGAGATATCCTGAGTAGTATCTATAATCAACGAGTAAAACTGTGCATTTTGCACTTCAGACAAAATGTCATTCAGAACTTGCTTTGACAAAATATCTATGACTTCATTTTGAATTTTTGGACTAAGGTATTTGACTTTTCCCTGTGGTAACTGTAGCAATTGCTTCAATATGGGATCATACTCAGCTAGCAGCTCAATTATTGCCAGGAAGTTTCCACTGTTGACTTCTCCTATTTTTTCTCTGTGGCCACGGAAGGCCATGTTATTCATAGCCATAGTCAAGGTGACATTCACTATTCTATTTAAAACATCTCTCCAAAAGTTTTTTTCTTTTCTTAATTGTTGTTCGTTTTCCTCATCAATTGTTCCCTTATTACGCCACTGATCATATATTATGCAAGAATCTATATGAGTTTGAGATGTTTCATGAACCTGTATTTTTGTTGACAAGCCTTTCCATTTTTGTATCCCCTTTGCCCATGCTGGTTCAGAGCCTAGTTTTCTACGGTCACCAAATAACCAGCATGGTTCACAGTATGCAACATTCAATTTAGGAGAATAACAGAGCCAGGTAATGGGTAGTTTAAGTCCTGTTTTTGTTGTTTTTTTTTTCATAATATTTTACTGAAAAACACCTCTGTTCCTCATCATTGTCTCTCTTAAAGGGCCCTGTAGGTCTGCAAGGACCATTTGTGATTATAAATCTCTTCACATGTGCATCTGTAATTGTAATTGGAAAGTTTGCCCTGTCTGTGACATATTTTGTAGATGCAATGTCAGTTAGCACCGCTATGTCACTACTAGTCAAGTGAACATCGGCTGCTGCAAATGGCTCATTTTCAGGATAATCTTTTTCAATATTGTCCTCAGTAACTCCACCTAACTCTTGGCTTGTACTTGGTTCATTCAGGGGAAACTGTAGCAATTGCTCCTGTACTGGCATGTCAGATATTGTGGGGTCGAGGCTTTCTGTGCTTGCCTCAGAAACTTTTTCTGCATCATGGTCTGCTGTAGAGCTCTGACCAACATTGGGCACATTAAAAAAATGTGTGATTTTTGGAAGTTTCTCAGTTTTGGAGGTGTCTTCCCTTTTCTTTTTACGCTTCTGAGCGCCACTTTGATGATGGTAACTGGACATTATGGTTGAAACTGAAAAATACAGTACAAGGAAAGACCCTTACTCCTCAATTACATAGTTAAAGTGGAGGTCCACCCTAAAAAAAAAAAAATTACATACAAATGCAACAAAAAAATTGCAAAAATAAATAAATACATTTTTTTTGCCTGTTGCTAGGCAGATTGTCCTAATCTGCCACTTCTTATTCCGCTGTGATCTTCAGTCTTCTCCTCGCCTTGATTTCTGGGAAATTTGGGCGTGGTGTCACAGAAGACAGCCGTCCATTCAGAAATCGCAAGGGGAGTCACGCATGCACAGTAGGAAATGGGCAGTGAAGCCGCAAGGCTCCACTGCCTGTTTCCCTTAGTGAGGATGGTGGCGCCGGCACACGATACGAGGGACGGATCGGACAACATCGCGGGCGCCCTGGACAGGTAAGTGTTCCTATTAAAAGTCAGCAGCTACAGTGTTTGTTATTTTTTACGGCTGGAACACCCCTTTAACAACAAAACAAAAAATACTGCCAATAAAATTCATTCATTAGTCACCGAGACCAGTTAAATAATTCATCGGTGACGTAAAAGTTTTGGACGCCAAACGCGGCATAACGCCGGTACTGCGTTTAGGCGCATTTTCGTTTATAAGCGTTTTTAAAGGTGCCCTATTTTTTTTACATTAAAAATCTCAAAAATGATGGCAAATGATAAAAAAACATTAAAAATATATTTTAAACAATTGTAATTGCTTGTAATGATTTATAGACCATTTATATACCCTAATGAGCCCTTGATCCAATACACCACTAGCATTGCTGTTATCCGAAGTATAATTGGAATTTGACCCATATAGTGTTAGATTTGAACAAGCAACTTGTGGCAGGTGACGTGGCAAGTGGACAATCCACAACAAGTGGCAAGTGACGTGGCAAGTGGACAATCCACAACTTGTAGCAGGTGACGTGGAAAATGGACAATCCACAACTTGTGGCAAGTGACGTGGCAAGTGGACAATCCACAAGTGGCAAGTGAAGTGGCAAGTGGACAATCCACAACTTGTGGCAGGTGACGTGGCAAGTGACGTGGCAGGTGACGTGGCAAGTGGGCAATCCACAGCTTGTGGCAGGTGACGTGGCAAGTGGACAATACACAACTTGTGGCAGGTGACTTGGCGAGTGACGTGGCAAGTGGACAATCCACAACTTGTGGCAGGTGACGTGGCAAGTGATGTGGCAGGTGACGTGGCAAGTGGGCAATCCACAACTTGTGGCAGGTGACGTGGCAAGTGGACAATCCACAACTTGTGGCAGGTGACTTGGCAAGTGACGTGGCAAGTGGACAATCCACAACTTGTGGCAGGTGACGTGGCATATGACATGCTAAATACAAGTACACTGCTGCTGCTAATCACTCTGGTCTCACAAAATGGCTGAAATTGTTAAATAATACTTTTTTTGAGCTTGGGGAGGGTCTTATGAGGTTATCTTGTAAACGCTTTTAGACGCAAATGCGGTAAAATGCTGCTAAATGCGGCATGCAAACGCGGCAAAAAGGGCGTTTCTGAACGCCGGTTACAGCTTTTAAAAACATGCGTTCAGCAGAGTGTGCAGGACATTAATACAGAAGTTACTATGACCAGTGCAGGATATAGAAGTTACTATGACCAGTGCAGGATACAGAAGTTACTATGACCCAGTGGTGGCTGGTGAAGTTTTAGGATGGGGGGCGCAAGACCCCACCACTCCACGTGTGGCCCTCCCACTTCCCATAAGCCACACCCCTTATAGAATCCACATCATATACCAGGCTGCACATTATACACCAGGCTGCAAATTATACACGGGGCTCTGCACATCATACACCAGGCTGCAAATTATACACGGGGCTCTGCACATCATACACCAGGCTGAAAATTATACACGGGGCTCTGCACATCATACACCAGGCTGAAAATTATACACGGGGCTCTGCACATCATACACCAGGCTGAAAATTATACACGGGGCTCTGCACATCATACACCAGGCTGAAAATTATACACGGGGCTCTGCACATCATACACCAGGCTGAAAATTATACACGGGGCTCTGCACATCATATACCAGGCTGAAAATTATACACGGGGCTCTGCACATCATATACCAGGCTGAAAATTATACACGGGGCTCTGCACATCATATACCAGGCTGAAAATTATACACGGGGCTCTGCACATCATATACCAGGCTGAAAATTATACATTATGCTGCAGTCCAACCTCCAAAAAAAAAAAAAAAATGAATGAAGTCAATCTTGCCACAAATCTTATATTCCGCACCCTACCAATCCATATACCATTACCTCAAAACTCTGTCCAATCTAATCTGGAAGTTCATTTGGGATGGCAAAAAAGCTAGATGCTCCTGCAATAACCTCACCTCCCACAAAAAAGTAGGAGGGGCAGGACTAGTGGACTTTTACGACTATCTATGGGCAGTTAGACTGGACCATATCAAATACTGGTTATACGAGAGCAATACCCCACTATGGGTAGACATAGAAAAGACGAAATCCCCAACGAATGACCTAACAACACTACTCATGGGCGACACCTGGATACCATGGGACATGTACACTCTATCACCTCCTATGCTGATATCAATGATGGCGTGGAGATCCCTCCTAAACCAGAATCACACTGATACACATGAGACAGGTTACAAGCTGCCATTGAACCTCCTAGAAACAAAAATCCCTATGTTATCGGTTAAAGACCTAGTAAACCATGGCCTCACACACATATCTTACCTTTTGCAAAAGTCTTCAGTCTTGTCATGTGACACATTCAGTTTTCGGATCCTCTACAGCGGTGGGAAGGGTTAGCAATCAATAATACAGAGAGCAGATTAAAAAAGTGAATGGTGTTGATAAGCCGAGGGGGGGGGGGGGGGGGTTGGAGCTGCTGCCGTCCTACCGCCGCAAAAAAAATGCCAAATGAAGCGCCTTGTCTGCAATCTCGCGATTGCATCGATGTGGCGCTTCCCATATTGCACTGCGCCCGGTGCTGGGACACAGTGCACATAAGGACATTTAAAAAAAATAAAATAATTTAAAGGGTCATGTTAAAAAAAATTGAATTTTTTTTTTTTTTATTTAAACATTCTTTTTTGACTGCCTGGGGGGGGGTGCAGCAGGCAGTGGGTTAGTATGACAACAAACAAGCAATGTATAGAGCTTAAAGCGGGACTGTACCTAAAAAAAAAAAAAAAAAAAAAAAAAAACATTTAAAAGCCAGCAGCTACAAATACTGCAGCTGCTGACTTTTAGTAAATGGACACTTACCTGTCCCAGGGTCCAGCAATGTCAGCAGCCGAAGCCGATCAATCGCTCGGCTCTCTGCTGCTGCCGGCGCCATTCTCTGTGAGGGAATCGGGGAGTGAAGCATTGCAGCTTCACTTCCCGGTTCCCTACTGCGCATGCAGTCGCGCAGCGCAATGAGAATTGTCCATGCTATCTGCTGGGACCCGTGTGTGTCCCGGTAGACAGCGCACCGGGACAGGAAGTGGCATAGACTCCCGTGGGAGTTTATGCCCAGAAGCGGGTGTAAATACCTGTCTTAGACAGGTATCTGCACCCCCCTCCCCCCTGAAAGGTGCCAAATGTGACACCGGAGGGGGGAGGGTTCCAATGAGCGGAAGTTCCACTTTAGGGTGCTTTCACACTGGGGCGTTTTTCAGGAGCTACAGCGCTAAAAATAGCACCTGTGTAGCTCCTGAAAAAAAACGTGTACTTTCACTCCAGTGTGAAAGCCGGACGCTAGCGGCCGCATACCGCGGCTAAAATGATGGTAAAGCAGCGCTGCTTTACCGACGCCGCCCGCACCGCCCCAGTGTGAAGCCGGCCTTAGGGTGGAATACCGCTTTAAGCAGAAGCAGGCATATGGGAGCCAATGGAGAGCCCTGTGATAGATGCCAGAGCCAGTTACAGCCACTGCCGCAAAAAAAAAAATGCTTGCTTGGGTGCTTGCTGCGGCCCTACCACCGCAAAAAATCTATGGTGTTGAGAAGCGGGGGACCGTCCGCCCAACGAATACCATGTATGAAGTTGATAGGGGGGAGTCTGTGCGAGATGTTCACACGGTGCACATAAGGACATTTAAAAAAAAAAAAGTTATTTAA
The DNA here is from genome assembly GCA_028564925.1 of Lithobates sylvaticus. Classification (NCBI taxonomy): domain Eukaryota; kingdom Metazoa; phylum Chordata; class Amphibia; order Anura; family Ranidae; genus Lithobates; species Lithobates sylvaticus. The sequence continues at coordinate 55,507,028 of CM053031.1, read as the reverse complement.
AAAGGGACACCTTAACCGCTTCCCGACCGCCTAACGCAGATATACTGCGGCAAAATGGCATGGGCAGGCAAAATCACGTACCTGTACGTGATCCTTTAAATGCCTGCCCGTGGGTCGGGAGCTCCGTGACCCCGGCCGCGGGACCAGCGGACCCGATCGCCACTGGTGTCCCGCGATCGGGTCACGGAGCTGAAGAACGGGGAGACCTCTATGTAAACAAACCTCTCCCCGCGCTTCCTACTCTGCCTGTCATTGATTGGCTGTTTCCGGTCATCGGGAAAGCCGATCAATGACGTCAGCCCCGCCCCCTAATGTAAAAAAACACACACGTCAGAGCCCATCTCCCCTCCCCCTAGTGGTTAACTCTTTCACTACCACTGCCATTTATACAGGAATCAGTGCATTTAAATAGCATTGATTGCTGTATAAATGACAATGGTCCCAAAAATGTGTCAAAAATGGCCGATGTGTCCGCCATAATGTCGCAGTCACAATAAAAAAAAAAATCGCTGATCGCCGCCATTACTAGTAAAAAAAAAATAATAAAAATGCTATAAAACTATCCCCTATTTTGTAAACGCTATAACTTTTGCGCAAACCAATCAATAATCGCTAATTGCGATTTTTTTTTAACAAAAATATGTAGAAGAATACGTATCGGCCTAAACTGAGGAAAAAAAATGTTTTTTTATATATTTTTTGGGGATATTTATTATAGCAAAAAGCAAAAAATATTGCATTGTTTTCAAAATTGCGCTCTATTTTTGTTTATTGCGCCAAAAATAAAAAACCGCAGGGGCGATCAAATACCACCAAAAGAAAGCTCTATTTGTGGGAAAAAAAAAGGACGCCAATTTTGTTTTGGAGCCACGTCGCACGACCGCGCAATTGTCAGTTAAAGCGACGCAGTGCCGAATCGCAAAAAGGGGCCTGGTCCTTTGGCTGCCAATTGGTCTGGGGCTGAAGTGGTTAAAAAAAAAAAAAAAAAAAAAAAAAAAGTTATTTAAACATATTTTTTTTTTTGACTGGGGGGGGGGGGGGGGGGGGGGGGGGGGGTGTAAAAGGCAGTGGGTTGGCCAGTGCAGGATACACAAGCTACTATGACCAGTGCAGGACATTTACCCCCCTCCCCCCCGCCATGTTGCATATTTGTATAATTGTACAGTTACACTCACAGACAGTTCAGGTGGAAAAACAGCATATCTTAGTGTACAGTACCTGAATGCTGCAAACTGTCTGCAATACACAGACCGGGTCTCGTTCGTTACACAGTGACACAACACAGACTGAGCCTGGCTGGCTGGTTCCTCCTCGGCGGCGCTGCCTGGCTCCTCGTGGACTCAGGCTGCTTCTCAGTCCGACGCTCCTCCCCTCTCAATGCGCCTCGGCCGAGTGACGTCACGACGCTGGGACGGGGCTGGCGCCAGTGTTTTTTGCAGGGGAGGACTCTCGCTTGCCGATGCAGAGCCCCGGACCACTCGGCAACGGGCGGCGGGCGGCGGGCGGGCCCCATAGCAACCGCGGGCCCCATAGCGACCGCGTGTGTCGCTATGGCGGTAGTTCCGCCACTGCTTCTGATGGGGATGGAGAACCACTGGGTTGGCGCTGAAGGGTCGAGTCCCTGGCCTTCTGGCCTGGATTGTGGCAGCTCTAGCTCTGGTCAGTTTTTCGGGTTGGAACACCTGCTGCTCTTTAGGGTAGGGAGCAGCGGTCAGTACACCAGGAATGTAATTAGAAGGGAGTGATGGGGCAATGGTGGAGCCTATTTGGTCGGGCTCTCACTAAGCTTCCAGATCTCCTTTCCTTCCTGCCTGGGGTGGGGGCTGTTGTGGTCTTGGCTGTGGGTCAGGGTTGCACTTTGAAAAGCCAGTGGTGAATGTGCCCCTGAAGTGGCAGTTCAGGGGTGTCGTATTCTCACTGTGGGAAACCACTTTGATTTATGGCACCATGGTCACTTCACCACTACACACGTTTTTCACACCTGCCTCTAGGGCCGAGCCTTTTGGCTAGGACCAGGGGAAATTTTTTATTCCTGGCCAGAGGGCCGGCCATTGTATTGCACAATGGTCACTCTCCCATCTTCCTTCTCCCCACTCTCTTTTTATTTATCCCAGTGTTTGTCACTTTTATGTGTTTTTTTGTTTGATGTGTATCACGTTTTGTCACTGTGTGATTAGTAGGGTGTAGGTCCTCGGGCCTGCCCTGAATGTCTTGGGATGGAGGTGGTCATGGCCTTTTGGCTTGGTCCACCTTCTCTCATGGGGTCTCCCTTCGGGGGAGCCCCACCTAGTACTTGGGTGGGTCTGTTTCAGCAGACCCTCCAGACAAAGGGGACCGCCTGGTTTCGGCCAGATGGTCCCAAGTGAAGTACCTCAGTCCCCGTCTGGAGCCTAACGCCCCAGGGGATCAGGGTTAAGGTCCTTCCATGTGGAGGACAAGTGTTACACCCGTTGCACGTTTTGTGTCACTCTTTATGTGTGTGCACTTTTTTTGGCACCGGGTGGATTTTTTGGGTGTGTTTCACACGCCACTGGCTTTTCAATAAAAAGAAAAAAAAAAAGGTGTTTCACTAGTGCGTGTAGCTGGCACAGATCGACCACGTCCTCTCCCTGCAACAGGAGCGCCACCAGCAGCACCACGACCTGGGCCACGTCTCCTTTTTGATGATCTCCTCATATTTTCAAAATTTATGATCTCGCCCTAAATGGGTGTTTTTGTCAATATCAGACTACACGTACAGTGTCTAAAGCGTTTATGAAAACGCAGAAAATGCTATTGGGAAAAAAAAAAAAACACTGCAAAATTAAATTTTTTTGCAACGTTTTTCCAATATCAGAATACACGGATAGTGTCCACAGCGTGTATGTATGAACACGCAGAAAATGCTATTGGGAAAAAAAAAAACACTGCAAAATTTAATTTTTTTGCAATGTTTTTCCAATATCAGAATACACACAGACTATGGTGTATCTCTTACTATATGCAGTGTTGGTCCTAATGGTGCACTGAGCTTGCAGGTAAAACTTTTATATTTTGTCTGGCACTGGCCTCATGCACTGCACCCCAGCCAGGGTACAATTGATTTAGGAATCTCTTCAATAATTCTCTCTGCCTCTTTCTTTTGCTTAATAAAGAAACTCCCTACTCTACTCTAGCTATCTATATCGCTTACTGATCTAACTAATTAGAAGAAAATTAAAGGAATGTGGACTGACTGACTGACTTTATCACACTAACTCCTAAAATCCTCTCTCTCAGCAGCACAGGAACCTGTCTATAGCAGAATGACGCTGTGTGCTGTGTGTCTGGACTATATATAGAGGCTGGGTCACATGCTGCACTGCCCAATCACAGCCATGCCATTAGTAGGCATGGCTGTGATGGCTTCTAAGGGCACACTAGTGAAACTAGCGTCGATTGGCTGCCCTGCAGCTGTTAAAAAGGCGCCACTACATCGCCGATCACCGGACCCGAACCCGAACTTACAGCCAATAGTTCAGGTTCGGGTCCGGGTCCCGGACACCCAAAAGTCCGGTACAGACCCGAACTTTACAGTTCGGGTTCGCTCAACCCTAATCATGAGGCGGGGATGCGGGATCTATTCAACTGCTTCCATATCTATTGCTTGAAGTGTACATGCTTTTCTGTTATAGCATTCCATGAGTGGCAATCCTATACCATCATGAGGCGGTGATGTGGGATCTTCTCAGCTGCATTTATACCCATTACTTGGAGTTTATATGCTTTGCTGCCAAGCGCAATACTCGGTTTCGGTGGTGGATACTCACAAATGAGGGTGGTTGTGGACTGTCACTAATGCCATCTCTAATCATCCTTTCTGCCTTGGAATTTGTCACTTTGGACTTTCTTTACATATTTATGCTTTGATTATCACCTGACATGTTACTATCTTGCACTGTATGGATCCTACATTTTTTTTTTTATTTCATTTTTTAACACATATCATTTATATTGTTTTTGTACTTTGCTGACTTATATTTGATTTTATTAGTCAGTTTATTATTGTTATCTAATTTCTAGCGCTGCACTTGTATATACACAATATGCAATTAGCAATGTGATTTAAGGTAGATATTAAAAACATGTCATACTTACCTCCACTGTGCAGCTCAATTTGCACAGAGTGGCCCCGATCGACCTTTTCTGGGGTGCCTCAGGGGCTCTCGCACCTCCTTCTCACATCAGATAACCCCCCTATGAGAATCGCTCTCCCCGGGGGTTACCTTGCGGGCGTGCTTCCGAGTCCGGCATTTGGCGTCCATAGACACGAATGCCGGAATCGGCCCTGCCCCCTGGCGACTGCGTCATTGGTATGGAGAGATCCACCGCTCCAGGATGATCCACCCAAACTCGATCCACCCAAACTCAATCCCACAGCTGTTCCTATGGTTGGAGAACCCAGGGGCAGGCATGGCACAAGCTGATGAAGATGCAAATTAAGGACTCTGAACGGCCGCACTCCAAGAAAAATTCAAAAGCCTTTATTGGTAAAATATGGAATCACACAAAAGCTATGAGTAAGCACTCTTGGCAGTGTGAAATGCATTAGCTATTTTCTTGCTTTGCTGTGACCTATTTTTGTGTGATTCCATATTTTACCAATAAAGGCTTTTGAATTTTTCTTGGAGTGCGGCCGTTCAGAGTCCTTAATTTGCATCTTCGCCCGCGTCATTGGGTTTGATTGACAGCAGCGGGAGCCAATGGCTGCGCTACTATCAATCTATCCAATCAAGAGTCAGGACCCCGTGCAGAGATGGACAGCATATCTCCGCCGAGGGAAATACGGGGCTCAGCTGTGTAAAATATGGGGGGGGGGGGGCGGTCACTGCCAGAAGTTTTTTCACATAGGATGCATTAAGGTGAAAAAACACAAAGGTTTACAATCCCTTTAAGGCAAAAAACATATTTTATTTTTTTCGGTATAGTAAGTAGCTCAGGGAAAGGACTCAGGAGGGCAAGAAATTAGAATAGGCAGGCAAACATGCATGAAATTAACTCTCACAGTGACACCGGTACAGATGATGATGATACCTCGCCAACATGACACGTCCCCTCCTGAGTCACAGTGATAGTCTCTGTGTCAGGTGGTCCCTTTAGTCTACTTCAGTTCAAACAGCACTGACAGTTCTGTTCCCGGCTTGCCTTGCTCCCATCCTGCAGACCTGCACATGAGGCTCCAGCGGCTCCCTTGCAACATGGCATCACGCAACATGCTTAGGCACGGCCTACGCCAGACCCACCGCCTGAACACACCGTGGCAACAAAGCACTCAAACATAAGTGTATATCCTCTGTGAGAATTTAAATTGGGTTGCTAGCATTCATTAGTAAGAAGATAGAAAAGAAATTTGTTTAAAATTGTATTTATTAGAAAAAAACTAAGAGAAAATATAAACTATAACATTAAACATCTAAAATGGATGTATGTTGGAAGTATGTAACATATACATGAGACAATATTTGACCAACTCTATCGGGAATAATCTACACAATAGAGATAACCCATAACCCAACGTTTCGGGGTATATTAAAAGTTGACCTCTTCTTCAGGGGTAGTTTTGTGGTCACATCAAGTAGGTCATGTATATGAACAGTAGGCTTCTTATAACATCCAATGAGAGAAACAATCTGCCGCAGCTCCACAGAGATCAGAGGGCACAAAGAATAGGGGGAAGTTAGAATGTATACCAGGAAAAGGGGACTAATGGGGAAAGTACGCCCAAAGATAGACCCCCAAGCTCCCCCCGATGGATCCAGGATCTTGGCCGTCACAAGGTATCACAAAGAGCACCCTCACGAGGACACGTCCTATTCAATGTAGTTGTATTAATTATCAAGGCCAGGGAAGAAGATAAATTCACCCTTTGCCGGAATGACCTCACTGCTGATACAAAATGTATGTGATCACCAACCTAAGGGGACCAAGCTTGGATAATCCCTCAAAGGGGCAAAAGCTGCCGGTATCCCCACACTTGAAAGGTATGATGTAGCCAAAGTCAAGCCGGTCTCTGTGTATCACAAACCCATGATCAGCTGCAGCTGCACACTGTGGCAGGCACTCGGATGGTCTCGACCAGCTCCAGACCGGACCTGTGAATGCGCAGTTTCAAGCCGAGCATCACAGCCATATTTTTTACTGGCAACCTCTTCCTGTCACTGCCATTTACTGGCAGGAGAAAAGTGCCCATTTTTACTGGCTGCCAGTAAAAATACTGGCGGTTGGCAACACTGGCACTGGCTAGCATCAGAGCCAGATACACACAGGTTTCTATACGCCACGATCGTTAGAGCGAGAACAATAATTCTAGCACTAGACGTCCTCTGTAACTCTAAACATGTAACCTATAAAAATGTATAAAGCGTTGCCCATGGAGATTTTTAAGTACTGAAGTTTGGTGCCATTCCACAAGTGTGCACAATTTTAAAGTGTGACATGTTAGGTATCTATTTACTCAGCGTAACATCATCTTTCATAGTTTACAAAAAAATTGGGCTAACTTTAGTGTTTTTTTTTTTGTTTTTTTTTTATTCATGAAACAGTTTATTTCCAAAAAAATGCGTTTGAAAAATAAAATAGAAAATAAAGGAATAGAATAAAATGGAATAAAATAGAAAAGAATAGAATAGAAAATAATAGAATAGAGTAAAACGGAGCAGAATACAAAATAAAATAATAGGAAAAAAAAGGGATAGAATAGAAAATAAAAGAATAGATTAAAACAGAACAAAATAGAATATAAAATAAAAGAAAATTATAAAATGGAATAGAAAGTAAAGGAATAGAACAAAAAATAGAATAGAATAAAATAGAATATAACCATCCTCTGAAATACTGAATTTTAAATAGAATAAATTTGAAAATAAAATAAAATATTAGACTAGAAAAGAATAGAGGAGAAAGAATATAACTGTTTTCTAAAATTAGAATTTCAAATAGAATGAATTCGAATAGAATAGAATATAACAGAAAAGACTAGAATATAAAATAAAAGAAAAGAATAGAAAAAAAATAATGGAATAGAAAGAATATAACCATCTTCCAAAATTTGTATTTTAAATAGAATAAATTCAATTTCGAATGGAATTCAAATTGATTAGAATAAACAAAACAAATTCTGAAAACAAATTTAACTAAACTAATTTTCTTGTTCTGCGCATGTCTAGCTGAAGTTAAATTGTGGTGAATGCTCAAATATCTGTGCAAGAACCCCAGGAGTTGGCTTATCAAAAAGAGGAATCGCCACCTTGTTAGATCCTAGAAAAAAAAAGGGTAAAATTGCCAATCTGCTTCCTCAATCCCAAAGGGAGCCTAGAATGTTTGAGGAGAACCTCTTTGCTGCATTTCCTGATGGTGGCAAGATCCCCTCTGGTGCCCAACATGTCTCTGATCTTCTCATCCTTCAAAGGAGTTTTTAACCACTTGCCAAAGAGGTTTAGGAGATATTCACCTTGCATGTAGCCGCTGATGTCAGCGGCGCATTCACTTTGAAGGTCCGGCGGATGCTGCCGGACCTTGCCAGAACGGAGGACTCCCGTGCGCATGTGTGGGAGTGACGTCATAGCGACTTCGGCTACTCACAGCACAAACTGCGAACCCGCAAGACACGCAGAGGGGAAAGTGTCCGCTCCCTCAGCGGCAACCAGGATGCGATGCCAACGCTTCGATCCAAGGTAAGTATTTCATAATGGGCTAGTATGTGGTGTAGCAGCTCATTATGCCTTTGCCTTACAGGTTTTTTTTTTTTTTTTTTCTGCGGGTATACAACCACTTAAATTGGATTCTTTCTAAAAATGTTCCTAGTATGTGTATGTATGAATGTGAGTTAGGGAACCTTAGATTGTAAACTCCTTGAGGACAGGGACTGATGTAAATGTATAATATATATATGTAAAGCATTGTGTAAATTGATGGCGCTATACAAGTACCTATAATTAAACAAAACCTAGCCTTACAGGGTGCTTGTGTTTCACTAAATTGCTAATCACATGCTATCATATACAGAGGACCATAGAGGGAACATTTTTTAGGAGACCCCCTAATGTCAAAATTATAAAAAGAGTGTGGGGTCCCCCCCAAAATCCATACCAGACCCTTATCCGAACATGCAGCCGGGAAGGTCAGGGAGGGGATGAGCGAGTGCCCCCCCCCAACCATACCAGACCGCATGCCCTCTACATGGGGGGTGGGTGCTTTGGGGCAGGGGAGCTCTGCGCCCCCCACCCCAAAGCACCTTGCCTCCATGTTGATGGGGACAAGGGCCTCTTCCCGACAACCCTTGCCCGGTGGTTGTTGGGGTCTGCGGGCAGTGGGCTTATCGGAATCTGGAAGCTCCCTTTAAAAAGGGGGCCCCAAATCCCGCCCCCCCCCCCCCCCATGTGAATGGGTATTAGGTACATTGTACACCCTATCCATTCACCAAAAAAAAAATCAGTGTAGTGTGACAAAACACAATAGACAGTTTTTGACAAGTCCTTTATTAAAAATTTCTGGTTTCTCCCACTTCTTCCTCTGGTCTTCTCCTTCTTCCTCCAGAAGCAGAAACGGGAGAAGGAGAAGACCAGAAAGAAGAAGCAGGAGAAGGAGAAGACCGGTCTTCTTTCTCTGTTGTTCTACCTCTGCCGCTGCTCCCGCAGACGACCCTCCTCCGATGCTGTGTCCCACTGATCTGTCTGCGCCAATGTCAAGCATTTCTTAGATAACAATGGGGGCGTGGCCATCAGATGACGTCATCTGGAGGCCCTGCACCCTTGTGACTTCACGGGTCCATGCCCCGGGCGGTGATGTCACATGGGGGCGTGGCCCCCCATGACGTCATCTGATGACACGCATGGATTTGCTACGTACTGCATATACGTGGACGCACAGAGGGCAGAGAAGCGACGTGCATTCCCCAGATTACTGAGGACACTGCCCTCAGTTAAAATGGCCACAGCGACATGTATGGTGAATACAGTTACAGCCTGCTTTCTACATTGAAAATAGTCATCATAAGGTATATGACAAGAAGGGTTTTATATGGATAATAAAATGGTGCATATATAGACATTGTACAAGTTCTTCCTGTATACAAAAGAAAGATTGAAAAAAGACAAGGGGCCTAAACCATTGGTCACCAATTTTATGATGTGCTAAAAATATAAAGGCAACATTTTAGTTTTGGATAGAGAAGAGAGTGATTAAAACACCTGCAAGCTTTTATTGCTGTCTGTGTATCCATTAGGCAGATTCACCCTCTCTATCGGTCCTGTTTAGCGTTATCACCGAGAATGTAAAGTGAAAGAAAACCCTACATTTTGGGTTGTCACTAGAACACGAATGGAAGGGAAATCTTCGAAATGGGGACACTAGCACTGATGACAACCAGGGTTCCCTTACTTTGGAGGGATTACCTCTCACTTCCTGTTTTGGCTATGGGAAAGGAAGTGAAGGAAAATCTCCCCAATGGAATACAGATGGCAAAAAAAAAAAAAAAAAAGGGGTTATAACCCTCTCTTACTCCATCCAGGTTTGGTGATATGACTTCCGGTTTCAGGAAATGGGCATTTTCCAGACAATTTCTTGGCCTTTAAGGCTGGGCTCACATATGTGCGGCTTCGGTTTACTGCATTGAAACCCGCATCCAATTTGCACATATGTGAACCCAGCCTTAAGGCTGAAATCATTTCATATTTCATTCCTCAGGTCATTCCTTGGAAAAGAGAAGCCACAACAGGTAAAAAAGTGCAAAAAATTTTGGGGGTGTGCTACTTTTTTCACACCACACACTAATTTTCACACCAATTTTTTCAGAAGGTGATCATTTAAAGGGGCACACCCCCAACATTACACATTTTTATCTGTTGTGGCTTCTTTTTACCAAGGAATGACCAGAGAGATGAAATAAAAAATAGATTTCAGCCTTAAAAAGTGCTGAAATTGGCTTGAAAATTCCCCTTTCCTGAAACCAGGAGCGACGTAACCAAAACAGGAAGTGACTTCAGAAAAATCATCAGTGGCCTCCTTGATCTTTTGGCATTTTAAGCCTTGTTACATCTGTTTTGGGGGCTTTCGGGTCCATTGAGACAAATTTTCTGCCTCTCTGAGCCCCAAAATTCTTTTGCACCTTTTTACTCATTGTGGCTACTTTTTTTTTTTTTTTTTAACCAAAGAATGACCAGAGGGATGAAATATGAACTGATTTTCAGAAGGCAGAGGAGAAATCACTGCTCCAGGTGAGCTGAGGAGATCCCACAGCAGGTAACCCCACAGGTGCTGTCCCAATTTGCCACCACGACAGACAAGGAAACTTGGAATAGGCAGCTGAAAATCGCAACGGGATACCAATAAAAAACGTCTTTATTGTAATGTAGACAATTGCAGTCACAGGAATGAATGGAAGGTTAACATGTTTCACACATCTTCTACTTAGTCATAATTCCTGCCTTAAAAATCCAAGGAAATTGGCTGCGCAACACCCATTTCCTGATACTGGAAGTGACGTCACCAAAGCCAGAAGTGAAACTTGCAGTAGCTTTACAAACCTGCATGCATCAATGGGTAAATCTCCAAAGATACCACAAATTGACATGAAAACATTTGTTTTAAGCAGAGTAGGGGAAGGCCGGTATGTTTTTATTGCTGTCTATGTCACTGTTGCACATTTTCCTTCACTTCATGTCTGGTGAAATATTTGTTGATGGGCCCTAAGTCCCACCCAATATATACACAACAAATGTTGCTCATTACAAACAGCAGGAACCTCCCCTCCAAATTTGCTTCTTTTAGAGCGTAGGGTAGGGGTCACGCTAGTGAGAGTTGTGTTGCTGTAATGCAACAAGTAACCAACTTCAGCATGGTGACCTAACCCCTCCTTACTATTAGTCCATGTCTGAGATGGCTAGACTTGAAGGCCAACAGTAAGCAGAAGCAATGACAACAGAAGGTGGTTGTTAGCTACATTACAAAATGTTTTGGGGCTATCTGGGTGCTCAGCATGGGATAAAATCTTACATGTAGGAACCCGTATCTTCTTGTTGTGAGTGCTTGATGAGTGTTGGTTTACATTTTTTCCAGGGAGCCAAGTATGTTTTAAAACCATGATAAAAAATAACAGTGAACATTTATAGTGATCTTAGCACTTACAGTCCCCAAATCACCATTTTGAAAATCCAGAACGTCCTTAGAAAAGCATTGTTTTGGAGATGAATAGTTGAACAGAAGGAAATCCTAAAGTGAGAAACAGCCAAACTGCCTTCAGTTTCATTGTTCTGTCATGTCGGTTATCCTCAGCATTTCTTCAACGTTGCTCATGTCTGCAGAAAACTGTGAGGCACGTCTAAGGCAATGCTCTCAGGGGACAGTGGGAGAAAGGAAAAAGGTGAAAAGTTATTTTTTTTTGCAAACTTGCTTGATTTTCCTGGATGATGGGTTTGTTATTTTTTTAAAGTCTATTCAAAAAGTGGTGTTTTTTCTGTAAGCTTGAAAAAAGCATAGAAAATGTACCGTATCTACATTCCAGTGCCAAATTGTAACAAGTCTTCAAGCTCACATCGATCCCTTTAATCTTGCGTTCATCATAACTAAACACTGCTATCTGTTTCCTTCATCCTCCAGTTCTGTAATCAATATACTTTCTTCCACATTACTTCCCTCTGTGCCAGACTGCATGCAGATCAGGTCCTGCAAGCCGGAGTCTGTAGGGCATCTTTTCTTCTTGAACAGATACAATGCAAGTATAAAAAGACTTGACAGCACCAGGGTCACTATAACCACAACTGGAATCACAACATGACTTGTTCCTGCAACAAAAGACCATTCTATGTTAACGTAATAAAAAAAAAAAAAAAAAAACAATAACATATTAGGCCCACATAGATGTTTGTCTGCAAATCACCTGATTTGTGTATGTAACTGCTTTAGCCACTGATTTTAACCAGTTTGTCCCCAATAAGTACAGAGGTTGCCCGTCCACAGAAGAAACAGTCAATTCAAACTGGCTCCAATAAACATTCTAAGGGATGGCTTTTTAAAGTTTATTGCTTGAAGAACTCCAACAGGGGAGAGGGAACTTGGGCATGGGGTTCTTAAAAACACTCAGTAGTTAGTAATTAGAGGACAGTCTCTCCTAGTAGTAGTAATGGCTAGTGGTGAACCATCTAAGGCCCCACAACAGAAGACCATAAAAACCTTCAGTGTGCAGCTCCTCCCTCAGCCCTCCCCCCCTAATACTTACCTAAGCCAGATCTCGATCCAGCGATGTGCAGGAGAGCCGAGGCTCTCCTGGGTCTCTCCAACCTGATTGGCTGAGATTCTGCAGCAGGAGCCATTGGCTCCCGCTGCTGTCAATTACAATCAGCGAGATGGGAGCAGGGAGCAGATGGGAGCAGGGGCCGCGCTCTCCAATGTCTTATGAATGCAAAGAGCTGGGTCGGGAGCGAGCACACACACACTAGTGCCCCCACAGCAAACGGCTTGCTATGGGGGCACTCGGCAAGGGGGAGGGGCCCAGAGCACCAGCGGGGGACCTGAGAAGAGGAGGATCGGGGCTGCTCTTTGCAAAACCACTGTACAGAGCAGGTAAGTATAATATGTTTGTTATTTTATTTAAATAAACATGTTTTCTTTACAATCACTTAGGGCGACACTTGAGGTTCAGAAGGAGGTCCACCACACCTCCAATGTGAAGGAAGTTCAACTTCAACAGTAAATGGCTTCAAGCATGCTTGGGATAAACATATATCTATAGTCAGACAACCCCCCAAAAAAAAAAAAACGGGCAGGCTCGATGGACTATTCTGTGTTTTTTTTGCTGTCACTTTTTTTATGTTTCCATAACTCCTAAGCATCTCAAAAAGATGTGGAAAGCAAGCTGAACACATCTGAAAACATGCTGTATTTGTCCGCCTACACAAAACCCTACGTATGCTTCATAGTCAGGTCAAGTGCTATAAGTTGTATATGAAAGTTTATAGAGGTATTACACTTACCTAATTCTGCAAGATTTTCTTCCAATTTTTTGATACCTGTGAAACACAAATTGATATTTGATCATTAGGATATTAATAAAGAGAAGCTTCAGTTTGTTTGAGTGAAAACGATCTGCTATAGGTGAACTTAAAATAATAATTCTGCTATTTTCTTGAAACTGAGTGCTAAGTGGAGCAGTTGGTCTTCATTATCATCACCTTATCAGTCTGTGTCATAATAAAAAATCTTGCAACCCTGCACATGCCTGAATTTTTGAAACAATTTCACCAAAAACTAGTGATGTAAGTAACTGAGTTAAAATAAACTGAGTTACTTAACGCAGTTACTTTAGAGGGTAACGAGTAATCTAACTGATTACTTTTCCCCTCATGGTAACTCAGTTCCCATTACTTTGGCTTAGTTACCCCAATTACATCTACCGCCACTAGATGGCAGTAGTGTAATTCCGGTGTCCTGCCGAAAAAGTTCCCCCGCCGGATAAGGACCCCCTGTACTGCGCAGGCGCAGCGCTTGCGCAGTACGAAGGACTACGGAGCTTACGAAAATTGCCGAACCTAAACAGCTCTGAGTGAACTCTACACCGCGCAGGCGCAGTTAACATGTAATTGTATGAGGCGATGCCGCACGCTCCTGATGCTCCTGCTACTCTGCAAGGGGCGTCTATCGTGTAACTAAGGGGCGGGTCTAGTATTACTGTAACCAAGGGGCGCATTTATTATTATTGTTATATATCGAGCTCTGCCCATTAATTTAACATTCGCCCTCTTCTGTAGAAATCCGCCCCTTACACAATATAATAATAATAGACCCGCCCCTTGCTTACACGTTATAACAGATCTGCCCCTTGGTAAGAGTAATAATAGAGCAGCCCCTTGGTTACACGATATACAATAATAATAAATGTGCCCCTTGCTTACAGTAATACTAGACCCGCCCCTTAGTTACACGTATAGAATATTAAAAAAAAAAAGTCAGTTACTTTGCTGCGTAACTAATTACTTTTCCAATGTAGTAACTGAGTTACTAACGCAATTACTTTTTGGGAGAAGTAATTTGTAACTTAACTAATTACTTTTTTAAAGTAAGATGACCAACACTGGTCTGCATACCTCCCAACTTTTTGAGATGGGAATGAGCGACACCTATTAGCTAAAGTATGTAGGTGTAGGACACACACCCTGCCACGCCCCCTTAAAGGAGCGTTATACAAAAAAAAAAAGATTAGTTAAACCCACAACTACTTTTTTTACCACTACTATTACTTTATACTAGCTTATGAAAATTAAAAAAGCAGCAATTTAGAAATCGGATGAAAGGTTTAGCACTGGGAAAACGGAAAATTGAATTCAAATACTTACCGTAATTTTCCTTTCCCGACGAGCTCCATGGCAGCACAGCTGAGTATAGACTCCGCCCCCCCATGCCTCCAGGACTTAACTCATATAAATTTGAGCCCACCTACAGCCTTGGCATTCTGTAACTAGTCCTATGAAGCTTGGTGGGATCTGTGCTGTCATGGAGCTCGTCAGGAAAGGAAAATTACGGGAAGTATTTAAATTAAATTTTCAGTTTTTCTGACAACTCCATGTCAGCACAGCTGGGAACTAACTAGCCAAAACAGGGGAGGGATAATGCTACACACTCTTCAATTCTGACTAAAAAAACAGAAGCCAGGATGCCACTGCCAAACTCAACTGTCACTAAGCCATAAATATGAATATTTTGGTGCCCATTTTACCTCATTTTTGCAGCCTATTGCATAATATGCTTGTATACTTTACCCTCACTTTGCATGTGTGTGAATGAACTTAATATGTATCCACTATCCACTATATACTACCGATGTTGCGGTTTATCTGATGGCAGTTTTACCTTACTGTATAGTATAATACATATTACTTACTGTATATTAAATGCACATTTGTGGTGTGCTGGTCCTGGTACTTTTTCATTTTCTCTGGAATTTCTCCCAAGTGGACATCCTGGTATGTGAGTGTGTCTAGGCACTCCCATGCCTACAGACTCGTAATTGTATATCTGCAGTATGAGATCTCAGGCACTGCTGCCTCTGACTGCTAGTCTCAGGAGATTTGGAGTAAGGTTTGGTGATGTCACTTTTCTCACTGTTCTCCTTGCTGGAAGCTCTGACATGAAGAAGTCTTGCCTCTATGAAGATCGCCACCTCCATGCAGAGACACAGTGCAGAATAAGGTATTGTAAGTCATTTGTGGAGAAAAGATCAGCTGCAGGGAGACTATGGGCCATACTGGTAGTATGCTAGTTCTTTTGCCCTCTGCCTGACTTTTTTTGGGTACAGCTTCCACAGTTCAGTTCATCTATGAACTACAAATATTTGCAAGCAGTGGCGGCCCATCCATTTAGGGGTGCACAGGTGCTGCCCCCCCTATCAATGCGACATTTTGGGCGCCAGACTATGGATTCCAATGGGGGGGGGGGGTTTGAAGCATGTGAGGCTCTAATAGGCTTCAAAAAAGGGTGGGCTCTGCGCCCCAACCCCACCCAGTTGTGTGATGATAATGAATGAATATAAACTATTTTCACACTAAATTTCTTCCCCGCCAATCAGGAGGTGGGTCGTGAGTCCTGATTCCCGATTTGCCCAAAATATCAGGCGATCCTATTGGACGCCTAGGGCTTAGGAGGAAGAGAGTGGAGACATACGCGGAAGCCACTGGAGGAGGGGACACCAGAGCCGCTGCCTACACCCTGCCGCTCGCCACCTAGATGGGGTCCGCCCGCCACGCTGAAGGACACCGGAGCCGCTGCCCGCAGCCCGCCACACAGATAGGGTAAGTGCCGTTCTGCCGGCCGCCCAGGGGGGGTAGTGTTGCGCCGCCGGCCGCCACTGTTTGCAAGTATGTAATACTAAACATTGCTGACTCAGACTGTAGTTGTAGCAGATCCCTCCTATGAGCTTGGCTTGACAATCAATGTTAAAAGGTGTGAAGAATTTTCAATATGAAATATACCATTTTCGATCACACAAAACATTTATGAGAAAAACGTCTTGACAAAGAGACTTACTTGTGTTTTTCCTACATATAAATCCTCTTCTTTCAGAGCACTCTGTCGGCACCCAAGTACCATCAACAGTCAAACGTGTGACACACATACCGCCAGTCAAGGCTTTGTAATATATCTCGTTATTCCAATTGGTGTAGTTTAATGTTGTGCCATTTGACCAATGTTCTGTACCGTCTATAAAGAAAAACACGTAAACTTGTTGTGTTTATTAGCTAGATCTGCCCAAGAAATTATATTTAAGTTTTGGGTGGCCACTAATGGTAATAATCACAGACATCTTACGGCTCTCGAAGATTCAATTGTTATTTCCTTATGGTAGCCTTTGTCTCTTCTCCCTCCCGTGAGGCAATTATTTGTGTTTGTCATATCATCAAGGGAGTGCGGCAGAGTCATAACAGTTCCAGCTATAACTGGGAATACCCAGCTGTAACTGGGAATACTGGGAGAGCAATGGTGTCATTAAGAATAACTTGCTAGCCACCACACAAAATTTAGCAGGGCTCATCTAACCCTGCTTGAATTGAATGATTTTGTAAAGTACTGTACAAACTGTTGGTACTATATACATCCAGTATATCAACAATAATAAAAATAATAATACATTAAAATATACAGTACCGTGCTCGTTCTATAGAAAACCAACGATGCTTTGTTACACCAGTGTTGTGGCTAAATTCTGTATTGATTATTTATCAGTATTTTGATGATTGTACACTGTCATATTCATCCAATAAAAAAATATTGAACAAGAATATTTATCAGTATTTCAAAATTTTCATATAACGTATATACTCGAGTATAAGCTGAGTTTTTCAGCACATTTTTTGCTGAAAATGCCCCCCTCGGCTTATACTTGAGTCAAGCACTTTTCTGCAGAAGAAAATGACATTTCTGACCCGAATTTGGGGCCCCCTATCTCGGGGCCACTTGGTGCTAGGAACCCCAAATTTGGTATTCAAACCCAGTGAAACCAGCACTATAAAATATCAGATGGGGTTCCTGGCACCAAGTGACCCCGAGATACATGGCCCCAAAGTCGGTCAATTGTGTCCATCTGCAGCAATGTCATTTCTGGTCCCTTTGGGTCCAGAGACCCCACATTTTGGCTGCAGCTAGAGGACATTTAGGAACCCTTAACTACCAAGTTTGAAGTTTGGGGGACCTATGGCTGCAAATGGGCACAGTGAGGCATGCAAATGGGCACAGTGAGGCTGCAAATGGGCATGGTTGACCCTCTTTTCCACTTACAGTAGCTGCGCATTTCTCACCCTAGGCTTATACTCGAGTCAATACGTTTTCCCAGTTTTTTGTGGTAAAATTAGGTGCCTCGGCTTATATTCGGGTCGGCTTATACTCAAGTATATACGGTAGATAGTATAAATAAATAAATGTATACAAAAGTTTACCCTAAACCACCATAATTGCCCTACCTAACTATCATTTTGGATAGACTAGGTATTTTGGATAGACTAGGTTCCCTGTTTGGGTTCCCCCGGTTGCAGCAAGCACAGGATATAGTTTGCCCTGGATCAGTGTCCTGAATTGCCATGGTGTGGGTGGGCTGGCCAGCAGCACCATATCAATCAATGACATTCCAAGGCAGTATGCACCGCAGCATTCATTGCTATGGTGTTGCAGAGCAGCCCCTAGAGTAGATGGAAACAGTAGCGGCTGGTGTTTTTTTTTTTTTGGGGGAGGGGGGGGGCGGAAAACAACCACCCACCCCGGGCGGGTGGCGGCACTACCCCAACCCCCCACCGCTCGCTGTCTGCCGGTCGGTCCGACACTTACGGTGGAGGGCGGCGGTCTGCGGCTCCGGTGTCCTCTCTTCCAGAGCGTCCAATATGATCACCTGATGTTTTGGCCAGTCAGGAAATGGGTCTCACGACCTGCTTCCTGATTGGTGAGGAGGAAATTTAGTGTGAAAATAGCGAATATTCATTTGCTATCGTCACACAACTTGGCCAGTAAGCATCGGATGTTTTTTTCACCTTAATGCATAGGATGCATTAAGGTGAAAAAACAGGAACCTTTACAACCCCTTTAAGTGGTGTCTGTTCACAGGGCCCATTAAACGCTGCCACTGTGCCCATCAAACGCTGCCACTGTGCCCATCAAACGCTGCCACTGTGCCCATCAAACGCTGCCACAGTGCCCCAAGTGCTGCCACTGTGCCCATCAAACGCTGCCACTGTGCCCCAAGTGCTGCCACTGTGCCCCAAGTGCTGCCACTGTGCCCCAAGTGCTGCCACTGTGTCCCAAGTTCTGCCATTGTGCCCCAAGTTCTGCCACTGTGCCCCAAGTTCTGCCACTGTGCCCCTTAAGTGCTGCCACTGTGCCCCTTAAGTGCTGCCACTGTGCCCCAAGTGCTGCCACTGTGCCCCAAGTTCTGCCATTGTGCCCCAAGTTCTGCCATTGTGCCCCAAGTTCTGCCATTGTGCCCCAAGTTCTGCCACTGTGCCCCTTAAGTGCTGCCACTGTGCCCCTCAAGTGCTGCCACTGTGCCCCCTGCCTGCCCTCTGCACTTACCTTGTCCCGGTGTGCAGCTGGTGACGGCGTCAGGCGACGAGCGGTGTCTCCGTCGGATGTCTTCTCCCGCGCTCCTCCTGTCTTCTTCTGCTGTGATTGGACGCTAGGTGATTGGACGCCTAGCGTCCAATCACAGCGCCTGTGACTTCAGCCAATCATGTGACAGGTAACAGACCTGGCAACCTGATTGGCTGAGAGGCGGGTCTGTGTTAGGGAAGCGATGTATTCGCTTCCCTAACACAATACTGTGTAAGCAGCGAACGCAAAGCATTGCGCCCGCTGTTTACACTTAGGGAAGCCTATTAGAGCACACCGCTCTAATAAGGTCCCCTATTAGAGCTTACAGCTCTAATAGGGGCGCTTCCAGCAACACCCCCCCCCCCCCTGTAATTCAGATGCCCGGCGCCCGATCAGGGGCCGGACACCTGAATAGGGGGCGGCAGCGGTGACAATAGATAGATTCATGCAATGCATGAATCTATCTATTGGTGATAGAGCGGTGCAGGAGAGGGGGGGCGGCGCTCCTGCGCCCTCTATGCACGCACCGCCACTGCTCCCACCCCCCCCCCCCCCCCCCCCCCCCACAGGTAATTCTGTTTCACTCTCCATGCAGCCCAGTGCATCGGTCCTGGGATTGTAAAACCGTACTGTTCTTTCTTTTCTTTCCCTAGGGACACCGACATATGCATGTGCATGTCCTGACCAATCAGAACTGACCTGAAGCGTCCCTAGGAAAAGAGAGAGAACAGTAGTTTTCAAATCCCAGGACCACTGCTCCGGGCAGCCACTAGAGGGACAATCAACAAATCTGTATACAAAGTATCATTACAGTAATATAACTGAACAGTTAGAGTGGTATTAAATCCAAAACCAAAAATAAATATAGAATAAAAAAAGAATATATTGCAGCTTACCTATTATGGTGGTGGCTGCATTATTTTTCATTTTTTTTTTTTTTTAGCCTTTTTTTTCTCTGTTTTCACTGGCCAGTAACACACATCCTGTATTAAGCTGGATACACAGTATACAATTTTCTGTTACATTTTATCCTTCAGATTTACCAAACCCATATAATATGAGGTCAAATCTTAAAGCGGGATTCCACCCTAAAGTGGAACTTCCGCTCATCGTAACCCTCCCTAGACAGGTATTTACACCCACTTCCGGGCATAAACTCCCACCACTTCCTGTCCCGCGCGCTGTCTGCCGGGACACACACGGGTCCCAGCAGACAGCGCGGACGATTCTCATTGTGCTGCGCGACTCGCGCATGCGCAGTAGGGAACCGGGAAGTGAAGCCGCAACGCTAAACTTTCTGATTCCCTCACCGAGAATGGCGCCGGCAGCAGCAGAGAGCCGAGCGATTGATCGGCCTCTGCTGCCGACATCGCTGGAACCTGTGACAGGTAAGTGTCCATTTATTAAAAGTCAGCAGCTGGCTTTTAAAAAAAAAAAATTCAGGTACAGTGCCGCTTTAAGAGTTTCATTTGTATGCAATCAGGCAGGCCCTTGCACTACATGGTTTTGATAAATCTGAAGACAAAAATCGCAAGAAAATCTAATAGTGTGTATGTGGCTTACGAGTGCCACCACTTTGGATGAAGGAGCACTGGGGGTACATTTAGACAGCAGCATTGTCAGTCTGGGGGGAGGGGAGTGTTAGATGTAGTAGTAGATTTAAATACACTAACACATTGAAGCCAAAGTCCAGCTAACACTTTATAATCAGTTATAGCAAACAGTTTTTTTCCTCTTTAGATAAAGGTTTTACATAAATAAATACAAGCTGATCATTGTAAGCACCCATGTCAATGTTTGTTCTTTTTAAAAAAATAGACTGAGGCCCCTTTCACAGGAACGGACCATCCAGGTCCGCCTGTCAGTTTTTTAGGCGGACCTGAACATAAAACTGCATGGAGCGTCCGTTCAGGTCCGCCTAAAAAACTAACAGGGGGACCTGAACATGCAGGTCTATGGAGCGACGAATGTCAGTGGTTATCATGTCCACTGACATCCGATTCGATCAGCTAAAATCAGACGTATGGCGATGCATTTGCATCCATCCTGGTGGATCGGATGAGATCTGATGAAAATGGACATGCTGAATCCCCTCCATAGGAATCAGCGGCGCTCTCACAGGCCCCTCCCCGCTCAGTGAGCAGAGACGGACCTGTCATTCGCTGGCTCAGCGGAGATCAACGGAGAGATCTCCTGCTATGCTGGCGGGCTCTGCTGAGTGGATCCGCCTCGTGTGAATGAGGCCTTACTGGCCAGATCACTAAATAAAAATACAAGCAAGAAAAGTAAAAAAAAAAATGAATGCAGCTATCACAGCTAAGAATTGGTAAGCTGAAATATTATAAATATTTGCTTTTGGGTTCAGGCTCGGCTCACACTGGTGCGATATAGGAACCACTGCGATTCCTGTGCGGGTTCCTGCATCGCATCTGACTCGCAGGCAGTTCACACTGCTTTCTGCAAACCTCTGCAGGTGTCAATATACAGTTAATGACACCCCCAAAATCGGTTTTCAGAACGCAGTGCTTACTTAGGAATCGGATCGCATGGGTCTGAACACCCATGCGATCCGATTCCAGTGCAAACAAAAAAAAGGGTCCTGCACCATTTTGGGGCAAATGCGATGTGATTTCAGCCAAAAAAACTGTATGGCTGAATTTGCATAGCACAGACATCGCATGTGATGTGAACAACAATGCGGTGCAAATCACGTGCGATGTTTGGCATCGCATTAGTGTAAACCCAGCCTCAAGGCCTCCTTCACACAGCCGGGTTGGTGCAGCCACCGGATTCCTATTCGGCAGAATTTGCTGATAACAAAACCCAGTCATTCCAGTAGTATGAATCTGCAGATTCTTGCCACAGAAATTCACACCAACCTGGTCATGTGAAAGGGGCCTAATACTGCTTTAATAATTTGAATCACAAGTTTTAAATGAACAATTTTCTTACCGTTGCTATAAGTTATTCTGTTTAACCATATGTCTTGTGCGGTAAAGGAAGTGAGAAATCTCTGAAGAAATGCATCTTCCTCTTCATGCATTAGACTCAGGATTGTAGAATCTAGACACGGAACAGCCACAAAACACATACACAGGTTCATTTGTTCAGCCAGTTATCAGTTTCCTGCTTTCCTTATGGCTAATCTCACAAGAAACAAAGAGAGTTTATCTAAATAAAGACCAACGTAGATACAGCAAAGTCCCATAATATAACGCGTCTACGTAGAGCGATATTTTTCCAAAGATAATACTTCCAAGAAATAAGGCATTATTAGCAAGCAAAAATAGCTCTTTATATGATGGATTAATGATCAGAGCTGTGGCATTGAGGACAATGGCCAGATAATTGCACAGAAAGTCCAAAAAAAAGCAAAGAGTGTGTGAGCTAGGTGCGGTGTGATGTGGCAGGCAGTAAGCACACAGAGTCCAAGTTCAGCAATAGTAATATATTGTAGAATGTTCAGCAATAATCAACAGACCTGGTGGGACAACCTGTACGGAGCCACTTACATAGTGTAACAGTGGTGGGACAGTAGACTGGTGACCTGAAAATGCAGACAGCATCTGCCACGAGGAGCAGAATGTGGCCTGGCCGGTCTGAACTCAAAGGGGAGGCTTCCAGGGAGGTTGACGTAGTCCCTGTGCTTTCCCTACTCCTCTAGAACCTTTCCCTGACTCTAAGCCAGTGATGGCGAACCTTGGCACCCCAGATGCTTTGGAACTACATTTCCCATGATGCTCTTGCACTCTAAAGTGTAGTTGAGCATCATGGCAAATGTAGTTCCAAAACATCTGGGGTGCCAAGGTTCGACATCACTGCTCTAAGCACTGTCCCTGACAGACTGGTGTCCTGTCCCTCCTCTTTCCCCATGCAAAACGCGTGCCAAGCCCAGGAGTCAGGGTCTTAAATAGACTCTGCCTAACCTGAGATGGTCGCCAGAGTCACATGGGGGGCCAGCATCCAATTGGATAGCTGCCTCCCTGTGACCAAGGAAATCATAGAGGTAAGTTGTTCTTCTCAATTTCCACCCCCATCTGCATTGCCGCTGTGGTCGAGCCCCCACCTGCAGTGGAGAATATAAACTGGGTCTGTGTACAGGTGGATTCACACCTGAAAATGCACCCACACTGTAATTAGATGCAAGATCCAATTTGATGGTCAGGGAAGGAGACGTAAGGTGAAAACGTGTTGGGTGGAGTCTAGGCTTGTGACTCTTTGCTGCACTATAATAGGGGATATAAATGGAGCCATTGCAGACCTGAGTAGCTGTTGGAGATATTGTGGCTGGGTCACCACGAGGCACATTTGATCTCTATATGTTGTGGTTTTTCCATATGCCTTGAGCCATATCAAACCTGAATTGCCGTGGGGGATATTGTGGCTGTATCACAGCAAAGCACAATTGATTGCTGTTTATTGAGATCTCTCCATCTGGTAAGGAGTGTGTGAGCCCTGGTGTCATTCAATCGGAGAGCACTTATCATTCGGATTGATTCACAGTTTTATATTGTCAACTTTGGGGCTTTTTGCACTCACATATGAACTTTTTATTGATCTTTGATTGATTAAAGTAGAACAATAGGCAAAATTATTTTTTCATTTTGGATAGCGTAAGGGAGTTATAACCCGTGTCAGATTTTTTTTTTTTTTTTTTTTTTTTTTTATGCCATCAGTGTCCCATTGCGTAGATCTCCCTTCACGTCCTGTCCCATAGTCATACAGGAAGGGAATTCTTTGGGGACCCCCAGGTCACCAGAACTAGTGGCCCATTGGAATATTTTCCCTCTATTACTTTTCTGGGGACAACCCAAAACTTGGCATTTCTTTTACTTTCAATGATAATGGTAAACAGGACAAATAGAGGGGAAATCCCCCTAATGGGGGGCACAGACAGCAATAACAATTGGCGGGTGTTCTAATCCCTCTCCACTCTATCCAAAACTAAAAAAACTGTTTGGCTATGGGACAGGAAGTGAAGAGAAATCTCCACAATGGGACACAGATGTCAAAAAAAAAAAATCTGACAAGTTATAACTCTCCCTTATGCTATGCAAAATGAAGAAAAGAAAAAAAAGTTTTTACCTATAGTTCTACTTTAACCATGAGAGGGGGTATTATATTTGACCCAGCCTCTTGAAGGATACATTCCCTAAGCAAAAATATAAGTTAATCTGATACAGACTTGCATCACATTTAATCATTCCTAAGGATGGTAATTTAGTGGCGGCTGGTGCTAAACTTTTTTTTGGGGGGGGGGGGGGGGGTGGGGGCGGCAAACAAACCCCACCCAGGTCCACACTCCTCCACAGTCCCCCTGCACTCAGCCCTCCACGGTCCCCCACACGAACCCCTCCACAATCCCCCCGCACTCAGCCCCCCACTGTCCCACTGCACTAACCCCTCCACAATCCCCCTGCACTCAGCCCCTGAAGATCCTCCCACACTCAGCCGGCCAGTCCCCCCAGCAATAACTCCACCATGATCCCCTTGCACTCAGCCCACCACAGTCCCACCACACTAACTCCTCCACAATCCCTACGCACTCAGCCCCCCACGGTCCTCCTGCACTCAGCCCACCACAGTCCCCCCCACACTAACCCCTCCACGATCCCCCCGCACTCAGCCTGCCACGGTCCCCCCGCACTCAGCCTGCCACGGTCCCCCTGCACTCACCTCGCCACGGTCCCCCTGCACTCAGCCCCTCCGCGGCTTCCTCGGCTTCTCCTCCCAGGCCAACCCAATCCGCCTCCTGTCCTGATTGGCTGGGAGGAGGAGCCGGAAGAAAACAGTGAATATTGATTCACTAGTGTCACATGTGGGTGAGTTCGGGGCGCAGTGCCTCAGGTTCTAATCATGTGGCTTGAACAAAAAAAAAAAAATCATAAAACCTATGAGTCCCGCATGCATCCCCACATGCAAACTAGTGGGGCCGCAGCGCCCCTGCGCCCCTTATGGACCGGCCGCTCCTGGTCACCATGACATGTATGGATGGGAACCATCATCTAATGTTTGTGGGCAACCTACAGGTAATATTAGATAAACATTTAAGGCTTTATTTGCGCAGGTTTACCTTGCTGCTGGCAGATCTCCTCAGCGGTGTGGTAATCTGTGTTGTTTAAAACACCTGAAAACGTGTAGCAAAAATCTTGGAACTGTATCCAATCTTCTGGACAGCTGCCATTAAATCCTGTTGTTCTGTTTTCTGAAAATAAAACATCCAGTTAACTAACATGGGTTGCCAAAAACAATTTCCACAAAGCGGACTCAAAATTAAAAACTATTTTATGTTTGCCAGTACCCCTTGCTGCAAACATAAAAAACACAGCAAGCAGTTAAGGCCCTTCATACCTTCTTCTGTTCTAGGGTGGGGTAAGGCAGAGGCAACCAATCAGAGTCTGCACACAGATATTCCTCCCGGCCAATCATGAAGCGGGTTTTTATACCCATCACCCAATTGGCTGAAAGGACAGGTGATTCTATTGGATGCCTAGGAGGAAAGGAGGAGCCGCACGCTGGAAAGCCGCTGATGAAGGAAAGGACACGGAGCCTTTGCCCGCTTCTCGCCACCCGCTACCGGGGTTGTTACCCCCCCTAAAAAAAAAAAAACACCAGCCGCCACTGTTAACAACCACTGCGCCAGTTCCTATTGTTTGTTGAACCTCGGAAACTGTCCGATCGACACTGCACAATCGTAAACCACCTATCCCTGCTACCTTCCCATCGAGTAGTGGACTGTCCTCAAGTGATGGCACTTTGAAACAAATAAGTTGGCTCTGTGTTGCAGCTGAAAAAGGTTCATCATCACTGTACTAGAGGATCTAAAGGCAACTTTTGGACATTAGTTTATGTTAATTAGTTTACTTTAAACCTATACTGCTTTTGTAGAGGTTGGGTTGCAAAAATTGGTTAGCAGTAACACACTTGCATAAAACAAATACATAAACACACCTGAAAACAGGATCCAAGCAACCTATTATATAATTTTTGAGTGATATAAATTTAGTGCAGTATATTTGGATACACACTTTTGGACACAGATACTGTAGCTGCTGACTTTAAAAAAAAAAAAAAAAAAAAAAAAAAAAAAACACAAACTAACCTGTCCCAGGATCCAGCGATGTCCTCATCCAACTGGACACAGTGGCGGTTGGAGCGGAAGTGGCAACAAGTACCTCTCAAAATCAGGTACTCCCCTCCCCCAAAAAAGAAGACATTCCAAGTATGGAAAAGAGGGGGGGGGTGGGTGAGGAATAGCAGAACTTCCCCTTTTGGTGGAAAGTTCCGCTTATTAAAAACTGACCACACTAAGTAGGAGAACACACTGTGCAAAGTTCTCTAATGCTGCGTACACACGAGCGGACTTTCCCGCGGGATTGTCTGCCGGACTAGAGTCCGCCGGACAGTCCGATCGTGTGTGGGCCTTCGACTGACTTTTTTCCCCAAAAGTCCGGCGGACTAGGTTTTAAGTTTTGTTTTAAAATTGTCCGCTGAACTTGGCAGTCCGGCGGACAATACGGCCGTCTGTATGATGGTCCGGCGGACCAAAAAGGACGCATGCTCAGTAGCAAGTATTTTTCTAGTATTTTTCTTTTTCTAGTCCCGTCGTACGTGCTGTACGTCATCGCGTGAACCGCCGGACTTTAAGCGTGATCGTGTGTGGTCAAGTCCGTTCGCTTTCAAGTCCGGCGAAGCCCAGCTGGAAAGTCCGGCGGTTTGACCGCCAGACTAGGTCCGGCGGACAAAGTCCGATCGTGTGTACGCGGCATAACTGTGCTGGGAACTCAGCTTGCTCTCCTCCAATGATCAGATTTGTCCTGACACCCCCCCCCCCCCTCCAACAGCAATTTACTGGGGAGATTAGTATGCTGCTGTTTCTCCTCCCCCAGCTCTTACGCACTTGAGAATAGAGGGTATATGGTCACTTATAAAAACAAGAAAAGGTATTGATAATGTTTTTTTATATGTATACACAAAATGTTTTGCCTTTCATTTCTATTTTACAGTGAATGGGTTGCTTTACAAGCTGAGGGTTTACAATCACTAATCCTAAAGATAATTATTATGGTGCTTTCTGTTCCCAGTCCCTCCTGTCCTACATACATTCATTTTAGCCTATTACTATTATGGGCTGCATCACCGGCCAATAGAAATGTCTGTAATGCAGGAGGGGGCAGGTAAGTATCAACATTACAAGAAGGTGGTGAACCCTTGATCAATCAGAATGGTCCGGTATTCAGTTGGAGCGGGCCTAAAAGCTATTGCAATTATAGAAATCTCTACATTGTTACTAGAAGAAAGGTGTGGGATGCTGGATCTCTTAACACAGCAGGTATTTTCAGTCTTCAGCAGCATAGAAAAAATACCCTTAAAGTGTTACTAAACCCAGTAATATGAAAATAGTTCATCCACCCCCCCCCCCCCCAGAGTGCCCACAGTGTAGTGAGTTCAGGAAGGAGGAGATTTCCACTACAGCCTGTATACACGCCCACATGTGTGGTGTCACTATCCTGTGACCTGGCTATCTCTGAGAACAAGTAAATGTTCTCTCCAGCATAAAAGACACAACTGAGCATGTGCAGGTCGGCTACTCTGCCTGTATTAGCTGGCCTTCCCCAGATAGACAGTGCAGGGAGGGAAGGATCTGTGCATACAGGATTTTTACACAATGCAGAGGATTAACTCCTTAAGTTCCACAGTGAGTATAACAAGCATGCTATGCTGCATATACAGACAGATTTTACTGTTGTGGGTTTAGTAACACTTTAAGTAGCTCATCTAGGAGTGGTAACCAAAGTTTTGCTTTTTGCATGAATAGGGACTTTGTGCTCAAGGAGGAAAGTGCCATAAGCAGAATGTATACAGTCCAGATTTTTTTCCCCTGTGCTTAAAGGGGTTGTAAGCCCTGTGTTTCTTCACCTTAATGCATCCTATGCATTACGGTGAAAAAACACCTGGCAGTGACCTGAGCCCTGGAGCTTGACCAGGCGGGGACGCGCTGTCTCTCTGCCTGGGGTTCTCGGCTCTTGATTGGATAGATTGATAGCAGCGCAGCCATTGGCTCCCGCTGCTGTCAATCAAATCCAATGACGAATCAGACATTCGGCAGCTATGGACGCCGAATGATGGACCTGGGAGTGTGCCCGCAAGGTAACCCCTCTGGAGAGCGCTTCTCCTAGGGGGTTATCTGATGTGGGGAGGAGCCGCGAGAGCCGCCGGGGGGACCCCAGAACACGAGGTTCAGGGCCACTCTGTGCAAAACGAGCAGCACAGTGAAGGTAAGTATGACATGTTTGTTATTAAAAATAAATAAAAATAATGTAAACTTACAATCACTTTAACCAGCAACTGGAGCAATCATACCAATTACACCGCCCGGGATCCCTTCAATTTTATAAGCCTGGTAAATGAGTCATTCAACAGTACTGAGCCCTGATGTAGGGGGACCTTTTAAATCCTCGAAATGTGTTGGATTTTTTATTTTATTTGTGAAACTACAGTCTGACAAAAAAAAAAAAAGAAATAGAGACTTTATACCTTCTGCTTTTGTTGCTTTGCTCCTTGCACACCCAGCCTCTAAACATTATAGCTGTCAGCATGACAGCAGAGTCTTTAAGATTTCAACATCCATTTGTAATTTTCTATTCCAGATTTAAACCTA
This sequence comes from Lithobates sylvaticus, assembly GCA_028564925.1. Lineage (NCBI taxonomy): Eukaryota > Metazoa > Chordata > Amphibia > Anura > Ranidae > Lithobates > Lithobates sylvaticus. The sequence goes on along the minus strand of CM053031.1, from coordinate 55,478,788 downwards.
AAGCAAAGCAGATAGTTCTTATGGAAGACAACTGAATAAATTAGTCTAGGTTTTTCTTTTTCTGATGCTCTGTTAATATGGATCATGTATTTACCCCCAGAACAGATTATTGAGTGGTAACAGAATGGCAATGTCCATACCCGTGCTGACAAGACATATGGCACCTTGCAGTTGCATATTACAGTCCACAGCTCTCCAAAGTCCATCGGTGTCGATATATGCACAGTTCCCATCTTCTGATGGTGACTCATTTGCCCATGATGTAAACCAAGAAATAGAACCATCTGACCATTCAAATGCTTCATCTCCCTGTTTATATAATGATGTCATAGTATAAGCAATTGTGGAAAAAAAAGTCAGACATTATAGCATATACAAAATTCAATATAGGAAAAAGGCCATGGTTTGCTCCCAGCTTTATTCAATATAATCCAGTATACAGTAAAACCTTGGATTGCGAGCATAATTCGTTCCGGAAACATGCTTGTAATCCAAAGCACTTGTATATCAAAGCAAATTTTCCCACAAGAAATAATGGAAACTCAGATGATTTGTTCCACAACCATTTATTCATAAGTCCTTCAGTTTATAGTCCAAAGATTATAGCAATGTGATCACATTTTGAAAAAGACAAGCAAAATTTTTAAATAAATAGATATACAAGCGATGTCTTGATATACAAGTAGCGTCATGTCACAACTGAGTATAAAAGAGAAGAGAGGCGCCTCTAAGTGTAGCAATATGGTTACATTTAATGAAGGTACAACATTTAGCAACTCACATGGTTAATGATTAAAAGAGGCACATCTAAGTATGCAGGAGTCCAGGGGGAAAGCTGTCCACATTGACCATCCTCATCGCCGCTGGTTCTCACCACTGTCAATCTGCAATTGTGACTGGGAAGACTACCCTGCAATAGAGCGATCTGAAAGCGCGGCTTGAACCACTCGTAGAGCACAGCGTGGAAGGGATGACGTGGATGGCAGTACGGAGGACGGCCTATGTGGATAGCTTTACCGTGGATGCCTGCATACTTAGATGTGCCTGTTTTAATCATCAACCGTGTGAGTTGCTAAATGTTGTAACTTCATTAAATGTAACCATATTGCTACACTTAGAGGAGTCTCTCTTCTCTTTTATACTCAGTTGTGACATGACGCTACTTGTATATCAAGACATCGCTTGTATATCTATTTATTTAAAAATTTTGCTTGTCTTTTTCAAAACGCTCTCAAACCAAGTTACTCTTAAACCAAGGTTTTACTGTATGATTTTGCTTCAATGATAAAAAATAATATTTCTGATTTATGTAGGATAGATATCTCTGCACTTGCCTAGTGTGTACTGGGAAATTATCTAATACTGCGGCAAACACTGGTATGAGATTTCTGGTCCCAAAAAAGTGAATATAGTAGAGGAATAGTGCTCCGCTGTTTGTTAAACTAAACTATAAAGGCTGAATTTCCAAGATAACAATAGAGGTATTGCAACAGAGTAGACTAGTATTAGTAATCCTAATATAGAAAGTGCTTAATGTGCATAGATAAATAGATCCAAGTAGATTTCATATATAAAACCACATAAAAATCAATAAATATGGAGTTTCTTCAGATAAGACGCATAAGAGTCGCATAAAATCGCATGAAGATCACATTTAAAAGATCATATAAAATCGTGAATGAGTGCTTAACGTGCATAAGTGGATGGTAAAACCCAAATAAAATTGGGATAATAATAAAATTGCTTCAACTAGAATCGCATAAAAATCGCATAAAAAGTCGCATACCAAAATTTTGCATAAAAGAGTGAATGTAAGTGAAGAGTTAGGAGTTCACATATAAAAATCATAAATATATAAGGTCATAGATAAATATATAAATAAAAGTTCAAAAAATATTTCAGTGTCGGCAAGAGCGATGTGATAATAAAGTGCCAGAAAGTCCGTGGGGTGAAAACCTCCCTCTATTCGGGCTATGGTGCAGGCTTCAGTGATACTGGTTGTGAATCCAGGTTATAGTGAATAGTATCGGTGCTGGTGGGTGTTTTTCATCAGGGTTGTGACAAGTAACTGTGGGTGACTTCTGTTCTTCCGTGATCTATGGTACGGATGTCCCCTTACCTTACCGCTGTAAGGTAACAGCGTATATGAGTGTAATGGATCCTGGGGGGCCTCTGAGTCCTCTGGGTGGCGTCTCCCTTTGGTTCCAGGTGCTATACGTCTCCTTAGGGGGTCCCTTCTAACACTGGTGCGGGTGTGTGTACCTCACGGATAAGTAAACAGGGGATGCTCGATAGTGTAGTATGTTATGTAAATTTATTATAGATAATAGCAGACAAATTAATAAAACTCACATTTCGAAATGTGAGTTTTATTACTTTGTCTGCTATTATCTATAATAAATTTACATAACATACTACACTATCGAGCATCCCCTGTTTACTTATCCGTGAGGTACACACACCCACACCAGTGTTAGAAGGGACCCCCTAAGGAGACGTATAGCACCTGGAACCAAAGGGAGACGCCACCCAGAGGACTCAGAGGCCCCCCAGGATCCATTACACTCATATACGCTGTTACCTTACAGCGGTAAGGTAAGGGGACATCCGTACCATAGATCACGGAAGAACAGAAGTCACCCACAGTTACTTGTCACAACCCTGATGAAAAACACCCACCAACACTGATACTATTCACTAGTATCGGTGGAAAAAAATGTAATTTTAAATAAAGAACTGTGAAGCAAAATAGGGGTCAGTGCCCATCTGCAGCCTCACTATTGCTATGAATATAGCCTCTGAATGCAGCCTCTCCATTGCCATGAATTCATCCTTACCATTGCAATCAATGCAGCCTCACATGTGCCATGAATGCAGCCTTACCATTGCCATCAGTGCAGCCTGATTCATGCCCATCTGTAGCCTCGGAGGGGACAGGGAGAGGGGCAGGATGAGCGCCGACAGATTACATACAGGAGAACCTCCCGTTTACTCTGCAGCCTCTTTAATACAAAGTCCCGCCTCCTATGATAGACAGAACATTTGTCCAATGACAGCCCAGGAGACGAGACTTCCTATTACAGACACCACCGAGTAAACAGGAGATTCTCCTGTATGTACTCTGACGGCACTTGTCCCGCCCCCTTTCTGCCCCCTCCGAGGCAGTGCATATAAATACGGTATATATTTCCAAATTACTAGGGGGGCCATATTAAACTGGAAACACGGGCCGCAATTGAAGGGCCGGACTATGGACATGCCTGCCCTTAAAAGGAAAGGAAAGAAGGAAAGGACAGAAAGCCTGATAAACAGAAAACAAATGCAGCCACCACATCTAAGGACTGGTAAGCTGCAATACATTACATATTTATTTTTGGTTTTAAATACATTTTAAGGACAACAAGTGGCATTGGCTATGCAGGTGCCATAAAATTGGAGATCAATCAGCCACATTTCAATTAACCCCTAGCAACCTCTGGAGAAATTCTGGTTGAGAATGTCTGGTCTATAGACCTGACCACAGTTCTACATCAAAGGGAAACATTTCTAGATGAGGGTTATGCAATTTTAAAATTGTGCCTCCGATCCTGATATATTCAATTGCAAATGTTTTGTCTTGGCACAGTTCCATCCTCTGCTTGCCCTTGTGCTTGTGGATGGATTGGGGTTGACAAGTACCACTGGACTGGCCCCCTGTGAGCAGTGCACCGAGGACAAAAGACTTCAGGGACCTAACATTGCTGCTAAAGATCTTTGGTTCAGGAGCAGAGATGTAAACATAGAGCTTATTATTACCTTTATTTCCCCTAAAGAAATCCTTAGCTGTAAAATTTCACATTTCCAGCATGCACTGCCCTATGTGCACATCTCTGCAACTGCTCAGATGTCAGGGAAATCCCCAAAGATGTCACCAGAGATTATGAGTAATGCTCACCAGCTGCAGAATTGCTGTGTTAAGGCTTTAGTGTGCCAGGACCAAGGCTTTGTAGCTGAAGATTAAAGGCACTATGGTGAAAAAACACTCACCTCAACCCCATTTTGCAATCTTAAATGCGTATTTGTCAACCAGCATATGTCTGATTCACACATCATTTGTTGCTTTTTCATCACTGGGTATTTGTTAGAAGATTCATTGCATCTACTGTATGCGATCAGATTGTCCCAATCAAGTTAGTTTTGGGCTATTCAGCAAATATCTGGATTTTGTATTCTTCTCAACATATCTAGTTCTCAGTATACTACAATAAATGTTACATTTGCTGGAAGTTACCGGATGACATTTTATATGGACACACCATGATTAGTGACACTCCTCTGCTGCCACGCACCTAAAATACATCTTTGCATACACAAGCATTTGTATTCTGCATTCACTGCTGCAACATTTTCAACATACAGGGCAATTGCAAGTACAGATTGAATGTTTGACAATTCTTCCAGAAAGAACATTTGTAAGGTCAGGCACTGATGTGCACGAGAAGGCCTGGCTCACAGTCTCCACTCTAATTCATCCCAAAGGTGTTCTATCAGGTTGAGGTCACGACTCTGTGCAGGCCAGTTAGGTTCCTCCACCCTAAACTCGCTCATCCATGTCTTTATGGACCTTGCTTTGTGCACTGGTGCGCAGTCATGTGGGAACAGGAAGGGGCCATCCCCAAACTGTTTCCACAATGTTGGGAGCATGAAATTGTCCAAAATGTCTTGGTATACTGACGTCTTAATCCCCCCTCCACCAAATGATTTGGACCAGTGCACAAAGCAAGGTCCATAAAGACATGGATGAGCGAGTATGGGGTGGAGTCCTGACCTCAACCTGATAGAACACCTTTGGGATGAATAAGAGCGGAGACTACGAGCCAGGCCTGATCTCACAAATGTGCTTCTGGAAGAACGGTCAAACATTCCCATAGACACACTCCTAAACCTTGTGGACAGCCTTCCCAGAAGGGTTGAAGCTGTTATAGCTGCAAAGGGTGGGCCAACTCAATATTGAACCCTACGGACTAAAGCTGGATACACACTATACAATTTTTTTTACATTTTTTTTCCTTTAGATTTACCAAAACCATATAATATGCGGTCAAACCTAAACACTTTCAATTTGTATGCAATCAGGCAGCTCCTTGCACTATATAGTTGAAGGTAAATCTAAAGGCAATCGAACAACAACAGTTGTATAGTGTGTATCTAGCTTTAGACTGTGATGTCATTAAAGTTCATGTGTGTGTAAAGGTATCCCAATACTTTTGGTAATATAGTGTATTTAAACGTGAGCAGTGTGTTCCCAAATACAGATAGATATAAGATTGACTTATTATAGTCTATGCTGAATATATTAAATACAATAGCACTTACCATTTCTTTATAGAATCCAATCCAGTGGGATAAACCTTTGCGGTGGACAATGACAGTGGCAAAGGCTTGATGATACTCGTCAGTAATAGTAACCAAATCAGCCCCATATCCCTTGCAAGCAAAGGAGGCATCATACCAGGTCATGTTTCCAGATATTACTCTGTACAATTTATGTCCATATGGCAATATGTCTGGTAGTGGGAACATGTCGGAACCATTTACACCGTGAACGGAAACATCTAAAATAGGAAGAATAAACATATGATGTGAGTTTTATGGCTTAGCAACCAATTTGCTTGGTAACTAATGTGCTTACACTGATGGGTGCAGAAGTATACTGTTTATTTGATTGGTTGGACCCATCCTTACTCTGCGTGTGTTATCATGACATGACATAAAGCCTTGCTAACAGTGGAAAGCTGCAGAGGATTTCCTCAACTCATAGGAGGACATTCAAAAGCTTTCCAAGAAATAATAGAGCAATACACCTAGATTCCTTCCATGATCCATTGGTGGTGGTTGCTCTCTTTTGTGTAGCCCTGTAGGGGACTATGCCCATGACTTGGGCACCATGACTTGTGTCCATGGTAGCTACTAAAATATTGTGACATGTCCCAGTAGCCTTCTGGGGAAAAATAACCTTTCTAGGGATTCGGGAATATAGGGACTCAGCAAGCACTGGTTCAAAAACTCTCTCTATTTCATTATGAAAAATATGAGAGCCCAACCTTTTTTTTTTTTTTTTAAATATTGCATTCATGTTGTTTTTCTATGGGTCTTTTATCTGGTCATGTGGCATCATAGATCCTCTTCCTCCTTTGGTGGCGGGCGATCCTAAATGCTGCATGAAATGGCATTCTCCTGTGATCCCAGAGCAGCTTGATAATGTATCCCCAGGGGGTTGAGTCCTCGACAACCTTGGCTTACAGAAAGTGGGTGGAATGATGCTGACCATCATTCAAGCAGAAAGAGGAGTGGCGGTGGATCATTGAGGTGAGTACTCCAGCTTTTTTGTTTTGTTTATTAGCTGCCAGGCAGCAGAGTTTTTTTTTTCAATTATTTATGTTAAATGTATTCGATTAGAAAATAGGTATAGGGATGCTGGAAATTTTGCCTTGTGATGTGGAGATGACCACAGTGCTGCTTGGTGTGCCGCTCATGGGTCACCAAAGCAATACTTGAGTAATGCAAGCCAAAGATGATGCAATTCTCTTTCCTTCCACCAGGGATGGAAGGAAAGAAAATTGCTAAATTCCCCTATCAACACAGTCAGTGTTGCCGAGCTATTGTGTTCTGCTGGTGGGAAGCCTTCACTGCCAGAAGAACACCATGATCACTGCTGCCAGCTATAGCCACAAGCAGTGATCACATGCAAAAAAAATCAGACAGGCTGGTTGTACTGAAGTCGATGAATGAATCGAATTGAGTACAACCAGCCTGCCTATAGATGGATCGAATCTCGGCTGGTCCCTGCTAAACTGGCTTTAGGGTTATGAAAGGATACAATTATTATATGCTATATAAAACCTGTATAATAATAATAATAATTATTGGCTGTGGCTACTGAGTGACCCTGTAGGGCCAGAACATTACCTTGTGCTTTCTCACAAATAAATCCAAAGCCTTCATGGCCGCAGTTTTCAAGATGCCATTTCCCAACAGGAAAAATGTTGTGATCGGCAGATATTGCAGCACATTGGTGATCCTGAATGATTTCTGAGCTCTAGGACAGAAGACAACATCGTTGTGGGTCATATTTAAACAGAAACATTGTTAAAACATAGTTATTGATATTTGCACGAGAGACCAAATATGTAGCAACAAAAGTAAAAAGAGAGCAGGTAGCAAAGTTGAAAACCACTTTTATAAAATTAAACACAGAAAGAGGTTGTGTATGCTTCCTTAATTAATGAACTTACAAAAGTGCAGCCAGAAATAGTCCAAAGATTTTTTCGGTTGATGTCAATGGGCCAGAAACAATCATTTAAAGATGAACTTGTACCTTTAAAGAGGTTGTAAACCCTTACAACACACTTTCACCTACAGGCAAGCCTAGATTAAGGCTTACCTGTAGGTGCTATAAATATCTCCTAAACCTACATGGTTTAGGAGATATTTACAATTCCCCGTACGAGGATTCCTTCTGCGTATGCGCTGGTGTATTCGGCGCATGCGCACTTTAGAAGGGTCGCGGCTTGCCGTTTTCATTAAAGGACATGCCGTGACTGGTGGTTCCCGCGCACAAGCGCGGGAGTGACGTCATGCGACTCCGGCCAGTCACAGAGCCGGAGTCCGTGACCCCGGAAAGAAGATGGACCCTTCCAGCCGGTCGAGGAAATCGGGGACATCACAGGCTCCTCTACTCTTCCACTTAGCAAAGGTTCTAGTTCTACTATGTACCTACAGGTTTGATGCAATATCCAGTTTGGGGAGGGCCATTTCTCAACCCCCACAAAAAAAATAAAAGAAGAGGGCTATAGAATTGTGACACCATGAAGTGGGCTTGTAATTAGACTTGTACACTGACTAAAAATTCATTTGTTTTCGTTTCATCCGTTTCTATGCTTTTTCGGAAATCCGAATTTCAAATTTTCAAATTTTCAGATTTCCGAAATGTAAATTTTCAAATTTTCGTATTTATGAATTTTCAACTTTCCGAATTTCCGTATCTCAAATTTCCGAATTTCCGTATCTCAAATTTCCGAACTTCCGAAATTTCGAATTTCAGAATTCAAATTTTGCAATTTTGCAATTTCCAATTTCTGAGTTTCGAATTTCCATATTTCGAATTCCTGAATTTACGAATTTATGAATTCCGAATTTACGAAATTGTGAATTCCGAATTTACGAAATTCTGAATTTTCATAAATTTGGAAATTTGAAATTTCGTAAATTTGGAAATTTGAAATTTCGTAAATTGAAAAATTCTGAAATTTTGACAAATTTTGACAAATTCGTTATAAAAAAAGAATTCGGAACTAAACAAATTGCACATGTCTACTTAATGACGAAGGTTACTAGGTAAGACTGGGAAAGCTGGAGAGGATTTCTTGCCTTCAAAATTATAACATTCTGGAACGTGACTTAACTTGATAACAGCTATGCAAAAATAAAATATATGTTTTTTTTTCTGATAGAAAAGAACTTTAAATAACACACATTCCCCTTAAATAAAGTCACTTGTACTTACATGGTTTGTTTTAATTGGAAACCAGTTTGTGTATCTGTCTGATGTGCCATTTTCCCATACATCATAATCATCTCTACTGAGTCCAATCCAAAAACTCTTCTTCTGTTTAAACAGCTGCATAACTATAAATGCTACAACAAAGAACAAACTGCCTCATTCATCAAAGTGTTTGAAAGGAGAACACTCTATATTGTCCAAGTCAATCATATTCAAACCTGTCCTGACACCCAACACTGAAAAATTAATCTTCAGGGCAATATAGACAACTCTTTACTAAGCTACTTTAATTAATAAGGCAAAAAGTAATTATTAGGAAAGATCTATTCTTAATCACAGAACACTAGTACATATCTGAGTCCTACATATGATACAGCAACTTTTAAGGGTTCCAAAGTACATATTTTGTAATGGTTTATCACTTATTTTAAAAGGTACACTATTACACAAATATATTTTATAAAAATTGAATATATCCACTTTATGAGTTAAATACTCTCCTTTAAGTCCTCCAATCCTTCCGCACAATGGACAAGGGACTAGGGATGTGTACTTTGCACATTGCTAGTTTTCAGATCCCAGTGTAAAACTGACAAATTAGTAAGGCTGGGTTTACATACTGTATATGTGAATTGGATGCACTTTTAACCACATCCAATTCGCATAACATATGAATGTGACCAGCTTTCAGTGGAGCCGGTTCACACATGTGCGAGGCAGCCGAGGAGCGGTTCTGAAAAGGGTCCTGTGTGTTTTTGGGTCCAGTTCAGGTGCAAATTCAGGGACAAATTTGCACCTGAAACAGAAACAGGAATGCACCAGATTCCGGACTGAAAACCGCTGCCGCAGATATGTGAACCCAGCCTTATTGTCAAGCTAACTGATGCATACTGACACTAAATTTGGACTGGGTAACTAAGCTTCAATGACCTCTGGTCACAAAAGCAATACATTTAGCTCTATGTATGTTCCTTTACCATTTTTGCATGCACTTATTATTTATGTTCAGTTATATAAAGCTACAAGCCAGAAATTAGTTTGCATTTGTTCAACCTACACTGTCACTTTTTAGGTTTTTGCAGATTACTGTAGTATATTGTGTCTAATATATATATATATATATATATATATGTATACATGTGTATATATATATATATATATATATATATATATATGTTATATATATATTTATTATATGTAGTGTTTTTATTTAGGCATTCTAAAGACAAGGTTATTCTAGGCCGGCCGCTTTGGTAGCCGTTATCTAATTGCGCATATTAAAAGAGGGTTTGTTGGTCAAAGGACAAATGGCCAGACCAGACTTACTGGAACAGATAATGATTATCTTAATCTAATCAGTATTCACACATATCAAAGGGGGAATATGCAAGAATGTAAATTGGGGCAGCTTTATAATTACAACTATTCACAGCGTGGGGTTGTCTCCGGTCACTCTGAAAGACCGGGGCAGATCAAAGCATTTAATGGAAACGCCCAATCAAATTGCTCAGACATTCAGTGTGTGTGGGGGGGATATAACAGGACGTTCAATCTGTTTAGAAGTGTGTGTTCTTACGAAGGCACCCAAGAGTCACATGTCTCCATGGGGCTCTAAATATTACTAGCACTGTCGTGATATGAACTCTGTTGGATTTTTGTCATCTGTAAGACTGTTCTGTTTGGAAGTCAATAAAATTGTCTCTCTCTGGGAGAATCGGGTTTTGCTGCGGAGACAATACTTTTAATAACTATATTCCATCTACGAGGAAGGAACTACTATAATATTAGATCACTACAATTACCAGTATGATTTTTTTTTTTTTTTCTGTAGAATCATGTGTGACTGGTGCAGTGTTCACAGTTGATAGTTTTCTGACAAAAGTGTTGTCCTTGGAAGAAACACTTGGCTGGTGGATTAATTTGTCAGCTGCCTTGGGCTGAATAATTCATGCATTGGAACTATACAGTCCCTGCTGGTTGGTGGATTATTCCACCCAGGCTGCAGGTAAATGTGCTAGCAAACGTCACTGCAAAAGCCATGCCCCTGTTCTCCTCCATGTTTTCTAGAGACGTTTTCCCCTCAAGCCTCAAGTCCTCAAGTCATTTTCCCCGAGGGGGAGGGGTCATTGAGGAGGGGGTACTGTCAGGACAGGGCTCAGCCCTTCCTTCTCTGAGCTGGCCGTTCAGCTGTCGGCTAATTGCCAGATCCTATCTCTCCACAGTGACTCACCTGTTGATGATATCCTGCTCGTCAGTCCTGCCTACTTAAGCTGTCCAGTCCAGATGATCTCTGCCTTCGCTTTGGTCACATCTCTAGAGACGCTCGCCTGTGTTACTATTAAAGACTTGCTTGGCTGACATTCCTTCTGGCGCCAGATCCTGCTTGCTGTTCTACTACTCATCTCTGGCTCCCTGACATTTTGGCTTGTCTGACTATGCATTCCATGAACTCTGACTATGTTTTCACTAGGTTTACTCTGTTTTACCTTTTTTTTTTATTATTAACAAACAAGTGTGATTTGACTGTACTTCTGTCTGATTCATGGTTTCTGACACCGCCACATCTAAGAATTGGTAAATTGCAATATAATAAATGTTTGCTGCAAAAGCCAGAGATGTGGGACTAGTGGTGGAAAAGTGACCACACAAACCATACTTACGTGTATTGGTACCATTACCAAATAAAAGTCTAGCTAATAATATATGCTTAAATAAAACCTGCGGCATCAACGCTATTTATCTTTTGACCAGGCTTCTGCTTCCCCAGCTGCACATCTCTACCCTCATTAGACATTAAATTTGATTATAAATACCACCCCTACCCCCATGACCACCACCACCATTCCAAACTACAATGCTTGTGGCCTGAGCAACCTATTGGCATGCCAGGCGTTGTCATCTGTGGGGAAATAGCAAAGCACATGCAATTATTGACTTTTAAAAAGTTGCTGTTTACCTTTACCTTTTGACCGGGCAGCTTTGGACAAACTGGGGAAGAAGAAGCTGGATCAGGAACTTACCTGCTGACAGTTACAGGTTCCATGCACACTATAAGCTACAAAAACACTGGATAAAAAAGCCTAGAATATCTTCTTTGTGCCAGCTTTTATCAGCATTTTAGCAACAGTTAGGTGCATTCAGCATTTTTTTCTGCTGGCAAATTGCACCCAAAATCGCCAAAAAAATAAGTTTTTTTGCTCCTAAAAGCTGAAGCTTCAAAAACACTTCTAGAGTAGACTAGTGTGCATGGATACATAGGATAACGCTGTCTGCTTCTAGAAGCAGAAAAAAAAATGCTCAAAAGCTGCTGCTAGGAGCGTTTTTGCACGCTAGTGTGCATGGCGCCATTATAGTGCTGTTACTTTAGAAACTAGAGGAGAACAGGTTCACCCTATTTTATACACAATTATTAAAAAAAATAAAAAACATGTAGCATATACCTTGTTCAAGATGATTAGAAATGGTAGACAATTGACCGCCATCATTTTTGCAATTCTTAGCAGCAGAATGCCAATCCAGTATTTTTCCATCTTCATTTTTGTTTACAAGGTAACACTATTTTTTGATAATGAAAAAAAAAAAAAGACATTAACATCCTAGTAGGAAAACACAGACCATTTGTTTTTGACACAATATGGGTGTTGTATTTTTTAAAATCTTCTTACTTATTGGATTCACATAGCGGTGGTATAATAAGATCACAAAAAATGGGTATTGGATTTCAGGCAAAATTATCATGCGTGATATGTGAGTTTTCCTTTGTGACAATTCTTTCTGTCCAGATAATTACTAAGTGTATGGTTCTAGGGGTTAGGTTGAGATTAATGCTAAGGTTTGGGAGAAGCTGCAGGATAAAGTACCTTTATCTTGAATCTCTACTGAAAAACTGTGCATAATTACTGCTGTGTATTGAGTCTCATAGATGTACAGTATATCTGCAGTGTCAGATCTAAGGCACTCTTCCTCTGACTGCTACTCTGGAGACTTTGGTTAAGATTTGGTGATGTCACTACTGTGCAGCTCACTGTTCTCCCTGCTGGAGAGAAAGCTGTACTTGACAACCTGCAGCACAAGCATGTGTCTGCATCTGCTTCATCCATTCTGTACATCTGTGATTCCTCCACATCTCCTGCTGCCTCTTGATCATATCCCCCATCATTCTGCAGATCACTAGTCATTGGGGAGGGGGGGGCAGCTCTGGCATGACAAAGCAAAGCCCTGCCTCTACAAGATGGCCACCTCCACATACGTAGAGACACAGTCATGGAGAAAAGAAGAAAAGATAGTCTGCATGTGGAAATCATACTATTTATAGTATATTGGTCCAAGCTAGACCAATGTAACAATGTAAAAATATCTATACGTGGATCTTCAAAATATCCTCTTGTATCCATAAAAATTCCATCCAGAAATCTCGAAATACTGCATTATCCTACATCATTAATAAATAACACAGGGCCACAATATTAAATAGATCAGCGTACCAATGGATTATTACTTGCATTTAATTCACACTAGAACATCTAGCCAGGAATGACCAGAATCCACTAATACCGTATATAGAGAATTCTGTTAATGAATATACTAATTATACACCAAACAAAGAAAGACAATGTAAGAGTCCAGGGCTTACTACGCATGCACCAATGGTGCGTTGCCGCAAGAGGAAATCTGTGCCAACTGAGCATGCGCCAAAGATGCCTCACTGCGCCAACCCGCACCCGCGCAGAAGACCTGATGGGAAAATGCAGAGGAGGCGCACAGGAAGTGACCTCAACCTGATGGAAAAAGGCGGGAAAATGCCCAGAAGGTGCACAGAAAGTGACATCAACCTGATGGAAAAAAGCAGGAAAATCCACAGGAAGTGACCTCAAACTTCCCTATATAAGCCCAGCCCAGACACTGCCAAATTGCTGGATTATCTTCAGTCCCCCCTTGTTCCTGTGCTAGTGTGTGATCTGTCTGAACTTCTTCTGACCTGGAAACCTATTTGACTACTCTTGTTTGCTGCTTGCCATTGACCTCTCATTTGTACCTTGACCAATCTACTTCTTTGCCCCTTTTGTACTCAGCTGTCAGATTGGAAGCGACCCCCGCTTGGATCTCAACAATTCTTCTTCCGATTAACCCTTTTATACTTTGTTGCCAAACTGGACTGGACCTTGGCTCGGATCTCGGGCTAAGGCTTGCACGGTGCTCCACACCCCTGGCACCCGTGCCACTCGGTGTCCACCAAGTCTATGTCTACATCTCCAGAGGCTTCAAGGACCCGAGGTGCAAGGGAGGACTCCCCACTACTTCGGTCTTACCTCAGGTACATGGCTCCTGTGACAGACAATTTAATTACAGATGAAAATGCCTCAGCATATAACACACAACCTGAGCATGAGCTGTTGGATCCTTTTTATGCCAACCCAGGGGTGTATCATGAAATCAGTGGGCCTGTGTGCAAGATAAAATGTTGGCCTCAGGCGAAATATGGGCGTGGCTTAAATTGTGCTACATATTGGGCATGGCTTAAATGGGGTGTGGTTTAATAGAGTCTGAGATGCCTTACATAGTGCAGAATGCGGTAATGTTAAATAGGGAATGTACAGTGCAGAGTGTACAGCGGTGGGTAGTATGTGCAGGAGAGGGGTGTGGAGTGTATGGAGGTGGGTAGCATGTACAGGAGAGGAGTGCAGCATGTATGGAGGTGGGTAGTATATACAGGAGAGGAGTGTATGGAGGTGAGTAGCATGTACAGGAGACGAGTGCAGTGTGTATGGAGGTGAGTAGTATGTGCAGATGAGGAGTGCGGAGTGTATGGAGGTGGGTAGTATATACAGGAGAGGAGTGCGGAGTGTATGGAGGTGGGTAGTATATACAGGAGAGGAGTGTGGAGTGTATGGAGGTGAGTAGTATGTGCAGATGAGGAGTGCGGAGTGTATAGAGGTGGGTCATCTATACAGGAGAGGAGTGTGGAGTGTATGGAGGTGGGTAGCATGTACAGGAGAGGAGTGTGGAGTGTATGGAGGTGAGTAGTATGTGCAGATGAGGAGTGCGGAGTGTATAGAGGTGGGTCATCTATACAGGAGAGGAGTGTGGAGTGTATGGAGGTGGGTAGCATGTACAGGAGAGGAGTGCAAAGTGTATGGAGGTGAGTAGTATGTGCAGATGAGGAGTGCAGAGTGTATGGAGGCGGGTAGAATGTGCAGGTGAATAGTGCGGAGTGTACAGCAGTGGGTAGTATGTGCAGGATGGTGTCAGTAGGGCAATGGGTGGTGTCATTAGTTCTTTATTTTTTTACAAGTAAATTGCTTTTTTCTTTTGCATTTGTTCGAAATGCTTTTTGGGTGCCAGTGGATGGTATCAGTTGAGAAGTGGACGGTGTAAGTGGAGCAATGGAAAGTGTCAATGTCTTTTATTTTTATTATTTTTTACAAATTTATTTTGTAACCCCTGTCTCATCTGGCCCAACACTGAACCCCCCTGCTCATCTGCCCCATCACTGTACCCCCCTGCTTTTCTGTCCCACCACTGAAACCCCTTCTCATCCCTCCCACCACTGTACCTCCTGCACATCTGTCCCACCACTGTACCCCCTTGCTATTCCGTCCCACCACTGTAACCCCCCCTGCTCATCTGCCCCATCAATGTACCCCTTTTCTCATCTGCCCCACCACTGTACATCCCTGCACATCTGCTCCACCGCCGTATCCCCATGCTCTTCTTTCTCACTACTGAATCATCTTCTCATCTGTCCTAACACTGAACCCATCTGCTCATCTGCCCCACCACACCTCTGTACCCCCCTGCTCTCCTGCCCCACCAATGTAACCCCTTGCTCATCTGTCCCACCAATACACCTCTTTTCACATCTGCCCCACTGCTCTACCCCCTGCTTTTCTGTTCCACCACTGATACCCCTTATCATCTGCCCCAACACTGAACCCCCCTGCTCTTCTGTCCCACTGCTGAACCCCCTTGTCATCTCTTCCACCACTGTGCCTCTCTGCTCATCTGCTCCACCACTGTACCCTCTTCTCATCTATGATATGCATGATATGCAGAGTGGTGAAAGAAAGCAGAGATGACACACATGTACCTGTCCTGGCACACTCATCCTGTTGATCCACCTCTCACATCCAGCCCACGTGCTTGTACGTGATGCATGTGATGTCACATAGAAGCATATTGCATGGATGCGCAATGATGAGCTCAGGTCAGGGGCATATTCTGAAAGCAGTGGGCCTTTGTGCAGGATCATAGGTTGGGCCCCCGCAGCTGAGAAAAAGTGCGGCACTCTGCGCAACAGGAAACGTTGGGTGTGATTTTCATTGCGCTGAATACTGGCTGTGGCTTAAAGGGACACAGAGTGCAGAGGGGTTCAGTAGTAAGTGATGCAAAGGTTCAGGAATAATTTAAACAAAGTTCCCAGAAGCGCAACAGTAATTCCATAAACTGATTGTGGTGTTCTCAATCACAGTGAAATCCCTTCTTTCTGAGATTGGTAGAGGCAACCAAGCGAGTCATCTTCCTCCAGATGGTGGGGGGGGGGGGGGGCTAGCAGGTCTGTGATTGGCTTTAGCAGTGGCCAATGACAGTCCTCCTCCTCCTGGAAACAGGAACTGCCCCCGCCCCGCCCCTGCAGAACTGCACCCAATCTCTTCCCCGTCACAAAAGCTGACGATTGCAGCTACAGCGAGAACCGAACAATGTTTCCCATCTTTTACAATGTCTGGGGGCGCAGTGCCTCCCCCTCAGTGCAGGTGTGGTGTGGAAAATTCTGAAATTGGAATGCATTAGTGTTTCACTGACACTTCCCTGTACTGCTCTGCTGATGGGAAGGGAGTCGAGTGCCGGCAAAAGAGGCTTTGCGTGCCGGGGTTTGTCTATCCCTCTTATAGAGGAAAAGTTACTCTACCCCAGTGGTGGCCCATCCATAGGGGGCGCACCCCCCCCCCCCCCCCCCTCCAGGCAGTCACAACAAAAAAAAAATGTCAAACCAATTATTTTTTTAATACTGGCCCTTAAAAAAAAATACTAAAAAGGGTCCTTAAAGCGGAGCTCCATCCTAAAGTGGAACTTCCGCTCATTGGAACCCTTCCCCCCTCCGGTGCCACAATTGACACCTTTCAGGGGGGAAGCACCTGTATAATACAGGTATCTGCACCCACTTCCGGGCATAGATAGCCGCAGATTCTGCGGCTATTACGCCACTTCCTGCGGGGCCCCCGCTGTCTGCTGTGAAACACACGGATCCCAGAGACAGCAGGGACCATCCTTATGTGCAGTAGGGAACCGGGAAGTGAAGCCGCAAGGTATTCCCATACCGAAGATGGCGGCGGCAGCACCCAAGAGCCGATAGACAGATCGGGCTTCGGGGGCCGACATCACGGGTGCGCTGGACAGGTGAGTGTCCATATTTAAAAAGTCAGCAGCTGCAGTATTTGTAGCTGCCGGACACAGTGCGATGCCGGACACAGTGCACTTATGTGAAGCGCCACGTCTATGCAATCACAAAATTCATTGTAGTATCTATTACTACGGCTGGGCGGTTTAATTTATATCTCAGTTTGATGTCACTTCCTGTTTCTTTCTCCCATTGCGCCTGGGAGAGAAGAAAAAGGAAGTATGAGAGGACACCGCCATTGTGGAAGAGGACACAGCAGGACAGGAGAGGATAACACACAGCAAGGTAGGTAGTACCTGCGGAGAACGGGGGGGGGGGGGGGTTCAATGTGACACAGGAGGCTGCATTTGGGGGACACAGGAGGCTGCATTTGGGGGACACAGGCTACATTTTGGGGACACAGGGGGCTGCATTTTGGGGACACAGGAAGCTGCATTTTGGGGACACAGGAGGCTACATTTTGGGGACACAGGAGGCTGCATTTGGGGGACACAGGAGGCTGCATTTGGGGGACACAAGCTGCATTTGGGGGACACAGGATGCTGCATTAGGGGGACACAGGAGGCTGCATTTGGAGGACACAGGCTGCATTTGTGGGAAATGGGAGGCTGCATTTGGGGGACACAGGAGGCTGCATTTGGGGGACATAGGAGGCTGCATTTGGTGTGACACAGGCTACATGTAAGGACGGATTCCTCTGGGGACACCTGATGGCATCTGGTGGCAGGTGAAGTGGCTAGTGACACGCTCAGGGCTCCCACTGATTCTGCATTATGGTGAGTTGAATGATTTCCTTTTATATTACAATGTAATAATAGTAATAATGCGCTTCAATCATCCTGACACCATAACAACCATGGTGCCGGGATGATTGAAGTGTTAACACCAGGTGTTTGGAATATCTTTATCTGCTGATTGTTAAACCTTCTAGAATACACATATTTCTATTGTTGTATAGGATCTGGGCCTGCTGTCCCTCCATCCCTCTTCTCCCTCTCCCTCCATCCCTCGTTCATCTCAGACGCTAACCACACCACCTTAGAGCCACGCCCACTATTTCACTAAAACTACGCCCATTTCATCAAGTGGGAGGGGTCAAAAAGGAAGGGCGAGGTCTGGCGCCCCCCCATCCTAAAACTTTACCAGCCGCCACTGCTCTACCCCCATGTGAAATTTGAATGGTCTATGTAAGTTAATAAAAATGTTATGCCCCCTTTTGCGTTACTTCCAGTACAGCCCTCATACAATAATGCATTTAAAGCCTAACAATACTATATTTACCCAGAGGTGGAGATGCAAATTAGATCTAATGTCACATCTCCCTGGTGTAATCCAGCTTCTGCAGAAGGAGGATTGATCTGTTATTACATGTAGAGGCCAGAAGCCAAAGGCAGGCTTTTATTTTACACAGGAAATTCTCTTTAATCATCTCCATTGAATATGGAAAATAATAACCGCATATATTAACCTTATATCCGTAGTACAGCCAATCCACAGGGCATGCTCCATGTTTCTGCTTGTCATCCTTCTTGGGAATTGGATCTTTTTCTATTCTGAGCATTAAGCTTGTTTTACAGATTCCTGAATTCATTGCAAAACAGTCTGAAAAACCCCAGAGGCCTGGAAGAGACAGCTTTCTAGAGTTACTGATACAACACAATGCATTATCTGTAATCCTAGCCATGCCTTCCCCACAACCCACCCACACAACGCCTCCAGTGATCCTGGAAGACTTAAGTAGAATGATAGTATAAAATAAACTTTACAATTATGACTATTTCTCTCTCTAAACAGAAGAAATGATCTTGTATGTCTGAACAAGTAATGGCGGAATACCAATAATAGGCTACGTTGGCAAATCCCACGATTTTGTGTTATGGGAAAATATTGCTCAATCTTTACAAACTGCTCAGTAGTCAATTCGTGGGAAATAAATGTACATAACTGAAAACTGATATGCTAAGGAGTACATTTATAAGGTTAGAAGTAGTGGCGACCCGTCCATTAGGCTCTAAAAGGCTTCAAAATCGGATGGGCTCAGGTGTATTACAACAGCAAATGGATATTCGCCGTTTAAATACTGATCCTCAATCCGGCCAATCAGAAGCGGGTGTGAGACCCGCTTTCCGACTGTGCGAAAAGAGAAGACTGGCCGGCGAGGAGGAGGGTGGAAACGGAAGCTGCCATTGCGATGACCCGTGGAGAGCAGGAAAACGGGAAGCGGACACCGAGCAGGGGAAGCCACTGGTGATGGGATAAGTGCTATCGACCAGAGGGTAAAGGGGGTGGTTGTTGCTATACTGTTTGCCCCACCTCCAAAAAACACTTTTCACTGGCCGCCACTCGTTAGGGGAATGGCTGATGGTTTATTAAAGCGGTAGTAAACCGTGGCATTTGGAAAAAAGTAATTCCTGTAAGGCAATGGCATAATGTCATCGCTCTCAGGCAAGCCCTCCAGCAGTGTGCGGTCACCGCAGAGAGAGCTTCCATCTTTACCTTGTCTTCCTTCCAGGTTTGCAGGAGCCGCGATGACCTTACTCCTGCGCATGTGCATAGGAGTCACGGGCATGGCACAGCGCTCTGAAGGAATGGCACCGGTATGCCGTTTCTTCAAAGCGCATGTGCCAGTGACACCACCAGCTGTCAAATGAGCAAATATCTCCTAAACGGTGCACATTTAGGAGATATTCAGGTAAGGTAAGCTTTATTATTATTAAAGAGGAAGTAAAGCCTATTTAAAAAAAAAAAAAAACAGAACCTGCAAGGCTAAGGCATAATGAGCTAGTATGCATAGCATACTAGCTCATTATGAATGACTTACCTGAGAACGAAGCCCCCGAAGCGACCCTCATCCACGATCTTCTGAGCTGCCATCAAACCCGGAGTGACTTCCGGGTCTCGCCGCTCCAGCGAATGACAGCGCTCCCGCACATGTGCACGAGAGCGGCATATCGCCGTGATCTCGGCATGCTCAGTGCGCCTGCGCGCCGCTGTCTACGGCGCATGCGCCGTAGATAGCGGTGCCTTTTCTTTTCTAAATATCTCCTAAACCATGTAGGTTTAGAAGATATTTATTGGACCTACAGATAAGCCTTAATCTAGGCTTTCCTGTGGGTCAAAGTGGTTTGTAAGGGTTTACAACCACTTCAAGGCTATGTAAAAATATACCATGCCTAGAATTTATCTTTAAGAACTTAACTGATCAATTTCCATTGAAGTCCTTTGGAAACCTGTTGCGTTAATTTCCTAAGCCCACATTCGCAGCCCAGAATTATGTAGAATTTTGGACTCCTTACAAAAAGCTGCAGTGATTTTCTGTGCATAGCAGTAGCTAAATGCAGTCCTTTCCATGTAACTGATATATCAGAACTTTGGGGATGTTAGAAATGAATAGCAAAAGGGAGGGGACAAAAAATCACCTGACACACAGGCATAAAATTAGTACCCCCTAATTTATACATTTGTTTTCTTTTGATATGAATAGTCTGTGAATATGATGATGAAGGATAATCCTGTCTTGTAGCACCAACCTGTGTCTGTCATGATATAGGCACACTGCTGTCCTCTAATGGATAAATCGTGGCTCTCTGGCTCCTTTTCCCAGTTCTTGTAGATAACAGGCGAGCCGTCCTTCCATCTGCCAGCACATCAAACACAACTGTTTAAAGATAACCTGTCATAGGTAATCAAATCATAGAACAGCATTTATTTGTGATACAAGCTGGTAAGTAGACATGTGCACTGACAAAAATGTAATTTGTTTTCATTTTCGTTTCATTTCTTTTTTTTGCTTTATTTGGAAATTCGAAAATTCGAAATTCGAAAATTCGAAAATTCGAAATTCGAAAATTCAACATTCGAAAATTCGAAACTTGGAAACTCGAAACTTGGAAACTCGAAACTTGGAAATTCGAAACTTGGAAATTCGAAATTCGGAAATTTGTATATTTGGATATTTGAAAATTCGGAAATTCGCAATTTGGAAATTCAAAAATTCGAAATTTGGAAATTTGAACATTTGGAAATTCGAAATTTGAACATTTGGAATTTGGAAATTCTAAAATTCACAATTTGGAAATTTGGAAATTCGGAAATTCGAGATTTGGAAATTTGGAAATTTGAAAATTTGAAAATTTGAAAATTTAGAAATTTGAAAATTTATAAATTTGAAAATTTATAAATTTGGAAATTTAGAAATTTGGAAATTTGAAATTTGGAAATTCGAAATTTGAAATTTGGAAATTCGCAATTTTGAAAATTGGAAATTCGGAAATTGGAAATTTGGAATTTGGAAATTCGGAAATTGGAAATTTGGAAATTCGAAAATTGGAAATTTGAAAGTGATACAAGCTGGTAAGTAGACATGTGCACTGACAAAAATGTTTTCATTTTCGTTTCATTCGTTTTTTTTGCTTTATTTGGAAATTCGAAAATTCGAAAATTCGAAATTCGAAAATTCGAAATTTGAAAATTCCGAAATTCGGAAATTCGCAATTTGGAAATTCAAAAATTCGCAATTTGGAAATTCAAAAATTCGCAATTTGGAAATTCAAAAATTTGAAATTTGGAAATTTGAACATTTGGAAATTCGAAATTTGAACATTTGGAAATTTGGAAATTCGAAATTTGGAAATTTGGAAATTTGAAATTTGGAAATTTGAAATTTGGAAATTTGGAAATTTTTGGAAATTCGAAATTTGGAAATTCAAAATTCGAAATTTGGAAATTCGAAATTTGGAATTTGAAAATTCGAAATGTGGAAATTCGAAATTCGGAAATGCTGACCGTGTAACACATATGTGTTGTGCCAATAAGGGTGGGCTCTAATGCCCAGCTGCTGAACATAAACATCCACGTGTGCAGGAGGTTGTGTACATTGCACTGTGCACTCCCAGCATGAGCTGTCACCAACCACACTCACTCAAGGTTTCTGATCAGCAACCAGTAAGATGGGTGATCTCCATATGGGCTCATCACAGTAGTCACATGACACAGAACCAAAAAAAATTTAAAATTTAGAAATTCGAAATTTGAAAATTTGGAAATTCGAAATTTGAAAATTTGGAAATTCGAAATTTGAAAATTTGGAAATTCGAAATTTGAATATTTGGAAATTTGGAAATTTGGAAATTTGAAAATTTGGAAATTTGAAAATTGGAAATTCAAAAATTCAAAATGTGGAAATTCGAAATTTTGAAATTTGAAATTTGAAATTTGAAATTTGGAAATTTGAAATTTGGAAATTTGAAATTTGGAAATTTCGAAATTCGAAATTTGGAAATTCGAAATTTGAAAATTTGGAAATTCGAAATTTGGAATTTGAAAATTCGAAATGTGGAAATTCGAAATTCGGAAATGCTGACCGTGTAACACATATGTGTTGTGCCAATAAGGGTGGGCTCTAATGCCCAGCTGCTGAACATAAACATCCACGTGTGCAGGAGGTTGTGTACTTTGCACTGTGCACTCCCAGCATGAGCTGTCACCAACCACACTCACTCAAGGTTTCTGATCAGCAACCAGCAAGATGGGTGATCTCCATAAGGGCTCATCACAGTAGTCACATGACACAGAACCAAAAAAAATTTAAAATTTTGAAATTCGAAATTTGAAAATTTTGAAATTCGAAATTTGAAAATTTTGAAATTCGAAATTTGAAAATTTTGAAATTCGAAATTTGAAAATTTTGAAATTCGAAATTTGAAAATTTTGAAATTCGAAATTTGAAAATTTTGAAATTCGAAATTTGAAAATTTTGAAATTCGAAATTTGAAAATTTTGAAATTCGAAATTCGAAAATTTGGAAATTTGGAATTTGGAAATTCGAAATGTGAAAATTCGAAATTTGAAAATTCGAAATTTGAAAATTCGAAATTTGAAAATTCGAAATTTGCAATTTGGAAATTCGAAAATTCGCAATTTTGAAAATTGGAAATTCGCAATTTTGAAAATTGGAAATTCGGAAATTGGAAATTTGGAATTTGGAAATTCGAAAATTGGAAATTTGAAATTCGGAAATTCGAAAATTGGAAATTTGAAATTCGGAAATTCGAAAATTCGAAAATTTTGGAATTTGGAAATTCGAAAATTCGAAATTTGAAAATTCGAAATTTTGGAAATTTGAAATTTGGAAATTTGAAAATTTGGAAATTTGAAAATTTGGAAATTTGAAAATTTGAAAATTTGAACATTTCGAAATTCAAAAATTCGAAATGTGGAGATTTGGAAATTCAAAATTCAGAAATTTGGAAATTCGAAATTCAGAAATTTGGAAATTTGAAATTTGAAATGTGAAAATTCAAAATTTGGAATTCGAAAATTTGAAATTCAGAAATTTCGAAATTCGGAAATGCTGACCCTGTAACACATATGTGTTGTGCCAATAAGGGTGGGCTCTAAAGCCCAGCTGCTGAACATAAGCATCCACGTGTGCAGGAGGTTGTGTACTTTGCACTGTGCACTCCCAGCATGAGCTGTCACCAACCGCACTCACTCAAGGTTTCTGATTAGCAACCAGTAGGATGGGTGATCTCCATAAGGGTTCATCACAGTGGTCACATGACACAGAAACCAAACCACCTCCCTGGACTTAAAATAAATAAATAAATGCTGATACCTTCCAAAGCCATCATTTGGGTTTTCGTAAACAAGACCAAGCCACCATTTTTCATTCTCTTTTGACATCTAGAATTATAGTAAGTAAGGTATGTTCAGAGTAAAGTTACAATGTATAAAGATATTTACAAACCAGCCAATAATATAATTATCAAACAGCAAGACAACATAATGCTATGACAACCATTCGTGTGCTGACAAGATCTAAAAAATGTAGGGTTTAAATCTTTACTGTGTTTTTGCCACATTGTAACATCCTCCATGAGATCTAAAACCTCTCCCTCTCACCCTCAAGAAGCAATGCACATTAGTTGCGGTAATGTGCACTGCTCTGTGCAAACTCCAAACCACATAATTCAGAGGCCATATTCCATCTTGAGAGCAATCAAAGAGGGTGGCTTCATTCCTACATACAGAGGGACCATGGAGAAGGAACATAGCCACCCTCTAACAGGAAGTCAGATCACAGCAACACATGAAAAAGGAATTTAAAGCTTTGGAGGAGGCTGAGAGCAATAGAAGACGGAGTTAAGAGTTTAGTGTCACTTGAATCCTTTAGTAGACTATGCAGAATGTTTGGTCCTCAGTCATCCTACCTGAAGCCCAACTCCAGCTAAAACCTTTTATTTTGTTTTGGTTAGAGTGCAGAAGAACTTCTCTCAGGTTTCTAGTGCCTCTATATGGGGCTTTGGGGGAGATTCAACCTCAACTCCTGGCCTATAGAAACACATATATTATCCAAACCATGCTTTCAGAGTTAAGCACGGTTAGAACACCTGACAGTGTTATCGCTGTTGATGCCTTGTCTACAACTGGCCCCCTCATTTCTGAAACAGGCAGGGCTGTTTTTAGAAATCATGAGGCCCCCCCGTACAGCCTTCCTGATGGGTCTCCACCTCCCCCGAGGTGCAGTGGAACAGCGGCCCTGACTTTATCCCCCCCCCCCCCCAAAAAAAAAAGGTCCCTCCTCTGCTCTCACCTCCTGGGCTCCTCTGTTGACGTGATGGGCCCAGGGAAATGTAACCTAACCTCTGGTAAACAAGTATGAGCGGGAATGTGGTCTAGTAAAATCTATTTATTAATTTAAGCAGAAATTAACAGTAAAGCCCTGACCTCCCCCCCCCCCCCCCCGCCCCCCCCGGCCCCCCCCCCCCCCCCCCCCCCCCCCCGCCGCCCCCCCCCCCCCCCCCCCCCCCCCCCCCCCCCACCCCCCCCCGCCCCCCCCCCCCCCCCCCCCCCCCTCCCCCCCCCCCCACCCCCCCCCCCCCCCCGCCCCCCCCTTCCCCCCCCCCCCCCCCCCCCCCCCCCATCGTTTAGCTGATGGGGCCTTGGTCCAGTACAACAGGACCAGTTGTACTGCCTTATCAGTGGCCCTGGATTCAGGCATCACAGGGGACGAGAAGTTAAAGAACGTCTTCCCAATAGGGGTCACAGACAGAAATAAAAAATACCGGACCAATTGTAATTCTTTCTCACTCTCTCTAAAACTGCTAAAATAAGATGCTTAGGCTAAAGTTAGCCTTCAATAAAAGAAGGTGAAATGATTGCCGACTGCAAAAAACATATTTGTTCTAAACCTACCTTTTTAATCATTCTGTGGATAAATTCTTGTTCAGCCTCAGAATGTATGGTGGCTATGTAACTTCCCAGCCAGCCACATGCAAATTCAAATGCAGCAAAGTCAGCATTTGCTTTATAGAACAAGTAATTTTTTCCTTGATAAAAGACGAACGGAACTTCTGAAACATAAAAAGGAAAAAAAAATTTGCTTACTTTATAACTTCCAATATTTTAGGACTAAAAATCAGAAACCGCTATTATAAGAGGGGTGTGTGGTATTGGACCCCTTTTCCTTGCTAATGGGTCAACTTTTCTGTTCAAGTAAAAAAGCCTTTAGGGTGGTTCACACTAGTGTGATGCCAGACATTGCATGTGATTTGCACCGCATTGCTGTATTGCCGCATTTAAATTTGATGGATAGTTCCAAAAGCCAACAGTAATCCTTGTGCTGCATTCTACGTAATTTAACCCCTTCGCGCCTAACGGTAAAACAAATCTTAATGCCTAAGCCCAATTTTGCAACTTTAACATGTATTAGTAAAATTGTACATCACAACTACTTTGTGCATCCAGGTGGATTATACCTTGTTTTTTTTTTTCAGGACAAATTGGACTTTCATTTGGTGGTAAATGGTAAGTGATATCTCCTGATTTATTATCAAAATAAAACTGGGCCAAAATAATAGAATTCAACTGTATATTTCTGGCTACTACAATAACCTACTATCGAAGAACAATCCAAAATAAATTCTCCTGCTCCTTACAATCGCAGCGATACCACATATGTGCATGTTACTTGTTGTTTGTACCCGTAGTACAGCCCAGAAACGATAGTGCGCATTTTCTTCTTTTTTATTGTTTACCCTAGCTAAAACTCACTGTCATTGACACTAATACTAATTAAAAAGAAAAAAGCTGTCCAAAAAAAAAATACTGACCCAAACACTAACCCTGGTACTGACCTAGATCTAGCCTTGATCTAGGTATTTTTTTATTTATTTTTTATTATTATTATATATTCTTTTTTTTTTCTATGCAGACTTTTTTTTCAGAACCCTTGTTCAATTTTCTAAGAGTTAAATGGGACGATTTGACAATCAGTTTCAAGCAGAGCAAAACATTGGAAGGACAAGGATGGAATTTTTTTTTCAAATCTAATAGGAATGAACAAATTTCTAATCATTTTGCACATATCCCCTTTCATTTCCCCCTTTTTTTAAGTGTGTTTGTCACTTTTTGCACGGTATACTTTACTGCATGATTAGTAGGGTGTAGGTTCTTGGGCCTGCCCTGAAAGTCTTGAGAGGGGGTGGACGTGGCCTTCTGGATTGGTTCTCACTCTTTCATGGGGTCTGCCTTTGGGGGGGGGGCCCACCTAGTACTTGGGGTTGGTCTGTCCTGGCAGACCTCCCAGAGAATGGGGTCCACCTGGTTTCAGCTAGGTGAGCCAGTGAGAACCTCAGTCCCTGTCAGGAGCCTTGCACCCTGGGAGATCAGGGTAAGGGTCCTTCCTCTTCGGAGGAGGTTCATGTGTATACCCTGTGCACTTTTTTGTGTTCTCACGTTTTGTGTGTGCACTTTTTTTTTTTTTTGCACCGGGTGTTAGTCTGAGTGTTTCACACACCATGGGCTTTCAATAAAAAAACATACAAAAAAATATTTTTTACAATAAGAAAACTATTCAAGTTTATCCTAATTCATACCAATAACATGCCAGTCTGGAAACTTCGGTGTGACCCCTAGAAAAAAATATCAAAATAGAGAAATGTTACAGTAAGTAATAATATTTCTGATGAACTGTCTGCTTCAAATGCTTGCAACTTTATACTTTTAAGTTAGCTTTTAAAGGGAGTCTGCTTTCATTGGCGTTTAAAGCGGTTGTATACCCCTTTCTTACATTTTTACCTACCTATAATAAGGCTTACCTGTAGGTAAAATGAATATCTCTTAAGCCTACGCGGTTTAGGAGATATTGACCCTGCAATCAGCCGCTGACGCCAGCGGCGCATGAGCAGTGAAGGTGTATCATGACGGAACTTGCCGGAACGGAGAACTCCTGCGCAAACCCCGGAAGAAACGCAGAGGGGGGAAATGTCAGCTCCTTTGGCGGTGACCGGGATGCAATGCCAATGCTTTGTTCTAAGCTAAGTATTTCATAATGAGCTAGTATGCGCTGCATACTAGCTCATTATGCCTTTGCCTTACAGATTTTTTTTTTGTTTTTGTTTTTTTGTTTGCAGGTATACAACCGCTTTAAGGTAGCACAACACTATACAGCCAGATTTACATAATTGTATTTTTTCAGGCCTGTGAATTTATAGTGTTTGCGGTTTGGAAATGGGAGTACATTAGCACTACATTTGCATTTTTCTTGGTTTTCTATCGGTCATTTAAATCGCTGAGTTTAAAGAACTGCAGGTATGATATACAGTATTTTACATAGTTACATTGGTCAAGCTTGGACCAATTTAATTATGTATTTACCATAAGTGCCTGACCATTAAGGGCGCACAGGCGCCACCCCCCCTGTCCATCGTCGCCTCCCCTATCAATGTGTCTGACCCCTTTCAGGACACCGGCGCATGGATTCCAATGTGGAGGGGCTCTTTTTTAGAAGCACTGATTAGAGCCAGAGGCTCTAATAGTCTTCAATATAGGGTGGGCTCGGGTCGCAGAGAGTGCGCTCCGAGCCCACCCAGGTGTGTTACAACAGCGAATCAATATTCACTGCTGTAACACTGATCTTCCTCCTGGCAAATCAGGAAGCAGGTTTTTGACCCCCGATTGGGTAAAAGGACAGGCGATCTTATTGGACGCCTAGGAGGAGGAGGGGAGGAGCTTGAAGCCGCCATGGAGGAGAGTACTAGGAGCTGAGCTGCTGCACCATGCTGCCTGCCACCCGCCACAATGGTGTAAGTGCCAGACCCCCCCCCGCTCGGGTGGATGGGTGGTAGTTTATCGCCCCCCCCCCCCCCAAAAAAACACTGGTCGCCACTGTGCCTGACACCCCTGGAAGCTGGAAATGACTGAAGTAGACACCTCTACTCTAGTGATCTCCATTTGCCTCTGGGCCCTGTGCTAAGCAGCTGGACTGGTGCATTGTGAACAAAGGAGGTTGGCGGCTTGACACAGGAACAATGAATGCAAAGTGTTCGCTCATTGGACGAGGTGGATAGTGTGACATCACCACCCCTCCTCTCCACCTTATCCTATCAGAGAACACTTTGCATTCATTCATAAAGCATTTATGTTGCCAGCAGCTCAGGAAGTGAGGGTTAAAAAAAAGACTAAAAAATAAATTGAGGTTGATATTTAGATCAGGAATCTATAGGCCCTTCCTGCTGGCAACAGACAGAGGGTGGTTAGATGGATTTTTCCTGGAATCATTTTTTTCTCCATAAGACGTTCTCTAGAGTGCTCCCCTTCCCTTTTCCATAAGAACAAACATATACATTTACCATTGTTGGACATCTATGTTTGTACATTGATTATTAATTAAAAAGACCCTTCAATGATTGGAATAAACCTGCATGTCCAGCCACCATTGGGCAGTGGGCACATTTTAGACAGCCATTTTGTTGTTTGCCCAAATATTTAGATGATGAATAAAGAAACCTATCACTAGGCAGCTGTGCTAATAGTAGTATTTGTATGAAACATACAGAACGAGAATCGAAAAAGCTGAATAATGCATTGAACAGAACCTCCCGCATATAGCACAGTAATATTGTACCTTTTGGAATTTTGCAGATCCATTCCAGCTTTTCCTCACAATCTAATGAAATGAATGTCTTATTTGCATTAAAAGCGGCGCAGCGCACAGATTTTCCACTAAAATATATATCTGTCCAATATGCAGATACAACCTGCAACAAAAAAATAATTGTATTTTAGCCTGTACAGACCGAGAAAGAAAATTACAAATAAAATATGTATTATTTATTTTGTCCAATGTTAGGCATGAATACATTAATCCTTTAAATTGTAAATATCTGTATCCAATAAATGTGCTTCAGAACAGCTGCAGAGGGCGAAGGAGCCCGTGTAATTTCTAAAGAGCAATGTCATTAACTATGCTCTAATGATCGGATGTAGTTTGTTTACATAGTGCTGAGCTGTGCACACATCATACGAGGGGTTTTATCAGGAATTTTTTATTTTTTATATATTAAAGAGTAACTCTACTTTTGTTGAGAAAAAAAAAATTGTTGCAGATTCTTAGCTTTTGTTATTCTGAAGAAATAGCTGTTTGTTTGTCTGTGTTCATGAGCACAGTGAATCTGTTTAGCAGTGGTTTCATAATTATCAATCAGCTGCTGCACCTGCAGGGCTCTAATGAGGAAAGCGGCAGTGCCTTCATCCCTTTAGACATAATTTTAATTTGAGAGTATCTCACCAAATGACATTTTTATTGCAGGGGATGGCCAAAATCTGACTTGTATCTTAGTGCAGACTTCTGGGAAAATCAATAAACCAATCACACAAGCAGGAAATGACATTTCTGTGGTGCGTTCTGTATACCATCTCTGTACAGAAAGCCTCAGAGTTGCCATATTGCATTTTACAGAACATTACAGAGCTGCAGATTGAAAAGGAAAGGTAATTTTTAACTACTTGACGCCTGCCCGTCCACCGTCAAATGACGGAGGGATGGCGTGGCTCTCATTCTGGGAGGACTTCATATGACGGCGCCCAGAACGGCCGCTATCGCTGCAGCGATTGTGGCCGTGCTGTGTCCTAGCGGCAGCAGCTCTTTAACCACGTGATCCACTGTGTCCAATCACAGTCGGTCACATGTAAATACGGAAGTGCAGTTTATCGGCTCTCCTTGCCCTCACACTGACAGAGCCCTGATTACAGGAAAGCCCCAGCAGTACCTATCAGTGCCACCAATCAGTGCCCAAAAGTGCCACCAATCAGTGCCCATTAGTGATGCCAGTCAGTGCCTCCCATCAGTGCCTGCTCATCAGTGCTGCCCATCAATGTCACCAATCAGTGCCACCAATCAGTGCCACCAATCAGTGCTCATAAGTGATGCCAGTCAGTGCCTCCCATCAGTGCCTGCTCATCAGTGCTGCCCATCAATGCCGCCTATCAGTGCCCATCAGTGCTGCCCACCAGTGCTGCCCATCAGTGCCCACCAGTGCTGCCCATCAGTGCCCACCACTGCTGCCTATCAGTGCCCACCAATGCCACCTATCAGTGCACACCAGTGCCACCTATCAGTGCACACCAGTGCCACCTATCAGTGCCACCTATCAGTGCTTATCAGTGCTGCATATCAGTGCCACCTATCAGTGTGGCATAATAGTGCCTCCTCATCAGTGCCACTTATCAATGCCCATAAGTACCACCTCATCAGTGCCCTTTAGTGCAGCCTATCAGTGCCCATCAGTGCAGCTTCATCAGCGCACATCAGTGAAGGAGAAAAATTACTTATTTCGAAAATTTACTGACAGAAACTAAGAAAAACGCATATTTTTTTTTTTCTAATTTATTTTTGTAAAGAATAAAAATCACAGCTGTGATTGAATACCATCAAAAGAAAGCTCTATATGTGTGAATAATAATAAAAAAAAATATATGGGTACAGTGTTGAATGACCGCGCAATTGTCATTCAAAGTGTGAAAGCGCTGAAAGCTAAAAAATGGCCTGGGTACCTGTATTGGTGGTTAATAACATTTAATTACAATATGACTTGTGTAGCAATTGTATATGCTATATTATTATTATTTTTTATATTTGCTATTTTTTCCCATGAAAGGTGGACCAATGTAATTATTAAAAAAATACCCAGAATTCTTCTTTAAACAAAAAGGTGAAAGGTTTGGTGAATGCATTTCAATTTTAGGTGAAGAGGAGGCACTTGTTTGTAACATTGTGTGTTCTTTTTATTTTTTAATGAAGAAACAATGGTTATAAAAAGGACTTGATTTTACTATACAAAAAGGACTTTGTTATAATTATCAACAAATATAAAGTGAAATGCATTGTGGATAAGATTTGTGTCACTTTAGGTGCCTCCCATCAAAAAAAAAAAAAAAAAGCAAATAGAAATAAATAAATTTTAATAGCATGTAAGTGAGCTTTTTATTGGTGATAATACGCACCGGAGTTCCATCTGACCACTCCCAAGACCCTTCGGAAGATGGATTACTGTTACTAAATCCAATCCAGAATTGTCTATGATCGTCTCTGTAACATATCAAAAGAGAATTTTAATAAGATTCTGAAGGTTTCCAATTATTGTGGTCGTGCTATATTTAGTACTAGTTGGTCACATTCAACTGAACTATAATGTTTGAAATTAAAGAGTAGGTTGAAATGCTGTAAATATGTAAGAGTTATATCCTGCAAAGGTACCAAGTCCCTAATATGTGGAATGATAACAGCTTCACTTGAGGTTTGAGGACAATCTTTAAAGTGGTTGTAAACCCTCTGGGACCACTTTTACCTACAGGTAAGCCTAGATTAAGGCTTACCTGTAGGTGCAAGAAATATCTCCTTAACCTACACGGTTAAGGAGATATTTTACAAAAACTGGGCACCGATGCCTATGGCGCGTGCGCGCCATAGACAACGGCGCAAGTGCACTGAGCATTAGTGAAGGCTAACATGCCGTCACTGGCGGCTCCCGCACGCATGCGCCGGAGTGACGTCATTGTTGCTCCTGCCACTCCCAGCGCCGGAGCAGCGATACCCGGAAGGAAGATGGACGCTTCGTAGAGAAGAGGGCAGCGGTGACACATAATGGGCTACTATGCAAAAAGTTCAGTGCAATGTGAAAAGTCAAACTTTTTGCATTTTTGCACAATTTTATTCTGCACAGGATTCTACGATTTGCACTTTATATGTTGAACTGCACCATATATATATATATATATATATATATATATATATATATATATATATAGTGGATAGCAATTTATATATTTATTGCACACATAGCACTTTATTTATTTATTGAATATACTGGACTTTATTGGATAGCACTTTACCTATTGGACTATAATGAATATATTTACCTATTTACTGTTGAATTATTAGATGCATCGTTCCAGTATTATTCATTGACCACTCGAGACAGATCACTAAGGTTATGCGCATAGTCACCTACATTTTTGTACACATTTTTATGCTTTTATGTGATTTGTGACCACTATCTGATTTTGCAGCATTTCCACATTCTATAGTTTTAGTTATTTTAGTAGCGCAGAAGTCCTTTTACTATTTACTTTATAATCAAATCCATGGTTTAACAAAGCCACTAGGCAGACTTTCCATGTAGGAACGCCCAACAAAATACACTTTGAGATACTCGTACATACATACCGATTAAACATGTTGCTTAAAAGCTCTGTAACAAACTTCCCTTCATTTAAATGTGAAAAGCTGACAAGATGGGCACCAAAATCTTGACACAAGTTCTCTGCTTCCTGCCAGGTCCTCTTTCTTAGCATGTTCTCATGGTGGAAGACCTGTAGTAGAAGATGTGCGGGTCAGATTTATGGCTGCACCAAGAAACACGCATCTAGAATTACACCACAGAATTAATTGTATATGTGCAGACCCCAGGTCTGATGAAGGTCCATCAGGAGATACATTTACCTTTCTTCCTCAGACACTGAAGATATGGTACACCACTAAGATAAACTTACTTCTATCATATATAACATATATTTTTTTACGACGACTCTTAAATTAGTACATTTAAACAACAGGCTCTTTAAATACAAAAGTTTTGGGTCTTTATTGCTTGTTTTTAGATTGCCTTTATTCTCAAGGCCTCCTGCTCTCTAGCTCAGTCATCACCTCCTCCCATGCTCGTCTCCAGGATTTCTCCAGAGCCTCTTCAAGCCTATGGAACTCCTTACCCCAATCTGTCCGTCTATCTTCTACTCTATTAGCTTTTAGATGATCCCTGAAAACCCTCCTCTTCAGAGAAGCCTATTCTACCCACACCTAACTGTATTTTCATTTTGCCCATCTGATCATCCCCCACAGCTACTACCCTTTGTTCCACTTGACCCTCCCTTCTAGATTGTAAGCTCTAACAAGCAGGGCCCTCTGATCCCTCCTGTATTGAATTGTACTGTAATTGTACTGTCTTCCCCGATGTTGTAAAGCGATGCGCAAACTGTTGGCGCTATATAAATCCCGTATAATAATAATGACGATGTCTGTATTTATCTGGATATCTCATACTCTGTCCACCTTTAGCCCCCATTCAATCCTGAGTGTTTTTTTTTAGCTCCAAGCGCCAAAACACTCATATATACAAAATCCCACAATTTTCAATTATGTATGTTCACACCAGCGCATAGTCTCACTTGAAGCATATGAACTTCTTTTGAGCTGCAAGCTTCAAGCTTTTTGACCTCAATAGACTTAAATGTGAATGCCTAAAAAAATTCAAGAACATGTGCAAAAAAATTGTGAAAAAAGCCCTCATCACATGTTTATATTCTCTAGTAACTAGCTTTCTGTTAGTTAAAGATCTTTTTTTTTTTTTAAATCCTTTTTTATTATTTGAAATTACAGTGAAATCTTTTTGCGAGCATAATTTCCAAATTCCAAAGCACTCGTACATCAAATTTTCCAATAAGAAATAATGGAAACTCATCACAACCATTTATTCATGAGTCCTTCAGTCTATAGTCCATATAAAAAGATTATAGCAATGTGACTTCAAGGAAACTTTATGACAACTTCAGGGAATGCTTGGCCTGTAATGTCGTATCCAAATCACAAATAAGATGAGGATCCGATTTAGGGCTCATGCACACTGCAGTTAAAAAAAAAGCTGCCTTTACAGGCACTTGAGCTTTTATTTCAGCTTGAAGAAGCTTGTGCTTTTTTGTGCTCATTTGTATTGAGATTCTTTGAGGTCCTTTGAGGTCCTTTGAGAATACATTTTTTTTTTTCCCACAAAGCCTCCTTAAAGTTTATGGGCACAAGTCAGATAGAAGTTGCCTTGAAGTAGTACAGGAAACTTTTGTAAAGTTGGAGCGACTTCATTAGTGCTAATTAAGACAGCTCTCATTGACTGAAATGGGATTTCTCTTCTCTTTTATACCGCATTTGCGGGTGGTTTCCGCTTCTCCCCTCCGCGGGCATCACTGGTGTCGGGCAATATGGGCACAGCGGCTTCCCCTGCTCGGTGGCTTCCATCTCCTCCCTCCACCTCCATGGCCAATCGGAGCGCTTCTCCTTTCAGCCAATCGGTAAACGGGTCTCAGACCCACTTCCTGATTGGCGGGGAGGAGATTTGGTGTGAAAATAGTGAATATTCATTCGCTATTGTCACACAACTGGGTGGGCTCGGTTCGCAGTGCTCTGTGCACCCTATTTTGAAGCCTATTAGAGCCTATTAACTTCTTCTCCAGCTACAGCGCCGCTGCGGAGGAGCCCAACCTGCAGTGGAGAAAGCAGATTGCACCTGCCTACATGTTCAGCTCAAGTGTGAATGCAGCCTAATGCGGCGTACACACGGTCGGAATTTCCGATGGAAACAGTCCGATGGGAGCTTTTCATCGGATTTTCCGACCGTGTGTATGCCCAACAGTCTTTTTCTGTCGGAATTTCCGACGGACTTTGAATTGAGAACCTGTTCTCAATTTTTCCGACGGAAAACCTTTCTATCGGATTTTCCGATCGTGTGTAAGCAATTCCGACGCGCAAAATTCCGACGCATGCTCGGAAACAATTTGACGCATGCTCGGTAGCATTAAACTTCCCTTTTATAGTGCTGTCGAACGTGTTTTATGCCGCTGTGTTATTGACCGTCGGAATTTGGTGTGATCGTGTGTAGGCAACACTGCTTGAGCGGAATTCCGTCTGAATTCCATCGGAAAAACCGTCAGAGTTTTTTCCGACGAGAATTCCGATCGTGTGTACGCGGCATAAGTTGATCCCTGAAGACTCATCACTACAAAGAAGCCTATACCAGCTCTACCTAAGAACTGAACTTTTACTTTCTCTATGAACTCATCCCCTCACTGTTATTACCTTTTGTATCACTTGCTCATCCCTTTTAGAATGTAAGCTTTTACCAGCTGAGCTCCCCTAGCCCTATTTTCTTGAATTGTATTGTAGCTGTACTGTCTCCCATTATATCTCAAGCAAAGCACAAACTGTTGGTGCTATATAAATCGTGTATAATAATAATATGATAAATTATATTTTAGTAAAATATAACGCATACTTTTAACTTTTGTATACGAAGAACTTGGTTAAATGTATTTGAGAGTTACAAATTATTCAGTTTCTGCAGAGCTATTAGATCATCCTCTTTATTATTTAGTGTGAAGCTTGGGGGGGTGGTGGTGTGTTGATATCATTTAATTTTGGGGAGTGTGTAGGCAGGAAGGCAATGCGATTATCTGTAGCAGATGGTAAGATTGTTCCATACACTGGGATGATTCACTACAGTGCAAACTGGGATCATGCAATAGTTGGAAAATGACAAATGACTTGGAGCTTAATTGATGACATTACCCATGCACACATGAAGAACAACGTTCTGTTTGATGTATAACTGTGCATCCCTCGAGGGATCACATATATCTAATAGCTGTGAGAATTTGAACTAGTAGTCTTTGGCAGATGCATATCTACAAGAAGTTTGTCTTGGGTGGCATTTTTCAGTGAGTGCTGGGCGCCCCCTCACCTGAATCTGTTGGCCGGCTTTCCCTCTTCCCCCTCCCAATGGCGGCAGCCCAGGGTTGCCAACCTCCCGCGACATTTTTTACTGACAAAACTTGGACAATTTACTGGCGGAGCACTTTTTTTTTTACTGACAACCTGAGAAATTACAGAACTCCTATTGAAAACGAACACAGTGGATATTTGAACAGTATAAACATGATATGGAAACACTGACAATACCTATAACAAAGTAATTAGCTTGATTTACACTTAAAAAGTAAACACAGCATTAAATTATCAGACCCTGATATTTACTGGCAGTTGTAAAAAAATCTAAGATTTTTACAAACTGTCAGTAAATTTACTAGCGGTTGGCAACCCTGCCGCAGCCACTGCTGGTGCAGGAGATCGCTGAATGGATGGAGAGCGGGGGGATATTTACCAGCCCCCTTAGTTTCCTGAAAGAATAGCCGGAGATAGTAGCAAGGGGGCAGCGGGGTACCAGGGCATAAGACAGGAGCAAGGTCAGGGGTAAGCTGAAGTCAGGAACCGATAATCAAGAGAATAAACAGAATCCAAGGTCATGTTAGTGGTAAACCAGGTCAGCAACACTTATCAAGAAGGATTCAAGCAGGGCACAAGGAACAGCTGAAGCCCAGTCAGCGCTGAGCAGGAGTTGAGAGCACCCTTTAAATAGGCCGTCTGGCGCCAATGGAAACTGTGGACGCGCTCGCACGATTGCACAATTTTATTATCCAAAGTATGCGAATGCGCACGTCTATGTGCCCGACATATCACAGCAGTTCTCCTGCAGTGCCTTTCTCTGTCTCAAAAAAGAGACATAAAAGAGACATTAGAGGTCCAAAAAAATTAAACCTTTACAACCTCTTTAAATAAATAATATAAAAAAAAGTTGCAATTTTTTAAAAATAAAATAAAAAACATAGTAAGAGCCCTTTTACACAGACGGGCTTTGTAAGTGGATCCGCCTGCTCAACAGGGAATCTGTCCACTATGTAGAGCGGACATGGACACAACCTGCTCTCCTCTATGGGGCAGTCAGATGGAAACAGACCGCCTTTCCATTTCCATCCGACTGCCATCTGATCCGCCAGAGAGATGGGAAATAGATCTCCTATCCGTCTGTTTTTGGCGGACAGGATCGGATGGCAGCGGGTGTCAACAGACAGGAAGTAGTGGGACAAATTGTGGGACCGCTTTAAGTCTTGCCTAGGACAGCACAAAACCAAAATACACCTCTAGTCTTTGGATCCCATGATACTGATTTATGATTTGTATGCGGCCCACATCTAACTAGCCAATGCTTAGCAGTGTACAATCACCCAACTATGAAAGTTTTTTTTATGGCCCTTGTCACTTTTTCTTGCAAATGCTTCCACCTTCTCCTGGTCATCATCTATACTTGGTGTATTGGGTGGCCAAAGATGATGTAACTCCTGGATATGATGTACCTTATTGAATTTTATCCCGTATACAAAACAATTTCTTCTACTCCAAAGACATGCTGGTAGGTTAATCAGATCCTGTCGATAAAAATAAAAAAATTGGCCAAATATGTGTATGTGTTTGTAAGCGTGTGGGGACCCCACAGGGTGAGGACTGCGCTATACCACAGATGGACACCAGTGGCAAAAAGCGCCCTGAGGCGATTCAGTTCGCATAGGTAGCGCTATACAAGTCATTCATTCATTCTGCATTATTTCAGTGAATGTTTACCTTATAGCAGTGCTCCAGGTGTGGTTCTGTGTCCCATGATGGAGGACATTGCTGCTCCTTATCTATTGTGGGTGTATCCCAGTCTTCCTCCTTTACAGTTGTGGTTAGAGGCCTCTTACACAATGACATTGCAAGGAAACTCTTACAGTCCTTCACTTCCCAATGGCCAAGATGTGGTCTGGTCATAACGACACATTCTCCATTGCGACCTAAGTAAGTCTCAAAAGATATTAAACTTAGAGAACTTAGGACTAAATCAATGCCTTAAAATATCTCTCTGTCTGTCTATCTCATATCTATCCACAGTATCAGTCTGTAGATTCTACTGAGCAGGACTTCTGTAAATGTACTTCTGTAATTCTATATTGGTACAGATTTATAGATATCCGGCAGCATTGTTGTGCGCCTATTGCATTAGGGTGTGAACCCCAGAGCACAAACACACATGTGTGTATATGAGTAGAGCAGTGGACAGTGTCAGTAAAGCAGAGATTGGTGTCAGTTTGGTAGTTTTTTATTTTTATTATTTTTTACAATATTATTATTTTTTACAATTTTTATTTTTAATCTAAACAGACCCCTGATTTCTCACTTTTGAGACAGAGAAAGGGACTGTGGACAAAGATTCCCCAGTCCCTTTCTCTACAGCCTCAGCTGCACTGGACAGTGAAAGAATGGGAAGTGTTGTGCTGAGTGGCTTCCTGTTCATTCACAAACTGAAGCATAGTAAACATGGTTTACTGTGCTTCAGTTAAGAATAAACACAGGAGCACAGTACAGATGACTCACTGTGTTTACGCAGAAAAGGAAGGGGATGATAAATTAAATATTTATCGGCCCCTTCCCCGCTCTCCATCCTGAAACATCCCCCGTAGCGGCTGACAGGAGAGAAGGGAAGCTGGCAGCACTGCAGGGGGGAGACAGGGGAAATAGGCACATAGGTGATTAGGGTGTGCCCAGGCACACCTGGCAGACCCTGTGTGCGTGCCTATATCCGGCAGACACCACAGCCTTATTACACCACTTTATCTGTTGGAGTTAAAGCATATTTCCACTTTTGCAAGGAAATTTGCGAAAACCTTACAATATGTTTGTTATGTGTTCCCATTCCCACAGCATACCTAAAAAATAATTAAAAAAATATTTTTTACCTTTTAGAGATGTTTCTAAGAAGAAAGTGTCATGGCTAAATCGAAATTTCTGCTCATAGTCTTTGTCCCCACACGGACTGAGCTATCCCACATTAGAATACAATGCAGGAGGGTGGTTTCTAAATGTTTAACTTTTTTGTTAGGACAGTGTTCAAATCTAAATTTGATAATGAAGAACTGTGAACACAGTACAGACAGGGTAGGTTACAGTATCTCACAAAAGTGAGTACACCCCTCACATTTTTGTAAATATTTTTATTATATCTTTTCATGTAACAACACTGAAGAAATGACACTTTGCTATAATGTAAAGTAGTGAGTGTACAGCTTGTATAACAGTGTCAATTTGCTGTCCCATTAAAACAACTCAACACACAGTTATTAATGTCTAAACCGCTGGCAACAAAAGTGAGTACACCCCTAAGTGAAAATGTCCAAATTGGGCCCAAGTGGCCATTTTCCCTCCCTGGTGTCATGTGATTCGTTAGTCTTAAAAGGTCTCAGGTGTGAATGGGGAGCAGGTGTGTTAAATTTGGTGTTATCACTCTCACTCTCTCATATTGGTCACTGGAAGTTCAACATGGCACCTCATGGCAAAGAACTCTCTGAGAATCTGAAAAAAAAAATTGTTGCTCTACATAAAGATGGCCTAGGCTACAAGAAGACCCTGAAACTAAGCTGCAGCACGGTGGCCAAGACCATACAGCGGTTTAACAGTACAGGTTCCACTCAGAACAGGCCTCACCATGGTCGACCAAAGAAGTTGAGTGCATGTGCTCAGCATCCTATCCAGAGGTTGACTTTGGGAAATAGACGTATGAGTGCTGCCAGCAATGCTGCAGAGGAAGAAAGGGTGGGGGGTCAGCCTGTCAGTGTTCAGACCATACGCCACACACTGCATCAAATTGGTCTGCATGGCTGTCGTCCCAGAAGGAAGCCTCTTCTAAAGATGATGCACAAGAAAGCCTGCAAACAGTTTGCTGAAGACAAGCAGACTAAGGACATGGATTCCTGGAACCATGTCCTGTGGTCTGATGAGACCAAGATAAACTTACTTGGTTCAGATGGTGTCAAGCGTGTGTGGTGGCAACCAGGTGAGGAGTACAAAGACAAGTGTCTTGCCTACAGTCAAGCATGGTGGTGGGAGTGTCATGGTCTGGGGCTGCATGAGTGCTGCCAACTCTGGGGAGCTACAGTTTATTAAGGGAACCATGAATGCCAACATGTACTGTGACATACTGAAGTAGAACATGATCCCCTCCCTTCAGAGACTAGGCTGCAGGGCAGTATTCCAACATGATAACAACCCCAAACACACCTCCAAGGCGACCACTGTCTTGCTAAAGAAGTTGAGGGTAAAGGTGATGGACTGATCAAGCATGTTTGCAGACCTAAACCCTATTGAGCATCTGTGGGGCATCTTCAAATGGAAGGTGGAGGAGCGCAAGGTCTCTAACATTCACCAGCTCCGTGATCTCATCATGGAGGAGTGGAAGAGGACTCCAGTGGCAACCTGTGAAGCTCTGGTAAACTCCATGCCCAAGAGGGTTAAGGCAGTGCTGGAAAATAATGGTGGCCACACAAAATATGGACACTTTGGGCCCCATTTGGACATTTTCACTTAGGGGTGTACTCACTTTTGTTGCCAGCGGTTTAGACATTAATGTCTGTGTGTTGAGTTATTTTGAGGGGACAGAAAATTTACACTGTTATACAAGCTGTACACTCACTACTTTACATTGTAGCAAAGTGTCATTTCTTCAGTGTTGTCACATGAAAAGAAATAATAAAATATTTACATAAATGTGAGGGGTGTACTTACTTTTGTGAGATACTGTGTGTTAAACATTTCTCTCCAGATACATCCTAAACATTACAAAGCAGGGGGAGCATGTAAGGATTTTCAGGCAAGTAAAAAGCACTTAAAAAGGTAACCAGCCATGTTTAACCGCTTCCGGACCGCCTCATGTAGATATACGTCTACAGAATGGCACGGGCAGGCAAAACCACGTACCTGTACGTGGCCCTTTAAATGCCTGCCCTTGGGTCGCGCGCGCTCGCGACCCGGTCGGGAGCTCCGTGACCCCGGCCGCGGGACCAGCGGACCCGATCGCCGCTGGTGTCCCGCGATTGGGTTACGGAGCTGAAGAAAAGGGAAGAGGTTTGTGTAAACAGACCTCTTCCCGCGCTTCCTACTCTGCCTGTCATTGATTGGCTGTTCCCGGTCATCGGGAAAGCCGATCAATGACGTCAGACGTCAGCCCCCTAATGTAAAAAAACACACACACGTCAGAGCCCATAACCCCTCCCCTCCCCCTAGTGGTTAACTCTTTCACTACAACTGTCATTTATACAGGAATCAATGCATTTAAATAGCATTGATTGCTGTATAAATGACAATGGTCCCAAAAATGTGTCAAAAAAGTCCGATGTGTCTGCCATAATGTCGCAGTCACAATAAAAATCGCTGATCGCCGCCATTACTAGTAAAAAAAAAATATTAATAAAAATGCTATAAAACTATCCCCTATTTTGTAAACGCTATAACTTTTGCGCAAACCTATCAATAACCGCTAATTGCGATTTTTTTTACCAAGAATATGTAGAAGAATACGTATCGGCCTAAACTGAGGAAAAAAAAAAAATTTTTATATATTTTTTGGGGATATTTATTATAGCAAAAAGCATCTATTTTTGTTTATAGCGCAAAAAATAGAAACCGCAGGGGCGATCAAATACCACCAAAAGAAAGCTCTATTTGTGGGAAAAAAAGAAAGCCAATTTTGTTTTGGAGCCACGTCACACGACTGCGCAATTGTCAGTTAAAGCGACGCACTGCCGAATCGCAAAAAGGGGCCTGGTCCTTTGGCTGCCAATTGGTCCGGGGCTGAAGTGGTTAAATATTTTTTAAGCTATGCTATGTTAATAGAAACATGTAACAAATATAAAGTAGGTGTTATCCCAATTTGACTGCAAAAGTGGAAATACACTTTAAGGCTGGGTTCACACTATGTGCGGAGCGGCTCGCAGCAGGAGGTCCAGTGCCTCCCCATTCACTGTTTCAGTTCCGAATTAAGTCTGAATTTTTGCCTGAATTCAGACCTGAAACTGAGCCAAAGATGCACAGGACCCTTCTGCTGTGCGCAGGTGCCCCGGAGATGTGTGTACTGGCTCCATTGAGAGCCGGTCACACTTTCCTGTCATGCGAATTGGATGCAGGGAAACCCAGCCCAAAGGGTATTCACCTTTACCATGAATCTGCCTATGCAGCTAAAGGGGAAAGGGGGCAGGGGGGGGGGGGGGGTCTGTAGAGAAAAACAAACTGTGCAGTTATGACCAAAGTTGAATAATGCCCTAGGTAATGCCCTAGCCATTTATGCACCTCAAGAAGCCTGACTGGAGAACTCCTAGGACGTTGCTGAGGATGTTGCTAAGAGAAGCCTAGCTGTTACTGTTCACATTCACTATCACAGGAGTGAGCTCTCAAATGCTGAGCTCAGAGCTACTGCATCTGGGAGAAAAATTGCATGTGAGGGAGTTTGAATCGGAGCTTGCTCCTGTGATGGTAGAGGTGAACAGTAAGAGCTAGGAGTCTCTTAGCAACGTCCTCAACGTCCTGAGTTTTCCAGTCAGGTTTCATGAAGTATATAAATGTCCT
Organism: Lithobates sylvaticus; assembly: GCA_028564925.1. NCBI lineage: Eukaryota > Metazoa > Chordata > Amphibia > Anura > Ranidae > Lithobates > Lithobates sylvaticus. Next base: position 55,436,482 of record CM053031.1, on the reverse strand, counting down.
ACACCTATACCAAGGACATTATTTAACTTTGGTCAAAGCCACGCAGCTTGTTTTTGTCTACAGACGTCACTTATCTGCATAGGCTGCTTTTTGGTAAAGGTGAACTATCCCTTTAAGAAGTACAGTGTTGTCTCCTCTCCTCCCAGAGTCTTTTGATTGGACAATGTAGGAGCAGCAACAAACTGATAATTCCCTATCTCTGCTCATTCTACTGAAATACCATATGAAGCACAGTTTGTTAGCGTGGCACCACATCCAAAAGGATTACATGAAACTACTAGGATACAAAAAAGGAGGACTTTAACGGCTGCCACTCATAACCCCAAAGTAAAGAAAAAATACACTAGAATGTAATGCATACAAATAAACAAAATTTTATTGATAATTCATTAAAAAGAGTATAAAAATACTGTTTTTAATGAATCAATAAAATTGTGTATATTTTTATGCGTTACATTCTAGTGTATTTTTCCTTTAACAACTGCCACTCAAAACCCCAAAGTAAAGGAAAAATATACTAGAATGTAAGGCATAAAAATATACAACATTTTATTGATTCATTAAAAACAGTATTTTTATACTCTTTTTAATGAATTATCAAAAACATTTTGTATATTTTTATGCATTACTTTCTAGTGTATTTTTCCTTTACTTTTGGGGTTTTGAGTGGCAGCCGTTAAAGTCCTCCTTTTTTGCATCCTAGTAGTTTCTTCTGCTCATTCTACTCTTCCTTCCAGTCCAAGCTATTTCAGTTTCCAGATTTCAATAAAAAAATCTAAAGATTTCAGCAACATTTCACCCTTTTTGCAAACCGCATAGGAGTCCATTTAGAAAGGTAAATTTAGGTAATTGGTTGTTTTTAAGAGGTCATTGGGCTTTACATAAGTCCTATTAACTATCTCAGACCTATCAAAAAATATCTCCCCCATCAGCCTCATTAAAACAGACAAAAAGTTAAATAAAAATGAAAAGCGACAGTACCTAAAATGAAATTTAAAGATATATCTTGGGCACAATTTTGGATATCAATTTCACTCCAATGACTCCACTCATCATTATTCATAGTAAAAGCTCTGTACTATTGTTCTCGGGGCTACTCAAGGAAGTTATCACTGCACTTACTGGGTTGTCCCACGTTCCAGTTTGTGAAGGACAAGCGGGTTTGCCTTGTGCCATCTGCTGTCCAGGAATACTCTCCAGTGCCATTGATATCTTGTAAAGCAATCCAAAAGTAATAATCCCCAGGTATTATTCTGCTGAATATCCAGCTGTTAACAAAAGCTTGTTCAAACCTATGGACAGATAAAGATGACATCACTGAGCATCAATTCCAGATCACAAATCTTGCTATGTAATAGGTACATTTTAGAACCTGTCAATGACCTTTGGGCTTGTGACTTTGTGTTGATATGCTTCTGAAATTATTCAGATGAATTGAAATAAAAAATAAAATAAAAGGAAATAGTGGAGCTAAAGAGATGTGGCATAATAAAAACGTGCAGTACTAATCATAAAAAACATAAACAGTCCATAATTCATGGTGTAAAATAATGGTTGTAAGCAGCGGCAGCACCCTTATGCCCCGTACACACGGTCGGAAATTCCGACCACAAAATCCGTCGATTTTTTCCGACAGATTTTTTCCGACACTGGTGTTGCATACACACGGTCGGACAAAGTTGTCGGAAAATCCGATCATTCTGAACGTGGTGACGTTCATTGCGTACGACGGGACTACATAGAGGCTAGTAGCCAATAGCTTTGGTCTTGTAATGTGATCTGAGCATGCGTGGCACTTTGTCCGTCGGAATTCGCTACACACGATCGGAAAAAGTCCGATAGGACTTTGTTGACGGAAAATTTGAGAGCAGGATCTCAAACTTTTTCCGACGGAGCCCACACACGGTCGGAATTTCCGACAACATGGTCCGATAGGACATTTCCTGTCGGAAAATCCGACCGTGTGTACGGGGCATTAGATTGAAGCAGGCAGCTCTGTAGGTATAAAAGGAGAACACAGAGGGGCGCCAGACTAAAAGCAGCATTAATAATACTCTAGTTTATTAAAAGTAAGACAAAGGGCAATTTACAAATAAAATACGATCTTTCACTCACACAGCTCCACTGCCTTATTTCTCCAGGACCATCCAGGAGAGCCCGAGGACTGACCAGAATAAATTTATACCTGCCCATTCGATCTACCAAGAGGTGAGTTGCCCTTTTGTCTTACTTTTAATAAACTGGAGTATTATTATTGTACAATTAAAACAGGGGTGCGCTTGGCCAATATAGTAAAGAGACTGCTGCACTGAAAAATGGGGTGGGATAGGTGGGATGCAATAAATGTGGTAATAAATGTAAAGTACGCTGTCAAAAATAAGTGCATAAGCTCATAGGCTTATATACGAGTGCTGTGTGTGTATAAACAATTGATACAAAATGTCAAAAAATTGTGACAAACCAGTGAAACAAAGTCTGAAAAACAAGAGTCTTTAACCACTTCAATACCCGCCCATAGTCATATGACGCCCACAAGGTGGATCTACCATCCTGGGTGGGCGTCATATGACGTCCTCGGGTTCCCGGCCGCCTGGGGGGCGCGCGCGCGCCGCGGCGGCGCGCGCGCGCGCCCGCGGCATCGATCGGGACCCGGTGCGAGTGCCCGGCGGCCGCGATGTCCGCCGGGCACCCGCGTTGCCCGTTAAAAAAACGGGACCGGGCGGGACCGTGGAGCTGTGTGTGTAAACACACAGCTCCACGTCCTGTCAGCGGGGAGGAGACCGATCATGTGATCCCAGTACAGAGGATCACATGATCGGTCTCCTCCCCTGAAGTCCCCTCCCCCTACAGTTAGAATCACTCCTAAAGGGAACACATTAACCCCTCCAGCGCCCTCTAGTGTTAACCCCTTCCTGACAGTCACATTTACACTGTAATCATTGCAATTTTATAGCAACGATCGCTGTGTAAATGTGAATGGTTCCAAAAATGTGTCAAAAGTGTCCGAAGTGTCCGCCGCAATGTCGCAGTCACGAAAAAAAAAATCGCAAATCGCCGCCATTACTAGTAAAAAAAAAAAAAAAATAAATTCAATAAATCTATCCCCTATTTTGTAGACGCTATACTTTTGCGCAAACCGATCAATATACGCTTATTGCGATTTTTTTTTTTACCAAAAATATGTAGAAGAATACGTATCGGCCAAACTGAGGAAAAAAATGTTTTTTTTTTAAAAAATGGGATATTTATTATAGCTAAAAGTAAAAAAAATATTGTGTTTTTTTTTCAAAATTGTCGCTCTTCTTTTGTTTATAGCGCAAAAAATAAAAACCGCAGGGGCGATCAAATACCACCAAAAGATAAGCTCTATTTGTGGGAAAAAAAGGACGTCAATTTTGTTTGGGTGTAACGTCGCACGACCGCGCAATTGTTAGAGCGACGCAGTGCCGAATCGCAAAAAGTGCTCTGGTAAGGAAGGGTGTTTAAAAGGCCTGTATTGAAGCGGTTAAATAGATAAAGAAATACTGGTGCAAAAATCTATCTGAATCGATAGTTGCGTTTGACCTGCAGTTGCTTTCCGACCTTCAATTGACCTGCTTCAAGGAGGTTTTGGGATCTCAAAGACTTGTATGGGAATGCTAAACCTGCTTGCACCAATCAAATACCCACTGACACAAGTCCTTAGGTCTCACACGTGCAAAGGATAGGCACCTGCTGCACCTGTGAGAGAGGTCCTTGAGCATTAAGGCCTTTATCTGGCCCATAGGGCACTATTTCTTCCACTGATATGAGGCACTATTCATCCCACTGACCCCAATGATGGGGCACTATTCCTCCCACTGACACCAATGATGGGGCACTATTCCTCCCACTGACCCAATGATGGGGCACTATTCCTTCCACTGACACCAATGATGGGGTACTATTCCTCCCACTGACTCCAATAATGGGGCACTATTCCTCCCACTGACCTCAATGATGACCCCAATGATGGGACACTATTCCTCCCAATGATGGGGCACTATTCCTTCCGCTGACCCCAATGATGGGACACTATTCCTCCCACTGACCCCAATGATGGGGCACTATTCCTCTCACTGACCCCAATGATGGGGCACTATTCCTCCCACTGACCCCAATGATGGGGCACTATTCCTTCCACTGACACCAATGATGGGGCACTATTCCTCCCACTGACCCCAATGATGACCCCATTCCTCCCACTGACCCCAATGATGGGGCACTATTCCTTCCATTGACACCATTTTCTACTCCCAGTGACCACATTAGCCCCCCTAGCGTCTGAAGGGCAGTAAAAATGCCCTTTGTTTAGAAAGTTTGGGGAACCCTGCACTAAAGTAACAAATTATAAATCACAGAACTCTGTGCATTTTTTTGGGGGGGATTGGGTGCTTAGTTTTGACAGGTTCCTGCTCACACTTCCACTCGGGCTGCCTAGGCGACTCAAGCGGAAGTTCTCCTCTCCCCCTCCCTGCAATCTTCTGGGACATGTCACAGGTATCAGAAGATCGCCCGGCCACTGAGGAGGCACAGCGTGACTCGCGCATGTGCAGTGCGCACCCAGGTGTTAAGCCACAAGCTGTCACAGCCGGGTGCCCGCACGCGTGATGCTGGGGAGAGGCAAGGGAGAGAACTGAGGGTTTGGGTGTCCACATCGCTGGATCGTGGGACAGGTAAGTGTGTGTTTATTAAAAGTCAGAAGCTACACTTTTTGTAGCAGCTGACTTTTAATAAACACAAAAACGACTGGAACTCCGCTTTAGGTTTTCCTTATGATGATGTATGCACATTAAAGCTGAACCTTGGGATAAACAAATATTGTCTAAATACAAGCCGCATTTGTATTTTTACTTGTATCATCTTGGTGTGCCTTGTGTATTACTTTCAGATCTGTACAGTTTTCCAGCTAGAAACTTTTCCTGTGCAGGGGCTTCTTGTATTAAGACCAGCCGCTGCTGTTTCCTCTCCATGAGCAGGATGACTGGTCTTGTCTCCGCCCCTCCTGTAGTTTTCGGCAGGCAGCCTGTAGTGGGCGGAGCTGTTGGGTCCCTCCCACAGCTCTGCTCTCTGCACAGACTATGTACAGCACAGTTGTGAGCAGGAACGTGTTGTGAGCAGCACAGTTGTGAGCAGTTAACTACATTAACCACTTCTAGACATGTGCGCTGCTGAAAAATGTGTTAGTTTTTGTTTCATTCGTTTTTTATTTTTTTAGTTTTTTGGGTCATTCGTTATGATCGAAATTCGTAAGATCGTAAAATTAAAAAGTCTGGAAAATTCGTAAATTTGAAAATTCAAACATTCGAAAATTCAAACATTCAAAAATCCGGAAATTCAAAATAATAGATAACTAACTAACTAATAGTAACTAACTATTAAATTATAGGTATTGGAATTTCCTTTGAAATTTGGCTGTTCGTAAATGTAACGAATATGAATTTATCTGAAGTTATGAATTATCCAAAATAACAAATGCTGCATCTAAACAAATGAAACAGAACAGATAAATAATAACAATAAACATTTTTATTATTATTATTGTTATTTATTATTTTTAATTTGTTATGTTCCATTCGTTTAGATACGGCATTCGTTATTTCGGATAGTTCGTAATTTCGGATAAATTTGCATTCGTTACATTCATAAATAGTGAAATTTGAAAGGAAATTCCAATACCTATAAATTAATAGTTAGTTTACAAATTTACATATATTTGAATTTACGACTATTCGGAAAAAATCATTATTGGGTTTTTGTTTATTTGGATATTTATGAATTGACAAATATGTCGAAATTCGTTATAAAACAAATTCGTAACAAAACGAATTGCACATGTCTGACCAGTTACAAATTCTCACTACACTTGGAAGCTGGTGTCTTGAATAGATAGGTCACAAGGTCACTTGGGGCACCAGTGTCCAATCAGACAGCTGTTCCCCTTCTGTATTGCCACTTCAGTTGAGCGCCACCTACAGTGGGGAGTACAGACTGTACCTGCATACACAGTGATGACTGTACGCTGCTACTTTTTTTAAAGTTCACACTGGAGGCGTTTTTCAGGTGCTTTAGCACTAAATATAGCGCCTGTAAAGCGCCTGAAAAATGCCTCCCCTGCAGTCCCAGTGTGAAAGCCCGAGTGCTTTCACACTGGAGCACTGCGCTGGCAGGACGTTAAAAAAGGTCCTGCAAGTAGCATCTTTGGGGCACTTTAGGAGCAAGTATATACACCGCTCCTAAAGCGCCCCTGCCCCTGTGAATGGGCCATAAAAATGTACTTCCCATGCATACCTCCCAACATTTTGAGATGGGAATGAGGGACACCTACTAACAAATGTATGTAGGCATAGGACACTCCCCCTGACACACCCCCTTAAAGGAGAATTAACCAAAAAAAAAAAAGATTAATTAAATCCACAAGGACTCTTTTTATTTACCACTACTATTCCTTTATATTGGCTTTTAAAATGTACAAATGCAGCAATTTGGAAATTGGATGAAAGGTTTAGCACTGGGAAACACTTTTTGAAAGATAAAACGTGCATTTTTTATACAACTATATATAGATCAGACCAAAATGAGGGACAAATGAAGAGGAATGAGGGACGGAGGGACTTTGTTCTAAATCAGAGACAGTCGGGAGCTATGAGATTCTAATGCAGAATGTAGCAATCTGCTATATATATATATATATATATATATATATATATATAGCTGCGTGAACTGTTGGTGCTATATAAATCATGAATAATAATATATATATGTGGAACATGCACCTGTCAGTAATGGTCACTAGAGGGCAGTAAGGATCACCTCCAGCTTCTTCATAATTTAGTTTTAGAACATTAACTCCGTAGCAGTAACCTCTGTATCTCTCGAAGGGCTGAAACAGAAATAAGGTCACGTCATTTACTATTATTAACAAATAACATTGGGATTATCACCTCACCCTCTCTTTACCAGGATGGCCATTTCAATTAAAGGGGAACTCAAGCTAAAGGGGACACAGACATCAATTATCAGGAAAGGTGAAGAAAACCTTGGTCAGTTTTTATTGCTGCCTGTGTCCCTGGTGGGGAGATTCCCCCTCACTTCCTGTCCTGGTAACCAAAAAGGAAATGAAGGTAAAAAAAATGGATGAAGAATTTAAGTGCAGCCCCAGGCAAATAAAGAAGAGTGCACATTTACATATTCATTAATATATAACCAAAATCAAAAGCGGAGAGGTCATTTTTTTTATTGATGTCTGTATTTCTGTTTCTCCTGGTGACCGTTTTCACCAAGAGTGAAAAATAAAAAAAAAATCCCAAATTCTGAGTTGCCACCAGAACAGGAATAGAGGGGAAATTATGCAATGGGGACACTAGTTCTGGTGACTATCAGGGATTTCCTTTACTTTGGAAGGATTTTCTCTCATGTCCTGTTATAGCCATGGGGCAGGAAGTGAAGGGAAATCTCTCCAATGGGACATAAATGGCACAGAAAAAATTAATAAATGACAGAGGTTATACCACCTACATTGCTCTATCCAAAATTTAAAAACAAGTTTTTGCTTTGGTTTTACCTTCATTTTTCTTTTCAATCATTTTTATTACAATTTTAAGCACAATACAAAAACCTATACATTATCAGGTGATCATAAAAAAACGAGGATGCATTTACCAAAGTGATCAGAGGCCCTGAGCGGCTGCATAGAAGAGCTACTACAAGAAGTTTCAGGCCTAGCAATCCGGGTCTACTTGTTAGCATGACCATTTCTCTGATGCCGCGTACACACGATCGGAATTTCAGCCATGAAAAAAAACGATGAGAGCTTTTCATCGGAAAATGCGACCGTGTGTAGGCTCCATCGGAATTTTGCTGCCCGAATTCCCGTCAGCAAAAATTTGAGAGCATGTTCTCAATTTTTCAGACGGAAAAGGGTTCTATCAGAAATTTCGATCGTCTGTAGCAATTCCGACGCGCAAAATTCCTACGCATGCTCGGAAACAATTTGACGCGTGCTCGGAAGCATTGAACTTCATTTTTTCTCGGCTCGTCGTAGTGTTGTACGTCACCGCGTTCTTGACGGTCGGAATTTGGTGTGACTGTGTTTAGGCAACACAGTTTGAGCGGAATTCCGTCAGAATTCCGTCGGGAAGACCATCAGAGCTTTTTCCGACGAGAATTCCGATCGTGTGTACGCGGCATAAGGCTATAAGCCCCATTACCTTCATTTTTAAAAAGGGTATTTAATTGGCATAACTACCAGCTCTACAATTAACTTGGTTTAAAGTGGTTCTAAAGCCTTAAAGTTTTTCACCTTAATGCATTCTATGTATTAAGGTAAAAAACCTTCTGTGCTGCAGCTCCCCACCCCCCCCTTTTCCTTACCTGAGCCCCATCTGATCCAGTGATGATGCGCGAGAGCAGCAGCTCCCGCCGCTGTCTCTCTCCTCATTGGACAGATTTATAACAGCGGGAACGATTGGCTGCCACTGCTGTCACTCAAATCCAGTGACATGTGAGCGAGGGGGCGGGGCCGAGTTCCGCTGTCAGTGTCAGTGGACCTGGGAGCGGGCCTGCACATGTGCCCCCCCAGGGAAAGTGGTTTCCGTGGGGGCACCCATTGCAGTGGAGGAGCCTGGAGCGCTGGCGGGGGACCCCAGAAGAAGAGGATGGGTAAGTAATGCACAGAGCAGGTAAGTGTGCTATTTTTATAAAAAAAGAGAAGTTCAAGCTGTGACTGTGAGCATCAGCACTATTGTATGCATATGCAGTCCTTTCGCCCCAACATGTTTTTGACACTGGGAGCAAAAGAATGAATGTTGTAGCAAAGTCCAGTTGCAGGGACCCCCAGAGGATGATCACGATGTGGCATCTGCCTTGGTGTCGAAGACCTAACATTCCCTGCTTCTGCACTGGGACAATAATAGCTCCCCCATAGCAGTATATGTGGTCTCAAAGAAAACTCTCACTACTTTCTTTTACCCAACACTCCAGAGACAGGAAGTGATGTACAGATATAACTCTTTTCCAAGAGCTTTTCTACCTCCTCCCTCCTACCTCTACCACTTTTAGACACATGTTTTTTTTTGGGGGGGGGGGGGGGAGCAGGTACCTGATTTTGACAGGTACCTACTTCTGATCTGAGCAGAAGTTTGCCCCTTTCCCCTTTGCCCACAGCCTTCTGGAACACATCACAGGTTCCAGAAGGCTGCAGGACTCTGTGGCGGCTGGTGTTTTTTTTTTGGGGGGGGGGGGCGGCAAACAACCCCCCGAGCAGCTGGCGGTACCCCCCCCGCTCGCTGTCTGCCAGTCGATCTGGCACTTACCCTATCTAGGTGGCAGATGGCGGGTGGTGGGCAGCAGGCAGCGGCTTCTGTGTCCTCTTCTCCATCACGGCGGCTTGCATCGTGCGGCTCCTCCCCTCCTCCTAGGTGTCCAACAGGATCGCCTGTCCTTTCAGCCAATCTGGTGATGGGTCTCAAGACCTACTTCCTGATTGGCCAGGAGGAGGATCAGTGTTACAATAGCGAATATTCATTGGCTATTGTAACACACCTGGGTGGGCTTGGTTTGCATTCTCTGCGCCCGAGTCCACCCTATTTTGAAGCCTTTTAGAGCTTCTGGCTCTAATCAGGTGCTTAAAAAAAAACACGCCCCATTGGAATCCATGCATCCAGCGCTCCCTGTAAGGGGCCGGACGCATGGATGGGGGGACGCGCCCGTGTGCCCTTAATGGACGGGCCGCCCCTGGCAGGACCATTCAAAATGCACAGTGGGAAGATGGCTGTGGGGCCTAAAGTAGTAACAGCCTGTTTGCCTTAGTAAACATGCCGGGGCCCCGAAGACCATTGAAAAACCGGCCCGGGTCAGTATAAGGTCCTCTGTTTCAGCCCTTCTTTCCCTCAGCTGGACTTTGACGGTCAATGGAAAAACTCTCTGTCCGGACAGGTTATCATAGACACCATACACAATATATGGTTGGTCACAAATATACTGGTTTATTGCATTCTGACAGAATATATGTGGTTACAAAGATAAGGCATTGTAGGGAAAGTCCCATAAACAACCAATCACATTCAAGCATTCATGTTATACAATTAATACTGATCTTGCAAAATATTCATAGTTTTCTGCCTAGAAACAGAATCATCATCACAATTCTAAGACTTAAAACTGATCACTAAACCTTATCACATTTGGCCGCAATGGTCAAACAGTATATATGTTCCTGACATGTTTAATCTAAAAAGGCGTATCCTGTCTTAAGCCCCATACACACGGTCGGATTTTCCGATGGATTCTGTCCTATCGGACAATGTTGTCGGAAATTCCGACCGTGTGTAGGCACCATCGGACATTTTCCATCGGATTGTCCGACGGACAAAGTTGTATCTCCTGCTCTAAAAATTTTCCGACAACAAAGTCAGATCACACCAATTGCGATCGTGTGTAGCGAATTCCGACGGACAAAGAGCCACGCATGCTCAGATCACATTACAAGACCAAAGCTATTGGCTACTAGCCTCTACGTAGTCCCGTCGTAGGCAACAAACGTCACCACGTTCAGAATGATCGGATTTTCCGACAACTTTGTCCGACCGTGTGTATGCAACACCAGTGTCGGACTAAATCCGTCGGACCAAATCCGATGGATTTGGTGGTCGGATTTTCCAACCGTGTGTATGGGGCTTAACACCTCTTCTCGGCACTTCTTGCACAAGCTAACAAGCTAGATAAAGAAATAACTTTCTTGCAAAAAGCCTCTTGCAAAGTTAAAACTTAAAGGGTAACTCTACATTCCCTTGCAATAACCTTAAAGAGTGATCCCACATAAAAGTGATCCCACATTTCCTTACAGTCAGGACAGTGCTGGATTCCTGGACAGGTAAGTTTATTTTTAATAAAAGTCAGTAGCTACAGTATTTGTAACTTCTGACTTTTCCTGTCGTTTTAGCAGCCCTTTTTGGGTTTGGGTTTTAACCCCCCCCCCCCCCGCTAGTGGCCAAAAAGGGGTTACATCCGCCCTCAAAATGCCGCCAGAGCGGCATTTTGCCGGCGGTATCGCAGCGATGCCCCATTGATTTCAATGGGGAGCAGCGGTGGAGGAGCGGTGAGTTCACCGCTCCTTTACCGCTCCAAAGAAGCTGCTGGCAGGACTTTTTCTGACGCCCTGGCAGTGCACCGCTCCATTGTGAAAGCCCTCAGTGCATGGAGCAGCTGTTTTAGGGCGGTTTGCAGTCACTATTTTTAACGCTATAGCGCCTGCAAAACGCCCCAGTGTGAAAGGGGTTTAACAACGAATTTTTACTGATTGGGCAAAGCTTTGTCCAATCAGGGAGCAGAATGCACTGTGCAGGGTGGCTATGTCAGTTTCATTCCGGGACACTTTATTGTCCCGGAAGGAAGGTGCTTACATTTGAGCTGTCAGTGGGGGAATCCCACTAACAGTTGAAATAACCAAGCCTGAAAGTACACTGTGATACAAGCTGTACACTCACTACTTTACATTGTAGCAAAGTGTCATTTCTTCAGTGTTGTCACATGAAAAGATATAATAAAATATTTACAAAAATGTGAGGGGTGTACTCACTTTTGTGAGATACTGTATGTTATACATTCAACTTCAATGCATATACAGTATACAGCTATTGGTTTCACCAGCGTGTTTTCCTAAACTTTGACCCAAGCAAATAAAAAATGAGCTGAGATGGAGTGACTCTGGACACATGGAGAATGTTCAGATCCTTGTCTGCCGGCTGTGCGGTTTATTTATTTTTCGCTTATCTTTAACATTTTACTTTTGAACCTATTAAAGTAGACCTAGTGTGAAACAAACACTGTTTTCTTAGGCCTCTTTCACACGGGTGGCCCAGTGGCGGTAAAAAAAGAGAAGTGGCTGAGCTTCAAGTAATATTAACCACTTATCGCCGGGTGGATGTCCATGGACATTCTTGACTTTCTTTTGTTATAACTAAAGATGCATTGAAATTTCGGCAACCGAAACATTCCGGGCGAAAGTGGTGTTATCAGCATTTTGCAGATAAGAGAAATAATGGCACCGAAAACGCACGCGATTTTGCTGTGATTTTACTGTGCTTAAGGTTTGTTTTTCATAGGTCATGTGACTCAAAAACCACATCAAAAACGTAACACGAGTGTGTTATTGATGCGTTTTCAATGCATTTCAATGACGAGGTGCAAAAATGCAGCAAGCAATATTTTTAACACCACAATGGAAGTGCAACAGACCAGTGTGAAGGCATACATAGAATTTAAAGGGACACATTTTTCTTGAGCTTTTCTTGCGCTAAAGGTGCCAATAAAGGCTGACAATAAATGCATATTCATTTAAATTCATGATATTAATTAAAAAGTTGAATATAATACAATTATATATAAAAATATATATCTTTTTAAAACCTGTAATTTTTGGTTTCGGCACCAAAATTTCCATTCGGTGCACCTCTAGTTATAATGGGAAGATGCCTGCAGCTACAGGAATCATGCCTGTAGCTTTTTTTTTCCAGCCAGCGATTCCCTGTAATGCAAAAGCCATCCTAGTGGTTAATTAGCCGCTGGATTCCTTTCATAGGCCTCCCTGGGCTCTCCCATGCGATCGGGGAGCCCAGGATCAGATCTGCCGGTGCTGCCAGGTTAGCATAGACCAGGATGAATGAAATAAAACTGAACCAATTTCCCCATCCACACATTCGAGGTGCATGGGGGAATCCTCCCCGCTTCACTATTGTATTCTGACAGTGGGGAGACACTGCTGTCCCTGCTGTCAGAATACACAGATCAATGCTGCAGCCTATTGCTGCAGTGCCGATCAAGCGGCTTTTATCCGACAGGGTGACTAAACTGAAGACGATCGCCAGATCGACTTGTATTCAACTGTGGTGACCACACATGGATAAAAATTCAGCCGGTCCCTGCTAAACCAGATGGATTTTGATCCATGTAAGGCCAGCTTAAGTTTCCATCTTAGGTGTCAGTGAGACAGAACTAGCTTGAAGGCAGGCAACTTCTGCTGTACACTGTCTTTAGCTAACCCATAGTTTCTCTGGAAACCCTTTGTCATGTACTGTGTTCATTATCTGCAGTCTGTGCTAAAAAGGGCTTTTTTTCTCAGAGAACAGGTACTCCAACCTTCTGAGATCCCATTGTCTCCACAGCCTACTCACCTCCAATCACCTTCCCTTGTTTCCATCACATAACCACCTCCCAGTACCTCCCCTTTTAGAGAATTCAGAACTAAGTATCATTTTGTGGTGCTAAGTTATTTGAATGGAATGTGTTAATGATGACAAGAAAAGCAGTAAAATAGATCCCCTGCAGCCAGCAACAGTCAAACTCCCCCAGCAACAATAGATCAGTCCAAGCAATATTATACAACCCCCCCCCCCCCCCCACAACAAAAATACCCCCCAGTAACAATAGATCTCCCAGAAGCCAGCATTAATGGAACCTCCAGCAGCCAGCAACAGTAGACACCTCCCTCAACAGAAGATCCCTCTCAGCAACCATTGACCGCCCAGCAACAATAGATCCTCCACCAACAACAACAGATCCCTCCAGTGACAATAGATTCCTCAACAGCCAGCATCAATAGACACTCCAGCATGCCCCAGCACACCTTGTATATTCAGTGCTGGAGGTGCTGGAACTGCTTTCCCCAGCATTTCCGCTGAAAAAAAGCCCTGGTGGTAACAAATCACAAAGCTTTTGCCTATTTCTAGTGCATTTTAAGGTACCTCTTCGCAGGTCTCTTTAGCAACATCTGCGGTAACATTTAGTCCAGGCTTCCTACAGACAGAGAGAAGTTCTACATGGCAAGGTTTTACTTTCCAGTTTCCATCCTAGACCACAACCAAAGAAACAATGTTAAGACTCCCATGTTACTGCTACATACACATATTACACATGAACATAATTATTGTACAGTGTACACAATATAAAAAAAAAAGAGAAAATCAATGTCTTGCTTTTTGAACACTTTAACCACTTTCAGACCGGACCAATTTGCAGCCAAAAGACCAGGCCCCTTTTTGTGATTCGGCACTGCGTCGCTTTAACTGACAATTGCGCGGTCGTGCAACGTGGCTCCCAAACAAAATTGACGTCCTTTTTTCCCCACAAATAGCGCTTTCTTTTGGTGGTATTTGATCGCCCCTGCGTTTTTTTTTTTTGCGCTATAAACAAAAAAGTATGCCTAGGGGTGTGTTTCTTACTGTGGGGGGGGCGTGGCTGTCAGATAGTGAATGCTGATCTCTGCTCCAATCACAGGGAGCAGAGATCGGCGTCACTAGTTGCTAGGCAGAACGGGGAGATGCTGTTTATTTCCGCATCTCCCCGTTCAGCCTTCCTGTGAGACCATCGCCGGTGTCCCCATGGCGACCGGCCTCACGGGGGGTCTCGACCGGCGCGGGAGCGCACCGCTCCCGGCGCGCTCCCGATGGCATAGCGGCATTTAAAAAGGGACTTATATATACGCCCTTATGCCTGTTCGTGCCATTCTGCCGACGTACATTGGCGTGCGCCGGTCGGGAAGCTGTTAACCACTTTACATCCGTGCTATGACCGAATGACGGCCTCAGCGCGGATGTGAATTCCCGGGAGGGCGCCGTATGATTTACCCATTTTTTATAACAAAATAAAAAATAAAAAAACATTATTTTTTTTAAAATTTGGTCTTTTACATTTTTTTTAACAAAAAATTAAAATTGCAGAGGTGATCAAATACCACCAAAAGACCAGGCCATTTTTTGCGATACAGCACCGTGTTAATTTAACTGACAATCGCACGGTCGTGCGATGCTGTATCCAAACAAAATTGATGTCCTTTTTTTCTCCCCACAAATAGAGCTTTCTTTTGGTGGTATTTGATCACTGCTGCTGTTTTTATTTTTTACTCTAGAAACAAAAAAATACAGACAACTTTGGCTCCCCCTCTGGCCAATCAGCGCGTGCGTGCCCCCGCTGGCTATTGCAGGAAATGACGTACGGGTAGGTTGTTTTGCGCAATAGAGCCGACCTGGCGCAGTATATGTACTGTGGCTGGTCGGAAAGTGGTTAACCTGCTTATATTTAGCCTTCCCTGGTTCCTCCTTCATGAACATACTAATAACATTTTTAAATAAAACTTTTCGGGTTTCATTACATATCCGGCTATCTACTACTCTGTCCGCTTTTAGGTGATCCCTGAAAACCTTTCTCTTCAGAGAAGCCTATCCCACCTCCACCTAACAACTGTATTTTCACTTTCTCCATCAGCTCATCCCCCACAGTTATTACCTTTTGTATCCCTTGACCTTTCCTCTTAGATTGTAAGCTCTAATAATGAGCATGGCCCTCCGATTCCTCCTGTATTGAATTGTGTTGTAACTGTACTGTCTGCCCTAACATTGTAAAGAGCTGCGCAAACTGTTGGCGCTATATAAATCCTGTATAATAATAATACAAATAAATATGTCCTTTACGTACAGTATTAGAAGGACACTGTCTGTGTTCTACTGCCCGGGCTTGACTTTTTTCATCTATAAGGAATGTTGGAAAGCAAACAAACCAGAGAGTCTCTTCCAGATGTTTGTGTGGACACACACAGGTCACTGTCCTCTTGGCTGATGTTGGGTTCCTGCCTCTGCCAACTGGTGAAGGTCACTGCTGAGCCGTCCGACCATTGAAAGATAACAGGGTCCTTATGTTTGCTGGTCATTCCTATCCAGGCCTCGGTCACTTTCTCTGCAATAGTACACAGAGTGATTACACAGTGTACATGGTGAGTGACATAAAAAAACAACATTCTTTTTTAAAGTAAACCTGCAATGAGAGAAATATGGAAGCTTCCATGGCTACCTGCCTGGCCATTTCTGGCTTCATTGACTCACCTGGGATTGGAAAGTCAATGTAAAGACAGGCCTACATACTCATACCTCTCAACTTTTTTGAGATGGGAATGAGAGACACCTATAAGTAAAAGTATGTAGGCATAGGACACACCCCCCTGCCACACCTACTTAAAGGAGAATTATATAAAAAAATATACAGTGGTGTGAAAAAGTGTTTGCCCCCTTCCTCATTTCCTGTTCCTTTGCATGTTTGTCACACTTAAGTGTTTCGGAACATCAAACCAATTTAAACAATAGTCAAGGACAACACAAGTAAACACAAAATGCAATTTGTAAATGAAGGTGTTTATTATTAAAGGTGAAAAAAAATCCAAACCATCATGGCCCTGTTTGAAAAAGTGATTGCCCCCTAAACCTAATAACTGGTTGGGCCACCCTTAGCAGCAACAACTGCAACCAAGCGTTTGCGATAACGTGCAATGAGGCTTTTACAGCGTCCTGGAGGAATTTTGGCCCACTCATCTTTGCAGAATTGTCCTAATTCAGTTACATTAGAGGGTTTTCGAGCATGAACGGTCTTTTTAAGGTCATACCACAACATCTCAATAGGATTCAGGTCTGGACTTTGGCTAGGCCACTCCAAAGTCTTCATTTTGTTTTTCTTCAGCCATTCGGTGGTGGACTTGCTGGTGTGTTTAGGATCATTGTCCTGCTGCAGAACCCAAGTTCGTTTCAGCTTGAGTACACGAACAGATGGTCGGACATTCTCCTTCAGGATCTCTTGGTAGACAGCAGAATTCATAGTTCCTTTTATCACGGCTAGTCTTCCAGGTCTTGAAGCAGCAAAACAGCCCCAGACCATCACACTACCACCACCATATTTTACTGTTGGTATAATGTTCTTTTTCTGAAATGCAGTGTTCCTTCTGCGCCAGATATACTTGGACACACACCTTCCAAAGAGTTCCACTTTTGTCTCATCGGTCCACAGAATGTTGTCCCAAAAGTCTTGGGGATCATCAAGATGTGTTGTGGAGAAATTGAGACGAGCTTTGATGTTCTTTTTGCTCAGCAGTGGTTTTCTCCTTGGAACTCTGCCATGCAGGCCATTTTTGCCCAGTCTTTTCCTGATGGTGGAGGCATATACGCTGACCTTAACTGAGGCAAGTGAGGCCTGCAGTTCCTTGGACGTTGTTGTGGGGTCTTTTGTGACCTCTTGGATGAGTCGTCGCTGCGCTCTTGGGGTAATTTTGGGCAGGCCGGCCACTCCTGGGAAGGTTCACCACTGTTCCATGTCTTCGCCATTTGTGGATAATGGCTCTCACTGTGGTTCGCTGGATTCCCAAAGCTTTGGAAATGGCTTTATAACCCTTTCCAGACTGATAGATCTCAATTACTTTCTTTCTCAATTGTTCCTGAATTTCTTTGGGTCTCGGCATGATGTGTAGCTTTTAAGGTTCTTCTGGTGGACCTTACTGTGTCAAGCAGCTCCTATTTAAGTGATGCCTTGATTGTGAACAGGTGTGGCAATAATCAGGCCTGGGTGTGGCTAGAGAAATTGAACTCAGGTGTGGACAACCACAGTTATAGTATGTTTTAACAAGGGGGGCAATCACTTTTTCACACAGGGCCATGATGGTTTGGATTTTTTTTCACCTTTAATAATAAACACCTTCATTTACAAATTGCATTTTGTGTTTACTTGTGTTGTCCTTGACTATTGTTTAAATTGGTTTGATGTTCCGAAACATGTGACAAACATGCAAAGGAACAGGAAATGAGGAAGGGGGCAAACACTTTTTCACACCACTGTATATATATTAGTTAAACCCATAAGTGTTTTTTAACCACTACTATTCCTTTATATTGGCTTTTGAAATTTACAAATGCAGCAATTTAGAAATTAGATGAAAGGTTTAGCACTGTGAAACAATTTTTGATAAATAGATAGTGCATTTTATAAATGTAGCGCCGGTACTTTTTCAAAGTACGCGCTATGCATGTAAATTTAGTTTTTTTGCCCAGAACTGTAGTTGAGTTTTGGGGTTAATTATTCTAGGTTGTGCTTTGACATCAGTTTTGTATTAAAATTCTGCCTGGTCATAGGTGAGGTGAGCACCTGTGACAGGCATAGAACGCAGTCTGGTTGGACGCATTGGGTACCAATCTCTCCCCGGAGCCAATCAGTGGGCACGTTTGTTCTGCTGTGTATTCCGAGGAGGGTACTTAAGATGCTGAGGTCACGTGGTTGGGTTCCGCTCTGGCCTGGGCTTCGAGCCTGGTTGCGTTCCGGGTCAGGGTCCGTCAGGGCCTGGGCTCTGTTCCGGTCCAGGAGTATCTGCTGACTCCATGGTCCTGGTTCTCCTGACCAGCCTCAGAGTCCCTCATGGTCTGGGGTGCGGATCCATCCGTTTCCGAGCCTCGGAACTGGCTAGTTCGAGGCGCAGTAACTGAAGGAGGATTCTGAAGTGTTCCGGTGCCGTCTCAGGATTGGAGAGGCCCAGCAACTCTACATGCTACCAGGGAGGACTCTTCGGAGGAGGGCCACGCACGAGGCTGGCTGCTCGGTAAGAGCCTGGAAGCTGAGCTGTAAGGACACTAGTTGAATCTGCATTTCTTAGGGTATCGCCGGATCGGCTGAGAGATACTGGTACTGTAAGAAAAGTTCCTAACCTATCCTTCAGTTGCAACTAAGTTCTGTGAGAGACTTTTGCATTCATCTAAAGTTTCACAACCAAGTCTGTGGCAGAGACTTTGCTAAGCTAGAATCACTTGTTGGCTGTTAGTTCTACAAACAAGGATTTATCCAACAGTTGAGTTATCCAGTTGCGAGAGGCTACTCCCTGGATCATTTAAAGACAGACATTTATTCAAGTGTCAGCAATTTTCAAGTGCCTGAGCTTCTATACCCTTTCCCTCTATTCCCAATTGAGAAACTGTGTTTTGTTCAACGTTTCATGCAAATAAAAATCCTAAACAGGATCCAAGTGTCAGTCTTCGCAATTACTGGGTATCCACCCTGGGAACCCCTAGACAAAAACAACGAGCTACAAGGCAGAGGAGGTAATCGGTAAGCCCAGAAAAACATAGCCGCCCCACAGGGGTTATGGCGCTACATAAATAACTATATGGATCAGACTGAAATGAGGGAAAAATGAGGAGGAAAGAGGGACAGAGGGACATTGTTCTGAATCAGGGACAGTCCCTCGAAATCAGAGACGGTTTGGGGGCTATGCATACTTGTTCTAAGTGCATGACTGCCAGGCAACTTATCATTCAAAGCATGCCTTGTTTTGGGAAGAAGTTAAAGCGGAGCTAAACTTACCTTTCCCTCAATGGTCCCGTTTCCCCCCTCCCGGTGCAGGCATCTTCTGCTGGGTACCGTTCTTCTTGTGCAAGAGTCAGTAATCCTGGCAATGTAAGTTGGGCTGTGCATGGGCAGCTCAGTTTACATTATTATTTTACAGGATTTATATAGCGCCAACAGTTTGCGCAGAGCTTTACTTTGTAGGGAGACACTACACCAACAGTACAATTCAAAACAAGAGGGTTAGAGGAGCCCTGCTCCTGCGATTTTACAATCTAAGAGAGAGGGTCTGGTGAAACAAAAGGTAGGGACTGTGAGGGATAAACTGATGAGGAGAGTAGAAGATTCGGTTTTTAGCTAGAGGCAGGATAGGCCACCCTGAAGAGATGAGTGGACAGAATGGGGTAGTGAGTTCCAGAGGGTGGGAGAGGCTCTGGAGAAGTCCTGGAGACGAGCATGGGAGGAGGAGACAAGGGAGCTAGCGAGCAGAAGGTCTTGGGAGGAGCAGAGAGGACGGTTTGGGTGATATTTGGAGATGAGATTGGTGATGTAGCTCGGGGCAGAGTTGCGAATGGCTTTGTATGTTATTGTTAGTGTTTTGAATGTTATTTGTTGGGCAATGGGAATCCAGTGGGGGGATTAGCAGAGAGGAGTGGCAGACACTGAACGGTTGGTAAGGTAGAAGTGTCTGGCAGCAGCATTCATAAGACTGAAGAGCGGATAGCTCGCGGAGAGGTAGGCCAATGAGGAGGGAGTTACAATAGTCAAGGCGAGAGATAACGAGGGAGTGAATAAGTTGCTTAGTGGTCTCAACGGTTAGAAAGGGAAGTATTTTGGAGATGTTTCGGAGGTGAAGTCGGGACGATTTGGACAGTGATTGGATTTAGGGTTGAAAGGACAGGTCAGAGTCTAGGATTACACCTAGTACATGTCAGAGAAGACAGAACAAGCAGGTAGGTGTATTTTACTGCAGAAGAGACATTGCATGTCTCTTCTGTAATAAAGATCCTGCCTCTTGCTTTTTGTGACAACGGATATTTAGTTCTGCTCTATATTAACTGGGTTTGACCTTGATGTCCTGCTGGAGCCTGAGGACTGGGCTGATATCTGGCAATCGAAAGCCTCGTACACACAATTTTCAGATGACCGAATGTTCGTTTTTTGTGGCATGCTAGTCTCATGTCTAAAGTGAAGAGATTACTCACAATACGAAAAATGTTGTACAAAAGAAAGCTGCACATGCTCAGTTGCTCTCCATTTGTAGGCACTGCTGAATTTGTAGAGACTGATCTGCTGACAGCCTTAAAACCCTTGTTTTTTTTTTGTTTTTTTTTTAATAACAAACATGTCATACTTACCTCCACTGTGCAGTTCGTTTTGCACAGAGTGGCCCCCAACTTCCTCTTCTGGGGTCCCACAGCGGCGCTGGTGGCTCCTCCCTGCATCGAGTTTCCACATTGGAGAATCGCTCTCCTTGGTGGACACTCGTGCGGGCCCACTCCTGAGTCCTGAATCTGTGTCCATTCACACAGAATGCAGGACCCCGCCCCCGGACTCTGGGCTTCATCTTTGACATTTATATAGCGATCAGAGCTGTAAAAATGCACTGATTACAGTGTAAATGTCCCTGGTAGGGAAGGGGTTAACACAAGGGGGCCATCAAGGGGTTAAATGTGTGTTCCCTGGATGTGTTCTAGCTGTATCGGGGATAGGACTGACTGGCGGAGGAGACATATCACTGTTCCTACTTAGTAGGAACAAACGACATGTCTCCTCTCCCCTGACAGAACACTGATTTATGTGTTTACACACTCAAATCCCTGTGCTGGCTCTCATGCCCCCGATTGCACGTGGCCGGCGGCAATCGCGCCCGCTGGCCAGGCGCATCAGGTCCCCCGCCGTGCTGTGAGCGCGCTTGCCTCCGGCAGGTCTTAAAGGGAACAACGTACCCATACATTGTATTGCCCAGCCGTGCCATTCTGCCGATGTATATCGGCATGAGCCGGTCGGCAAGCGGTTAAAGTAGTTCTAAAATGTAAAGGTTTGTTTTAGCCAAATGCATTCTGTGCATTGGAATAACAAATTCCCCACTAACTGTCCTACCTCCCCATCCACAAACACTTACCTGGGTCCATTTCACCGCTTCAGAGCTGTCTCTGGCTCCAGCACAACTCCCCCACTTCCTGCTTTCACAGTAAAAACTAGGGGCAGTGGGGCCATAGGCTCAAGCTGCTGTCAGTCAAACTCCTGTGAGGTAGGAACAGGGGCAGGGTTTGCTGGCACTATGTGTGTCTATAGATGCACACAGCCCAATTTAGGACCCAGTGGGAGTGTGTCCATGGTGATCTAACTTTATTGATAAACTGCAGCAGAAAAAGTTATGTCACTAGCCTGTCTAACAGAGCTCGATGTAAATCTTCAGGCTGGATGGACAGAAATACAAATCCTTTGGCAGCTATTTCAACTGCATATTTTGCACTAAAACCACATCATAAAAAAAACTATCAATAAACGCTGTATTACAGGCTGTTCATACTCACTCAGTCACTATGAGATACATTCAGGGCCATCTTTTCTCATGGGCGCGCTGGGCAGTTGCCTGGGGGCCCCACTTTCCTGGGGGGCCCCACCTGCCCAGTGACCCCAGCCAGGGCCAGACTGTCCTACCGGGATACCAGGCAATTTCCCGGTAGGCCACCTGCCCTGGGGCCGCTTTGAGTTGCGGCTGCAGCGCTCTGCTCTTTACCCCTCTCCTCCTCCTCCTGTGTATCACGGAGCTGGCTAGGTGGGTCTGTGTTCGGGGGCCACGCTGTAATAAGGTCCCGCCCCCTAGACCGGCTCGTGTAATAGAAGATTGAATCAGTGTTCCGCCTTTTATACGAGCCAGTCAAGGGAGGCGGGACCTTGTTACAGCTTGGCCGCCGAACACAGACCCAGCCAGCTCCGTGATACACAGGAGGAGATGCCCGCTGTTTGTGTGTGTGTTACCAGGAAATGGTGAGTCTGTATTAATTGGCACAGTGATGCTGCATTCATGGGCAAAGTGAGGGTGCAATTGTGGGCACAGTGAGACTGCATTAATGGGCAAAGTCAGGCTGTAATGGTGGGCACAGTGAGGGTGCAATGGTGGGCACAGTGAAGCTGCAATGGTGGGCACAGTGAGGCTGCATTCACGGCCACAGTGAGGCTCCAATGGTGGACACAGTGAGGCTGCATTCATGGGCACAGTGAGGCTGTAATGGTGGGCACAGTAAGGCTCCAATGGTGGGCACCGTGAGGCTGCGTTCATGGGCAAAGTGAGGCTGAAATGGTGGGTACAGTGAGGCTGCATTCACAGGCACAGTGAGGCTGCAATGGTAGGCAGAGTGAGGCTGCATTCATGGACACAGTGATGCTGCATTTGATGGGCACAGTGAGGCTGCATTCATGGGCACAGTAAAGCTGCATTTACTGGGCAATCATGCGTGGTTGTGTAGACAGGGCCCCAGTGCACTCTATTGCCGGGGGCCTATAATGCTCTTAAGATGGCATTGGATACATTTTCTGTATTCTACAAAAACCTGGTTGATCCTGCTGCTCTCTAGCTCCACCTTCTGTTTATGTCCCCAATGCAACTAGGGATTTTGCAGCTGTGGTGGCAACTCTACACATGCTTAGTTTTCAGTGAGTTTCTTTGCTGAGCATTTCCTCCCTATCACACCTGAGCAGCCCACGTGACTATAGAGTCACACATGTGGGCCTATACACTCTGGTAAATGACAGCCCACTCCTTCCCTCCTCCTCCTACATGCCCACTAACCAGCTAAACACAATGGTGGGCGGGATATTACATGTATATTAATGTAGGCCTCACCTCCCAGTTATTCTATTGCCGCGTACACACGAAGGGACTATCCCGCGGGATTATCCGCTGGACCGAAGTCCAGCGGATAATCCCCTCGTGTGTGGGCGCCGGCGGACTTTTTGGCGCCAAAGTCCGGCGCACTTTTTGGCGCCAAAGTTTTAAGTTTGGTTTTAAAATTATCCGCTGGACTTGGCAGTCCGGCGGACAATCCCGCCGTTAGTAGGCAAGTCCGCGGGACTTTTGAAATGAACGGACTTGCCGCTCATCGGCAAGTCCGTTCATTTAGCACGTGACTTCAGGTTACGTAGCTAGCGTAAGCAGTAAATGCCGCCCCGCTAGCTCCGTGACCTGGCATGGATTTAAAGGGACTCCCCACGCCGAAAAAACGGCGTGGGGGTTCCCCCCAAATCCATGTCAGACCCTCATCCGAGCATGCAGCCTGGCAGGCCAGGAAAGGGGTGGGGACGAACGAGCGCCCCCCCCTCCTGAGCCGTACCAGGCCGCGTGCCCTCAACATGGGGGGTGCCCTGGGGAAAGGGGGGCCGTGCGCCCCCCCACCCCAAAGCACCTTGTCCCCATGTTGATGAGGACAAGGGCCACTTCCCGACAACCCTGGCCGTTGGTTGTCGGGGTCTGCGGGCGGGGGCTTATCGGAATCTGGGAGCCCCCTTTACTAAGGGGGCCCCCAGATACCGGCCCCCCACCCTATGTGAATGAGTATGGGGTACGATGTACCCCTACCCATTCACCTAAGGTGTAAAATGTAAAGTACAAAAACACACACACTTTTGAAAAAATATTTTATTGCACTGCTCCGGGGGTCTTCTTCCGTCTTGGGGGTCTTCTCGCCGGACTCCCCTGCCATTTACCTAGCTCTTTTACCGAGCGGGGGAAGTCCGGCTACCTTCTTCGTCGTCGCCGTCGTCTGGGGGTCTCGATCCGCCTTCGGGGGTCTTCTGGGGGTCTCTTCTGTTCTTGCGGCGGTCGTCGTCTTCCGCGCCGCCGGCGCCGCCTTCTTCTTCTTCTTGTCCTTCTTGCGATGTTGACCCGTCGCTGTCTCTGCCCGGAATGCCTGTGCCGCTCTGCGCTGGGACTTATATAGGGACATGGGGGACAGGGTCACATGCTCATGTCACATGGTGACCCCGCCCCCTTGTGTTGTCACAGTCCCGGAGGATGCTGGGACTGTGACATCGCAAGGGGGCGGGGTCACCATGTGACATGAGCATGTGACCCTGTCCCCCATGTCCCTATATAAGTCCCAGCGCAGAGCGGCACAGGCATTCCGGGCAGAGACAGCGACGGGTCAACATCGCAAGAAGAAGAAGAACAAGAAGGACAAGAAGAAGAAGAAGGCGGCGCCGGCGGCGCGGAAGACGACGACCGCCGCAAGAACAGAAGAGACCCCGGAAGACCCCCGAAGGCGGATCGAGACCCCCAGACGACGGCGGCGACGACGAAGAAGGTAGCCGGACTTCCCCCGCTCGGTAAAAGAGCTAGGTAAATGCCGGGGGAGTCCGGCGAGAAGACCCCCAAGACGGAAGAAGACCCCCGGAGCAGTGCAATAAAATATTTTTTCAAAAGTGTGTGTGTTTTTTGTACTTTACATTTTACACCTTAGGTGAATGGGTAGGGGTACATCGTACCCCATACTCATTCACATAGGGTGGGGGGCCGGTATCTGGGGGCCCCCTTAGTAAAGGGGGCTCCCAGATTCCGATAAGCCCCCGCCCGCAGACCCCGACAACCAACGGCCAGGGTTGTCGGGAAGAGGCCCTTGTCCTCATCAACATGGGGACAAGGTGCTTTGGGGTGGGGGGGGCCGCACGGCCCCCCTTTCCCCAGGGCACCCCCCATGTTGAGGGCACGCGGCCTGGTACGGCTCAGGAGGGGGGGGGCGCTCGCTCGTCCCCACCCCTTTCCTGCCCTGCCAGGCTGCGTGCTCGGATAAGGGTCTGACATGGATTTGGGGGGACCCCCACGCCGTTTTTCGGCGTGGGGATTCCCTTTAAATCCATGACAGGTGACGGAGCTAGCGCCGGCATTTACTGCCTACGCTAGCTACGTACCTGAAGTTACGTTCGAAATGAACGGACTGCTCCGTGTGTGGGCAAGTCCGTTCATTTTCAAAAGTCCCGCGGACTTTTGGCCGGCGGATTATCCGCCGGAGAAGTCCGTGCGTGTGTGGGCAAGTCCACACGCTCGGAAAGTCCAGCGGACCCAGCTGGAAAGTCCGGCGGGATTGTCCGCTGTACTAAGTCCGCCGGCAAAAGTCCGCACGTGTGTACGCGGCATATGACATAGACTGGAGGGGCATGACAAATAAATGTCATAAAAATATTAAAGATTTGATTTCAAATATATATTTTATGGAAATTTAAAACTGTTTAATAATATTAATTATTTATTTTCACTCTGTATCCCAAAGGTTTTTTTTTTTTTTTTTACATGTGACCAGCAGCAAAGGACTAGAAGTTTCTCCTGCTTATGTTTCCCTGCAGACAGGCTGGTAAAGATCTGGGTCATGTGGCAGCTGTATATCAATTAGGAAAGAGGTACTTGGATGTTTTTTTAATTAAAATAATACAGTGCCATCATCTGCATACAGAAATAGAAGGGATAATGTAAATTAAACAGGGTGTGTTTAGTATCGATTTAAGGTAAAAATGTAACATGAAAAAGATACTCATTTCCAAGTACATATCTACTCACCATGTTGGAGAAGATGCAGCAGAAACTCTGTGTGTGCCAGTGACGTGACTTTCATTAATTCCCCTCCGTTGGTGGCACAGGCAGCAGATGCCTGGGACCAGTTCAGCTTCTCTTTCTGCAGCTTGTAGCAGTAGCGGTTGTAGGGTAGCCAATGATCTTCACACACCGTTGGGTAATATTTCCAGTTTTCTTTTATACAGAAGATAAAAGGCATTTATTAAAATAATATCACAATATAAAATTATGAAGTGACTGTCACTTAAAGAGGAACTGCAGTCTGCTCCCATATGAAAAGAATGAGAAATAATAAAAACAATATTTAAATACCGTATTTATCGGCGTATAACACGCACCCCAACTTTAGGAGGGCATTTTAAGGAAAAAAAGTTTTAGGAGGGAAGTTAAGGGAAAAAAAATTAATAAATAAAAACTTACATTTAAGCGTCATTTGCTTACCCAGTGTCATTTGCAGCTTGCCAGCGTCATTTGCTTACCCAGTGTCATTTGCAGCTTGCCAGCGTCATTTGCTTACCCAGTGTCATTTGCAGCTTGCCAGCGTCATTTGCTTACCCAGTGTCATTTGCAGCTTGCCAGCATCATTTGCAGCTTGCCAGCGTCATTTGCAGCTTGCCTACGTTTAAATTTGCTGCCTAGAAAGACCGTGCGAGCGCCGCCAGAAAAGACCGAGCTAGCACCGCCGGAAAAGACCAAGCGAGCGCCGCCGGAAAATACAGAGCGAGTGCTGCCGGAAAAGAAGGAGCCGACTGTTCGGCTCCGCTCACAGTCCCGCCTCCCCGCTATTTCGGAAGCGAGCGCAGGGAGGCGGGACTGCGAGCGGAGCCGAGCAGTCAGATCAGTCTTTTTCGTCGGCGCTCTGTCTTTTTCGGCGGCGCTCGTTTTTTTTGGACGGCGTCGCTATTTTTCGGCACCATTTGATTTTTTTTGGCACATTTTTTTGGGGGATTGGCGTATAACACGCACCCACGACTTTTCCCCGATTTTAAGGGGGAAAAGGTGCGTGTTATACGCCGATAAATACGGTATTTCTCTCTCAAATTACCACAGAGAATTCATCAAATATGTGTTAAAAGTAGATTCCTCAAACATTTAACCTTTAAAATACATAGTGTTCATGTAAAAGAAATGAGCGTTTAAAATCGCAAAATATTTCTTAAAGTCCACTCAGAAAATGTGAAGGTGATAGTCTGCTCAGTGACAAGTCCATCAAACAACGTCAGTGTATCATAAAACCTCATGGAGAAAGATCTTTATAAACGATCCCAATGTATTCAGGTTTCCTTCACCACACCACTTGTGCCACAACCCTATAGGTAATGCACTTACCAGAACCTGCTGGTTAATAAGCGTATCAATCAAATAGGCAAACGTTGCTTCACTGGTCACTCTCCATCTATAATATGCTCATTGCAAGCAATAGATAGAAAAATCCACATAGCGTAATCCAGTACAACTGTTTTTTATTAGATTAAAATACACTCACGATAGAACACTTACAATATAAATATGAAAAAGAGGCATGTAACCACAATCATGTATGCGTCGTACGTTCCAGTCTAACCTTTCACCGCTCCCGCGGTGTTCCCGGGAAGGAGAGACAAGGAGCCGACGACACTGTAGAATGCTGCATAGCGACGCCCTGACGCGTTTCTGTCATCACTTTCGTCAGAGGGCGTTATAGTTATATTATAGATGGACCAGTGAAGCAACGTTTGCCGATTTGATTGATACGCTTATTAACCAGCAGGTTCTGGTAAGTGCATTACCTATAGGGTTGTGGCACAAGTGGTGTAGTGAAGGAAACCTGAATACATTGGGATCGTTTATAAACATCTTTCTCCATGAGGTTTTATGTCCCGCGATGTCGGCACCCGAAGCCGATCTGTTCCACGGCTCTTGGGTGGAGGCGCCACCATCTTCGGTAAGGGAATCAGGAAGTGAAGCCTTGTGGCTTCACAGCCTGGTTCCCAACTGCGTATGCGCGAGTCACACTGTGCGGTCCCACTGGTCCCTGCTGTCTTCTGGGACCTGTGTGTCTTCCAGAAGACAGCGGGGGGGGGGGGGAGGCGCCGGATATGGCATAGATATCTGCAGGTACTGCGGCTATCTATGCACGGAAGTGGGAGCAAATACCTGGATTATACAGATATCTGCCCTCAGCTCCCCCTGAAAGGTGCCAAATGTGAAACCGGAGCGGGGGGACTGAAAAGCGGAAGTTCCATTTTTGGGTGGAACCCCGCTTTAAGCTGCCTATGGATGGTGCCAAGTTAGCAAGTGCCCATATTTCCTGGACAGATTGGGTCTAAGGAGATATGTCAAAGCGCCATTTGAAACAAAACAATAGCCCTGGGTAGCTTCAGCTCCAGTTATTCATCTTACACGATTGCTCCTACACCAGGCAGCTTAGTGGAGAGATAGAGAGAGAAAAGAAGGTGAGTATATGCGGCGTGGGCAAAGCACAGAGACACGTAAAGCTGAACTCTAGCCATGTTTTTCTCCCATGCAGTGGAGCTGTGCCCGCACTGCATGGGTTAACTGCTCGTTTTTTTAAGGGGTGACCAGAAAGCTGTATACTCACCCGATCCTCTTCTCCAGCGGAAAATGGTTGCTCCCCCGCGATCTAGCAGAGGACTGTTTCTGATGTCTTCACGTCCAGAGCAGCTCTATGGGCGTGATGACGTCAGGAACAGTCCAGAGCACAAGACTGCTAGACCACAGGGGTGGGGGTCAGGACCCACAGGGACTGGTCTTGTGCTAGAAGGACCGGAGGATTTGGTAAGTATATCTCCGCTCCCCTAGACAAAAACGAGCAGTTAACCTGTGCAATGCGGGCACAGCCCCACTGCATGGGAAAAAAACTGCCCGGACTTCAGTTTTACAGTTTATGTGAGATGAGAAGACCAGTCCAGAGAAAGAACAGAGAGTATGGGCCAGTGTCAACACGCTTTTGTTGGCTTCTCTCACTTTTGCTACCCTTCCCATACAAATCTATGGTAATGCAAAAGCAGAGAAGCTTCTGCCTCTAGCTGGGGCGTGTGCTCGAGCAAGAAGAAACAATATTATGAGTTATGAATATTTATTTCACCCCACCCAATCACTAGATGGTTCATTGCCAGTGATGTAGGTTAGAGAAGGAGATACATATTCAGAGAAACCCTTCCAGAAGTGTCCTTTAGCTTCCCAGGCTTGTCCTTAAGAGGATGTGGTGTTAGACGATCCTCCAAAATCCCAAGCTTGCCTTGATGTTAGATGGGTCTCTGTGTTAGAAATTCTGTGTATAGCCCTACAGAACAGACATATCGTGCACAGCCCACATGGGCTTTGCTGCTTAACTGCTTAACTGCAGACAGGAAACAGGAACTTTAATATAGAGAAAATATAGAGTTCTAGCATAGATGCAGCTAAATACATATAAACACTGCTATCTACTGGTTGATGTAGTTGTTGCACAAAATCATGAACAATGTATTCCAACACTATGGGGGTTATTTACTAAAGGAAAATCCACTTTGCACTGAAAGTGCACTTGGAAGAAAAGTTGCTGTAGATCCGAGGGGGACATGCGAAGAAAAAAAAAAAAACAGCATTTTAGCTTGCACATGATTGGATGATAAAATCAGCAGAGCTTCCACTAATTTCAGATCTACCCTTAGATTTAGAGCGACTGCACTTCAGTGCAAAGTGGATTTGCATTTAGTAAATAACCCCCTATGCCTACTTGACTTTGCTCCTAAATCCCTAAGCCCCCGTACACACGGTTGGAAACTCCGACCACAAAATCCGCCGGATTTTTTCCGACGGATTTTGTCCAACACTGGTGTTGCATACACACGGTCGGACAAAGTTGTCGGAAAATCCGATCATTCTGAACGTGGTGACATTCGTTGCATACGACGGAACTACGTAGAGGCTAGTAGCCAATAGCTCTGGTCTTGTAATTTGATCTGAGCATGCGTGGCACTTTGTCCATTGGAATTCTCTACACACGATCGGAAAAAGTCCGATCGGACTTTTTTGTCGGAAAATTTGAGAGCAGGATCTCAAATTTTTTCCGACAGAAAAAGTCAGATGGAGCCCACACACGGGCGGATTTTCCGACAACATCGTCCGATCGGACATTTTCCGTCGAATTTCCGACCATGTGTACGGGGCATAAGAGTGTAAATAGACAAGTCAAAGGCAGATCAACTGCACTTGCAATGAACTCAAAGCATATCAGAAGCCCATAACACAAGCCCTAACTATTTCACCGACTCACCAAAGATGTCATGTTGTCTTGGAGTAAGCAACTTCTTACAGGCATATGGCAATCGGACTTCCCATGCTAAGCTGTACCAGGTGTTTGATGTTGTGGCAAGGACTCCACATTGTTTCTGCCCAATCGAATAGGGTTTAAAATCTGCACATTAAGTCATAGATCAAAATCAATCAAATCATGATGAATTCCATTATCGTTACTCAATAATGAGCAGCGGTTAGGCACAAATCCATAGACATTCAAATGATAGATGTCATATACACTATATTGTCAAAAGTATTGGGACACCTGCCTTTACGCACACATGAACTTTAATGGCATCCCAGTCTTAGTCTGTAGGGTTCAATATTGAGTTGGCCCACCCTTTGTAGCTATAAAACCTTTAACTCTTCTGAGAAGGATGTCCACAAGGTTTAGGAGTGTGTCTATGGGAATGTTTACCATTCTTCCAGAAGCGCATTTGTGAGGTCAGGCACTGATGTTGGACGAGAAGGCCTGGCTTGCAGTCTCCACTCTAATTCACCCCAAAGGTGTTCTATAGGGTTGAGGTCAGGACTCTGTGCAGGCCAGTCAAGTTCCTCCACCCCAAACTTGCTCATCCATGTCTTTATGGACCTTGCTTTGTGCACTGGTCCAAATTATTTGGTGGAAGGGGGATTATGGTGTGGGGTTGCTTTTCAGGGGTTGGGCTTGGCCCCTTAGTTCCAGTGAAGGGAACTCCTAAGGCCTCAGCATACCAAGATGTTTTGGACAATTTCATGCTCCCAACTTAGTTAAAACTGTTTGGGGATGGCCCCTTTCTGTTCACCAGTGCACAAAGCAAGGTCCATAAAGACATGGATGAGCGAGTTTGGGGTGGAGGAACTTGACTGACCTGCACAAAGTCCTCAACCTGATAGAACACCTTTGGGATGAATTAGAGCAGAGACTGCGAACCAGGCCTTCTCGTCCACATCAGTGCCTGACCTCACAAATGCGCTTCTGGAAGAATGGCCAACCACTCCCATAGACACACTCCTAAGCCTTGTGGACAGCCTTCCCAGAGAATTTGAAGCTGTTATAGCTGCAAAGGGTGAGCCAACTCAATATTGAACCTCATGGACTAAGACTGGGATGCCATTAAAGTTCAGGTGCATGTAAAGGCAGGTGTCCCAATACTTTTGGTAATATAGTGTATATGTCATTATTTTACAAATGATACATCAGTCAACCATTAATTCACAATTGTGGTAAAAACATTCCCAATAATCTTTTACTGGGCAGATCACTTTTGGATTGGCATGTTCCTTTAAGTGAATGTAAACCTTAACAACAAACTTCCCTTCTTTGCTCTATTTTCTTTTGTTAAAGAGTCCACCTTCTTAAAAAAGCAATTAATATAGCATGTAAAATGGTTACACCAACCTTGTATTTAATTCAAAATAATTAAAAATGACCTTTCCATTGCAATGACCTTTCCAATCTGCAGCCCCTGTAATTTTCTAAACCTGCAGGCGTCCTGTACACTGAATGCCCCCGGAAATGTCAGTTTCTGCTTGTGTGATTGGCACACTGATTTTCTCTGCACTCTCACCTCTCAATACTTCAGTATGTTCAAATTCAAAGAGTCTGAACTCTGCTTTCTACAGTTCCAGGAACAGTCCTCAGGCATATAAAAGAAAAATGAAAAATGTCTCTAAGCCTAGGTTCACATTGGATCGATTTGTCATGCGATTTGAGAGATAAAATCGCATGACAAGTCACAGCTTATTAGAGGCAATGCCGATGTTCTAATCGGTGCGATACAGATTTTGTAGCGCCGCACCGATATACAAAAGTAGTTCCTGCACTACTTTTGCCGATTTCAGGTGCGACTTTAACCACGTTCAGATCGGATCATTTTGCTGTGGAAGTAAAGCCGTTTAAAAAAAATAGGAACCTGCAAGGCAAAGGCATAATGAGCTAGTATGCATAGCATACTAGCTCATTTTGAATGACTTACCTGAGAACGAAGCCCCCGTAGCGGTCTACATCGACGATCTTCGGCGTCGCCATCAAACCCGGATTGACTTCCGGGTCTCGCCGCTCCAGCGATGTGATTCGCTGGAGCGGCGATGACGTCACTCCCGCGCATGCACATGAGAGCGGCACATCGGCGTGATCTCGGCATCCGCAGTGCGCCTGCGCGCCGCTGTCTACGGCGCATGCGCCGTAGATAGCGGTGCATTTTCTTTTCTAAATATCTCCTAAACCATGTAGGTTTAGGAGATATTTATTGGACCTACAGGTAAGCCTTAATCTAATCTTACCTGTAGGTCAAAGAGGGTTTACTTCCACTTTAAGACCAGGCCCCTTTTTGCAATTCAGCACTGCGTCGCTTTAACTGACAATTGCGCGGTCGTGCGACGTGGCTCCCAAACAAAATTGACGTCCTTTTTTCCCCACAAATAGAGCTTTCTTTTGGTGGTATTTGATCACCCCTGCGGTTTTTATTTTTTGCGCTATAAACAAAAAAAGAGCGACAATTTTGAAAAGAAACGCATTATTTTTTACTTTTTGCTATAATAAATATCCCCCAAAAATATATAAAAAAACGTTTTTTTCCTCAGTTTAGGCCGATATGTATTCTAATCTACATATTTTTGGTAATAAAATCGCAATAAGCGATTATTGATTGGTTTGCGCAAAAGTTATAGCGTTTACAAAATAGGGAATAGTTTTATAGCATTTTTATTAATAATTATTTTTTTTTTTTTTTTTATTTGACTAGTAATGGCGGCGATCAGCAATTTTTATTGTGACTGCGACATTATGGCGGATACAGCGGACATTTTTGACACATTTTTGCATGCAATGGCACGGCGGCATACTTAAAGGGACGTACTTGTACGCCCTTTTGCCTGTCCGTGCCATTCTGCCGACGTACATCGTCGTGCGCCAGTCGGGAAGTGGTAAATAGACATATGTGTATGAAGCCACACAGATGTCTATGAAGTAGCACCTGAAATCACGCTGACCTTGCTACTTTGAAATCGCGCTACTTCAAGTGAAGTAGCACGATTTCAAAGTAGCATCAATGTGAACCAGGGCTAAAGGAGAGAAGCCTTAAAGTGATTGTAAAGTCTCGTTTTTTTTTTTTTTTTTAAATAACAAACATGTTGTACTTACTTGCTCTGTGTAGTAGTTTTGCACAGAGCAGCCCAGATCCTCCTCTTCTCGGGTCCCTCTTCGCTGCTCCTGGCCCCTCCCTCCAGCTGAGTGCCCCCACAGTAAGCAGCTTGCTATGGGGGCACCCGAGCCGAGTCACAGCTTCCTGTGTCCATTCAGACACAGAGCTATCATTTGGCCCCACCCCCTCTCTCTCCTGATTGGCTAACTGACTTTGATTGACAGCTGCGGGAGCCAATAGCGTCGCTGCTGTGTCTCAGCCAATCATGAGGATTTAGTTTAAATTAGAAATAATAGGGAAAACATTTGTGTATACATATAAAAACTATTCTAAACACTTATTTTCTACTTTTTTTTTTTTTTTTAAGTGATCACATTCCCTCTGTTCTCAGCTGCATAAGAGCTGAGGGAGAAGAAACAGCAGTACACCGATCTTACCAGTGAATGGCTGTGCAGGGGGGGGGGGGGGTTGTCAGGGCATGTCTGAATATTGGGGGAGAGCAGGCTGAGTTCCCAGCATAGCTAGAGAACTGACCACAGTGTGCCCTCATGCTTAGTGTGGTCAGTTTTTAATAGGAAAGCAGAGGGACTGACAGGAGCACCAAGGATTTCATACAAAGGAAGCAATACAAAGAGAGCAGGTTTTTTTCTCATACAAGTATATGGTACACATATCAGGAATATAAAATGTTGGGGGTGACATACTTTCATGTGTTTTATATACTGTATATATATATATATACAGTATATCAGTCGCACAAGGCTATATCTTGGTCATCTACATTAAATGGATATATGATCCTCCATACAAGACTACATGATACCACATAGGGCCTCAGGAATGCTTGGTCTGCACGCGCATTTCCTCCATAACAAGCTAAATAAACATTTATTCTTGCATAACTTTGTGCAAAGATTTCTGACTGGTCTGAAGTTGCATAACAAACAATGTACCAAAAGATTTTGTAATAATGTAAGGATAGAAAAATATAGATACAGTACTTGATCTCCAGTTGACAAAAGCAAAGGGGGAGCCATCCGACCACTGCCACCCAGAAGTGGTATCCAGCTGATTGAGTCCAGTCCATAACACAACTCCAGGATAAGTCAGTCTCTCTGCATTGGGGGAGATAAACAGTAACAGGTCACCCTGAAACATTCCTAGTCTCAGTCTGTTGCCTTTATTTCAATAAATGCAATACCAACTCCTCCCAAAAAAGTAGATGTATGGTAACTGAAGCAGAATGGCTGTCAGAATTGTTACTTCCAGGCAAACATGCAAACAACTTAACCACTTGCCTACCGGGCACTTTACTTTAACCTTCCTGCCCAGGCCAATTTTCAGCTTTCAGCGCTTTCGCACTTTGAATGACAATTGCACGGTTATGTAACACTGTACCCAAACAGAATTTTTTTTATCATTTTTTTCACACATAATTAGAGCTTTGTTTTGGTGGTATTTAACCACTTCAGCCCCGGACCATTTGGCAGCCAAAGGACCAGAGGTCTTTTTTCAATTTCGCACTGCACTACTTTAACTGGTAATTGCGCGGTCATGCAATTTTGTAACCAAACGAAATTTGCGTCCTTTTCTTCCCACAAATAGAGCTTTCTTTTGATGGTATTTGATTGCCTCTGTGATTTTTATTTTTTGCGATATAAACGGAAAAAGAGCGAAAATTTTGAAAAAAAAAGAGATTTTCTACTTTTTGTTATAAAAAAAATCTAATAAACTCAATTTTAGTCAAACATTTGGGCCAAAATGTATTCAGCCACATGTCTTTAGTAAAAAAAATGCCAATAAGCGTATATTTATTGGTTTGCGCAAAAGTTATAGCGTCTACAAACTAGAGTACATTTTCTGGAATTTACACCGCTTTTAATTTATGACTGCCTATTTCATTTCTTGAGGTGCTAAAATGGCAGAGAAGTACAAAACCCCCCCAAATGACCCCATTTTGGAAAGTAGACACCCCAAGCTATTTGCTGAGAGGCATGTTGAGCCCATTGAATATTTTTTTTTTTAGTCCCAAGTGATTGAATAAAGACAAAAATAAAAAAGATTTTTTTTTTTTTCAAAAAGTTGTCACTAAATGATATATTGCTCACACATGCCATAGTTATATGTGGAATTGCACCCCAAAATACATTTTGCTGCTTCTCCTGAGTATGGGGATACCACATGTGTGGGACTTTTTGGGAGCCTAGCCGCGTACGGGGCCCCGAAACCCAAGCACCGCCTTCAGGATTTCTAAGGGTGCAAATTTTTGATTTCACTCCTCACTACCTATCACCGTTTCGAAGGCCATAAAATGCCAAAATAGCACAAAACCCCCCCAAATGACCCCATTTTGGAAAGTAGACACCCCAAGCTATTTGTTGAGAGGCATGGTGAGTATTTTACAGCTCTCATTTGTTTTTGAAAATGAAGAAAGTAAAGAAAAAAACATTTTTTTTTCTTTTTTTAAATTTTCAAAACTTTGTGACAAAAAGCGAGATCTGCAAAATACTCACCATACCTCTCAGCAAATAGCTTGGGGTGTCTACTTTCCAAAATGGGGTCATTTTGGGGGGTTTTATGCCATCTGGGCATTCCATGGCCTCCGAAACTGTGATTGGCAGTGAGAAGTGAAATAAAAAAATTACACCCTTAGAAAGCCTGAAGGCGGTGATTGGTTTTTGGGGTTCCGTACGCAGCTAGGCTCCCAAAAAGTCCCACACATGTGGTATCCCCGTACTCAGGAGAAGCAACAGAATGTATTTTGGGGTGTATTTCCACATATGCCCATGACATGTTTGAGCAATATATCATTTAGTGACAACTTTTTGTAAAAAAAATATATATATTTTTTTTTTTTCATTATTCAATCTCTTGGGACAAAAAAAAAAAATTTAATGGGCTCAACATTGCTCTCATCAAATAGCTTGGGGTGTCTACTTCCAAAATGGGGTCATTTGGGGGGGTTTGAACTGTCCTGGCATTTTATGCACAACATTTAGAAGCCTATGTCACACGTCACCCACTCTTCTAACCACTTGTAGACAAAGCCCTTTCTGACACTTTTTGTTTACATGAAAACATATTTTTTTTTTGCAAGAAAATTACGTTGAACCCCCAAACACTATATATAATGTTAAAGCAAAGGCCCTACAGATTAAAATGGTGGGTGTTGCATTTTTTTTTTCCACACAGTATTTGCGCAGCGATTTTTCAAACGCATTTTTTGTGGAAAAAATACACTTTTTTTTTATTTTAATGCACTAAAACACACAATATTGCTCAAATTTTTGATGAAATAAAAAATATGATCTTAGGCCGAGTACATGGATACCAAACACGACATGCTTTAAAATTGCGCACAAACACGCAGTGGCGACAAACTACATACATTTTTAAAAGCCTTTAAAAGCCTTTACATGATACCACATTAGATTCACGGAGGAGGTCTACTGCTAAAATTACTGCCCTCGATCTGACCTTCGCGGTGATACCTCACATGCATGGTGCAATTGCTGTTTACATATGACGCCAGACCAACGCTTGTGTACGCCTTTGCGCAAGAGAAGGGGGGGCAGGGGTGCTTTTTTTTTTTTTTTTTTTTTTGTTTTTTTTTTTATTTATTTAGCTTTTTTATTTTATTTTTAAACTGTTCCTTCCATTTTTTTTCTTTGTTATGATTTTTATTGTTATCTCAGGGAATGTAAATATCCCCTATGATAGCAATAGGCAGTGACAGGTACTCTTTTTTTGAAAAAATTGGGGTCTATTAGACCCTAGATCTTTCCTCTGCCCTCAAAGCATCTGACCACACCAAGATTGGTGTGATAAAATGCTTTCCCAATTTCCCAATGGCGCGGTTTATATCCGGGAGGGGGGACATTCCCTCCCACTGCTTGTAAAAGCAGTCTAGAGGCTAATTACCCGCTAGAATTGCTTTTACATGAAAGCCGATCACTGGCTGAAAAGAATGATACCAAGATGATACCTAAACCTGCAGGCATCATTCTGGTATAACCATTCAAAGTCCAGCAACATACTGGACATATATTGTAATCTTTTTTTTTTCATGCAGCCTCTTGGCTGAACGAAAAAAAGAGATTGATTGGTGGGTATGCCCACCATTAGAATACCTCCCTTCATCCACCCACTTCTAATGATGGGCATACATGCACCATTTATATATGCCGATGCATGGGGGCATCCTCCCGCAAAAGTTATGCCGTGTACACACGGTCGGAATTTCGACCGTATGTACGTGGCATTAGGAGCCAATCGCTCCTCCCCCCCCCTGCTGCCCCCATGCTTCAGCATATATGCTCTTTTTTTTAACTGTGGTGGTGAAATCACCTCCTACAGCGTTGGAGTCGCGGCTTTATGTATCGTGGGAGCAAACGCTGTTGCTGTCAAGATAAATAAATCCGCGTTGCAACTGAATGGCGCACCTGAAAACAAAAAAATGCTTAACACTAAAACACAGTAAACAAAATTACATACCTGAAAAGCAAGCATGATAAAACATAATAAAACATTGCAGAATAGAATGGAGTAAAAAAAGAGCAACAATAGAGAGAGAATAGAGTGAGAGAGAGAACAATAAAACGACAACTATTTTATTTTTTTTTATTTTTTTGAGATTCACAGGTAAAAAAGCTCCTGACTGAAGCGACTGAATCAAAACGCTACCACAAAAAAAACTGTTAGCGATCGCAGGGATCAGGCCTGACTCTGCGAACGCTGCAGTTATGTGTGCTTAGTGTTTTGTAAGTGACAGTGATCGATCGATACTGCACTTGGGTGGGCTGGGCTGGGCGGAGGGGGAAAACGCAGGTGCTAGCAGGTATCTGGGCTGATCCCGCTAACAATGCGGTTTTTTTTGGAACCCTAAACTGCTGGGACGCTAGTATAGATCTGATCAGATCAGATATTGATCTGTTCAGATACTGTGCCACTAAGGGAGGTGTATGCTTTGCGCGTGGGTGTTTGCGGTACTGGCACTAACCTGGGGCGACGCAGACCTTATTTGACCCTAAAACCTAATTGATATCACCCGCCGGGCGATCAGGGGGTTAAACCGTTATTGGGTAATAAATGGCGGGTGCCCTGACAGTATAAAAAACAAGCTAACTAACCAGCGTCACCCGTAACAGTAATAAAAAAAAAAACTGGTTACCTAGCGACACTAATGCAGCGATCATAAAAACGATCGCTTAGTGACACTGGCAAAAGGGGGTGAAAGGGTTAACTAGGGGCAATCAGGGGGTTAAAACCTTTATTAGGTAATATATGGGGGTACCTGACGCTATATAAAAACCTGACGGGGAACCTAAATAACGAAATAACTAACTGGCTAACCAGCGTCGCCAGTGACAGTTATACAGTGATCACTGGTGAAAGGGTTAACTCTAGGGGCAATCAGGGGGTTAAAACCTTTATTTAGGTTGTAATATGGGGGTACCTGACCTATAAACCTATTTATGAACCTATATAAACATGGCGGTTACCTAAAAAAAAAAAATGGTTATCTAGCGACACTAATGCAGCGATCAGAAAAACGATCGCTTAGTGACACTGGCAAAAGGGGGTGAAAGGGTTAACTAGGGGCCATCAGGGGGTTAAAACCTTTATTAGGTAATATATGGGGGTACCTGACGCTATATAAAAACCTGACGGGGAACCTAAATAACGAAATAACTAACTGGCTAACCAGCGTCACCAGTGACAGTTATACAGTGATCACTGGTGAAAGGGTTAACTCTAGGGGCAATCAAGGGGTTAAAACCTTTATTTAGGTTGTAATATGGGGGTACCTGACCTATAAAACTATTTATGAACCTATATAAACATGGCGGTTACCTAAAAAAAAAAAAAAATGGTTACCTAGCGACAGCAGTGACACTAATACAGCGATCAGAAAAACGATCGCTTAGTGACACTGGCAAAAGGGGTGAAAGGGTTACCTGGGGGGCAATCAGGGGGTTAAACCTTTATTA
Organism: Lithobates sylvaticus; assembly: GCA_028564925.1. Taxonomy (NCBI): domain Eukaryota; kingdom Metazoa; phylum Chordata; class Amphibia; order Anura; family Ranidae; genus Lithobates; species Lithobates sylvaticus. The sequence goes on along the minus strand of CM053031.1, from coordinate 55,397,351 downwards.
GGGGGGGGTAGGGGGCTACCTTGGACCTAAAACTAACTGCACTGACAGTTATTACAGTCACACTGACACTAAATGCAGTGATCAGTAAAAAAATGATCACTGCAATTAGTGACACTGTGACTGGGGGGGGGGGGGGTGATCTGGGGGGTGATCTGGGGTGACAGGGGGGTGTTTTGTGTGCCTATGTGTACTGGTGTCAGTGTACTGTTGGTGCACTAACCTGTACATGTTGACAGCTCGGCGTTCCGGTCACATAGACCGGCGCACCGAGCGTGACATCACTTCCTCTGCCTGTGTTTTGATTGACACAGACAGAGGAAGCATCTGATTCGCCAGGAGCGATCGCGAGGGGGTGGCCAGAAACCACTGGCCGTCCCCTCATCCCGGATCGCTCCTGAAGCGATCCCGACCGTCCCCGCCGGCCGGGGGGGGTCCGATCGGACCCCCCACGCGCCTGAAGAATGGCACGTACAGGTACGTGGTTCTGCCTGTACGTGCCATTCTGCCGACGTATATGTACATGGGGCGGTCGGGAAGTGGTTAATCGCCACTAGTTTTTTTTTGTTTTTTGCTAAATAAACGAATGAAGACCAAAAATGTTGAAAAAAAAGTTTTCATAGTTTGTTATAACATTTTGGAAACAGGTAATTTTTCTCCTTCATTTATATGTGCTGATGAGGCGGCACTGATGAGGCGGCACTGATGGGCACTGGTATGCGCTGATGAGGCTGCACTGATGAGGCAGCACTGATGAGGCAGCACTGATGAGGCACTGATGGGCACTGATATGCGCTGATGAGGCTGCACTGATAAGGCGGTACCAGGCCCGGACTGGGACAAAATATAGGCCCGGCATTTTAGACTGAGCAGCCAATTTTTCCATGAATGGGGGGTGGGAGGGGGGTGTCGGTCCTCCATGCTGTAATGTGCAGGAACACTGATATAAAAAGGGGGCCGCACTGTAATGTTTACAGCACCCCTTTACAGTGCAGTCCCCACGCTCGTCCCCACCCCCTTTCCTGACCGGCCGGGCTACGTGCTCGGATAAGGGTCTGATATGGAATGTGGGGGGGACCCCCACGCCGTTTTTTTGGCATAGGGATTCCCCTTTAAATCCATACCAGGCGACGGGATTAGCGAGGTGTCAATCTCGCCGATCTCTAGTCCCGTCTACCTGGAGTCACGTTATAAATGAACGGACTTTACGTGTGTCGGCAAGTCCGTTCATTTCAAAAGTCCCGCGGACTAGCACACAGATGGCCGGATTGTCCGCCAGACTGCCGAGTCCGGCGGATAATTTTGAGTGGAAAAAAGGGAAGTCTGGATGGCCGCACTTCAGCAAAAACTTCTTTATTAGGCAAAAGATAAAATCCAAAGTAGTGACATCTCATGCGATACAGCAAAACAGCAACAGTATCTTACGCGTTTCACGCCTCAAAGACGCTTAGTCATAGCTTAATAGGATAATTTTGAGTCAAAGCTTCTTTTTAAGTCCACCGGACTTTTGGGAAGAAAAAGTCAGCCGGAGCCCACACACGGTCGGATTGGCAGACAATGGAGCAGCAGTTTGAGGGTGGATTGCAGGCGCTATTTCTAATGCTATAGCGCCTGCAAAACGCCCTCGGTGTGAAAGGGGTCTAAACCTCTTCAAACACAAGAGGTCAGCTAGATTAATAGTATTAAATAAATTTCTGAACTGAAAAGACACCTAGCATTTTTCCAGAAACCTGCAAACCTGCTCTAAACATATGTTTAACCGCTTCAGCCCCGGAAGATTTTACCCTCTTCCCGAACCAGAGCACTTTTTGCGATTCGGCACTGCGTCGCTTTAACTGACAATTGCACGGTCGTGCAACTTTTCACCAAAACGAAATTGACGTCTTTTTCACTTTTTTAACTGGAAAAAAAAAAAAAAAAAAAAACTTGACCAAGGGTTTAACCATACCACTTTTGGCTTTACACTTTGAACTGAAACAAAGAAAATATGATGTTATGCAAGCTTTCCGCATTACTGTATTAGCCAGATTTCTGTTCTCTTTTAACGCCTGTATAATGAGAGGATTTGTCTACTTACTGGAAATATACTCATGTTCAGCAAGATTTGTGATGCTTAGCAGATCTCCACCTTGAGCTTGACAAGAGTCTCGGGCTTGATTCCAGGAGAGAGAAGACTCGAGATTGAATTGGTAGCAAGAATGTGTGACATTGTTTTCCTCCCATAACAAACCACAGCCATCGCCTAGAACAAAAATAAAAATATCTGTTTTAGATTAAAGAAATATGTATTTCATCCCTGTTGGTTAGGATTCATGCTGTTCAGATATATACTATATTTCCAAAAGTATTGGGACACCTGCCTTTACATGCACATGAACTTTAATGGCATCCCGGTCTTAGGGAGATGCACCCTCTCTAATTATCCCGTTTACTGTTATCAAAGAAAATCCAAAATGTTGTTTTGTCTACAGAACAGTAATAGAAGGAAAATCTTCCAATAAGGACACTAGTTCTTGCAACCTTGATAACAACCAGAGATTTTCTCACGTTGGATGGATTTCCTTTCACTTCCTGTTTTGGCTATATGATAAGAAGTAAAGGGAAATCTCCCCAATGGGACACAAATGGCAAAAATTACCTGACAGTGATTATAACTCTCTCTTAACCACTTGCTTACGGGGCACTTAACTAGGGTGACCAGACATCCCCGGTTTCTGGTGACAGTCCCCGGATTGAGGACACTGTCCCCGGACCAAGTCTGTCCCTGGTTTTGTCCCCGGTTTGGATTTGAACAGGGGCTGGGGCAATTTCAAAGACAGTCAGTGCAGAATAAAAGAAAATAAAAAATCTGAATCTGCCGCTCCTACTAGCTTAGTGCAGTATATTTTTTTCCATTATCTGTGCCCCTTTCTGATGGTCATGTGCTGGTCGGAGCGGAGGAAATATTTCTTCAGCTTCGGGTGCATGCCCATCCAGCTCTGCTCGCATGTTCTTCTGCCTTGGCTCAAGTCCTGGCCAGCCGCCTACCTGCTTATCTCCTTGCCTTCCCTGGTAGAGTGATTTTCCTCTGCTCCCCACCCAGTAGTAGTCGGGGCCTGGAGAGTAAGACTTGACAGGCTGTGAGGCTGGCGGCAGCGACGATGGGCAGAGAGAGCTGATTGCCGCCATTACTAGTAAAAAAAAAGCAATATGTCCCCGGATTTCATTTTAAAAATCTGGTCACCTTAACGTAAACCCCCCTCCTGTCCAGACCAATTTTCAGCTTTCAGCGCTGATGCACTTTGAATGACGTGGAATGCGCGGAATGCGCGGTCATACAACACTGTACCCAAATTTTTTCCCACAAATAGAGCTTTCTTTTGGTGGTTTGATCACCTCTGCGGTTTTTATTTTTTGTTAAAAAAAATTCAAATGACAAAATTTAAAAAAAAATGTTTTATATTTTTTTATATAATTATGTCATTTTATGTCATTTTTGATTGGCACCACTGGTGGGCATTGATAGGTGGCACTTGTGGGCATTCATAGGTGCACTTATGGGCATTGATAGGTGGCACTGCTGGGCACTGTTGGCAATGGCAGGGGGTACTGGTGGCACAGATGAGGCAGAATTGCCTCTTCCTCTTCAGGACCGATGTCCCTTGCACATAAGCCGGTGATCGGATTTTTTTTCTCCTCAAGCCGTCAGTTTGAGGAGAAAAAAAACTGATTACCGAGCTTTTGTTTACATCATGTGATCAGCTGTTATTGTCTGCCCCTTACTCGGTTCTTTGATCCCCCAAGTCTCAGTCACTGCAGGGCGCGCACAGGGAGCGTGCAAAGGGGAGGCCGTCATATGACGGCCTCCCGGAAATTCAGGTCCACGTTGTGGCCGTCATTTGGCTATAGCGTGGACGCCAAGAGGTTAAGCTGGCCATAGATTTGTTCATCTCTCATCCAGGCTTCATTTCAATCTCACCACTCTGTCATGCACTCCCTACTTTTCCTTCTCACAGTTGCATCCTCTCTCCTTAAATTCTCTCTCCTTCACCCATCTTCTCCACCCCACAGCTTATATATATCACCCTCACTCCTGTTGTCACCTTATTACTGCACATATCAGCTCCTTCTAACTCTGAACCCATATGCCAATAAAACCTGCAGAACACTGGGACATGTCCCACTACATAAGTCACACTCCCATATCACATATCTCACCTTTCTGCTTCTCCTAACTTCTGGAGATATTTCCCCAAATCCTGGACCGCCATCATTTACCTTCGGCCAACATACTCAACAACCCCCATCCTCTCATTGCAGCCGCAATCCACACAATCTCATTTCTATTCCTCTTCTGCCTAGAACTAGCCTCCCCTTCTCTTGTGCCCTTTGGAATGCCCGCTCTGTTTGTAACAAACTCACCACCGTCCATGACCTTTTCATCACAAACTCCCTGAACCTACTTGCAATTACTGAGACCTGGATTCAAGAATCTGACCTTCCTTCTCCTGCTGCTCTCTCCTACGGTGGCCTTCTGTGGACTCACTCCCCAGGCCTAGTGGACGGAAAGGAGGTGGTGTTGGAATCCTCTTATCCCCTCAAAGCACTTTTCAGGTTCTTCATCTACCGCCCTCTCTGTCCCTCTCCTTATTTGAAGCTGACTGTATTTGTCTATTTTCTCCAGTTTCATTGAGAATTGCTGTGATCTATCGGCCCCCTGGACCCGTATAAAACTTCCTTGATGACTTCTCTGCTTGGCTACCCTACTTTCTCTCTTCTGAAATTCCAACAACCATTCTTGGTGACTTCAACATTCCTGTTAATCTTAACACTCCCGCTACTTCTAAGCTGCTGAGCCTAACCTCCTCTTTTGACCTAAAACAATGGACAAGCGCTTCTACTCACTCTGTTGGCAACTGCCTTGACCTCATATTCTCCTACCTATGCACTCCGCACAACCTTTCCAATATTTATTTTCCTCTCTCTGATTACCACCTTATTAGTTTCACTCTCTCCTTGTCTGCCTCCTCCTTGCCTTCCAACTACTACCCGTAGAAACCTTCGCCATCTTAACCCTTCTCTTCTTTTTTCTGCTACAGATTGTCTCTACGACAAAATCTCATCCTTGTCCTGCCCCAACTTGGCCACTTCTGTCTACAACAGTTCATTGTCATCCACCCTGGATACCTTGGCCCCCCTGACTACACACAGAAACAGGCCCCGACCGCTACAACACTGGCAGACAGACAACACCAGAATCCTCAAAAAACAGAGCCGTGCTCTTGAGCGTCTGTGGCGTAAGACTAAATCACAGCAAGATTTTAGCCAATATAAATCTGCCCTCCAAAAATACCATTCCTGCCTCCACACTGCCAAACAGACCTACTTTATCACTCTCATTAACACCCTCTCACGCAGTCCCTGTCAACTCTTTTCTACATTTACTACTCTACTTCGTCCTCCATTACCTCCACTCACTAACTTACTGCCCAGGAGATTGCTAATGATTTCAAAAATAAGATTGAGACAATTTGTCTTGAGATCTCCACTCTACATATATCTCCTTCACTTTAGACTCCTTGTCCTCCTGCACAATCAATACTTCCCTCTTTTAATCCAGCTACTATAGAGGAAGTCACTAAAAAAAATTCTAACGCCCACCTAACCTCCTGCCCCTGGACCCTGTTCCTTCTCAAATACTACGGTCACCCTCTGACTCTATCCTACACTCTTTAATTCATATCTTCAACCTCTCACTTTCTACTGGCATCTTCCCCAGCCCTCTAAAACATGCACTAGTCACTCCCATACCAAAAAAGGACTCACTAGACCCCACCAACCTTAACAACCTAAGACCCATCTCCTTACTCTCTTTTGCATCCAAACTCCTTGAACGTTTAGTCTACAACCGACTGAGCGACCACTATTGAGAATAACCTTCTTGATCCTCTTCAGTCTGGATTTCGCCCACAGCACTCCACAGAAATTGCCCTCCTAAAACGACTTACTAACAGCCAAAACCAACGGTCATTATTCCGTACTCTTATGGCCCGTACACACAATCTGAATATCGTACGAAAACAATCGTCCGAGGAAGGATCGTACGATTTTCGGATCGTTTGTACACTACTTTCGACAGCTGATCACGACCGCTCATCCGATCGTGCGTGCACGATAATTTTCCTCATACGAATTCTGATCATACGATTTTCGGTTAGTCAGTATAGTTGTTGTCCGAAAAGTCAATACAAATACATAACAACACATGACATCACTTCCGATTTTTTTTTTCTGTCGTACGAGAATTTTCGTGACTTTATTTAGCTTTTGATCTCTACTTGCGACTATTAAGCGAAATCGGCCGTATGATCAATCGTACGATATTTGGATCGTGTGTACAGGGCATTACTCTTAGACCTTTCTGCTGCCTTTGATACAGTTGACAACCCTCTCCTCCTCAAAAAACTAAATTTGCTTGGTCTCCATGGCTGTGCTCTTCGAATCTTACCTATCTCATTGCACCTTCAGTGTCACTTACAACTCCACTTCCTCTTCTCCAACTCCTCTTATTGTTGGGGTCCCCCAAGGTTCTGTCCTTGGACCTCTACTATTCTCAATCTACACGTCCTCCCTGGGTCAGCTGATAGCCTCACATGTCTTCCATTACCATTTATATGCTGATGACACCCAAATCTATCTCTCTGCCCCTCAGCTCACCCCATCAATCTCCTCACGCATCACTGATTTACTAACAGACATATCTGCCTGGATGTCATACCACTTCCTCAAACTGAATCTATCTAAAACTGAGCTCTTAATATTTCCTCCCCCATGTGCCCCTTCCCCTGACTTCTCTGTCAAGATCAATGGCACATCTATCAGATGAGTTTATTTTTTTGTTTGAAATAACTGAGCAGTTCCTTCATCCACACAAGGGAGGTGGATGGTGGAATCCTCCCCCCTTACCCTATTGTATTCCGACAGCGGGACTCAAAATACACTGATCAGCACTGCAGCTGATCGCATGAAAATATACCAACAGCCCCGCTTGAGAGGAGTCCATCATTATATCGACTCTTCTCGAGCTGAAACTGCCATAGATGGATCAAAATTTGTCTGGTCCCTGCAAAGTTTTGCTTTTAGTTCTACTTTTTTTTTACTATGTTTTGCTAGATATATATTTGAAGTGAGATCATGTAAACTTTACCATATGTGGGACAGTATCCCCATTTTTTGTGCTTGTCAAAGGACACAGTGGTGGCACAAAATGGCATTCCTTCAGGTCTTCCAATGGTAGTACATTCATGGAACCAGCTGTTTTGGTATTTAAATGGAAATACACAAGGCTTTCCCCTGGAATTCCCTTTAAGAGTAAAGATTTCTGAAAGACAAAGTAATAATTTATCAGTATGGCAAAATTAAAAGAGGCAGCACAGGCATAATTGATAAAGATTACACAACAAGGTAAAATGAAACACATGACTGTCTGAGTCTAGAATTATTTTTCCTTAGTTTTCTCATTGAGGCGCAGGGAAGAAAATTCACTTCTAATGCCCCATACACACGGTCGGAAATTCAGACGGAAAATGTCCGATCGGACCATGTTGTTGTAAAATCCGTCCGTGTGTGAGCTCCATCTGACTTTTTCCGTCGGAATTTCCGTTGGAAAAAGTTTGAGAGCTGGATATCAAATTTTCCGAAAACAAAATTCTGAGAATTCTGATGCACAAAGTGCCACGCATGCTCAGAAAAAATTTGGAGATGAAAGCTATTGGCTACTGGCCTCTACGTAGTCCCGTCGTACATGTTGTACGTCACCTCGTTCCGAAGGATCGGATTTTCCTACAACTTTGTGCGACCGTGTGTATGCAAAACAAGTTTCGGACAAAATCCGTCTGAAAAAATCTGACGGATTTTGTGGTCGGAATGTCCGACCGTGTGTACGGGGGCATAGATTTTAACATTTTAGAGCTGTCCCTTAATAAGAATTAAGGGTAAGTCCTCCAATGGGGACACCTGTCCTGGGGACATCTGTTTAAAGCCGGACATTCAGTGCATGGATCAAAATTTGGCAGGTTCAGCAGGGACTGGCTGAATTTTGATCCATGTATGGACAGGGAGGTTGTACAGAAGTCAATCTACGGGTCAACTTCTGTACAACCGCCCTGCTCAATCAACGCTGCAGGCTATAGCGAAGAATTCATAAAGGATAAGATTGAAGAAGTATCCAGATTACCAAAGGATGTTTTAATTAAGGATAAAGAAAGAAAGAAAACTCAGTATAAAGGAGTACCTATGATCTTAAATTATAATATTCAACATAGGCAAATAGAATACATTTTCAAAAAATGTTAGCCACTCCTCAGAGTGGATAGACAGTTACAGACTATTTTACCAGAAAAAACTAAATTTGTACATAGAAGGGCACCCACATTAAGAGATTTAATAGCAAAAAATGTTCCAGATCCACCAAAAAAAAAAATCACACGAATTTACGTTCTTTCAGGGAAAAGGTTTTTTTCCTTGTAAAAGCTATGCGCGTAGAAACATAAAAAAGTAACATAGTAGCATTTAGTAATATATTTTAAAAGGCTATAGCCTGAAACGCTGAACAGTGTATTCTGACAGCGGGGAAGTCTTCCCACTGTCAGAATACAATAGCTCAGTGGGAAGGATTCCTCCATTCACATTGTGTGTGTGGATGGGGGAATCGGGTGATTTTTTTTTCCGTTCGATGCGCTGGTTGAACAAAAAAAAGCTGACTCACTCTATCTTAGTTGTATTCAATTTTCTCTCTCCCTGCTTCTCCATTTCAGAGGTGGTGATAGCAGAGAGAGAAGAGGGAGTCAGCAGAAATGTGATGAAGAAGTATAGGAATTATGTCCTGGGCTTCCTCGGTCACTGTTCTGCAGCCTCTGTAAAATGTAGATCCGGATATACTATATATACAGTGCCTTGAAAAAGTATTCATACCCCTTGAAATTTTTCACATTTTGTCATGTTACAACCAAAAACCTAAATGTATTTTATTGGGATTTTATGTGATAGACCAACACAAAGTGGCACATAATTGTGAAGTGGAAAGAAAATGATAAATGGTTTTCAAAATTTTTTACAAATAAATATCTGAAAAGTGAATAAAAATGTATTTCCGCGCTATGGACTGCAGGTGTTATTAATAGCGGCTGCCTCCACTAATGTCAACCACCATAAGCAGATGGCAAAGTTATATGGATATCAAAGGGTAAGTGGGCTTGGCGCTGCTTTTAAATAATATCTTATTATGTAAAAATCAACTAATCAATCAACACCAAGTGACAAAATAAAAAAAAGTGCTAATATGCAAAATCATACTACATAAGTTTCCATTATCAATAATAAAGTGCTATATGCAGTAAATCAACAAAGTAGGTGAGATTTTCCGATGAGAGCGGTACAAGAGGGGGGCATGAGTGTGACACGCAACCATTGCCCGATTGTATGCACCTTTTGGAGCACCGTTTTCACTTTGCGGAATAATTTATTAAATGTTTGATATGAATTCATTTGATGGCACTATGCACTTTTGAAGGTTTAATTTATATTGCAGCACCTTTAGACCCCTTTCACACTGAGGGGTTTTTCAGGCACTTTTGGGCTAAAAATAGCACCTGTAAAGCTCCTGAAAAAGAGCGCCTGCAGCCCCAGTGAGAAAGCCCGAGTGCATTCACACTGGGACGCTACGATGGCAGGATGTTAAAAAAAGTCCTGCAAGTAGCATCTTTGGAGCGGGGGAGGAGCAATGTACACACCACTCCTCCGCTGCTCCTGCCCCGCTCCTGCCCATTTAAAAGAATGGGCACCGCTGCCGAATCACCTGCAAAGCCCTTAGCCAGCGCCGCTACACATACACATTTAACCCTTTATTCGGCCGATAGCAGGGGTTAAATGCACCCCACCAGCATCCGAATAGTGGCGCTAAAATGACACTGTCAGCCCACTTACTGCGTCAAAGTACCCCTTAATTAGTGGGTCCTACACTGGTAAAAGAATGAAAGATCCTGCGTCTCAACCATTGGAGATACACTCCTTTATGGGGGAACTGAAGGGACTCCTCCTATAAACTTGTGGACACTAATAAGAGGTAATGGGGGGGGGGGGGGGTGGAGTTCTCCCATAAAGAGGAGTGTATCTCCAATGGTTGAGACGCAGGATCTTTCATTCTTTTACCAGTGTAGGACCCACTAATTAAGGGGTACTTTGACGCAGTAAGTGGGCTGACATATAGTGTCACCAAATCCCCATATTGTATGTGTACGCTGTTTTGGTGTTATCAGCACCATCTTGAATGTAAATGCATTTTTAGGGTGTGCCCCCAAGTATGATCTTGTTTTTTACACATATACAATTCACATCACATATAGAGAGAGAGAGAGAGAGAGAGAGACACACACACACACACACAACAAGAAATTATGATAGAGAGAGAAAAGGGAGAACAAAGAGAGTTGTACACCCTAAAATGTACCACAAGGGCTTTAATACTGTATGAGTGGAAGAGACCCAGGGAGCGCTAAATGTCAGTAGTTCAGGGGTACAAATTACTTGCCTTACCTTGGGTGCTGACAACCCACGCTATGTCGCTGGGGCTGGTATGAAATTATTTCCAGGGCTGGTTTTTATTCCCAGTCCGGCCCTGAATGACAGTAAAGTGCTGCTAAAACTAGTGGTGTTTTAACGACCGCCCGCCCGCCCCAGTGTGAAAGGGGTCTTATTGCTTTACTGCACAAAGCACTTTATTATTGAATATGGAAACTTATGTACTGTAGTATGATTTTGCATTTTAGTACTTCTTTTTATTTTGTCACTTGGTGTTGATTGATTTTTTGATTTTTACATAATATGATATTATTTAAAAGCAGCGCCAAAGTCCACTTTGATATCCATATAAATATCTGAAAAGTGTGGCATGCATTTGTATTCAGCCCCCTTTACTCTGACCCCTAACTAAAATCTATTGGAAACAACTGCCTTCAGAAGTCACCTAATTAGCAAATAGAGTCCACCTGTGTGTAATGGAATATCAGTATAAATACAGCTGTTCTGTGAAGCCCTCAGAGGTTTGTTAGATAACCTTAGTTAACAAACAGCATCATGAAGGCCAAGGACCACACCAGACAAGTCAAGGATAAAGTTGTGGAAAAGTTTAAAGCAGGGTTAGGTTATAAAAAAAATATCCCAAGCTTTGAACATCCATAATCGGAAAATGGAACAACACAACTGCAAACCTACCAAGACATGGCCGTCCACCTAAACTGACAGGCCGGGCAAGGAGAGCATTAATCAGAGAAGTAGCCAAGAGGCCCATGGTAACTCTGGAGAAGCTGCAGAGGTCCACGGCTCAGGTGGGAGAATCTGTCCACAGGACAACTATTAGTCGTGCACTCCACAAATCTGACTTTTATGGAAGAGTGGAAAGAAGAAAGCCATTGTTGAAAGAAAGCCATAAGAAGTTCAGTTTGCAGTTTGTGAGAAGCCATGTGGGGGACACAGCAAACATGTGGAAGAAGTTGCTCTGGTTAAATGAGACTAAAATGTAACTTTTTGGCCTAAAAGCAAAATGCTATGTGTGGCGGAAAACTAACACTGCACATCACCCTGAACACACCACGCACTGTGAAACATGGTGGTGGCAACATTATGTTGTGGGGATGCTCTTCTTCAGCAGGGACAGGGAAGCTGGTCAGAGTAGATGGGAAGATGGATGGCGCCAAATACAGGACAATCTTAGAAGAAAACCTGTTATGCCGCGTACACACGGTCAGAATTCTTGTCGGAAAAAGCTCTGATGGTTTTCCCGTCGGAATTCCGACGGAATTTCGCTCAAACTGTCTTGCCTACACACGGTCACACCAAATTCCGACGGTCAATAACACCACGCCTTAAAAAACGTTTGACTGCACTATAAAAGGGAAGTTTAATGCTTCTGAGCATGCGTCAAATTGTTTCCGAGCATGCGTCGGAATTTTGCGTGTCGGAATTGCATACACACGATTGGAAAATCTGTTAGAAAGGTTTAAAATTAAGAACAGGTTCTCAATCCAAAGTCCGTCAGAAATTCAGACAGAAAAAGGCCGATGGGCATACACACGGTCGGAAAATCCGATGAAAAGCTCCCATCGGACTGTTTCCATCGGAAATTCCGACCGCGTGTACGCGGCATTACAGTTTGCAAAAGACTTGAGACTGGGGGAGGTTCACCTTCCAGCACAACAACAACCCTAAACATACAGCCAGAGCTACAAAGGAATGATTTAGATCAAATCATATTCCTGTGTTAGAATGGCGCAGTCAAAGTCAGACGCTCTCCATGCAATCTGACAGAGCTTATGCTATTTTGCAAAGAAGAATGGGCAAAAATGTCAGTCTCTAGATGTGCAAAGCTGGTAGAGACATTCCCAAAAAGACTTGCAGCTGTAATTGCAGTGAAAGATGGTTCTACAAAGTATTGACTCAGGGGGGCTGAATACAAATGCACGCCACACTTTTGACATATTTATTTGTAAAAAAAATTGAAAACCGTTAATTATTTTCCTTCCATTTCATAATTATGTGCCACTATGTGTTGGTCTGCCACATAAAATCCCAATAAAATACATTTACGTTTGTTTTAGTTGTAACATGAGAAAATGTGGAAAATTTCAAGGGACATGAATACTTTTTCATGGCACTGTAAGTACTATACAGTATATTGTTAAGTGGAGATTTTGATGTCACCTCCCTTCTTTTTGACCTTGTCCAATCACAGAATGCCCTGTATTCAATGAAAAAAATGCAAGACGTCCTAAGTGCGCAGGGGAGAAGCGGCTCACACAGAACCCCAACATGACCCAGAATACCGTGGTTATCAATTTAGTAGTGCTGAGCTTCCCCAGCTGCCAATCAGGTAGTAGATATTCATACTTACATTGTGCCTAGCTGGACCAATGTAAGCATGGAATAAAAATAATTCAGGCTGTAAAGCTCATTTACTATTTGTTAATAATCGATTTAAAAAAAATCATGTCTAAAGTTTGGCTACAGTTCTACTTTAATAGAAGATATTCTTAAAACCAGTATACTGACAACAGAGTACAGTACATAACATGCTGGCTTGGTGTATTATGCGAGATGACTGGCTTTCCCTGGCTTGCTTTTTTTTCTCAATCAGTGACCTGCAACAAGCATGCAACCAGTGAAGTCACAGTCAGTCAGAACCGGTGAACAACATACAGTTTCCAGGTCAATGTTTCAGCCAATGAATCAACAAGGCAGCCAAGCAACTAGCCTATTCAAAAGGAGAGCTCAGCAATGACTGGCCCTTTAACCACTTGCCTACTGGGCACCTATACCCCCTTCCTGACAATTTTCAGCTTTCAGCACTGATGCACTTTGAATGACAATTGTGCGGTCATGCAACACTGTACCCAAACAACATTTTTATTATTTTTTTTCATACAAAAAAGCAACTTTCATTGGATTATAGATTTTTTGCTAAAGAAACAAAAAAAGAGAAAAAAAAAAAACATTTGTCATAGTTATAAAATTTAGCAAAAGGTGATTTTTCTCCTACACGTGCCCGTATGAGGCGGCACTGATGGGCAATGATAGGCTGCACTGATGAGGTGGCAATGATGAGGTGGCACTGATGGGTACTGATGAGGCTGCACTGATGGGCATTGATGAGGCGGCACTAATGGGCACTGATGAGGCGGCACTGGTGGGCACTGATGAGGAGGCACTGATGAGGCTGCATTGATAGGTGGCACTGATAGGCAGCACTGAAGGGTACTAAAAGGTGGCACTGATAGGTGGCACTGATGGGCACTAATGGGCACTGATAGGCGGCATTGATGGGCACCCATAGGCACTGGTAGTCAGCACTGGTAGGCAGCACTGATAAGTGACACTGATTATGATGCACTGATTGGCAGCACTCATGGACACTGATAGGTGGCACTGAAGGGCACTAAAAGGTGGCACTGATGGGCACCCATAGGCACTGGTAGTCAGCACTGGTAGGCAGCACTGATAGGTGGCACTGATGATGATGCACTGATTGGCAGAACTGATGGGCACTGATAGGTGGCACTGATGGACACTGATAGGTGGCGCTGGTAGGCATTGATAGGTGCCACTGGTTGGCACTGATTGGCACTGGTGGACACTGATAGGTGGCACTTTGTGGCACCAATTAGCAGCACTGGTAGGCACTGAGGCAGGGAGCAATATCCCTGTAACAGAAGTCGGTTACTGGCTTTATTCTTTTTTCCTGAAGCTGATTGTGAAGAGAAAAAAAGTCAATAACCGGCTTCTGTTTACTTCCGTAAACAGCTGTCATTGGTTGACAGCTGATCATGTGGTAAAGGGCCCGCTGTGATTGACTGTGAAAGGACTGTGAGCAGCGCGATCACAAGAGGACGTCTATTGACGCCCTCCTGGCACTGGAAGCCCGCACTGTAGCTGTCATTCGGTTATACCGCAGATGGAAAGTGGTTAAGCAACTCCTATGTTTTACATACTGAATGTGTAAATGAGTTGTGTGTAAACTTAAAAAGTTAAAAGTCACCTTGGAAATTGTAGTCGCATAAATTGTCACGAAAAGATCCATAACCTCTCCATATCTGAAATATTTGTTTGCTGGCAATCACTTTTTCTCCAACAACAGCAAGATTGTAATTGTTGATACCAGTCAGAAGGCCATTGTTGCACTGCCAGCTCAGGGTGTGCTGGTCGGAATCACATTCAACCATTGCTAGCGGCTCTGCGGGATATTGGAGGTCCAGTCCGAGGCACTTCCTGCTTCCCAGGTTGTACAGCCGCTGTCCTGTACCCCACATCCATCGTGTGTCATTATTAAAGGGCTCACAGCTTGACAGAAATAGGCCGGTTTTGTTGACCGAAATACACAAACGGTTCCATCTGCTTTCTAAACCAAATAGATCTGGACCTGTAAAAATATATTTGGTTAAGTCTCAGCACATCATACACATGTAAACCAAATCTGAATGGCATTTAGCCTGCTAAAGCAGAAATCATAACCCAGATAGCAGGGATAACTTGCCACACATTTGTGGCAGTGTTGAATTGTAAGTCTATTAACTTGCTGCACATTTTCACTGGCAAGTTGTACACTTGCAGAGCACTTGAAGTTCTAGTTGACACTTTTCCAATTTGTGGCAAATTTGCGTGGCAAGTCTCTAGCAAGAGCAAAGTTGCAGTGGTGAGTCAACAGCAAGATCTCTGCAAGTCACAGTGCCCCCTGTGGTGGGATGACTATTGCACAACATAACTGAACCAGAACTTGCAGCAGAATTGCAGAATGTTTGCAAATAAAGTTGATTTGGAGTGCGGATGCGGATTTGCTGCAATTCTGCAATAAACTTGTGAAGCCTGGCAAGTCTAGGAATAGCTTAACAAGTCGTTTTCAAACTTGCAGCACAATTGCTTGCTATTTGGGAAACAATTGTAATGTTTATTTTACTAGATAGCAAGGATAACTTGCTATAAATTTGTGGCAGTGATGAATTGTAAGTCTGTCAACTTGCTGCACATTTTCAATGGCAAGTTGTACGGTTGCAGAGCACTTGAAGCACAAGTTCTAGTTGACACTTTTCCAATTTGTAGCAAATTTGCATGGCAAGTCTCTAGCAAGAGCAAAGTTGCAGTGGTGAGTCTACAGCAAGAGCTCTGCAAGTCTACAGCATGAAAATTCAGCCACAGTGACCCCTGTGGTGGGATGACTATTGCCAACATAACTGAACCAGAACTTGCAGCAGGCTTGCAGGATGTTTGAATGAGTCATGCAATGCGGACATGCGGCAATTGTGCTACAAACTTGTGAAGCCTGGTAAGTCTAGCAATAGCCGAGCAAGTCATTTTTAAACTTGCAGCACAATTGCTTGCTATCTGGGATTTTAAATAAAATAAGATATTCACCTTTTTCAAAACCTGTTTGCATATCAGCACTCCTGTTCACATGTACCCCCATTGTCACCCTGAATGGGAGAAGTGACCATATCCTTTTTTAAGGCGGGAGCATAGTTTAAAAAAAAAAAAAAAAAGCAGATAGAGTTTTTTGGGTTCTATTCTGCCAAACAAACTCTTTTAGTAGAAACTAAAAAAGAAATGTAGGAGCTATTTTGTTTGTACACTGAATGGGTCCCAGTCCTTTCCTGCCATTTGTGAAATGGCGAGAATGGTGCTGGATGCCAGGAAATTTTTACTTTAGATGTATATCAGTGACTGCCCAATGGCTGAAGAAAGAAGACACTGGACCTGGAAGAAGAACAGAAGATGACAGCAATGGTAATTGAGCAGTGGTAGGGAACACCGACCTTGCATCTCTGGAGGAGAATCAGAGGGAAGTGTTCATTATTGTGCAAGTACACTGGAGTTCGACTTTAAAGCTCCATCTGCTTGCTGAGAATGAAAATGCAAAACAATCTTCTGCAATTTTTATCTGATGAAATAATTTTTTTTTTAAATGTTTATTTTTTTAATAGTTCCAAATAAGAAAGGAAAATATATATATATATATATATAATATAATATATAAAATTAAAAAAAATAAAATAGCCTTTGAAATACAGAGTAAAAAATAAATAATTGATATCAATAAACTGTTTTAAAATGTCACACAAATATACTATATACAGTATTTTAAATCAAATCTTTATTATTTTTTGTCAATAACATGGTGTGGCCGGATTTCTGCCAGTTACAGGCTCTGTCACGTCCCTCCAGCCTGTGTCTTAGAATAAGAGGGAGGTGAAGCCTCCATTAATCTACATGTAATATACCACCCCCCATTGTGTTTAGCTGGTTAGTGGGCATGGAGGAGGAGGGAAGGAGTGGGCTGTAATTTACCACTGTGTATGCACCCACATGTGTGACTCAATAGTTCTATGGGCTGCTCACATGTGATAGGGAGGAGATGCTCAGCAGAGCTGCCACCACAGCTGCAAACTCTCTAGATGAATTGGGGACATGGACAGAAGGGGGAGATAGAGAGCAACAGGATAAACCAGATTCTGTGTAGAATACAGAAAACAAATCTCATAGAGTGAGAATGAACAGCATGTAATACACCATTTATTGATAGCTTTTTTTCTTTTTTTTTTATGATGTGGGTTTAGTGACACTTTAAAGTGGAAGTAAACCCTCCTATCATTTTCAGCCAAGGAAACTGCCATCTTGGCCTCCGTTTAATCTTCAACTGCCATTATGCTGCACATATGATCAGTTATGACACCAGCTATTGGATGGTTTGACTGTTTGGTTGAGAGCACAGCCAATATGACAGTTACATTACCGTCACCTGCCTGGAATGTAACTTTTTTGGAAACTGTTAAATTGATGGGTTTACATCCACTTTAATGTTGTTCGGGAGAGTTTAATTCTGCTTTAATATGTGGGTAGATATTATGTTTCTCATTGCACCGTATATTTCTGTTGGTTACCATACAAATGCTGTTCTGCAACTTGATTGCAATGCACAAAGTGAATACAGTATGTTCCTTTGCATTTTAAATCTGTTTATATGACCTGTATTATCTCTCTAAAAATGATTTGACAATAAATCCGTGTATTGAAATACATTTAGCCACTAGAGGGGATATCTATGAGTCTGTACTTCTAATACAGCAAAATAAATATGGTACAGCCAGGATATAAAAACTGAATCTGCTACAAAGTAAACTATAAACATGTGATCATTGTGTCATCTTTGGATTGGGGGAATTCTTTTATGCAGCACCCATACTACAGGACTCACTGCCAATCCATTGTCCATGAAGCACCCTCTGTTGGTATTTTTAAAGACTTAAGACACATCAATTCACCCAGATTTATAGCAACACTAGATCAATCCTTCTTTTTTTTTAAATCAACAAGTTTTATTCTGTTTAAAGTGCATACATGTTATAATGTACATTTACAGGTATGTTACATATCATACAAAGCTTCAAGTAACAGTTGTATCTCCATCTCAGATCTTTGTTATCACATTATGTCTTATGCCTAAGATAAACTAAGTAAAAAGGTACCTCGTGTCAGTGTTTTGGTTTGCTTTATTACCCATGGGCTTGGTGATCTTACATGCCGTTAACTTTCCCAATGTGAAATGCAAGTCAGGTTATGAACAAGTGTCAGACTCCTGCAGCCACCTGTCCCAGATTTTATAGTATTTCTCAGGACATCCTCGATTCGTGTATATAATTTTTTTATATGGAAGGGTGTTGTTTATTTCTGCTTTCCAGTCTGTGATGCTCGATCAATCCTTCTTTTAAAAGATCCCAATGGCAATTGCCAATGAGTCTCCAGGGAGGAAAGAGCTATAGAAATATTATTATTGTTATTATTCTTCTGCTTAAGAACAGGTAACATTTGTTTCTGGCTAGAACAACAAAGGGGTTAAAAAAAAAAAAAAAAAAAATATATATATATATATATATATATATATATATATATATATATATATATATATATAATTTGAATATATATTGTTACTTTATTTTATCAATTTGATATATTTATAATTAACATTTCTAAAATATTTTTAAATCAATAATAATAATACTAAAAAAAAAAAAAAAATATATATATATATATATATATATATATATATATATATTTTATATATCTTTTTTATATATATATTTCAATTTGATATATACATATAGTGCAGAAAGGCACATTAGACAATTATACAAGCTTAGGTAATTACTTCCTGTTCTGTTACACAACAATGTATATCCTGCAATAAATATTGCTGTGTGTTGCACTCACTGTATGATGTGGAATCTGCAGGACTGGAAGGAAGGTACAACCCAAACAGGAGCACAAAGCCAAGCGTACTGCTAATCAGTGTGTGGTGACTTCTTGCTGGAGTCATGACTTGGATATGTTCTCATACTGGAATGTAAATTTTCTTCTTGTCTCGCATAGATAGGCAGAGGGTTGGGAAGAGGTCTGGTATGTGGGCTGGTTTATGATTTTTCAAAGTGCTTGCTATAGGAGGTTTAGGAGGATGGGAGGCTGGACTGCTATTTCAGAGCTCCTGTCAGGCTGATTTTAGAGCAAAAACTTTTTTTTTAAAGTCTCTTTCTGAATGTATGAAGCAATGTAGTTGTACACATTCCCAGCTAACAGTTGACCCTTATTTCCAGGGCAATGGCCGGAGTTTGTATTTCTGTCCTTGAATTTGTTCTTGCTTTTTAAGTTTTAACCACACAAATACCTCATTTGTACACAAATTAATTTACAAAAGCTAAAAAAAAAAAAAAACATAAAAAATCTAATCCAAAAAAAGGAGAAGATCTGATGGACCAGATGGTCTACAGTCACTCTTGTACATTTCTGTATTTACATGAACAAGATCATTGTTCACTTGTTTCATTACTACAATTGCAAACACAGATGTGCATGCAAACAACGATTGCAATCCCTGATCTTGCTGATCATTCCCTGAAGTTCATTGCGTGTGGCAGTGCCAGGATAAGGTCACCTAAAGCCCAGGGTGAACACGCCAAACTGCCCCCCCCCCCCCAATAAGTAAGCATTATGTGTCAGCAAAAATCCCTCCCCCCAAAAAATTGGGCACTAATCTGCATGATTACCCCTAAGCATAAATGCTTCCTCCTACCAGTACACATCTGCCCCCTGCTGAAATGCCCCCCCCCAAAAAAAATCACCACTCTTAGCACCAGTCCTCTACCCCTCAAGTTTCCCTTTCGAGTATCCATTCTCCCCTCCTACTCCAAATGCCCCCCTAGAATAAATATCCTCCCAGTCCCTGCTCCTAGCACAAGATCATCCCAAATAGCAAAAATCCCCCCCCCCAAAAAAAATTGTCCATCTAGCACAAATCCCATCCCCCCTCTACCATATTACCTCTTCTAGCACAAACCCCCCAAATTGACCCTCCTAGCACACTGCCAAATTTCCCCTATTAGAACAATTCTTACACTCCCCCAAATTCCTCCTCTCAACACAAATCTACTACCCCCTCCCCCAGCCCTTTCTTTCATTTGACGAAGTGAAACGGCAGGTACACAGTACACTGGTGAACATGAGATTAACAGCAAAGGATGTGACAGGAGTCACTTTGGGCTGGGGGCCCATGGAACCCAGAATCCCCTAGAGAGGTTGGGAAACCCTTGTTTCAGCTCCTCATACACCTCCTATGTTAAAGCTACCCTGTGTCTAGTAGGGGCACAGGGTGACTGAGAAAATGATGGACAGCTGTTTAATGGCCAATGAGAAGGTGGTTACTTAAAATGGAACAGTAATATTTATCCACAATATCTCCCAGGATATCTATAAAGACTATTCCTGGTTTGGTTAATTCTGAACTCGCAAGCTAGTGTCAGCTAGTGTTGTAAGTTTGGCTGGAATATCTGATATTATTATTATTATTATTATACAGGATTTATATAGCGCCAACAGTTTGCTGCTACAATGTACTCTGCTTCAGTTGAAGATAGAGCGACAGTTGCTTGCTTTTGACTAGACCTGCATTACTTGTCACAGTGGCAATATATAGCAGCTTACTAATTGTTGTTATTATAAAACCCAGAAATAAACTAAAGTGCAAAAAAAAGTCCAAATAAAAACAAATGGTCAGGATAAGTTCATATATATATATATATATATATAGATGTCTCATGGAACAGTAACTTGATAGAAGGAAAACAAAACATCAATCCAACATCAATTGTAAAATTTATAGATTGTCCGCTCACCTCCAGCGATGATCAAAAGGTCAATCAAGGCTCATCAAATAGCAAATGGGGAATCCTGCTGGTGGATCTGCGGAGACATTCCAGTCCCAAATGAAGACAAAATGCTGCATGGAATCTTAGCACCAACACATCCTGCGCTCACCACTGGTTAGTTCCATATAGAGAGAAAAACTTGCTCCAAAAAGGTGCTACTTCTTGTGTGGATAGCACTTAGAGAAAACAAAAAAATACCATAGTGCAATATTGACAAATAAAGTAAAACTTGTTTAATAAAGAACAGCTTACATCAAAGTAGTGTACACACTAGCTCACCACGCTTCTGCTCTCAATAGGAACTGGAAGTGACGTCACAAGGCTCCACCCGACGCATTGTGCCATTGGTCACGTGACTTCCTCAGGGATAAGAGCCATGTGATGAGCACTGGGTATTTATACCCCATCTCCACCAATAGGTTTTCCTTCGTAATAAGTGAGTCATCAGTTCATCTTTGTCCCATGTAATTAATTGACCAATGGGGAAAAAGCCATCAGTAATGGCCAGAAAAACTACCTAGCAACCGAGGCTGATAGGATGAATTCAATACAATGGGTATAATGATAAAATGCAGACTAATATGGAGAATTGACCATTAAATATAAACAATAACACAAATAATTACAATGAATTTATAAAAAGCGAACTATAATTAATAATCACAGTCCAATAAAGGAGTTTAAAGAAAAAAACACCTAATTCAAATAAAATAAAGTATCATAAGAAACGGGGGAGAATAATGTATTATAGTGACATCTAGTGGGCAAGAGGGATTAAGCTACCAAGTTGATCAAGCTAACAATTCTTCTTGCCCAGCTTAATCACTCTTGCCCACTAGATGTCACTATAATACATTTATTTCTCCCGATGTCACTTCCGGTACCTATTGAGAGCGGAAGCGTGGTGAGGAGGCGAGTGTGTCACCACTCCCATTCTATATTGCAGATTTTGTTCTTATTTGATGTAAGCAGTTTTTTATTAAACAAGTTTTACATTATTTGGCAATATTGCACTATGGTATTTTTTTGTTTTCTCTGAGTGCTATCCACACAAGAAGTAGTACCTTTTTGGAGTGAGTTTTTTTCTATATATGGAACTATCCAGTGGTGAGCGCAGGATGTGTTGGTGCTAAGATTCAATGCAGCATTTCGTCTTCCTTTGGGACCAGAATGTCTCCGTAGATCCACCAGCAGTATTCCCCATGTTTGAGCCTTGTTTGATCTTTTGGTCATCGCTGGAGGTGACCGGCCAATCTATACATTTTACAATCAATGTTGGATTGATGTTTTGTTTTCCTTCTATCAAGTTACTGTTCCATGAGACATCTATATATATGTGAACTGATCCCGACCATTTGTTTTTGTTTGGACTTTTTTTTGCACTTTAGTTTATTTCCGGGTTTTAATATAATGGCACATTATATTGAATAAGCGCACCACTCCCCTCTTCTTTTTTATTTGTTTATGCAGTGATTATGAGTACACTCCTAAGTGGTTGCAGCTGTTCACATTCATAGTTTTTTTGAGTTTATTCTATTTCCCTATATTCATTGGAGTCTGATGTTTTATTTCACTATAAACTACACATAGAAGCACACAAGTTCCATCTCTATAACACTCTCATTGAAATAAACACTATGGCTTATTGTCACTTTGTCAGTCTTTTGGTGTAGTATCTGTAATATGTCAAAGGGAAATTAATCGATGAATATGACAGAAGGAAAGAAAATGCACACCATGATGTCAAAGCTCTTAAGATGTACAAAGGCACAAATCACAACAAAGAAAGCAGAGCCTGTTTTCGCTGTAAGAAGACCGGTCACTTAAAAAAAGACTGTTCTATCTGGAATCTATATGACTATTTTACTTGAACCAATAAAAGGGGAAGTTGTCACAAGATGAGACTCTGCTGAGTTCTAGGCAACAGCACCAACTCAGCAAAATAATTCCTCTGAAAGGCACAAGACAATATGTTAACAATGACAATACTATATACATATATGTACACTTTCTTTAGATGTAATGTACCCCCTAGTGGATTTTTTTGTTAACTGCATATACTGCCACACTATAGACAATGGAACCTGGCCAGCCTACATGCTACCCTAGAAAGGGAGAGCGGGTCTAAAGAAGGGTACTATAGGGGCCTTTCTATAAGTAATGGCAATAAAGTCTACATTGCAGATCTGTTGTTCTTCACCGGTTAGTCGGAGATCATTAACTGTAATCCGTTTGGGTGTAGTGGGAACAGTAGGTTCCTTTTAGTGAAGAAAGCTAAAGGTGTCTGAGCACAGTGTTCAAATAATGCAGTAAAGTGTTCTTGGAGTAAAGATGTCTGCGAAGTGTCTCAATGTAACGCTGGCAAAGAATGGATAACGGTCGAGCATATTGCTCTCTCACTAACGACCAGACCGCTCCGATGTCCTCCGAACAGGAACTCCTGTAGCGACACTCATGCAGCGGATCCAATGTCTCGATCTCCCGACGTGAAGCTTGCCACACGCACCGACAGGCATATGACTGGAGTGGTGCTGGAAAGGATGTCCGAACACTAGAGTTAGGCCCCTCAGGCCACGGGTTGGAAGTAAGCCTCTGCATGGTAGGTTGCGACCTCTCTCTCCCTGTTGCACAGAGAGGTCTGTCTTGTGTCAGGCCCAGGAGGAAGAGACCCTCCACGCGGGCTTCTGCTGCTTTTATAGCTACTCCCAGCAATCTTCAGATGGCAGCAAGGATCCCTGGGATATGTAGTCCTGGCACACAATCGTGCAAAGCAATTATCTGATGGGGGAACTATTCGTCCCACAATCCTTTTATTTGGCACACAGATATGATGTCACTGGATACATTGATCACTAAAGGGACAGGCAACATCTCAAAATGCTAGAAGGTACGGTGCTTTATGTTTGTAGTCCATATTGCTACACAGAGGATTAACATCTTAAGTTCTAAAGTGAGTATAACAAGCATGCTATGCTGCATATACAGACGTATTTTACTGTTGTGGGTTTAGTAACACTTTAAGACACGCAACTGAAGATTGTGTGAAGCAGCAAAACAAGAAGTAAAACAGGTTCTACAGAAGACTGAAATGTAGGAGGATGAAATGTTTAACCAAGTGGTTTTATTGGCAAAGTGGCTCTTAGCTGCTCAGAGCAATGATCCATTTACAATACTTCAAATTGTTCTGAAGGGTGGGAACGCTTGCATTGTCAGTATAGCTGCATTAGACTTATTAATATATTTTTTACTTTTATGTAACAGTACTTACGTAAGTCATATCCTTTTAAAATGGACATGGCCAGAAAAACTCTGTAGAGGAAAAATTTGTTTAGCCACTTAATATTTAGGTGGATCTTTCATGAAAATAAAAGGACCCCTTTTACTGAAAATCATGAAAGAATGTGCTCCATTGCACTTTATATGGGGCCTGGGAGGAGCGGGTATGCACACACACACTCAGAAGTATGGAATAACTGCAGCAAAGTTCCAGAATTTGAAGACACGTGTCATTGGAAAAGTAAATATAGATGCTCTTCTTTTTTACAAGCTGGACCTACTTTACAAGTGGCCTGTGGTGATAGGGTCACTAAAGATGAAACAGGAGGTGATGAAAAGTACTTATTTTAAAAAACACTCCTATGATACAATGGCAAGGAAACCTGTACTGTGCCAGAAGGCTGACAATCAGAAAGTGAAATCCCCTCCTCACCCCCTCCTGGAACCCTTTAACTGGGTTTTTTCTCTATGGGGCAGGACATACTTCTCAATCATGTGATCACTGTGATTGGCAGCCTGTCCCTCCCAGGTTTTGATCATAACCAGAGACTGAGAGCTGTCTGTCAACACCTCAGCCACCATACTGTATATCAGAGGTGTCCAAACTTTTTTCAAAGAGGGCCAGATTTGATGAAGCGAACATGCGTGAGGGCCGACCTTTTTTCCTGACATTGTTTGAACCATTAAAATTCAGTCTGTGTGTTCGTTCGAGTACTGACACACTGCCCAACAAGAATTCTCTTGCCTTTGTGGCTGTGTGTGAGTAAAGAAATGATCTCAGGCGTGTTATTTGGATATACCGTATTTATTGGCGTATAACACGCACCTTCACTTTAAGAGGGAAGATTTAGGGAAAAAATACAATTTTAAATAAAGAAATATGAAGCAAAATAAGGGTCAGTGCCCATCTGCAGCACCACCATTGCCAGAAATGTCAGAAATGCAGCCCCCATCATTGTCAGAAATGTCAGGAATACATCCCCCATCATTGTCAGGAATGTCAGGAATGCAGCCCCCCATCATTGTCAGGAATGTCAGGAATGCAGCCCCCATCATTGTCAGGAATGTCAGGAATGCAGCCCCCATCATTGTCAGGAATGTCAGGAACGCAGCCCCCCATCATTGTCAGGAATGTCAGGAATGCAGCCCCCCATCATTGTCAGGAATGTCAGGAATGCAGCCCCCCATCATTGTCAGGAATGTCAGGAATGCAGCCCCCCATCATTGTCAGGAATGCAGCCCCCCATCATTGTCAGGAATGTCAGGAATGCAGCCCCCATCATTGTCAGGAATGCAGCCCCCCATCATTGTCAGGAATGTCAGGAATGCAGCCCCCATCATTGTCAGGAATGCAGCCCCCATCATTGTCAGGAATGCAGCCCCCCATCATTGTCAGGAATGCAGCCCCCATCATTGTCAGGAATGTCAGGAATGCAGCCCCCCATCATTGTCAGGAATGCAGCCCCCCATCATTGTCAGGAATGCAGCCCCCCATCATTGTCAGGAATGTCATGAATGCAGCCCCCCATCATTGTCAGGAATGTCAGGAATGCAGCCCCCCATCATTGTCAGGAATGTCAGGAATGCAGCCCCCCATCATTGTCAGGAATGTCAGGAATGTCAGGAATGCAGCACCCCCCATCATTGTCAGGAATACACAGCCCCCATCATTGTCAGGAATGCAGACTCACCATTGTGCAGTGCAGCCTGAATTATGCCCCTCCATCTGCCGCCTCGGAGGGTACAGGGAGGGGGCGGGACGAGCGCCAAAAGATAACATACAGGAGAAACTCCTGTTTTCTCTGCGGCCTCTTTAATACAAGGTCCCGCCTCTTTTGATGGACAGAACAGCCGTCCAATGGCAGTGCTGGAGACGGGACTTCCTATTATAGAGGCTGCCGTGTAAACAGGAAATACTCCTGTGTGCACGGCTCTTGTCCCGCCTCCTCCCTGTCCCCTCCAAGGCATCCGGACATATATATCTTTTGTGGCCCCGGCGCTGGGAGATCGTTGGGGGCCACAAAAGATATACATGTCCAGATAAACAGGCGGGCCGTTCAAAACCGGAACGCGGGCCGCGATTGGCCCGCGGGCCGGACTTTGGACATGCCTGCTGTATATGCACATGTGCAGCATGTGGGCGTTAAGGTCCATCCTTCTTGTAACCACACATATGCTTTATGTGCTCGACAAGAGGTTAACGATCGAGAATCCTTTATGAGCTAACTCTTAAAAATTATGTGTCAATGATCCTGGCAACCCATATCATAGAGCTCCCCATATTATTACTGCTACTATCCCTCTACCTCATTATCTCTACTACAGATATTGGGGTAGATTTACTAAAACTGGTGCAATTAGAATCTGTTTAAGCTGTGCATGGTAGACAATCAGCTTCTAACTTCAGCTTGTTCAATTAAGCTTTGGCAATAAAACCTGAAAGCTCATTGGTTTCTATGCAGAGTTGCACCAGATTTTACACTCTCCAGCTTTAGTAAATAACCCCACTGTATCTTCCGTTGTGCATAGATGCCAACACTTTACAACAGCTGAGAGCTGTTGTTGTGAGTTTATGATTGCCTCCTCCTTCTGAGTCATGACCTTCTCCTACACCTCAGTCCTCACCTTACTTGTAATGTCACACCCGACTTAACCCTTTGGCTGCCAGGGGCTGCCTTCTATTCCCCATGTTACACCTCAGATGGATGATCTGTTTAAAAATCCAACAAAATGCACATAATGGATTGGAGAGCACCCCCAATCTATCACTCTCCCTCTCTCTCTCTCTCTCTCTCTCTCTCTCTCTCTCGCTCTCTCGCTCTCTTTATATCTATATCTATATCTATCTATATATATATATATATATATATATATATATAGATATAAATCTATATATATATATATATATATAGATATATATACAGTATCTCAAAAAAGTGAGTACACCCCTCACATTTTTGTAAATATTTTATTATATCTTTTCATGTGACAACACTGAAGAAATTACACTTTGCTACAATGTAAAGTAGTGAGTGTACAGCTTGTATAACAGTGTAAATTTGCTGTCCCTTCAAAATAACTCAACACGCAGCCATTAATGTCTAAACCACTGGCAACAAAAGTGAGTACACCCCTAAGTGAAAATGTCCAAATTGGGCCCAAAGTGTCAATATTTTGTGTGGCCATCATTATTTTCCAGCACTGCCTTAACCCTCTTGGGCATGAAGTTCACCAGAGCTTTACAGGCTGCCACTGGAGTCCTCTTCCACTCCTTCATGACGACATCAAGGAGCTGGTGGATGTTAGAGACCTTGCGCTCCTCCACCTTCCGTTTGAGGATGCCCCACAGATGCTCAATAGAGTTTAGGTCTGGAGACAAGCGCTTGGCCAGTCCATCACTTTTACCCTCAGCTTCTTTAGCAAGACAGTGTTCATCTTGAAAGTGTGTTTGGGGTCGTTATTATGTTGGAATACTGCCCTGCAGTCCAGTCTCTGAATAGAGGGGATAATGCTCTGCTTCAGTATGTCACAGTACATGTTGGCATTCATGGTTCCCTCAATGAACTGTAGCTCCCCAGTGCCAGCAGCACTCCTGCAGCCCCAGACCATGACACTTCCACCACCATGCTTGACTGTAGGCAAGACACACTTGTCTTTGTACTCCACACCTGGTTGCCGCCACACACACTTGACACCAGCTGAACCAAATAAGTTTATTTTGGTCTCATCAGACTACAGGATAGTAATCCATGTCCTTAGTCTTCTGTTTGTCTTCAGCAAACTGTTTGTGGGCTTTCTTGTGCATCATCTTTAGAAGATGCGTCCTTCTGGGACGATAGTCCAATTTGATGCAGTGTGCGGCTTAAGGTCTGAGCACTGACAGGCTTACCACCCACCCCTTCAACCTCTGCAGCAATCCAAAGACAACCTCTTGATATAACGCTGAGCTCATGCACTCAACTTCTTTAATCGACCATGGCGAGGCCTGTTCTAAGTGGAACCTGTCCTGTTAAACGGCTGTTTGGTCTTGGCAACCATGCTGCAGCTCAGTTTCATAGAGCAACAATAATTTTTTTTCCTATCCTCAGAGAGTTCTTTGCCATGAGGTGCCATTTTGAACTTCCAGTGACCAGTATGAGAGACTGAGAGTGATAACATCAAATTTAACACACCTGCTCCACATTCACACCTGAGACCTTGTAACACTAACCAGTCACATGACACCGGGAGGTAAAAGACATAAAATGGCTAATTGGGCCCAATTTGGACATTTTCACTTAGGGGTGTACTCACTTTTGTTTCCAGCGGTTTCGACATTAATGGCTGTGTGTTGAGTTATTTTGAAGGGACAGCTAATTTACACTGTTATACAAGCTGTACACTCACTACTTTACATTGTAGCAAAGTGTAATTTCTTCAGTGTTGTCACATGAAAAGATATAATAAAATATTTACAAAAATGTGAGGGGTGTACTCACTTTTGCAAGATACTGTGTGTGTATATATATATATATATATATATATATATATATATGTATATACATACAGTATACATATAGATTGTATATATTAGTAAAAGTCTGCCTAGTCATTAAGACCCCTTTCACACTGTGGCGCTTTGCAGGCGCTACAGTGCTAAAAATAGCACCTGCAAAGTGCTCAGAAACAGCCGTAGCTGTATCACCAGTGTGAAAGCCAGAGGGCTTTCACACTGGAGCGGTGCGCTTGCAGGACGTTAAAAAAACTCCTGCAAGCAGCATCTTTGGAGCGGTGTATACACCGCTCCTGCCCATTGAAATCAAAGGGGCAGCGTGGCTATACCTCCGGCGAAGCGCCGCCGCAGGAGCGATTTGCCGGCGGTTTTAACCCTTTTTTGGCCACTAGCGGGGGTTAAAACTGCCCAGCTAGCGGCCGAATATCACCGCTAAAACGACAGTAAAGCAGTGCTAAAAATAGCGCAGTTTTACCGTCGGTGCCCGCACCGCCCCAGTGTGAAAAGGGCCTAAATACAGAAGTTTGTCATTGTGGTGATGGTGAGTTCAAAAATGCAGAAAATAAACTTTTTGCTGTTTTGTCTGATGCAGAAGTGTGTGTAGCTGCTTTGTTGACTAGTACAGAAAAGCGTGAAGGTTAACTGTCAGAAAATGCACAAATTCTTGTCATTGCAGTGTTGGCGATTACAAAAGTGTGCATCGGTGTGGTATTGTCAAGTGGAAAAGTACAGGTTGTTGCAGCACTGGCAAGTACAAAAGTGTGTGCTGTGACGCTAGATGTGCACACTGTTGTGGTATTGGCAAGTGCAAAAGTGCCCATTGGTGTGGTGTTGACAAGTGCAGAAACATCCATCACTGCAGAATGGGTGAGTACAGAAAAGCACATCATTGAGTGCAAAAGTTTGTGTAAGGGCAGTGTTTTCTAGTACAGAAATACATGGAGGTTTAGTGTTGAAAATCGCAGAAGTGTATGTTGTTACAGTGTTGGTGAGTGCAAAAGTGGACATTGGTTAGCGCAGAAGTGTGCACTGGTGTAGTATAAGTGAATGCAAAAGTCTGCATTGGTGCTGTCTCTAAAAATAAAAAAGTGGAAATGACATCTGTCTGAAGTTCAACAGTTTGTTAAAGAGTGGTCATGGGTGGAGCGGAAAGAGTTGGAAGTGTCAGACATTGACCTTCAACCTGGGGACAGAGTGCTAGTCTAGCCAAAAGGAGCACACCAGAAAGGAAGATTGCAAACACCCTAAAATGTAGTTTGTGGAGTTTGCCTACAACAGCTTATTCCAGGTGTGCCAGTCTATGATGTGTGAAGAACCCAAGAAAAACTGAGAGGCCTACACTGTAAACTTCTCAAACCCATGAAGCAACAGTTGATGTCAGCTTACTTGCTGGTCTCTGCTGCTTTCTCTCTTCTATTCTAGCTAACTACACCAGTACTCAGGACTGTACAAGTACAAGGTGTTGGGAGAAGGTGATTTCCTATGCCAGTCTAAGCCTTCATGCGACTGAGCCAGTTGACCCAAGTTTAAAGACCAGGCAGTGTATTATGGCTAAAGCGGATTTGGTCCAACTAATTCCTGCATTAATTCTCTAGGACTTAAAACCTACCTGGGACCTTGAATCTATGGTAGCAGTGAATGCTACCTCATCCACATTTATTACTAACATATTCATTTATAAGGAGCAGGGCAGTCTTGTTTTCTAGTGGTATCTGTATCATATGTAGTTATTTTGTTTGCAGCACCATATTCAGTGGTCATGCAGTTCTGTGTGCTTAAAAAAAAGATTTGCTATGTTAAAAGGAATATCTAGAAAATTTTATTTTGCCCCAGCAGTACCCTGAAAAGTCTTCCTTTTACCATCAATTCCCTATGAAAAATAGCAGTACACTTCCTGTGCCTTGAACCAAATAGGTGTATATTGATGTGGAAAATTAACGAATGACCAGGTACACATTTCCAACAAAGTAGGAGGTTTAATGAAAACAATAACAATTACAAATAACAGATAAAAATGACAAACAGCTATAGCTGGGAGCGAGTTCATCACTCGTTCAAAGAAAGAAAGGCATGCAAGCCTTTTTATAACAATTTCTGACCATAGAATTACATGTGGTAAAATATGATTGGTTGTTAAGATCTACTGTATATACTCGAGTATAAGCCGACCCGAATATAAACTGAGGCACCTAATTTTACCACAAAAAAATGGGGAAAACGTATTGACTTGAGTATAAGCCTAGGGTGAGAAATGCACAGCTAGTGTAAAAGAGGGTCAACAATGCCTATTTGCAGCCTCACTGTGCCCATTTGCAGCCATAGGTCCCCTGAACTTCAAACTTGGTAGTTAAGGGTTCCTAGAATTCCACTAGCTGCAGCCAAAATTTGGGGTCTCTGGACCCAAAGGGTCCCGAAATGACATTGCTGCAGATGGACACAGTTGACCGATTTTGGGGCCCTGTATCTCGGGGCCACTTGGTGCTAGGTACCCCAACTTGGATATGTTGTAATGTTGGTTGCACTGGGTTTGCACACTTTGGGGTTCCTAGCACCAAGTGGCCCCGAGATACGGGGCCGCAAAGTCGGGTTCGGAAAATGTCATTTTTTGCTGCAGAAAAGTTCCTGACTCTAGTATAAGCTGAGGGGGGCACTTTCAGCACAAAAAAATGTGCTGAAAACTCGGCTTATACTCGAGTATATACGGTAGGTCATTGTACACCTGTCATACAACCAGACAAACGTATTCATTCCCAGAATACCTAAGTTGGCTCATTATGACCTCTACAAAAACTCTCAGCATGCTTAGGGAGGTGCTCCATCCTGGAACCAGTTTTGTGCCGGTTTAGACTGTGGAGCGTGATACCTGTCTGTGCGGTGAGACAACGCCTGTGTGGCAAGCCTCTTTAACAGGGAGATAGGTACTGGGGACAGCACAAGGCTGCACCTAGCTGATAGCCAGAGAGCCTGTGTATGTAGTAAGTGGCCAAGTTGGCAAGGATTTATTTATGTTTCTTTTTGTTTTGCTGTTTTTGACCATTGTATATAGTGTAAATAAGCCGCAACTTTGTTTTTTCACCTTCACTGCTGTTTTCTGTGCCTACACCCACTGCCAAGCTAACCCCCTCACAAATTATATATACACAAAGCTAACTGCTTTATTCAATATTGTCTAATTATTAATATATACATACATGCACATCAGTATTCTCTTATTAAAATGTATTTTAACAGTTTTAATTAGAACACAGGCAGACCTTTTTGACCCCCTTAAACTTAAAGCGGAGGTTCACTCAAAAATGGAATCTCTGCTTTTTGGAACAGGGGGTGCAGATACCTGTATAATACAGGTATTTGCACCCACTTCCGGGCATAGACTCCCACGGGAGTCTACGCTTCTTCCCCCCTGCTGTCTGCTGGGAAACACACGGGTCCCAGAGACAACAGGGACCATCCAGATTGCGCAGCGCGACTCACGCATGCGCAGTAGGGAACCCTTACCGAAGATGGCGGCGGCAGCACCCGAGAGCTGAGCGACAGATCGGATTCGGGTGAAGACATCGCGGGCGCCCTGGACAGGTAAGTGTCCACATTTTAAAAGTCAGCAGCTGCAGTATTTGTAGCTGCTGACTTTAAAAAAAAAAAAATTCCGGCGGACCTCCTCTTTAATTCATGTACATAGCTTTCCCATATTCCACATAATTATTTTTAAACCAACAGTATAAGAAGTTTTATTACTTTTAAGGAATGTTATCTTATCAGGCTGTAGTTCAATTGCTGCCAACGTGTGTCTTTTCTAAGTTTAACACCGCTATAAGGAGCATGTTCCAAATATTGAGAATGGTTTCCCTAAACATAGTGTATCGAGACATTTTGCACAAAGTCACAATAAAGACCCTACACATTTACAGTTTTGAGGTATAGAAAAATATAATAGAACATGGAGAGGGAGCCACAAGGTAAGAACCATAAGTCCGAAGGAATCCAAATGGATACACACTTTAAGGACTCTCACACCTGAAGGTTTAAACATAACTGTTTCCTAAGCAATTTCTAATCACAGAGCCAATACTGAAAAACGATGCATCTTTAATACTGGCTACCCAGGGTTCCTCAATATCATAGAGAACCCCATAATATTATTGCAACAATCTCTATCTCACTATCTCTACCACAGTTCTCTCCCTTTATGCATAGATGTCAAAACTTTGCAAGAGCTAAGACATGTTGATATTTTGAGTTTATGAATGCCTTATCCTTCTGAGTCATGGCTCCCTCCTACACCTCAGTCCTGGCCTTATTTGTAATGTCACTCCTGACTTAACCTTTGGCTGCCAGGGGCTGCCTTCCATCTCCCATTGCACCTCAGGTGGATAATATATATTTTCTGAAAGCAGAAAACCTGTACAATATAAAGTAGTTGCAAAGGTCACACAATATTTGTATGACTGTTTATCAAAGCTATATTTTCAGTAAAAAAAAACACATTACCATTCATTTTAAGGCCTGGGTATTGACATTGCATTGCGGCCATCTCAAGACATATTGTGTCTGAATGCCTTTCCAGCTAGCAGGGCTTGTAATGCCATCCTTATGAGTCTATTTTTTACCTTTATAAAGAATAAATATTTTATACGGAGAGCACTAGATTTTGCCTTCTCTTTTTACATACTTATTCCTTATGGAGAGATGATTGGGGCTCTTTGGAATCCAAAGAAACAGGTGTCTTAGATGAAGGAGTGAAGTTTATCAGCACCACGTCATTAATATCCACTATTTCCAGAGGGGAAAACTGATGATTTGACTCGAGGTGAGCAGCCTTTGAGATTGGTGGAGGTGAGCACAAGCACTTTGGATACTGTTGCACCAGTGGTGAATTGATAATTTTGCATTCACTTCAATCAATTGATATGTTTGATGAACTTTGACACACTTATATTTCTATGGACTTATATCTATTTATTTGGCTATTAAGCATTTTTGGATATTAAGTATATTGCTTAACCACTTCAGCCCTGGAAGGATTTACCCCCTTCCTGACCAGAGCGTTTTTTGCAATTCGGCACTGCGTCGCTTTAACTGACAATTGCACGGTCGTGCGTCGTGGCTCACAAACAAAATTTACGTCCTTTTTTTTCCCACAAATAGAGCTTTCTTTTGGTGGTATTTGATCACCTCTGCGGTTTTAAATTTTTGCTCTATAAACAAAAAAAAAAGCGACAATTTTGAAAAAAACGCATTATTTTTTACTTTTTTCTATAATAAATATCCCCCAAAAATATATAAAAACATTTTTTTCCCCTCAGTTTAGGCCGATACGTATTCTTCTACATATTTTTGGTAAAAAAAAAATCGCAATAAGCTTATCCACCAGATCCTGCACTTCTCAGTGCATCGGAGGCTACTCAGACGGAACACCATGGCAGAACCATGTTCTATCTGCGTGGTCTCCAATAAAGTTTCTTTTGGATGATACCAGCGGTGTGCGACCCTTCTTTTTAGACTTGCATCATCTGCAACAGGAGTGTGAATGGGCTCCATTTTGGTCTGCATCAGTCCTTCACAGCTTAAGTCTAATGCCCCATACACACGATCGGACTTTCCGCCAACAAAACCGTGGATTTTTGTTCAAAGGTTTTTGGCTCAAACTTGTCTTGCATACACACGGTCAGACAAATGTTGGCCAACAATTCCGAACGTGAGAACGTGGTGACGTACAAGACGTAGGACGAGCCGAGAAAAAGGAAGTCCAATAGCCAGTGCGGCTCCTTTTGCTTGATTCAGAACATGCGTGAACTTTTGTGCGATGGACTTGTGAACACACGATCGGACTTTCCGACAACAAAGTTTTGTTGGCGGAAACTTTGAAAAACTGCTTGTTGGCGGAAAGTCCGGCAGCAAATGTTTGATGGAGCATACACACAGTCGGACTTTCTGACAACAAGCTCACATCCAACATTTCCCATCGGAAAATCCGACCGTGTGTACGTGGCTTTAGGCTATTACTAAAATTTGGAATAATTGAATGCAGAGGCAATTATTTAGCAATGATAAAGAGTAGATGTATTTATATAGTCTTATGCCGCATACACACGTGCGGACTTTTCCCGGCGGACCTAGTCCAGCGGACAATCCGCCGGACTTTCCAGCTGGCTTCGCCGGACTTTCCGAGCGTGTGGACTTGCCCACACACGCCCGGACTTCTCCGGCGGACAATCCGCTGGACAAAGTCCGCAGGACTTTTGAAAATGAACGGACTTGCCCACACACGGAGCAGTCCGTTCATTTAGAACGTAACTTCAGGTACGTAGCTAGCGTAGGCAGTAAATGCCGGCGCCCTAGCTCCATCACCTGGCTTGGATTTAAAGGGCCCCCCCAAATCCATCTCAGACCCTTATCCGAGCACGCAGCCCGGCAGGCCAGGAAAGGGGTGGGGACGAGCGAGCGCCCCCCTCCTCCTGAGCCGTACCAGGCCGCGTGCCCTCAACATGGGGGGTGCCCTGGGGAAAGGGGGGCCGTGCGGCCCCCCCACCCCAAAGCACCTTGTCCCCATGTTGATGAGGACAAGGGCCTCTTCCCAACAACCCTGGCCGTTGGTTGTCGGGGTCTGCGGGCGGGGGCTTATCGGAATCTGGGAGCCCCCTTTTATAGGGGGGCCCCCAGATCCCGGCCCCCCACCCTATGTGAATGAGTATGGGGTACGATGTACCCCTACCCATTCACCTAAGGTGTAAAATGTAAAGTAAAAAAAACACACTTTTGAAAAAAAAATGTATTGCACTGCTCCGGGGGTCTTCTTCCGTCTTCTTGTTCTTCTTGTTCTTCTTGTTCTTCTTCTTCTTCCGATGTTGACACGTCGCTCCCTCTGGCCGGAATGCCAGAGCCGCGCTGTGCTGGCACTTATATGTGACATGAGCATGTGACCCTGTCCCCTTGTCCGTATATAAGTGCCAGCACAGCGCGGCTCTGGCATTCCGGCCAGAGGGAGCGACGTGTCAACATCGGAAGAAGAAGAAGAACAAGAAGAACAAGAAGAAGAAAAAGAAGAAGAAGGCGGCGCCGGCGGCGCAGAAAGCGACGACAGCGGCAAGAACAGAAGAGACCCCGGAAGACCCCCGAAGGCGGATCGAGACCCCCAGACGACGGCGGCGACGACGAAGAAGGTAGCCGGACTTCTCTGCTCGGTAAAAGAGCTTGGTAAATGGCGGAGGAGTCCGGCGAGAAGACCCCCAAGATGGAAGAAGACCCCCGGAGCAGTGCAATAAAATATTTTTTCAAAAGTGTGTTTTTTTTTTACTTTACATTTTACACCTTAGGTGAATGGGTAGGGGTACATCGTACCCCATACTCATTCACATAGGGTGGGGGGCCGGGATCTGGGGGCCCCCTTATAAAAGGGTGCTCCCAGATTCCGATAAGCCCCCGCCTGCAGACCCCGACAACCAACGGCCAGGGTTGTCGGGAAGAGGCCCTTGTCCTCATCAACATGGGGACAAGGTGCTTTGGGGTGGGGGGGCCGCACGGCCCCCCTTTCCCCAGGGCACCCCCCATGTTGAGGGCACGCGGCCTGGTACGGCTCAGGAGGGGGGGGGGGGGGCTCGTTCGTCCCCACCCCTTTCCTGGCCGGCCGGGCTGCGTGCTCGGATAAGGGTCTGAGATGGATTTGGGGGGAACCCCCACGCCGTTTTTCGGCGTGGGGAGTCCCTTTAAATCCATGCCAGGTGACGGAGCTAGCGCGGCGGCATTTACTGCCTACGCTAGCTACGTAACCTGAAGTCACGTGCTAAATGAACGGACTTGCCGATGAGCGGCAAGTCCGTTCATTTAAAAAGTCCGGCGGACTAGCCTACTAACGGCGGGATTGTCCGCCGGACTGCCAAGTCCAGCGGATAATTTTAAAACCAAACTTAAAACTTTGGTCCGCCGGACTTTGGCGCCAAAAAGTCCGCCGACGCCCACACACGAGGGGATTGTCCGCTGGACTTGAGTCCAGAGGATAATCCCGCGGGATTGTCCCTTCGTGTGTACGCGGCATTACAGATACAACCGGCCCTTTGAGTGCAACCATAATGCTGATGCGGCCCTCGATTAAATTGAGGTTGACACCTCTGGTCTACAATAAAGATAGCAAAGCATAACTTAAACAAAAAAATACACTTTTTATTATCAAAATAACCACCAGTAATACACATATTATTTTAAGTTACATTTATTGCAGTTGTTCTATTCAAAAATACAGATAATAGAAACATTTCTAAAAATCAAGATTTTGACCTCAAACAAGGACCAGCCTATGGTCAAAACATTTTTGTACAAAAAAGTTGATAATGTATCAAATTCTTCAGCTACAAAACAACAACTATTCTCCATTGACGGAACGCTATAAAGTAGCACAGTAACCATTTAGTAGTCTGTTTTTTTTTTTTTTATACAGTCTTTTATACACCAGTGTTATATGTGAAATATCAAAAAAAAAACAAAAAAAAACATCAGTTACACACTTTCACACTCAAAGGAAACATCCAGTCTTATTATTTTAATTCCATTGGCTAGTCTACAAGATTGTTCAACAGGACAGTAACCCTAAAAATTGTGTTACGTCAGTGTAAAATAGAAACTAATGCCATTTACAAAATTCACTATATTTACTGTTTGAAGATATCTGAATTTGTATTTCTTTTTAATTTAGTATGACAACAAGCTCTGTATAGTCAGCCATTTTTAGTAAACTTAGAAAGACTTGCTTTATGACTTCTAACAGGGTGTGTAGGAAATTGAATGCCCCAGGACCTTTCCTCAGTTACCCAACTCTGTCTTTTATCTGCAGCTTTTACATACTTAGTCCACTATATGACCAAAAGTTTGAGAACAACTGACCGTCATGCCTACTAAATGGCCAAAAGTATGTGACTAACCCATAGCACAGGTGTGAAGGGAACTGAACTTTTAATGCTACAGCACACAATTACATTTTAGATAATTGTTCTCTTCCAACCTTGCGGCAACAATTTTGGGATAGTGTTTTTTTACTCTTGCGTTTTTCATTACACATCGGTAACCTGAGCTCTTTGGCAAAATGGGCAGAAATTCCATCAGAAACACTCCAAAATCTTTTGAAAAGCCTTCTGGGTACAAAGGCTTGGTTTTGCTGGGGGGGTGTCCAGCAAGCTCATATAGATGTGTTGGTCAGGTGGCCATAAACGTTTGGTCATATAGCATACAGTAACAACATATTTATAGAAAACAAGGTAGAATTTGGTTTACTGAGCTCTTAAACTGTAAAGACACTAGGCGGTTGATTTACTGAAGGTTAATAAGTCGTTCACTTTGCAAAGGAATTGCATGTGCCTTTAGTAAATCATCCCCATAGAAACATTGCAGATAGATACTGTAGCATAACCCTACTGTTGTACAGTCTAGTGTTCAAATTAACATGCACCCTCACCCAGGGGTCCATGGTTCTGCCATGAACACAACCAGCAATCTAGCCAATAATCCTTTACCAAAAGTAATTATCCAGAGAGTCTGCTGGTAGCAATAGACATGAAGACTGTTAATCAGGGGTGTGTAAGAAAAAAAAAGAAGACGCGGAACTACAGCCATCTTTCTGCACTGAAAGCTGGTAGAGCATATGTTCATAAGTTCCAAGTTTCTCTGCATGGCTCCTGAAATGTGTGAAATTGTCTCTTGAAAAAAGTGTAGAGATGCATTT
Source organism: Lithobates sylvaticus (assembly GCA_028564925.1). Lineage (NCBI taxonomy): Eukaryota > Metazoa > Chordata > Amphibia > Anura > Ranidae > Lithobates > Lithobates sylvaticus. The sequence continues at coordinate 55,359,103 of CM053031.1, read as the reverse complement.
TTTAAATACTTTTCCAAAATCTAACCCCCACTCCCACTCTAACATACTAGTGCTTCAAGTTAGTGTTCACTTAATTAAGTGCTTGCTTTTCTAAAGGTCTGTAGTGACATCAGAGCCATCAAGAATAAGCTTCACAGGTCATGATGTATTCAGGACCTTTAAGGGTGACCCCCCATTCTGGTTAATACACGAATAAGTAAATCAATGGTGAAAAATATATTAAAGTAATTAAGTAAAAAAAAAAAAAAATCACAAAACTTTTCAACCATATGACACAAAGTAAAAAAAACAAACCAAGTCATAAAAAAAAAAATGTTTCACCATTTAAAAACATTTGGAAGTGTGATGGTGAAACTATTGCCATAGCAGCTCTATTTTGCGGTCAGGAACAGGTTGCTTACTTAATACACTAGTGACCACTGAAGCTCAGAGGTGTCAATAGTACCCTATTATACTGCATGTGCTCTCTGGCTTGATTACCATGATTTGTATGTAAAACATTTTTTCTATGTTATAGGAAATATATAAAAATGTTTATTATGCCTAGGGAGTACCTGTGTTTTATATTCCTCCTATTTTTTTTGCCTTGTGCTTTATGCCTACATATCTGCAACGTGAAATCATTAAAGGCACTGTAGCTGCAACTGCTAGTCTAGTCTAATGAGATTTGGAGTAAGATTTCCTGAAATCATTACTGTACTACTTAGTTCTCCTTGCTGGAGAGGAGTCTACCTGCGGGTCTGCAGTGCAGGAATCTTCCTGATTCTGCTTAATCTGTTTTGTGGATTTGTGTCAAACTCTTCTGTTGCTTTTTCATTATTACCCCCATCAGATCCCCAGTCACTGGGGAAGCGGGGTATTAGCTGTGACATGAGAAAACAAAGTTTCTCTACCAAGATGACTATCTCTACAGTGCAGAGTGATGTATGACAAGTCAGTAAGGCTTCATTTAGATGTGCAGTTGGGGGTCAGTTGAGCTGAAATGTTGCCGCCCGGTAACCGTCCCCCTCAAATAGCAATAGGCAGCGGATGGGGGTGTTTACATGCTACGGTCATGATGCTTTGCACCCATGACAAAGTTTACCTGACATGTGAATGCTACACAATCAAGCAAATTGGGAAGCGCCACAAACGCTCCGCAACTGCATGCAATGCACACAGTGTGTTGGCAAAAATCGGGATAAAACAGGCATCACATTACTTCCTTACCCCTGTCCGTAGCTTCCTAAGTGCTATCCAAACGTTGCTACAGAGGATTTGAATATTAGGACACACGTCTAAATCTACCCTAATGGAGAAAAGTACAGCTGAATGGTGATCATAGGCAATACCTATGACTACTCATTAGCCATTCTGCTTGCCCTTGTTTTAGGACAAAATATAGAAATATAAGCAAGGGGAGCTTTGAGAGAATGAGAGCCCTCCATTAGTGTGCATAGAGGGGCTTCAATCAAATTTTCTTGAAAAGCAAATAACGTCAATCCGAAAGCAGCATGAAGTTGACAGCAATTTTATGAATTGCTTTTGGAAGGTCTATAGTTTTGATAATATTTTCTTTAGTGAAAACACCAGTGGTATATAGATAAAATACCAGTGCCAATTCAAGTCTTATTTTAGGAAAACAATGATTTCAAGATACCTGTGAAAATATGTAATATACGGTAAAACTGCATTTTAAGATCTGTCAGTAACATCAACTAAAGAGCCAAAATCTTCAATTATGCTAGCTTTAGAAAGAGTAGGGAATGGCTAAGACCTCTGCCAGGTTTATTCTCTTCTGGTTATGTCCCATCAGGGTGATTCCCCTTCACTCCTGGTGCCAGAGATCTCTCCAAAGAGATGGGATATCCTTCTTTATACAGCTGTCTACCCATTGGAAGATTTCCTCACACCACCTATACCTGTGACAACTTAAAAAGTTTGGACATAGCACTACTTTCTTTACCAAAGATAGCGGTCACAAGGACCAACAGTGAGGGTCAATAGGTTATATTTCCCTCTGTGGTGACAGACAGCAATAGAAACTGGGATCTGGGCAGATCCCAACATTATTGTCAGGATCCCTGCAGAGCCTGGGTTGGCTCTGTGATGTCAGCCGACAGCAGGCTTTAGCCCGCTGTTGGCTAAATCTGGGTCACAGGAGTGCACAACTAAGTGCACCCATGTGACCCACAAGAGAAGTATGGCCAACAGAGCTTTGGCCATACTTCCTCATTATGTTTGGGTTTACATGCACTGTAAACCAGTCATTATTTTGTAGTGTTATGCCGCGTACAAACGATCGGACTTTCCGCCAACAAAACGGTGAATTTTTTTCCGAAGGATGTTGGCACAAACTTGTCTTGCATACACACGGTCACAAAAATGTTGGCCCAAAATTCCGAACGTGAGAACGCGGTGACGTACAAGACGTACGACGAGCCGAGAAAAAGGAAGTTTAGTAGCCAGTGTGGCTCCTTCTGCTTGATTTTGCGCATGCGTGAACTTTTATGCTCCAGACTTGTGTACACACGATCGGAATTTCTGACAACAAAGTGAAGTTGGCAGAACATTTGAGAACCTGCTCTCAAACATTTGTGGGTGGAAATTCTGACAGCAAATGTTTGATGGAGCATACACTGGGTCGGACTTTCTGACAACAAGCTCACATCCAAGATTTCCTGTGTACACGGCATTATTATAAAGGTAAACACACTGGGGGTTATTTACTAAAGGCAAATCCACTTTGCACCACGAGTGCACTTGGAAGTGCAGTCGCTGTAGATCTGAGGGGGACATGCAAGGAAAATAAAAAACAGCATTTTTGCTTGCACATGATTGGATGATAAAATCAGCAAAGCTTCCCCTCAGATCTACAGCGACTGCATTTTCAAGTGCACTTGCAGTGCAAAGTGGAGTAGTAAATCAACCCCACTGAGAAGCTGGGTTTTGAATTAGTTGCATTGCATGAACTTTTTAATGAGTTTTCAGCAGGTCACTGTAGTTTTAACGTAGCGAGGCAAGCACACTAAATTATGTAGAGAAATAAGGACATGTATTGTCACAAGCTTACAGTGCATCATTTTACCTATTTTTGCATCATTTGGTATGCCAGCAGTGATGCCTTGTTGCCACTCTATTCTTTACCATAGAATGGCACCATTCCTTGTTTTGTCATTACAGCACCCACTACCATGAAGTATAAAGCTGTGAAGAGTGCACTGAATCTCACTGTAGTGATAATCTCTACTAGCTTAGCTTGCCCCAAACACTTTTGAATACCACATGTTCCTTTTCAGATGTGTTTCTGCAACTGTGGCATTGTGTAACGTAACGATGATCATAGTAGCAATTATTGATCTTAAGAGTGATGCAAAAGCACAAAGTAGAAATAGTGCAAATACAATGCATAAACACAGTTCAAACGGCAATATGCACATACCATAATTTACAGTCCCTTAAGAACACAGAGAGGGCTCTTATTATTTTGCTACGGGCCCCTTTATTTGCAGTTATGTCCTTGTCCGAATCAACGCTTTATTCAGTAGTTCTTTCTTCTTCAGCACTCTGTGATGCATGGATTCTGCCTCGGCCTAGGGCTGTGTTCGGATGAATGGCAAAGTCATGAATTTTTACAAGAACTAATGAACTCTCAGCTCAGGGCCTTGAATTGTGTAGAAAACTCCAGGAACCTGGAATACATTAATCTTCTATACCTCCGCATAGCCACTGGAATATGTCCTCACGCTGCGCCGTCTCTTCTTATTGCTTTCTCATAGGTGACATTTTTAAATGTACTGATGGTGTCTTTGTACAATGGGTTTGTATCCTGGAAAGGAAACAATTCAACTGGTTACAATGCTGTGTTGGCACTGACACTGAATTATAATATATTGCTGAATAGTGTTCAGTACTGGCGAAGAACAGCCTTCTTTAATAAATAGTGTAATGCCGCGTACACACGATCGGAATTCTTGTTGGAAAAAGCTCTGACGGGTTTCCCTACGGACTTCCACTCAAACTGTCTTGCCTACACACGGTCACACCAAATTCCGACCGTCAAGAACGCGGTGACGTACAACACTACAACGAGCCGAGTTCAATGCTTCCGAGCATGTTTACACTATATCACTAAATGACACTCGTAGACGATCTGCAAGTAAATTTTACAGGAGTTGCTGCATTTTGACAGCCACCCCTGCAATAAATAATTCCCCTGTAATACATATCAATTCCCAGCTGTCATTCTGACAGTTTGTCAGGATTACATTTTGAGGTTACCGCTGACTCCCCCCCCCCCCATCACAACTGCATACCAATCACCTCTCACACAACTGTGCTTAACCTCCATCCTCCCCCTTTCCTCCTGCTTTCACCACCTCTCCAACATGCCCGCTCTTCATTCGCTCTTCAAACTTGTGGTACATCCCCCCTAACTTTGCCCAGACAGGTACACAAACGTTCCTACCTCCAGCATGACACATCACAGGAAGCACCTCCATGGCTAACAGAGGACAGAATTAGAAATAGACTTGGACAGTGGCGTCTCTAGCGCTCATATTTGGGGGGGGACACATGGGGGGACAGGTCGAATTGTTTGTGAGCATGCGTAGGAATTTTGCGAGTCAGAATTGCTACAGACGATTGGAATTTCCGAAACCTTTTCCTATCGGAAAAATTGAGAACATGCTCTCAATTCTTTGCTGTTGGAAATTCGGTCAGCAAAATTCCGATGGAGCCTACACACGGTCGCATTTTCCGATGAAAAGCTCTCATCTGTCTTTTTCTGGCTGGAATTCCAATCGCGTGTACGCGGCATAAGGGAAAGGGGCTGATTTTAAAAGTTTAGTCCATTGCTTGGACCATTTGGGGTTTATTTGCTAAAACAGCTCTGCGTGGAATCCAATCAGCTTCTAACTTCAACTTGTTCAATTAAAGCGGTTCTGCACTGGTTTCATTTATTTTTATTTTTTTTTGGGCTATATGCCAAGGCCATATAGCTCAATTGGGGGACTTACCTGTTCCATCTTCCATCTCGATCGCCGCCGGTTTTCCTCCGATAAAATTCTTTATCTTCTTCTTGTCTGCTGGGGGCCATCTTGCCTGTGGGCATGTGAAACCCCACAGGCACTTTAGATGGCCCAGCATGCACCGCCGTTACTCGCGCGTGCGCAGTAACGGCACATCTGCCGACATCTCACGAGATTTCGGAAGATGTGTCCGAAATCTCGCGAGATTTCGGAAGATGTGGTCGAAATCTCGCGAGATTTCGGAAGATGCCCGCACTGACTCCTGGGATCAATGACACCAGATCCCAGGAGACAGTGCGGCGTGACGAGGATCCCCGCACAGACCCCGCCCACCCCCCGAAGAGACAGAAGACAGTCATCAATTACAAGGTAAGTAAAAGAATAAAAAAACACATTTCATTTAGTACTCTTTGCCTGATTTGGAAGGCAAAGAGATTTACTAAATGAAATGTGTGCCGAACCGCTTTAAGCTTTGATAATAAAATCTGGCAGCTGATTGGTTTCTTTGCAGAGCTGCACCAGATTTTGCACCCTCCAGTTCTAGTAAATCAATCCATGTGTGTCATGTTATACACATATTTAAAGGAGTTGTAAGAGCAGAAGGTTTTTTTTTATCTTAACGCATTCTATGCATTAAGATAAAAAGCCTTCTGTGTGCAGCAGCCACCCTTAACACCCTGAGTGAAAACAAATATTTCATTGCTGGCACTTGCTGTGACTTCTTTCTAGACCCTGTCCTAATAGTTTACTTTTAAAATATGTTTACAGACTGTATATTGTCATTTTCGAATCTTTCTTCAGCCAAATATTGCGGAATCTGACATACACTATATTATCAAAAGTATTGGGACGCCTGCCTTTACACGCACATGAACTTTAATGGCACCCCAGTCTTAGGCCCCTTTCACACTTATACGACTTGTCCCACGATTTGGGACTGCAAAGTAGCATGACAAGTCGTTCCCCATGATTTCCAATGACAGCCATTCATATTAGTATGACTAAGTCGCTCCGACTTCAAAGTAGTCCCAGCACTTACATAGGCATTCCTTGAAATTGTGGCAAAAATTGCGGCCACGAATCGCGGCAAAATCGCGCGACTTTGAAGTCGCACAAAGTCTGTAGGGTTCGATATTGAGTTGGCCTACACTTTGCAGCTATAACAGCTTCAACTCTTCTGGGAAGGCTGTCCACAAGGTTTAGGAGTGTGTCTATGGGAATGTCTGACCATTCTTCCAGAAACGCATTTGTGAGGTCAGGCAATGACATTGGACGAGAAGGCCTGGCTCACAGTCTCCGCTCTAATTCATTCCAAAGTTCAGGTCAGATCAGATCAGGTTGAGGTCAGGACAGTCAGGTTCCTCTATCCCAAACTCGCTCATCCATGTCTTTATGGACGTTGCTTTGTGCACTTTTGACAATACAGTGTATGTTAAATGCATAGTCTGGCCTAGTGTCAAATCCAGCTGGAGTGATGTGTATGCATTACATTTACGGAGTCATCTATACACATACCTGTGGCCATTTTGCCTTCAACCTCTCTGCTTCAAATTTGGCAACTTCCTTCCGATCATGAAAGGATACCAGCAGCTTCCATATACACAACACCACAAAGCCAATTAACACAATGGCGATAGAGACACCCGTTAGGATCATGGGAATATTTGGAGGTTCAGGACAATCTAGAGTTTGAAATTAAAATACAAAGAAAAGTAACATTAGAAAACACCCTGAAAATCTCAGAATGCGTACCTTATAGCAAATTAAATATGTGGTCTTGTGTAAAAAAAAACGTAGGACAAAAATGCCAATGTGTTTAAATTATGTACTTGAAGATACATCATTTTTGTATATATATATATATATATATATATATATATATATATATATATATATATATACCGTATATATATATCATAAATCACATCTACAATGACCTACAATGCATAGTGAGTTGCATGCTATTCATATTGGCAAATATTGGCTGGTCTACAAGCACTAGGTATAGATAGATAGATAGAAATAATGGTACATTGCCCTCAGAAGGCAACTCATGGATACCATAGTTATTTTATATACTTAAACAGCTGAAATTGTATGTACAGCCAAAAGTACTTATTTAATTTTTGGATAGCTAGGGGGAAGGACTAGAACCCCTACCTGGTTATTACTACTATTCCATGCTCAATTCAAGAGATTTTTCCTAGCTTATGGTTATAGTGACCATTTCACTGGAGAGGGAAAACATAATGGTCATAGACAGCAACAAAAAGTTGACAGTGGTTCTAACCTTCCTTACACTGCTAAAAGGTTTTAGATGGACATACACATTAACCACTTCAGCCCTGGAAGAATTTACACCCTTCCTGACCGGGCCATTTTTTGCGATACGGCACTGAGTCGCTTTAACTGACAAATGCGCGGTCGTGCAACGTTGTACTCAAACAAAATTGATGTCCTTTTTTGCCACAAATAGAGCTTTCTTTTGGTGGTATTTGATCACCTCTGCAGTTTTTATTTTTTGTGCTATAAACCAAAAAAGAGCGTCAATTTTGAAAATGTGCTATAATAAATATCCCAATTTAAAAAAAAAAAAAAAAAACTGTTCTCAGTTTAGGCCCATTTGTAATCTTTCTATTTTTGGTAAAAAAAAATAGCAATAAGCGTATATTGATTGGTTTGCGGAAAAGTTATAGCGCATTTTTATTATTTTAATTTTTTTTAGTAGTAATAGCGGCAAGCTGCGATTTTTATATCGGGACTGCGACATTGCGGCGGACAGATCGGACACTTTTGACACTTTTTTTAAACCATTGACATTTATACAGCAATCAGTGCTATAAATAGCCACTGATTACTGTATAAATGTCACTGGCAGGGAAGGGGTTAACACTAGGGGGCGATCAAGGGGTGTGTTCCCTCAGTGTGTTCTAACTGTGGGGGGATGGGACTGACTGGGGGAGGAGACTGATCAGGGGTTCCTATATACTAGGAGCACACGATCTGTCTCCTCTCCCCTGACAGGACGTGGATTTGTGTGTTTACACACACAGATCCATGCTCTTGCTCTGTCACGAGCGATCGCGGGTGCCCGGGCACGCGCATCAGTTTCTAAGTGGCGCGCCCCTTATACTCCTTACAGTGGCCACCGTACAGCTATGGCGATTCACGCAGGGGAGCCATTCTGCCGCCATCGAGCGGTCAGCATGTGGTTAAAGCTGAAAGTACAACTAAAGGAAAACTTTTTTTTTAAATTTTGGATAGAGTGGAGAGGGATTAGAACACCTGCCAGTTTTTATTGCTGTCTGTCCCCGTTAGCGAGATTTCACCCTCTCTATTTGTCCTGTTAAGTAAAAGAAAACCCCAAATTTTTGGGTTGTCCCCAGAAAAGTAATTAGAGGGGAAATCTTCCAATGAGCACACTAGTTCTGGTGATGTGGGGGTCCCCAAGGAAATTCCCTTAATTTGCAGTGATTTTCTCTCACTTCTTGTTTGGCTATGGGACAGGAAGTGAAGGGAGATCTCCGCAATGGGAAACAGATGGCGAAAAAAATCTGACAGGGGTTATAACCCTTCCCTATTCAATCCAAAATCAAAAAAAAAAGTGTTGTCTGTATTTCTACTTGAAGTTTAGTTAAAAAAAACATTGTTTGCTCTACACAGCTTTAGTTACATTACTTACCTGTCATGAGGAATGTCTCACAATGTGCAGGCCACAATTTCCACTGCAGTGCTGCCCTGTCATCTTCCTGCTGCTGAACTTCTAGCACTGTGGGCTTGAGGCCGGGCTCACACTGGTATGACGAGACAGTCGTACCACTTTGGACCCGACTTTGCCCTGCGACTTGAAGTCCGACATGCGTCCGACTTCAATGAACAGGGATCCAACTTGATCCCAGACAATACCAGGCACTGTGTCTGGTATGAATCTTTAGGGGGAACTTGACGCAAAATGTAAAAGAAAACGGCATGGGTTCCCCCTCGAAGAGCATCCCCCTCGAAGAGCATCCCAGGCCCTTCGGTCTGGTATGGATTTTAAGGGGAACCCCCACGCCGAAAATACGGCGCAGGGGTCCCCCCAAAATCCATACCAGACCCTTATCTGAGCACACAGCCCGGCAGGTCAAAGGAAAGGAGGTGGAGATGAACGAATGCCCCCCCTCCTGAACCATACCAGGCCGCATGCCCTCAACATGGGGGGTGGGGGGGGTGGCTGCCCCCCCACCCAAAAGCACCTTGTCCCCATGTTGATGAGGCCTCTTCCCGACAACCCGGCCGTTGGTTGTCGGGGTCTGCAGGCGGGGGGCTTTTCGGAATCTGGAAGCCCCCTTTAACAAGAGGGTCCCCACATCCAGGCCCCCCACCCTATGTGAATGAGTATGGGGTACATTGTACCCCTACCCATTCACCTAAAAAAAAAAGTGTCACAAAAAAACGCAGTACACAGGTTTTTAAAGTAATTTATTAAGGCAGCTCCGGCATCTCATCTGACTTCTTCTCCCCTCTCCAGCTCTTCTGCATCCTCTGCTGATGTCTTCTGCCTCTGCCACTTCTTCTCCACTCTCCGCTCATGTCTTCTAGCCATATCCGGTTCTTCTCCCACTGTCCGCTGTCTTCTGCCTCTGCCGGGTCTTATCCGCTGTCTTCTCGCTCTTTTGCTGGGTCTTCTCCTTTGTCTTCTCCCTTGTCTTCTCCCTCTGTTCTTCTTCCGATGTTGACTCAACGCTCTCTCCCGCTCTAATGCTGGGTGTGCGGTGTGCCACTACTTATATTGGAATGGGGCGGGGTCACCGGGTGACCTAATCCGGAGGCCCACCCCTTATGACGTCACCTCCTGGGGCATGATGGCCGGTGACATCATACGGGGCGGGCCTCTGGTGACCCCAGGGACAAGGGGTCAAGGTGACATGGGGATAAGGTGCTTTGGGTGGGGGGCGCAGGGCCCCCCTTCCCCAAAGAATCCACCCCCCATGGTAAGGGCATGCGGCCTGGTATGGTTCAGGAGGAAGGGGGGCGCTCGCTCGTCCCCAGCCCTTTTCCTGACCTGCCTTTTTTTTGGCGTGGGGGGGTTCCCCTTAAAATCGATGAAAAAAATATAAGAAATGTGGCGCTGGCAAATTAAATGAGCAACGACAAACACTATCAATATAATAAATACCAATAAAATTTAATTATATAAGATAAAATAGATAATGTTAAAATTGATAATGTAATATGTATAAAAATATTATTAAATATGTAAAAATGGAGCGCTTGAACAATTAATTAAAGGATATGATAAAAAGATCTTGATGAGAATTAATTAGTAAGAATACTATAAAAAATGTGGCGCTTTAATTCGGACCAGGAAACCAATCCTAAGGGGGAGGGAAACTCCAAAGAATGGTTCCACAGAAGCGTCTGCTAATTAATGTCAAAGTTCCAGCATGTATAGCAGTAACGTACCAAACCGTGCTATATCAATACATATGAGATAGATCAGAATGATCAATCCAAAGTGAGGCAGTGCAACAATTACTACATAAATTCATAAATTTAAATAAATAACAATAAATAATAAAGTGTATAAATAAATACACGTGATAAACACCCAGCCAATGCGTAAATCAATGAATAAGTTCCGTGAATAGTACGAAAATAGCTACGTACTGAGAAATGTGCAAAATGCAGTTAGTGAAAGAAAATTTTCAATTAGTGCAAAAAATGCAAAAATAGCAAGAAACATGCAAACAAATATGTGAAACAAAAATCAATCATACAAAAAATGTGAAAGTCCAAATAATGACTGTGTAAATTAATAGACATCCAGTGCACTCTAAATTGCTGTGCTAAAATAAAGTGTCCAGTGCAATCCAAATTGCCATTAGCGATTAAACTCCCATACACGATGCGATCGATATCTCCTGTGCAGTGGCTCTTCCTACTCAGAATATACTCTTTGTGTAGTGGTAGTGATCTTTTCCATGCAAGAAAGTGCCGATCCAAATTATTTTCCCCAGCCTCTTACCTTAAGGCAAGAGGGTAACAGCCTTTCAATAACAGGGAAGACAGATCACCTCCGTTGGGCTTCTCCAGATGGATATCCTTACTACCCTCTTACACTCTCTCCATAGATCCCGTGGACATGGGAACAGAAAGAGGGAGACATTCCATTGTGTAGAAATCAAAACCGGATTTTATTAAAAATAAAGTGAACTTACAGTTGATGCATAAAATTACAAGCAGCAGTATTGCAGAGCACGACCCCGGCTGAGATCGCACTTTGGTCACCTGACTCTGACTCCTCGCGCGTATCGTCACGCCCACGTGACTTTCTCAAAGGAATTTAGTCACGTGGGCGTGACGATACGCGTGAGGAGTCAGAGTCAGGTGACCAAAGTGCGATCTCGGCCGGGGTCGTGCTCTGCAATACTGCTGCTTGTAATTTTATGCATCAACTGTAAGTTCACTTTATTTTTATTAAAATCCGGTTTTGATTTCTACACAATGGAATGTCTCCCTCTTTCTGTTCCCATGTCCACGGGATCTATGGAGAGAGTGTAAGAGGGTAGTAAGGATATCCATCTGGAGAAGCCCAACGGAGGTGATCTGTCTTCCCTGTTATTGAAAGGCTGTTACCCTCTTGCCTTAAGGTAAGAGGCTGGGGAAAATAATTTGGATCGGCACTTTCTTGCATGGAAAAGATCACTACCACTACACAAAGTGTATATTCTGAGTAGGAAGAGCCACTGCACAGGAGATATCGATCGCATCGTGTATGGGAGTTTAATCGCTAATGGCAATTTGGATTGCACTGGACACTTTATTTTAGCACAGCAATTTAGAGTGCACTGGATTAATTTACACAGTCATTATTTGGACTTTCACATTTTTTGTATGATTGATTTTTGTTTCACATATTTGTTTGCATGTTTCTTGCTATTTTTGCATTTTTTGCACTAATTGAAAATTTTCTTTCACTAACTGCATTTTGCACATTTCTCAGTACGTAGCTATTTTCGTACTATTCACGGAACTTATTCATTGATTTACGCATTGACTGGGTGTTTATCACGTGTATTTATTTATACACTTTATTATTTATTGTTATTTATTTAAATTTATGAATTTATGTAGTAATTGTTGCACTGCCTCACTTTGGATTGATCATTCTGATCTATCTCATATGTATTGATATAGCACGGTTTTGTACGTTGCTGCTATACATGCTGGAACTTTGACATTAATTAGCAGACGCTTCTGTGGAACCATTTTTTGGAGTTTCCCTCCCCCTTAGGATTGGTTTCCTGGTCCGGATTAAAGCGCACCACACATTTTTTATAGTATTCTTACTAATTTATTCTCATCAAGATCTTTTTTATCATATCCTTTAATTAATTGTTCAAGCGCTCCATTTTTACATATTTAATAATATTTTTATACATATTACATTATCAATTTTAACATTATCTATTTTATCTTATATATTTAAATTTTATTGGTATTTATTATATTGATAGTGTTTGTCGTTGCTCATTTAATTTGCCAGCGCCACATTTCTTATATTTTTTTCATCTATTTTTGGTGTGGGAACACTTTAATGGTGGCTGCGGCAGCTATTCCTACCTAGTTATATATTGTTTTTTTTCATATTGATCCCCCTTTGGTGGTTTGCGGATTTGGTTCCCCCCTGTACGCATATTCCCCTTAAAATCCATACCAGACTGAAGGGCCTGGTATGCTCTTGGAAGGGGAACCCATGACGTTTTTTTATTTATTAGGCATTGAATTCCCCTTCAAGATCATCAGAGCACAAGTCGCATTCCAAAGTTGGATCAGTTAAGACGGCGACCCGACTTTGATCCGATATTCAATGGGCTGAAGTAGGATCAAAGTCGGACCAAAGTAGTGCAGGGAGCATTTTCAAAGTCGGACCGACTTGTGTGTGACCAGTTAAGACAGCTCCCATAGGGAAACAGTCGGAGCGCTTGTCGTACAAGTGTGAACCCGGCCTCAATAGCCCCAGGTCTCCAGGCTCAGCTGCACTAAAGATGATCCGACAGGGACATGCCCACTCCTGTCCTCTCTGCCTTTGAGAAAAGTATTTTTTTTTGATTACACTACCTATTACACAATCTGTGAACAGGGGAGAGTGTGATCAGTCACAGGAGTCACTTCCTATAGAAGAGGACAGGACAGTCCTGCAGTGAGAATTTCTACAGAATCCAGCAGTCTGCACATGATGGGGCATCCTTCATTATAGGTAAGTATTGTAACTAAAGGTGTAAAGAAAAAAAATGCTTTTTAGATAAACTTCAGCTTAAAAAAAATTTTTTTTTTTTCTTTTCTATTGCTGTAGCTCAAAAAAGCATGCTTGTAAATTTAAAGTGATGTCTGAGAAATAACTTTGCATAATGATGACTAAATAGTATCTGACGGACTATTCTGCAACCACTAGATGTCACTGTGAGCTAAGCGCTGCTTTGTAGACATATTGCAGACCTGAGGATATTAAACAGCTGTTATCAGACAAAACAAGGTATTGAGAAATATATTCGGAGACAAATCCTCTTTCATGTAGCAAACGGGATAAACATCTGAATGGCTTTATTGTGGCTCTAATAATGTTTGGCATAAACTACTATTGATGAAAGATGAACAAAACTGACAGCTTTCATTCCTTTAAAATTTTGTTTAAAATATTTTTTTTTTGGGTTCAATTTGCTTTATATGACTCCTTAGGGTAATGGAAGCTCCTTTTAACTATCCTGAACCTATCCTTTATGCCAAAAACAGCCCCTTATTACTTCCGTTATTTGACAGTATAGTTTCCATTATTACAGTAGACAAATAATAAATATACTGAAAAAAAAAAAAAATATGAAGAACATTAAATAAAATAAGCTAAACTACCCTAAATGCACAAAAAGCCCCCAAAACATCCTCTGAATTGGGATCTCCAAACTTTCTAAACAAGGGGCCAGTTTACTGTCCTTCAGACTTTAAGAGGGCCGGACTGTGCCCATTGGGAGTAGAAAAGGTCCCAGTGGGAATAAACAATGCCCCATCTTTGGTGTCAGTGGAAGGAATAGTGCCCCATTGTTTAGTGTCATTGGGTCCCATTGTTGGTGTCAGAGGGGGTAACTATGCCCCACTGTTGGTATCAGTAGATGAAAGAGAGTGATAGGTATCCTGGGAGCTGCACATCAAGTCAAAGCCTGCTGTGTGATGGTGAATGCCAGTCTCAGCCTGGACCCCCGCCAGGCCACGCTACTAACGTATTTCACTCCGCCCACTGGAGCTTACTCAAGGAGCAGGAGAAGACTTGGACTTGATGTGCGACTCCCGGGACACCTATCACTCTCTATCATTGCCTGGAGTATAGACGAGCTTCCTTCCCGGCCATCACTCACAGCGGTGGGCACAGGACTTTCTTCCCATACAGCCTGAGCGGCTCACACACATATCTTGGTACGCTATCAGTAGATGAAAACCTTGCCCCAAGGGATGGATAAAAATGTGTTGTGGAGAAATTGAGACGAGCTTTGATGTTCTTTTTGCTCAGCAGTGGTTTTCTCCTTGGAACTCTGCCATGCAGGCCATTTTTGCCCAGTCTTTTCCTGATGGTGGAGGCATGAACGCTGACCTTAACTGAGGCAAGTGAGGCCTGCAGTTCCTTGGCCACCTCTAAATAATGATGTGTAGCTTTTAAGGATTTTCTTTTTAAGCAACTATCACCAGAGAAATTAAGCAGTTTTACTTTGCCAGAAACACCCTGTCTGTTCATTTACTGTTAATAAAATAGGAATAGGAGGAAATAACTACCAAAACATCTCATGTAAACAGTATCCTTTTAATCTGAATTTAAAATACAACTAAACGTAACATTAGATTTATTTTGGATAGAGTGGAGATGGATTAGAACCAGTCAGGTCTTCATTGCTGTCTGTGTCTCCTTTAGGGAGGTTCACCTTATTTGTCATGTTTACTGTCATCCTCAAAAGTCAAAGTAAAAGAAAGTCCCAAATTTTGGGTTGTCTCCAGAACAGTAATAGAGAGTAATTCTGCCACGGGAACACTAATTTTGGTGACCATGGCGACAACTGTGTCTTGGAATAACCAGGGTTAATTATTAGGTGTTCCTTGGTAAATCCATCATGGTGGGATACATAATTTTAGTGGTCTTGATTGTATAAGTTCATGTTTTGTTTAAATATGTATCTTCTCCTGAAGAGGGAGCAATGCATGGTCCGAAACACGTTGAGGTATATGGATTTTAAAAAACGTGGGACTTTTGTTTATCTAACATTATTGTGATCCACCTTCTTACGCTGCACTGTATGGACTCCCATCATCCAATATTATTGTTATTGAGTGTGGTACACCCAACCTTGGGATGTGTTTTTGAAGACCTTTTGAAATTCAAATGTGGATTCCTATGTCCTCCGGAACACAAATTGGCGCTTTCTTGGCCACTCGCCAGAGTGAGATGCCTACGATGATTTCAGTTTTCCTGTTCGCCTTCCAGTACTCTAAAGCCCCATACACACGGTCGGACAATCCGCGGACCAGGTCGGTCGGATCCTGTCCGTCATACTTTGTCTGATGTTGGTTTTGCGTACACACAGTCGGACAAAGTTGTCGGAAAATCCGATCATTCTGAACGTGGTGACGTTTGTTGCCTACGACGGGACTACGTAGAGGCTAGTAGCCAATAGCTTTGGTCTTGTAATGTGATCTGAGCATGCGTAGCACTTTGTCCGGTCGGACAACCGTACACACGATCGGATTTGGTGTGATCGGACCGGGTTGTCGGCAAATCTATCCAGCAGGAGATAAGACTTTGTCCGTCGGACAATCCGACGTACACTGTCCGATGGTGCATACACACGGTCTGATTTTTCAACAACATTGTCCGATCGGACAGAATCCATGAAAAAGTCCGACCGTGTGTATGGGGCTTTAGAATTTCTTCGCCTTTGTTATGTTTTTCAGTATACATTCTCTTGTGAGGCTTTGCAGTCAGCTGCTGGAAGAGGGAACTATGTATACATATACACTATACTGTCAAAGGTATTGGGACACCTGTCTTTACACACACATGAACTTAAATGACATCCCAGTTTTAGTCCGTAGGGTTTAATATTGAGTTGGCCCACCCTTTGCAGCTATAACAGCTTCAACTCTCCTGGGAAGGCTATCCACATGGTTTAGGTGTGTATCTATGGGAATATTTGACCATTATTCCAGACGCGCATTTGCAGGCTGTATAACTTAAAATGGGGGAGAATTTCTATGCCTGGGAAACACAGCTGCCAAATACAGCTGATGCGTAATAAGAATGACTGTATGTGCTACTTGCAAAATCCCACGTAAATTAGGATGCCCCTGTAGGCAGACTGTTTACATCCAGGGTTCTATGCCTGTAGGCATGTAGGTTTACTCTAATAGGGGCATAGATTAACATATACATTCTTAAGATGCAACATCTATGGAAGGTTCTTCACAGATAATGGTTTCTTAAAGTGATTTTTATATACTTCCTGTTCATAAGGTTCAACTCACTAAGCTGTAATAACCTTTACCTGCCATAATGACCTTTATTTCCTGAAAATAAAAATTGTTATGGCAAATAATGTATACGTTGTAGTTTAGTTATGTGAGTCTTTAGTCAGGTAACATCAAAGTTCAGAATTGTTTTCAGTTATGTTCAGCTTGTCACAGTCTCTTGAATCAGTCAGTCCAAGTAAAACTGATGTGATTTTTATGTGTCTCAGGGATGTGGGTGAATTACGTGAACTTGCATTTCCAAATCTGCACACAACAAGATTGGGAACACACATCTAATAGCGAGAACGGTCAAATTCCAAAGTAGGTGAAAACCGAGTTGAGAAAATTTTGGTTATCTTCAAGAGATGGGATGATTGTGTCATTTTGGTGCAGACAATCCCACCACAGGAGATGGCTCTACACACTGCCTTTGTCAGTTTGGATGTTGGGGAGATTTCCTTTCACTTTCTGTCCCCCAGATACAACTTTGTAATAGGTGAAAGATTTGCCCTCGCCTCCCGTTCTGGTGACAAGTGTAAAATTATGGATTTCCAATCACTTTTCTGTAGACAATGGTAACAAGAAGGGTGGATTTTGCAATGGAGACATATAGACAGAAACAAACCCTTACAGGGATTCTACGTATTCTCTAATCTACCCAATACTTAGCTAGAGCTAAATCTAAAGTAATGCTGGGTCACCTGTACAAAATACTAAGCCTGTAAAAGAAGTTCTATACTTAGCGGTGGCTCATGTGTTTGAACCCCCGCTTTGCTGCTCCCATGAATATGCAATATCTATTCCCCTGCCACAGACACTAGGGGTTAATTTACTAGAACTGGAGTGTGCAAAATCTGGTGCAGCTGTGCATGGTAGCCAATCAGCTTCTAACTTTAGCTTGTTCAATTCAGCTTTGTCAAAAAACCCGGAAGCTGATTGGTTTCTATACAGGGCTGCACCAGGTTTTGCACTCTCCAGTATTACTAAATCAACCCCATTGTCTTCTCCTGCCAGCTTTTATGTATATACCTCACTAAAGCATTGATCACTCATATTCATTGGATAGCTTGCCCATATAGGCAACATTTTATAGGAAAATTCACGCAAGAGTCTTACAACATGATATAGAAAATGAAAACCCTTGAGCAAAACAAGCCATTTGGCAAGGCAATACACGTAATTTGACTGAAATGTTTGCACGGCATTCTGTCGGCTCAAAGGCTCTCATTTTCATTCTTTAGAAATTGATCAGAGTGTCATGTGACACTTCAGCTTTGAGACAGCTGGGAAATGCTGACAGATGAACAGACTGATGATTGCTCAGGGGATTCCACGTCAGACAACACCAGAGAAGGACTGTGATTTACAAAAATGTAATTCAAAATACTTCCCTAGAGGCAAGCCACCACCCTGGCCATCACTGTATTAGCTGACCTTGTAAGTAACGGTGAGCTGCAGGAAACAGGTGATCACATCTAGAGGACAGCACATGACCATCACACCTATTTGAGATGGACATCCCATTCCCAAACCAGGCACAACAATATGGGGTTGGTCCCCCCCCCTATTTTGTGCCTATAACTCTCTTTTGGGAGAGCTTTCCACAACATTTTTGAGTGTGCTTGTGGAAATTTGTGCCTAGTCAGTCAAGAGAACATCTGTGAGGGCAGGTACGGATATTGGTTGAAAAGATCTGGCTCACAATCTAATGCATCCCAAAGGTGTTCACCTGGGTTGAAGCCAGCCCAGTCTGCCAAACCCATCAAACCATTATCTTTATGGAGCTGACTTTCTGCCCAGGGGCACAGTCAAGATGTAAAAGAAAGGGATCTTGCATATACTCATCTTGTAACTATGTGTGATGATGCCCCATAGCAAACCAATTAAAGGGCCCACTGCCTCCCATCTAGTGATGTTGTATACTAATTGCTTTCATTGCAATTGTTGTAGAGCAGTGGCGGTCAACTTAGTGAATAAAGATGGCTGTGAGTGTGGCCCGAGATGTCCAGAGAGCGGAACAATACCATAAAATGTGCGTTAAGCACACAGCTCCGAACATACTGTTTGTTCCGTTTTGCCGCATTGCAGTACATCAGCAAAAAATGTGCAGGTCCATTAATTGTTGCTTTGACATGCATTGGCAGCCTATTCTTAATGAATGGGCTGCCCTAACACAAGGCATGTTACGTGTGCATTAATGCATCGCAGTGGACCATATACAGTAGGTGTAAACAGGCCCTTAACCACTTGCTTACTGGCACTTAAACCCCCCTCCTATCCAGACCAATTTTCAGCTTTCAGCACTGTCGCATTTTTAATGACAATTGCGCGGTCATACAACACTGTACCCTAATGACATTTTTATCATTTTTTTCCCTCAAAAATAGCTTTCTTTTGGTGGTATTTGATCACCTCTGCGATTTTTATTTTTTGTTAAAAAAAAATGTAAAAAACAGAATAAAAAAAAAAATGTTTTTTTTTTTTTTTAATTTTGTTATAAAAATTTGTCTGTCATTGATGTACGCTGATGAGGCGGCAGTGACAGGCACTGACGGGTGGCAGTGATGGGCAATGATGGGTGGCAGTGATGGGTACTGATGGGTTACACTGATAGGCAGCACTTTTAGGTGCCACTGATTGGCAGCACTTGTGGGCATTGACAGGTGGCACTTGTGGGCATTGACAGGTGGCACTTGTGGGCATTGACAGGTGGCACTTGTGGGAATTAACAGGTGGCAGTTATGGGCATTGACAGGTGGCACTTGTGGGCATTACATAATTGCCTCTGACTTTTCGGGACCGATTTCCCTTTAAAATGAGCTGGTGATCGGCTTTTTTTTTTTCTCCTCCGCTGTCAGCGCGAGGAGAAAAAAAAACGATCACGGAGCTTTTGTTTTCATCATGTGATCAGCTGTCATTGGCTGACAGCTGATCACATGGTAAGGGGCCGGGACCCGCCCCTTACTCGGATCGCTGATCACACGAGTCTCAGAGATCACAGAATTGACATCCGCGCTGTGGCCATCATTCGGCTATAGCGCGGATGTTAAGTGGTTAAAGTAGTTGTAAACCCTTACAGACCACTTTAGAATAAAGGAAAACCTAGATTAAGGCTTACCTGTAGGTGCAAGAAATATCTCCTTAACCTACACGGTTAAGGAGATATTTTTCTAAAAACGGACTCAGGAGCGCGCCTGCAAGGTAACCACCTCAGGAGAGCGCTTCTTCTAGGGGGTTATCTGATGCCAGGAAGAACCGCGAGAGCCGCCGGGTGACCCCAGAAGAGGATGTTTGGGGCCACTCTTTGCAAAACGAGCTGCACAGTGGAAGTAAGTATGATATGTTTGTCATCTAAAAAAATGATCCTTTACAATCACTTTAACACAATGCATGGCATTGTGAATGGCACTCCAATGCACAATACAGTAGAGACAAAAGTACAATGCAGTGCACCACAACACACATAATGTATGTAAAAAAAAATGTCATGTGCATTTTGTTGTCCTTTTGCATGCTGGGTGACTTTAACCACTTGCCGACCAGCTGCCGCAGTTTTACTGCGGCAGAGTGGCACGGCTGGGCGAAACGACGTTATGTTACGTTGCTTCGCCCTGTGGCCACTAGGGGTACCCGCTGCTCGCCCCCGGAGCCGATGTGAGTGCCCGGCGGTCGTGATCACCACTGGGCTCCCGCGATTGCTGGTGGCACATGAGAACCCGGATCTGTGTATGTAAACACACAGTTTCCGGTTCTCTTAGGGGAGAAGAGACTGATCGTCTGTTCATACATAGTATGAACAGCGATCTGTCATCTCCCCTAGACAGTCCCCCCCCCCCCCTTCAGTTAGAACACAGAGAGGGAAAAAAATTAACCCCTTGATCGCCCCTAGTGGTTAACCCCTTCCCTACCAGTGACATTTTTACAATAATCAGTGCATTTTTATAGCACTGGGCGTTGTATAAATGCCAATGATCCCAAAAATGTGTCAAAAGTGTCCGATGTGTCCGCCATAATGTCGCAGTCCCAATAAAAATCACAGATCGCCGCCATTACTAGTAAAAAAAAAAATAATAAAAATGCCATAAAACTATCCCCTATTTTGGAGACGCTATTACTTTTGTGCAAACCAATCAATATACGCTTATTGCGATTTTTTTTACCAAAAATATTTAGAAGAATACATATCGGTCTAAACTAAAAATGTTTTTTTAATATATTTTTGGGGGATATTTATTATAGCAAAAAGTAAAGATATTGTTTTTTTAAAAATCGCTCTTTTTTTGTTTATAGCGCAAAAAATAAAAAATGTAGGGGTGATCAAATACCACCAAAAGAAAGCTCTATTTGTGGGAAAAAAAGACGTTGATTTTGTTTGGGTGCAATGTCGCACTACCGCGCAATTGTCAGTTAAAGCAGCGCAGTGCCGTATCGCAAAAAGAGCTCTGCTCTTTGGCCAGTCAAATGGTCCGGGGCTTAAGTGGTTTAAAAAAAAAAATATCCTTTAGAATCACTTTAACACAATGCATGGCATTGTGAATGGCACTCCAATGCACAATACAGTAATAATAATACATAATGTATGTAAAAAAAAAAAAAAATGTCATGTGCATTTTTGTTGTCCTTTGCTGTACATTTGCATGCTGAGTGACTTTAAAGAAGTACTGTACTAAAAGTAAAGCTTTAAAAAAAATCATTCCCTACTTTTCTTTTACCATAAATGTTTATATTTTCCTTTTTTTATATTTCTGGATGCAGAATTCAGCGTAAAAATAAATTGCCAATATACAGTTTGAACATATATCTTGTAATAAGACTCTATACGATGGATCATATGGGAGGGATCTGCGGCACAGGCTTCGAACGCGTCTTAAAATTCAATCAATATGTCTTTCCACGCTGTATATTTGCCTGCTTTGCATAAACCTGATAATGGGCACTGCTTATAAAAACATATTTCCGCGCTCCCTGTCAGCGGTAAACGAGATAAGATATATGCACTAAATAGCCGTATTGTGTTTGCCAGCCATTTTGTTAGGCCAGCTCAATTTGTCACATTTCCACCGCTCACATTATAATCTGTGACAGACAATATTAAATGCCTACCGTTTTGGCGCAGGTTATAAATGACTTTCTTTCCGAGCTCGTCCGTGGCCATCCAAAATGTAATAGCACATTCATTTTCACCTTGCATGCTACAGAAAATAGATTTATCCTCGGAGAAATCTGAAGGGATGAGAAGGGAAAGAGACAGCTGAAATAAAATGCATGACATCAAAACAAAAGGTCTGATGGATTGTCATGTCAAGTCCAAGCTCACCAATGGTTAAGATGGAAGCAGACGGAGAAAATTGCCCGAGAAAGTTCAATATTTCTTTGTTTTTTTTCCCCCTGTCTTGGTTACAGGGACATACCTGCGTCTGGCTTTGATTATTCTTGTCTAAGTACATTCCGGATATGTCAGTCACCGCTGCTCATCTGAAGCACAAAATGGCCGCCTAATTCGGCAACCCTTAACAATGTGACTTGGACTGAGCCAGAAGCACATAATAGTCTCATTTGTGTTAAAAGGCAACCGAGTGTTTTCTATTACTTCCAGTTACCTGTTCGGTCTTAGCAAAAATTCTTTTATCAAGGGATAGTGATACCCCAAGGCGGCGTCTTACCATGCATGGCTTGCTATAGATTGTCACAACAGTTGGAATCACTTAAGTAACGAAAACCAGGAATGTCAACCCTGTGAAATGCGAGTCGCTTGCAGAAAGAAGAGGAAAAGTTATTTATGGTTAAGGTCTCTCTGAGTGATGTATTACTCCCTGCTTAGTGGCAGATACACGCTGATAAGATCCTGTACATGGCTGGAGAATAGATTGTAACTGTGGCTAAAACAGCTTTTATATTTTATGTGTTATTACAGGAAAGCCACTGAGTGCTTCCAGTAAGAATTATTTGTGTGCCTGTAATGTAATGCCTACCTGAAACAATTGTTTAGATTTGGTTTCAGCATTTTTACATACACTATATTACCAACAGCATTGGGACACCTGCCTTTACACGCACATGAACTTTAATGGCATCCCAGTCTTATGCCGCGTACACACGATTGGAAATTCCGCCGGCAAAAGACAGAGGTGAGCTTTTGGTCGGAAAATGCGACAATGTGTAGGCTCCATCGGACTTTTGCTGGCGGAATTTCGGCCAGCAAAAGATTGAGAGCATGTTCTCAATTTTTCCGACGGAAAAAGTTTCTATCGGAAATTCCGATCGTCTGTGGCAATTCCGACACGCAAAATTCGAGGCATGCTCGGAAACAATTTGACGCATGCTCGGAAGTAAGGATGAGCTCAGGCGTGTTCGCATGGTCCATGTGCAGAGCCTGCCAGGAAGTTGGCGCAGCGCTGCGATAATCACAGGCAGTGGGACATTGCCCCGATGCGTGGCTGCAGAGATCGGGTAATGTCTCACTGCCTGTGATTAGCGCAGCGCTGCGCCGACTTCCTGGCAGGCTCTGCACGTGGACCATGCGAACGCGCCTGAGCTCATCCCTACTCGGAAGCATTGAACATCATTTTTGTGGCTCGTCGTAGTGTTGTACGTCACCGCGTTCTTGATGGTTGGAATTTGGTGTAACCGTGTGTAGGCAACACAAGCTTGAGCGGAATTCCGTCGGAATTCCCTTGGAAAAACATCCAAGGCTTTTCCGACGAGAATTTCCAATCGTGTGTACGCTGCATTAGTCTGTAGGGTTCAATATTGAGTTGGCCCACCCTTTGCAGGTATAACAGCTTCCACTCTTCTGGGAAGGCTGTCCACAAGGTTTAGGTGTGTGTCTATGGGAATATTTGACCATTTTTCCAGACGCATATTTGCATGAGGCTGTATAACTTAAAGAGAATTTACGTGCCTGGGAAACAAAGCTGCCAAATACAGCTGATGCGTAATAAGAATGACTGCATGGGCTACTTGCAAAATCCCACGTAAAGTAGGATGCCCCTGTAGGCAGACTGTCTACATCCAGGGTTCTATGCCTGTAGGCATGTAGGTTTACTCCAATAGGGGCATAGATTAACATATACAGTCTTAAGATGCAACATCTATAGAAGGTTCTTCACATGTAATGGTTTCTTAAAGTGATTTTTATATACTTCCTGTTCATAAGGTTCAACTCACTAAGCTGTAATAACCTTTACTTGCCATAATGACCTTTATTTCCTGACCATTTTTCCATAAGCAGATTTGTGAGGTCAGGCACTGATGTGAACGAGAAGGCCTGGCTCGCAGTCTGCGCACTAATTCATCCCAAAGGTGTTCTATCATGTTGAGATCAGGACTCTGTGCAGGTCAGTCAAGTTCCTCCACCCCAAACTCGCTCATCCATGTATTTATGGACCTTGCTTTGTGCACTGGTGCGCAGTTATGTTTGAACAGAGAGGGGCCATCCCCAAACTGTTCCCACAAAGTTTGGAGCATGAAATTGTCCAAAATGTCTTGGTATGCTGACGCCTTAAGAGTTCCCATCACTGGAACTAAGAGGCCAAACCCAACCCCTGAAAAACAACCCCACACCATCAGTGGCGGCCTGGCTATTATGGTTGCACTGGCGCCTCCCCTCTCTATCCATGCGTCCGGCACCCTGATCTACATGCAGGGCGCCAGACGCATGGCTTCCAATCAGGTTTTTTTTTTAAGCACGTAATTAGAGCCAGAGGCTCTAATAGTCTTCATAAAAGGGAGTACTGTGCCTGAAGCCCACCCAGTTGAGTAACACTGATTCTCCTTCCAGGCCAATCAGGAAGCGAGTTGTGAGACCCGTCACCCGATTGGCCAAAAAGAGATCCAATCGGATTGGCTGACAGGAGGAGGAGGGAGGAGACACAGGGGAAGCGAGGAAGCAGCCAGAGAGAACAGCCAGGAGAGAAGCTGACGCCACCTGCCACCCAGAGCACTGCCCGCTAGATGGGGTAAGTGTGGGGCCCCGACTACTGACTGACCAGCCGCCACTGCTCACCATAACCCCCCCCCCCCTCTACCAAATGATTTGGACCAGTAACGTCCATAAGGACATAGATGAGCGAGTTTGCGGTAAAGGAACTTGACTGGCCTGCACAGAGTCCTGACCTCAACCAGACATCCAACATCAGTGCCTGAGTTCAAAGATGCGCTTCGCACATGCACAGTAGGAAACCGGCTGTGAAGCTGTGGGGGGGGGGGGGGTTAACTCCTCTTTCATTGCTCTGTAACCTATTTTACATGAACTTGTTTTTAAGGTGTTTTCCTGCCTCCTTGTCCTTTCTGGGCCTCTCACTTTTGGAATGAGCAGTGTGCTATAGTTATGGTCATGTACACTACTCTATGCACTCTACAAAATCCCATACTCCATAATCCATCTCGGGAGGGAGCAAGAGAAGGTGGCTTCATTCTTACATACAGTGGGACTGTGGTGAACAAATGTAGTCACCATCTAACAGGAATTGGATCACAACAGCAATCAAAATAAAAAAAAATTGAGATTTGAAGGTGACTGAGAGCAATATAAGGTACTTTTTGGAGTTAATAATACATACATGAATAGAATTTCTTTTAAACCAGAGTTTAATGTCACCTTAATCACAAATTGGCTATTGGACAATCTGACTACAGTAAAATGAAAATAAGTGCTGGAAGAGTTGCAGCAGTCACTCCGTATCGCTACAGCTGTGCCAATAACTGATAGCTGTGGATTAAAGTGGTTGTAAAGGCTGAAGGTTTTTTACCTTTCTATTCTATTCTATGCATGAAGGTAAAAAACATTCTGTGCGCTGCTCCCCCCACAGTTCCCCCTAATACTCACCTGAGCCCCCTTTCAATCCAGCAATGTCCCGGGTCTCTCTCTCCTCATTGGCTGAGGCAAGCAGCGGAAGCCATTGGCTCCAACTGCTGTCAATCACAGCCCGTGAGCCAATGAGGAGAGAGTGGGGGCGGGAGCTCTGTGTCTTATAGATGCTTAGAGCCAGGCTCGAGAGCGAGCATGCACCAGGTCAAGGGGAAGGAGTCAGGACCACGGGCGGGGGACCGAAGAAGAGAAGCAAAATCACTGCACAAAGCAGGTTTTTTTTACTTTTTTACATTTTCTATATGGTGGAATTATTTATAATAATTATAAGTAATTATTATTTTTGCTAAAAAAAAATGTTTTTGTTCCTCTTTGAAGAATCCTTTCCGGGCTATTAGTCCTCTTTCTCTCCAAATATATTTTTTCTATAGGTTTTTTAAACTATGCTTTTAGTATCACTTTAATTGTACATTGGTCTGTTTATAACTCATGCCCCCTTCCAGTTAAATGGGATGAGAATATTCATTAACATCAGCGTATACAGTCAGTTCTTGATTGCTGGCAGGAATGCTTTTATCATTCTAAAAATGGGGCAGATACCCTGAGCTCCATCCTTACTAACAGCTCCTACTGGACTATTATTTCTAACAGCCGGCACCGCTGCACCTGCATCTGATTGGATACAGGTGTTTGGCTAACAATTTTCTGACAGACTAATTCCACAAAATTCAATTCAACAATCAACTTTTGTTGAACAAAACAGTGCCAGTAGGGCCAAACACTACTCAAATTTTGGCAAAGCCAGCCGGAATCAGCAGAAATTTGAACAGTATATGACCAGCTTAACACAGAATTCTACACATGTACGAAACCAGATAAGATGAGACCTTTTAGTGTTATGCCGCATACACACGGTCGGATTATGGAAAAAGTCAGATCGGATTATGTTGTCGGAAAATCCGATCGTATGTGGGCCCTAGCGGGCTTTTTTCGTTGGAATTTCCGACGGAAAAAATTTGAGAGCAGGATCTAAAATTTTCCGACAACAAAATCCGATTGAACTTTTTCTGATCGTGTGTAGAAAATTCCAATGCACAAAGTGCCACGCATGCTCAGAAGAAATTTGGAGACAAAAGCTATTGGCTACTGGGCTCTACGTAGTCCCGTCGTACGTTTTATAAGCCACCTCGTTCGGAATGATCGGATTTTCCGACAACTTTGTCCAACCGCGTGTGTGCAACACAAGTTTCGGACAAAATACGTTGGATTTTGTGGTCGGAATGTCCGACCGTGTGTACGGGGCATTACTTTTTTATAGTGGGTGGCACAGTGACATCATTTGGTGCCAAGAATGACATCATTCCCATGTAGGTTCAACATAACCCTGTGAAAGAATATCTTTGAAAGCTTTATTGCAATACCAGTTACTACAAGCATACTACTTACTACAAACTTGTTACTACGAACCTTGATCTTTGCTGACCGTGACATCCATTAGGTGACATGTCTCTGCACATGCTGCTCTTTTCTCCTCCTCTGAAAACAGATGGCATTCTACACAGGGTCTAGGAGAAACAACATACAGCTCATCAGTTACTAAGAATGAAGACAACATACGTGTCCCAGCCAACACCGAGCCAAGCATTCTATTGTGAACTTTCGCAGGACCTAAGTCATTGTGCTGAAAGCAGCTTTAAAAAGTCTCCACTATCTCATGAATTGCATAGATATCCTGCAGGCTAGCTTTGTCAGACTATCCTGGATGATAAACAGCTCTTTAGTCATCTTACCTGAATTCAATGCATAATCAGTTTTTTTCATAGCTTAGATGTCATGTTCCAGACTCCTAACCTTGCTCCTGTCACTGCCCGAGGGCCCTAAATTCATCAAAACTCTATTTAGAGTATTGCATTCAAAGGGATCTGGTAAATAGGGCAATGCTTTAAAAATAATGAAGTGGCTTCATCTACATTTATTTACACCAAGGGGTCCTAGCAAAATCATTACCTGGGCCCCTCTAGCTTAAAAGAAATTCCTGCTACGCAATATTCTAAGCTATAAAAGATCTTTTAGTGCAGATTTTTAATTTTTTTTTATAGGAATCAAAATTTGAAAATATTTTTTATTTATCACAGTGACGTTATAAACTTCACATGAGATTTAGGCCTCATACACACTGACGTTTTAACAGCGGCTTTTTTGAGATTTTTTTGATGCTTAAGAAGGCAACTCCATGTTATTCAATGGGCTCATACACACCATGGCGTTTTTGAGCTGTAACAGGCATGGTCGCGCTAAAGCTGTTTTGATGCTGACGCCGAAAAAAGCTAAAAAAAATTGAAAATGTTTATGTGGGTAATTAGAGAATGGAAAATAGCAGAGGGATGTTTTTTAAAAGAAAAACGCGCCTTAGCGTTAACGCTTAAAAACTACGTTAAACGTGCATTGACGCCAAATCAAAATGCTAATAAAATTGCGTTTTTAACAATGCTTTTTTTCCAGGTGTTGTTACTAGCTTTACAGCCCGTTTTTTTAAAACGTCCATGTGTATGAGGCCTTACAGTTCATAAGATACAGGTTGGTAGTTGACTTTAGAAGTTACATTCGGGTTAAGAGTAGTGGTCAGCTTGGGTTTGGTCCAAACCCAGAAGGCAGATGTTATTCCTGAGCCTATGAGTTGCAGCTGGAACATTCTCCACCCCACAGCTGCATGTATACAAAGGGTCAGGGATGTATATGATACCATCAATCTAACAAGGCCATATTAATTCCATTGAAAAGGAATGTGTGGCCTCACAGAGTAGAGTCAATGGGTGTGAAGTTTAAAGCAAAATGAATACCATCATCCAAAATTTGCCAAAATTTTAATGGAAAGCTTTTTAGGAAACCTCTATTCCATATTAATTTCATAACATTGATCAATGCCATATGGCTATTTGGCAATATTATGTCAATTATGTCACTGACAGCTGACTTCCAGGTTTACCCGAACATAGGTTTGAACTGAACCCAGAGTCGATTACAACTTTATCCCGAGTCAAAAGCTAATGTAAAAGTATATCTAAAGGCAATTGTTTTGGAAAAAAAATGTTTGTGCTTTACATATACTTTTTACGTTTTTATGTGGTACTGTATGTGGAGGTTAAATATTAGGTTAGGTCAGCAGGTGGCTATTACGAATTCAGGTGTGATACTTAAAGGAGAAGTAATTCTCTTGTGGATCACAGGAGTGCAGTTTGTATTGCACTCCTGTGACCTGTTTTCGTGATAGCGG
Organism: Lithobates sylvaticus; assembly: GCA_028564925.1. Classification (NCBI taxonomy): domain Eukaryota; kingdom Metazoa; phylum Chordata; class Amphibia; order Anura; family Ranidae; genus Lithobates; species Lithobates sylvaticus. Next base: position 55,330,482 of record CM053031.1, on the reverse strand, counting down.
GTGAAGCCCACTGTCGGCTGACATCACAGAGCTGGTCCAGGCTCGGGAAAGATCACAACCATATGGTCGTGATCCACCCACATGCCTGGACCAGCACTCGGCTCAGCCTCTCAGCGCACCGCTAAGAGGCTGAACCGGCCGTTCCTCCCCCTTCCACAGCCCAGCGCTCCAGTGAGGTAGATTAAAATGCTGCATTTATGGAAGGGACCAAGACACCTCTTACTACACTAAATTAAACACACCTTGCTGGGACTACTTTTTTTCTTAAAGCGGAGTTCCACCCAAAAGGGGAACTTCCGCTGATCTCCTTCCCCCCCCCCTTTGTTGCCACATTTGGCACCTTTCAGGGGGGTGGGGGGGGGGGAACAGGTACCTGTTTTTGATAGGTACCCTTCCCCACTTCCGGGAGACGGCACTGCAGCGCTGTCCCTGGGAAGTTCATCCCTCCCTTCTCCTTCCCCTGCCACCGTGCCAATTAGAAAGCATTGCAGCAGGGAACCGACTGTGAAGCCGAAACACTGCTGGTTTCCCTTATGATGAATGGCAGCGGCAGCACCCGACAGCTGTTCCAAAAATTGGCTGGGTTGCCGACATTGCGGGCTCCCTGGACAGGTAAGTGTCTATATATTAAAAGTCAGCAGCTACAGTATTTGTAGCTGCTGACTTTTATTTTTCTTTCCCCAGGAGGAACACCGCTTTAATATTGTAATGTGATATCCAAATGAAAAAAAATCTACAGTGGATGATTATTTTAAACAACAGAACAGTTTAAATACCAAAAATAATGACATATTGATCATATGTAATTATCAGTGGTGGGCCGTCAGAGTCAGCAAGGCCTTTTTTCTGGCCTAAACATTGCCTAAACTATCAGAAACACTGACTTGACTTTATATATTTTTTCCATGGATATGTTATTTCCAATAGTCTATTCCCTTCTTTTTATAGCTTTTCGACTTAGTTTCACTGCTTCCAGTAATGTTAGAGCTTTTATTCAATCATATTTCAGCCATGATAACCATCACGTGTTGCCAGGTTCAAATAAATTTGCCTTGAGGCGTTCAGAATTAACGGTGCAGGCACCTGTAGCTCATGGTAAATGTCAATGAAACTGTAGATTTAATCAGATTTTGAGTTGGTGACATTGGGGCCATCTAGCAGGCGCACAATCACGTCTGCATCCTTTTCTATTTTTCCAGACCTAAATGTGACAGATCAGATGTAGCCTGATGTAAATGGACACAGCAGACCTCTGTATATCTCTACTTCTGTAGCCTTCTGGGATATGTGAAAGTTTTACATAAATAAATAAATAAAATCTGACCATTGTAAGCACCTCTTTTAGTGGTAAACGTTTTGTCATCCCTGTAAACTGATACTTCTGTGAGAGAGCTTGTTCTTTTTTCTTTTTTTTAAAAACACATACTTACTGGCTAGATCACCAAATGAAAATAAAAGAAAGGCTAAAAAAGAAAACAAATGCAGCCATCACATCTAGGAATTGTTAAGCTGCAATATAATAAATGTTTCCTTTTGGATTTAATGATGCTTTAAGTAATTTTGCTGATATACATGTAATCCAGGCCCCTTTCTGTGTCCCTGTTTTTTCTGTACTGAATTTTTAAAGGTAAAGCTAAAAATGTTTTATTCATTCTGGTAGGACATCACTGAAGGCCTAGGTGTGAAATGCATGGCCCACCACTGGTGATTATCATAAGTAAAGAATAAATGCAATAATCGAAAATCACAGACACAAGGTAATAACTACCTATCAGACCTCTGACAATGCTTTCATGTCGCTGAAGCCCCTTAAAATATCCTGGCTTAGTGTGTTTATAAACAAATGGCCATGAAGAAGACCATGCCCCCCCCCCCCCCCAGACTTTTACCAACTACTCCTTATCACCTCTTCCTCCATACTTTTCTCTTTTGGACTGTACCTCTGACTTTTTTGGGAATAAAGTTGTATTTGAACCTCTTAGCAGTGGTGTGGCGCTTCAATATCCATTTTTGTTACATTACACTAAAAGCCAAGGAGACCATGGAGATCCTCTGGGGTGTAGAAACTGCCTGCTTGGGGACCAAATAATTTACATCAACATCAATACTTGGAGATAGCAATACCAGTGAGATAACCTTACGGTTGCAGCACTATTAGTCCCCTTTTCCTCAATAATCTTTTTCCAAGTCTCCGATGTTGCGCTTGGCTTGGCATTGTCAGTAGCTCCCCACAGCCCATAAGGCCCAAGCAATGAAAATCCATACAAAAAAACCCCCCAAGCATTGGACCTGAGAAGAAAAGCTAAACAACACCTTCTACTGCCACCATGCCAATGAAACAAAGGGGAGGGTGGGCGGGACTCATTTGGCTTATTTACATGGAAAATGGTCAGTTTCATACCTAAGCTCAACACAAACCACTAAACCCACCTACCAGCTTTTAGGATTCAAAAAATGAAAGTCCACTCTCCTTTGCTAACACCAACCTTTTAAAAAACATTAAGCCTTGGACTGCCTGGTCCTACCCCAGTCAAGCCTCCCCTATGCTAAATGCTTCAGGGGGGTACATTGTAAACTGTAATGCTAAATTACATGATTGTTCAGAGGAAAACAAAGCTAAATGTAAAATACATTTTACAACAGCAATTTACCTTTGAAAGTCACAGGGATCGCCACAGGTTGGACACCTCTCACAAGTATCTCCAGAGACGCCTGCGCCATAGCAGATACACTTTCCGCACTCACATTTACCTCTTCCACTGCACACAATTCCACTCTCTGAGATACAAGGGTCTATGTTCATGGTACAGTTACAGTATGGACCGGTCCATCCACTGTGGCAGGCACACTCTCCACATTCACAGTTTCCATGTCCTGTAAAGGTGTGATAACGCAATATTTTAGCCTTGTCTCACCAGAGATGCTCCAAAACAATTATAATTTGCATATCTATGAAAGGTTTCAGCTTCTATTGATCCTTAATTTTACAATATCTAAAACAGTGTTTCTCAACCCCGGTCCTCAAGGCGCCCCAACAGGTCATGTTTTTCATGATTTCCCTCAGATGACACGGCTGTTGTTATTACTAAGGCAGTGAAACCTGTGCAAAATAATGGAAAGCCTGAAAACATGACCTGCCCGGGGCGCCTCGAGGACCGGAGTTGAGAAACACTGTATCTAAAATATATACAATATTTCACATTTTGAGTTGTGGAAGTGTGGAATGCTTGGAAATTTTTTTTAACTCGTCTCAATTATTATTGTTCATTCAATGACCTAGAGCATTTTTACTAAAATCCCTCCCGGACTCCTCCCTCATTTTCATTAGCTTTTTTTTTTTTTGTATTATTCTTTATTTTTTACTTTCTTTTTTATTTTCTTTCTTTTTCTCTATAATATAAAAATTGTGGCTTCAAATTGTGAGATATCCTAACTTCTGACATACTTTTGCATTTGTGGTGAACTGTATTCACACCCGCCTTAGTCTAATACATATTGATATTATACAGTCATCCTATAAGTTTGGATTTGTTATATATTGATATATGTAATTGTTTGCTAAATCATTTACTGTCTATATATATATATATATATATATATATATATATATATATATTTTGCCACATCTTTAACCACTTAAGGACCAGCCGCCATCATTATACTGCGGCAGGTTGGCTCTCCTGCGTAGGTGTACGTTGGGCGCTTTAAGAGCGATAGGGTACGCCGAAAAGCCGATGTCCACCGGCCACCCACGATCACTCCAGAAAGCCAGAACGGGATCTGTTAATGTAAACAGACAGATACCCATTCTGACAGGAGAGTAGAAGAGATCTGCTGTTACTAGTGATTGGGAACAGTGATCTCTCTCCTCCTCCAGTCAGTCCCCCCCCCCCCCCCCCCCCCCACAGTTATAACACCTCCCAGGGAACACATTTAACTCCTTGATCACCCCTAGTGTTAACCCCTTCCCTGACAGTGACATTTACACAGTAATCAGTGCATTTTTATAGCACCGATCGCTGTATAAATGTCAGTGGTCCCAAAAAAGTGTCAAAAGTGTCTGATATGTCTGCTGCAATGTCGCAGTCCCACTAAAAATCGCAGATCGCCACCATTACCAGTAAAAAAAAAAATTATTATAAAAATGCCATAAATCTATCCCCTATTTTGTAGACGCTATAACTTTACTCAATATATGCTTATTGCGTTTTTTTTTTTTTTAACCAAAAATATGTAGAAGAATACATATTGGCCTAAACTGATGAACAAATTAGTTTTTTTATTTCTTTTTTGGATATTTATTATAGCAAAAAATACAGTGTTTTTTCAAAATTGTCGCACTTTTTTTAGTTTTTAGCGCAAAAAATTAAAACCGCAGAGGTGATCAAACACCACCAAAAGAAATTTCTATTTGTGGGAAAAAACGACACCAATTTTGTTAGGGTACAACGTCGCACGACCACGCAATTGTCAGTTAAAGCGACGTACTGCAATATCACAAAAAATGGCCTGGTCATTAAGGGTCCTTCCGGTCCTTAAGTGGTTAATAAACATATATTTGAAAAAAAAATGATTCTACAATATCAGAGTGTGAAATAATAAAAAGGTTGAAAAAAGACACAAGTCCATCAAGTTAAACCTATGTGTGTGATTATATGTCAGTATTACATTGTATATCCCTGTACGTTGTGGTCGTTCAGGTGCTTATCTAATAGTTTTTTGAAACTATCGATGCTCCCCGCTGAGACCACCGCCTGTGGAAGGGAATTCCACATCCTTGCTGCTCTTACAGTAAAGAACCCTCTACATAGTTTAAAGTTAAACCTCTTTTCTTCTAATTTTAATGAGTGGCTACGTGTCTTGGTAAACTCCCTTCTGCAAAAACGTTTTATCCCTATTGTGGGGTCACCAGTATGGTATTTGTAAATTGAAATCATATGACCTCTCAAGCGTCTTTTCTCCAGAGAGAATAAGTTCAGTGCTCGTAACCTTTCCTCATAACTAATATCCTCCAGACCCTTTATTAGCTTTGTTGCCCTTCTTTGTACTCGCTCCATTTCCAGTACATCCTTCCTGAGGACCGATGCCCAAAACTGGACAGCATACTCTAGGTGTGGCCGGACCAGAGTCTTGTAGAGCGGGAGAATTATTGTTTTATCTCTGGAGTTAATCCCCTTTTTAATGCATGCCAATATTCTGTTTGCTTTGTTAGCAGCAGCTTGGCATTGCATGCCATTGCTGAGCCTATCATCTACTAGGACCCCCATGTCCCTTTCCATCCTAGATTCCCCCAGTGGTTCTGCCTCAGTGTATAGATTGCATTCATATTTTTGCAATCCAAATGCATTGTTTTAAATTTTTCTACATTAAACCTCATTTGTCATGTAGTTGCCCACCCCATTAATTTGTTCAGATCTTTTTGCAAGGTTTCCACATCCTGCGGAGAAGTTATTTTGCCCTGCTTAGCTTAGTATTGTCCACAAATACAGAGATTGAACTGTTTACCCCATCCTCCAGGTCGTTTATGAACAAAATAAATAGGATTGGTCTGAGCACAGAACCCTGGGGGACCCCATTACCCACCCCTGACAATTCCGAGTACTCCCCATTTATCACCACCCTCTGAACTCGCCCTTGTAGCCAGTTTTCAATCCATGTACTCACCCTATGGTCCATGCCAACAGACCTTATTTTGTACAGTAAACGTTTGTGGGGAATTGTGTCAAATGCTTTTGCAAAATCCAGATACACCACGTCTACGGGCCTTCTTTATCTAGATGGCAACTCACCATCTCATAGAAGGTTAATAGATTGGTTTGGCAAGAACAATTCTTCATGAGCTGATTACTGCTAATGATACCGTTCTCATGACTAAAATCTTGTATATAGCCCCTTATCATCCCCTCCAAGAGCTTGCATACTATTGATGTTAGGCTAACTTGTCTGTAATTCCCAGGGATGTATTTTGGGCCCTTTTTAAAAATTGGTGCTACATTGGCTTTTCTCCAATCAGCTGGTACCATTCCAGTCAGTAGACTGTCAGTAAAAATTAGGAACAATGGTCAGGCAATTACTTGACTGAGTTCCCCAAGTACCCTCGGATGCAAGCCATCCGGTCCCAGTGATTTATTAATGTTAGGTTTCCAAGTCTAATTTTAATTCTGTCCTCCGTTAACCATGGAGGTGCTTCCTGTGATGTGTCATAAGGATAAACACTGGAGTTTTGGTTACTGAAGCCCCCCGATTCCCTTGTGAAGACTGAGAAGAAGAATAAATTCAATACCTTCGCCATCTCCCCATCCTTTGTAACCAGATGTCCTTCCTCATTCTTTATGGGGCCAATGTGGTCTTTCCTCCCTTTTTTACTGTTTACATACTGAAAGAATTTCTTGGGATTTTTTTTGCTCTCCTCTGCTATGTGTCTTTTGTATTTTATTCACCCTAATTACCTCTTACATTTGTTGTTGCATTTTTTATAAAGTCTGAATGCTGATGATGATCCCTCAACCTTGTATTTTTTGAAGGCCTTCTCCTTTGCTTTTATATGCATTTTTACATTGGAGTTAAGCCGTCCAGGACTTTTGTTCGCTCTTTTAAATTTATTACCCAATGGGATGCATTGGCTAATGCCCTTATTTAATATGCTCTTAAAGCAAACCCATCTCTCCTCTGTGTTCTTTGTTCCTAATATTTTATCCCAGTTCATGCCATCTAGCAAGGTTCGTAGTTTAGGGAAGTTGGCTCTTTTGAAATTCAGTGTCTTTGTATTCCCCTTATGTTTCCTATTTGTGTTATTTATACTGAAGCCAATTGACCTGTGATCGCTGGTTCCTAAATTGCCCCATATTTCCACATCCCTGATCAGGTCTGTATTGTTGGTAATCAGTAGACCCTGTAACGCTTTATTTCTAGTTGGTGCGTCTACCATCTGAAACATGAAATTGTCCTGCAAGACCTTTAGGAACTGGCGAGCCTTAGACAAATGCGCGGTTCCCTCTGCCCAGTCTATGTCTGGATAATTAAAATTCCATATTATGATAACACTTCCCATCCTTGCTGCTAATCCAACTTTATATATATATATATAAATAAAAAACGCTGATAAATAATAAGATAATAAACTAAAATAAAAAATACTAAAAATATTTTCTATGTAAAATGAGATCCTCACATTCAGTATTATTGTTCTTTCTTGTGAAAGATTGTCTTTATTCACCATCATCATTCTGTGCCTAGAATGGTTTAAAAACTTGATTTTACCATTGTTATATTTACCTCCACATATAAGTCCCCTGTGCCGAACACAGGAAAAGTCATCACATTCACAGCGAGGTCCATAGACACGTCCATATATGGATGGATTACAGATGCACTGTCCACAGAAGCACTCCCCGCGGCCACTACACGCATCCAGTTCATTGCAGGAGCTGCTGTTCAGAGAGGCCTCATTACATTCACACTGAGCTCCTAGGAAGCCTGGCTTACATACACACACTCCACACTCCAGCGAGCCATTTCCCTGGCTGCACTCGGGGCTCTCCTCCTCAGCTTCTGACTTGCATGAACAAGAGCAGTCCGATTGAATCTCAATCTCCAGGCTCTCCTGAAGACCCAAAGGCTTTATGGCTATGTGTCGTGTTTGCGTGGTGCAGGAAGTTGAGTTTATTGTCACACTGAAGGAAACCTAAAGAAACAAATAAATACATAAGAATCAACTTGTTTTATTTCCTTATGATATATGTAGGCTGACACGTCTATATATAAATGTTTTCACACAAGATTTACTCAACTTTTGCCAAAATTCACACAACTGTAGAGATGCACCGAAATATCAGCAGCCGAAATATAACGGCCGAAAAAATTATGTTTTCGGCATTTTGCTAATAAAGAAAGAGGTGCCGATACAAATTTACTGTGCTTATGGTTTGTTTTTCATAGGTCATGTGACTCAAAAGCCGCATCAAAAACCTAAAATGGGTGCCTTATTGATGCATTCTTGCTGCACTTTCAATGCAGTTCAATGGGGAGGTGCGTTTTTGGTGCAGTTTTTTTAACTGACCAAAAATGCAGGAAGCAAGATTTTTAACACATCAACGGAAGCGCAACAGGCCAGTGCAAAGACATACTGTACATAGCATTTAAAGGGATGCATTTTTTTTTCTTGAGCTTTTCTTGCGCTAAAGGTGCCAATAATGTCCAACAATAAATTTAAATTCATTTAAATTCATGATAATAATTAAAAAGTCGAATTATATATAAAAATATATTATAAAAAAAAATAAAAAAATCGGTTTTGCTTTAGACCAAGTGCATCCTGCATTTTTGGTTTTGGCACCAAAATTTTTATTCGGTGCACCTCTAAAAGAAAAGAGTAAATCTTGGGTGAAAGATAAGAGAATCTTGTGTAAAATTTTTTTTACAAATAGACCCTAAAAAGAGGGGAGAATGATACTATTAGTGAGATAGACGCTGCACGCCCCTATTAGTTATCAATTGGAAAGGTTCCCCATGGGGTTTTGTATTGCAGCAATAAATTAGCAAAAATTTGAAAAAATATAAATTTTATGTAGAATATTCCATGAAAGACATTTGTTTTGTCAAAACATGAGCTCTGTAGGTAAGCCTATTACATATACGGTATATAATAATGATAATACAGCCGTTAGTATTCAAGAAAAACATAGCATGATATAAGTATGTAATCATACTGTAGACCCCGACACGTTTCAACCTTAGCAGTAGAGGTCTTCTTCTGGGGGAGAGAGCAAAAAACTCTAGAGGAAGATACAATATAAAAGTCAAATAGTTTAAAGACCAGCAAAGTCAACAGGCAATATATATTGATATTGACACATATGTAGGTGTTCGAGTATTTTTACCAGTAACAGCTGAAGAAAAAGGCCTGTGATTCATAAAGTTCTATAGCATCATCTAATACATAACTAAGATAACCTGAAGAAATGTTGAACACATAAAAACACAGCTCATGTCTTAACTCACAAAATATCGAAACTGGGGAGCGTTTAACCACCCAAGTAAAAATAGTAAAAGTAATATAGTAAAATAGTAATAGTAAAAATAGGCCTTTTTCTTCAGCTGTTACTGGTAAATATACTTTAACACCTACATATGTGTCAATATCAATATATATTGCCTGTTGACTTTGTTGGTCTTTAAACTATTTTACTTTTATATTGTATCTTCCTCTAGAGTTTTTTGCTCTCCCCCAGAAGAAGACCTCTACTGTTAAGGTCGAAACGCATCAAGTCTACAATATGATTACATACTACCCTGTTTCCCCGAAAATAAGACCTAGCGTGATTGTCGGTGTTGGCTGCAATATAAGCCCTACCCCCCAAATAAGCCCTAGTAAAAGTCCTTGTAGGTCTTGTTTTCAGGGTAGGGCTTATTTTCGGGGAAACAGGGTAGGGCTTATTTGGTGGGTAGGGCTTATATTGCAGCCATTACCGACAATCACGCTAGGTCTTATTTTAGGGGAAACAGGGTATGTCTTTCTTGTATATTAAGCGCTGTATTATCATTATTATGTATATGTAATAGGCTTACCTACAGAGCTCATGTTTTGACAAAACAAATGTCTCTTTTATGGAATTTTTTCTAAATAAAATTTATACTTTTTCACATTTTTGCTAATTTATTGCTGCAATACAAAACCCCATGGGGAACCTTTCCAATTGTTACAAATAGACCCTATTTATTTGGTCTATCAATTGGTAGACATTCAGCTTCTACCGGGCCTACAGATTCCTAAGTGCTTTGATGGTATGAGATAAAAATACAGGCATTTAAAAATGTATACCCTTTTACAGCTTACTAAACTATAGACCCTACTTTTTATTATTATTATTATTAATAAAATAATTTGTCATCCAAATTCAACAATCCAAAAACACCTATAATTGTTGAATGGATACAGAAAATGAACAGTTTTGAAACAAACATGTAAAATTAGTTAACAAGCCAATCTAAAAACCAAGCACTTAACAGATACTTAATTTCCAATTCGAGAATACAAATAGCTATAAAAACATTCTATTAAACTAAATAATCAGAGATAAATATTGATTCTAATTTGAAATTACCGGTATATCTGTTTTTGGGTTTACAGACATCAAGATGAAGCTAAAAGTTTGCTTGTTCTGAAGCAAACAGTATTTATGTTTTTTATTTTCTAATATTTTTTACTTTTGGTTTCTATACCTATTATACACTCAGGTACTTGTTTAATACTTTATAATGCTTAATTCTGAACCCTCCAGATCTCATTGGAATACTACATCATGAATTGTACTTTGTTATTCTTACTGCATTGTTGTAACTTCTTTTTTTCACAATATCTTGTCAATATAAAGTTAGCATATAATAAAAGTCATTGGTTTGGAACTGGGTTGAGTTGTTTCTACATTTCACTGGCTGTTTGCTTGTTCTGGTGCAGCGACTTACTAAGCAATGAAGATATAAAGAGGATAGAAACAGACAATGCAGGATTGAAGTCAGTAGCAGCTTTCTATTGTGACAAGGAATGGTGACAAAAAAATCTGTAATTGTACAAAAAATCTTTACACGAAAAGGTCAGGTTTTTTTTTTTTTTAGGTACCTACAGAGACAATATCATTAAAAGAAAATGATTTATTAATCATTTTTAGATTACAGTTTGATAAGAGCATAAAACACTGTGGCAACAGCTGTTAATTTTTCTATTAAAGCGTCCATATAAACTCACTGGCCATTTTTTTAGGTACACCTCATTAATTGCTTGTCAGCCAAGCAATCAGCAACTCGATGCATTTAGGCATCTAGATGTGATGAAGACGACTTGCTACAGTTCAAACTGAGCATTAGAATGGGGAAAAAAGGGGATTTAAGTGACTTTGAACGTGACATGGTTGTTGGGGCCAGACTGGCTGGTTTGAGTATTACAAGAACTGCTCATCTGAATGGTCTGAAAAAGAGAAAATATCCAGTGACCGGCAGTTGTGTGGACGGAAATGCCTTGTTGATGTCAGAGGAGAATGGACAGACTGGTTTGAGATGATAGAAAGGCAACAGTAACTCAAATCACCACTGGTTACAACCAAGGTATGCAGAATACCATCTCTGAATGCACAACACTCCAAACTTTGAAGCACATGGGCTACAGCAGCAGAAGATCATGCCGGGTGCCACGCTTTTCAGCAAAGAACAGGAAACCGAGGCTACAATTCGCACAGGGTCACCAAAATTGGACAACAGAAGATTAGAAAAACATTGCCTGGTCTGAGGAGTCTCGATTTCAGCTGCAACATTCAGATAGTAGGGTCAGAATTTGGTGTAAACAGGAAAGTATGGATCCATCCTGCCTTGTATCAATAGTTCAGGCTGGTGGTGTAATGGTTGTGGAGGATAATTTCTTGGCACGCTTTGGACCCCTTAGTACCAATTGAGCATTGTTTAAACACCACGGCCTACCTGAGTATTGTTGCTGACCATGTCCATCCCTTTATGACTACAGTGTCCCCATCTTCTGATGGCTCCTTACAGCAGGATAATGCACCATGTGACAAAGCTCAAATCATCTCACCACTGGTTTCTTCAACATGACAATGAGGTTACTTGTACTCCAATGGCCTCCACACTCACCAGATCTCAATCCAATAGAGCACCTTTGGGATGTGGTGGAACGGGAGATTTGCATCATGGATGTGCTGCCGACAAATCTGCAGCAACTGTGTGATGCTATCATGTCACTATGGGCCAAAATCTCTGAGGAATATTTCCACCTTGGTGAATCTATGCCACGAAGAATGAAGGCAGTTCTGAAGGCAAAAGGGGGTCCAACCCGGTACTAGCAAGGTGTACCTAATAAAGTGTCCGGTGATTGTATGTACAGTGGTACCTTGGATTATGAGCATAATTCGTTCCAGAAGAATGCTTGTAATTCAAAGCACTTGTATATCAAAGTTTCCCCATAGGAATCAATGGAAACTCATCTAATTGTTCCAGTGTCACTGCTAGTGTATGCAGTACCGCATGTGGCCAGAGGTGGGGGGTGCCGGAGACACTCGGAAATGCTCAGAGACGCTCTGAGACACTTGGGAAAGGGGGGTTTGAGGGTTTCCAAATGTCTCCGAGTGGCTCTGAGTGTCTCCGAGCGTCACCGGTGCCCCCGCACCTCTGGCCACATGCGGTACTGCACACCCCAGAGGCTTGAATCCTGCTCATCTTGCGAGACAACGCTTGCAAACCAGGTCAGGATTTTTTTTTTAAAATTGATCGTATTGCAAAACGCTCGTAAACCGCGTTACTTGTAATCCGAGGTATTACTGTAACTGCTTAACTGTGAACATGGCTGACATAGATGGTGACGGTAGGAGATCAGCAACAAGGACAAAACGTTTTTGCCCGGAGTTCTGCTTTAAGCCTTGGACCGATCTTTCTGGGAAGGAAGTGCTTTTTATTCCCCTGAGATGCCACTAAAATCTTTTGATATGTTTAATGTCATTAATGTTATATACATCATTAGATTGATTCCAGTATATATGTGTAAGCTATCCTTTGGATGCTTCTGTCCAAGTCTATTACACACCTAATTGGGAAAGCCCTACATTGGTTATATTGATGAAACATCCTTCATCTGCGGTTATGAATGCTTACAACATCTTGGGTAGGTGCCCAAATATATGATACAATTTAAATAATAGCTATGGCCTCTGCATATTTATTTTCCAGCTGGTAGATTATGTTATGAATAAATGTATATTAATATACTATCATATACACATTTCTTAGAGCAAATATGATCTGCATAGGAGTCCTGATGGTGCGGCTTTTCTCTAGATGCCCCTCTGCTTGCGTATGAGAACTTTTGAAGGTTTGAACTATGGCGCAGTTACTGCTGAAAAAATTATTTTGTGTGCACATTATATGTACAGGATTTTCACTTTGATAAGGTATTGTTTATGCCAGTGGCGTCGCTAGGGGTGGCTTTTGGGGCTATAGCCCTGAATCTGGGGCCCATAGCCCCAAGGCTCTGCAGGGGTCCCTGGGGACCCTGAAGTAAGGGGGGGGGGGGCTCTCTGGGGACCCTGATGTAAGGGGGAGGCTCTCTGGGGACCCTGATGTAAGGGGGGGCTCTCTGGGGACCCTGATATAAGGGGATGCTCTCTGGGGACCCTGATGTAAGGGGGGCTCTCTTGGGACCCTGAGGTAAGTGGGGGGCTCTCTGGGGATATATGCACACACATGTATATTACTGTATATACATGTGTATGCTCGCCCAAGCGTATGACTTTCTTGACTACGCTGCTATGGGCTCTAGCCCCAGATCTTTTGTAGACCTAGCAACGCCCCTGGTTTATGCACTGATTATTTCACTTTCTCTGCATTGCCGTGTGGTAGTTTTAGATATACAACCATTATCCACCGGAAAAAACAGATCTTGTATCTGAGAAACACATGGGGAAGATTTAGTACAGTTGGTACATGCAGAATGTCAGGTCACCTGAGACCAGGTGACAGGTGCACTCAGTAGGAGTCAGAAGTGCACCGCTAGGTAGTGGACCTTAGGACTGACTGCTGCGGATTGTACCCAGGGAGATTCAGGACACAGGTCTACTGGATCACTAGCACAGATCCCAGTGGGAGCTAGAGCATAGATTCCCCAGGGCGCGGAGTCTAAGAGCCAGCAGGTGTTCGCCAGAGCCTCTAGTGGTGAGGATGGACTTTGCTGCAGTCTGGCTCCAGGTCGCGGCCCCCAGGGTCTCACAGCTCACGCTCACAGTAGACTACAGAAGAAGGAAGCAGCAGGCTGGAACGACAAGGATAGTAAGGGGATAAGGCAGAGGTCAGGGCAACTAGCAGACAGGAACAGAGTGCACGCCAAAGGTTCAGGGTCACAAGCAGACAGGGATGGTCGGGGACATGCATAAGGGTCAAGGTCACAAGCAGACAGGAATCGTTGAGAACACGCCAAGGTCGGTAACAGAGACAAACATACAGCACACGGCAAGCAGGAACCTGGAAGCCAAACACACCATGGATACACAATGGTTGATCAGCACCACTGGCTTGCAGTGCACAGGTTAATGTAGGTTTCCCTGATAGGGCCTGGGGTGGAGCCATGCTTAGAGGAGAGGTTATAAAAACCACCAGGTGAGAGTGGCTGGCCTCTAATGCCGCGTACACACGAACGGACTTTCCCGCGGGAGTGTCCGCTGGACAATCCCGCCGGACTGTTGGAAATGAACGGACTTGCCGATCATCCGAAAGTCCGTTCATTTAGCACGTGACTTCAGGTAGACGGAGCTAGCAAAGGCAGTGAATGCCGCCGCGCTAGCCCGTCACCTGGTATGGATTTAAAGGGAATCCCCATGCCAAAAAAAACGGTGTGGGGGTCCCCCCCAAATCCATCTCAGACCCTTATCCGAGCACGCAGCCCGGCAGGCCAGGAAAGGGGTGGGGACGAGCGAGCGCCCCCCCTCCTGAGCCGTACCAGGCCGCGTGCCCTCAACATGGGGGGTGCCCTGGGGAAAGGGGGGCCGTGCGGCCCCCCCACCCCAAAGCACCTTGTCCCCATGTTGATGAGGACAAGGGCCTCTTCCCGACAACCCTGGCCATTGGTTGTCGGGGTCTGCGGGCGGGGGCTTATCGGAATCTGGGAGCCCCCTTTAATAAGGGGGCCCTAGATCCCGGCCCCCCACCCTATATGAATGAGTATGGGGTCTTCTCGCCGGACTCCTCCGTTAGTATGCTAGTCCGCCGGACTTTTGGAAATGAACGGACTTGCCGATCATCCGAAAGTCCGTTCATTTAGCACGTGACTTCAGGTAGACGGAGCTAGCAAAGGCAGTGAATGCCGCCGCGCTAGCCCGTCACCTGGTATCTCCAGGGTCTGAGATGGATTTGGGGGGACCCCCACGCTGTTTTTTCGGCGTGGGGATTCCCTTTAAATCCATACCAGGTGACAGGGCTAGCGCAGCGGCATTCACTGCCTTCGCTAGCCCCGTCTACCTGCAGTTACGTTCTAAATGAATGGACTGCTTCGTATGTGGGCAAGTCCGTTCATTTTCATAAGTCCCGCGGACTTTTTCCCGCGAATTGACCGCCGGAGAAGTCCGGGCGTGTGTGGGCAAGTCACACGCTCGGAAGTCCGGGCGTGTGTGGGCAAGTCACACGCTCGGAAAGTCCGGTGATTTGTCCGCTGGACTAGGACCGGCGGACAAAGTCCGAACGTGTGTACGCGGCATAAGTCTGAACACATGAGGAGAGGTAAGCACACAGGAGAAGATTACTGCATAACCATGACACAGAATCTGGTGCAGTTTTGCATAGAAACCAATCAACTTCTATGTTTTATTGTCAAAGTGTTACTAAATCCACAACAGTAAAATCAGTCTGTATATGCAGTAAAGCATGCTTGTTATAATTACTGTGGAACCTAAGGGGTTAATCTTCCGCATTGTGTAAAAAGGCTGTGTGATCCTGTATGCACAGATCATCCTCTTCTTCCACTGACTCCAAAACAGGTCCGGGTAAAGACAGAGTTAATGGAGTCAGACTGCACATGCTCAGTTTGGTGTGTATTGCTATAGAGTTGTTTTTTTTCTGGGAGAGTGCATATGATCAGCACAGGGCCAATCAGCACCGTCCAGACAGAGGGTCAGGGGTCCTGCATCCTGATATTAAAATCGTGGGAAAATGAAAACTGCTCCTACAAGCTTTAACAAGACACCGATAGAAGTCACAAGACTGCTATATACTGCTGAAGAGAAAAGGTATTTAGCAGTTTATATCTACTAAAATTATTCCATTTCCATGTTCTATGTACTGTGGGAGATCAAATTTAGTAAATGCAGCGTCCTGGGTTTAGTAGCACTTTAATTAACCACTTCAGCTCCGGAAAGGTTTACCCCCCTTCATGGCCAGGCCAATTTTTGTGATACTGCACTGCGTTACTTTAACTGATAACTACGTGGTCATGCAACCCTGTACTTAAAGCGGTTTGGTACTCAAAATGACAACTTAATCTTATTTAAATCACTTATTATAGTAGATGCTCAAACGACCATTAAAAAAAAAAAAAAAATTATGCATTAATTACCTTTTAGTAGTCATTCTTATGCCGCGTACACACGTGCGGACTTTTGCCGGCGGACCTAGTCCAGCGGACAATCCCGCCGGACTTTCCAGCTGGGTCCGCTGGACTTTCCGAGCGTGTGGACTTGCCCACACACGTGCGGACTTGCCCACACACGCACGGACGGATAATCCGCCGGCCAAAGTCCGCGGGACTTTTGAAAATGAACGGACCTGCCCACACACGGAGCAGTCCGTTCATTTCGAACGTAACTTCAGGTACGTAGCTAGCGTAGGCAGTAAATGCCGGCGCGCTAGCTCCGTCACCTGTCATGGATTTAAAGGGAATCCCCACGCCGAAAAACGGCGTGGGGGTCCCCCCCAAATCCATGTCAGACCCTTATCCGAGCACGCAGCCTGGCAGGCCAGGAAAGGGGTGGGGACGAACGAGCGCCCCCCCCTCCTGAGCCGTACCAGGCCGCGTGCCCTCAACATAGGGGGTGCCCTGGGGAAAGGGGGGCCGTGCGGCCCCCCCACCCCAAAGCACCTTGTCCCCATGTTGATGAGGACAAGGGCCTCTTCCCGACAACCCTGGCCGTTGGTTGTCGGGGTCTGCGGGCGGGGGCTTATCGGAATCTGAGAGCCCCCTTTTATAAGGGGGCCCCCAGATACCGGCCCCCCACCCTATGTGAATGAGTATGGGGTACGATGTACCCCTACCCATTCACCTAAGGTGTAAAATGTAAAGTAAAAAAAACACACACTTTTGAAAAAATCGTTTATTGCACTGCTCCGGGGGTCTTCTTGCGTCTTGGGGGTCTTCTCGCCGGACTCCCCCGCCATTTATCAAGCTCTTTTACCGAGCGGGGGAAGTCCGGCTACCTTCTTCGTCGTCGCCGCCATCGTCTGGGGGTCTCGATCCGCCTTCGGGGGTCTTCCGGGGGTCTCTTCTGTTCTTGCGGCGGTCGTCGTCTTCCGCGCCGCCGGCGCCTTCTCCTTCTTCTTGCCCTTCTTCTTGTTCTTCTTCTTCCGATGTTGACCCGACGCTCTCTCTGCCCGGAATGCCTGTGCCGCGCTGCGCTGGGACTTATATAGGGGCATGGGGACAGGGTCACATGTTCATGTCACATGGTGACCCCGCCCCCTTGCGATGTCACAGTCCCAGCATCCTCCGGGACTGTGACAATAAAAAATATGGGTTTTTTTTTATATATTTTTGGGGGATATTTATTATAGAAAAAAGTAAAAAATATTGCTTTTTTTTTTTTTTTCAAAATTGTCGCTCTATTTTTGTTTATAGCGCAAAAAATAAAAACCGCAAAGGTGATCAAATACCACCAAAAGAAAGCTCTATTTGTGGAAAAAAAGGATGTCAATTTTGTTTGGGAGCCACGTCGCACGACCGCGCAATTGTCAGTTAAAGGGTCACAGTGCCAAATCGCAAAAAGTGCTCTGGTCTTTGAGCAGCCAAATGGTACGGGGCTGAAGTGGTTAAAAATAACAATGTTAGCGAGTGCGCCCTTTGTAATGGCTGTGACAGGTGAGCAGAGCTGGCAACAGTAAAGTTCCAGAATGATAAAAGTAATATGTGAATGAGCCTGCCGATATCTAGCCAAACGCACATCATGTTACGGATGGACTGACCTTTATTTCTGAGAATGGATTACATGTGCTCAGATTTCAGAGATTAGCTTGCAAACTGAACTCCGCTGTAATTTTCAAAATACTGAAAATAAATATCCATTAAAAAATTACTTCTAGATCAACTCTTCCAGGGATAAAATAGACTTCATGCATACTAACTATGAATAACATTCCCCCTAAGAACTCTCTTTCTAAAATTGATATAATATATATATATATATATATATATATATATATATATTTATATATTAAGAGTACTCACTCTGTCCCCAACTTTAATTTGCTGGCACCGCCTGCTGTTTGGGGTGGATGTTTCGTTGTTACAGTGTGCGGTGAAGAAGAGGTTAAGTCCGTCCGTGTCTCCAGATACTTCAAGCTCAATTTCCGACCTCAGTTCCTGAAAACAGAGAAGTGATTCAGCAATATTGCTAACACTCCAACATTAACATTTAGCCGATTTTCTGCCAAGATGTCAGCAATTTCTTAAGTCCCCTTAAAGTGCTCCGTGAGTCATGCCAGCTTTAATCACTTTTCAATATGGCGAGAATTTGATTTTTATGTATTGTTTTGCTTTGCATTTATGTAAAACAATGACATAATTATATGCATTAACCTAAAACCAAGCAACTGAGTCAATTTGTCATTAAGCCATGAACAATATTGAAATAATAAACTGGGATTTCCATAATTCAGTGCTTCAATTTCTAGTGTTGTTTAGAGATTAAAGGGTCACTAAAGGAATTTTTTTTATTTTTTTTAAAATAACAAACATGCTATACTTACCTCCACTGTGCAGCTCGTTTTGCACAGAGTGGCCCCGATCCTGGTCTTCTGGGGTCCCTCCCGCAAGGACTCCACAACTTCATGCAAGCTCCCTCGCATGGTGTGGAGTGCTTGCGGGCGCGCTCCCGTGATACAGCTGGCGGCCGTAGCCGCTCACTGTATCACTCGGCCCCGCCCCCTGGTGTGCCGCGTCATTGGATGTGATTGACAGCAGAGCGAGCCAATGGCTGCGCTTCTTTCAATCCATCCACTCTAGCCAATCAACAGCCAGGGTGAGCGGTGAAGAGGACGTCGGGGGCGAGCGCAGGAATTTCGAGGGGTCAGGTAAGTAAAATGAGGGGGGTGGGGGGGCCGGCATTGTCAGATGTTTTTTCACCTTAATGCATAGAATACATTAAGGTGAAAAAACTTTTACCTTTACAACCCCTTTAAGGCTCAGTTCACACTAAGTAGACTCCAAAACGATTTTCAGTGCAACTTTGGAGTCAGACTTTAATAAGACTTTGATGTGACTTTGAAAATACTTTTACACTCTGATTGGTTGTTACAATGATCTGTGCAGGAGCCTTTTTATGGCACCCAATCTAAATGCAGCCTTTACTGCTGCACAGTCTTAAACTAGCCACAATTGATTGACTGCTTGTGCTGTTTTTTTCCTTTCCCAGTTTGATCTCTGCTGTACAGGGATTGCATGAGGCTGATATCAGGTCAAATGTACATACTTACTTATTTAGGTACTTTTCCCCCTCTTACCTCGTTGACTGGGTTGTCCTTAAAAGTGGTTGTAAACTTTTTTTTTAAAATTAAAATAACAGAATGGCCTATACTATGCAGCCCTGATCCTCTTCTTCTGGTGTCCCCTGCTGGTGCTCCAGGCTCCTCCTCTTCATCGGGTGCCCCCACGGAAACCTGCTTTCCATGGGGGCACACGTGTGGACTCCACTGACACAGATAGCTGGCCTCGGGAACTGCCCCCCGCTTCCATGTCACAGGATTTGATTGACAGAATGGCTCCTGCTGCTATCAATCTGTCCAATGAGGAGAGAGACAGTGGCTGGAGCCGCTGCGCTCGTGCACGTCACTGAATCGAATCAGGCTCAGGTAAGATAAAAGGGGGAGGGGGTCTGGGGGGCACTGGAGCACGGAGGGGTTTTTACCTTAATGCATATAATGCATTAAGGAAAAAAACTTTAAGGCTTTACAACCACTTTAAAAAAAACATACTCACACGCCTAGCGAAGCCAGCCTTGTCTAGTGTAACCTGCCGCAATGCTGCATGCTGAATCCCGCCCTGTCATCTCCTCTGCTTATGTCATCAGGGGTCCAGCTGTCTCTGCTGAGTTTTTGTAGCTGGCCCCCTGATTATGTACTGCAACACATGTGATGTGATATGGATTGCCCTGCGCATGTGCAGTGTGGAACATATTACCCCAGCTGCTCGCAACCTCCTGGGATGCATGACGTGAGTATTTCAGGAGGTTATGGGCAGCCGGGGGTAGGTTATCCTTGCTTAGGCAAGAAAGTCGGAAACTCTATTTGTTTTTCTAAAAAAAAAAAAAGTAACTGTAAAAAGATATACAGTGTGTGTGTGTGTATATATATATATATATATATATATATATATATATATATTTGTGATTCTGTTACAGGAGAGGGGAAGAAGCAATTCAATGTTAAAAAGGAGACACTTGTGCGTCTGTACTGTCATGCATTTTTTATGTGCTTACTTTGAAGTCTATGGGGCATTGTCACGCATTGTCCTGAGATGACTGAAACGTGATAAATCACACATGTGTGATCCCCCCAGTTTTCCATATGGGGCTCGTTCACACCTATGCAACTTGCTTCCAAGCGACTTGGAAAAAAGTGCAGGTTCTTCTTTTGCTCTATTTTTGGACTCTAAAGCCACACGATCGGATTGTTGGCCAACAAAACCGTGGATTTTTGTCCGAAGGGTGTTGGTACAAACTTGTCTTGCATACACACGGCCACACAATTGTTGGTCAACAATTACGAACGTAGTGACATACTACATTGTTTTTCAGCTCTTTAGCATCACCCTTTTGGCTCCTTCTGCTAATTTCGTTTTAGTAGAAGTTTGGTGAGTGTTTCGTGCTTTTCATTTTGCACTTTTCATTTCGCGCTTTTCAGTTAGTTTCTTAACGGCCGTTCGTCAACCAGCCATGTTGCGGAATTGGAGGAGATAATGTGTTATTTATTATTGGCCTTGGAGTTATTGCTTTGACGTTATTTTTTTGGTTGAATCATGATTTGATTTTTTTGGTTAAGTTCTATTGGCAGATAGCATGTCTAATTGTATTTGTTTTCTTTTTTTAATGCACAATAAAAAAATTGTGGAGAATAATACTTGGCTATGCGTTTTACTTCAAATGACAGTTTGGGAGTAGGCAGTTACATTTAAAAAAAATACAATCTAAAATTGACAAGGGACACCAACATAGTTGTGTCTTTGATCTTAAAAACTACTGGATAATGGTGTTGTGGTAACTTGTCCAAAAAATTTATAAAAAAAGCATAATAATATTATTCTTGATATCACTAGAAAAAAAAAAGCCTTTGAAAATTTGTTTGCAATAACTTCATCAGTATCACCAGCTAAGCAGCTTCATTATTAACCCACTAAAGAAGAAGAGAATTGTGCGCTGCATTTCGAGATTTCATAATTTGCCACGTCACGAATGTTAATTCTCCATTACGAACGCTAGATTACAAGACCAACCTCTTCTGGCTCGTCCTTGCTTCCGCGCATGCATGTGTGTACTTTGGACTTTTGTCTGATGGACATGTGTACGCACACTCGGAAAATCCGTCAACAGACATTTGTTCGCGGAAAATTTTAGAACATGCTAGCCAACATTTGTCTGTGGAAAATCCGACAACAATTGTCCGATGGAGCATTCACACGGTCGGATTTACCGCCAACAGCCTGTCATCACACATTTCCCGTCGGAAAGTCCGATCGTGTGTATGAGGCTATAGACTTCAATGGGAGCTCATGAAAAACACAAGAAAAATGAAAAATGAAAAAAAAAAAGAGCATTAATAACGAATGCAAATGCAGAGGCAGAAGTGTGAACCCAATGATTACAGAGTTGTATATTTGGGGCTTTTCTGTCTGTTTAGAGTCCAGCTTTAGCTTTGCACAACGTATGTTTGGTTTCTGGATGAAAGATCTGTAATGAAAGAATCTCAGACAAGCTTCGGCTTGTAAACCCAGAAGCTCATTGACAATCCAAGGCCCGAGGACACTGCAGCTGACTGCCGAGGAGAATTTACTACTGTTTATAGAAACCTCAGCAAACTCTCAGTGTAGGAGACTTATGTGCTTTCAGGAGTCTCCTTTTATAGGGCTTTACTTTGACTTTACACATAATTCTCCAAAACAAACAAAACGAATCACAAAGTGTGGAAATAATTCTTACTAACACCCACACATCTATAGATCAGACTATGACATTGTGACTTATAATGTACTAAACCTAAATTTATGATCTTATATCTATATAAAGATAAATGTGTAGAGAAAAAAAAGTGTCAATTGCCCTGTAAATGTGTAGTATTTATAAGCTGCGCTTAGCTCCTTTGAAGTATCATGTACAGCACGCCAAGGGACAGATGTTATATTTAATCTATATTTGGATTATGGTCTCTTTAAGGGGGATGATTGTGGTGTACAGTCTCGCAGGGTGAGGGGTTCTGGATAGTCCGATCAGAAAGAAGAGGACTAACTTACAGTCCTCTCTGAATTGATCATTTCTCATTTGGAACCCAGGATTAAGGGCTTCAGAGAGATATTTGGGTGGAAAACAGGGCTAGATCCAGCCTGTCTGATGTGAGGGTGCATTAAATATGTCAAGGGGGCAGAGGATGGGAGGTCAGCGCGGCAGTGTACAGTGGGTCAGCAGGGCAGAAGATAGGGTTCAGCAGTATGTAGGGCAGTGTATGGGATCAGAAGGGCAGAAGACAGGGGTCAGTAGTAGGCAAGACGGAGTTTAAGGGTCAGTATGTAAGGTAGCGTTCAGAGGTCGGTAGAAAGGGACGCAGAGGACAGATTTTGCCTAACAGTAGGAGGAGCTTAAAGGGGGTGATTAAACAGAATCTGTGCCTAGTCGCTGTATACTTTCCATACATATACCACAGTCATTGTACCCGCAAAATACTCCTACTTACTAAGTCAAAAGTGACAGTCTCATAGATATACAAAAACCTCAAAAAGAAGGATCATATGGATTTTTGCACATGAAAAGTGATGAGGTTGTCTGTCTGAGCCTACCTTAAAGCAGAACTTAATCAAAACCAGTAACTGTTGGGACAATGAACACTTTGGTTGGTGCATACCTCCCAACTTTTTGAGATGGGAATAAGGGACATCTATCAGCAAAAGCATGCAGGCATAGAACACACCCCTTGCCACGCCCCCTTAAAGGAGAATTGTACAAAAAAAAACGAGATTGGTTAAACCCACAAGTGCTTTTTTTTACCACTACTATTCCTTCATATTGGCTTTTGGAATTTACAAATGCAGCATTTTAGAAATCAGATATAAGGTTTAGCACTGGGGAAACACCTTTTGATAGATAAAAAGTGCATTTTATATACATCTATATAGATCAGACCAAAATGATGGACATATGAGGAGGAATGAGGGACAGAGGGACATTGCTCCAAATCAGGGACAGTCCCTCCAAATCAGGGACATTTGGGAGGTATGTGTAATGCACAACATAATGTATAGAATGCAGGAGTCAGACTAACATACAAAAGAACATGTAGAGCACAGCAGCAGGACAAGTCCACCTGTTCACATGAGATCCAAGCCCTTACATCAAGAATCCTGATCAGATTCTCCCTTAGAGTCCTCCCTCTACAGGGCAAATGACCCCTAAAGGGGAAGAGGGGCAGACTGTGCCCTGCCACACACTGCACACCGGGAGTAATCCAGCTAACCCCTGGAGTACCAATCCCCTGCCACAGGAAGATTTAGCTTTTTAAAATAGGCCCCCTGCTGCTCTGATTCTCCCGTATTGATTGCCTCACAGATTCCCCTACTATGGATTACTCCTGTGCTCATTGTTGTGTTACACTATGGGGTTGATTTACTAAGGGCAAATCCACTTTAAACTACAAGTGCACTGCAAGTGCACTTGGAAGTGCAGTCGCTTTAGATCTGAGGGGGACATGCAAGGAAAATAAAAATCAGCATTTTTGCTTGCACATGATTGGATGATAAAATCATCAGCGCTTCCCTCCATTTCAGATCTTCCTCTCAGATCTACAGCGACTGCACTTCCAAGTGTACTTGCAGTGTACTTGTAGTGCAAAGTGGATTTGCCTTTAGTAAATCAACCGCTATGTGATTTATTATCATTTATCTGTGTTCATAACTTGGTTTATCATTGCTCTATGTCTTTAAGCTGTGTTCTTCTGTCTAAGCTGAACTCTCTCTACCACCGTACTTCTGTATATCCCCTCCCCTTCCTTTTCTCTGGTATCGTTGATCAGTATTCCACCATGCTGTAATCATCTTTCCATGTGGCTAACAACATCAATGTTTTTCTACCTATGAGTATCCTTCATTAAACGGAACATTTGAAAGGCTTCATTGTTTGTCTCCTCAACATGTGAGTTTATTCATCGATGTTAAGCTGTCTGAATTGATGCAAGGGATAAATAGATCACCAGGCTGTATAAGCCCTATATGAAGCTGGAGATAAGCTTATGGCCTTGTAGTTGAGTCAGAACAGTAGAAAAACTGAGTTTTACACCCTCATTACAAGACTTCACAATGACAATACTGATACAGACAAGAGTTACTGCCCTCATTGCAAGAAAGAACAAGCGAGCAGCACATGTAAGCCTCATAACATTAGTCCAGGCTGCATGGCTGGCTTATCACTCACTAATTATCTGCCTGTGTCATCATGAGTTACAAAGTCTCTGAATGTGAACACACAGCAGCCCCAGCACAAGACCCTAAGCCAGTTGAGTTACCCAAATGCTCAGTCAAACCAACTTGGAAAGTAACGGAGAATTATGAAGCTTTAAGGACTGAATTGACAACTAGCTTAAAATTATTATGGGAAAAAGTTGTTACTTAATCTAACACGCTGTCTGTTGAATGTAAACTATTGCCACTAGAGGGCTTCATTAAACAACTCTCTGTCTCATATGAGCTTTATCAGTTTACCAATAATAAGTTCATTAATGTCTTACAAAGTATGAACATGGAAGATTCACTAGAGGAATTAAACAGCTTCCAGGTTCTTAATCTAGAAAGAGACAGTTTTATCCAGCAAACCAAATTAAAGGCAGAAGCAAAGATAGAGCTGCTACAAGACACTGCATCTCACAGATCTGTTTCCACCAGATGTTCTAAGAAGTCCTCTAAAGTCCTTAAGTTTTAAGACCCACTAGCTGATTGGCTGAGAGGAGAAGCGATCATTTTGGCCACTGAGGGAAGGAGGAGGGAAGCCTTCATGAAGCCGGAGATGCAGGGTGAAGCCACCGCCGAGGAGGAGGAGACGCAGGAAGGAGCCGGAGTTGCAAGATGGGGTAAGTCCGGGGCTGGTGAGGGGACGGATGAACGACGGATGAATGGACTGACCGGGGGGGTTTAAGTAACGATAAACTTTAAAACAAATTCTATTCAAGTATATACTCTTAATTAAAAAAAGTACCTTCTATTGCTCTCAGCCTCCTCCAGATTAATTTTAATATTTTTGTTGCTGCTGTGATCTATCTTACTGTTTTAGGTTGGCTACGTTCAATCCCTATGGTCCCACTTTATGTAGGAACTTAGACACCCTGTCCTGATCACTTTAGAGATAGACTAGGACGGTGGCAGCTGGTGCTGTATATTTTGGGGGGTTGCACTTACACTTAAACTTTCAATTGTGTCAGAAAAGTACATTTAGTCTTTGAATAACACTGCACTTGTCCTCTGACACATTCACAGAGAAAAGGCATGCTGGAGCCAAGCCGTGACTCGCACCGTGGAATTATGTGTCATTATTGCTCACTCCACAAACATTTTGAAAAGTAATTACTCGCTCCATATGTTTTAGATGTATACCTGTCACCAGGAATTATTGATTAAGCACTTAGTACTATATGTTTTACTGCTGAGTTGATAAAAAAACAACTGATGCACCCCACAGAGAAAACAAATTGTACTGGGAGAGTATGTTGGTGGTCCTTACCAGTGTTGGTCATCTTACTTTAAAAAAGTAATTAGTTAAGTTACAAATTACTTCTCCCAAAAAGTAATTGCGTTAGTTATTAGTTATTACATTGGAAAAGTAATTAGTTACTCAGCAAAGTAACTGTGACTTTTCTTAATATTCTATAGACGGGACTAGAAATGAATGTCGCCGCCTCCATCGGCGAGATTGACACCTCGCGAGCCCCGTCGCCTGGTATGGATTTAAAGGGGAACCCCTACGCCGTAAAAACGGCGTGGGGTCCCCCCAAAGTCCATAGTAGACCCTTATCCGAGCCCGCAGCCTGGCCGGTCAGGAAAGGGGGTGGGGACGAGCAAGCGCCCCCCCACCCCAAAGCACCTTGTCCCCATGTTGATGAGGACAAGGGCCTCTTCCCAACAACCCTGGCCGTTGGTTGTCGGGGTCTGCGAGCGGGGCGCTTATCAGAATCCAGGAGCCCCCTTTAATAAGGGGGCCCCCAGATTCCGGCCCGCCACCCTATGTGAATGAGTATGGGGTACGATATACCCCTACCCATTCACCTGGGGAAAAAAGTGTTAATAAAAAAAAACACAACACAGGTTTTTAAAGTACTTTATTAGACAGCTCCGGGGGTCTTCTTCCAACTTCGGGGGTCTTGTCCCGCTCTTCTGCCGGGCCTCCGCTATCTTCTTACAGCTCTTTTACTAGCGTTGGCTCGGTCTTGACGCTGTCGCCACCGCCACTGCCTTCTTCTTCTTCTTCTTCTTCCTTCCGATGTTGACACAACGTTCTCTCCGGCCGTAATGGCAGGGACGCGTTGTCCGGTGACTTATATAGGCATAAGGGGCGGGGTCACCGGGTGATGTCCCATGGTAACCACGCCCCTTATGATGTCATAGTCCCAGCATCCCCAGGATGCCTCATCAGGTGTGGCCTAACTGAGCTGCTGAGGGAAGGAAGGAGAGAAACATATCTTCTCTGGACCTGTCCAGGAAGTCAGTGTGTTGTGTGGAAAAGGACATAAAGGGGCCTGTATCTGAGAACAGTGAGTAAATTAGCCTACACCATGTACTATTAAATGCCAGAGTCTCTAATGTCCTTGAAGTTGAAAGAGGGTAGAACTTAGTGTAGAGAGTAAGCAGGGATTAATCTGAGCCTAGCTTTCTAGGGTCTTTACAGGGACAAAAGGGTCAATTTGAACACTAACACAGTTACGTACAGGCACTACAATGTTCTGCAATTCAGGACTGTTATAACCATTGTAAGCCAGTTCAGGTTCACTTCGCAGAGGCCACGTAAGTGACTACAGTGTGTTAAGGATATAGCTAGAAATAGGGTTTTAACACACGATGCCTTTTACTACACTGTTTGCATAACTCTCCATGTTAATCAATCATTGGGCTTAGATTATGCTAACTGTGCCACTGGCGATCATGGAGGAGCGAAAGGAGGGGCTTTTCATTCTAACTCCTGAAAGCTATTTGAAAGATAAAACCTACGCACCATGCCTACGTACTGACAATATCATTAGAAACCAGTCTTTCAACCAACTGCTATTAAATGAAGGAAGATCATTTTGTTTATTTTCATACTAGCTCCATCACAAGGTCCCGAGCTTCAGTGACCATCCTAATTTAATGAACTCTTCAAAACAAACTCCTATGGCTTTGGTGCTTGGCGCTGTAGAGAGCCATGCATGGGATAATATTGCGCTTTCCTCCGTTCCTTGCCTTGCTAAATTGAATTTCCCCTTTTCCTTGGCTTCATACTGACTTAACAGCATTATAATAGTCTTAGTCATGGGCAGCTTTATTTTGTAAGTCTGGGCCATTAACCAGCTGCTGCAGATAAAATAGTGTGTCATATTATACAGCCATTAATGTCAAATGTGATTACACAGCCAAGATGGGAAGAGGATAGAGATGGAGCCTAATGTAGGCTTCTGAAGAACAAGGCCTGAGTTCATTACCAACGCCGCATGATTCAACATATCTATATTGGTTTTGCCACTGTAGCACTTAAACAGAGAAGCGATTTGTATCATCAGAATCCCCATGAAATCAAATAGTCCAATAATGGAGTTTTTAACCCATCTCTAGCCAAGGGGAACAGAAAACCATTGCAAAGAACAAAGACAGGGTCCTTGCAAAAATGAGTAACATTTATCTTGTAGCATCCCATTATTGCTTATGAAGATGCTGAGATTACATATTTGGTTGTACCTGCTTTAAAAAGCAAAGCTGATACATGTGAGACACGTCTACACCCTGGAAAAATTGCCCAAGTAAGTAAACTCTTTTGAAATGGGCACCAGTAGGCTTCTACCTTGATGCAGTCAATAGTTCCTGCAGTCACCAAATACCAGTGTCCAGGGAATGACAGATCTGTGCATCAGGAGTAGCAATGTCGACTAATGTGGATTGTTTTTTTGTTTTATTTCGCACTATGACAAGTTCTCAAACAGGGTGACCTTCCCCAGGCTTGGCTCTTGATCATAGATCATCTCATAACAGTTTGTAACCCAGTATATACTATAAATATAATATTAGCAGAGCATGCAATTATTGAAAGCGGAACTAGACCCCCAGAAATACATCCCTCACCAGCCGCTGTCGTCTTCTCCCCAGCTATTTCTGGGTGCTGGGTTTTCAGCCTTTTGATTGGCCAATGGGAAAATGATGGACATTCAATTGTAAGCTCCTCTGGGGACATGATTTAATGTCAGAGGAACAATTAATTGTGCAATATGTTGTTGCTATATCAATATGGGAGATAAATTCTCTTAAATGAGAAGTCCAGCCAAAGCTCGTTTGGCTGGGCTTCTAAGGATCACAGGAGTGCAATTCTTTTTGCACTCCTGTGACCTGTTTTCAGCAGCGAGAGCGGACTGAAGTCCGCTTTCTGCTGACGTCATGGATATCAGTCCAGGCACCGTGTCATCACGACAGTAGAAGTCTGAATCCGCCAGGTGCCTGGACTGATACCCATCTCAGCCTCTCAGTGAGCCGCTGAGAGGCTGAGATGGCCTCTCCCTGCCCCTCCACAGCTCAGCACTCCAGTGAGCGCAGAGGGAGAGGAGCAGAAAGCGGTGACTGACAGTCTGCAGCTCTCTGCTCACGGAGCTCTGAAAACCGAGCGATCGGCGGTGTTCGATCGCTTGTTTTTTAGAGCAGTGGTCACGGGGGACAAATGCAGCATCGGACCCATGCTGCATTCACTGAGGCAAGAATGAATGGGGGAAAAAAGCCTATTTCACATGGGCTTCAACTTGTATAAGAGCAGTGTGAACATCAAGCTATGACAAAGCATTTGCAGAGCTTTCAGTGAGCTTTGTTGAAGCTTTTAAAGTACCATTCAGCTCCAGTTTGTAAATGTTGAACACAGATCCTAATGGGAGTGTTGATTGCCACCCTAAACAAGCTGCTAGCAGGCTGCAACAGACTTCCAATAAGCTTCAATAAGTGCTGAAGCCTGCTAGCAGCTTGTTTAAAGTGGCAGCCAGCACTCCCATTAGGATCTGCATTCAACATTTACAAACTGGTGCTAAATGATACTTTAATTGCTTCAAAGCTTTCTGAAAGCTCTGCAAATGCTTTGTCAAAGCTTCCTGTTCACACTGCTCTTATAAAAGCCAAAGCCCCTGTGAAACAGACTAAAAGTTGCTCAAAAAGCAAAATAAATTAAATAAGTAAGTAAATAAATATAAGCCTTACTTTGTATGCAGTTAAAATCAGCTGTAATATGTTTCTGGAGTCTTCTTGCAGCAGTCCAACTGTGGCTCCAGGTATGAGCTTGGTGTAATTCTACAAATAATGAACACAAATGCATTAAAACCGTAGCCCACAGGAGCGCATTCCATGCCTTCTAGAAAGTTTTTGCCCAAATGTAGAGCGAATACGATTAGAGCTTTTTCCACTGAGATTATTATAAGCATGCACTTCTACAGCCCATAGAATGTTTTCCTGTGTGACAGAAATGAGTTCTTATATTGTGCAGAGGTGGTGATTTTTCCTCCAGGAAAACGCACATAAGGTTGTTGTGAAAGAACATCTACATAAATTTTTTATAGTGTAGCTGACTTTTAAAATGAACTGCAGGCAGATATATAAAAATGTTTTCCACTCATAAAGAATCATTGAAAAAAATAAAAATAAAAGAAAAATGTTGTATATACATACATATACACATATACATAGACACTATTTTACCAAAAGTATTGTGACGCCTGCCTTTAGACGCAAATGAACTTTAATGGCATCCCAGTTTTAGTCCGTAGGGTTCAATATTGAGTTGGACCACCCTTTGAAGCTATAACAGCTTCAACTCTTCTGGGAAGGCTGTCCACACGTTTTAGGAGTGTGTCTATGGGAATGTTTGACCATTCTTCCAGAAGTGCATTTCTGAGGTTAGTGCACAAAGCAAGCTCCATAAAGACATGAATGAGTGAGTTTGGGGTGGAGGAACTTGACTGGCCTGCACAGAACCCTGACCTCAATCCGATAGAACATCTTTGGGATGAATTAGAGCAGAGACTGCGAGCCAGGCCTTCTTGTCCAGATTAGTGCCTGATCTCACAAATGTGCTTCTGGAAGAATGGTCAAACATTCCCATAGACCAGGGGTGCCCAACCTTTTGAAGAGTGAGTGCCACGTAAGTCACTTGGTAACCGGTCGAGGGCCACAATGAAATGAAACGGATCCGAATATCAATTTTTTTTTATTTTGACTAGCATAATGAAGAGCTTAAACAACAAACAGAATCATCATTTTGTGTGTGACCAGTACCCATTGGATGTTTATCCACTGTTTACTCACAATCACAAAAAAAAGAGTGGATGACACTAGTGTGAACACTGACTTTGTTTACTTTTTACAAGGGACTCTATGTCAGGTTTTATTTCAGTTGTTCCTAAGCAGAGACACTGTTCCAGGTGACAGTCTGTTAGTCTTGTTCTAATTTTTGATTTTGCATGCTTCATTCTTGAAAAAGGTTGTTCACAAAAGTAAGTGCTTCCAAACAGGGAGAAAACCTTAGCTGTGTTTCTTCTTAAATTTAGAAAGTTGTCCTTCGACAAATACTTCTGGTAAAAATTCAGGATGGGTAGTTCAGAGTGTTTGATTTTAAGTTCGGCATTAGCATGAAGTTCAATTAGTTCCATCTGAAGATCTCCCAGAGCAGCGGCCACATCTGCAGAGAAGGGTTGATCACCAGCATCTCGCTCTTCTTGAAATCTGTCCTGGAACTGACTCTGCAGCTGACTTTTTGCCACAGCATAATCAGGTGCATACTCTGCGACTTGTAGTTGTGCCATGGTTTTGAAACGAGTGAGATTTCGACTCTTCAGTTGACATTTGAACAGTTCCAATTTCATTAGAAAAGCCTTGACGTGGTTAAACATTTTTTGATTGAAGCTTTATGTTAAGTTCGTTCAAATGAGAAGAGATGTCTGTAAAGCCTCATACACACGATCGGACCGTGGACCAACTTTCCTGTGGATTTTTGTCCAAAGGGCGTTGGCTCCAAGTTGGTATTGCTTACACACGGCAGGACTTTTTTCAGCCAACTTTCACCAAATCACTTGGTTTTTCTGCTCTTTACCGCCACCTTTGGTCAACTTCTGTATTGTTGTCTGATCTTTTGCATTGGTTCTGCATTGGTTTGTACAAAAGTCCTTTGGTTTTGTGTACACACGGTCGGACTTTGGTCCATCGGACTTTTGTTGGCAGAAAGTTGGTCCATTCGCACAGCCAACAAAAGTCTGATGAAACCTGGAAAAAGTTGGTCCGATGGAGCGTACACACGGTCGGATGTTGGTCCAAAACAGCTAATTTGCATGTTGGTTGTCAAAAAGTCCGATTGTGTGTATGGGCCTTTAGAAAGGCAAAGTCGGCCATCCATTTGGTATTGTTAAACTGGTTTGCCCTTTTCTGTCATGAACTCTTGGATGGCATCTTTCAATTCAAAAAAACGGTGCAGCACTTTTGCACGGCTCAACCATCGCACATCACAAAAGTAGACAACATCACTGGGACCTTTATCGTATTCAGTTTCAAGAAAATGTTGGAATTGCCGGTGATTTAAACCCCTTGCCCGGAGGAAGTTCACAATCTCAGTGACAACTTTCATTACATTGTCAAATCCTAGGAATTTTGCACACAGATTTCTTGATGAATGATTCAGTGGTAAGAAATGAAAGTTGGAGAATTGAATTCTTCTCTTAAAAGTGCCACAAATCCAGAATTCTTGCCAATCATACTCGGGGCTCCGTCTGTCACCACTCCTACAAGATCTTGGATACTAAGCTGATATTTTTGGAGGATAGCTTTTGTTGCAAATATCGACTTCCCTCGTAGTCCCTTTCAGTGGACACAGTGCTAAAAATTCTTCCAACACTTCTAAATTGTCGTTCACTCCATGAATGAAAATATCTAGCTGAGCAGTGTCTGTTAGGTCAGTGCTTTCATCCAGGGCTAAGGAAAAACATAAGAACCTTTTCAGTTTCTTCTCTAAGGTTTCTTCTACATTTTCAGATAATTCCTCTACTATTCCTGTGACTGTGTCTAGATAGGCTTATTTTTTTGAAGACATCTATCTTCTTAGGGCACACTCATTCCACAGCTGCTAAAATACACTGTTTTGCAAATTCTCCGTCCGAAAAATAGTTAGTTTTTTTCGCAATAATTCCAGCAATCGCAAAACTTGCCTTTTCTACGCTGTCTGCATCATTTGACACTCTTTTAAATACAGACTGTTGTGATTTCAGTGACTTCTTCAGTAAGTTTATCTTGTCTGTTCGCAATAGACCCTGAAGAGATTCGAAATTCTTTGCATGCTTTGTTTCATAATGTCTTCTAAAATTATATTCCTTCGCAACCGTTTCCTTGCATATTAGACAGAGAGTCTTGGAATCATTTTCCACAAAGAAGTATAGATCTGAAAACTTTTCACCGAAATTCCAAGACACTTCACCATGACTTTGTTTCTTTGCTGTTTTGGATACATTCGCCCTCATTTAGCTGAATGACAGAACTTGAATACAGGTCAGGGGTAGGTAAGAGTAGACATGGGAACTGTCAAAAAATTTGTTTCGTTTCGTTTCGTCCCGTTTCGTATATAAAAAAATCGTAATTCGTAATTCGTGTACGAAATTCCGTTCGAATTCGTACGAAATACGAAATTCGGACGAATCGTAATTTTTTTTACGAATCGTTAGTAAAGTTACGAATCGTTACGAATCGTTACGAATCGTTAACGCGGCTAATGCATTGTTGGTTCTCATAACACAGAGAACAATTCGAATCCAACTACAAATATCGAATTTCAATTTCAAGTTACGAATCGTTACGAATCGTTATAAATAGTTACGAATCGTTACGAATCGTTATGAATAGTTACGAATCGTTAGTAAATCCAACTACCAATATCGAATTTCAACTAATTTGAACGAAATTATTATAGCAGATATAACGAATGAATTCGAATGAATTCGAATGAATTCGAATGACAAAGTGTCATTTTTGCAGAAAAAAAAAAAGCGTAGGGGTCCCCCCAAATTCAATAACCAGGCTCTTCAGGTCTGGTATGGATATTAAGGGGGACCCCAGCCAAAAAAATAAAAAAAAATGGCGTGGGGTCCCCCCCAAATATCCATACCAGACCCTTCAGGTCTGGGATGGATTTTAAGGGGAACCCCGGCCAAAAAAAAAATAAAAAAATGGCATGGGGTCCCCCTCAAAATCCATACCAGACCCTTTATCCGAGCACGCAACCTGGCAGGCCGCAGGAAAGGAGGGGGGGACGAGAGCGGCCCCCCCTCCCGCCTGAACCGTACCAGGCCACATGCCCTCAACATTGGGAGGGTGCTTTGGGGTCCCCCCCAAAGCACCTTGTCCCCATGTTGATGAGGACAAGGGCCTCATCCCCACAACCCTGGCCGGTGGTTGTGGGGGTCTGCGGGCGGGGGGCTTATCGGAATCTGGAAGCCCCCTTTAACAAGGGGACCCCCAGATCCCGGCCCCCCCCCCCCCCCTGTGTGAAATGGTAAGGGGGTACAAAAGTACCCCTACCATTTCACCAAAAAAGTGGCAAAAATGGTAAAAATGACAGGAGACAGTCTTTGACAATTCCTTTATTAAAATCTTCTTTCTTCTGGTCTTCCTTCTTCCTTTCTTCATCTTCTCCTTCCGTCATCTTCTTCCATCGTCTTCTTCCTTCGATTCGCTTCTTCTTCCTCCGGTCTTCTCGTCCCTCTCGTCCGGCGTCGTCCTTCTCGGCCGGCATCGTCGTCTCTTCTCGCAGGCCGCTCCTCGCAATGGGAGGCTCCCGCTCTGTGAGGCTCCGCTCCGGGTGACAGGTCTTTTATAACGAAGGCACCTGGTGACCCCGCCCCCTCTGACGCACGGGGACGTCATGTGGAATTCCCTATGGCTTTCCCCATGACGTCAGAGGGGGGGGCGGGGTCACCAGGTGCCTTCGTTATACAAGACCTGTCACCCGGAGCGGAGCCTCACAGAGCGGGAGCCTCCCATTGCGAGGAGCAGCCTGCGAGAAGAGACGACGATGCCGGCCGAGAAGGACGACGCCGGACGAGAGGGACGAGAAGACCGGAGGAAGAAGAAGCGAATCGAAGGAAGAAGACGATGGAAGAAGATGACGGAAGGAGAAGATGAAGAAAGGAAGAAGGAAGACCAGAAGAAAGAAGATTTTAATAAAGGAATTGTCAAAGACTGTCTCCTGTCATTTTTACCATTTTTGCCACTTTTTTGGTGAAATGGTAGGGGTACTTTTGTACCCCCTTACCATTTCACACAGGGGGGGGGCCGGGATCTGGGGGTCCCCTTGTTAAAGGGGGCTTCCAGATTCCGATAAGCCCCCCGCCCGCAGACCCCCACAACCACCGGGCACGGTTGTGGGGATGAGGCCCTTGTCCTCATCAACATGGGGACAAGGTGCTTTGAGGGGGACCCCAAAGCACCCTCCCAATGTTGAGGGCATGTGGCCTGGTACGGTTCAGGCGAGAGGGGGGGCCGCTCTCGTCCCCCCCTCCTTTCCTGCGGCCTGCCAGGTTGCGTGCTCGGATAAAGGGTCTGGTATGGATTTTATGGGGGACCCTATGCCATTTTTTTGGGCTAGGGTTCCCCTTAAAATCCATCCCAGACCTCAAGGGTCTGGGATGGATTTTGAGGGGGACCCTACGCCATTTTTTTTTTTTTTTTGGCTGGGGTCCCCCTTAATATCCATCCCAGACCTGAAGGGCCTGGTTATTGAATTTGGGGGGACCCCTACGCTTTTTTTTTATCAATGACTTCAATGAATGACAGTTCTCTGTATTACGGATCCAACAATTCATTTGCCGGCAAATAGCTGCGAGTGATTTTAAATAGTTTTTTTTTCCTGCAAAAATGACACTGTGCGGGAACAGTTCTCTATATTAGATATACTGAATCTCGAATCATTCGAAGCATTCGTTATATCCGCTATTATAATTTCTTTCATGTTAGTTGAAATTACATATTTGTTAGTTACAATACAACATTCGAATTGTTCTCTGTATTACGGGAATCGGCAATTAGCCGCGAGTGATTTTAAATGTCTTTTTTTCCTGCAAAAATGACACATTGTACAGAGAGAGTTCTAAACACAGGAAACCTGCGCCCTTCTATATACTATATACTCTATAGTATGTCTATGAAGGGGGTCATGTTTCCCGTGTTTAGAACTCTCTCTGTACAATGTGTCATTTTTGCAGGAAAAAAAAAGACATTTAAAATCACTCGCGGCTAATTGCCGATTCCCGCAATACAGAGAACAATTCGAATGTTGTATTGTAACTAACAAATATGTAATTTCAACTAACATGAAAGAAATTATAATAGCGGATATAACGAATGCTTCGAATGATTCGAGATTCAGTATATCTAATATAGAGAACTGTTCCCGCACAGTGTAATTTTTGCAGGAAAAAAAAACTATTTAAAATCACGAGTCGCAGCTATTGCCGGCAAATGAATTGTTGGATCCGTAATACAGAGAACTGTCATTCATTGAAGTCATTGATAAAAAAATGCGTAGGGGTCCCCCCAAATTCAATAACCAGGCCCTTCAGGTCTGGGATGGATATTAAGGGGGACCCCAGCCAAAAAAAAAAAAAAAAAAATGGCGTAGGGTCCCCCTCAAAATCCATACCAGACCCTTGAGGTCTGGGATGGATTTTAAGGGGAACCCTAGCCAAAAAAAATGGCGTGGGGTCCCCCCATAAAATCCATACCAGACCCTTATCCGAGCACGCAACCTGGCAGGCCGCAGGAAAGGAGGGGGGGACGAGAGCGGCCCCCCCTCTCGCCTGAACCGTACCAGGCCACATGCCCTCAACATTGGGAGGGTGCTTTGGGGTCCCCCTCAAAGCACCTTGTCCCCATGTTGATGAGGACAAGGGCCTCATCCCCACAACCGTGCCCGGTGGTTGTGGGGGTCTGCGGGCGGGGGGCTTATCGGAATCTGGAAGCCCCCTTTAACAAGGGGACCCCCAGATCCCGGCCCCCCCCCCTGTGTGAAATGGTAAGGGGGTACAAAAGTACCCCTACCATTTCACCAAAAAAGTGGCAAAAATGGTAAAAATGACAGGAGACGGTCTTTGACAATTCCTTTATTAAAATCTTCTTTCTTCTGGTCTTCCTTCTTCCTTTCTTCATCTTCTCCTTCCTTCATCTTCTTCCATCGTCTTCTTCCTTCGATTCGCTGCTTCTTCCTCCGGTCTTCTCGTCCTTCTCGTCCGGCGTCGTCCTTCTCGTCCGGCATCGGCGTCTCTTCTCGCAGGCCGCTCCTCGCAATGGGAGGCTCCCGCTCTGTGAGGCTCCGCTCCGGGTGACAGGTCTTGTATAACGAAGGCACCTGGTGACCCCGCCCCCCCCTCTGACGTCATGGGGAAAGCCATAGGGAATTCCACATGACGTCCCCGTGCGTCAGAGGGGGCGGGGTCACCAGGTGCCTTCGTTATAAAAGACCTGTCACCCGGAGCGGAGCCTCACAGAGCGGGAGCCTCCCATTGCGAGGAGCGGCCTGCGAGAAGAGACGCCGATGCCGGACGAGAAGGACGACGCTGGACGAGAGGGACGAGAAGACCGGAGGAAGAAGAAGCGAATCGAAGGAAGAAGACGATGGAAGAAGATGCCGGAAGGAGAAGATGAAGAAAGGAAGAAGGAAGACCAGAAGAAAGAAGATTTTAATAAAGGAATTGTCAAAGACCGTCTCCTGTCATTTTTACCATTTTTGCCACTTTTTTGGTGAAATGGTAGGGATACTTTTGTACCCCCTTACCATTTCACACAGGGGGGGGGCCGGGATCTGGGGGTCCCCTTGTTAAAGGGGGCTTCCAGATTCCGATAAGCCCCCCGCCCGCAGACCCCCACAACCACCGGCCAGGGTTGTGGGGACGAGGCCCTTGTCCTCATCAACATGGGGACAAGGTGCTTTGGGGGGGACCCCAAAGCACCCTCCCAATGTTGAGGGCATGTGGCCTGGTACGGTTCAGGCGGGAGGGGGGGCCGCTCTCGTCCCCCCCTCCTTTCCTGCGGCCTGCCAGGTTGCGTGCTCGGATAAAGGGTCTGGTATGGATTTTGAGGGGGACCCCCACGCCATTTTTTTTTTTTTTTTTGGCCGGGGTTCCCCTTAAAATCCATCCCAGACCTGAAGGGTCTGGTATGGATATTTGGGGGGGACCCCACGCCATTTTTTTTTTTTTTTTTTTTTGGGCTGGGGTCCCCCTTAATATCCATACCAGACCTGAAGGGCCTGGTTATTGAATTTGGGGGGACCCCTACGCTTTTTTTTTTTTTTTATATCAATGAATGACTGTTTTTTAAATAGCTTTTTTTTCTGCAAAAATGACACTTTGTCATTCGAATTCATTCGAATGCATTCGAATTCATTCGAATGCATTCGAATTCATTCGTTATATCTGCTATAATAATTTCGTTGAATTAGTTGAAATTTGATATTGGTAGTTGGATTCGAATAATTTGGAGCTGAAATTCGTAAACGGAATTTTTCCTGCAAAAATGACACTTTGTCATTCGAATCCATTCGAATTCATTCGAATCATTCGGCAACGAAATTCGTAAACGGAATTTCGTATTCCGTACGGAATTCGTAAAAAAAAAAATTCGTACTACAGATTCGTAAATTCGTACGAATTTCGAAAAATTCGTACGAATTACGAATTTGTACGAAACGAATCGCACATGTCTAGGTAAGAGATGGCGACCTACCTGAACAACATGAAAGATCAAATATCACTGGGGTTCAGCGCCCTTTAATTTTTTATTTATTTTTAAAGAAATTCACTAGCAAGGCCTGGCCCTAACTAAAATAGTAAGAAAAACTTACAAAGATGTCACTGTAAAAATATAAACTTAGCCTAGAGCAGTGGAAAGTGTCAGTAGGGCAGTGGATAATGTCAGTAGAGCAGTGGAGGATGGTGTCAGTAGGGCAGAGGACAGGGTACGTAGAGCAGGAGATGGTATTAGTAGTTTATTTTTTTTTATTTTTTTATTTTATTTTTTTACACAATGCTTTTGGGGGGCAGTGGATGGTGTCATTAGGGCAGCGGACAGTGTCAGTAGTTTCTTACTTTTATTATTCTATTTTTTTACAATTACATTTTCTATTTTTCTTTTTTTTCTTGCACAATGGTTTAGGGGGAGGGGGCAGAGGACAGTGTCATTAGGCCAGCGGATGGTGTCCGAAGGTTTTTACTTTTATCAATGTATTCTTTTTTACAAGTACATGTTTTAATATTTATTTAAAAAAAAATATTTAAACCCTTTCTTTTTTAAAATTTTTATTTTATTTTCTATTATTTTTTTACGTTTTTTAGCTGCCCTTTCAGAGGGGCTTCGGTGAAATATCGTTTTTTTACGTTTTTTAGCTGCCCTTTCAGAGGGGCTTCGGTGAAATATCAGGGGTCTAACAGACCCCTGATGTCTCACTTTTGAGACAGAGATAGGGACTGAGGATAGAAATGCCCCAGTCCCTTTCTCTGCAGTCTCAGCTGCACTGGACAGTGAATAAATGGGAAGCGCGCTGTGCTAAGCGACTTCCTGCTCATTCACGGTGTATATCCAGAAAATGAAGGGGCCGGTAATTGACATATTTACTGCCCCTTCCCTGCTCTCCATCCTGAAACATCCCCTACAGCAGCTGGCAGGAGAGGAGGGAAGCTGGCAGTACTGTGGGGGGAACGAACACAGCTTGCTCTACTCTATGGGCCCTCCGATCTGCCCAGGCGGAAGGGGACAGTTATCATTCTGTTTTTTTTTTTTTTAACGGATCGGATTGGAGGTAGGCGGGTGTACACAGACACAAGTCTGTTTTCATCTGCTGCTCCATAGAGGTGAATGGAGGGTCCAACTGGGTCTGCCTGAAAAACAGATGGATGGACCTGATTAGACCGATCTTGTGAAAGGGGCCTAAGGCTGCTATCACACTGATGCGCTGCGGTTAATCTGCACCGTGGGTGCGCTTTTAGAAAGCACACCAAAACTGCAGGTAATAACAGAAGTCTATAGCTCAGTGCAGGTAACCCGCAGGTGCACTGCATCTGTGGATTTGAAGGCAGCCCAGTGTAGTTAGTGTACCAGTGTAGAGAACAGATATGCCCATTGCTGTTTAATTTTAATTAAAAACTGACCTTAATCTTCACTTCCTCTTCACGATTCCTGCAGGCTGCTGCTGTTCCCCAGGCGGTTAAGGCTGGCGGCTGTTGTTGGCTGTCCCCCTGGGTGAGTATGGCTGGCAGGTACTGCTTGTAGGTACTGCAGGCAGGTATCACTGGTGGGTACTGCTGGCGAATTTCACTGGTGGGTATTGCTGGCGAATATCACTGGTGGGTCCTGCTGGCAGGTAACACTGGCAGTTATCACTGGCAGGTACTGCTGGCGGGTATCACTGGCAGGTACTGATGGCGGCTATCAGTGGTGGATACACTGGTGGGTACACTGGCAGGTACAGTGGTGGGTACACTGGCGGGTACACTGGCTGGTACAGTGGTGGGTACACTGGTTGGTACACTGGTTGGTAGACTGGTGGGTACACTGGCTGTTACATTTGCTGGTACACTGGCTGGTACAGTGGTCAGTACACTGGTTGGTAAAGTGGTGGGTACACTGGTAGGTACACTGGCTGGTATGATGGTGGGTACCCTGGCTGGTACAGTGGTGGGTACACTGATAGGTACACTGGTCGGTTTACTGGCGGGTACCCTGGCTGGTACAGTGGTGGGTACACTGGTGGGTATACTGGCGTGTACATTGACGGGTACCTTGGCTGGTGCAGTGGTAGGTATACTGGTGGGTACAGTGGCTGAAACAGTGGTGGATACCCTGGCTGTTACAGTGGTGGGTACATTGGCTGGTACAGTGATACTGGTAGGTACAGTGGCGGGTACACTGGTGGGTGCACTGGCTGTAACAGTGGTGTGTACCCTGGCTGGTATAGTGGTGGGCACACTGCCTTTTATAGTGGTGGGCACACTGCCTTTTATAGTGGTGGGCACACTGCCTGGTATAGTGGTGGGCACACTGCCGAGTATGGAGAGGAGAGTTGATACTCACTGATGTGTGCAGAGCAGAGCCCACACTACAGGAAGAATGCGGCTGCAGTAGAGAGCAGAGCCGATGCTTCCAGTATAGCGCAGGCTTACAGACCTCTATAAAAGAGACTCTGGGCTAAGTGGGAGGGATTGAATGAATTGAAAATACTTGCTAGATTTGTTGCTATAGAATATTTTTAATTGAATGGGACTTAACCCATTGCATTTTGAACGTCTGACATTTTCTTAAAGGATAAGTTCACCTTTGTACAAAAAATAATAAATGCACATCTTTTTGCAGGTAAAAAAAAAAAAAAGTGCATTGATTATTTTTTGTATTAGGAGCCTGTAAAGCATTGCACCAGCGATCAGGAGATCAGTGATGCCATGCAGCCCTTCTGGACACTGACAGTGTATCTGTGTGCCCGTACATCCCGTACGGGTAAGCCGATACTCGCTGACAGGAAAACTCAATGAACTCCACAGCGCCATGGTAGTTTATTAAGAACTACAAGCCAACATCCGCTAAGGCTGTCGGGACTTGTAGTTCATTCATACACAGAGCTCTGTGATGAATGACACGGCCATATGAGTGGAGCCCCGCATGGCTGCGCTGCTTTCAAAAACAGACACCTAGTACAGGGAACGTCTCCCCATACTGCTGGCACAGGGAGGGAGGGGCGGTGGGCGGCTGCTGCAGCATTGGGAACATGTTACATATTCCACCCTAAAATCTGGTGGAACATGCAACATGTTTCCAAAGGTGAACTTATCCTTTAATTTTAGGTGCATTTTGAGAACATATGCCATACACAAAAGAAATGCCCATTACTGCATTTTCCCAGGTACAAAAGGTCTCTTGGACCTGGAAACGCACCCTAAAAAAAGTACCGTATTTCGAACCTAGTGATGCGAGCAGACCCCCATATCAATAAATGCTGCTACAACATGTCATGCATTGTTTCACAGTAAAACATACACCCTTTTAAACTATATTACCCTCATTTTATTGGAGAATCTCCTGCTAGAAGGATAATTACCCAACTGTGACTTTCTGCCAACATTCCTTAAATTACATGGCAGGCTCAATATCACTATTTTACCTGGAACTCTGCCTGCAGCCATTTGTCAGCAATACAAATATTTCTTAATATTTAGATGTATACCCTGTGCCTGGGCTGGCAGTGTTGTGATAGTTAAGGTAAAACAGAGTTTTTATATGGAAGTATCACATTCCTTCATCCACTTGTTCGTGCTGTAAAAAATCAACCATGTTGTAAAGGTATATTTGTAATATAATATTTTTACAAACATTGTAATGCAGAGTAAGTAGAGAAGATCAAACCGGTTCACGTAAAGTGTTACTAAACCCACAACAGTAAAATCAGTCTGTATATGCTGTAAAGCATGCTTGTTATACTCACTGTAGGGGTTAATCATCACCTAAGGGGTTAATCCTCTGCATTGTGTAAAAAGGCTGTGTGATCCTGTTTTCTCTGATCCTCCCATTCTTTTACTAACTCCAGACCACTTTATGATAGAACAGAGCATTAGGAGTCAGGCTGCACATGCTCAGTTTGGTGTTTATTGCTATAGAGTTTTTTTTCTTTTCTTGGGAGAGTGCATTTGATTAGCACAGGGCCAATCACCACTGTCCAGACAGAGGGTCAGAGGATAATGAAAACTCCTCCTACAAGCTTTAACCAGACACTGATAGAAGTCACAAGACTGCTATATACTTCTGATGAGAAAAGGTATTTAGCCGTTTATATTTACTAAAACTATTACATTTCCATGTTCTGTGTCCTGTGGGAGACCGGATATAGTGAATGCAGGGTCCTGGGTTTAGTAACACATTAAGTCAGGAATCTCGGTGGCGACAGTGGATGAGGCAAGTTAGATCACAGTTAAAGGGGCTCCGCATGGGTGGGTTCACTCTGTATACCAGTTAATCAGTCTAAAGGGCCAATGATCAGTTTAAGGATATTACTTAATGTCACCTTTTCTCTAAAAAGAATCCATACACATCAAC
This sequence comes from Lithobates sylvaticus, assembly GCA_028564925.1. NCBI lineage: Eukaryota > Metazoa > Chordata > Amphibia > Anura > Ranidae > Lithobates > Lithobates sylvaticus. The sequence continues at coordinate 55,288,160 of CM053031.1, read as the reverse complement.
TAATTGAAAGCCCTGATTTATTTTTCATAAAATATTTTTTTACTGTGTTTTTCTGCCTCCTTGTAATGTCCTCCATGAGCTCCCGAACCTCTCTTTTTCTGCCTCACTTTTGTTTATCTGGAACATGCAGTGCACATTAGTTGTGGCAATGTGTGCTGCTCTAGGCATACTACAAATCCCATAGTCCATCTTGGGAACAAACAAGAGAGGGTAGCTACATTCCTACATAGAGTGAGAACATTGAGAACGAAGGTAGCCACCCTCAAACAGAAAGTCGGATCACAGTGACCAAAAAAAAGAAAGGAATTTGGAGGAGTAATAGAAGAGACTTTTTTGAGTTAAAGTGGCCCTAAACTCACCTTTCCTTCAATGATCCCCATCCCTCGCCTGCATCTTCTGCTAGGTGTCGGCCTTCAGCCATCTCCACTAAAGAGCCTGCCTGCATGTAGTTTTTGGCAGCAGGACTTTAGTTTCATTTTAGAAAACATACTTAAGTAGAATTTTTTTTTTAACCCAGAGCTTAGTGTCACCTTAACTTTATAGGGGCATAGGGGGCGGGGTTGGATACTTTGGGTTTAGTGGTGATAGAAAGGATAAACTGTACTCATTATTAAGTAGAGAGTCAACAGCAATGCTGAGACAAGGTCCTCTGACACTCAAAGGGAAGGTGCCAATGTGCACCCCAACTCCCCCACGCCTTCTCCGAGCTGAGACGAATGGAGCTTGCACGTCCACACAGACATGTACAGTGTCCAATGAAGGGTGCCAAAATTACACTCCCTAAGATTACCATATTTTAGTCCATGTAAATCTGAGCGGAATGGGTTTTGCCACATGGATAAACTACTGTAACTTAATCATAATAAGTATAGGAAAAGAGAGCTGGGTTTGGGACAGACGTGCACCCCTGGGTGCAAGCTGTCTGCATCCAAGAGAGCACATCCTAATTGACCTTGTGCATGAACCCTTAAAGTGACACTAAAAAACAAACCACATTTTTCTTTTTTAAGTTTACATATAAGGCCTCAAAATTCCTCCGCCCATACCCCCCTCTATGACTTTTCCATCAAAATCAACAATGCAACCATCAGTCCCTCCCCTCACGCCACGGTACTCAGTGTAATCCTAGACTCTGACTTGTCATTTCAGCCTCAAATCCAATTGTTGTCAAAAGTTTGTAGAATTCACCACCGTAACATCTCTAAAATTCTCCCCTTTTTAACAAATGAAACCACCAAGCTCCTCATTCACTCCCTTGTTATCTCTCGCCTTGACTATTGCAACTCCATTCTCATTGGCCTGCCTCTCCATAGGCTATTCCCTCTTCAGTCTATCATGAATGCTGCTGCCAGATTTATACACCATACCAACTGCTCAGTGTCTGCCAACCCTCTCCTCCAATCCCTATACTGGCTCCCAATCACCCAGTGAATTAAATTCAAAATACTAACCACAACATACAAAGCCATCCACAACTCTGCCCCGAGCTTCATCACCAATCTTGTCTCCAAATATCACCCAAATCGTCCTCTCCACTCTTCTCAAGACCTCCTACTCTCAAGCTCTCTCGCCTCCTCTTCCCATGCTTGTCTCCAGGATTTCTCCAGAGCCTCTCCCATCCTCTGGAACTTGCTACCTCAACCTGTCCGGCTATGCCTTACTCTTGCTACCTTCAGGCGATCCCTGAAAACTCATCTCTTCAGGAAAGCCTATCATGTCTCCAACTAATCTCCTACCACTTCCATCAGCTCCTTCCCTACAGTTACAACCTTTTGTACCACCTGCCCCACCCTATTAGATTGTAAGCTCTTCTGAGCAGGGCCCTCTTAATCCTCTTGTATTTTATTATATTATAACTGTATTGGCTCCCTTTTATATTGTAAAGTGCTGTGTAAACTGTTGGCGCTATATAAATCCTGTATAATAATAATAATTCACACAGGTAGGCATCATACAAATAAATAAATAAATGGTTATGATGGGTCTAATAAACGCAACTTGAGGCTTTCTAAGGCTCAGTGAGGGTGCAACCTTTTATTTAGGTGCAACCTTTTATTTAGACTTTCCACTAAACTCTCTGTGTAAACGGCAGTGCTGAGCTGTCATTGATTCTGACAGCCCACTCTGTCATCTCAGCCCACTCTGAGATGGTTAAGGTAATGTGGAGCAGTGGTTCTCAACCGTTTTAAGACCAGGGCCTGGCAAATTCTTTCCAATCCTTCCATGTCCCAACAGTAAAAAAAAATATATATACATATATCTGCACAATAAAAATACGGGAATGCAAAACATATATTTAAATGCTGGATGGCTCTGAGTGGGGCTGGGTATCATTGTTGGGGGGGGGGGGGGGGGTTGTGGAATGAGATAGGGGACTCTACAGCAGACTTGATGGCCATGTAGGAGCTGAGGTTTCTGGAGGGGGCTGTGGGGCACTGTGGGGCACTGTGAGACACTTTCGAAGGTTGGGGGTTCTATTGAGGGCTGGAGGTTCTTCAGCAGGCTGGAGAGTACTGTGGCAGGCTAGGTAGTGGTTGAGCACTGGAGGGCACTGTGAAGACTGAGGGGTGTCAGGGAGCCTGGAGCCACTATAAGCCTCTAAGGAAGGTTGGGAGGCACTATGGAAATTTCTGGAGGGGGCTGTAGGGCACTGTGGGGCACTGTAAGACACTTTCGAAGGTTGGGGGTTCTATTGAGGGCTGGAGGTTCTTCAGCAGGCTGGGGGAGTACTGTGGCAGGCTAGGTAGTGGTTGGGCACTGGAGGGCACTGTGAAGACTGAGGGGTGTCAGGGAGCCTGGAGCCACTATAAGCCTCTAAGGAAGGTTGGGAGGCACTATGGAAGCTTGGAGGCACTGTAGGCACTGTGGGAGGTTAATGGATCTGTAGCAGGCCAGAGGCCTGGGAGAAAGGAGGTCACAACCTGGCAGTGGGCCACAGCCCGATGCTGGGAAACCACTGATGCAGAGTCGGAAAAATCTCTCACCCTAACCTCCCCCACCCACCACGGTGCCTGAGACTGGTAACTCTCCTGTCTTGTGTCATCCTAGCCCTGGACAGCAGAACTCCTCTCCCCCCCAACAACCCCTGTGTGACATTGATTCCCGAATAATGTACTACTCTATACGTAGAAGTATATTACTTTGTTACAAGGCATATCATAGGTGGCAAAGCTTATGTAGTCCACATTTCAAGAAGCAATTCCACCTAGCTCACTTGTAAGGAGTGCTCTGGACTCTGGCTATAATGGATTACAAAGAACTTTAGCACAGCTGTAGTGTTTGCTGGATAACAGTAGCAAACTGGCTGTTTTCCTGAATTTGCTGTTGCTCAGAATTTGCTTATTTTAATCATTTATTTTGTTTAAAAATACAAAACAAAGCTTTTTGTCCAGATCATGTTAAGCAAGAAATATTTCTCTGGCAAAATAAAATCCGACCAGATGTAAAAATAAGAGAACATTTTCTGCATCTGATGCCAAGTATATGACATATCAAACATTAACCATATTTTTCTGATTATGGTTTCACATTCATAAAAATAAATTGAACACGACATTTCATGCTCAGATCACATCTGCTCTGCGGCTCCTCTTCCCTAAGTCATTCAATGAACGTTATCAGATGGATAGCCGAGTCTTTCCTTTTTTCTTCATAACAAGAAAGAAGATTCCTTTATTTCAAAGGGGCCATGATGCATATTAAAATAAGTAATGGGTTTTAAAGATTACGATTCAAAATATCTACATTGACTTTGCTACTGTAGCACTTAAAGTGGACCTCAGGCAGCTTTATTCTTAAAAATGTGCGAGACAAGTCAGTTGTAGATGATATAGGGTCTCTGGATCATTAAGTAATGGCAAATCTTCTCAATCAGAGACAGCAATCCTTCACTAATCTAGCTGAAAGCTTTTAGGTTTAAAGGGGAATTCCACTTTGGTTCAAAATATATTAGAGCATATAAAATTGACACACAAGCCATTTTGTATTTTAATGTTATTAAAAATGACCCTTCCATTTCAATCTGAAACTTCTGTATTTTTTAAAACTGTCCCAAAAATTGAATGTAATATGGCAAACTGGAGGTTACTGTGCAGAAAAACATGTCATTTTCTTATTGTGTGATTGGCTTAATGAACTTCTCCGACATCTGCAGTAGGATACAAATATAATTTTAGGCATCCTCAGCAATAGAAATTTCACTTCAGTGAGATATTCCCTAAGTCGTAATTATTTTTAAAGGGGTGCAGACAATGCAGCTTTCGTCTATAGAAATGTTTCAGGTTACTATAATGAACCAGACTTTCCCATTCAGAAATCAGTCTGTAAAGGGCACAGGGAAACAAAGCTTTTTCATCAGAACAGAAAAAGGTAGGACTGTGCTACAGTTTGTTAAAATCCCTGTAATGCTTTCTTGTTGAAAAAAAAAAATCCCTGTTATGTACATTGATCATCCAGCCAGGATTGTTTTTTTTTTCTTAACAAAATTAAGTGTTACTAAACCCAGGACCCTGCATTCACTAAATCTGGTCTCCCACAGTACACAGAACATGGAAATACAATTATTTTAGTAAATATAAACTGCTAAATACCCTTTTTCATCAGCAGTTAGAGCAGTCTTGTGACTTCTATCAGTGTCTGGTTAAAGCTTGCAGGAGGAGCTTTCATTCTGCTCTGACTGTCCTATGAGAATGCAGGACCCCTGACCCTCTGTCTGGACTGGCTGATTGGCCGTGTGCTGGTCACATGCAGTCTCCCAAGAAAAAAAAAAAACTCTCTAGCAGTACACACCAAACTGAGCATGTGCAGCCTGTCCCCTGGCTTTCTAAATATCAGGAGATACATTGGAGTCAGCGGAAGAAGGAGATGATCAGAGTAGACAGGATCAAACAACCTTTTTACACAATGCAGAGGATTAACCTCTTGGGTTCCACAGTGAGTATAACAAGCATGCTTTACTGCTTATACAGACTGATTTTACTGTTGTGGGTTTAGTATCACTTTAACCACTTCAGCCCCGGAAGATTTTACCCCCTTATTGACCAGAGCATTTCTTGCGATACCGCACTACGTCGCTTTAACTGACAATTGCGCGGTTGTGCGACGCTGTACCCAAACAAAATTTACGTCCTTTTTTCCCCACAAATAGAGCTTTGTTTTGGTGGTATTTGATCACCTCTGCGGATTTTTTTTTTTTGCGCTATAAACAAAAAATAGGCCGACAATTTTGAAAAAAAAGCAATATTTTTAACCTTTTGCTAAAATAAAAACCCCCCAAAAATATATATAAAAAAAAAATGTCTTCCTCAGTTTAGGCTGATATGTATTCTTCTACATATTTTTTGGTAAAGAAAAAATAAAAAAATCGCAAAAACAGTATATATTTATTGGGTTGCGCAAAAGTTATAGCATCTACAAAATAGGGGATAGATTTATGGCATTTTTATTATTATTTTATTTTTATTAGTAATGGCGGTGATCTGTGATTTTTAATCGGGACTGCAACATTGCGGTGGACAGATCGGAAACTTTTGACACTATTTTGGGACCATTGACATAGCTAAAACTAGCCACTGATTACTGTATAAATGTCACTGGCAGGGAAGGGGTTAAATACTAGGTGGTGATCAAGGGGTTAAGTGTGTTCCCTCACTGTGTGTTCTAACTATGGACGGATGGGCTACCACTGACATGACAGTGATCACTTCTCCCGATCACTGGGAGCAGTAGATCCCTGTCATGTTACTAGGCAGAACAGGGAAATGTTTTGTTTACATTTCCCCGTTCTGTCTCTCCTCGCCGAGATCGCGGGCCGCCGGCGGACATCGAGCCTGCGGGACACGCTTGTGCCCGCTATACTGCTTTTGCAAACTGATGTACAGGTACATCAGTTTGCGCAGGAGTGCCATTCTGCCGACGTATATTGGCGTGAGCCAGTCGGCAAGCGTTTAAACTTTAAATATACATAAAAGTGTAGGTAAAGGTTATAACCCCTGTTAATGTTGTTTGTTCCTTATTTCCTGTTGCTGTCTGAACAGGAAGTGAGAGTCAATTTCTTTAACAGGAACACAAGGGCAAGAAAACAATTTGTCATTAGTAGAGTTAGAGAAGACTAGAATCTCCATTGGCTTTTTATTGGTGTCTGTGTCTTCTTTGGAGATTGCCCCCCACTTCTTGTCTCATTGATAACTTTCTTACCAAGATACGAAGCAGAGGGAAATGCAATGGGATGCAGACATGGACATGGACATGGACAGGGGTTCTAACTCTTCCCTACTGTATAAACAAAACTATTTTGGCTGAAGATACACTATACATACAGCTACAATAATAGTAAAAAAAAATCTGCAAATGTTGTAGTTATTTTTCCTACCGTAAGGACTAACCCAGTTTTCTAGCAAGAATGAAGAGGGAACAAAGGCTGGGTCTTGTTCTTACCTGATACAGAGGAACTTGTTTTTCCGTAACAGCAAAAATAAGCAGAATATTATTCTCCACAAGCTTCTCAATCAGCTGACCAAGAGATGGATATTCCTAAAGCAGAAATCAAACCGGACATTGTGTATTCTGGTGTGTATCAACTGGTTACTGACCGTAAACAAGGGAAAGTCATTTGCAAGTCAGATGGTTTGCTGTTCTCACACTCCTATTTTTACTTCTGCCTTCCACTCAAAAAGACTCTTCTACCTAGAATGGTAGAACCCTGGATCAAATTTGAAAACTGCCCTTTTTTTGGCTACACATTGCCGGGTTCTTTCCTTTTGGATCCCCAGAAGTTTAAAATTGGAACCTTCTGTTGAAGAGGATGCATGTCTGTACTTAATTTCAGATCAGAAAGTACTAAAAGGGTTTTCTGATACATCAATGCTGATTTTTTTATTAGCTTCAATAATGGAATGAATAACATCATAACTATCTAATTTTTAATATATTCTATAATTAATATGTTAATCAACAGATTATTAAAGAAACAGTTTGCAATTAAGCCACTTAGACTCTCGATAAAAGCTAACATATGGCCTATTACAAAATTTGACAATGTAATTTAGCCCTCTGTTTTGTCTGAACATAAATAAATCAAAATCCTGCACTTACTATGCTGATTTGACATTTATTGGTGCAGATATAAGAAACTCATGTAGAAGGTTCAGCAAAGCCAGTACCAACTACCATTTCATGTGCTACAGCAAGCTTCCTCAAGGTTGTGGGTTTGCTAAATCTCAAGACCTTTGTAATATCTGAGTTTGACATGACAGCAGTCAGAATAACTGTATATTATATATTGTATAAAATACTTAATGGCTTTAGCAAAGACAAGGTAGCTCTTCCAAACAGTACAGCTTTTTCAAAGGAGGTCTGAAACTCACCCAAAACCCCTTTACACATTTAGGTGGGGGGAGAGTTGCCACCTTTTCTAAAAAAAAAAAAAAAAAAATACCATACCATCCTACAATTTCCTTCCTCCTATAAACACTGTAAGTCCCATTCTTACAGACATATATTTAATAATGCAAAAACGGTTGCAGCTTTACATAGAAACCAATCATCTTCCAGGTTTTATTGTCAAAGCCTAATTAAACAAGTTAGAAGTTGATTGGCTACCATGCAAAGCTGCACCAGATATTGCACTCTCTAATTTTCGTAAATCAACCCTATTTTGTCTGACTGAAACCTTTGAATGAGGGATGAGTAACTGCTCTGACTTATTCACATTCTGTATGTGTCTAAATCTAACCTTGAGCTACAGAGCTCTATAAACAACAGGTTTTTATAAATCCAAGGAGCAAAGGAAACAGAGGAAAACACGTGGAGCCTAAGGCTAAGACACCACCTGCTGGCTGGATAGCAGACAACATAATATTTACAGTGCATCCGGAAAGTATTCACAGCACTTCACTTTTTCCACATTTTATGTTACAGCCTTATTCTAAAAGGGATTAAATTCATTATTTCCCTCAAAATTTTACAAACAATACCCCATAATGACAACGTGAAAGTACTTTGTTTGAAATCTTTGCAAATTTATTACAAATACAACGTAAAAATCACATGTACTGTACATAAGTATTCACAGCCTTTGCCTTGACACTCATAATTGAGCTCAGGTGCATCCTGTTTCCACTAATCATCCCTAAGATGTTTCTACAACTTAACTGGAGTCCACCTGTGGTCAATTTAGTTGATTGGAGATGATTTGGAAAGGCACACACCTGTCTATACAAGATCCTATAGTTAACAGTGCATGTCAGAGCACAAACCAAGAGATGAAGTCCAGAGAATTGTCTGTAGACCTTGGAGACAGCATTGTATCGAGGCACAGAGATCTGGGGAAGGGTACAGAAAAATTTCTGCAGCATTGAAGGTCCCAATGAGCACAGTGGCCTGCAATATCCATAAATGGAAGACGTTTGGAACCACCTGGACTCTTCCTAGAGCGGGCCGCCTGGGCAAACTCAGCGATTGGGAGAGAAGGGCCTTAGTCAGGGAGGTGACCAAGAACCCAATGGTCACTCTAACAGAGCTCCCCATTTCTATTTCTCTGGTCTGATGAAACAAAGACTGAACTCTTTGGTCTGAATGGCAAGCGTCATGTCTGAAGGAAACCAGGCACTGCTCATCACCTGCCCAATACCATCCCTACAGTGAAGCATGGTGGTAGCAGTATTATGCTGTGGGGAAGTTTTTCAGTGTCAGGAACTGGAAGACTAGTCAGGATCGAGGGAAAGATGAAGGCAGCAATGTACAGAGACATTCTTGATGAAAACCTGCTCCAGAGCGCTCTGGACCTCAGACTGGGGCAAAGGTTCATCTTCCAACAGGACAACAACCCTAAGCACACAGCCAGGATAACAGGAGTGGCTACAGGACAACTCTGTGAATGTCCTTGAGTGGCCCAGCCAGAACCTAGAACCCGATTTGAACATCTCTGAAGAGATCTGAAAATGGCTGTGCACCGATGCTCCACATCCAACCTGATGGAGCTTGAGAGTTCCTGCAAAGAATAATGCGAGAAACTGCCCAAAAATAGATGTGCCAAGCTTATAGCATCATACTCAAAAAGACTTGAGGCTGTAATTGGTGTCAAAGGTGCTTCAACAAAGTATTGAGCAAAGGCTGTAAATACTTATGTACAAGGGAAGTTACTGGCACACAGAGTTTAGGGTATATGGTACAGCCAGCACTGTATATATAAATAAAAAAAATAAAAAAACAGTGTTTAGGGTGATAATGGTGAATCTATAGAATGTCAATAGTCCGTGGTAGTTGGGGGGGTACAATAGGGAATGCACAGGACCACCTACAGCTGCTATCCTCAGAGTTGTGGTTGGCTCTGTGTAGACCAAAGGAAAAAAGCACAGATCGAAGGAAGTGCCAGCTAAGTGTAATATCCCAGTAAAACATTTTTAATGAAGACAGATTAAAAACACTCACAAGATTAAAATGTAAAAAGGTTCATCTGGTCACACTAGGTGTGGATGTGAATCCTCCTGATCCCATCCTGCAGGACCGTTATAATCTGTTCCACTGGGCATGGAGATGGCTGGCTCGGGAGCCTGGGGGAGCCCCTGGAAGCATGGCGGGAGTGACAATACCAGAAGGAAAGGAGGTACCATGCGAGCGGGTACCCAGTAGCTGGAACAGATTACAGCAGTCCTGCAGGACAGGATCAGGAGGATTCACATCCACACCTTGTGAGTGTTTTTAATCTGTCTTCATTAAAAACATTTTACTGGGATACTACACTTAGCTGGTGCTTCCTTCCCTCTCTAAACACTTCTGCACAGTACATGTGATTTTTTTTTATTTTTTATAAATTTGCAAAGATTTTAAACAAACTTCTTTCACATTGTCATTATGGGATATTGTTGGTATAATTTTGAGGAAAGGAATGAATTTAACCCATTTTGGAATAAGGCTGTAACATAACAAAATATGTAAAAAGCGAAGCGCTGTGAATACTTTTCAGATGCACTGTATATAATAATATATAATAACATTTATATGTATTAATTAATATTTACCTAACTAAAATATTTATTTTTAACCCTGACCATAATAACTAAAGAAAATACATGAAAACCACCATACTTTCAGTTTAAATTAAACAATGTTTTTTCTTTTTAAATTTGGACAGCCTATGCCTGATATATTGTGGCTGATTGTGCGGTTTTAATAGTAACTTATACAATGACATTGACTGGCCAGCTTTGCCCCCCTCCCCATATGTGTTATTGATCGGACAGTTAAACAAACAAAATGACATATACCTGGACAGTTGACATGTAGTATTCATTATTGCTGTCTAGATGACACTGACAATCATTGGGTATCACAATACCAGCCAGTTTACTGTCCATACCATAGTGGGAATCAGCATCTGCCACAAACACCAGCAAATGCATCGATCTGTTCCTCCATCCAATCCTGTCCTGAATTTCAAATAATTTATATTAAAACAGTTCTGTTTGAGTAATATGACAATATAAACAACAGCCTCATAACAACTCAAAGACAAAATACTTTGAAACATTTTACCAGAAAAATAAAAATGCCCCATAGTACTTCCAACCCCATATGAAAATCTTTATTTGACAAGCATCGGGGACACTCCGCCTGTTCCTTCCTTTGAAGAGCTTTGTGCCATGTTGGGGTGGTATTGTATATTTCCTCTCTGTTTCTCTGTTTGCAACAAAGAGGAATAGACAAGGCCTTCCCAGCTTGAGTGTGGCTTTGGGCCTGGGAGAGATGACTCAGACTCAAGTGATTTGTAAATACAATTAGGTAACCTTTTTTTTCTTTGGATAGACATGGGAGGGTTGTTACTTTATGGGTCTCCTTTGGGGTGATTTCAGTTTTCATCCCGAGACCACTGCCTTTTCCTGAGATATCAAGTCTGAGTACAAGAGAGCACTGGAATGGTGCCACTTGCAGCTGTCTAAAGGCAAGTTACTGTGTGGCAGGTGTAAAGGTAATTACTTCCAATGGGTTGTATCCCAATTGTAGGCGGTAAGTGATAGACTCCGTAGGGGTCTAAGGCTGCTACCGTTCTGATACCGACAATGGAGGCGTTACCACAGTGAACACTTTGGGTGATTGGAGAGGAGCACCCGGTGTCCAAAAAGAGAAAGGTCTCACGTGATGAATTTATCGGTTTTTTTTTAGAGATAAAAGTAAACAAGTAGAGCCAACGCCTTTTGGGGGAATTGTCTCCCCCTTCTTCAGGGCTAGTATATAGAGAAAAAGATACATAGTAAAAGCCCATAGCTAGGCCATAGGATACATACAGAGAAAAAAACATCTGTGAAGTTAAAAATTATTTTAAGATAAATTACAATCTACAATTAAAAAAAATACTTAAAATTGATGGAAAAGTGTTTGTTTGCTTATGGGCTCTAAACGTGAATGTGGTCAGTGGTTATATCTGTAAAAGAGAGATAAACCCCTTCAGATCCGCGCTATAGCTGAATGACGGTTACAGAATGGATCTCCTTTGCCGGGATGCCGTCAATAGACGTCCACCCCTTTTCATGCTCGCCACGCCCCCTTGAAGGAGCACACGCGGCACGAGCTGTGATCACCCGAGTCAATGAGACTCGTTGATCAGAGATCGGAGTAAGCGGTCGATCCCAACCCCGTACCACGTGATCAGCTGTCAGCCAATGACAGCTGATCACGTGATGTAAACAGAAGATCGGTAATCTTTTTTTTTTCTTCTCACGCTGACAGCCTGATGAGAAAAAAAATCTGATCAACAGCTTCTGTTGAAGGGACATCGGGCCCAAAGAGGAAGAGGCGCCTCATATGTGCCTATCAGTACCGCCTGCCAGTGCCACGAATCAGTGCCCACAGTGGCCACCAATCAGTGTCCACCAGTAAATTAGTGCCAGCAATCAGTGCCACCTACCAATGCCCACGAGTGCCACCTATCAATGCCCACCAGTGGTGCCAATCAGTGCCTCATCAGTGTCACCTAGCAGTGCTGCCTATCAGTGTCACCTACCAGTGCCGATCTGTGCCCATCACTGCCACCCATCAGTGCCCATCACTGCCACCAATCAGTGCCACCTATTAGTGCCCTTCAGTGCCACCTATCAATGCCCTTCTGTGCTGCCCATCAGTGCCACCCATCAGTTCTACCTCTCAATGCCCACCAGTGCCACCTATCAGTGCCCACCAGTGCCACCTCATCAGTGCCCACAAGTGCCGCCTAATAGTGCCCATCAGTGATGCCTTATCAGTACCCATCAGTGTCGCCTTATTAGTGCCCATCAATGCAGCCTATCGGTGCCCATCAACACAGCCTATCGGTGCCCATCAGTGTAGCCTATCAGTGCCCATCAGTGTAGCCTCATCAGCAAACATCAATGAAGGAGAAAAATGACCTGTTTGCAAAATTTATTAACAAAATATAAAACGGTTTTGTATTTTTTTTTTTAATTCTGTCTTTTTTAAGACAAAAAAATTCAAAACCCAGAGGTGATCAAATACTACCAACAGAAAGCTCTTTTTGTGGGAAACAAATGCTAAAAATTTAATTTGGGTACAGTGTTGTATGACCGCGCAATTGTCATTCAAAGAGTGACAGCGCTAAAAGCTGAAAATTGGTCTGGGCAGGAGGGGGTTTAGGTGCCCAGTAAGCAAATGGTTAAATAAATAGGGCTACGGGACTGGTCTGTATTTCTTAAAGAGTGGTTTACCTGAGATAGGCTTTAAGGCTTTGTTCAATGTCACTGGCAACCCAGGGAGTGTGTCAGTTATCAGTCCTGTATTTGGTTTTAACCTTCCCACCTCCTGAGTCTTCCAGTTGATGCTTTCATAATGAAAGCATCTTATGGTCAGTCTCACTGGTCAATGGTGGGCTAGGAAAATGGGAGGGCGGCGGGGGGAGCTAGACTTTCACAGGTCAAGTCAAGATTAATGTATAAATTCAACAGCCTAAATCTTTTGGTTTACTGACTGGTTTGAATTTTGCTTGTGCATTTCTCTAGCTTTTTATTACGGTAATACGTCCTGTTGTCACTCAGTTTAGAAATAGTGATCATTTGGCACACTGTCCTTTCATTAATGTTACTTCAAACCACATAATGACAGTTTCAACTCACAAAATGGAATTTACACAATAAAGAAACTTACTTTGCAGACAGTTGCTTGCATGATTGCATCAAATCCCCCCTCTGGAGTGTCGATATTTGCTGAAATTGTCTGTTTCTTCACAATGTCATTAAAATCTGTTGTATTATGGGTCAGGGACAAAACATGCTTGTATCCAAAGGTTGGCAAACAAACCACATATGGACTGCAAAATAAGAATATCAATTAAATCCCTTGGATCTCTTGAAGGGAAAACAAACATTTTTTATCGTCCTCATTAATATTAATTTAATGTAGGGATAAACATTTGGTCCAAGGGTAAACACAGACATAGTACACTAGAGGACTGTATGACATGTGGTGGGGTGTACAGCAATTTGGGAAAAGGTGATCTCACTGTGTTGTGGTTCAAAGGTTAGGGTGGTTGTGCATTCAGCTCTGACTGAAGGATGTAATTGATTGATTTTTAGATGTTAACAAGGGTTGATGTTTAAGTAGACAAGAGAACTAACCAACAACTTTTTTTCTCAAATTTTAATGTCAAGTAACCAATAAACCACTCATTTTGCAGCCAACACCTGGTGCCCTAATTCAAATAACTAAAGTGATATTTTTGTTATATGTTCAGTCTTATGATCAGGGTCAGTCCTTGGCTTCTTATATTTCCTGGTTACATAAACAGTAATATCTTCATTTATACTATAATAACTTATGTGATGATTTTTGGTTGTGCCGTCACCATTGGTTGGAGGTGAAACCTGCAGGTTCAAGATTCTCGGTTCTGGCAATTTTATAGGCAGATAATACACCATAATGCTTTGCATGGCCTTTAAACCATGGCCAGCAGGCTTATGCCGCGTACACATGATCGGAAATTCCACCAGCAAAAGTCTGAAGCTTTTGGTCGGAAAATGCGACCGTGTGTATGCTCCATCTGACTTTTGCTGGCGAAATTCCAGCCAGCAAAAGATTGAGAGCAGGTTCTCAGTTTTTCGGTCGGAAAAAGTTTTGATCGGAAATTCCGATCGTCTGTACCAATTCCGACGTGCAAAATTCTTACGCATGCCTGGAAACAATTTGACGCATGCTTGGAAGCATTGAACTTAATTTTCTCGGCTCGTCGTAGTGTTGTACGTCACCGCGTTCTTGGCGGTTGAAAGTTCACTGAACTTTTGTGCGACTGTGTGTATGCAAGCCAAGCTTGAGCGGAATTCCGTTAGAAAAACCATCTAAGATTTTTCTGATGGAAAATCCGCTCATGTGTACACGGCATTAGAAGGCACAATAAGGGGGCTTTTGGTTGAGCCAGCTCCTCACTATAAAATGGGGTGTTGGGGGGAGACGGCAGCACAGAGCAGTCATAGAGGTTGATTTACTAAGGCAAATTTACTGTGTACTGCAAGTGCACTTGCTCTAGATCCTAGGGGAAGATCTGAAATGAGGGGAAGCTCTGCTCATTTTTATCATTCAATCATGTGCAAGCAAAAATGCTGTTTTTTTATTTTCCTTGCATGTCCCCCTCAGATCTACAGCGACTGCACTTGCAGTGCACTTGTAGTGTACAGTGGATTTGCCTTTAGTAAAAAAAAAAAAATGATGTCAGTGAGTTGGAAGCTATTACAGGCAAAGGAAAGCGGACAAACTGCACAGGGAGTGATTAAGATCCATTAGGAAACGCCTTTTGGGGAATCAACCTTTCTGTTGCCCTCTTTTTGTTGTTGTTTTTACTATTGGGGGCACTTTTGTCTTTTATTTTATTTTTATTTTGGTTGATTTGTTTTCTTTTTTTTTTACTGCAAGGCTTTTTTTTCCATAGGCTGGTATATTCATGGTTCTCATTTATTTTGGGGGTTTATTCTTTTTAATTTTACGCTAATAGGGCATTTTTTCAGGTCAAACTGCTTTTTATAAAAACTTTTATAAAAACTTTTCCATTTAAAAAAAAAGGGGTGCTCAAATTAGAGCTCTCACTAGTTGCTGACAATCTTTTATTGAAGCTGCCTTTTATTCAGAGGACACAGCTACATTATTTGAAATAAAAATATAATCCACCTCAGGTTATATTCCTCACATTCACTGCATCCCCTATCTCGATAGATAAAAAAAAAAATATATGTAACAAAAAATAAGTTTGGCATACCCCAGTTAGGCCTACTATCTCTAACAAAGTGTTCTGCTGCTGACCAATTTTACACTGTTGTATCCTCTGCAGTACCCTGATTCCTCTAAAGTCTCAGCTTGGGCTCTTTGTTTCTAGTAAATTTAGGCCTAACTATATGAAATTGTCCTGCTGCTGGCCAGTTTTGCACTGCTGTGTTTTCTGCAGATCTAAATTGTACAATGATATTATATAGTTTATGGTGAGCTTTACAGACTACTAGGGACACACTTCTGTTTTCAATACTACTGTCTGCATGTCAGTACAGAGGTGGGTGGAGGGGGAGGTCAGGTGCAGGGGGTGTGTTCATGAGGTCACCTGGTGAAGTACTTCCTGAAGCTTAACAATTTCCATGTCCTAAATCTTTCCACTAGGAAGTCATAAACTTTTGTATTGAACAAACTGGAGGCCGAGGTAATGCCTCACCCTAAAATACATAGAAAGATTTTGCTTTTTTTGCAACAGAAGTACATTAATAGTATATTGCTACATAGGGAATCTGGAATTTAGAAGAAAAAAAAAGGTGAACATAGCCTTTAACAACAATATTGACCCCTATAGAGGAACTCTCCAAAAAGAAATAAAATCCCTTCTTAATAGTTACAGGAGCAGGGCCGGATTTCCCACAAGGCCACCGAGGCCAGGCCTCGGGGCGGCAGTGGTGCTGGGGCGGCGCCGCTCCAGCAGGGGGCTTCTCAGCTTTCACGGCCGCCCCCCGCACTAACATCATTCTCGGAGCTCTGTATGATGAGCAGGACTAGAAAGGAGAGCAGGGGGCGGAGTCTGTGTGGGCCACTGCAGGAGGAGCGTCTTCTCCCCCAGGCAGCAAGACTTGTATAGTGTGGAGTGGAGATCATGAATAGCTTATTCCCTTCTAGCTCCAGCGCTCCACAGCCTCTGGCATCCTGTCACAGTGATACAGTGAGAGCGTGGAAAGCCAGCTAGCTTGTGCAGGAGTCGGGCTGTGTTCTGTCTCCACTGTCCTCCTAACCCCTCCCTCACTGCACTGTTTGTCCAATCCAATACCCCGCCTCCCATTTGTGCCCGCCCACACTCCAGTCACATGCATGCAATGTACTGTGCTGTGAGGGGAGTTCTGTTTTCAAACAATGGCTGCCACAGCCCTGGGGGAGACCAGCCTGAATGGGAGAGCATAATTGGTGAGTGAGACCCCCAGAATAACCCCCCTCTCTGTTCCCACCCCTTTGTGCTATGTACCTTCTTCCTCCCACCTCTCTTCCTCATGATCATCACCTTTTCTCTCTCTCCCCCCTAGGCTAGAGCCTAGCCTGTCTGTATACAGCTCCTAGCCTGTCTGTATACCGCTTCTAGCCTGTCTGTATACTGCTCCTAGCCTGTCTGTATACTGCTCCTAGCCTGTCTGTATACCGCTCCTAGCCTGTCTGTATACCGCTCCTAGCCTGTCTGTATACCGCTCCTAGCCTGTCTGTATACCGCTCCTAGCCTGTCTGTATACCGCTTCTAGCCTGTCTGTATACCGCTCCTAGCCTGTCTGTATACCGCTCCTAGCCTGTCTGTATACTGCTCCTAGCCTGTCTGTATACTGCTCCTAGCCTGTCTGTATACCGCTTCTAGCCTGTCTGTATACTGCTCCTAGCCTGTCTGTATACTGCTCCTAGCCTGTCTGTATACCGCTCCTAGCCTGTCTGTATACCGCTCCTAGCCTGTCTGTATACCGCTTCTAGCCTGTCTGTATACCGCTCCTAGCCTGTCTGTATACCGCTCCTAGCCTGTCTGTATACCGCTCCTAGCCTGTCTGTATACCGCTTCTAGCCTGTCTGTATACCGCTCCTAGCCTGTCTGTATACCGCTCCTAGCCTGTCTGTATACCGCTCCTAGCCTGTCTGTATACCGCTCCTAGCCTGTCTGTATACCGCTCCTAGCCTGTCTGTATACCGCTCCTAGCCTGTCTGTATACCGCTCCTAGCCTGTCTGTATACCGCTTCTAGCCTGTCTGTATACCGCTCCTAGCCTGTCTGTATACCGCTCCTAGCCTGTCTGTATACCGCTTCTAGCCTGTCTGTATACCGCTCCTAGCCTGTCTGTATACCGCTCCTAGCCTGTCTGTATACCGCCCCTAGCCTGTCTGTATACCATCCTAGCCTGTCTGTATACCGCTCCCAGCCTGTCTGTATACCGCTCCCAGCCTGTCTGTATACCGCTCCCAGCCTGTCTGTATACCGCTCCCAGCCTGTCTGTATACCGCTCCCAGCCTGTCTGTATACCGCTCCCAGCCTGTCTGTATACCGCTCCCAGCCTGTCTGTATACCTGTATATAGAGGGGGGTGTATATGGAGGTGATAGAGGGGTATATATAGAGATGATAGAGGGGTGTATATAGAGATGATAGAGGGGGATGTATATAGAGATGATAGACGGGGATGTATATAGAGATGATAGAGGGGGATGTATATAGAGATGATAGAGGGGGATGTATATAGAGATGATAGAGGGGGATGTATATAGAGATGATGGAGGGGGATGTATATAGAGATGATGGAGGGGGATGTATATAGAGATGATGGAGGGGGATGTATATAGAGATGATAGAGGGGGATGTATATAGAGATGATAAAGGGGGGAGTATATAATGGAGATATGTTTTTAACTGATCTATTGTAGCAGTCATCGATAAAGGACGAAAATGGTGGCGTGTGTGTGGGGGGGGGGGGGGGGAGGGGGGCGGCATTGAAGGACCCGGCCTTGGGGCGGCAAAGGGAGTAAATCCGGGCCTGTACAGGAGCAGGTGTCTTCATAGATTACACCCAGCTGTGACATATCCTTTCCCAGAAACAGCATTCACCAGGATAGGAAATAGAGGGACATCTCTACTAAGAGGACACAGACAGCAACTAAATCATTTATGATACAGATGTGAAAAGTTATGTCGCGTACACACGATCAGACATTCTGACAACAAAATCCCATGGTTTTTTTCGACGGATGTTGGCTCAAACTTGTCTTGCATACACACGGTCGCACAAAGTTGGCCGGAAATTCCGAACGTCAAGAACGCAATGACGTACAACACGTACGACGAGCCTAGAAAAATTAAGTTCAATAGCCAGTGCTGCTCTTCTGCTTCATTCCGAGCATGCGTGGCACTTTGTGCGTCAGGATTGTCTACACGCGATCAGAATTTACGCAAACGGATTTTCTTGTCGGAAAATTTGAGAACCAGATCTCACATTTTGTGCGACGGAAATTCCGATGGAAACTGACCAATGGAGCCTACACGCGATCCGATCGCACATTTGCCATCGGAAAGTCTGACCGTGTGTACGCGGCATTAGAAAATCCATTGCACTTCAAATTCTTTCAACTTTCCCTTACTTCTTGTCCTGTTGACCACTGTCTACGGCATAGTGAGGGACTTTACTTAAAAAGAACACAGACATCAACTATTGGCTGGAATCCCATTTTCAAAGATGAGAATCTAGTTTGCAGAAAAGGTGGAACCTTGTGGCTCATACTGAAAACTAGGAACATTTCGAGACAGACATTTCTCAGGACCAAACTATGATATAGATGTTGCATATATACCAAAATGAATATGCTGTAAAAACACTGTAATACAACTAATTGTATTCACATGTGAAAAAGTATGTGAATGTTAGTTCTGTGTCAGAGGAAAAAAGTGATGTCATTTTGGCATCCAATATAATGTTCGAAGTACCAATGCTGTCATTTTTCAGCAAGTCACACATGAGTAATACGTTATACATTGGAGTGACTACAATTTATTCCAGTCAGCACTTAAAGGAAAGATTCTGACTAAAAATGAGTAAGTTACTTACTGGCAAGGGTTTTCCATTTCTTTCGGAATGGTTTTAATATACGGTGAAACTGGCTTCTCCACAAATGACCCGAAGCCAAGGCGAAAGTTGCTGGTTAGCTTGGACATCTCTTGTGACAGAGTGGAACCCAACACCTGAATGGTCCTCAGATCATCTTTCATGGAGGCCGACAGGTCCATTAAGTAATATAAATCTACAGGATAATCTTCACTTTGACGCACATGGACTTGAAATTTTACCTCTTTTGCTAATGAAAAAGCAGAATATAATAACTATTATATAATGACACTAAACTCAACAATATCAGTGTTGCCATTCTATCAGATTGAAATGTACTGACACGACACCCAAAAATGTAATGACACAGCCAAGTTTTTACTGACATTTCTAAAAAATTAAAGTTGTACGTGCAAATGTCAGTATTTAGGCTACAAACAAGCAATTAGCAATGTGATTTATTAAGGTAAAAAGGCAAAAAATATATTCATTTTATTCTCAATATAGTAAGTAAGTAGCTCAGGACTCATCGCGGCTCCGGCCACTTACACAGCCAAAGTCCGTGAACCCAAAAGGAAGACTGGGGGAAGATGGAAGCCCTTCAGCAGTGACAGCGCGCCGCTGGAGGGCTGCGTTTTAAGGTAAATATTTCATGATGTGCTAATATGCGATGCATACTAGCACATTATGCTATTATTTCATTTTTTAATTGCAGCAGTTTACTACCCCTTTAACCACATACCGCCCGGCCTATAGCAAAATGACGGCTGGGCGGTGGTTAAATTGTTGTGACTGGGCGTCATATGATGTCCTTCACAGCATGCCGTGTGTGCCCCTGGGGGCATGCAGCACGGCGATTGCTGGTGCGGTCTGTCGCTCGAACACACGACATCTCCAATCACAGTAAAGAGCCTATGAGGTAGATGTGTCCAATCACAGGTGATCGCAATGTAAATAGGAAGTGTCGGTTATCGGCATTCCTCTATTCATGCTGACAGCGCGAGAGTAGAGGAAAGTCGATAAATGGCTCTCCTGACAGGGGGGTCTGTGCTGATAGTGCAGTCCCATCAGCAAAACCTGCCAGTGCCCACCAGTGATGCCCACCTGTGCCCACCAGTGATGCCAATCAGTGCCCATCAGTGGTGCCAATCAGTGCCCATAAGTGATGCCAATCAGTGCCAATTAGTGCTTCCTATCAGTGCCGCTTATCAGTACTTATAAAGGCTGCCCATCAGTGCCCAACAGTACTGCCTATCAGTGCCGCCTATCAGTGCCCATCAGTGCCACATATTAGTGCCTCAACATCAGCGCACACATCAGTGAAAGAGAAAAATTACTTATCTACAGCATTTTGTAACAGAAACTAAGTAAAACTTTATTTTATCCAAATTTTTGGTCTTTTTTCATTTGTTTATCAAAAAAGAAAAAACTCAGAGGTGATTAAATACCACCAAAAGAAATCTCTATGGGTCTCAAAAAAAAAATGATAAAAACTTCATATGGGTACAGTGTTGCATGACCGCGCAATTGTCATTCAAAGTGTGACAGCGCTGAAAGCTGAAAATTGGCCCGGGCAGGAAGGCGGTGAAAGTGCCCGGTATTGAAGTGGTTAAGGTGGGGAAGCCTCTCCGCTGTCAGAATACAATAGTTCTGCGGGAGGGATTCCCCCATTCACTTCCAATGTGTGGATGGGGGAATCGATTCAATTTTTTTTGCTTTAACATGCTGGTTGAAAGAGAGAAAATAAATCAGGAATGGCCTCCTCACTGATCATGGGAATGTACCAAAATCTATCTATCTAATGCTGCGTACACACGACGGACTAGGTCGGACGGTGTTTCCGACGGACTTTCAACAGAGTTCCGACGGACTTTCCGAATGAACGGACTTGGCCACACACAATCACACTAAAGTCTGATGGATTCGAACGTGATGATGTACGACCGGACTAGAATAAGGAAGTTCTTAGCCAGTAGCCAACAGCTGCCCTTGCGTCGTTGTTCGTCCGTCGGACTAGCATACAGACGAGAGGATTTTTCGATAGGAACTGGGTCCGGCGGAGTTCTGGCGGAAAAATTTGAAACATGTTCTATTTCTAAAGTCCGTCAGATTTTTCGACAGCAAAAGTCCGATGGAGCCCACACACGATCAAATTATCCGACGGATTCGTTCCGTCGGACCTTTGCTGTAGAAAAGTCCGCTTGTATTTATGCAGCATTAAGTCGGGGTTCCCTGAGACCTAAAAACTATTTCAAGGGTTCCTCTGTGGTGAAAACAAGGTTGAGAAAGACTGCTGTAGACTGTGAAGATAATCGACAGCAATGAGTCACACAGAAGTTAGCCAGTAGCACAGAGGTTGGAGTGAAATACAATAAAATCTGATTACATTTTAGCTTGTTTGGCTTACATGTGAACTATTTTACAGAGCCTGAAAAATGAGTAATACACACGCTGTTGGATTTGTGATGATTCTGTTAAAGGGCATGTACGGTATATCTGCCAGCTGCTTGTTTAAAGTGGTGGTTATCTCTCTCAATAAAGAGGCCCTGAACTGCGGAGGATGCACCCGAAAAAAGGCAGACACACGGCAAAGGACTAATCATGAGTATTGCCTATAGGCTCCCTTCGGCTGAGTTTTTTTAAACACTGCTGAACTGCACCCAATTCAAAAAAACCTGTACTGCTGGTGTTATAATTTGAAATATTAATTTATATAAACCAGTCTGTATATTAGGGTATATGGCTCTTAGAAGCAGATTGGATCAATTCAATACTGATATAAATGTGAATATATTCTATGCAGTAATTTAAAACTGATCTCCAGCCTTACACGGTTGTACACAGGGCTGTCTTAATAGCATTATGGGGCCATGGGCAAAGTAATGCCCTGGGCCCCTACCAGCCTGCCCCAATATATGCACCTAGTCTCGAGAATTAAAGTATAAATAGTTGATAGAATTAAATATTTTCATATATTTATTAGTACTTTCAATAAAATCCGTTTTAAACAATAAGAAACATGCCAAAAATCAAAGACTAATTAACACAAAGGGTACAGTACAGATGGGGAGGCAGAAAGGCACAGTGCGGGGGTGGGGGGCACAATACTGGGATCAGGAGGGCACAGTACGGGGAGGAGGGGGCACAATACTGGGATCAGGAGGCACAATACTGGGATCAGGAGGGAACAGTATGGGGGACGGGAGGGGGCACAATATTGGGATCATGAGGGCACAGTACGGGGGTGGGAGGGGGCACAATACTGGAATCAGGAGGGCACAGTACAGGGGCGGGAGGGGGCACAATACTGGGATCAGGTGGGCACAGTATGGGGCTAACTGCGGCTGTCAATCAAACTCAGTTAGCCAATCAGGAGAGAGAGGGGGCGGGGCTGAATGGCAGCTCTGTGTCTGAATGTACACACAGAGCTGCAGCTCGGCTCGGGTGACACCATAGCAAGGGGGACCACATAGCAAGCTGCAAACAGGAGGGAGGGGCCAGGAGCAGCAAAGAGGCACCCGAGAAGAGGAGGATCCAGGCTGCTCTATGCAAAACCAACTGCATAGAGCAGGTAAGTATAACATGTTTGTTATTTAAAAAAACAAGACTTTACAATAACTTTAATTGGCTCCTGTCTGAATTGGCCCTAGTATGTGTATGTATGAATGTGAGTTAGGGACCTTAGATTTTAAGCTCCTTGAGGCAGGGACTGATGTGAATGTACAATATACTGCATACGTGTAGAGTGCTGCATAAATTGACGGTGCTATATAAGTACCTGTAATAAATAAATACATGAAGGCTCAGCATCAAAAATGGATGTTACTTAAGACAGTCTGCATGCAAAAGCAGTTTGTCGAACAACACCTACACTTCCAGACAGGCATATACTGGCCATCGGGACTACTGGGAGTTTCCCGGTAGACCGATGGCTCAGTGGGCCAGTCAGGTGCAGTCCTGGAGCTGCTCCTCTCTGACAGTGAGTGATCACTCCTGTCAGGAGGAGCAGCTTCCGTCATATGCTGGAGGGAGCATTCGGCTTCCTGCTCCCTCCAGCCTGCAGGGGGAGATAGACAGCCAGAAGACTTTCCTTCCTCTCTGCCCTTATCACTTGTCACTTATCACATGACTGGAGAGAGGAAGAAGAGAAGCTGCCTTCAGAACTGTGAGTACACGTGGGAGGAGGACACTGATGTAAGGGGCTGCTGATGGGACTCTGATGTAAGGGGCTGCTGATGGGACTCTGATGTAAGGGGCTGCTGATGGGACTCTGATGTAAGGGGCTGCTGATGGGACACTCAAAATGTAAGTGGGCCGGTCTTGATGAAGTCCAGGGCCAAATTTCTGTCCCAGTCCAGCCCTGCTTCCAGACTGACGTCCACCCATCAAGGTATTTTGACATTTGCTGAGGGCTTTTAGGAGGAGTACTAAAGCAGGGTGTAGTGATGTTTTTTTTAAAGTGGGGTGCCCCCTAAAAAAATATTTTTAAAAGTCAGCAGCTACAAATACTGCAGCTGCTGACTTTTAATAATTGGACACTTACATGTCCCGGGGTCCAGCGATGCGGGGGAACGAAGCCCCCCCTCGTTCCCCGCTCCGCTCGCGGCGCTGGCATTATTACTGTGGGCACAGCCGGGGCACCCACTGCGCATGCGTGAGCGGCGCCGCGCACCGCGATACGACGCTCAGTCATCTGGGACACGTGACAGGTCCCAGATGACTGTGCGGCGCCGAGGGGGAGTGATGTCAGTGCCCGGCACTGAAGGTGGCAGACTACGAGGGACCCCCTAGCAACATGCATTTAGAGGTGAGTAAAAAAATATTTTTTTTCCGATTTTTATTTTTTATTTTTTTTATGATTTTTTAAGCAATTTCTTTTTTTTGGTGGCAACACCACTTTAAGGTAGCTATTTACAAACCCCTGCCAGCCCCTTCCACACCCACGATCTGCCTGCACTACATGGAGAAGCACAGAGATCCAGTAATGACAAGATAAGGCATGTATGGAAAATGAAACAGATTTAAAAATGTTATTATCATGTTCATAAAATGGGAAAGGGGGACCAGGGAAGGCAAAACATAAGCAGATTAAACTTCGACTGAACGCTTACCTGGCCTCAGTTTCAGCACCAGCTTCTGTGGGGTTATCTGTGTAACATCTAAACTGTTTGCCTGGGCTCCTTCACTAAGTGGTTTACTCCTGTGTATTTCTACTTTAGATTCAGGGAATTCAATGTGGCTTAGCAGACAACCCTTTGAGAAGAGAACCGCAGGAGTATCACATCGTGCAGCAACACCTGAATAATCTGTAAAGTTCTAAAAAAATAAAAATAAATAATTAAAACGGTGCATTATATGGCACATAATTATATCCAGCACATATCAGTTTCACAGACTAAATGTGTGGTATTACACTTTAAACAATGCATTTGACTTTATTAAATAATGACAGTGCTTCTAATCCCCTCGATCTCTTTATTGCCCATAGCCATAGGGAATCACACCCTGAGAAAAGTGATGTTCCTCCTTCGTTATAAAGAACAGATAGAATCCTCAACTGTTGGTGGGCCTGCCCATCTCCAGGGCCCACACACTATATTGATTCACTCGCCCATGCCTCTGTAAAGTCAGCTCTAGTTGTGTTGCATGATACAAATAATGTATTTTGTTTAGTTGGACGTAGGAAATTAACCTGAGAGTTTAGAAATGGCTCAGTGAATTCCTCCCACAGTTTTTTTTTTCCGCACTCCGGAGATTCATGAGAAGCCTAGATGAAAAGTTATCACTTCTGTGTGCTTTGATCTAGAGCAAGCGGCATGACTATAATTTTAGTGATATACCTAACTGCATGGCTAACTAAAATACCAGGTGTCTGTTTGAAAAAAAAAAAAAAAAATGATATGGAACATGCAAGGATGCTTCTGAAAAATGATAACTCTAGAGATGAGGCAGAAGTTTCTCCACCACCCTCCCAACAGAAAAAAGTTTTCACCTCCAATCACCCGTATGAGCGGGATCCATTGGGGATCTCACTTACATAATAGCAGGTTATTATGGGGTGAGAGTCCCCATACTCTTTTACATCACTCCACTAATAAGGAAATTCTATAGTTTCACCTTAGGATATAACCAAAGGTCACCAGTGATAGGTGTAGAACCCACACTTCAATGGCTTCCTGTGGGGAAGGGGTCGAGGGAATTGCTGTGCACCTTGAATAGACCCCGACATTTACTAGGAAAAAGCTCAATACATTTCTTTACTGTTTCCCTTAAAGCTGAGCTTCAGGAAAAGATGACCCTTGCAGTGGGGCTCTCCCAGCACTTCAAGGATTAAATGATTGTCTAGGGCAGGGTTCTCCAATCTCCTTTGCAATATTGTAGCCACGTATTATATTTTAGAAATATTTATTTATTTAAATAAATAAGTTTCCCCTTACATCAGAGTCCCTTCTTAAATCAGGGCCCCCACTACAGTTCCTCTTAAATCAGGGTCCCCATCAGAATTTCCATTATCCCAGAGTCCTCCATTGCATTGAGGTTCTCATCAGAGTTCCCCATACATCAGGACGAAGCAGATACCATAGGTAGTCTCTACTGACCTGAATCCTTAATCTGTATACATTGAGGTTATACCACTGAACTTAGCCAGGGACCAGAGAAAATCTTTGTGTGAGCCAGATTTGGCCTACGGACAATACTTTGGTGACGCCTGGTCTAGGGTAAACAGAAAAAGCAACTATACTTCCTTCCTGCAGGGGCGGACTGACAACTCATGGGGCCCCCAGGCAATAGGAGATTATGGGGCCCCTGGGCAATAGGAGAAGATTATGGGGCCCCCGGGCATCAGGAGATTATGGGGCCCCCAGGCAATTGGAGATTATGGAGCCCCCAGGCAATTGGAGATTATGGGGCCCACAGGCAATTGGAGATTATGGGGCCACACAGTATACACACACACACACACACATACAGTATACACACACACACACAATATACACACACAGTATACACACACAGAATACACATACACACACTGAAAAGGTACTGGAGAAGTAGAGCAGCTATAATCTTGGGGATTTTTTTTTAAAAAACACAGATTTTTACATACTGTCACTGGTTTTATTGAGGCTGGCAACCCTGATGGGGCCCCTTAGTGGCATGGGGCCCTCGGGCAGTGCCCGAGTGCCCGAATGGTCAGCCAACCCCTGCTTCCCTGGCAGTCAGCTCTCTTCGCCTCTATCTAGTGCTCTGGGTTGTGGACTGCTCAAGTACAATGCAGGACTGCTGGTCCTTCATTGTATGTGATGATGACATGAGTGCCTGCAACCAACAGATCAGCATAGATAAGGGGTTTTGGTGAACCAAGTGTGCAGCTGGGAGGAAGTCTGAAGGACTGAGGAATGAGGTAGGTATGTTCTCCCCTAGACAAAATAAGGCATTTGTCCATTGTAGTACAGTGGAAGCTCCAATGCAAGGGGAATTGTTTATACTCCAAGTTCATGCAATATTGAATTTTATATTTGGAAATTAATTATAATTGTAGGATTTATTATATAGTAACAGTATATATACAGTCGTTTATTTTGTTATTTAACAGATAAAACCTGATTGGGTGTTATACTGTACAGTGGGGAAAATAATTTGATCCCCTTCAGATTTTGTAAGTTTGCCCACTTACAAAGAAATGAAGGGTCTATAATTTCTTTTATCATAGGTGTATTTTAAATGATAGAGACAGAATATCAACCATTTGCGAATAATCGCTCCAACAGTTGACGATGCCCATTATGATGATGAAGCCCATGATGGTGGGTTTGAATAGAAGAAAGAGATTCTGTGGACAGGTGTATTTTCTACACATAACGGGTTGTCGTTAGGAACACCTTTTTAAATTGACAGGACTAATCTGTGTTCCACATGAGCACCTACTGTAGACAGTCTGTGGAAGGAAGAATTATTGTTGGTTGGTAGGGGATACAATACTTATTTTACTCACTGAACTGCAATTAAATTTATAACATTTGTATCATGTGTTTTTTCTGGATCTTTGGCTGATATTCTACATATATCATTCAAAATACACCTATGATAAAAATTATAGACCCTTTATTTTTTTTGTAGGTGGAAAAACTTACAAAATCTTTAGGGGTTCAAATGATTATTTTCCCCACTGTAGACGACAGTTACACTTTTGCTTCAATCTTCGGAAATCAGCATTTTTGTTTATCTTTATTGTTTTTTGTAGACTCAGCTCTATAGAGCGGGATGTTGTTGTAACACATACTGCATGTAGGAGCAGGAAGGAGTAACCGGATCATCGGCAATGATGGTTGACACTGGCACCCATTCAGGACCTCCTGCATTTCACTAGAATACCAACCTGAACAATTAATCATTTACCCTCCAGAATGTTTGCAGGCAGCAAATTCCTTGTGTGATCTCATGAATCACTTACTAAAGAAGAACTCTGTGATCTAAGCAAAAAAAATCATGTTTTTCTTTAAAGCTGAACTCACAACCAGTGTTGCCAACCTACCAGATTGAAATTTACTGACACAACAACCAAAATGTACTGGCACAGCCAAGTTTTTACTGGCATTTCCAAAAGTTACAAAATTACAGTTTTAAGTGCAAATGAGAGTGTTTAGGCTACAAACAAATACAATATGCAGTTAGCAATATGATTTAAGGCAAAAAACATATTTCTTATTTTATTTTCAATATAGTAAGTAAGTGGCTCAGGGACAGGACTCAGGAGGGCAAGAAATTAGAATGGGCGCACACACATAAAATTTACTCTTAGTAAAGCCTCATACACACGATCGGACCTTGTACCAACTTTCCCGTGCATTTTTGTACAAAGGGCGTTGGCCCCAAGTTTGTATTGCATACATATTACATTACATCGAGTTTGCGGGACCCATGATCACGCAAGCCGCCTCTTAAAGGGCAACGTACAGGTACGTTAATCTACTTAATCCTTCTGCCACAGTATAGCTGCGTGAGGCGGTCAGGAAGCGGTTAAATCACAGCGGAGATACCCGCGATCGTCTCATGGAGAGGAAGAACTGGGTAAATGCTAATGTAAACAAGCATCTCCCCATTCTGCCTAGTGACAGTGTCACTAATCTCTGCTCCCTGTGATCGGGAGCAGAAATCAGTGACGTGTCACACGTAGCCACGCCCCCCCCACAGTTAAAAACACTCCCCGGGACACACTTAACCCCTTAACTGCCCCCTAGTGGTTAACCCCTTCACTGCCAGTGTCATTTACACAGGAATTAGTGCATTTGACAATGACAAAAATGTGTCAAAAATGTCCGATGTGTCTGCCATAATGTCGCAGTCACGATAAAAATCGCTGATCGCTGCCATTACTAGTAAAAAAAAAATATTAATAAGAATGCCATAAAACTATTCCCTATTTTGTAAACTAATCAATAAACGCTTATTGCAATTTTTTTACCAAAAATATGTAGAAGAATACGTATCGGCCTAAACAGAGGAAAAAAATTGTTTTTTATATATTTTTGGGGGGATATTTATTATAGCAAAATGTAAAAAATAATGCATTTT
This sequence comes from Lithobates sylvaticus, assembly GCA_028564925.1. Lineage (NCBI taxonomy): Eukaryota > Metazoa > Chordata > Amphibia > Anura > Ranidae > Lithobates > Lithobates sylvaticus. The sequence continues at coordinate 55,259,522 of CM053031.1, read as the reverse complement.
TTTCAAAATTGTTGCTCTTTTTTTTGTTTATAGCGCAAAAAATACAAACCGCAGAGGTGATCAAATACCACCAAAAGAAATCTCTATTTGTGGAAAAAAAAGGACGTCAATTTTGCTTTGGAGCCATGCCGCACGACCGCACAATTGTCAGTTAAAGCGGTGCAGTGCCGAATGGCAAAAAGTGCTCTGGTCAGGAAGGGGGTAAATTCTTCTGGGGCTGAAGTGGTTAAAACTTAAAATACGCTTTCTCAGTAGAAGGGACTAATATTATATTTCTGTGTGAATTGTACTTTGCTGTGAAATTTGTTGACTCATAAATAAAATAATGCAGCTCTCCTTTAATTCTATAACAGGTCGCAGAGCATTACCTTTTGGGAACACCAAGCGCAGTGTGGTCCTGATTTCAGACAGTCTCCACAAGTCATTGCACTTCCCACAGAACAAGAGCCTAAAATTCAATAGAGATGAAGATAAGTATTAGTATTTGTGCAATATAACACGATCCTCTAGAAATGTTTACTTTCTGTGTGGTCAGATGGGGATTGCAACATTAGTCAAGCAATGTTGTAAAGCATAACATCAATATTACCATAAGCACAGGGCTTTTTTCTCATAGAACAGGTGCAGGAACTCCCCCTTCTGAGTCACCCCTTGTCTCTGCCTCCTACCTACCTCTGAGCACCATCACCTAGTTCCACCCCCTTTCCACCGCCCAGTACCGCCCATTTTAGAGAATACAGAACCAAATATAATTTTGTGCTACTTAGAAACCTGTATGGAATGTGTTACGGATAACAAGAAAGACAGTAAAACAGTGAGAAACAATAGACCCCACTCCAGCAGCAATAGACCCCACCCCAGCAGCAATAGACCCCTCTCCCCTTCGGCAGCAATAGATCCCTCACACAACAATAGACTTTCCCCCCAGAAACAATGGACCCCACCAAAACGAAATAACTTCTCAGCAACAACAGATCTCCCAGCAGCCAGTAAGGCCCCTTTACCACGGGACGGATTCGTATTGATCCGCCCCGTGAAGATCCGCTGCTCAGCGGGGAGCTGATCCCCGCTGAGCCGGCTGATGACAGGGCGGTCCCTGCACTCTGTGCAGGGACCGCCCTGTCAGTTCTCTGCTCTCCCCTATGGGGGATCGGATGAGCACGGACCTTCTGTCCATGTTCATCCGATCCGCTCTGCAGACGGATGGAAAAATAGGGTTTTCCTTCGTCTGCAGAATCGGACAATAGCGGAGGCGGACGATAGCGGGTGTCAGCGGATGCTCATCCGCTGACACCCGCTATCCCATAGACATGCATGTATGTCCGTTTTTTCCTCCAAAAACGGATGGATGAAAAACAGACGGCCGAGGGCTTTCACACTGGAGCGCTGCGCTTGCAGGACGGTCAAAAAAGTCCTGCAAGCCGCATATTTGCAGCGCTATAGGCAGTGTTAATTTAGTCGTCTAAAACAACTAAAACATTTTAGTCGACTAAATGAATACTATTTTACTCGTCTAAAATACAACTAAAACTAAAACAATTGAGATGACTAAAATACAACTAAAATGGCATTTTAGTCAAAAGACTAATGCACACACGAGCGGATTTTCTGTCGGAAAAATACTGGATGTTTTTCTGATGGAATTCCGCTCAAGCTTGGCTTGCATACACACAGTCACACAAAAGTTTGCTGAACTTTCGACCATCAAAAACGTGGTGACGTACAACACTACGACGAGCCGAGAAAATTAAGTTCAATGCTTCGGGGCATGCGTCAAATTGTTTCCGAGCATGTGTAGGAATTTTGCGTGTCGGAATTGCTGCAGACGGTCGGAATTTCCAATCTGAACTTTTTCCGACCGAAAAATTGAGAACCTGCTCTCAATCTTTTGCTGGCTGGAATTCCGCCAGCAAAAGTCCGATGGAGCATACACACGGTCACATTTTCCGACCAAAAGCTCTCATCTGTCTTTTGCTGGCCAAATTTCCGATCGTGTGTACGCGGCATAAAACTAAAACTAAATTGACATTTGACTTCAAAATTAACATTGGTCTGTAGTGCATGTTCATACCTCTAACCCAAAAATAATAACATATTAGATTTTTCACTCCAGCAGTATGAGTTTGGAATTTGAAGAGAAATGTTAACTAATGCATTACAATTTAATTCCACCCATTTGATTTTAGACGACTAAAATTAGATTTAGTTGACTAAAATGTACTGGAGATTTAGTCGACTAAATACGACTAAAACTAAAACAATTGCAGAAGACTAAATTGAGACTAAAACTAAAATGCCATTTTAGTCCTAAGACTAATGGGGCATTAGTCTTAGGACTAAAATGGCATTTTAGTTTTAGTCTCATTTTAGTCTTCTGCAATTGTTTTAGTTTTAGTACACATGGTCGGAAATTCCGACCACATAATCCGTCTGATTTTTTCCGATGGATTTTGTCCGACACTGGTGTTGCATACACACGGTCGGACAAAGTTGTCGGAAAATCCGATCATCCTGAAAGTGGTGACGTTCGTTGCGTACGACGGGACTATGTAGAGGCTAGTAGCCAATAGCTTTGGTCTTGTAATGTGATCTGAGCATGCGTGGCACTTTGTCCGTCGGAATTCGCTACACACGATCGGAAAAAGTCCGATAGGACTTTGTTGTCGGAAAATTTGAGAGCAGGATCTCAAAGTCCGATGGAGCCCACACACGGTCGGAATTTCCGACAACATGGTCCGATAGGACATTTTCCGTCGGAAAATCCGACTGTGTGTACGGGGCATTAGACTAAAACTAAATCGAAATTTGCTGCCAAAATTAACACTGGCTATAGGAGTGGTGTATTCACCGCTCCTAAAGCGCCCCTTCCCATTGAAAACAATGGGGCAGTGCCCCGCTAGCGGGCAAATAGCGCTGCTAAAACAACGGTAAAGGGGTGCTAAGAATAGCGCCGCTTTAACATCGGTGCCTGCCCGCCCCAGTGTGAAAGTAGCCTAAATTAGCCTCAGAACCAGTGGCGGCCTGTCCATAGGAAGTGCACGGGCGCCGCCCCTCCAAGCTTTTAAAAAAAAGCCAGCATCGATAGACCCTTCAGCATACCCCAGCACTCCTTGTCATTACATGCATTCAGTGCTAGAGGTGCTGGAAATACGTCCACCCCCCGCGTTCCTGCTGAAAAAAAGCCCTGCATAAACATATATAATGAGTCAAAATGAAGATGACAAGAGATGTTGGATTAGTCTCCTGTTCTGTCCAATTTACGTCTCATTCACACGGGCAGAAAAAAAACATTGCATTTAGTTGTGTACAGCAGATAGTTTTGTATGCATCTAAACGCAGCACTATAGTAATCAATGAGCCCATACACACAGCTACGTCCACATATGAAAGTGTATTGTATGTATAGTTGCGCATAAAAACAGCAGATTTTATGCATGTAGATCTGAAGATTTTACTCACGTACGTCATCATGTATGCGACTTGAGTCACACAGAATCGAGTGACAAGGGAAATCACATTATTTTTAATGGTGCCTGTCCACATTTATGCGACTCTGTGCAGTGCGATTTTGGCTCCACAGAATATGATAACCACATCCAAAGTCCCAGTACATACTCGCTCTAAAAATCGCATCCAATGCGCATCGTAGTAATGTGAACCAAGCCTGAACTTTACTACACCTACCTTTACTCTATGTATGTAATAAAGTTTCCATCATTGCGCAACAAACTTTACACTTTCCCTTTCTTTCCCTGGAGTTATAAAGAGATTACATTCACCTGTTCTCTTCCTGATTGAACGGTGCCAAAACTCCTACGTGGGACAATCCAACCATTTCACCAACCAAATGATCTTACTTCTTACGGAATAAAAAAACCCCATATAAAACCATGTCAAATAAAAACCAGTGAATTTCCTCGTGAACATGAGCGAACCCTTGTATTACATGTGTGGTGTCCAGTGACACAACACCTGTCCTCCGTTCTCAGGAAGATCTGCTCACCACAAGAATGCAGCATGCTCACCAGTGTGTGTTAATACAATTTTCAAAGTAAATACTCAACCTTTCAACACAAATACGTGTCTTAACCACCACTGTGCACCGTGCCAGCTCCGTGACCACAAGTAATCCTTTAAAAAAACAAGACCTGGTTCACTTATTTTACACAGACTTTCCTCTTTTCGGGGAAGTCAAGGATATAGGCAATTCCAGGGCCTTTGGGTCTTCCAAAGCTGTTGCTCGGTTAAGGCTAGGTTTCCACTCGTGTGACTTTTCATGCGATTTGGGACTGAAAAGTCGCATGACAAGTCGTACCCCATGATTTCCAATGAGTACCGTTCATATCTGTGCGACTTCAAGACGCAGCGTCTTCAAAGTAGTCCCTGCACTACTTTGGTCCCACTTTGATGCGACTTGAGGTCCATAGACCTCAGGAATACACAGGCATTGCTTCAAGTCGCGGCAAAAAAACGCAGTAAAATCACAGCAAAAAAATCGCGGCAAAATTGTGCGACTTTGGGAATGCAGTAGTGGAAACATAGCCTTAAAGTGGACTTTAGTGGACTTTGGCATTTTAGCGCTAAAAATAGCGTCTGTAAAGCGTCTCTCAAGCGCCTCTCAAGCCTCCCCAGTGTGAAAGCCCGAGTTCTTTCACACTGGGGCGGTGCGCTTGCAGGACGGAAAAAAAAAGTCCTGCAAGCAGCGTCTTTGGGGCGGTGTATACACCGCTCCTAAACCGCTCCCTGCTATTGAAATCAATGGGCAGCGCTGCCGAAGCGCCTGCAAAGAACTTAGGCAGCGGCACTTTTAATCCCTTGTTAACCACTTCTAGGGTTGCCATCTGTTCGGGATTCACCCGGACAGTCCAAGTTTTGAATCATGTGTCCAGGTTTCAGGCAGACTGAAACCCGGACACATTATTCAGACTAGGCTGTGGCTCCCCAAGTAACCAAGATAGTCACACTGCGGGTGGCTGTCTGGAGGCAGGTTTGGCATCACTGGAGGCAGGTAGATGATGTCAGCAAGTGCAATTTGGCCACACCCACTGTTTGCTACAGCACACTATGTGCACCACATTACTACTCTCCTTGGGGCAAAGGTGTCCCAGGCCACTAAAGTGTTTGGGTTTGGCTTGAAGAAAAGGTGGCAACCCTAACCCCTTTTTTGGGATTAAAAGCACCCCGCTTCTGCCCACACAGGGCCGGTAAAGCGCTGCTAAAACTAGTGACGCTTTACCTGCTCCCAGTGTGAAAGGGCTCTTTAGTATTTTACAGATAGTTTACAAGCAGAAAAAGAGCTTTGAAACCACCCTATTTTGTATGTGGGTGCGAGGGCTAGTTCTCTAAAAATTGGACTTTATCCCCCAATTATATATACTATGTAGAAAAATATAAAACGAACCTCCAATTAACCAATATAAGAGTGGGGGATGTATTGAGTGTCACTACAAAAAAATATAAAAATAAATACAACTTTACTTATATAATAAAAAACATATACACTTATTAAAAAGTAATCCATATCCCAGTTGTAATCATGATGATACAATTGTAGAGTATTAGTGGATAAACGCGTTTCACATATATCCAATGCTTCATCAGGATCCATGTGCCCTTAGTTTACATGGGTATGGTACAATATAGTACAAGATAATATGATAATGCATAAAAATTTTGTAAATTTCCATACATATATTATAGTACATCACACAGAGGAAGACCGAGGAAGAGAGGAGAGAAAAAAAAAATATATTTTTCTCTCCTACTTCTCTCCCTGGGTCTTCCTCTGTGTGATGTAATATAATATATGTATGGAAATGTACAACATTTTGATGTATTCTCTTATATCTTTCATTGTAAATGTTGTACTATATTCCATACCCATGTAAACTAAGGGCACGTGGATCCTGATGAAGCACTGGATATATGTGAAACACGTTGATCCACTAATCATCATGAGTACAACTCTTTGGGATATGGATTACTTTTAAATAAGTTTGTGTTTTACTTTATAAATAAAGTTGTATTTACCTTTATATTTTGCTTGTAGTCACACTCAATACTTTACCCCCACTCCAATATCCCATATTGGTCAATTGGAGGTTCGTTATATTTTTCTACAGAACTTTGAAACACACCCTCACAGACCTGTAGCTACAGGATATACTGAGCAATTAATTCTTGTAGCTGACAGCAGAAGCACTGAAATCATCTAAGACAGGGGTGTCATACTACTGATTCAGCTTGAAGTGAAATTGAGTTTGATTGCCCTCAAAGAGCCAGTTGTATCTGGGGAGAGCTACTTACAGAGTGCAGGGTTCAGGAGAGTGTTGTGTACAGAATTCAGGGAAGCTTAATGTACTGAATGCCGGGTTTATCGGAGTGCAGAGTTCAGAGTTCAGGGGTGTGCTGTGTACAGAGTACAGGGTTTAGGGGTAGGCTATGTACAGGGTGCAGGGTTCAGGAGTGCATTATGTACAGAGTGCAAAGTTCAGGAGTGCACTATGTACAGAGTGCAGAGTTCAGGAGTGTGTTAAGTACAGAGGGTAGAATTCTGGGGTGCACTGCATACAGAGCCCAAAGTTCAGGGGTGTGCAGTACACAGAGTATGGGGTTTAGGGGTGCACTATGCTGCTGTGGGGACACTAAACAGGAGGGAGGAGCCAGGAGAGCCAAAGAGGGACCCGAGAAGAGGAGGATCTGGGCTGCTCTGTGCAAATCCACTGCATAGAGGGGGTAAGTATAACATGTTTGTTATTTTTATAGGAAAAAAAGCAAGACTTTACAAACACTTTAACTGTTAATGGCACCACACAAAAAAAACCATAGTGCCGCAGCACCATTTGGATGTTTGATATTTTCTACCCCAATAACAATGTTGACTAGGACAAACTGAGAGAGTGATTGTCACCAGCGGTGTAATATCCTTCCCACACTTTCCACTTTAGATTTATTCCTAAACACAAATTTTAAATGTTGTGGCTGCCTTCTAGAAGGTTTTACCCCCTTCATGACCAGGACATATTTTGCTATTCAGCACTGCGCTATTTATACTGGCAATTGCTTGGTCATGCAACAATATGCAAACAGAATTTATATTTATATTTTTCACAAAAATAGAGCTTTCTTTTGGTAGTATTTAATCCCCATAAAAACCTTGTGGACGGCCTTCCCAGAAGAGTTAAAGCTGTTATAGCTGCAAAGGGTGGACCAACTCCATATTGAACCCTACGGACTAAAGCTGAATACACACTATACAACTTTTGTTGTTCGAAGGACCTGCCTGATTGCATACAAATTGAAAGTGTTTAGGTTTGACCTTGTACTATATGGCTTTGGTAAATCTAAAGATACTTGTATAGTGTGTATCTAGCTTAAGACTGGGATGCCATTAAAGTTCATGTAAAGGCAATACTTTTGACAATATAGTGTATACTAAATCAAGAAAAGGGAGAGAATTTCATTGTTAGAGTTTACATGTACTTTAACCCTGATTTTTGCCCTTAATCTTCACATACCCCTACATTTATACTTAACCTAATCCCAAAATCTAAATTTTTAAGCCTCATTTACACAGCCAAATCGGACATGGTGCAGCAGGTATGTTATGAAAAGCTGTTCCCGGGAACCCAGGTGTGACAGCCATGGCCACAGAGCCTGTACAAAGCAATGACAGGTTGTCAGAAGCCACAGCTGCCAACTGGTTTTCAGATGTAATCACAAAGCCAGCGATTACCTGCAGTTAGGGACAGATGATCCCCCATGTTTACAAAGAGTTTGAGTCAAGGAACCATCTGTGGCTAACCACAGGTGACCTCTGGCTGTACGATTACATCTGAACACCAGTCACTGCATAATACAGGCTGAATAGGAACAGTTTGCAACATCTTTGCTGCACCATGACATTCCAGTCTTGTGGATGAGGTCTACAGTGAATACAACATGATAAAAAAAATAACAGTAATATAACTACTTGGCGCCCGTGCTATAGCCGCAGCGCAGGCCTTAATTGCCGGGAGAGCGTCCATGGACGTCCTCTCGAGCAAGCGCAGTCTGCATGGCGTACTCTGTGATCACGAGTCTATGAGTCTTGGCTGATCACAGATCGGAGTAAGGGGTCAATCCCGACCCCTTACCACGTGATCAGCTGTCAGCCAATGACATCACGTGATGTAAACAGAAGCTTGGTAATCGTGAGGGGGAAAAAAAAGGCGATCACCGGCTTCTGTCAGAGGGACATCAGTCCCTCACTCAGAAAGCCGCTGCTGCGCCTACTATTGTCACCTGTCAGTGTCCACTGTGCCACCCACCAGTGCCACCTATCAGTTCTCACCAGTGCCACCTACCAGTGCCCACAGTGCCACCTACCAGTGCCCACAGTGCCACCCATCAATGCCCACCAGTGCTGCCAATCAATGCCCATTATCGTCTAATAATCAGTGCCTCAGCTCAGTGCTGCCTGTCAGTGTGACCTACCAGTGCCCATCAGTGCCACCTATAAGTGCTGCTTACCAGTGCCACCCATCAGTGCCCTTCAGTGCCACCCACCAGTGCCCTTCAGTGCCACCTCATCAGTGCTTATCAGTGCCACTTATCAGTGTCCATCAGTGCCGCCAATCAGTGCCGCCTATCAGTGCCCATCAGCGCAGCCTATCAGTGCCCATCAATGCAGCCTCATCAGCGCACATCAGTGAAGGAGAAAAATTACCTGTTTTCCAAATTTTATAACAAACTATGAAACTGTTTTGTTTTGTTTTTTTCAAAATGTTGGTCCCTTTTTGTTTTATTTAGCAAAAAATAAAAAACACAGCAGCAATTAAATACCACCAAAAGAAAGCTCTATCTGTGTGAAAAAAATGATAAAAATGTAATTTGGGTAAACTGTAGCATGACCACGCAATTGTCATTCAAAGAGTGACAGCAATGAAAGCTGAAAATTGGTCCGGGCAGGAAGGAGGGTTTAAGTGCCCAGTAAGCAAGTGGATAATAAAAGACACAAATAATATTATCACAACAAACAAAACATTATCACAGCAATAAAAGAAAGGCTCTAAAAAATTACAAAAACTACATTTTTTTGTGTAAAATTAAAAATTTGGCTAATGTTGACACGCAAACACAAAAAACTATTTTATGAATGGCAAATTCACAAATTATGCATTACTGGATGTAATAAATGGAAGGGACACCCCGCCCAATGAGTCTCCAGTGTTTGCAGCCATTCAAGACATTAACATTTCAACAATATTCAATCTAAACGGAGGGCCTTTCATGGCAGAAGCGTGTGCAACAGAAACAGGAAATGGGAAATAATAATAGTAAAAATACAGTGTTGGTCACATTGGGCGTGTATACCTTAATCATATCACAGACGCTTCGAATGGTATTTTTACAGCCCCGTGGTAATAATGAACTTCGGTCTTACCTTGTACATGATTTCTCCCATGCAGAAAGAATGCTAAGAGACAAATCAGTTCAATCCCCATTCGTTTTTACTTCTGGCTGGATGGAGAAAAAAAAATGAGAAAGGAACAATATTAACTAGTCTTCCGCCTTGTAGAGAAGAAGTGGGATCTATAAGTGAGAACAGGTAATAATCAATAAAATTCTGTGTGAATCGGAAGCAGGAATGGAATGTACTATAATCCACACAAGACCGGCTTGAATGAGCTGAGCAAAGCTTGTAAGGAATGAGAGAGTCAAGCAGGTAGAAACACCTATCAGCATAACCCCGCCCACTTCCTTGTTATTTCAGGTATCCTTACCTAAGAAAGTGGAGAACGGGGAAGGCCCTGGGTGACAGCCCTGTACAGTGCGCTGGCATTTCTCCCTACATGGCTCAAGTTTCTAATCTGAACATCACATTGTTTCATCCTCACAAATCCCTCTAGGAATGTCATCTTCCTTTTATTTTAATCACGCTGGAAGACAGATATGATCAGATCTTTGGTGCAGCTGAAGTGACTATCTGGTCTCTTTAGAGGGTGTGCATCATTTCTTAATACTCCTTGAAGAGTGAATATGGAGGTTGACCGGGTCAAGAAGTCACAGAGATTTATAACAACTGAATAGATGTTCTACTCCTTCCCCATTCTATTAAATAAAAGTGATTTTGCTGCCATCCCTGTCTGTTTTAGGCTTGGTTCACACTGCCGTGACCTAAAGGTCGAGCGAATTACAGTGCGACTTTCCTAGGCGACTTTGAAGCAACTTCAGGGAATTCCTGTGTAATCTTCCTGTGATATCGGATCCAAATCACATTAATTAAGATGAGGATCCGACTTGGAGGCAACTTCCATAAAAGTATATGGGCACAAGTCGGATAGACGTCGCCTTGAAGTACTACAGGAACCTTTTGGCGAAAATTAGATTTTTATGTATTGTTTTGCTTTGCATTTATGTAAAACAATGACATAATTATATGCATTAACCTAAGACCCCTTTCACACTGGGGCGTTTTTCAGGCGCTTTAGCGTTAAAAATAAGCGCCTGTAAAGCGCCCGAAAGAAGCTGCAACTGCAATCCCAATGTGAAAGCCAAAGTGCTTTAACACTGAGGCGCTGCGCTGGCAGGGCGTCAAAAAAAAGTCCTGCAAGCAGCTTCTTTGCAGCGCTTTAGGAGCGGTGAATACACCGCTCCTAAAGCGCCTCTTCCCATTGAAATCAATGGGAAGCGCCTGAAAAACGCCTGAAAAACGCTTGTAGCAGTAACGCTTTGTGGGCGCTTTTAACCCCTTTTTGGCCACTAGCAGGGGTTAAAAAGCGCCCCACTAGCGCTTGAAAAACAATGGTAAAGCGCCGCTAGTTTAAGCATCGCTTTACGAGCGTTTTTCGGGCGCTGGCAGTGTGGAAGGGCTCTAAAACCAAGCAACTGAGTCAATTTGTCATTAAGCCATGAACGATATTGAAATAATAAACTGGGATTTCCATAATTCAATGCTTCAATTTCTAGTGTCGTTTAGACATTAAGGCCCCTTTCACACTGGGGCGGGAGTGGCGTCGGCGGTAAAGCAGCGCTATATTTAGCGCTGCTTTACCGTCATTTTAGCGGTGGTTTTCGGCCGCTAGGGCTGCGGTTTTAACCCCCGCTAACGTCCGAAAAATGGTTAAAGGGTTAAAACTGCGCTTTGCCGGCGGTTTTGCCGCGCTGTCCCATTGATTTCAATGGGTAGGAGCGGTGAAGGAGCTCACAGCTCACAGCTCCAAAGATGCTGCTAGCAGGACTTTTTTGACCGCCCTGCTAGCGCTCCGCTTTCACACGGAGGGCTTTCACACTGGAGTGAATGGAGCCTGTTTTTTTTCAGGCGCTATACAGACGCTATTTTTAGCGCTGTAGCGCCTGAAAAACGCCTCAGTGTGAAAGGGGCCTAAGGCTCAGTTCACACTAAGTAGACTCCGAAGCGATTTTCAGTGCAACTTCAGAGTCAGACTTTAATAAGACTCTGATGTGACTTTGAAAGGACTTTTATACCACGTACACATGACTGGACTTTCCGGCCGAAAAGGTCCGATGGAATTCCGATCGTGTGTGGGATAATCCAATAGTTTTTCTTCAAAAAATTCCGATGGACCTAGAAATAGAACATGCTTTAAATCTTTCCGACGGAATCAATTGCTATCAGGAAAACCGTTCGTCTGTATGCTGGTCCGACGGACCAAATACGACGCAAGGGCAGCTATTGGCTACTGGCTATTGAACTTCCTTTTCTAGTCCCGTTGTATGTCATCGCGTTCGAAACAAATGGACTTTGGTCCGATCGTGTGTGGGCAAGTCAGTTCGGTCGGAACTCAGTCGGACTCGGGAAGACCGTCGGAGTTTATTCTGACAGAAAGTCCGTTGTGTGTAAGTGGCATTACACTCTGTGGCATTGAAGTTGTGTCAAAGTTGGATCAAAGTAGTACAGGAACCTTTTCTAAAGTTGGAGCGACTTCAGTAGTGCTAATTAAGACAGCTCTCATTGACTAACATGGGATTTCACATGTCACGTGTTTTGGGGTCTCACAAGTCGGATCCTAAGTTGTGGCAGTGTGAACTGAGCCTTAGGGCTCTTTCACATGGGCGATCCACCCGATGGGATTTTGCTTTGCTCAGGGGAGGATCGATCCACTGATCCTCGCTGAGCAGGTGGATGACAGCTCCGTCTCCGCTCACTGTGCACGGATGAAAATGGACCGCCTGTCTGTTTTCATCCGATCCCATTCGATCCGCCAGACGGATGGAAAATAGGGTCTCCGTCCATCTGGATTTCACGGACAGGATTGGATCGGATAGCGGCAGGTGTCCGCTCCATAGGAGTGAATGGAGTGTCCGATCAGGTCCACCTGAAAAACGGACAGGCCGACCTGATCGGAAAGCCTGTGTGAAAGGGGCATTAGAGAGTTATTCCATCATTTCCTGAATGTGGTGCATTGGGGTGGATAGCTACAGGCATATAGACTGTTGCTCCAGAGCGGGGATCTCCAAACTATGGGCCAAACTAAGAACCCTTTCACACTGGTGCGCTTTGCAGGCACTACAGCGCTAAAAATAGCGCCTGCAAAGCGCCCTGAAAGAGCCGCTCCTCACACTCCAGTGTGAAAGCCCTGAGGGCTTTCCCACTGGAGCGGTGCGCTGGCAGGACGCCTAAAACAGTCCCGCTAGCAGCATCTTTGGAACGGTGAAGGAGCGGTGTGTATTCCGCTCCTCCACCGCTCTTGCCCATTGAAATGAATGGGGCAGCACAGGCTATACCGCCGGCATAGCGCTGCTGCGGCAGCGCTTTGCGGTGGATTTAACCCTTTCTCGGCCACTAGCGGGGGGTAAAAGCGGCCCTCTAGCGGCCGAATAGTGGCACGAATTTGACGGTAAAGCGTCGCTAAAAATAGCGGCGCTTTACCGCCGACGCACCAACCTCCCCAGTGTGAAAGGGGCCTAAGGCATTGTAAAACTCTGACATTCACAGACATGACTAGGCATCATGGGAATTGTAGTTCCTGAACAACTGGAGGGACATAATTTGGAGACCCCTGCTCCAGAGCATAGTAAACCAGGGGCAGCTCTGCTGAATTCTATCATCCAATCATGTGCAAGCATGTGTTTTTTTATTTTAATTTCCTTACATGTGATTGGGTATTCTTTGCAAAATTAAGCTTCATCTCATTTACTAAGCTCTAGAGCAATGGCACAATCTGTTTGCCTTTAGTAAATCCACCCCATTGTGTTGCCAATGATAAAAAGTGAGGGCAAAAGTGACCCTCTCAGTTCCCAGAAAAATCAAGATCAAAGTTCCTGCAATAGCAGAGATTTTATACTCGTCTCGGGTGGCTCATATCTCCAATGTTTCCTCTATTCCAGTACTTAAGCCTCTGTGAACCTCCAGAAGTGTAGTATGCCTATGTCCCTTGAAGCACACCATGGTTCCATCCATCAGTCCCCTATGTCACTACAGGACTCAACAGAGATGTAGAGGTCAGATGAGGGAGCCATGTCATGGCTCAAGTGTTGAATGCCAAAGAGTCTTAAGGAGCATGTAGGGTTGGCTCAGAAGGAGATTGAGAGAGGTGAGTATAAAAGCTCTTCTTTTGCAGGGACCAAAAAAAGTTTGTGAAGAAGTTGGCCTTTAACATTCACCAACCCAACTAATAGGGGTGGGTGTGAAACTGCATAAGTAAACTGTTATGCGCTAGCAGGGAACTTAAAAGAGTAACCTTTGAAGCAGAGTGTCAGAGAGGGAGAGCAACAGAATTAAGAGGGTCTGATAAAATCATGAAAAGTCTCCTTTTTGACAGTCCGTTTAAATAATTTTTGATCTTGGAAGCTTACAGAGAGAATAAAAAAAAAAATATATTATCTGCAATAACTCCTAGGTGTAAAAGACTATCTGGGGAGAGAAGCAAGCCATAACCTTCATCTAGAAGAATATTAGGATGACAGCATTCTGAAATCACTATTATCTTTAAAGAAGAACTAAACCCTCCTATCCTTTACAGCCAAGGCAAGCAAAGGCAAGCTCCTATCTTCCTTTGTTTGATCTTCAACTGCCATGGTGCTGCACATGTGATCAAGTATGACACCAGCCATTTGATGGCTTGACAGTTATGAGAACAAGCAACTCTGACAGTTATTATTCATGGCATGCGTAACTCTTTAGGAAACAGTTACATTGATGGGTTCATTTCCACTTTCTGTTTTAAGATTTGTGACAAGTTTTGGTATTATCTTACTTTTTTGAAAATATTCTCCTAATTGGAAAGTTAATTCATATTGTACTTTTGAAACATCTTGTATAGACTTATGCCCTGAACACACGACCGGTTTTGCCGTCAGAATAAACTCTGAAGGTTTTTCCGACGGAGTTTCGACAGAATTCCGCTCAAGCTGTCTTGCATACACACGGTCACACCAAAGTCCGACCGTCAAGAACACGGTGACTAGAAAACGGAAGTTCAATAGCCAGTAGCCAATAGTTTCCGTCTCGTACTTGCTTCAGAGCATGCGCCGTTTTTGGTACTTCTGAAACAGCATACAGACGCGTGGTTTTCCCGATAGGAATTGATTCCGTCGGAAAAATATAGAACATGTTCCCTTTCTAGGTCCGTCAGAATTTTCGACGTAAAAAGTCAGATGGGGCATACACACGGTCGGAATATACGATGAAAAGCTCCCGTCTGACTTTTTCTGTCGGAAATTCCGCTCGTGTGTACACGGCATAAGTGTTTTGAAATCCAAACAAAGAAAAAATGTTGAGTGCATAGCTCTTGAGGAAGAAGGTGTCCATTTATGAAACAGAGAACAGCCATGATCCCCAGGATCGCGGATGATCTCTTGTGTATACCAGTTTATGTAGATGAGATGAGAAGCCGAGAACATGTTCTTGGCTCCTTATCACACTACCCAACCATTCTATCACAAATGGCCAGTTTATAAATGTGAGATTTGAAGATCTCACTGCCCGTTACTCTGAAAAATCTCCTTCCCAGATTCTCCAGCTCAGATGTGGAGAATCTGGGAGAGAAGCTGGTGCTATTAGAGAAAGAAGACTTCTTTCTTCCTATATATCAGCACCAGTGGGTTAAACATTAATATAAATAATAATATATATATAATAAACATTTTTGAAAAACATTTTTTATAACCTAAGCCTGCTTTAAACTTCTCCACAACTTTATCCCTGACCTGTCTGGTGTGTTCCTTGGCCTTCATGATGCTGTTTATTCACTAAGGTTCAATAACAAACCTCTAAAGCAGGGATATGCAATTAGTGGACCTCCAGCTGTTGCAAAACTACAAGTCCCATCATGCCTCTGGGTGTCATGCTTGTGGCTGTCAGAGTCTTGCTATGCCTCATGGGACTTGTAGTTCTGCAACAGCTGGAGGTCCGCTAATTGCATATCCATGCTCTAAAGGCTTCACAGAACAGCTGTATTTTTACTGAGATTAAATTACACACAAGTGGACTCTATTTACTAATTAGGTGACTTCTGAAGGCAATTGGTTCCACTAGATTTTAGCTGAATACAAATGCACGCCACACTTTTCACATATTTATTTGTAAAAAAAACTTGAAAACCATTTATCATTCCTTCCATTTCACAAGTATGGGCCACTTTGTGTTGATCTATCACATAAAATCCCAATAAAAAAAAATGTACGTGTTTGGTTGTAACATGACAAAATGTGGAAAACTTCAAGGGGTATGAATACTTTTTCAAGGCACTATAATACTTTTTAAAAAGGCTTTTTAATACAGAAATGTTGGCTTACTGAAAAGTATGTCCATGTACAGTATAGTATGCACTCAATTGGTCGGGGCTCCTTTTGCATGAATTACTGCATCAATGCAGCATGGCATGGAGGCGATCAGCCTGTGGCACTGCTGAGGTGTTATGGAAGCCCAGGTTGCTTTGATAGTGGATTTCAGCTCATCTGCATTGTTGGGTCTGGTGTCTCTTATCTTCCTCTTGACAATACCCCACATATTCTCTATGGGGTTTAGGTCAGGCAAGGTTGCTAGCCAATCAAGCAAGGTGATACCATGATCATTAAACCAGGTTTTGGTACTTTTGGAAATGTGGGCAGGTGCCGAGTCCTGCTGGAAAATGAAATCGGTATCTCTATAAAGCTGGTCAGCAGAGGGAAGCATGAAGTGCTCTAGAATTTCCTGGTAGAGGGCTGCACTGACTTTGGACTTGATAAAACACAGTGGACCAACACCAGCAGATGCCATGGCTCCCCTAATCATCAAAATTTTATACTGGACTTCATGCTACTTGGATTCTTGTGCCTCTCCACTCTTCCTCCAGACTCTGGGACCTTGATTCCCAAATGAAATGCAACATTTTTCACAGTCTGTGATGATTTGGGGAGCCATGTCATCTGATCTAAGAGTCACATAGGATGGCAGCATCCAATAGGATAGCTCCACAGCTCCACAGGATAGCTCGTGGAGAAAGTAGACTGAATCTGCCTACACACTGCTGGAATGGAAGAGATCAGGTAAGTAAAACTGCTCTTACTGTCCCCTAGACTAAATGAGCAGTCAAAGTGGTTCTAAAGTCATACGTTTTTTTTACCTTTAGTGCCTTTACCCCCCCCAACCCGCCCCAGCCCCCACATATACTTATCTGAGTCCTGTATCGATCCAGCGCTGTACTTGACTGCAGGTCTTCTCTCCTCTCTCCATTCTCCCACAGGCTTGGCTGAGAGAAGAGGGAGCCGCTGTCAGTAAAATCAATTGAGGAAGAGTAGGGGACGGGGCTGAGACACACTGTGTGTGTCAATAGACACCCAGAGCCCAGCTAGGGAGCGAGCCTGCATGTGTGCCTCCATAGGAAGCAGCTTCCTATGGTGGCACACGCAGAAGTGGAGGAGCCTAGTGTGTCGGCAGGGGATCCAAGAAAGGGAATACTATTGCACAGAGCAGGTAAATATATGTTATTTTTATTTTCATGTTATTTTTATTTTCGGAAATAAAATTAAAAACAAAATAGATGCCAGGTGCACCAAGACATAGGATGTTCAACTTTAACCCTTGCACTGCGAGGGAGTACTTTTTAGTTTTCTGGAATTCAGCTTAAAAGCCAAATGGAATTTTTAGGTTACTCAGTAAATCAACAAAATAGATGCCAGGTGCACCAAGACATAGGATGTTCAAGGTCCTAAAGTTTACTGTATTCAGAAAGCAGCCACAACAGAGTAGAAAAGCCTATCCACTGCAGAGAAGGACCCTACCTTCCTGTATGATAGCAGTGGACTGACACACCCCCTTATGAGTCAAACTAGTCAGCAAAGCTCATTCTGTCCTCTGATTGGAGAGCTCTAGCGCTAACTCAACAGGGGGCATGTGGAACCTCTACAGAGAGAACAAGGGTTCCAGCACAGGCTTTTCTAATCAGGTTGTGGCTGCTTTCTAAGGCCTAGTTTACATGCATTGCTCTTCAGAGGGCAGCACAAGTCAAAACAAGGACTTAAGAAAATAAACTTGAAGAAATTGATGCACCTGAATGTATTTAATTGAAACTGAAAGCTCAGTGGGCTTTACTATTCGATCCTTGTGAGACCTTTAATTTACAGACTTCCCACATTGTTCCTTCTTTCGGAAAACAAGCTGCAGAACAAGTGATTTAGCGGATACTTGGCCATGATCATAGATAGGGAGCCTATTAACGCATTTGTCAACCGATAACTCTGAACTAACTGAGAATAAAGAGCCTGACAGGGTGGAACATTCTGGGCTGATCTTAAAGATATACAGATGAAAAGCTAATGGATTTCCTGCATGCAGGGAGAGGTTACCTTTCACTTATTCTTTCAATGGAACCTTCCTGGAAAGATGATTCTACAAGACTTTTATTAAAGAGACGCACCAGTAAAACAAAAATGTTTGGTGGTTATAATGGCGACTGCCTATCTGTGAAATGACTTTCATTCCTGAGCAGTTAGTCCTTTCTTTCTCAATGTCCTTCAAACATTATGGGTGCTTTTGTGAAGTCATTTTTTTTTTATTTATATTTTCTTTTCATTGATAATCTCACATTCATTTATTTAATTTTGGATAGAGTTTAGAAGGGTTAGAACCTCTGTCCGAATTTTTCTTAATGGCACCTGTAGCATCAACATCTGCTGTACCACAAGTGTGTTTTATGTAGTTGTAGCGCCATACCCCTGCGGGCGGCTATGTATTTTCATTACCTCCTCCTTGTAGCTCGTCGTTCGTTGTGTAGGGGTTCCCAGGGTTAGTACCCAGTAATTTCAGAAGCTGACACTCAAATGTCCCTTTGAGGATTTTTATTTGCAAAGAGTAACGTTCAAATATAACACAGTCTCTTAGGCCCCTTTCACACTTATACGACTTGTCCCACGATTTGGGACTGCAAAGCAGCATGACAAGTCGTTCCCCATGATTTCCAATGACAGCCATTCATATTAGTACGACTTCCAGTCATTCCAACTTCAAAGTAGTCCCTGCACTACTTTGGTCCGATTTTGATGCCACTTACACAGGCATTCCTTGAAATCGCGGCACAATCGCGGCTGCGAATCACGGCAAAATCGCCTAAGTTGGGAATAGAAGGTATGGGTGATAAATCTCAGGCACTTCAGAACTGCGGACATCAAATGAATGTCTCTTTAGAGAGTAGCCACTCACAACTGGGCACTTCACTGTTGGATAAACCCTTGTCTGTGGATCTAGCAGCCAACAAGTGATTCGAAGATTTGCAAAGTCTCTGCCACAGACTATGTTGTAACTTCAGGTGAACAATGTAAAGTCTCTGCCACAAACTATGTTGTAAACGAAGGATAGGTTCAGGAACTTTCCCTATGATACCTAAATCTTCCAGCTGTTTCGGCGATACCGTAGGAAATGCGGATTCAGTCAGTGTCCATACAATCTCAGCTTCCAGGCTCTTACTGAGAGGCCAGCTTCTTGGCCCTCCTCCGAAGAGTCCTCCCCTGGTTGCTTGTATGAGTTGCCGTGCCTCTCCAATGACGAGAGCACACCAGGACACTTCCGAATCCTCCTTCATTACTGGGCCTCGAACTAGCCAGTTCCGAGGCTCGAGAACGGACGGATCCCCACCCCAGACAATGAGGGCCTCTGGGGCTGGTCAGGGTGACCATGCTTACAGGGCAGCAGACACTCCTGGGTCCGGGAACCCTCACGGGGTTGGTCCAGACCGGAACCAGGAATCAAAGAGCAAGCCGAACCCTGAACACGTGACTTCAGCCTCCTAAGTACCCCTCCCCAGAATGCACAGCGGGGCCAGACACGCCCGCTGATTGGCTCTGAGAAAATGGGTACCTAACACGTCCAACCAGACTGCGTTCTCAGCCTGTCACAGGTGCTCACTTCACCTATGACCAGGCAGAACTCCAGTACAGCCCAGTCAAACTGACGCCAAAGTAAATGACCTAAACAATTAACCCCCTAGAACTCAGTTACAGTTCTGGGAAACTAAATATACACATATAGCGCACACTTTAGAAAAGTGTCGGCGCTACAGAGTATCAATACATTTGGAGATATTTAAGAGCATGTATGGAGTTGCGGATTGTCTTCTTCAACTAATGGGGTTAGGTGAGGCGCAATTTAAAAAAGGGTTGGGGGCTTGTGCATTTCTTGTGGGTACAGCAGCTCATTTAAATAACTGAGCTGCTGTACCCGCTTTGTGTGCACGCACATGCATAGCATTGGTGTGAACCAGGGCTTATCCCCTGTCAGGACAAGAGTACACAGAAAAAAATGAGAGCAGTGGTCACCAAAGTACAGCCAACTGCCCACTATAATGTTTTATCTGCCCCGCTGCTGATTTGCACAGTCTCTGCCTCCCCCCAAAAGTTGATGTGCAGTGTCTCTGCTCCCCCACCTCCCCAAACAGTAAGGGAGGACTCTCATGGGAACCTTGAAATAATGACTCTGATGAGGACCCCGATGTAAGAGGTGACTTAGGGAAATTAGGGAAGTGATGGGGGACTCTGATATAGGGGGGGGTCTCCAATTTAAGGTGGGACACTCAATGTGTCTATAATGTAAGGTGGAACACTGATGGGGACTCTGATGTTAGCAGGTACATTGATGGGGACCCAGATGTAAGGAGGGATACTGATGGGGACCCTAATGTAAGGGGGGACTCTGTTGAGAAGGGTGCAGGCTGAATTTATTTTTGTTTGATCTTTATTAATGGCTCATGTTTATTTGGAATTTCTTCGGCACGCAAATATTTGTACCCTCGTACTGGAAAAATTGTGAGACTCCTGGCCAAGACATACACTTTTACCAACTGTGTCTCCCCTCTTTATTTGCCCAAAACTCTACCAATACACTAACACAACAATATAACCCACATGCAGCTTGCACTATGCTGTCTTCTCACTGTGTATTGTCTAAATAAAATATGCTAAGATTATGAATCCTTTCTGCAGATTGCATACTTGCTTTACATTCCATGTACAGGCCACATATTTCCTAATGCTATGTACATACCAGATCAGTAGATGTACAATGTAGATAAGACGCAGGCCTCCAAGAGAAGGGGATCATGTTTATAAAACAGAGGAGATTTTGACAGAGGTATACATGTTCATTGTATTATCATAATACCTTGTAGGGATGAGCCGAACACCCCCCCGTTCGGCTCGCACCAGAACCCGCGAACGGACCTAAAGTCCGTGCGAGCTTTAGAACCCTATTAGTTATAATGGATGCGAACGTTCGAAATTAAAAGTGCTCATTTTAAAGGCTAATATGCATGTTAATGTCATAAAAAGTGTTTGGGGACCTGGGTCCTGCCCCAGGGGACATGTATCAATGCAAAAATTTTTTTTAAAAACGGCCGTTTTTTCAGGAGCAGTGATTTTAATAATGCTTAAATTGAAACAATAAAAGTGTAATATTCCTTTAAATTTCGTACCTGGGGGGTGTCTATAGTATGCCTGTAAAGGGGCGCATGTTTCCCGTGTTTAGAACTGTCTCTGCGCAAAGTGTCATTTTTGAAAGTAAAAAAGCTATTTAAAATCACTCGCGGCTAATGTTAATTCACGGCTCCCGTAACACAGAGAACAGTGATTCATTGAAACTCATTCATAAAAAAAAGTCATTGATAAAAAAAAAAAAAATGAAAAAAAAAAAAAGCGTAGGGGTCCCCCCAAATTCAATAACCAGGCCCTTCAGGTCTGGGATGGATATTAAGGGGGATCCCAGCCAAAAAAAAAAAAAAAAAATGGCGTAGGGTCCCCCTCAAAATCCATACCAGACCCTTGAGGTCTGGTATGGATTTTAAGGGGAACCCTAGCCAAAAAAAATGGCGTGGGGTCCCCCTCAAAATCCATACCAGACCCTTATCCGAGCACGCAACCTGGCAGGCCGCAGGAAAAGAGGGGGGGACGAGAGCGGCCCCCCCTCTCGCCTGAACCGTACCAGGCCACATGCCCTCAACATTGGGAGGATGCTTTGGGGGTCTAAGACCCCAAAAGCACCTTGTCCCCATGTTGATTAGGACAAGGGCCTCTTCCCCACAACCCTGGCCGGTGGTTGTGGGGGTCTGCGGGCGGGGGGCTTATCGGAATCTGGAAGCCCCCTTTAACAAGGGGACCCCCAGATCCCGGCCCCCCCCCTGTGTGAAAAGGTAAGGGGGTACAAAAGTACCCTACCATTTCACCAAAAAAGTGGCAAAAATGGTAAAAAGGACAGGAGACAGTCTTTGACAATTCCTTTATTAAAATCTTCTTTCTTCTTTCTTCATCCTTCGGATTCTTCATCTTCTCCTTCCTTCATCTTCTTCCATCTTCTTCTTCCATTTTCTTCTTCCTCCGATCCGCTTCTTCTTGCGCTGGTCTTCTCGTCCTTCTCGTCCGGCATCTTCTTCCGTCGGCGTCGGCGTCGGTGTCGGTGTCTTCTTGGGCCGCTCAGCGCAATGGGAGGCTCCCTCTTTTCCTGCGGCCTGCCAGGTTGCGTGCTCGGATAAGGGTCTGGTATGGATTTTGAGGGGGACCCCACGCCATTTTTTTTGGCTAGGGTTCCCCTTAAAATCCATACCAGACCTCAAGGGTCTGGTATGGATTTTGAGGGGACCCTACGCCATTTTTTTTTTTTTTTTTTGGCTGGGATCCCCCTTAATATCCATCCCAGACCTGAAGGGCCTGGTTATTGAATTTGGGGGGACCCCTACGCTTTTTTTTTTGTTTTTTATTAATGAATGACAGCTCTCTGTGTTACAGGAGCCATCAATTCATTAGCCGCGAGTGATTTAAATAGCTTTCTTCCTGCAAAAATGACACTTTTTTGCAGGGAAAGTTCTAAGCACAGGAAACCTGCCCTCCTTCACAGGCTACCTATAGACACCCCCCAGATGTGATACTGCAATGCTGTTCTAACAGCATGCACACACATATCCCCAGAAATAAAGAACATATTGTTGTCAGCAGTCAGCAGCACACTGACACGCTGACACTGTGAGTGAAACATAATATGCGAGGCCGCCGCCGCGGCGGCCTCTTATACCGTGGGGCGTGTATTAAAGCCCCTGAGCTATAATTGGCTACAGGCATCCTGCCTGTAGCCAATTATGGCTCTCCTCGCTGCCGGCGCTGTGATTGGCCAAGCATGCGGGGTCACAGTGCATGCTTGGCCAATCATCAGCCAGCATTGCACTGCGCGGGCCGCAATGCATTGCGGGGCCGCTCGCATCACACGAATTTGATGCGAGCGGTCCCAATAGTTCTGGGCTCGCCGAGCGAGCGAACACCCGGTGCTCGATTCGAACATGGGTTCGAATCGAACACCGGGCTCATCCTTAATACCTTGTCAAACTGGGCCATGGTTCACGTACTAAACTTGTGGAGACTTCCTCAAAGTTACATATCCATGGTGTGAGTAAAGTAATAGTAGGAATTTGATTAGATGAATCAGTTAGTAGGGACTTTAAAAATGCTTTGGATACCCTTAGTTTAGAGTAGGCTGCTAGGCTAATTTAGTTAGCGCCTCTGTAATCATTGGAGCCGGATTTGATTGCTTTGGGCTGTTCAGTGTCAGGCTGCTGTTCTGCTACTTACCGCTGTCTTCTGGAGATCTCTAGAAGTATAGTGGGAGGGAGAACAGACAGCCTGAATATTTATGGAATATTTATGTCTTCTGGAGATATCTAGAAGTATAGTGGGAGGGAGAACAGACAGCCTGAATATTTATGGAACTTCAATCCCTGGAGAGGTGTGTTCAGTAGGTGGCTGGATAGCCTATAAATATTCTGAGGCCTGGCAGTATAGTGCAGAGTTCCAGGGTCCAGCCTTGTAAAGGAGACCAGGGGTGGACTGACAACTCATGGGGCCCCCGGGCAATAGGAGATTATAGGGCCCCCGGGCAATCAGAGATTATGGGGCCACACAGTATACACACACACAGTATACAATCACATAGTATACACAAACATGTACACACAATATACACAGACATGTTTCTATTGGCTGAGAAGGTACTTAAGAGGTGGGGCAGCTATAATTTGGGGATTTTTAGAGCAAAAGTATGTCGGTAAGGGACATTTCAGCGACAGATGTAAAAAAAAACACAGATTTTTACATACTGTCCCTGGTTTTAACTGAGGCTGGCAACCCTGATGGGGCCCCCTAGTGGCCCGGGGCCCTCGGGAAGTGCCCGAGTGGCCAAATGGTCAGTCCGCCCCTGAAGGAGACCCCCTGTGCTGGGGGCTCTGCCTTTGGGGCAGAGAGAGAGCTAGAGAGGAGAAGCCTGAGCATTCCTTTTAGGGATATCCAGGAACCCCACAAACACCTCTCCGCGCAACTTATTTCCTTTCAATTTCTTTTTGAAGTTAATGCTGCAAGCTTAGAAAGCTTCTATCGAAACAGGTGTCTGATGTGTGCAATAGCCCTGGACCGAAAGTGAGGCTTGGTTCTGATGGACATACAATGGAGTGTGTCTTCCTTCAAAGGAGTTGATCTGTGATGAAGGTATAGTGTATGTGGACCTGGTCAGGGCTCAAGTCCTGCGGGAACGCATGGGAACGGAGTTCCTGTACTTTTTCCACAACAGGAACTTAGTTCCTATTAGCAGCCGTGACCTGCAAGACTTTGAAGTATGCGAGCTGTGTGGCAGGTGCTACACCAGCAGCCGCAAACACAGCTCGCAATACTGACGCACACCAGGGGTGGACTGACCATTCAGGCATTGCCAGTAGGGGGCCCCATGACAGCTTTTGCTTCGATCTACCTGTCAATCACAGCTAGCTGACAGGTAGATCAGGTCCCTGCTGCTAAGAGATTGTGTTTAGTCAGACCTCTCATGATGAGCTCCTCCCCGCGGCCCCTCCTGATTTTCCTCATCTCCCCCACCCACCACCCCCCCCCCCCAGTCTCCTGCATACTTGCTCTGTGTGTCCCGCTGAATCCCCCCTTCCTCTATCATCAGTGCCATATGATGAGAGAACCCAGAGGAGGAGCACAGCTATTCTGCTCACAGGACATGCAGGGAGAGAGGTGAGCTGAGGGAGGAACATCAGTTTGGGGTGGTAAGCTGAGCACAATACCTGGCAAAGTTTAATGCCAGGAGGGAAGTTTATGTGAAGGGTTGGAATAGCAGCGAGTGTGTGTTGGAGCCCTGCAGAGTTTACAGCCCCCCCAAGCTAACATACATCTCCTAAGCAGGAACACATCACTATCTTCCCAAGCATTCTGTCCAGATAATGTGCAGTTCATTTATGACCTTTCCGTTTAACCCTGTGTTATCCAAACTCTGTTCAATGAAAAGTGTAAACTCACCACATAAACACTCTATATACAAAATAACATTCCCCCAATAAAGATCAGAACATGATGTTCACATTTGCATGGAAGCACAATTGAATGAATGCTGATTATTCAGAAAATTACCGTATTTATGTTTATTGAGGATTGTTTTTTTTTTAAATGTACTAACAGTTAAGCTTCATACACACAATACGAAAATTGGATGAAAAATACCACTTTTGAAGCGTCCATGCATATGAGCGTATCATTTTTATTTTTTTTTGGTGGGAGAGTGGATCTTGGGTGGGAGTTCCCACACTTTTTTCCCCAGGACTTGACCCCTGGACCTGGTTATGGGCCTAGGCTGCTACCTCTCTGATTGTGACAAAAGGAGCACATTAAACTCTGTGGTGGGTATTGAGGAGTGCCTAGTACAAATGTTCATATAACTTGGAGGTCTTTTTGAAGCGTTTATTGGTTAAGAGCATGAAATACAGTCAACCTTGGCTGTATTTGATGCTCTTACCAAATTAACATTTCAAAAAGACCTTTTAAATTATACGAACCTTTGTACTAGGCTCTCCTCAATGCTGGCTATATTTGATGCTCTTAACCAATAAACGTTTCAAAAAGACCTCCAAGTTATATGAACTTTTGTACTACTTGTACTTGGCACTCCTCCTCAATACCCACTGCAGAGTCCATCAAAATAGGTTGAAGGTAATTATCTATTCGTGGGTTGGCGGTGTGGACAAGGGTGTTCTTAAGCCCCATACACACGCGTGGATTATCCGAGGACCAGGTCCGTCGGATCATGTCCGTCGTACTTTGTCCGATGTTGGTGTTGCGTACACACGGTCGGACAAAGTTGTCGGAAAATCCGATCATTCTGAACGTGGTGACGTTTGTTGCCTACAACGGGACTACGTAGAGGCTAGTAGCCAATAGCTTTGGTCTTGTAATGTGATCTGAGCATGCGTAGCACTTTGTCCGTCAGAATTCGCTACACACGATCGGATTTGGTGTGATCGGACTTTGTTGTCGGAAAATCTATCCAGCAGGAGATAGGACTTTGTCCATCGGACAATCCGATGGAAACTGTCCGATGGTGCCTACACACGGTCGGAATTTCCGACAACATTGTCCGATAGGACAGAATCCATCGGAAAATCCGACCGTGTGTATGGGGCTTTAGGTTCCTAAAAGATATGGGGCAGCCGTGGGCACTTAGACAGCAGCCCCAGTCCATAAAAAATAAGGCATCCAAAAGAACATCACAAATAACCTTGCAATTAAACTGCTTGCACCACATCTTATGCTGTCTTTGTTTCCAATTCACATAGCTATTGAATAAACAAATACTTGGACATAATTATGACAACACAAATGAAATAAAAAACAATTGCTTTGAAAAAAATAAATAAACAATGCGGGTAATTTTAGGCATCCAGTAATTCATTAAGAATGACAGATTCTCAAACTTGTCTACCCAATTTAGTTATAAGGGGTTGCCAGGCAAGATACACCTACTGGTAAAGATGTGGGAATGAATATACAAGAAAGTAACGTAACTGAAGAAAAACAAAGATTAAAATATATTTGGGATGGCAGCAACAATTCTTGTTCAGGAAACCTGGAGCTAGCAACTGGGTATGGAGAAACGTAGGTATTGTGTCATACAGTTTAGTGTTTCCTTAAAGTGATTGTAAAGGCAGAAGGTTTTTTTTTTTTTCTTAATGCACTCTATGCATTAACCGCTTGCCGACCAGCTGCCACAGTTTTACTGCGGCAGAATGGCACTGCTGGGCAAAACGACGTTACCTTATGACGCTTCGCCTTTTGGCCACTAGGGGCATGTGCGTGTGCCAGGAGCTGATGCGAGTGCCCGGTGGGTGCGATGACTGCCGGGCTCCCACAATCGCTCGTGAAAGAGCGAGAACCGGGATCTGTGTGTGTAAACACACAGATCCCGGGTTCTCTCAGGGGAGTAGAGACAGATCGTGTGTTCATACTATGTATGGACACCGATCTCTCTCTCCTCCTAGACAGTCCCATTCCCCCTACAGTTAGAACACAGTGAGGGAACACAGTTAACCCCTTAATCGCCCCCTAGTGTTAACCCCTTCCCTGCCAGTGACATTTATACAGTTATCAGTGCATTTTTATAGCACTGATCGCTCTATAATTGTCAGTGGTCCCAAAAATGTGTCAAAAATGTCTGATCTGTCTGCCGCAATATCGCAGTTCCGATAAAAATCGCAGATTGCCGCCAACACTAGTAAAAAAAAATAATAATAATAAAAATGCCATAAATCTATCCCCTACTTTTGCGTGAACCAATCAATATACGCTTATTGCAATTTTTTTTACCAAAAATATGTAGAAGAATACATATCGGCCTAAACTGAGGAAAAAATTTTTTTTTTGATAAAAAATGTGGGATATTTATTATAGCAAAAGGTAAAAGATATTGTGTTTTTTTCAAAATTGTCGCTCTTCTTTTGTTTATAGCGCAAAAAATTAAAACCGCAGAGGCGATCAAATACCACCAAAAGAAAGCTCTATTTGTGGGAAAAAAAGGACATCAATTTTGTTTGGGTACAGCATCGCACAACCGCGCAATTGTCAGTTAAAGCGACGCAGTGCCGTATTGCAAAAAATGGCCTGGTCATTGAGCAGTCAAATCTTCTGGGGCTGAAGTGGTTAAGATAAAAAGCCTTCTGTGTGCAGCAGCCCCCCAATACTTACCTGAGCCCCATCTAGATCCAGCGATGTTGTAGGAATGTCTTGACTCCCCTCCTCATTGGCTAAGACAGCAGCGCACAACATTGGCTCCCATTGCTGTCTATCAAAGTCAGTCAGCCAATGAAAAGAGAAAGGTGTGGGGCCGGGCTGCAGCTCAGTGTCTGAATGGACACAGGGATCTGTGGCTTGGCTTGGGTGTCCCCGTAGCAAGCTGCTTTCTGTGGGGGCACTCAACAGGAAGGAGGGGCCAGGAGAGCTGAAGAGGGACCCGAGAAGAGGAGGATCCAGGCTGCACTGTGCAAATCCACTGCAACAGAACAGGTAAGTATAAAATGTTTTGCTAATTTTACCTAAAAAAAAAAAAACTTTAATATCACTTTAACCATCTTCAAGGGATGCTTCGCTTCGAGGTGGTAGGGGGTTAAAGTTCTACTGGTCACCTATGATTGTGAGAACATTTATTTTTGAGGAAAAAGAAATGACAGGTAAATGTAGGTAAACCAACATTTTGGTCTTTTCCCTTCATATAGTAAAAAATAAAAATCTCAGTGGCTATAGAAGTGGATCTAAAGTCAAAAGTTTTTTTTTTAATCAATCCTATATCGATCCAGCACTGCCCATCTACAGCAGTGCTGCCTTTTCTCCCTCGTGTCACAGGGCAGATTGATAGCAGTAGAAGCCATTGGCTCCTTCTGCTGTCAATCAAATCCAGTGAAGAGGGAGCTGTGGGTGGGGCTGAGCCACACTGTGTGCCTATAGACTCACACAACCCAGTACAGCAGTGAACCTGCACGTGTGCCACCATATTGTGGCACACGGAGAAGAGGAGGAGCCAAGAGTGATAGTGGGGAAGCCCAGAAAATATAGGTTTGGGGCCACTTTGTCCAAAACCCTTGCACAGAACAGGTAAGTATAACGTGTTTATTATTTTAATTAAAAAAAAGTTTACAACAGCCAAAATAAATCTCTATCTGTCTAAAAAAAAAAAGCTCATTTGGGTACAGTGTTGCATGACCGAGTAGTTGGTGGTCAAACTATCACAACATTGAAAACTGAGAAATGGCCTGGTAATAAAGGGGAATATACATGCTGGTATTCAAGTGATCAAAAGTGTAAATAAGGGTACCTTTGTTCTTTCTTTGAAACAGCACAACATAGACATGTAAACTCATTGTTTTATCAAAGGGTTTCCAAGGCTGGAGGTGCCTGCATGGTGAAGCCCAGACTGAGAATCTGAGAATCACAGAGGTCGGCTGTACTGCACTGAAGAAAGATGAACATCAAGTAATAGACTCACATGCATACATGACTGTGCTTGCTCACGTGAATGTGCATGGATGTGTGAGTGAGCCCAAGTCTGATTTTGCTCGCAAGAGACTAAATATTGTTCATAGAACCGGCATCTGTGTTGTTTTGGTTTTTGAGAATTTACCCTGGTTACATGGAATAGAAAATTTGCGTATGGATTATCTGAATTATTTAAAGTCTTTCCAGTGAAGTATTCTTCTGTAGGAAGCCAAAATATGGGTTTAGCTGACATCTGCAAGACATATTGCTGCATGTACCAGCATGTTGAGTTTTTTTTTTTTTTTTTTTTTTTTACAATTACAAAGTGAATTTACACGCAGGTACATTTTATGTAATGGAGCTGGTATGCATTCGTATTTAATTAAAAAGTACACTTTGGAGAAAACATAGACACTCTAGATATATTCAGTAGAGTTCATTTTATTTAAAATTAATCAAATCTTTTGGAAAAAATTGAACTGCAGACAGATATAAAATACAAATATATGCAGCTCTGTAATCATTATTGTATCATTAAACATATTTATTTTTAAATAAATACCCTAATTTACCCTTGTATACCCTAATTTGTCATTTTTACCTACAGGTAAGCTTATAATCAGGCTTACCTGTAGGTAAAATTAATAGGGGTTTAGGAGATATTCCCTTTGTATGCAGCCGCTGACATCAGCGGCGCATTCGCTCTGAATGCCCAGCTGAAGGTCCGGCAGACGCGGCCAGAACTTGCAGAGAAGGAGACTCCCGTGCGCGTCCATGCCGAGGGCAAGATGTCCGCACCTTTGAGGTGGACCGGGCTGTGATTCGGGTGCTTCGATCTAAGGTAAGTATTTCATAATGAGCTAGTATGCGGTGCATACTAGCTCAATATGCCTTTGCCTTGCAGGGTTTTTTTATTTTCCTTTTTTTTTTTTTTTAGATGTGCGGGTATACAACCGCTTTAAAGCGGGGTTTCACCTTAAAAAATTATTTTTTTAAAGTCAGCAGCTAAAAAAAAAGTCGCTGCTGACTTTTAATAAGTACATTTACCCTCCCAGGGCGCCCCCGATGTCGTTCGTGAGATGTCCCTCGGCTATCCGGATCCAGCACCGTCATCCTCAGTAAGGGAAACGGCTTCCTGTTTCCTACTGCGCATGCGCGAGTCGGCGCACAGCCTACTGCGCATGCGCGAGTCTTATTTGTGAATGGGGAACGCGGTGTGTTGTGGGACACAGTTCCCAGATCTGCCTAGCAACAGCCATTCCTGGTAAGTAAAAAAAAAAAATATTATTTTTTTTTATTTTAAATTGTTACTAACATTTTTTCAAGTTTTAATTTTCAGGGTGTCCCACCACTTTAATTTGACTTGGTATCAGCCTCTTGCAATCCCCTGTATATGAGAGTTTAGAATGCGAGAGGCAGGAGCAGTACAAGGAGCCAGTCACGTGTGCTGCAGTGCTCATGTGCTAACAAGGAACTTGCTAATAGAAGGAGATAGCAGACAAAAAAGTAGACACATGCAATTCGTTTTGTTCCAAATTCGTTTTTTTTTTTTTTTTATGAATTTTGAAAAAATTGGTTAATTCAGAAATATCCGAATTAATGAAAACACGTTTAATACATTTTTCTGAATATTCGTGAATTCAAATATTTGAAAATTCGTAAATTCTATAATCAGAAAACCTGAAAATGTGAAAATCTGAAATAATAACTAATTAATAATAACTTAACTATTACTAACTATTAAATTATAGGTATTGTAATTTCCTTTCAAATTTGTCTGTTAGTGAATGTAACGAATATGAATTTATCTGAAGTTACGAATTATCCAAAATACTGAATGCCATATCTAAACGAATGGAACGTAACAAATTAATAATAATAAATAACAATAATAAAAACATTTTATTATTATTTATTATTAATTTGTTCCATTCCATTTATTTAGATGCGGCATTCGTTATTTTGGATAAATGGATAAATTCATATTCGTTATGTTCACTAACGGCCAAATTTGAAAGGATCTATAATTTATTAGTTAGTTATTCTTTCAAATTTTCTGATTTTCTTTCTTATTTTCGGATTTTCGAATTTACAAATTGCGATCATAACGAATGACCCGAAAAACAAAAAAAAAACAAATGAAACGAAAACTAACACATTTTTCGGCAGTGCACATGTCTACAAAAAGGAGGAGCTAATCAGTGTGCAGCTTCTCTTTCACTTGCAGTCATACGCTAGGAGAGGGACAAGACCTGGAATGCCGCGTACACACGTTCGGACTTTGTCCGCCGGACCTAGTCCAGCGGACAATACCGCCGGAAAGTCCGTTCGTGTGTACGCGGCAAAAGTGTAACTTAACTGCTTCAGAGATACATCAGGTTTCTTGTCTTACCGAATAGGGCTCTGCTGTGTGTTTAGCTGTTTATCTAGGGTTCACCTTGACCAATAGAAATGCTTTCTGCATATTTGTTAAATAAATGATATACATGGTTCCACCCTCTATCTTACAGCATGCCTGGATCTAGGGGGGTGCTGGGGTGTGCTATGCTCCCCAGATTCCATTTTACCCCCCAAAACCAACAGCCCTCTCCCGCCTTCACCTCTGGACACTATGCCTTACCACTAAAGTCCTCCCAGGGCCGGGACACGGAATGGTGTAGTGGATAGAGGCAGGGGCACACAGAGCTCCAGGAGCTCCCTTCTACCTCTTCTAAAAGAAGACAAAGGCACAGCAATAAAGTGTTGAACCAAAGCAAATCATTTTTTCGATCACAGAATTTTCTCTGCAAACAGCTTATTTTTACTGCAGAGCAGACCGTATCTGAATCTCTATGCAGCACAATCACTGCACATTGACAGCCCGACAGTATAAAAAGCTGAGCCAGAATGTGCAATGATTGTTCATCTCTGTTTGCTGGACCTGTCAGCAGAGACTGGATATACACAGTCAGCCCCGCAGTAGATGAGGCTTAATTTGATTTAAGCCTTTATATTTATTATAAACATTTGTTTGTTTGGCTACTTAGGGAACAGCCTAGTATGAAGAATTTGACATTATTTTGCCCCATCCATTTTTCCTTCTATCCTGACAAGTGCTCCAGTCCCCGCTGCAAAGAAACACCCCCATAACAGGATATTACCACCTCCATTCTTTACTGTAGGAATGGTGTTATTTGGACAGGGAGCTGTATTGGGTTTCCACCAGACATATTGTTTGGTTTTGAGACCAAATAATTCAATTTTAGTCTCATCTGACAATAACACCTCATTCCATGTGACCTCAGAATATTCAAGGTGCTTTACAGTGGTCAGATGAGACTAAAATTTAATTATGAAAAACGGATGGGGCAAAATACCATCAAAATCTGCTGCCCTCTGCCAGAAAGTTGTCAATGGGAAGAGGGCTTACCTTCCCCCCAAGACAGTAACCATGCCCCCCTGTCATATTTATGTGTGCATATATATATATACACACATAAATATGACAGGGGGCATGGTTACTGTCTTGGGGGGTCTGATCGAGGTATAAGGAAGTTAATAATCTTCCTCCTTCCTCCTCTCCTCTCTCCCCGATTCCCCACCTCTGAGCTGGTGAATCGGGGAGGGTGAATTCTGACTCAGATTGCCAGTGAAGCGTTGAGATTGCAGCTTCATAAACTGCCCGTTTCCGTGTCAGTCAATGTGGATTCTTAGGCCCCTTTCACACTGGGGCGGGAGCCGCGGTGACGTTAAAGCAGCGATATATTTAGCGCTGCTTTACCGTTGTTTTAGCCGTGGTATTCGGCCGCTCGCTGTGAAGTTTTACCCCCCCGCAAGCGCCGCCGTAGCGGCGCTTTGCGGCGGTATTGCCGCGGTATTACCTATTCAAATCAATGGGAAGGAGCGGTATAGGAGCGGTGAATACACCGCTCCTATACCGCTCCAAAGATGCTGCTAGCAGGACTTTTTTTACTGTCCTGCTAGCGCACCGCTCCCGTATGAAAGCCCGCCAGTTTTTCAGGGGGTGTACAGGCGCTATTTTTAGCAGTGTGAAAGGGGCCTTAGTGTGTGGAGATGATCAGCGGGAGAACAATTTCAAACACTTCTCCCCCCGATTATCTCTGTTTCATAAACCGTTTATGGACTGTGATCAGTGGCGATCCTCTGGATCACTGCTTCATAAACGGACACCTAATATTGATCTGGCACTATATATTCATACAGGTTGCAAGAGTCAAGCAAAGCATGACACTGGATTGAAGGTTCCATCCAACCAAAGACACACCATCCCCCTCGGCTGTATCTGAAACTGCAGATAACCTCCGCTCTCTATTATTCTTTTCTGGGAAACATCTGCTATAACCTTCCCGTATGAGCTATAAACTCCTGTGAAGACTCTGGGATCTCTTGGCTGCGTGCAATCAAAGGCCTGGGCTGGGTATCAAGCCATAAGCGTGTGATCTCCTATAATTAAGAGATCCATAGATACCGGTAAGTGGCAATTTGTGTGGAGGTGGAAGGCAGACCCTTTTTCTTTTATCACCATTCCTGGGTGTTTTGTGTGATATTTGCACAGTGGAGATCAACTATCAATCTGAATGGACTATCAATTATACACTATTTGACCAGTTTCTCACTCTGTTTGATTTACATAGGGTTATCGTACCATATTTGTTATTCTTTTAGTACAAAGCGCGACTTGATATTTTTAAATTGTTTAGAGAAGTCGCAGAGAAGTCGCAGCTGTTCACATTCACTATTTTTAATTCAATCACTTATTTTGTCACTTGTTGTCTTAGGATAGCGCAGTAATTACAAATTATATTTAAATCAGGAGATATGTATTACCATTTACCACCAAATGAAAGCCCAATATGTCCTGAAAAAAAAAACGCAGTATAATCCACCTGGTTACACAAAGCAGTTGTGATGATATGTACGGTTTTACTAACACATGTCAAAGTTTCAAAACTGGGCTTAGGCATGATTTATTTTAACCTTAGGTGCGAAGGGGTTACAATTTGGTTTGTTCCATCCTGTTCCTTCTAATTTTCTCACCATTACTAATGCCCCGTACACATGGTCGGATTTTCCGACGAAAAATGTCCTATCGGACCATGTTGTCGAAAATTCCGACCGTGTGTGGACTTTTTCAGTCGGAATTTCCGACGGAAAAAGTTTGAGATCCTGCTCTCAAATTTTCCGACAACAAAGTCCTATCAGACTTTTTCCGATCGCGTGTAGCGAATTCCGACGGACAAAGTGCCACGCTTGCTCAGATCACATTACAAGACCAAAGCTATTGGCTACTAGCCTCTACGTAGTCCCGTCGTACGCAATGAACGTCACCACGTTCAGAATGATTGGATTTTCCGACAACTTTGTCCGACCGTGTGTATGCAACACCAGTGTCGGACAAAATCCGTCGGACAAAATCCGTCGGAAAAATCCGACGGATTTTGTGGTCAGAATTTCCGACCGTGTGTACGGGGCATTAGAAAACTAAAATTGATTTGATTAGAAAATCAAGTAAACTTTCAGAAAAAAAAAAAATAAAAAAAAAAATAAAATAAAATAAAAATAAACCAGCTCGCTCGCTCTCTTACTGGCAGTGTTGTGATGACTATACATTACTAGAGGTGTTGAAAGGTGTGCTGTGATGTGGTAAATGCTTTGTAAAACTGGAGTCAGTTTTCACAAGCTTTGGTAATCATGCCAGCTTTCATCAAAAGATCAGAAACTCGGTTTTATATTCTCTCTTCTAAACAAGAATTCCATCACTCTGGAATCGCCTCTGTCTTTAGCACCAATGATCTCATATTTCTCCCCTAAGGTTTCCCCCTATCTGACAAATCTAATACTGGACAAGTAAATCAGCAACTGACTTACCCTATTACATCACCATAGCGTAAAAAATAAAAAACGCAGAGGTGATCAAATACCACCAAAAGGAAGAAAAAGGGACAAATTATGTTTGGGTACAGCGTTGCATGACTGCGCAATTGTCAGTTAACCGCTTCAGTCCCGGAAGATTTTACCCCCTTCCTGTACAGGGCACTTTTTACAAAGTTTATTTTTAACTGACAATTGCTCGGTCGTGCTATGTTGCACCCAAACAAAATTGACATCTTTTTTTTTCCCCACAAATAGAGATTTTTTTGGTGGTATTTGATCACCTCTGCGGTTTTTATTTTTTGCGCTATAAACAAACAAAGAGCTACAATTTTGAAAAGCAATATTTTTTTCTATAATAAATATCCCCCAAAAATATATAAAAAAATGTTTTTCTCCTCAGTTTAGGCCGATATGTATTCTTCTACATATTTTTGGTTAAAAAAAAAAAAAAATCGCAATAAGCGTTTATTGATTGGTTTGTGCAAAAGTTATAGCGTCTACAAAATAGGGCATAGTTTTATGTTATTTCTATTATTAATTTATTTTTTACTAGTAATGGCGGCGATCTGCGATTTTTATCGGGACTGTGACATTATGGCGGACACGTTGGACAATTTTGACACATTTTTGGGACCATTGACATTTTTACAGCGATCAGCGCTATAAAAATGCATTGATTACTGTAAAAATGTCACTGGCAGGGAAGGGGTTAACCACTAGGGGGCGATCAAGGGGTTAATGTGTTTCCTAGTGTGTGTTCTAACTGAAGGGGGGGGGGGGACTGTGTAGGGGAGATGACAGATCCCGGTTCTCCATGTGCCCCGAGCGATTGCGGGAGCCCGGCGGTGATCACAACTGTCGGGCACTAGCTTCGGCTCCGTGGTTAAAGCAGTGCCGTATCGCAAAAAATGGCCAGGTCATGAAGGGGAGTAAATCTTCTAGAGGTCAAGTGATTAAAGTGGTACCAAACACAAAACCAAAAATGTAATGTATTGCAATTTATCAATCCTTACATGTGGTTGCGTTAGTTTTTAGTTTTTTTTATTTCACCTAGTGATCTGGCCACTCACACACTTCCTATCCTAGGGTGTCTCCACTCCACTGAAGGAGCAACGGAGACATGCTAGGACAACAGCATTGTCAGTCTAGGGAGAGGGTAGTGTTAAATGGAATAGCATTTAGAGAGACTTGACAAATTAAATTCAAACTCCAGCTAATACTACTTAAGCAGTTAACATGGTATTAAAGGTTTGGCCCCTTTTTTTAATATCACTTAAAGTGGTTGTAAAAGCAGAAGGTTTTTTTATCTTAATGCATTCTATGATGTTAGATTAAAAAACCTTTACTATGCAGCCCCCCTAATACTTACCTGAGCCCCCTCTTGATCAAGCGATGTCCACGAATGCCTCTCCCTTCTGATTGGCTGAGACACAGCAGTGGTGCCATTGGCTCCTGCTGTTATCAATCAAACTTAGTTAGCCAATGAGGAGAAGGGGCGGGGCCTTGGCATGGTTCTGCATCTAAATGGATACACGGAGCTGCGGCTCGGGTGCCCCCCTATAGCAAGTTGCTTGTGGGGGGGGGGGCACTCAACAGGAGGGAGGGGCCAGGAGCACCAAAGAGGGACCCAAGAAGAGGAGGATCTTGGCTACCCTGTGCAAAACCACTGCACAGAGCAGGTAAGTATGGCATGTTTGTTATTTTAATCGGGAAAAAAAAAATCGAGACTTTACAATCACTTTAAGCTGGCCATATCTGAGTTTTGAAAAAATTTTAATTTGTAAGAGCATTCGTAGGAAAATCCTCGGTACACTGGTTGACTGAACAAATGTCGTTTGAAAGTACTTCAAAATTTATTTTGCTTTTAAATTTAGATTTTGGAATAAATGGACTTTCCTGAACAAAAACCATACTTTGTTCTTTAAGAAAATATTTTCAACCCGCTTCTTTAAATTTTCTCATCACTCCAGTCGATAACAAACGTTAATTTGACCCCTCTAATGATTAGAGGTTGAAAAAAGACACAAGTCCATCAAGTCCAACCTATGTGTGTGATTATATGTCAGCATTACATTGTATAGCCCTGTATGTTGCGGTCGTTAAGGTGCTTATCTAATAGTTTATTGAAACTATTGATGCCCCCCACTGAGACCACCGCCTGTGGAAGGGAATTCGACATCCTTGCCGCTCTAATGCCCCGTACACACGATCGGACTTTCCGACAACAAAACCGCAGAATTTTGTTCAAAGGTTGTTGGCTCCAACCTGTCTTGCATACACACGGTCACACAAATGTTGGCCAACAATTACGAACGTGGGAACTTGGTGACGTACAACTTGTACAAGACATACGACGAGCCAATAAAAAGGAAGTTCAATAGCCAGTGCGCCACCCTTTGGGCTCCTTCTGCTTGATTCCGAGCATGCGTGAACTTTTGTGCAACGGACTTGTGTACACATCAGCGGAAAATTTGAGAACCTGCTAGCCAACATTTGTTGGCAGAAAGTCTGACAACAAATGTTCAATGGAGCGTACACACGGTCGGACTTTCAGCCAACAAGCTCACATCCAACATTTCCCGTCAGAAAGTCCAATTGTGTGTACGCAGCATTACAGTAAAAAACCCTCTACGTAGTTTAAGGGTAAACCTCTTTTCTTCTAATTTTAATGAGTGGTCTTATTATTATTCCCTTCCGCAAAAAAGTTTTATCCCTATTGTGGGGTCACCAGTATGGTATTTGTAAATTTAAATCATATCCCCTCTCAAGCGTCTTTTCTCTTTTTCCCCCTTAAAATCAGGGGAAAGTCGTGGGTGCTTGTTATACGCCGATCCCCCAAAAAGTGACAAAAAAAATCAAACGGCGCCGAAAAATAGCGACCGCCGGCAAAAAAAAAACGTGCGCCGCCGGAAAAAAAAAAAAATGGGCAAGGCTGCAAATGGCGCTGGGCAAGCTGCAAATGATGCTGGGCAAGGCTGCAAATGACGCTTAAATGTAAGTTTTTTTTTTTTTCCCTAAACCTCCCTCCTAAAAATGTTATCCTTAAAATGCCCTCCTAAACTTGTTATACGCCGATAAATACGGTAAAATCCTCCAGACTTTTTATTAGCATTGTTGCCCTTTTTTGTACTCTATTTCCAGTACATCCTTCCTGAGGACTGGTGCCCAGAACTGGACGGCATACTCCAGGTGTGGCCAGACCAGAGTCTTGTAGAGCCGGAGAATTATCGATTTATCCCTGAAGTTAATCCCCTTTTTAATGCATGCCATTATTTTGTAGGCTTGTTAGCAGAAGCTTGGCATTGCATGCCATTGCTGAGCCTATCATCTACTAGGACCCCCAGGCAAGGCCGTCTTTACTATTGATTGGGCCCTGGGCAAAAAAAATTCTTGGGGGCCCCCCCGAGAGAATAAGTGCTCGCAACCTTTCCTCATAACTAATATCCTGCAGACTTTTTATTTGCTTTGTTGCCCTTTTTTGTACTCGTTCCATTTCCAGTACATCCTTCCTGAGGACTGGTGCCCAGAACTGGACAGTATACTCCAGGTGTGGCCAGACCAGTGTCTTGTAGAGCGGGAGAATTATCGCTTTATCCCTGAAGTTAATCCCCTTTTTAATGCATGCCAATATTTTGTAGGCTTGTTAGCAGCAGCTTGGCATTGCATGCCATTGCTGAGCCTATCATCTACTAGGACCCCCAGGTCCGTTTCCATCCTAGATTCCCCCAGAGGTTCTCCCCCAGTGTATAGATTGCATTCACATTTTTGCCACCCAAATGCATTATTTTAAATTTTTCCACATTTGCCATGTAGTTGCCCACCCCATTAATTTGTTCAGATCTGGCAAGGTTTACACATTCTGCCGAGAATTTATTGCCCTGCTTAGCTTAGTATAATCCGCAAATACAGAGATTGAACCGTTTACCCCATCCTCCAGGTCATTTATGAACAAATTAAATAGGATTGGTCCCAGGACAGAACCCTGGGGGACCCCACTTTCCACCCCTGACCATTCCGAGTACTCCCCATTTATCACCACCCTCTGAATTCGCACTTGTAGCCAGTTTTCAATCCACGTACTCACCCTATGGTCCATGCCAACGGACCTTACTTTGTACAGTAAATTTTTATGGGAAACTGTGTCAAATGCTTTTGCAAAATCCAGATACACCACGTCTATGGGCCTCCCTTTATCTAGATGGCAGCTCACCTCTTCATAGAAGGTTAATAGCTGTTCTTAAAAGAAAAAAATATAGTTTTTGGGTAATTTCGTCGAAGGCCATGTAATATTACCCTGATAGGCCGTCGGCTCCTGGTGTTTTGTTTTTGGGTAATTAAAAGAAAAAATTTTGAACAAAATTTGCCTAGTAAAAAAATTACTCTTACACTGACCCTAACACTAGCTTGACATCTATGTAAAAGCAAAACCTTTGTCTAACTTTGGATAGAGTTTAGAAGGATTAGGGCCCTATAAGATGTGTGTGTGAGGTTTGTTTCCCCCTGTAACCTGGAGATTTCCAGAATCTAGTGGGTGGGAGAGTCAAGCAGGCAGCCTGAATATTTATGCAGCTCTAGCCAATCCCTGGGGAGGTGTTCCCAGATGGTGGTTGAAGGAAGCATAAATAGTTTGGAACCACAAAGAGAGGGGTTCTTTTGCTAGGAGATAGGTTCCCAGCCAGGAGGGCTGCCTGCCCTTCCTGGCCGTCCAGCCCGTTCATCGAGGCCCCAGCTGTGCCCAACTTGGGGGGGTGTGACAGATCGCTTGGCACGCCTCTTGGGTGCTTCCACCAAACCGTGCCTCATGCCCTCCATACCCTTTCAGCAGACTGAGAGCTAATACCAGCCCTTTACCCCAAGCATCCTACACAGACAAGATGTTGAGATAAAACCAAAGGAATGACTGTTTATTGAACAGAAATTCTGTTTTTTATACACTTCAAAAGTAGGGCAGTCATCACATGAACAATAAAGCCAGATATTACCCAAAACATCACACAATGGTTAGATAATGAGGTAGAGTTCACACCAGACTTAATCCCATCATGTAGGAACCTCCAAGAGGATTAGCCAACAGACAGAAACAATAGGTGACTCAATTAACAATGGGAATTCACACCTAGGAGGCACACAATGGGAGAGACACGCTTTACAATGAACACCTTAATAAACAGATTATAGCAGGAAACCCCAGCATCAGGTTGTTTTGAGCTGATTATATTAATGTCTACTCTGAGTCTAGGTCGAGGAGTGAAGCAGTCATTGCTGTTTTGAGCATAGAGGACCCAAATTAGTTGCCAGAGTCTGTCTATTTCGGGGAGACAAGGACTTGAATCTGAAGTAAAACTATTCCAAAGGTCCCCTGGGCACACACCTCCCAAAGAATAGAACCTCCTCAAACGCAAAGGCCCATAGTCAGTATGCAAGAGGCTAGCCTGCAGTCCCCTCCAAAAGCCCCCTGTCCGGTTGGGTCTGTCATAGAGGGACTATTCAAACACTAGCCCTTTAGACACCAAAGAAGGATGCCACTGAGGACCTGCCTTGGGAATTGCACAGAGGAGCCTGTCTACTGAAGTCTGGAGTAGACAATTCAAGCCTTAGGGGACACTGTGCGTACAGACCTAAGAGGAGAGGATCTCAGTGACTGTTGCTCTTGTTAACCCCTGCTACACAAAGTATGAGGCTTTCTTGGCCTGGGACATTGCTACAGGTGCCCCAGTGCTGTCCACATCATGTCCTACTAGTAAGGGACTGGGCCAGAAAGCTGCTACAAGGTATAGTGTCCTCTTTATTTCTGTTGGTGTCTTATGCCGCGTACACATGGTCGGAATTCTCGTCGGAAAAAGCTCTGATGGTTTTCCCGTCGGAATTCCGATGAAACTGTCTTGCCTACACGCGGTCACACCAAATTCCGACGGTCTGTAACACAGCGGCATAAAACACGTTCGACAGCACTATAAAATGGAAGTTTAATGCTTCCGAGCATGCGTCGAATTGTTTCCGAGCATGCGTCGGAATTTTGCATGTCGGAATTGCATACACACGATCGGAAAATCCGATAGAAAGGTTTTCCGTCGGAAAAATTGAGAACAGGTTCTCAATCCAAAGTCCGTTGGAAATTCCGACAGAAAAAGACCGATGGGCATACACACGGTCGGAAAATCCGATGAAAAGCTCCCATCGGACTGTTTCCATCGGAAATTACATTAGAGTTTTCCATAGCTTTCTGAACCCCATCCAAGTTAACTTGCACTACACTTTTAAAAGGCAACCCCTAGACCGTTTTCTGTGCCAGAATTGTGGAAGCTGCTGTTTGCCTGGCTGTGGTTGCATTAGTGGTTAGAGAACCTGGGACACAAAACCAGTGGCATTTGCGGGGGTAGCGCTACACAAGTGCTAAAACCAAATCCCTGCCTATTTCCAGAAAACAGCTGCTTTTACATATAGCAGGCCAGGATGTTCAGCCACTTTACCTTTATACATATCTAAACTCCAGAACTCCAGAGCAGCATTGTCACCATCAGACAGGACGACAAATACTCTCCAGTTTTGTCTTTTCTATAACATCGAAGGTAGGGGTTCTGTAGCCCTTAGAGATAGCTGGAAAAATGTAACTATAATGGGCACAGCAATCAGCAAGAATTTAACAGCTGAGAAGATTTCTGTCGGGATCAACAGATACTTTTGACACTAATTGAACAAATATAACAGAATGCATTCAGTGGTATATCTGTTGAAAGCTAAACTCCAGCTGGATATAAAATACAGAAATGATATAAAATACACAAATTAATACAGTTCCATATTCATTGCTAAATCATTATTTATTTTTAATGTTAGCATTGTAAGTGTAGCGGCCATAACCCCTAGGGACGGCCTTGAATTTCTGGGCTTACCATTTACCTCCTTGTGGCTTGTCATGAATTTCTAGGGGTTCCCAGGGTTAGTACCCAGCGACTTCAGAGCTGACACATAAAAGTCCTTTTCAAGGTTTTTATTTTGTAGTGGTAATATCCAACAGTAAAACAGTCTCTGATGGGAATAGAGGGCACGGGTGATAAAACTCAGGCACTTTGAACTGCTGACATCCACTGAATGTCTCTAATTAACCCAGAGAGTAGACACTCGCAGCTGGGTGCTTCACTGCTGGATAAACCTCTAGCCAGAGATCTAGCAGCCAACATGTGATCCGGAAACTTTGCAAAGTCTCTGCCACAGACTAGATTGTACCTGAAGATAAGTAGGAACCTTTCTCACAGTACCTGGATCTCTCAGCCTTCTTGGTGATACTGCGGGAAGTGCGGACTCTTTAGTGTCCATACAACTCAGCTTCCAGGCTCTTACTGAGCAGCCAGCTTGTTGGCCCTCCTCCGAAGAGTCCTCCCCCTGGTCAGTTGTACGAGTTACCGTGTCCCTCCAATACCGAGAGCACACCGGGACGCCTTTGAATCCTCCTTCAGTTACTGGGCCTCGGACTAGCCAGTTCCGAGGCTCGGGAACAGACGGATCCCTGCCCCAGACCGAGAGGGCCTCTGAGGCTGGTCAGGGTGACCATGCTTGCGGGACAGCAGATACTCCTGGGCCCAGGACCCCTCACGGGGCTGCCCCAGACCGGAACCAGGAATCAAAGCAGTGGCCGAACCCCGAACACGTGACTTTAGCACCTTAAATACCCCTTCCCAGATTACACAGCGGGGCCAGACGCGGCCACTGATTGGCTCCGGGAAAGACTGGTACCTAACACGTCCAACCAGGCCTGGTTCCCGGCCTGTCACGGGTGCCTCACTGCACCTATCACCAGGCGGAACCTCTTAGTACAGCCCAGCCAGACTGATGCCAAAGTAAAACCTGTACAATTAACCCCCAGAACTCCATTACAGTTCAGAGAAAAACTACATTTACACTGATAGCGCACACTTAATAATGTGTGACCGCTACATAAGGATCTGATTTTGACTTTGTATTAGCAAGATTTAATCCTCTGTACGGCAGAGCTCAGACTGCAAGAAGCAGCACAAGGATCCAATCATCTGTGCTGCAGTGCTCATGTGATAACAAACGGCATGCTCATAGAAGGAGAAAGCAGAGTGTTTGTCCTTCTGCTTCTTCTTCCTCACTGTCCAATCACAGTCTGGAAGAGGGATAAATGTAACTTAATTTTAGCAGAAAAAAAAAAATCAGGTCTTCCGCCTTGGTAGATGAACTGTGCTGTGTGGCAGAGCTGTGTAAACCTCAGAACTGAATTGACAGAAATACAAATACTTTGGCAAGTTAAACAGCTCCCTTATATGTATTTATTTTGTGGATTTTACCTATTTGCTTGGATGTCAACTTTGACTGCCAGAATAAGCATTGCATTGGATACTGTGCAACAGCAGAAACAAGCGGAGCAGTCAGTATGTGTTCCCTGATAGAATTTCAAGGGATCATTTTCAGTTCTGAGTGGAGCAAGCCTTTAAAAATAACAGTAGATTAAAATTCTATTGTCAATATGGTACAGCTTAAAAATGAGCAGGTGTAAATAAATGGTGACATTGGACTTTAAAAATAAAGAACTCACCCAAATACAGGCTGTGTCTTCTTCATTGTTTTATGGAGCGAAGTCAGGACTTTATTGGAGATTCAGCCTTGGCGGCATTGCTATGTGCTCAGGTGCCGTGCCAAGCAGACTCTCCCATCCCTGGTGCCTTAGGGCAAAGTGACTAAATCCGACATTTTTACTTCACATGTTGGGTCTGGGAAATATGAATGTATTCGGGCAATAAGACACAGAGCAGGACATGTGTGGACAGTTTTCCAGACGGATCTCACAGACATTGCTAGAAATTAGATTGTGCACCAGACTGCTTTGTTTGTATTGCCTTAAAAGTAGCAGACGGCTTGCGCTTGCTGGCAATGGATGGATTACAGATGGTGCATTGAAGAGACTTAAAGTGGTTGTAAAGGCACAAGGATTTTTACCTTCATGCATTCCATGCATTAAAAAAACTTGTGTGCAGCAGCCCCCCTCAACCCCCCTAATATTTACCTGAACCCCCTCTCGATCCAGCGATGTCCACTAGAACCTTGCCTCTTCGGGACTCGCACTCCTGTTTGGCTTTTTGCAGCAGAGGGAGCCATTGGATCCCACTGCTGTCAATCACAGCCAGTGAGCCTATCAAGAGACGAGGGGGCGGGGCCGAGCCACAGCTCCATGTGTGAATGGACACACAGAGCCGTGGCCCGGGAGCACGCCTGCTTGGGTGCCCCCATAGCAAGCTGCTTTCTGTGGGGGCACCCGGCAAGAGGAA
The DNA here is from genome assembly GCA_028564925.1 of Lithobates sylvaticus. Lineage (NCBI taxonomy): Eukaryota > Metazoa > Chordata > Amphibia > Anura > Ranidae > Lithobates > Lithobates sylvaticus. The sequence continues at coordinate 55,215,618 of CM053031.1, read as the reverse complement.
GGGGCCAGGAGCGCTGGTGCGGGACACAAGAAGAGGAGGATCCAGACTGCTCTGTGTAAAACTATTGCACAAAGCAGGTAAGTAGAACATGTTTGTTATTTTAATGTAAAAAAACTAAGCGTTTAGTAACACTTTAACGGCTTGCCGACCACCACACACATATGTACGTCGGCAGAATGGCACAGGCAGGCCAATGGGCGTACCTGTACGTCCCTTTAAATTTGCCACCTATCGGGCGCGTGTGGGTCCCAGGAACTCGATGTTCGCCGGCAGCCCGCGATTGCGGTGTGGAGAGGTAGAACGGGGAGATGCAAACCAGGCCTTTACCCTTTCTACCTAGTGACATGACAGGGATCTACTGCTCCTCCCTGTCCCCCACAGTTAGAATCACTCCCTAGGACAAACTTAACCCCTAGTGTTTAACCACTTCCCTGCCAGTGTCATTTACACAGTAATCAGTGCATTTTTATAGCACTGATCGCTGTATAAATGACAATGGTCCCAAAATGGTGTCAAAAGTGTCCGATGTGCCAAAATGTCACAGTCACAATAAAAATCGCAGTTCACCGCCATTACTAATAATAAAAAAATAATAATAAAAATGCTATAAATCTATCCCCTATTTTGTAGACGCTATAACTTTTGCGCAAACCAATCAATATACGCTTATTGCGATTTTTCTTTTACCAGAAATATATAGAATACATATTGACCTAAACGGAGGAAAACATTATTATTATTATTTTTTTTTAATTTGGGATATTTATTATAGCAAAAGTAAAAAATATTGTGTTTTTTTTTCAGAATTGTCGCATTTTTTTGTTTATAGCACAAAAAATAAAAACTGCAGAGGTGATCAAATACCACCAAAAGAAAGCTCTATTTGTGGGGAACAAAACTTAATTTTTATTTGGGTGCAACGTCGCACAACCGCGCAATTGTCAGTTAAAGCGGCGCAGTGCTGTATTGCAAAAAGTGCTCTGGTCAGGAAGGGGGTAAATCCTTCCGAGGCTGAAGTGGTTAAAGTGTATTGAAACCCAAGTATAAAAATGGATTATATTGCAGCTTATCGGGCCTCAGATTTGGTGGCTACATTCGTTTTATTTTTTTATACTTTCTTTTCCTTTATTTTACCCTGACATTGGCCCTGACATTGGCCCTGACATTGGTCCTGACATTGGTCCTAGGGTGACAACTGTACTGAGTAGCTTTGTCACCCAAGGACAGAAGTGTGTTAGGACTACATAACACCTCCTTCTCTTCTCCATAACAGGGGGAGATAGTGCCAGGGATCAATTCTGTGACAGGAGTCACTTGGGGCGGGGGCGGTGGAACGCAGAATCCCTTGGGGAGGTTGGGAAACCCTTGTTTCAGCTCCCCATGCACTTCCTATGTGTAAGTCACCCTGTGTCCATTCAGGGCACAGGGTGACCGAGAACCCCAGTCTGATCTGTACTAGTCAGACTCACTGTACAACCACACTGGAATATTTTATATATGTATATATTGTGTGTTGTCTCATGCTGTTGGACTCTTTGCTGGGATTGTTTGGGGTGTGTCTGTGTCCCGTTGTTCTGTTTTATCTGTCTGCCTTGTGAGAAATGTATTATGGGATGGATATTTGTATTTGTGTTCCTTATTGCTGATTGGACAGTTTATCCCGCCCTGAATCCAAGGGAGGGGGCATTGTCCCTGAGTGCATATCTGTTGTTACATGTGTTCAAATAAACAGTTCCATGTTCAAGCTGTGTAACTGAGCTAGTCTCGCCTGGTTCTTACAATATATGGGCTGTAATATCTGATATCTGAAGGTGCAGACTGGAGGAAGCAGTCTGCTGACGGAAGCACTCAAGCGGAGTGCGGCAGGATTCCATTACAAATGCTAACTGATAAGGCCCCTTTCGCATGAGCGGTCCAATCGGGTCCTCCTGTCCGTTTTTCAGGCAGACCCGATTGGATTCTCCATTCTCTTCTATGGATTGGCAGATGTAAACAGACTTTAACCTGCTCCGATAAAAACAAATGGAAGGGGATCTGTTCCCCTCCGTCTTGCCGAATAGGTTCGGAGGGTAATCGGGTGTAATAGACCAGCTGGTCCATTTACATCTGACTGCCCATAAAGCAATGTGGGCTTTGTCGTGTCCATTCTGCATAAGCAGAGCAAACACAGACCTGTCATCCACCTGCTCAGCTCAGATACAATAAAATGCTTTTAATGGTACATTTAACAGACCAAGAGGGAGCAAATAAGGGTTAGAGTTTACATACACTTTAATGCGGAACTGATAATCAGGGCACTTATTATCAGTGTCTTGATTATCAGTGCAGTCCCATCAGTGCTGCCAATCAGTGCCTCCTCATTAGTGTCATCTATCATTGCTGCCTATCAGTGCCACCTGTCAGTGCCCTTCAGTACCACCTATCAGTGCCCATCCGTGCCACCTATCAGTGCAGCCTCATCAGTGCCCATCAGTGAAGGAGCAAAAAATACCTGTTTGCAAAATGTTATAACAAAAGGAAAATTTACTTTCTTTTTCTAAACTTTCTGTCTTTTTTCTTTTTTTTAGCAAAAAAAAAAAAAAAACTGTGGTGATTAAATACCACCAAAAAAATAAAGCTCTATTTGTGTAAAAAAAATAAATAATAAAAATGTCATATGGGAACAGTGTAGCATGGCCGTGCTATTGTCATTCAAAGTGTGACAGCACTGAAAGCTTAAAATTAGCCTGGGCCAGGAAGGGGGTAAAAGTGCCCAGTAGGCAAGTGGTTAATATTCACAGCTAACTCCCCCACCCATCCATGTCTCCATGCTTTATTCTGTTGAGAAATCACTTTGAAAGCCCCCCCCCCCCCCAAACATTTCTAGCCGTGGCCATCTTGAGTAAGGGTAGATGATTCATGTAGCATTTTTAAATCCAGGAATCCATCTGCCCTTAGCTCAGGCATGCAAGTAAATATAATATAACTTGCTATCTATTTACTAATAATAGCAGCAAAAGGATTACAAATAGTTAATGTTGACTAAGCGAGTATGTTCTGCTTTAAGCTGTCCAAAGACACATCCACGCTATACAGCAGGATTGGATAAATCTTCCACTGCGGCTATTTTATTCTGACAACTGCCACCACCAGCTGTCAAAGTACCTGAATAGATGCAGGTGCTGTTTGGCTGCCAATTTTCCACCCGGCTCCTTTTCAGTGGAGGGTGCCGCAGTAATTCAGCCCCTCACATTCAGCAGGCAGTACCGCCACCCAATGTTGCTCATTAAAAGGTAATAGGGGCAAGCCATAACCACCCTGTGGTGCTGTGTTTTAGCCTTTTTAGGGAGATAACATATTGCCACCTCCCCACCATGGATCGCTTTTCAGAGGGATGGCATGGGCTGCTGTGCATGTGAATGAGCCCTAAGGGCTTGTTTACAGTTGCTTTGGTCTCTGAAGAGTGATCCATGTTCAGACCTCTCTTAAAAAAGCATTTGACAGGTGGCGATCAGGCGTTGTATTGCTTGCTTTAACCCCTCAAACCCCACCCTAGAGCACTTAAATAGGTTGCTCTTGACAGGCGTAGTGTCGGGACTGAAGGTATAATTTGTACTGTGGCCACGAAGCAAAGCATCGCGGGCGTGGCATGTATACACCTCTGGTCACTGCTGCTGCAGCTAAAGGGGGAGCAAATGGGGGCAGTAAAAACGCGGCTCATCCATGGGGTATTACTGCTACTACCACTAGTGTGAACGAGCCCTAAAGCCAGCCATACATGGCTCGTAGACATGTGGAATTTGTTTCATTCCGAATTCGTTTTTTAACAGATTTCGACACATTTGGAAATATCCGAATTAACGAAAACCTGTTTAGCAAATTTTTTCGAATATTCGTTACGTTCACTGACAGCCAAATTTGAAAGGAAATTCCAATACCTATAATTGAATAGTTAGTTGTTATTAGTTAGTTATTCTTTAGAATTTTCGGATTTTCTTTCTTTTCGGATTTTCGAATTTATGAATATAAACGAATGATATGAAAAAAATAAAATAAAAACGAATGAAACAAAGACGAACACATTTTTCAGCAGTGCACATGGCTCAGTCCATTGATCCACTTGTGAACAACCAACCTGTCGGATTTGTCTGCATGCAATTACTGCCAGCGGCTATAGCTGCTACCAGTAATCATTGTATTCTGCTGGCCGGAAAGGTTTCCCTGCGCCCCGGCAGAATACAGTAGCGCTGCGGGAAGCATTCAGTGTTGATGGGGGAGTCAAACAATTTTGTTTCCTTCCACCAAATCATATCATCTATGGCTTGCTTTGCAGCCCCGCTTTTATTATTCAAGCTGCTCTAATTTCATTGAATTCTGATTGGCTGCTGTTAATTACTGCTCTTTGCACATCATTATTACTCTTTGCATTACCTCATTAAAGTGGAACTCCAACCAAAGTATTTCTTCTAGGTGGACTGTGTGGGGGTTAGAACCTCTGCCAACTTTTTATTGTTGTGTCCTATTTCATAATTTTTTTTTTTTTCTGGTGTTCAGAAAAACTGTAAGGAAAGGGATGGGTTATATATCAGTTAAAGAAGAAATCCTCTAACTGCGACATGGCCATTAAGCCAGATCTCCAGCTAGAATCTGAGTGTCATTATTAGTCAGAGGATTTCCCCAGTCAGCAGTTTGTTTTAAAACAGATCCAGATGTGATACAGAGTGTGAAGGAAAATAGAACTTGTATTTTTAGTCTATTACAGGATATAGTGAATCAGCACATGTATAGTGGGGATATTTTTTGCACAATACTGATGAAAAAAAAAAACATTTTCAGTGGAAGTCAGAAAAGATTAATGGGGCGGCCATTACTGTGCACAGAAACCAATCAGATTCTAACTTCAGCTTGTTCAATTACGCTTTGACAATAAAAACCTGGAAGCTGATTGGTTTCTATGCACAGTTTCTATGCACAGCTGCACCAGATTTTGCCCTCTGCAATTTTAGCGGAAGTAAACCCATCGATTTAACAGTCTAAAAAAAAAAGGCATGCCGTGAATGCTAACTGCACATTGGCTGTGCTCTCAACCAAACAGTCAAACCATCCAATGGCTGGTGTCATAACGGATCACATGTGCAGCACTGTGGTAGTTGAAGATTAAACAGAGGCAAAGATGGCAGCTTCCTTGGCTGAAAACGATAGGGGGGTTTTACTTCCACTTTAACCAACCTCTCATGCTTGTTCTGGGTCAGTACCCCTGCAGTCACAGAGGTCAGTGATGGGTTTTTAACCACTTAAGGACCGAGCCTCTTTTTTAGATGTGTTGTTTACAAGTTAAAAAGATTTTTTTGCTAGAAAATTACTTAGAACCCCAAACATAATGATTTTTTTCTAACACCCTAGAGAATAAAATGGCGGTCTCTGCAATACTTTCTGTCACACTGTATTACACCGGTCTTACAAGCGCACTTTTTTGGGAATAAATAAACTTTTTTGAATTAAAAAATAAAACAACAGTAAAGTTAGCCCAATTTTTTTATATTGTTAAATATAATGTTACGCAGAGTAAATTGATACCCAACATGTCACGCTTCAATATTGCGCCCGCTCGTGGAATGGTGACAAACTTTTACCCTTAAAAATCTCCATAGGCGATGTTTAAAAAATTCTACAGGTTGCATGTTTTGAGTTACAGAGGACGTCTAGGGCTAGAATTATTGCTCTCGCTCTACCGATCGCGTCAATACCTGTGTGGTTTGAACACCGTTTTCATATGCAGGCTCTATTCACATATGCAATCGCTTCTGCACGCGAGCTCGGCGGGACAGGCACGTTTAAAAAAAAAAATGTTTTTCTTATTTATTTTACCTTTTTATTTTTTATTTTTACACTGTTTTTAAATAAATGAATAAAAAAGTGTGTCCCTTTTATTCCTATTACAAGGAATGTAAACAGGTGACAGGACAACATAAATATGACATCTGGGGTCAAAAAGTCCTCAGAACTCATATTTACACAAAAATGCAATAAAAAAAAAAAAAAAAATTGTAATTTAAAAAAAAAAAAGGCCCTTTAAGAGCTATGGGCGGAAGTGAAGTTTTGACGCTTCCACCCTGCAATGTTATGGAGATGGGTGGGAGCCATCTTCCCCTCACTCGTCTCCATGCCAAGGAAGGCACAGCATCCGATCGCCTCCGCCGCTGTCGATGGCTCCGGTAAGCGGTGGAGGGCACCGGAGGCCACAGATAAAAGTGATCTCACGGCGAATCCGCCGCAGAGACCACTTTTATCTTGAAGCGGACCGCTGGCCGAACACGAGGATACCGGGGTTATGGCAGCGTAAAATTAGCCCAATTTTTTTTCTATAATATGAAAGATGATGTTACGCCGAGTAAATTGATACCTAACATGTCATGCTTCAAAATTGCTCACGATCGTGGAACGGCGCAAAACGTTGGTACTTAAAAATCTCCATAGGCGACGTTTAAAAATGTCTACAGGTTACCAGTTTAGAGTTAAAAAAGAGATCTTGGGCTAGAATTATTGCACTTGCTCTAACAATCGCAGCGATACCTCACATGTGTGGTTTGAACACTGTTTACATATGTGGGCACGACTTGCGTATGCGTCTGCTTCTGTGCGCGCGCTTCGAGGAACAGGGCACTTTTAAAAAAAAAAATGTTGATCACTTTTATTCCTATTACAAGGAATGTAAACAGCTCTCCCGCTGTCCATAAAAGTGATCTCGGGGTTATGGCAGCTATCTGCTGCTGTAACCCCAGTATTTAACCAGCCTCGTTTTGGATTTTAGGTGTTTACATGTTTAAAACAGTTTTTTTTGCTAGAAAAAAACTTAGAACCCCCAAACATTATATATTGTTTTTTTTCTAACACCCTAGAGAATAAAATGGCGGTCGTTGCAATACTTTTTTTACACCGTATTTGCGCAGCGGTCTTGCAAGCGCACTTTTTTTGGAAAAATTCACTTTTTGAATAAAAAAATAAGACAACAGTAAAGTTAGTCCAATTTTTTTATATATTGTGAAAGATAATGTTACGCCGAGTAAATTGATACCTAACATGTCACGCTTCAAAATTGCGCCCGCTCGTGGAATGGCATCAAACTTTTACCCTCAAAAGTCTCCATAGGCGACGTTTAAAAAATTCTACAGGTTGCATCTTTTGCGTTACAGAGGAGGTCTACGGCTATAATTATTGCTCTCGCTCTACCGATCGCGGCGATACCTCACATGTGTGGTTTGACCACCGTTTTCATATGCGGGCGCTACTCATGTATGCGTTCGCTTCTGCGCACGAGCTCGTCGGGACGGGGCGCTTTAAAAAAAAAAATTTTTGTTTTTCTTATTTATTTTTCTTGATTTTATTTATTTTTTACACTGTTTTTAAAAAAAAAAATTTATTGGCTCACTTTTATTCCTATTACAAGGAATGTAAACATCCCTTGTAATAGAAAAAAGCATGACAGGTCCTCTTAAATATGAGATCTGGGGTCAAAAAGTCCTCAGATCTCATATTTGGACTTAAAAGCAAAAAAAAAAAAAAAAATGACATTTGGAAAATGTTCCTTTAAGAGGTATGGGCGGAAGTGACGTTTTGACGTCGCTCCCGCCCTGCTATGGTATAGAGATGGGTGGCGGCCATCTTAGCCTCACTCGTCGCTATACCCAGCACGGAGGAGGACCCGATCAATTCCGCCGCTGCCGACGGCTCCGGTAAGCGGCTGAAGGCGCGGGAGAGCGGCGGGAGGGGGGGGGCACCTCTCCCGCCGCCGATAACGGTGATCTCGCGGCGAATCCGCCGCGATGACCACCATTATCGGAATGCCGACCGGCGCCTGAAGAGATGGATATCTCGGTTGTGGCAGCAGCTGCTGCCGTTACCGAGATATCCCTCTTCAAAAAAGGGACGTACATCGTCGTGCGCCGGTCGGAAAGTGGTTAACCACTTCAGCCCCAGAAGATTTTACCCCCTTCCTTACCAGAGCACTTTTTGCAATTCGGCACTGCGTCGCTTTAACTGACAATTGCACGGCCGTGCGACGTATCACCAAAACAAAATTGACGTCCTTTTTTTCCCACAAGTAGAGATTTCTTTTGGTGGTATTTGATCATCTCTTGCGCTATTTATAAAAGAAGAGCGACAATTTTGAAAAAAAAAAAACAATATTTTAACTTTTTGCTATAATAAATATCTAATTTAAAAAAAAAAAAATACATTTTTTCCTTAGTTTAGGCCGATACGTATTCTTCTACATATTTTTGGTAAAAAAAAAAATCGCAATAAGCGTATATTGATTGGTTTGTGCAAAAGTTATAGCGTCTAGAAATAGGGGATAGATTTATGGCATTTCTTTTTTACTAGTAATGGCGGTGATCTGCGATTTTTTTCATGACTATGACATTGTGACGGACATATCGGACACTTTTGACACATTTTTGGGACCATTCACATTTACACAGCGATCAGTGCTATAAAATTGCACTGATTACTGTGTAAATGTGGCTGGCAGGAAAGGGGTTAACACTAGGGGGCGCTGCAGGGGTTTATTATGTTCCCTGGGAGTGATTCTAACTGTGGGGGGAGGGAACTCACAAGGGGAGGAGACCGATCAGTGTTCTTCTGTACTAGGAACACACAATCAGTCTCCTCTCCTCTGACAGGACGTGGATCTGTGTGTTTACACACACAGATCCACGGTCCTGCTGTGTTCCAGGGCAATCGCGGCCGCCGGGCACGTGCACCGGGCCTCGAGTGACGCCGCGCGCGCGCGCCCTCTAGATGGCCGGGAATGGGAGGACGTCATATGACGCCCGCCCAGGATGGGGGATCCCATCTGTGGGCGTCATATTGCTATACGTGGGTAGGGAAGTGGTTTAAGGCAAAGTAGCGATGTATATCCATGGTGGGTGGTCCAGAAGTGGACACTGACGGGTGTTCTAATCCCTATATACGAAAAGAAAAAAATAAGTTTTAACTTTAGTTATACTTTAAGGTTGGCAGTAAAAGGGCCTTAATATATTAAGGGGCTTCGTGGAGCTGCTGCCATCTCTGAGAATATAATACAGACCTAACACACTGTGGTTGTAGGAATGCTAAATGTTGGAATATCTTATTTAAAGGAGGCTTTTTCAGGCCCGCTTCACTCCTAATAGCACTTAGTCTGATCCCCTCCTTTGTGTATACTCGCCGCCTTCATTCCTTGACCTTTTTTTTTCCATTGTTAAACGGCTGAGGAGACAGTCGATATATCTGACCACCACATTAGAAGTGTTGAATGTGAGAAATGGTTCCTCCAATCCATCAGTCTCCGGAAACACTTCAGGGAAATGGTGGCCCAGCTCATGAATACGTATACGTCTGAGGAGAAGTCTACCTGTCTGAGCCTCATTTATAACCCTTCCCTCCCTGCTTCCATTACGGTTCCCTCTGTCAGAGTCAATGATCGCACCGGCCTCACCGCTTTTTATTAGTCCCGTTTTCTGCCTCTGCGTGAGGATAAGAGAATGTATACCAGCAAAAGCTGGATTTCAGCAAGGCGATGCCATCTTTTACCCAACCTCCTCTGCTGAGACGACTATGGGAGAGATAATAGTGATAATTATCAGGCTTATACAGTATAGTGAAATTAACCACTTCAATACTGGGCACTTATACACCTTCCTGTCCAGACCAATTTTCAGCTTTCAGCGCTGTCGCACTTTCAATGACAATTGCGCGGTCATGCTACACTGTACTCAAACTACATTTTTATAATTTTGTTCCCACAAATAGAGATTTCTTTTGGTGGTATTTGATCACCTCTGGGATTTTTATTTTCTGCTAAACAAATTTAAAAAATAACCGAAAATTTTGAAAAAAATATGTTTTTCTTTTGTTTCTGTTACAAAACTTTGTAAATAAGTACGTTTTCTCCTTCACTGATGGGCATTGATGGGGCTGCACTGACAGGCACTGATACGGTGGCACTGATGGGCACCAATGAGGTGGCACTGAAGGGCACTGATGATGGGCACTGATAGGCGGCACTGATAGGTGGCACCGATATGCAGCACTGATGGGTACACATAGGTGGCACTGATGGGCAAGGAAAGGCGACACTGATGGGCACTGATAGGTGGCACCGATGGGCACTGATAGGTGGCACGGATAGGTGGCACTGATTTTCACTAATGGATGCCAATCAGTGCCAACCAATAATGCCTGCCAATCAGTGATGCCCATTGTGGGCACTGATTGGCATCCATTGTGGGCACTGATTGGCATCCCTGGTGGTCTAGGGTGGTATACCTGGTGGTGACTAGTGGTTGGCATCCCTGGTGGTCCTGGTTGCGTCCCTGGTGGTCCAGTGTGGGCATCCTCGGGGGGGGGGCTGCGCTCATAATAAATCAGCACAAACCCCCCCTGTCAGAGGGGTAGCCGATTGGCTCTACTCTACTTGCGTCTGTCAGACGCGAGTGAGGAAAAGCCGACCAATGTCTCTTCCTGTTTACATCGTGATCAGCTGTGATTGGACACAGCCGATCACATGGTATAGAGTCTGTGTAAGAGACTCTTTACCTAGATCGGAGTTGCGGTGTGTCAGACTGACACAGCGCAACAACGTTCGCTGCGATGCGTGCCCCCGGGAGCGTGCAACGGCTTAATATCCTGGCAACGTCATATGACGTCCGGTCAGGATATCGCAACCACTTTGCCAATGTCATATTGCTATATGGCGGGCAGCAAGTGGTTAAAGAATATGTTACCCCAATATTTCATATTCCTGATATGTGCCTGTTGTACCATGTACTTGTATGGGAAGGCATCCTGTTGTCTTTGTATTGCTTCCTTTGTGTGACCACCCCTCCCCTTTTCTCTTATTTCAAACTGACCAATCTAAGCATAGAAGCTCATCCTTCCCAGCGTGGTCAGTTTTCTGGCTGTGCTGATAGCACAGTCTGCCTGTCCTTCAGTGTCTGTGTTGTACCAAATACCTTCCACTTCTTAATAATAGACTTTACTGTGCTTCTAGGCATCGATAAAGCCTTTGAAATTTGTTTGTATCTATCTCCTGACTTGTGCCTGTCCAAAACTTTATCCCAGAGATCCTTTGGCAGTGCCTTGCCACCCATAGTTGATTGTTTGCTTCAGTTGCACTACGAGGGACTGAAATGCTCCAGGAAAGCTCTTTTCATGTTGAGCTAATCTAAATGACCACAGCTGATCACTGTTGAAAGTCAAATGGCGTTGTGTGTCACTGAGAAGGTGATTAGCTACACCTGATTGAGTTTACAAGTCATTTTTAGGAGGCGGGTGATCCTTTTTACTACTCAGTGATTCTGTTTTTGAATTTTTTTTTGGTGGTGTTATATCTTTCACTTGGATGTTATAAGTAACTACAGCTGGATAAAACAAAAACTGTGTCTGTCTTCATTTCAGGCTGCAAAGCAACGAAATGTGATTCTTTTAGAGAGGGGTGATTCTTTTCTATACCCACTGTATACAGCTATAAATTAACTTGGACATACTGTATATAGCGATGAATCAATTGGGACATATATGGCAATGATTTTTTTGGGACATGCTGTATGCATCTATTAATTGATTTGGACATATATAGCAATTCATTTATTTGGGCATATACCGCAATAAACTGATAGGGACATATGCCGCAATTAATTTATTGGGACATACTGTATGCCTTAATGAAATAATTTGGACATATACCATAATTAATTTATTGGGGTAAATACCACAATTAATTGATTGGGACATACTGTATACAACAATAAAATTACTGGGACATACTGTGCCTTGCAAAAGTATTTACCCCCTTGGCTTTTTACCTATTTTGTTACATTACAGCCTTTAGTTCAATTTCTTTTCATCTGAATTATATGCGATGATCAGAATACAATAGTGTAAGTCAGGGAAGTAAAATTAGTAAAATATATACATAAAACTATTTTTCAGGAATAAAAAACTGATAATTGGCATGTGCGTATGTATTCACCCCCTTTGTTATGAAGCCCATAAAAAGCTCTGGTCAGAAGTCACATAATTAGTGAAATGATGTCCACCTGTGTGCGATCTAAGTGTCACATGATCTGTCATTACATATACACACCCTTTTGAAAGGCCCCAGAGGCTGCAACACCTAAGCAAGAGGCACCACTAGCCAAACACTGCCATGAAGACCAAGGAACTCTCCAAACAAGTAAAGCCCCATACACACGGTCGGACTTTTTCATGGATTCTGTCCGATCGGACAAGGTTGTTGAAAAATCAGACCGTGTGTATGCACCATCGGACAGTGTACGTCGGTTTGTCCGACGGACAAAGTCTTATCTCCTGCTGGAAAGATTTGCCGTCAACCCGGTCCGATCACACCAAACCCGATCGTGTGTACGGTTGTCCGACCGGACAAAGTGCTACGCATGCTCAGATCACATTACAAGACCAAAGCTATTGGCTACTAGCCTCTACGTTGTCCCGTCGTAGGCAACAAACGTCACCACGTTCAGAATGATCGGATTTTCCGACAACTTTGTCCGACCGTGTGTACGCAAAACCAACATCGGACAAAGTACGACGGACATGATCCGACGGACCTTGTCCGCGGATTGTCCGACCGTGTGTATGGGGCTTTAGTTGTTGTTGAGAAGTACAAGTCAGGGTTAGGTTATAAAAGAATATCCAAATCTTTGATGATCCCTAGGAGCACCATCAAATCTATCATAACCAAATGGAAAGAACATGGCATAACAGCAAACCTGCCAAGAGACGGCCCTACACCAAAACTCACGGACCGGGCAAGGAGGGCATTAATAAGAGAGGCAGCACAGAGGTAACCCTGGAGGAGCTGCAGAGTTCCACAGCAGAGACTATAGTATCTGTACATAGAACGACAATAAGCCGTACGCTCCATAGAGTTGGGCTGTATGGCAGAGTGGCCAGAAGAAAGCCATTACTTTCAGAAAAAAACAAAATGGCACGTTTTGAGTTTGTGCAAAGGCATGTGGGAGACTCACAAAATGTATGGAGGAAGGTGCTCTGGTCTGATGAGACTAAAATTGAACTTTTTGGCCATCAAAGAAAACGCTATGTCTGGCGCAAACCCAACACATCACATCACCCAAAGAACACCCTCCTCACAGTGAAACATGGTTAAAGATTGCTGTTCACAAGCGCAAACCATCCAACTTGAAGGAGCTGGAGTAGTTTTGCGAGGAGGAATGGGCAAAAATCCCAGTGGTAGATGTGGCAAGCTCATAGAGACTTATCCAAAGCAACTTGGAGCTGTGATAGTCCATTCAGTCCCATCTCCCACAGTTAGAACACAGTGAGGGAACACATTTAACCCCTTGATCGCCCCCTAGTGTTAACCCCTTCCCTGCCAGTGACATTTATACAGTAATCTGTGGCTATTTTTAGCTCTGATCGCTGTATAAATATCACTGGTCCCAAAAACATGTCCGATCTGTCCGCTGAAATGTCGCAGTCCCGATAAAAATCGCAGATTTCCACCATTACTAGTAAAAAAAAAAAATAATAATAAAAATGCCATAAATATATCCCCTATTTTGTAGATGCTATAACTTATGCGCAAACCAATCAACATATGCTTATTGTGTTTTTTTTTTTACCAAAAAATATGTAGAAGAATATTTTTTGGGGGGATATTTATTATAGCAAAAAGTACAAAATATTGTGTTTTTTTTTTCAAAATTGTCGATCTTTTTTTGTTAATAGCACATAAAATAAAAACTGCAGAGGTGATCAAATACCACCAAAAGAAAAGACTATTTGTGGGGAGAAAAAGGCATACATTTAATTTAGGTAAAACATCGTACGACCGCGCAATTGTCAGTTAAAGCGGCGCAGTGCCGTATCGCAAAAAATGCCCTGGTCATTAAGGTGCAAATCCTTCTGGGACTGAAGTGGTTAAATTAAGCAGTGACCTGGTGAAGTCACATGCCTCCATTCCTAATCATATGAGAAAAAAATAAGGTGGGACTTGAAATGAAGCACGCAGTTAATATACTACAATTAATTGATTTAGAGATATATTCCACAATGTATTTATTGGGATATACTGTATATCATAATGAATTGATTGGGACATATACCACAATTCATTTATTGGGATATATACCATAATTAATTTACTGGGGCATACTGTATACCACAATTAAATATATATACAGCAATGAATGTATTGCGACATATATTGCAATTAATTTATTGGGACATATAACATAATGAATTGATTGGGACATATTGGGGGTTATTTACTAAAGACAAATCCACTTTGCACTACAAGTGCAAACTACAAGTGCAAAGTGTACTTGAAATTGCACTGAAAGTGCACTTGGAAATGCAGTCGCTGTAGATCCGATGGGGACATGCAAGGAAAATAAAAAACAGCATTTTGTTTTGGCACATTATTGGATAATAAAATCAGAAGAGCTTCCCCTCATTTCAGATCTACCCCTCAGATTTACAGTGACTGCACTTCCAAGGGCTCTTTCAGTGCAATTTCACGTGCACTTTGCACTTGTAGTTTGCACTTGTAATGCAAAGTGGATTTGCCTTTCGTAAATAACCCCCAGTAAGCTCTACGAGCAGGGCCCTCCTGTACCTTTTGTATTGAACTGTACTGTAATTGTGTTGTCCCCCCTATACATTGTAAAGCGCTGCGTAAACTGTTGGCGCTATATAAATCGTGTATAATAATAATAATTTACTAAAGGCAAATCCACTTTGCACTACAAGTGCACTTGGAAGTGCAGTCGCTGTAGATCTGAGGGGGACATGCAAGGAAAATAAAAAACAGCATTTTTGCTTGTACAGGATTGGATAATAAAATCCGCAGAGCTTCCCCTCATTTCAGAGCTTCCCCTCAGATCTACAGCGGTCTACAGCGATTGCACTTTCAAGTGCACTTGTAGTGCAAAGTGGATTTGCCTTTAGTAAATAACCCCCAATGAAATTATTGAAAGATACGCTGCAATGAATTGATTTGGACACATACAGTAATGAATGTATCAGCACATGTGCAGCAATCAATTTATTGAAACACATACAGCAAATAATTCTTTGAGATCAGCAAATGTTGCAACCAATCAAGAAAAAAAGAACCGTCATCACATGACGTAAATTGTCTATTGAATTTTATCAGGACCATAGAATTCCTGTAAATAGTCCTGTCTATGCGGTGATTGTGCTTCTATTCAGGTAAGCTGGTAAAATCAATTCTTTCCTCAAACTGCCTGATTAATCTAAATGTTCAATACATGAATCACTGTCTAGCGTACTGAGATAGTGAGTGGGTGTGTGCCAGTTGTTTGCCATGTGTTTGCTGGATTCAGACCTCTATTTGTACAGGATATCTTGGCTCGAGTGCTGCATTTTCTCTATTTCCTCAAGAACTAGACAAGACGTCACAGTTCATGTTTGTGTCACACTTTCGCACAATGGTATGAAAACCTATTCTGTGACATGGGTATGTCTACCATGTAATTCAATGTGATAGCAACCACACAAAGGTGAAATATCGGTTTTGGCTGGAGTTTGCCTTTAATAAAAGCTAACTTATCCACAGATACTGTCAGAGTTCCTAGAACATCAGCACATGATGTGTACAGTATGGGTAACAAACATCAAAAAAGAAGAGAACACATGCAGCATCGATTGCAGAGCTCTTTAATATTGTCTGCTGGGAGATGTAAACATTCTTCACCGACAAGCATTAGCTGAGAAACAAGAACATTCACTTTACTTACAGAGTTGAAAATTGAAGGATTAAAGAGCGGCAATCTCTGCAGAGTTCCTGTCCATCAATTGCAAATCTTTTTGAAAAGCCTTTAATACAATGTTATAGAGCAGGGGTCTCCATACTTTGGGCCAGGGGTCAAATTTGGCCCACTGCAAGATTTTATCCGGCCCGCAGCTAGGATCAATGGCCTCTCGTACAGGTCTTCAGGTAAGCCTACAGTCAGTGGTGGGACAAGGTCTTCTCTCCCCCCCCCCAGTCCCATCCCCACTACCAACACAAATCCCCCCCCCCAAATCACAACTCCTAGCACCCCTCCCTAAATTTGGTGGACCCAACCCTCCTCCACAGTGCCCAGGGCAACCGCCCCCCCCCCCCCCTTCTCCTGCCCACCCCTTGTTCTCCGAGCTGTGTTGTCATTCTACTGTCGACGCTTGCTAGAACCCCTGGTGTCCTGACAGCCAACATGCTTACCCCAGCTTTTACAGGAGGCTAGGGCCGGTGCTACCACTAGGCAAACTAGGCAGCCGCCTAGGGTGCACTGCTGCCTAGGGGTACCCGCCAACTGATTTCCCTCCGTGTCTGCATGATCTACAGGCTGCAGCATGTAACTAACTCAGTCTCAGGCAGCTGCTCAGTCTGACCGGTAGTGTAATTAGAGGCTCAGCACTGGAGCCAGCGCTAGAGGAAGCAGAGTCTATGCTTTCTGTATAGCACCGCCTCCTGTCACACGGGCAGGGCAAAGTGGTTGGAGTCAGGGGTGGAGCCAATGGGGGCAGCAAAATTAGGTTTCGCCTAGGTTGTCAAAAATCCTTGCACCAGCCTGGAGGCTAGCACTTCCTCCAGACAGATCTACTTTGTCTCTGCTTTATGCTAGTTACACTCCCAGGCTATGCTGTAGCTGTGGGGAGGGACGCTGATGTATGTAGGCACTCTGGTGGGGACCTTGATGTAAGGAGGACTCTGATGGGTTTTCTTAGGTTAGGGTGAACTCTGATGGGGACTTTTATGTAAGGTAAGACTCTGACTGGGGGTGTCATATAAGGGTGGATCCTGATGGGGATTTTTCTGTAAGGGAGGTACTCTGACTAGGACTCTCATATAAAGGTGAATGCTAACGGGAACTTTTATGTAAGGAGGGCTCGGACTGGGACTCTCATATAAGGATGAACTCTGATGGGGACTTTTATATAAGGAGGGCTCTGATTGGGACTCTCATATAAGGGTGAACTCTGATTGGGACTTTTACATAAGGAGGGCTCTGAGTAGAACTCTAATATAAGAGCCCCAGTCAGAATTCCTCTTTACATTAAAGGGTGAATTCTGATGGGGACCTTTATGTACAGAGGACTCCGATTGTGACTCTCGTATAAGGGTGGACACTTATGGGAACTCCCATGTAAGGGGGGGGGGGACTCTGAGGAGGACTCTCATGTAAGGGGAACTCTGATGTATGAGGGCCCTGATGTAAGGGCATAAGTTTTATTCATTCAGTTATAAAACTGTTGAAGCCCATGAATATTTGTAAGATGATGATGTGGCCCTCATACTAAATTGTTCAAATTTATGTCCTTGTTGAACCGACTGATTATTGAACCGTCTATGGCCAGCTTAACTCTAGTATGTTTATGGATCCTCCAACATAACTAAAACTGGCCATAGATGGATAGAAGTTCAAGCAAAAATTCTTAGGAACAGTCTTAAAGCGGTTCTGCACTTGGTTTTTTTTTTTGGGGAATATGCAAAGGATTAATAGCAAAATTGGGGGACTCACCTGTTCCATCTTCCATCGCGATCGCAGCCGGTTTTCGTCCGATAAAGTTCTTTATATTCTGTTTTTCTGCTGGGGGCCATCTTGCCTGTGGGCATGGGAAACCCCACAGGCACTTTAGATGGCCCAGCATGCACCGCCGTTACTGCGCCGAGCTCGCGCGTGCGCAGTAACGGCAAAGTGCATCTCACGTTCTCCGAAATCTCACGAGATGTCGGCACATCTGCCGACATCTCGAGAGATTTCGGAAGATGTGCCCGAAATCTCGCGAGATTTCGGAAGATGTGGCCGAAATCTCGCGAGATTTCGGAAGATGCCCGCACAGACTCCTGGATCAATGACACCAGATCCCAGGAGACAGTGCGTCGTGACGAGGATCCCCGCACAGACCCCGCCCACCCCCGCAGAGACAGAGGACCGGAAGTCATCGATTACAAGGTAAGTGAAAAAAAAAAAAAAAAAAACACATTTCATTTAGTACTCTTTGCCTGATTTGGAAGGCAAAGAGATTTACTAAATGAAATTTGTGCCGAACCGCTTTAAGGAAATTTGTATGACAATTCTCAGAACGTCGTTCAAAAGATTTTGTTTGCTTCTAATATTTGATTTTGGATTAAATGGACTTTACCCAACGAAAGCCATATACACTTTTAGAAATGTGTTTATTCAAGAAAAAATTTCCATCCTGCTCCTTCATATTTTCTCATAACTGTGAAAACAATTGTCGATTTAACCCACTAATGTTTAGAAAAATGAAAAAACTTTCGTAGAACATTTTTTTCT
Source organism: Lithobates sylvaticus (assembly GCA_028564925.1). Taxonomy (NCBI): domain Eukaryota; kingdom Metazoa; phylum Chordata; class Amphibia; order Anura; family Ranidae; genus Lithobates; species Lithobates sylvaticus. Next base: position 55,197,310 of record CM053031.1, on the reverse strand, counting down.
TTAGAATTTTCATTTGAAATTCTACCCATTTATGGCCAGCTTTACTCCATAAGGTCCATCTCACATTAATGACTTGCCAGAGACAAAAATACCTAATCTCAATTCGCTGACTAATTTGAAATATGTAACGCTACCGCGGAAGAAGCCACTTGGTAATTTGGGCTCTCGATTCTGCACCTGGACTCTAAGAACACCCTCAGCTCCTTCTGTCACACCTGGTTGAGTAGGAGTTATTGAATACACTTATAGGAACACACGTGTGGATACCTGTAACTCGACTGTGAATTAATATCAAGAAATAAAAACAAGATTGTTTAGTGGTCAATTAACTTAATGTATTGGTATAGGTTAGAGCAGTGGTCTCCAAACTGCTCCCAGAGGGGCGGATGTATCCCTCAGCTTGCTTTTATCCAGCCCTTGGAGCATTATTCCTCCCACCGATACAAGGCACTATTTATTTTACTGACACCAACAGTGAGGCATAATTTCTGTCACTGATACCAACAATGTGGCACTATTCCTACCAATGACCCCAACAATGGGGCACTATTCCTCCCACTGGCACCAGTGATGGGGGATTGTTTACTCCCATTGACCCCAGGGCATTTCTACTCTCAATGGCCACAGTCCAAAGGACAGTAAACTGGCCCTTTATTTAGAAATTTTTGAGACCCCTGGGCTAGAGTCAATGGTGGTTTGAGCATAAATGAGCACACAGAGGAAAGATTCGGGCACAGTTGCTAAACAATATGATCCCTAGACTGAAGAGACTTAGGTTACAGTTCTGTACCAGTTAACAGGTATCAGCTCATAAATCAGCATGATCATTAATAAGCAGTGCATATAAATATTAACTGCAAAGTAAATAATAATACTACAACTAATCTAGAGTGCACACTAGGACAATTGCTAGGATACGGTGCAAAGTCCCCTCTTAGCATAAGCAGTAGGTAAAGGTCTTTGTGTGGCACCTGTAAAGGGACAGTTTTTAGTTCTAACTCTTCCTAACTGGGGTCCAGTTGTACCGTTGGTGCACATGAGCCTAGTCTCAGTCAAGCCTGCAGACAGCAAAAAGACTACTACATGTCTATGGTCAGTTCCTAAAGAGTTCAGTCTCTATTTAATAGCAGATAGTAAAACCCCACAGTAGCAGCAGCTCCCCGTTCCCAACGATATTGCAGCTCACTGTTGCCTGACTCAGTCTATTAAATGCTTTCTGCTCAGCAGCTCCTTCCTCTTGCTGATAGAGCTGGTAACCAGTTAAGCACTGCAGGGCAGCAGCTACAGAAAGCAGTGTTTTTCTCACTCTCTATTCGTAGCCAAGCACCTAGCTAAACATAATTTCTTCACTGCCCAAACAGCAATATGTCCCTTCTTCAATATCTATCATGACAGGTCTCTAGAACCATGGAAAAAGAGAGTCCTCAGTAAGGGAAAGAGGAAGACATGTTTTATTGACATGCTCCTTTTTAGGTGGCCATTGTCACAGCTATATTGACAATGTTTTATGCCTTATGTTAGCTGTGGGTAGTCACGTACTTGTCTGGATCTCATGGTGATGACAGCTGTAGGACTATGTTATGCTAGTTGGGTACTCGACCTTTATCAGTAACTTGCCGAATGGGCGACCGCCTGTGTTCAGTAAGCAGAAGGGCCTCCATTCAGCGTGGGACCCAGAATATAGTGCAGATTTCTGTTGTAGCATTCAGGGTGATCGGCCAGGTATTGTATATTTAGAGCTATATTGGTCCAAGCTGGATGAATGTAACTATGTAAAATATCCATACCTGAAATTCATCTTCGAAGCCGGACTCTGGGCAAAAAAAAAAAAGTGTTCCTGCACTGCACGGGTCAAGAGTTCGTTTTTATCTACGGCAGGGGTCTCCAAACTATGGCCCTCCAGTTGTTCAGGAACTACAATTCCCATCATGCCTCATCATGTTTGTGAATGTCAGACTTTTACAATGCCTCCTGGGACGTGTAGTTTCAGCAACAGCTTGAGGGCCGTCATTTTGGAGATCCCTGGTCTAGGGGATTGGATAAAGCTTATACTCACCCAACATTCCGCTCCACCTACAATGGCGTTACACCATGATCCAGTGGTAAACTGTTCCTGACGTCCTCACGTCCAGAGCAGGTCTATGGGCATGATGATATCAGGAACAGACCCCCGCACAAGACCGCTAGACCGCCTGGGGGGGTGGGAGCCACAGGGACTGGTCTTGGACAAATATAGGTAAATATATCATCGTTTTCCAATTCCTTTAGACAAAAGTGAGCAGTTGATCCATGCAGTGCAGGCACAGGCCCACTGCATGGGAAAACTTTTTAGCCCGGGAGTTCAGCTTTTTTTTTTTTAACTAAAATTTTTTTATTTATAAAGAAAAACAAACAAAACAACTTGTACAGTAGAACATTCTCAGTGTATCATGAACATAGTACAGATATTTCAATAGACTTCTCATCTTCAAATTCTGGAGTGACAATGTATTAAGCTTAGGCTCACCAGTTCGTGAAGGTAGGTACACTAGTATTAAACAGTGGTCACATTCGTGCTATGGTCAAACCCTAACCCATAACCCTTAGGATATTAACAGGTAATAAGAAAGGCGGGGGGGGCCACATATACCTCCCACGGTATCTCAATGGGTTCCATTTATTTAGTGCCTCGTTGCGCATTTAGTCCAAACTCAAGCCTCTATCAGCAACCCACGCCGCCCATAGTTTTTCGAATTTTGTAGGACAGTTGCGACCTGCGTATGTTAGTTTGTAAAGAGGGAGTGCCGTATCCACCAGGGATCTCCATTGCTGCACCGTTGGAGGAGTGGGATTCTTCCCGGAGTTCAGCTTTAAGCGATGTGGTGACTATCACTGGAAAGGTTCCGTTATGAAGGAGGACAGTGAAGAAAGGAGATGGTCTTGCAAGTATTTAAAGAATACTTGTCAAAGGGTGATTTTTCTCAGCATGGTAAAGAGAAGTTATAGAATGAAGTATTTGTACTTTAGTAAGTAAGCTATAGTGGAGTTCCCTGCTGTGTGACCATGGTAAGGACTTTAGCCCCTTTAGGGTAGGGACTGATGTGAATATTTAATGTATTTTGTAAAGCTCAACAATAATTGTGGTTTCTATATAAAAAATTCTTAATGGGTAAAGACATAAACTCTTGTTGAAAACAAATGCAATACCCCTGTATATGGTCACTGTTAACGAAGGCTCGTACACTACGACTGGCACTCTTTGGGTGTTTCACGGTCAGTCGAGTATTCAATGCTCTGTTTTGGTGTTGCTGTTCAAAGTTCAGTGAGCATGATAAACAAGCAGAAGAGAATGAGACAGCGCTGAGTGTGCAGCACCCTGAGACAGGTGAGGACAGGGAGAAAGAATGAAAGATGAGTCATTGGGAAATAGACAACAGCGGAGGAGTCATTACATCACTGACTGCTAACAGAAAAAGAGTCTATAAAGGAGGCAGATAGGGTCATTCATGAAGTGCCAGCTATGCAGGGGCGGACGTGGCAATGATCCAATTTGTCCAGCTCGATCATAAGCAGAAAGCATATCAAAGTGCCCTTTTAGTCCTTCCTTGTGGCCCTCTTAATCCTTCCTTGCAGACCTCTTACTCATTCTTTGTGGCTTGCATCCAGCTTAATAATTGAGTCCCCAATTGTTCTGTAGATTATAAGGCTACATTTTTTTCGGCAGGAAAATATACCAGAAGATATTTCTTGCACCTTTAAAAATCTAAGCTTACATTATGAATTATTACATATTTTACTATATATTTGTAGGTTGATTGCTAATTTTCAGAATGACATTTAGCTAATTTCTTCTGTTGGCTGTTTGGCTGGCTATCAGGTATTAAGGAGGAAAGAGCAGACCTGATAGCAGGGGCGGACTGACAACTCATGGGGCCCCCGGGCAATAGGAGATCATGGGGCCCCCAGGCAATCAGAGATTATGGGGCTACACAGTATACACACACACAGTATACACAGACATGTTTCTATTAGCTGAGAAGGTACTGGAGAGGTGGGGTAGCTATAATCTCTGGATTTTTAGACCAAAAGGATGTCGGTAAGGGACATTTCAGAGACAGATGTAAAAAAAAAAAAAAAAAAACACAGATTTTTACATACTGTCCCTGGTTTTACTGAGGTTGGCAACCCTGATGGGGCCCCCTAGTGGCCTGGGGCCCTCGGGCAGTGCCGAATGGTCTGCCCCTGCCTGCCAACTGAAGAAGTGTGCACAGCCGGCTGACAACGCTGCTGTTAATTACAAGGCAGAAGCTTAGCGTTGTCAGCCTGAAACAAGAAAGTGCTTTTACTGGCAGGATCCCTAGGCAAGAAACTTTTCAACAGATTTAAAAAAAATGATATTCTTTAGAAGACTGTATACAGCGAGCTATGATACCAGACATAATGAAAAATACATTTAGGGTTTTCATATGCTTTAAAAAAATATATCAAAAGAAACTTAGGCCATTGTTGATCTGATGTAATCTTTCTGAGCTGGAAAAAACTCTTTGTGATCCAATGGCTCAGTACTTTTGTGACTTCAAAAGTACTGAGCCATTGGATCAGTATGACAGACAGAGAAATAGCATTTTCAGAAAGAAAGATCTGACTCCATACTACCTCATTTCAAGATTGCTTCCTTTTTTTTTACAGTAGCAGTTGCAGGACATTAGATATTTTGAGACAGAGGAGTCCTATTCACACTTGAGCGTTTTTCTGCTCGATTCCCTGCGCCTGACTATGCCTTACTACCAGGGTGTCAGAAACCATGAAATCAGACTGAGACAGAAGTACAGTAAATCACACTTGTTTAATAATAAGAGCCCTTTCACACTGTGTTGCCCCGGGCACTTTACCGTCGTTTTAATGGCACTATTCGGCCGCTTGCATGGCGATTTTAACCCCCCACCAGCGGCCGAAAATGGGTTAAATCCGCCCGCAAAACGCTGCTGCATCTGCGTTTTGCCAGCGGTATCGCAGCGCTGCCCCATTGAATTCAATGGGGAGGAGCGGTGGAGGAGCGGTGAGTTCACTGCTCCTTCACCGATCCAAAGAAGCTGCTGGCAGGACTTTTTCTGACGCCCTGCCAGCGCACCGCTCCAGTGTGAAAGCCCTCGGCCTTTCACACTGGAGTGAATGTAACAGTTGTTTTAGGGCAGTTTGCAGGCGCTATTTTTAACGCTATAGCACCTGAAAAACGCCCCCAGTGTGAAAGGGGTCTAAAAGTAAAAAGAACAAACGTAGTCAAAACATAGCCAAAGTTCAGTAACCGAAAAATGGATAGTCAGCCAAGCCAGAAGTCTGGGATCAAAGTAGTGGAACAGCAAGCAGGATCTGGAGCCAGAAGGGATGTCAGCAAAGCAAGTCTTTAAACAGGAATGCAGGAAATGTTTTTTGTGATGTTGACCAAGGCGAAGGCAGAGACCCTCTGGACTGGACGGCTTAAGTGGGCAGGACTGACGAGCAGAATCATCAACAGCTGAGTAACTGTGGAGAGAGATGGGAGCTGGCAATTAACCGACAGCTGAGTGGCCAGCTCAGAGAAGGAAGGGCTGAGCCCAGCCCTGACACAGGGTTGCTAATAGGCCAGTACAACCGGCCCTGTTGTACCGGCCCTGGCATTCTCAGCTCAGCAGGGGGGACCCGGGCAGCTCCACAGACAAAAACAAACTGGGTTTCTAAACTACACCCCCGCTCAGCTGCTCCTACTAGCTTAGGGGGGTGTATTATCGCTATCTTCAGGCCCCTCCTCTCTAATGATGTGGGAGTGGAGGAACTTTTTGCGCAGTGCATTTTGCGCCCACTCTGCTGCTTAAAGTACCGGCCGCCTGCCTGCCACTGTGGCTTCCTGTTTACTTCCCTGGCGGAGTGATCTTCCTCCGTTCAGCTCTCCGTTCAGTCAGTAGTTGGCCTGGGAGAGGCGGAGAGCGAGAGGCTCCGAGGCGGGTGGCAGTGGCGGCAGGCAGCTGAAAGGGTCCGGAAGTTGAGGAGGAAGTCGGAATTTGTGGTTTCTGCTGGGGCTGGGTGAAATATATACTGCAGTGCACTGTACTGTATACAATCATATAATGGTTGGTGTTTCTGTTGGTGTGTACACCAACAGAAGTGTGATAACAACTATGGGTGCACTGTATGTATTGTGTACTGTGTACACCACCAGAAAAGTAGTAGCAACTGCACTAGGGGTGCACGGTACTGTGTACACCAACAGAAATGTAATAACAACTACAGCAAAAACTATTTCACCAAAATCACCTATAACTGAGCACAGGCTTTAATTAATATTATTACTTTATTGTTTAGAATTTATACTAAAAACAGTTACAGTATCTACTTTATACATGATGTCTTGCATCCAGTATTGTGGATAATGTTTAAATAGCTACCAGGATAGCACAGTGATTGCTTCGAGCTCCCACTCCAGGCATTTGCTGAGCTAGGTTAATACGTCTGAAATAAGTTTGGAAGAAGCTAATAACTGCAGCTGTTCCCTCCGTGTTATTTTAAATAATTCTGTGTCCAATTTGTGTGGGTTCACAAGGTTATTTACTGCTGAAGGGACAGGAATTATTTGTACTTTAGTGAGTAAGTCTTTGGCTTTTGCTCTCAATATTTAAAAGGTCTTATAAGCACTTCTGTGTCTAACAAATACAATATTTTAATATGTGCTTTTAAAGGCAAGATATAACGGTTTTGGGTCAAACGTATTTTCGATTTTTCTTTATTATTTATATCAAGTGTTCATTTTACAAAAAAATGTTTTATACGGGGTGCAGCCATGGCTTTTACACAGAAACTTCCAAACAGAAACCACATCAGTGCCTTTCCCTTGCCATTACTCCTCTAACTTATTTAGCTGCATGTGTAATCTGGGCTTTAGCTGTTGGACTCTGTGGATAGAGGGATTTTGTTATGATCAGTCATATAAAAAGGAGTTTAGTGCCCAAGTTGTTGGCTAGAAATTATAAATATAACATATACAGCATTTCCTATGTACTTCACAACAAAAAATATGTTTAATTTTTATTTTTAGTCCTGATCAAAATAAATAAAACAAATGCATTTAAGGCTCGGCAGTACCGTCTTCCTTTCAGACTGTCTCTCTCTCTATACTGACATTCTGTTTGGAGCTAAGTATGCCATAACAGCTTCAACTCTTCTGGGAAAGCTGCTCACAAGGTTTAGGAGTGTGTTTTTGGGAATGTTTGATCATTCTTCCAGAAGCGCATTTGTGAGGTCAAGCGCTGATGTTGGAGGAGAAGGCCTGGCTCGCAAAACCCTGCTCTAATTCATCACAAAGGTGTTCTATCAGGTTAGGGTCAGGACCCAAGTTCCTCCACTCTAAACTCACTCATCCATGTCTTTATGGATCTTGTTTTGTACACTAGTCCAAATCATTTGGTGGAGGGGGGATTATGGTGTGGGGATGTTTTTCAGGGGTTGGGCTTGGCACTTTAGTTCCAGTGAAGGGAACTCTTAAGGCGTCATTATACCAAGACATTTTGGACAATTTCATGCTCCCAACTTTGTGAGAACAGTTTGGGGATGGCCCCTTCCTGTTCCAACATGACATGGATGAGCGAGTTTGGGGTGGAGGAATTTGACTGGCCTGCACAGAGTCCTGACCTCAACCTGAAAGAACACTTTTGGGACGAATTAGAGCGGAGACTGCGAAACCAGGCCTTTTGGTCCAACATCAGTACCTTACCTCAAAAATGCACTCTCTAAACTCTAAACCTTGTTGACAGCCTTCCCAGAAGAGTTGAAGCTGTTATAGCTGCAAAGGGTGGGCCATGTGCATGTAAAGCCAGGCGTCCCAGTAATATAGTGTATATATACTCCAACATGGGGTTCTTATAGACTAGAGTTGGGACCGTACTATACAGAGGGGTCTTCACAAGGCAGTACGACTTCCACATATATTTGCAAATGTAACAACATTTAACAAGTGCAACTGAAATCTATATTTTTTATGAAAATTGTTAGACACTGTAATTTGTTATTTTGCTATCCGCCCTGCCTAAGTTCTCCCCTGCTGGACTACAGATCACATTCCCCTTAAGTTATGCAGATAGGGAGAGGGGGAGGTTTTCTGTAGCCCATTAAAAACTCAAACGTTGCTGTTATCACTACTTGGGATTTCAGTGCAACAGAGGCAGTGTTGTCAGCTTACAAAAGACACTCATTTTTGGTAGCATCAACTGGTATTTTGTCTTTTTTTGCAGCCTTTTAAAGGGATAAAACATGGAGAACTGTGCTGTATTAAATGTACATTTTTTTATGTTTCCCAGACATCCACTTTGACTTTTTTTACATGGGTGGCCAGGGGACAATAAAAACCTTTGGTTTTACTGCCTCCCGTCTGCACACCTAAAACCTAACATACAGTCCATTGAGCTGTACACATGCTGTGGTCACAGCAAGTTTAACACGGCTTGCCAAGTTGACAAGTGGCACTAAATGTCAGATTTGCTCATTTGAATCAATGAGGCCACAAGTCTAATGCTTGGATCGCAGTTGGCGTGCATTAGTTCCATGTTACATTGTTATTTGGCACCATACATCTCAACCTCCTTGGAGACCACTTTTCTTTGGTTCAAATATTTTATTAAGCACATTTCAATGTATATATCAATACATATGACAAAAAAAGCATCAAATCATGTAACATCATGACATAAAGTGAGGGAAAAAAGTATTCGATCCCCTGCTGATTTTGTATGTTTTCCCACTGACAGAGAAATGATCAGTCTATAAATGTAATGGTAGGTTTATTTTAACAGTGAGAGACAGAATAACTACAAAAAAAAAAATCCAAAAAGTTATAAATTGATTTGCATTTTAATGAGTGAAATAACTATTTAATCCCCTATCAGTCAGCAAGATTTTTGACTCCCAGGTGTCTTCTATACAGGTAACGAGCTGAGATTAGGAGCACTCTCTTAAAGGGAGTGCTCCTAATCTCAGTTTGTTACCTGTATAAAAGACACCTGTCCACATAAGCAATCAATCAATTTCCAATCTCTCCACCATGGCCAAGACCAAAGAGCTTCCCAAGGATGTCAGGGTGACAACAGATGGTGCGATTATTCGCAAATGGAAGAAACACAAAATAACTCTCAATCTCCCTCGGTCTGGGGCTCCATGCAAGATCTCACCTTGTGGAGTTTTAGTGAACATGGGAACGGTGAGGAATCAGCCCAGAATTACACAGGAGAATCTTGTCAATGATCTCAAGGCAGATTCAGTCACCAAGAAAACAATTGGTAACACACTATGCCATGAAGGACTCGCAAAGTCCCCCTGCTCAAGAAAGCACATGTACAGCCCGTCTGAAGTTTGCTAATGAACATCTGAATGATTCAGAGGAGAACTGAATGAAAGTGTTGTGGTCAGATGAGACCAAAATCAAGGTCTTTGGCAACAACTCAACTCGCCGTGTTTGGAGGAGGAGGAATTCTGCCTAAGGTGCCCAAAAACACAATCCCCACTGTCAAACATGAAGGTGAAAATATTATGCTTTGGGGGTGTTTTTCTAAGGGGACAGGTCAACCTCACCATATTAAAGGGACGATGGACGGGGCCATGTACCGTCAAATCTTGGGTGAGAACCTTCTTCCCTCAGCCAGGGCATTGAGAACGGGTCTTGGATGGGTATTCCAGCATGACAATGACCCAAAACACAAGGCCAAGGCAACAAAGGAGTGGCTCAAGAATTAGCAAATTAAGGTCCTGGAGTCCCCAGACCATAATCCCATAGACAATAAGTGGAGGGAGCTAAAGGTTCGAGTTACCAAACATCATCCTCGAAACCTTAACCGCTTCCCGACCGCCTCCTGCACATTTACGTCGGCAGAATGGCATGGTTGGGCAAAAGCACGTACCGGTACGTCCCCTTTAATTGCCCAGCCGTGGGTCGCGCGCGCGCCACCGGCGAGCTCGCGATCCGGTCGGGAGCTCCGTTACCGCGGGACCAGTGGACCCGATCGCCGCTGGTGTCCCGCGATCGGGTCACAGAGCTGAAGAACGGGGAGAGGTATGTGTAAACAAACCTCTCCCCGCGCTTCCTACACTGCCTGTCACTGATCGGCTGTTCCCTGTCATCGGGAAAGCCGATCAGTGATGTCAGCCGTAAAGCCACGCCCCTACTGTAAAAAAAACACACACGTCACAGACCTAACCCCTCCCCGCCCCCTAGTGGTTAACTCTTTCACTGCCAGTGTCATTTATACAGGAATCAATGCATTTAAATAGCATTGATTGCTGTATAAATGACAATGGTCCCAAAAATGTGTCAAAAATGTCCGATGTGTCCGCTATAATGTCGCAGTCACAATAAAACTATCCCCTATTTTGTAAACGCTATAACTTTTGCGCAAACCAATCAATAATCGCTAATTGCCAAAAATATGTAGAAGAATACATATCGGCCTAAACTGAGGAAAAAAAATGTTTTTTTATATATTTTTGGGGGATATTTATTATAGCAAAAAGTAAAAAATATTGAATTTTTTCAAAATTGTCGCTCTATTTTTGTTTATAGCGCAAAAAAATAAAAACGCAGGGGCGATCAAATACCACCAAAAGAAAGCTCTATTTATGGGTAAAAAAGGACGTCAATTTTGTTTGGGAGCCACGTCGCACGACCACGCAATTGTCAGTTAAAGTGAAGCAGTGCCGAATCGCAAAAAGGGGCCTGGTCCTTTGGCTGCAAATTGGTCCGGGGCTGAAGTGGTTAATGACTTAATGTCTTACAATACATGTCTTTTATATTATTACTTTGTATTGGATATGTTGCAGGAAACAAGCCATGGTCAGGGTGGGCAGAAGACAAGCACAAACAGAAGACACTGAATGCATAAACCACTACAAACAGGAGCTCAGAGAACTCAGAAGTTTCTCAGGCAACACGAGCTGCACCGACTATGTCTTATAGAGGTGGGACAGGAAGTGATAGAAGGGAAAATAAAAACCCACGCTAGCAGGCTAAACCATAGGAAATTGCAGGCTAAACCATAGCAATCCACTGAAAATTGCTTTGCAGAGACAGCCGCAGTGTCGACCTCGCTTAAAGGGGAGGGCCAGCCGGGAAAATTTTTTTAAGTCAGCAGCTACAAACACTGTAGCTGCTGACTTTTAATAAGCAGACTTACCTGTCCTGGGTGCCTGCGATGTCGGCCGCCCGAGACCGATTATCCCTCGGGTCTCAGTTCCCGGCGCCGCCATTCCACCTAAGGGAAACGGGCAGCATAGCCTTGCTGGCTTCGCTGCCCGTTTCCTACCGCGCATGCGCGAGTCGCGCAGCGCTTTGTGAATGGGGAATGCGATGTGTTGTGGGACACACAGTTCCCATAACACACCGCGCCCCATTCACTAGAAGACGGCGCTAGGAGCAGAAGACAGAACAGCTCCACGGAACAGGAAGAGGCAGATTAGGACGATCTGCCTAGCAACAGCCATTTCTGGTATGTAAAAAAATAATAATTTTTTTTATTTTTCATTTTAAATTTTTATTAACATTTTTATCAAGTTTTTTTTTTTCAGGGTGGCCCTCCACTTTAAGAAAATTTGTCAGCAGGAGTTAAAAAGGACAAAACAAATGTCATCCAAAGATAACTTGGACAGACTGCAATTAAAGAATACACTTGAATAGATAACTGATCTCATGTTCATTTTGAGAACTCCATTTGGGAAAACAAATTTTGGTCTTACACACGAATCTCCTCTATACGCCCACCTCTTGCCTCCCGAACTACTCCCATGCCCTGAATTCCAATTATCATTCTCATCCTCCTAAATCTTCATTAAGAAGAGTGGGCGAGTGTTAGTAGTGGCAGCACTGGGTACTATTCCCTCCACTTCATCAGACTGCCAGCAAAACAATCGTCCTATACAACATTTGAAATATAGTATTATAGTATTAAAGGAGATACTTGTCACAAGCAGATACTTATCTGAGCCTTTAAAAAGTTCAGGAGCCTCGCTGAGTGTTTATTCATACTTGTGTGTTGCAGTGACGCAAGCTTAAACACATGAGTTAATGCCGGTTATCACAACACAAATGCATGGTATAGTACAGTGCAACCCACAACAGTGAATCACAACCAACATAGCATGCATTGTATTGACCTGTCTTGCAAAAAAAAAGAAAGGTCAGGTGTGTTTTGTTAATCTATTGACTTGCATCCAGTTTTAGTACATGGGCTGCCTCAATGCAATGCATGTTAATGCACGTCAACACACCAATGTCTTAAAAGTGCGTGAAAGTGAGTTTTGCATTTTCAGATGGATCTACAGTTGCAAACATTTAAGGGCCGACTGTGAGAATTACAAAAAAACTACCCTTGTGGTGGGAACTGGGAACCCCCCCCCCCCCCCACACACACACACACACACACACACTGCCAGGGTTAACTGTTCATTAACTCTAGGGAAGTGATGGCGAAACTTGGCACCCCAGATGTTTTGGAACTAATTTCCCAAGATGCTCAACTACACTGCAGAGTGCATGAGCATCATGGGAAATGTAGTTCCAAAACATCTGGGGGGGCCAAGGTTCACCATCATTGCGCTAGGGGATAAGGGATAAGGTGTAATATCTACTTTCACACTTTGGCAGGCTTTCTCTATTCCCTTGAAAGAGGTTGTAAACCCTTACAGACCACTTTTACCTACAGGTAAGCCTAGATCAAGAAATATCTCCATAACCTACACGGTTTAGGAGATATTTGCAAAAGAAAGGCACTGATGTCTACGGCGCATGCGCGCAGGCACACTGAGCGTGCCGTTGCTATTGGCGATCAAGCCGTTAGCAGCGGCTCCCGCGAAAGTGCGCGGGAGTGACGTCATCGCGGCTCCGGCCAATCACAGCGCTGGAGCTGCGATACCCGGAAGGAAGATGGATGCTTCGTGGAAGAGGGGACAGCGGTGACATCGCAGGCTCCTGTGTCAGGTACGTGACACATAATGGGCTACTATGCGATGCATAGCCCATTATGCTTTACCTTTGCAGGGAAACAAAGAGGAAGTAACACCCATCAGGGTTTACTTCCTCTTGAAGCCACTTCTGTAAGGTGCCCTGGATCATGGTCACATGATAATGTCATCAAGTGGGCCCTACTACAAGGGTAGGTTTTAGTAATTCCTTACGTTAGGCTTTAAAGTTGTTGTAAACCTCAGACATCAAGTTTTAACAAAGCATACCCCTGTATAGTGTGTACTTGTCTCCAGAGCATGAAGTGTTATTTCTGTCCACTGCTTTGTTTCTCTGTTATTTGTAATTGTATAATCACGTCTGACAAGTTTTCCTGACACCAAAATAAAAAAAAAAAGTTGACAGGGGAGGGACCTCCAGCTGATTGACAGCCTCAGCTCTGTTCCTGTGTGCTGTGTGAAGGGTGTGTGCCCCTTCCCTGCAATCAGCTGTCAGAGCTCTCCTCATTGAGCTCTGCAGAGTGTAATTTCAGTGTAATTTCAGCTCCCGCCCTCTGCTTTCTGGAAGCTCAGACAAGCTTTATAAATTCTGAAATTTGAACGGCCGTACAGGACAGATGGCTGCAGATAAACATGTACAATTTATATAGGTGGTTTGGTTCATCTATGTGTATCATCTGAGGCCAGACACCACAGTCACCACACTGGGTATATGAAAGGGTTTACACAAGGGGTTTTGACAGGGGAATCTTTCCTGTTGAGCCATTGTCTTCTCCCAGCAAGGAGGGTGGGGGCGGGCAGGGGAAGCATTCCTCGCCGGACGAAGACAATGATTATCACTAGTGGCTATAGCAGTGATAATCGTAAGAGAATCCCACAGGCTGGTTGTACCTAAGTTGATCGATCGATCAACTTGATACTGTATATTCAGCCTGCCCATTAACGGTCTAAATCTCAGCCGGTTCCGGCTGAACCATCCGAGATTCAAACCGTGTATGACCAGCCTAAGAGGTGACTCTCTAACTTTGGAAAGGTTTTCTTTCACTTCCTGTTGTGTCTACAGTAAAGGAAGTGAAGGGGAATCTGCCCCAATGAGATGGTAAGGTAAGGTAATCTACTCCAAAGAGAAGAAAATATGGGATTTTTGTATTCACTTAAAAACTTTTTCGCTGCGTTCATTGAAGAACACAGCCCCTCAGGCCTCCCACTGTCCCGCTGAGCCGGTGTCCTCTGTTTACAGTCTCTTGGTGAGTGAGAAATACCCGCTCATGAAACATTATGTTTTTCACATATTGTTATATCTTTATATTTGGAAGTTCTAATGCCATATATTTAGACAACCAACAGTATGCAATCTACTCTCTCTGTTCAGACTCTCCGTGTAAAAAGCATCGCTACACTAATGGTTGGAAAATGAAACTGTATTTGTATGCTCAATGTTTTATAAATATTTAGAACTGATTAATAAATACTCATAGTGACATGTTACCAATATACATCTACGTAAAAATCGATGTACTAATATTTGTATATACCATGTATTACATTTTTATTTATTTAATTACATAATGTATGTAGTACTAATTAATGTTTTATCTATAGGATTCATACAACGTCATATTGGGCTATCTTCAAGGCCCTGACGAAGCGGTACTATCTGCGAAACGCGTAGGCCACATCTCTGTTAACTGTTGGGGATCGGCACACCCTGAATTCAAATCTAATCGTACAGACTGTAATGTATTTTCAACTGTTTTTATAGGTAATAAAATTGTTTATTTTTCTACAATTATATTACTGTATTTCATGTGTTTACACTTCTCAGAGGCACAATTAACCACTTGCCGACCACCGCATGTACATATACATCGGCAGAATGGCACGACTGGGCAAATGGGAGTACAGGTACTTCCCTTTGAATTTGCCGCCTTGTAGTCACGTGCGAGCCGCCGCTGGCATGCACGCAACCCTGCCGGGAGTTCCGTGAGTAGGATCGCGGGTACCGTGGACTCGATCGCCGCGCGGATAACCGCGATCATCTCACGGAGCTGAAGAGCGGGG
Source organism: Lithobates sylvaticus (assembly GCA_028564925.1). NCBI lineage: Eukaryota > Metazoa > Chordata > Amphibia > Anura > Ranidae > Lithobates > Lithobates sylvaticus. The sequence continues at coordinate 55,182,301 of CM053031.1, read as the reverse complement.
AAATGCTAATGTAAACAAGCATCTCCCCATTCTGCCTAGTGACAGTGTCACTGATCATAGCTCCCTGTGATCGGGAGCTATGATAAGTGAGTGTTATTCATAGCCATGCTCCCTAACAGTTAGAATCACTCCTCAGGACACACTTAACCCCTCTCTAGCCCCCTAGTGGTTAACCCCTTTACTGCCAGTGTCATTTTTTACAGTAATCAATGCAATTTTATACCACTGATCGCTGTAAAAATGACAATGGTCCCAAAAATGTGTCAAAATTGTCCGATGTGTCAGCCATAATGTCGCAGTCACGATAAAAATAGCATATCACTGCCATTACTAGTAAAAATATTAATAAAAATGCCATAAAACTATCCCCTATTTTGTAGACACTATAACTTTTGCTCAAAGCAATAAATAAACGCTGATTACGATTTTTTTTACCAAAAATATGTAGAAGAATACATATCGGCCTAAACTGAGGAAAAAAAATATTTTATATATATTATTCGGGGGATATTTATTAGAGCAAAAAGTAAAAAATAAAGAATTGTCTCTCTATTTTTGTTTATAGCGCAAAAAATTGAAAACGCAGAGTTGATCAAATACCACCAAAAGAAAGCTCTATTCATGGGAAAAAAGGACATCAATTTTGTTTGGGAGCCACGTTGCACGATCACGCAATTGTCAGTTAAAGCGACGCAGTGCCGAATCGCAAAAAGTGCTCTGGTCTTTGGCCAGCAAAATGGTCCGGGCTTAAGTGGTTAACGTCCCATCCAATTCCATATATTTTTTGAAACACAGTTGGATGACTTCTCGGGATGGTGCCTCTGTAGGTATTAGTATTTCACGTTCACCCCACCCCTACAAGTACCCAACAGTCAAGAGCTAAATATCCAACTGTGTCCTCCAATGATCACAAAGAAAATTATTTTATGCCAAGTACAAAAATCCCGTTTCTGTTTTTAGATATATTTTAACCAATTGCAGACAGTCACATCATTAGGCTAGAGCTACACAGGTGATTTTACAAAGCTCGGATGAACTACTAAAATTGATTGAAAATAATTCCTAGAAGTAGAAACTGATCATTAAACAGATGGAACAAGTGACTCCCTATGGAATAAGCTACACAAGAAGCATGTAGCAGAATCTTGTGATGAAATTGATTGCTATACATGTTATATGTGCAACTTATTTGATTCCTCTTATATTTCCCTGAAGTATATCTAAAGCCAATTTCCATTTTGGACAGAGAAGGGAATGTTATAACACCTAATTCCGCATACACACGAGCGGACTTTTCGACGGACTAGGTCCGACGGTCTTTCCGACGGACTTTTGACGGAGTTCCGACAAACTTTTTGAATGAACGGACTTGGCCACACACAATCACACTAAATTCTGACGGAATCGAACGTGATGATGTACGACCGGACTAGAATAAGGAAGTTCGTAGCCAGTAGCCAATAACTGCCCTAGCGTCGTTGTTTGTCCGTCGGACTAGCACACAGACGAGCGGATTTTTGATAGGAACTGGGCCCAGCGGAGTTCCGGCAGGAAAATTTAAGACATGTTCTATTTCTAAAGTCTGTCGGATTTTTCGACAGCAAAATTCAGATGAAGCCCACACACGATCAAATTGTCAGACGGATTTATTCCGTCGGACCTTTGCTGTCGAAAAGTCCTCTCGTGTGTACGCGGCATAACAGTTTTTTTGCCATTGGGGTTCCGTTTGAAAATTGTCCCTTTATTTCTTGTCCTGTAGACTCAACAGAAGAGGAAATCTCTAAAGTGAGGGATGCCTCTTCTTAAGCCCCATACACACGGTAGGATTTTCGCATGGATTCTGTCCGATCGGACAATGTTGTCGAAAAATCCGACCGTGTGTATGCACCATCGGACAGTGTACGTCGGATTGTCCGACGGACAAAGTCCTATCTCCTGCTGGATAGATTTTTGGACAACAAGGTCCGATCACACCACATCCGATCGTGTGTATGGTAGTCCGACGGACAAAGTGCTACGCATGCTCAGATCACATTACAAGACCAAAGCTATTGGCTACTAGCCTCTACGTAGTCCCGTCGTAGGCAACAAATGTCACCACGTTCAGAATGATCGGATTTTCCGACAACTTTGTCCGACCGTGTGTATGCAACACCAACATCGGACAAAGTATGACGGACAGGATCCGACGGACCTGGTCCTCGGATAATCCGCGCGTGTGTATGGGGCTTTAGACAGTTGTCACTGGAATCTTAACCCCTGATTAAAAGATTTCTCCTCAAGTTATTTTCTGGTGACAGTGCAAAGTCTTGAATTTCCCATCACTTTCAGTTTCAATGACATTGGTCACCAGTAGGGATGAGTTTGGGTTTGGTCTGAACCTGCCAGTACTGGCCCAATCAGCTTCAGCCATCCTCCACCCTGCAACTGCATGTAAACAACGAGGCAGATATGCACACAGCCATATTAGATCAATGATGTCACAGGCATCCCCACCTCTTTGTGTACATGAAGGTGAGGGGGCTGGTCACCACTGACCAAGCTGGCAGTGACAGCTTCCTTTTCGGCATTGGCCAAACGTGGGTTTGGACCAAACCCAAACTCATCCCTAGTCACCAGGACAAATAGAGAGAGTGAATCTCCCTAACGGGGACACAGAGTAGTAAAATCTGCTAGAGGTTCTAACACACTAGCCAAAACTAAAAAATACGTTTTGACTTTAGATATAGTTTAATGTAGTTCACAACATATTTATTACAATGTAACAGTTCTGGCACTGTAGTATTGGAATAATCCTCAGCTCTGCTAACTATAGTGTCTAAGAAATATCAGCCTTCGATGTTGGCTTCAGTAAGTTTAGTAAGAAATGGCATTACTTCATCAGATGGGAGTACCTCTGTACTATTATTTACAGTCCATTTTCCTCTGCCTGATCTCTTCTTTTGTATCCATTGGTCCTTCGTGGCATTATGATCGGGTTGTAGCAGACACCATGGGTGTGGTAGAACAGAAAATTGGAGCTCAGTAAAGGCCAATTCACCAGTAACATTCATGGCTCAGATTTCTGTACTCAGTGCTGATAAACTGAATATAAATATCACAGGGCAGTCTGCAGCGTAGGTGCTAAAGAAGATTCTTGACAGCAGGTGTGAGTTCAATGAATAGCAGACTTAATCCCTGCGTGGCCTGACCACGGCACTGTCGTAGCAGCTGCTTTCATCCCGTAAATTCTTTAATCCACACTTTATGTTTTCATTTTATACCTTATACATACAGAGAGAGGAACACTGAATACATATAAAAATGAAAACACGTTTTCTTTATTTGTCACAAAACAGTTGCTTAAATTATCTTTATATTGTACTGTGTACTTCTGCTGCAATCCTTCTTTATATTAAATTCTTGTCACCCACCCAATGCACACCAGATTTATTTTCTTTTCTTCCTTCACTCCCTCTTTTTCAGTTCCCTCTTTCTTCCCTTTTCCTTCCTTTTTTATCTCCCTTTCTTTTCCTTTTCCTTCCTTATCTTCCTTTCTTCCCCTTCCCTTCCTTTTTTCCCTTCCTTCCTCCTTTTCCTTTCTTCCCTTCTCTTCCTTACCTCCCTTCCTTCTCTCCCTTTCTACACTTTCCTTCCCTTTCTCTTTCTTCCCTATCCCTTCTTTCTTTCTCTCCCTTTTTAACCTTTCTTCTTTTCCTCCCTTTCTCCCCTTTGCTTCTCTATCTTTCTTCCCTTTCCCTTCCTTCTCTCTCTCCCTTTTTCCCTTCCTTCACTCCCTTTCTTCCATTTCCTTCCTTCCCTCCATTTCTTATTTTTCCTTCCCTATGTTTCTTTCCTTTCCCTTCCTTCTCTCTCTCCCTTTTTCCCTTCCTTCACTCCCTTTCTTCCATTTCCTTCCTTCCCTCCATTTCTTATTTTTCCTTCCCTATGTTTCTTCTTTTCCTCCCTTTCTCCCCTTTCCTTCTCTATCTTTCTTCCCTTTCCCTTCCTTCTCTCTCTCCCTTTTTCCCTTCCTTCACTCCCTTTCTTCCATTTCCTTCCTTCCCTCCATTTCTTATTTTTCCTTCCCTATGTTTCTTCCCTTTCCCTTCCTTCTTTCTCTCCCTTTCTCCCCTTTCCTTCCTTCCCTCCCTTTCTCTTTCTTCCTTCTCTATCTTTCTTCCATTTCCCTTCCTTCTTTCTCTTCCCTTTTCCCTTCATTCTTTCCTTCCTTCCCTCCCTTTCTTCCCTTTCCTTTCCTCCCTCCCTTTCTTCACTTTGCCTTCCTTCCTTCCTTCCCTTCATTTCTTTCCCTTTCCTTCCTTTTTTCCTTCTTTACATTTCCTTCCTGCCTTCCTTCCCTTTTCCTTTCCCTTCCTTCCAATCTATATATACTATATTGTCTAAAGTATTGGAACACCTGCCTTTACACACAGGTGAACTTTAATGGCATCCCAATATTAGTCTGTAGGGTTTAATATTGAGTTGGCCTACCCTTTGCAGTTTTAACAGCTTCAATTCTTTTAGGAGTGTGTCTATGGGAATGTTTGACCATTCTTCCAGAAGAGCATTTGTGAGGTCAGGCACTGATGTTGGACTATAAAGCCTGGCTTGCAGTCTCCACTCCAATTCATCCCAAAGGTGTTCTATTAGGTTAAGGTCAGGACACTGTGTAGGCTGGTCAAGTTCCTCCACCCCAAACTCGCTCATCCATGTCTTTATGGACCTTGACTTGTGCACTGGGCCAAATCATTTGGTGGAGGGGGATTATAGTGTGGGGTTTGTTTTTCAGGGGTTGGGTTTGGCCCCTTCATTCCAGTGAAGGGAACTCTTAAGGCATCAGCATACCAAGACATTTTGGACAATTTCATGCTCCCAACTTTGTGGGAACAGTTTGGGGATGGCCCCTTCCATGACTGCGCACCAGTGCACAAAGCAAGGTCCATAAAGACATGGATGAGCAAGTTTGGGGTGGAGGAACTTGACTGGCCTGCACAAAGCCCTGACCTCAACCCGATAGAACACTTTTGGGATGAATTAGAGAGAGGCCTTCTCATCCAACATCAGTGCCTGTCCTCACAAATGCACTTGTGGTCAAACATTCTCATAGACACTCCTAAACCTTGTGGACAGCCATCCCAGAAGAGTTGAAGCTGTTATAGCTGCAAAGGGTGGGCCTCTGCTCTCGGGTGGAGGCGCCGACATCTTCGGTAAGGGAATCGGGAAGTGAAGCCTTGTGGCTTCACATCCTGGTTCCCTACTGCGCATGCGTGAGTCACGCTGTGCGATTCCACTGGTCCCTGCTGTCTTCTAGGACCTGTGTGTCTCCCAGAAGACAGTGGGGGGATGGAGGAGGTGTCGGATATCATAGATATCTGCGGATACTGCGGCTATCTATGCCCGGAAGTGGGAGCAAATACCTGGATTAGACAGGTATCTGCTCCCCCCTACCCCTGAAAGGTGCCAAATGTGACTCTGCTTTAACCGCTTCCCAACCGGCGCACGACGATGTACGTTGGCAGAATGGCACGGACAGGCATAAGGGCATACAGGTATGTCCCTTTGAATTTGCCGCCGTGCCATTGCGTGCGCGCCGCCAGTCGATACCCGTGATCGTCACACGGGGAGGGAGAACGGGGAGGGAGAACGGGGTGATGCCGATGTAAACAGCATCTCCCCGTTCTGCCTAGCAACAAGTGACACTGATCTCTTCTCCCTGTGATTGGAGCAGAGATCAGTGATCAGTAAAACAGCCACGCCCCCCACAGATAGCAACACGCCCCTAGGACACACTTAACCTCTACACTGCCACCCCCTGGTTAACCCCTTCACTGCCAGTGTCATTTACACAGGAATCAATGCATTTGTATAGCACTGATTGCTGTATAAAATGACAATGGTCACAAAAATGTGTCAAAAATGTCCAATGTGTCCGCCATAATGTCGCAGTCACAATAAAAATTGCTGATCACCGTCATTACTAGTAAAAAAAAAAATTATTAATAAAAATGCCATAAAACTATCCCCTATTTTGTAAACGCTATAACTTTTGCGCAAACCAATCAATAATCGATTATTGCGATTTTTTTTTTTTACCAAAAATATGTAGAAGAATACGTATCGGCCTAAACTGAGGAAAAAAAATGTTTTTTTATATATTTTTTGGGGATATTTATTATAGCAAAAGGTAAAAAATAATGTTTTTTTTTTTCAAAATTATCGCTCTGTTTTTCTTTATAGCGCAAAAAATAAAAACCGCAGGGGTGATCAAATACCACCAAAAGAAAGCTCTATTTGTAGGAAAAAAAGGACGTCAATTTTGTTTGAGAGCCACGTCGCACGACCCACGCAATTGTCAGTTAAAGCGACGCAGTGCCGAATCGCAAAAAGTGCTCTGGTCTTAAGCCAGCAAAATGGTCCGGTCTGAAAGTGGTTAAAGTTCATGTGTATGTAAAGGCAGGCGTCACAATACTTTTGACAATATAGTGTATCTTTAATATTCTCTTTTTCCCTTGCTTTTTTTTTTTTTTGTATTTGCTTGGTTCATTCTTACCTTTATCTCTTGCTCTTCTTTCTTTATTTCCTCCCTTCCTTTTCTCTTTCCTTCTTTGTATTCCCTTGCCTTTCCTTCCTTTGTATCTTTCTTTCATTTTTTTCTATACCATCGCTTTCAATCTTATATTTCTATATGCATCTATCTGGGAATGGTCTGTCTATTTATCTATCTATCTATCTATCTATCTATCTATCTATATCTATCTATCTATCTATCTATCTGATTCAGCTCTGCTAGATGATTTAGTGAAAACTGAATGATGATGTCAGAATATCCAGAAAATACCTGGCTGAAAAGAAGGAAAATCTTTTCCCTAATTAAATATACACTGAGGTCCACATGAGTTTTCTAAAAAAGCACCTGACCACATCAAACAGAGCTGTATGGGGCCGGGAACTTTCCCACATGAGTCAGCGGGCACAGCGCACACAGGGGGGTCAGCCGGAAACTCCCACTTCTCTATCACAGCATTCACTCTGGCAGGCCGGGTGCTACTGACACACCAACAGTCCTCCAGACACTTCAGTGTCAAAACCACTTCCTACAAATCTCATTCCTATGTACATATGTGCCAGCTGTCTCTGCTTTCTAGGGACTGGGCTTTAAATTTGTCTCCAGCAATGTATGTCCAAAAAAATACCTGATTTCCAATTGATCGGAACTATACAGTTCCGATCAATTAAATACACTCTATTTCTACATGGCGGGTGTAGTTCTCATAAAGGAGCCAACAAACATAACATAAGATTTGTCTGATTTCAGCCAGATCAGGCAGTTATGACAAAGTTAGCAACTACTTAAAGAGGAAGTAAACCCTCTTAAGTAAAACGGAAAAAAAAAAAAAAAAACTGCAAGACAAAGGCATAATTAGCTAGTATGCATAGCATACTAGCTAATTATGTATCACTTACCTGAGATCGAAGCCCCGGCATCGGTCCTCTTCTCCCCCTCCGACCGCCGACATCTTCTCCCGGAGTGACTTCCGGGTATCGCGGCTCCGGCGCTGTGATGTGCCGGAGCCGCGATGACGTCACGCGCATGCGCACAAGAGCGGCATAGTAACAACTGAAGCATCGGCATATAGTGCCGTTGCTTCAGTTGTCGCAAGTGCGCATGTGCCGCATGACGTCGGCACATGCAAATACAGGTATATCTCCTAAACCGTGCAGGTTTAGGAGATATCCTTGTTAGCTACAGGTAAGCCTTAATAAAGTTGTAAAAGAGGGTTTACTTCCTCTTTAAAAACAGTAACCCATGCGTCCTGAATGACCCGTGACGTGTGCCAGAAGATTGCAGGGAGAGAGGGGGAGAGGAGGAGTCACCTAGGCCGCGCGGGCAGAAGTGGGAGCTGGGTACCTCTCAAAACTAGGTACCCGCCCCCCCCCCCCACACAAAAAATTACATGCCAAGTGTGCCATGTCAAGGGGTCAGGATACCTTAAAGCGGAAGTTCCACTTTTGGGTGGAACTCTGATTTAATTTGGGGTCTATATCTAACAATGACTTAAAGAGGAAGTAAAACCTGATGGGTTTTACTTTTTCCTTTTTTCCTTGCAAAGGTAAAGCATAATGGGCTAGTAAGCATCGCATAGCAGCCCATTATGTGTCACTTACCTGAAACCAAAGCCTGTGATGTCACTGCTGTCCCCACTAGCAGCGAGCGTCCATCTTCACCCCTCTTCCTTCCGGGGCCGCGAACTCCGGCTCTGTGACTGGCCAGAGTCGCGTGGCGTCACGCCTGCACAGGGGAGCCGCCCTATTAGAAGCGGCACGATCTGCCCTTCTAGACTTCAGCGCACGTCTTTATTGTAAATATCTCCTAAACCGTGGAGGTTTAGGAGATATTTTCAGCACCTACAGGTAAGCCTTAATATAGGCTTACCTGTAGGTAAAAGTGGTTGTACAGGGTGTATCAATGTTCAAGCGAAACTCCATCCAAACAATTCCACATTTGTATATATGTATGTATATGTTAATTATTTGTTTTTATCAATTTACAAAATGCAACGTTAGTAAACAGAAGAAAAATCTAAATCAAATCAATATTTGGTGTGACTACCCTTTGGCTTCAAACAAGCATCAATTCTTACACTCGCACACTTTGTACACTTGCACAAAGTCAGGGATTTTGTAGGATTAAAGTCAGTTGCATGATTAACCAATTATACCAAGCAGGTGCAAATTTCATATGCAGACTGAAGGGTTCCAAGGGTATTTGTATAAGTTGATTTTACTGGAAATAAATTTCAGCCTCAGCAAACTCTTTCCAGTCCGGGAATCCTTGTACTTATAATTACTGGAACAGTGTCCATGCACATATAAATATCAGTTAGATTTCATATCCCAATCCAAAAACATCCTTATATTGATAGTAGGAGACAAACCATGTCCATGCAATTGCAAGTTATGAAAATACTTTGGATCTCACTCATGTGTAAGGCCCCTTTTACACTGTTGGACCGCTGAGGTCCGCCTGTCAGTTTTATCGGCGGACCTGAACGGGCGCTCCATGCTAGTCTATGGAGCGACGGATGTCAGCGGTGACATGTCCGCTGACATCCGACCCGGCAGGGCTGGACTGGGACAAAAAGTTGGCCCTGGACTTCATCATGACCGACACACTTTAATTTTGAGTGTCCCCATCCGAAGCCCCCTTCACATCAGTGTGTCCCCATCAGAAGCCCCCTTCACATCAGTGTGTCCCCATCAGAAGCCCCCTTCACATCAGTGTGTCCTCCCTCTTCTCCCCCTCCCACATGTACTCACAGTTTTGAAGGCATCTTCTCTTTCCTCTCTCCAGTCATGTGATAAAAAGTGATAAGGGGAGAGAGGAAGGAAAGTCTGCCGGCTGTCTATCTCCCCCTGCAGGCTGGAGGGAGCAGAAAGCCTAATGCTCTCTCCAGCAAGTGACGGTGTCACATCACATTCGGCTACCCATCACATTTTGCTACCCGCTGGAGTGCGCATGCGCGACGCCGCCATATGCATTCCAACACTGTTGTAAGACATCACTTTGCCACAGGGCCCCTCGCAGGCTCACTTCGCTCGCCACGCTTCGGGCACGGCCTCGCTTGGCATAATTATAATCTAACTCTATGTCCACTTGGATGGTGGGTCTTGAACCTGGACTCAGGGGTGTGGCCACAAAATTCTGCGCAAGTGCAGATCGCCACAGTGTTGTAACGCATATGGCGATGTCGCGCATGAGCAGTCCAGCGGGTAGCCAAATGTGATGGGCCGCCATATGTGTAGAATAAAAGGCAGCTGCTCCTCCTGACAGGAGTGAAATCGCGATCACTCATTGTCAGAGAGGAGCGACTCCAGTACTGCACCTGACGGGCCCACTGAGCCATCGGCCCAACGGGAAACTCCCTGTAGTCCCGATGGCCAGTACATGCCTGCGACCCGGTCCGATCTGCTAAAAGCAGAACGATGGCCCTACGTCACCCAAAGCGTTAGCCATCGGCGCTCGACAAGCCCCTCCCTGCTCAGTGAGCAGAGAGGGACCTGTCATCCGCCGGCTCAGGGGAGATCAACGGAGAGATCTCCCGCTGAGCTGGCGGACAGAGGCAGACTCCGTGGAAGCGAATCTGCCTTGTGAGAATGAGGCCTAAGTCAGTACCATCAATCCCAAGTCTGGTTTCAAGTTCGTATCAGAATTAGCACTTAGGATGACTGAGCACTTGACGTGGATTGACTACATCATAAGATATCAGTATCAGTCCAATACTAGGCCAGTTTAGTTAGGCTGCATATATTGCCATTATATATATATATATATACATCCCATTTATGTGTCTAAATAGATGCAGAACTTGGGTTTTATCCCAAGAGGGAGATAAACGTTGTGGGCCTATTTGATATTTATTTCAAGTTTGAATGTCATATGATGTACAATCATTATATATTGGGCACAGGGCCCTGCAATATTTTTAATTGTTTCTTAGCAATGTCTTTTATGTGAAATAATAATAATAAAATCACATATATTATATCATTATAATATACAGTATATATATATAATTATTATTATTATTTTTATTATATTCTCTCTCTCTCTATATATATATATATAAAGTATTGGGACACCTGCCTTTACACGCACGAACTTTAATGGCATCCCAGTCTTAGTCCGTTACCCCCCCCCCCTTTTGCAGCTTTAACAGGCTTCAACCCTTCTGGGAAGGTTGTCCACAAGGTTTAGGAGGGTGTCTATGGGAATATCTGACCATTCTTCCAGAAGCGCATTTGTGAGGTCAGGCACTGATGTTAGAGAAGGCCTGGCTCGCAGTCTCCACTCTAATTCATCCCAAAGGTGTTCTATCGGGTTTTGCAGGCCAGTCAAGTTCCTCCATCCTAAACTCGCTCATCCATGTCTTTATGGACCTTGCTATGTGCACTGGTCCAAATCATTTGGTGGAGGGGGGATGGTGTGGGGTTGTTTTGCAGGGGTTGGGTTTGGCCCCGTTCCAGTGAAGGGAACTCTTAAGGCGTCAGCATACCAAGACATTTTGGACAATTTCATGCTCCCAACTTTGTGGGAACAGTTTGGGGATGGCCCCTCCCATTTCCAACATGACTGCGCACCAGTGCACCAAGAAACCCAAAACGTTCAAAATTCAATTGTCACAGGGACAGGAAGGGGAGATCTACTGAACAGGGGCGCAGACAGCAAAACAAACATTACAGGAGTGTTAACCCTTCCCTATGTTATCCAAAAATGTATACTATTTAATCTTTTTAACCAGCTAAAAACAAAACTAGTAACAGTCAGACCGGGAACAATAGGCTTTTTCACCAAATAAAATGCTTTTTTTTTTCTTTGATATAAGACGCTTCTTAACTACAAAAGTGTTACGATTCACTAAACCTTTCATCCAACGTCAAAATTATTGAATTCATCTTTTTTTTTAAAGCCAGTATATAAGATGTGAATGGTAGATAAAAACATTAGTGGTTTTAACCAATAACTTTTGCATATTAAGGTTTGCATCAGCTAGGGGTCGGGCAAGGGTGTGTCCTTTGGTTTGTGCTAAAATGTGTCCCACATTCCCTGTTGGAGGTATAATCACTCCCGCTGGCCCACAATTGCTCTCTAGTAAATAAGACCTGCTTGTCCCCAAGGAAAGAATTAGGTTAGATATAAGCCTATGGTATGTTCATAGTTGCTAGCATTGAGACAATCAAACACCTACACTTTATGTGGGTATTAAAAAAAAAAACGACTATCATATTAACAAGGGATAAGACAGCCTGCTGGTTCGAATGATCTTTTACGAATGAGAAAGAGGAGTAGGAGCTATTATGAGTCAGCAAAGATATATTGAAGTATCGGCTCTGCAGAGACCCTCAATCATAAAAAGAGTGTCTGAGTACAAAGGAAGAGTGGACCTTATCTGCAAACACTTGTTTTATAATGAGTAAGTGAACACCTGCTGTGGTTGGACACACAATGATAGAAGAATATGCCTCCACTATGAGTAATTTACCAGTTATGTTACACATTTTAGATGCGGAGCTCATACTACATTGGGAATAGTAGGATACTGTGTACACCTACATTTCAGCAGAACCACTGAAGACGAGGCAATGATAGTGCTAAATAATATGTTGTCACCTTCCCATTCAGGCCACAGTGGAAGTGTCTCATGATAGGCCACCCCTACCCAACAAAGTATTCTTCCCATCCTGGCTTCCTTGCCTCCTCCCTACTGCAGGTGTCCACCTTGGGTAAGCTCCAGAGTTAAGTGGGGTTGGAGTGTACCCAGGTGATTGATGCCACAGCTCCCACTACTTGAGATCGTACCTGCCTGAAAATTGGCTAATCAGGTAACAGTACTGCCACATGGGGAAGGCCACATGCTTTTCCATTAGAACAATAAAATTAGCATTAATAAGACCTCATCTGGACTGTGCAGTTCAGTTTTGGTCACCACTTCACAAAAAAGATATCAGGGAACTGAAGAACCAAACTAATAAGAGGCATGGAGGAGCTCAGCTATTGGGAAAGATTAGCTGAACTGATTAGCTGAACTGAATTTAGCCTCTCTTGAGATTAAGCAATTAAAGTGGTTGTAAACTCTGTTACACCACTTTTACTCTATAATAGGGCTTACCTGTAGGTATCGTGAATATCTCCTAAACTTGCACAGTTTACTAAATATTCAGTATATACCCTGCTGCCGACATCATTGGCGCATGCGGACTGAAGAAACGGCTCGCTGGTGCCATTTCTTCAGGACTCATGCCGTGAGTGGCGTCATCACATCGCCGGAGCCGCAAACCCAGAAGTAACTCCGTAGGAAGATGTCGGTCGTATACTCGGAGTGCCGATGCCGATTGCTATCAACATATCCAAAAAAAATAAAAAATCTAATTTCTTCATAAATTTAGGCCAAAATGTATTCTGCCCCATGTCTTTGGTAAAAAAAAAAAATCCCAATAAGTATATATTTATTGGTTTGCATGGAAGTTATTGTGTCTACAAATGAATATTGGAATATTTATTTATTTCTTTTATACTAGTAATGGTGGCTATCAGTGACTTATAGTGGGACTGTGATAGCGACTGGCAATCTGACAGTAGCCGACACATCTAACTAGCTGGGAACTGACTAACTGCCACTGACATCACCAGTGATGCTAATACAGTGATAATAATATGCACCGAGGCTGTACTAATGAAACTGGGTAGGAAGGGGTTAACATTTGGGGCAATCAAAAGGTTAACTGTGTGCCTAGGAAGTGTTAATGTGTGTAGTGTACTGTGTGCTGATTTTATTAAGGGATCTTGTTTTTTTCCCTGCTTAGTAGGGAATGAAAAAACAACAAGATCGCATGTCACTATACAGAGCTCTGTGATGTAGTTTACCATCCCAGAGCTCTGTCCATGAATCAGTGAGCCGATCAGCAAGTTCCTGCAGTCATTCACTGGCCGATCCAGCACAGAAGAGCTGATCTGCCACCGTATGTAAGCGGTTAAATGCACAAAATATAACTGGATACTGACATTTATAGGTAATAACACCAGGGATTGTTGATCCTGGGAATATCTGATTGTCTGTTGGGGGATCAGGAATTTGGACCATGCTTTATAGAGGTTTTTTTTTTTTGCCTTCCTCTGGACTAACTGTGGGTAACTGTGGGTAACTGTGGGTATAGGATGGAGGGTTTCTATTTAGTCTATACATTTCTTTTTTTTCTATTGGTCCTTATTTCAACTTGACTAACTATGTGAGGGCTCTAGTGAGAAAAATGAGATGCACACCACCATCCGTCCAACAGGTTTATTGAAAGACTGCCACCAGGAATAAAACAACGGACCAAGGGCTGACAATTTTTCACACATACATTGTGCTTGGGCTCTGTCATGGCTGAGAGGCTGCAAGGGAATGATAATTGCTGAGTATACCATACTGGGGAGGTTGAATTGTTAGGATGTTCTTTCAGTGTGCCCTGAATGGGCAAGGTGCTTCTTTAAAATTCCAGCTTTCTGTCCTTCTGAATTCTGATCCACCTAAATTTCTGAAGTGTGATATAAGGTAGAGCACATATGTCAATCACAAGGCCCATGCACCCATTTTTAAAGCCGGAACGTGGTGGAACTTCATTCTGCCACCGCTGGGAGAAAGAATGATCTTCCTGCAAGGAAGGTACTAGAGCCGGGCCAAGTAGGAGAGAGAGATTCAAGGAAACTTTGGAGGGGGGTTGGGGTTGCACACGCTGCACTCTGTACACAGCACACCCCTGAATTATGCACTCTGTACATAGGACACCCCTAAACTCTGCTCTCTGTACACAGAACAGCCCTGGACTCTGCACTCTTCACGTAGCACAACCCTAAACCCTGCACTCTGTACATAGCGCAGCCCTAAACTCTGCTCTCTTTTTACAGTGCATCCCTGAACTATCTATGTAGGGCACCCCCTAAACCCTGCATTCTATACATAGTGCACCCTTGAACATTGGACTCTGTACATAACGCACTACTGAACTCTGTAAGTAGGGTAGTCCTGAACTCTGCTCTCTGTACCTAGCGTAATCCTGAATTTTGCACTCACGATGAAATTGAGTTTGACACCCCTGATTTAGAGTGAGGTGAAGTGAACCTGTGCACACTTAAAACATCCAATCATGTGAGGTCTCCTTTACACCTTTAAGTAGTGGTGCTTTACAATATGCGGTAATTTGTGTATTAATGTGTGCTGCCTTAAGGTAGCCCAATCCACCACAATGCACACAAAACAAGACATGTGCCATTATTTTCAATGTACCCTACCACAACACAAAATGGTTCACATCTATGCATTGAGGAGTGCTAAAATGAACATGCGTTGAGGTGCGCTGTAACAGTGCCGAGCCAAGGTCATCCAGTGCCCAGGGAGAAGATGCCACATTGTTTTCTCTTCTACCCTAGTTTATTATGCAGGAGTTAGTACATGCCCGATCATCTGAGATCCCACACCCAGATGTCACTGCTCTTGTCTCAGTATCACTGCACAGCTCTAAATCCACCAATCTAGATTTTTTTTTACGCAGAAGAGTGCAGTGATCTTTTGGAACCTTACTGTTGAGTGATTGGAACTAGAACCAGACTGGCAAATGGCAAGACAAAAGACAGGGTATGAATGTGATGAGGAGGACACAGCTCATCACACATCACCCCCCCCTCCCACATGAAAACACTGCACCTGGGGCAGCTGCCCCTCCTGCCTCCCCTCATTCCGGTCCTGGCTGGCAAGGTGTATTATGGTACTATTAAAAACCAAGAAGCCAAGTTTTCCTCACTCTGCATTTTACCATGCATTACCAAAAGGCATAGGTGTGAAGCCTTTCTCAAGGACCTTGATGTTAGTAATTAAATCAAAGAACATGTCCAGATTCAATAAATTCAACCCCGAGCCACAGGTTACTTAACTTTTTGGCAATCTTTTACATTTATTCCTCCTCCCCCCTTTTTATTTATAATAGCTACATATGTATTTTCGTTGTGATATTCCCTAATTCATAGAAACCACAATAGCATCAAATAAATAACCACATAAACAGTATTATAAAATACCTTGCTAATGCAATAAAATAATAATAACATTAATAATTTAATATATATATCTATCTATCTATCTATCTATCTATCTATCTATCTATCTATCTATCTATCTATATCTCTCTATATATATATATATAGATATATATATATATATATATATATATATATATATATATATATACATATATAGCTATATCTATATATATATATATATATATAGATATATATATATATAGATAGATATATAGATAGATACATTTTTTTTTTTTAATTATTATTTTATTAATAGTATTACTATAAAAAACTATAATAAACTCAGACGAGATTCAGCATACTGCCCCCTAAATATAAAATTCCCTTATTAGATATTAAAGAAAAATAATAATAATAAGGAAAGTAAAATAAAACTACAACTGCTATTTGAATAACCACAACATATTTCTTCTGCTAAAATGTTAAAAAAAAATCAAGGATGCCTGATGTATCAACTGGAAAAATAAACTACCCAAAGAACTAAATAATTAACTTTTTATCACTGTAAATCTTATAGTAGAGATCTGCCAGCTGCATTTTGATTGGTTGCTATGAATACCCCAATTGCCTCTGAAGGCAGATCCATACCTATCACAGAAGACAATAAAAGAAGACTACCTACCTCTTGGCCTCTTACATCAGAAAAGACTCGGATTCGCAAACAGACCCATTCTTAGTGTTTCCTCTTGCTGCATTATCATTCACCCGACCTTGATGCAAATAAATTAATCGCGCTTGGCTACTAAGAGTCGAGATAAAAGCAGATTAATTTTAATTCACTTGTGAGTGATTCTGTGATAAAGCCCATCATTTAAAGTCCTACAGGGATAAAGCACAAGTGAATCAGAGCATGCATGCTGCATGGGGCCAAATGCTCAGTTAAAATTAGACGGGTGAATGCAAACCACAAACTGACAAATGGCAAAGTTATGTCAAAGTATGTCTTATTCTGAAGTGGTGTGTAACAGGCTCCTGGAAGCCCCCTTATCTCCCTCCCCCTCTTTTAGGGAGGAGAAGGGTCTGGACTTTAAAAAGTAAAGGGTCAGGCACATAGATAAAAGAAAGTTTAGTCCTGATACAAGGTGTACAGGCAAATTAATGGTGCTTGAATTATTTGTGTGCGTTCATGGGAAATAATTAGAAATTCAGCGATGTTGTTTCAGCTGTTGCTTATCTTCTGCTTGTTATATTTATTATCTAACATCAAACGGGGAACATTTTACACCTTACCTGTGTTTAAAAGCGAAAAAGAAAGTCGAACACTAGATATATAAAGTGAGTGTAGCTCTATGCTCATTAATACTTAATTAAAGCTGAACTCTGGAGTAAGCAACCATTATCTTAATACAAAATAAATGTTTATTCTTTCTTGAATCTTGGTGTGCTTTGTATATTTTTTCTAGATCTATGCAGTAGTCCAGTATTAAACTTTTCCTCTGTGCAGGAGCTTTCTGTAATAAAGACCGGTCACTGCTGCTTTCTCTCCTTGTGCAGGGTGACAGGTCTTGTCTCCGCCCCCTCCTGTAGTTCTCCTATAGTGGGTGGGCCTAATGTGCCCCTCCCACAGCTCTACTCTCGACAAAGGCTATGTGCAGTAGTACAGTGATGATGTCTTGCTACATTTACAAGGTAATATCTAGGTTTGTAAAGGCATTTGGTGAACACAAAATAGTTTCCTTATGAGGCTATTAAAGAATAATGTTTAGATGAAAGTTTTTGTGAAAATCTCATGGAACCGAAAACTCATAGGGCAGATTCCAATTGCTAAAAGCAAACAGCAATGTTCTCTTTCATTTTATGTAATATCAAACAATATTTTTGAGTGATAGCTATGAGTAACAAATTACGTTTTGTACTTTTTTTTATTTTTATTATTATTTTTTTATTAGTAGTAGTAGTGGTAGTAATATTATACAGAATTTAGATTTTCAGTTATCATTAATCATTCCCAATATTTGCTTTTTAAGACCCCTTTCACACTGAGGCAGTTTTCAGGCGTTTTGGTGATAGAAATAGCACCTGTAAAGCGTCTGAAAACTGCCTCCCATTCTCTGAAATGGGTGCTTTCACACTGGGGTGGTGCGCATGCAAGGACGTTAGAAAAAGTCCTGCAAGCAGCATCTTTGGGGCGGTTTGGGAGCGCTGCATATGTATGCAATGAATGGGCAGTGAATTCGGAAGCGCCGCAACATGTTGCAACGTGTTGCTAAAATGAGCGGCGATTTACCGCTAACGGCCGATGCTTTCAGTGTGAAAGCAACCTAACGTCCCGTACACACGGTCGGAAATTCCGACCACAAAATCCGTCGGATTTTTTCAGACGGATTTTGTCCGACACTGGTGTTGCATACACATGGTCGGACAAAGTTGTCGAAAAAATCAGATCATTCTGAACGTGGTGACGTTCATTACGTACGACGGAACTACGTAGAGGCTAGTAGCCAATAGCTTTGGTCTCGTAATTTGATATGAGCATGCGTGGCACTTTGTCCGTCGGAATTCCCTACACGATTAGAAAAAGTCCGATCGGACTTTGTTGTCGGAAAATTTGAGAGCAGGATCTCAAATTTTTTCCGACGGAAAAAGTCTGATGGAGCCCACACACGGCCGGATTTTCCGACAACATGGTCCGATCGGACATAAGAGAATAAATATTCGCCCCTATTTGGGGGTTAAGAATGCCTAACAATGTTCTCTATTCCTTGAATTAAGTTTTTAACCATTAACTACTGGTTGAACGGAAAAAGAATGGCTCATGTATGGCCAGCCTAGGTACCAGTCTAAATAGCGTTCCTTTACTGGCTTGAGCAAGCACCAAAACATAGGCTCCTGTCTGCAGGTGCCCCAAGAACCACAAATGCATCAGAAGGGCCACATGATGTCCTCAGTGTTAAAAATTGGGCACCAGGGATTTTAAATGTTAGAATTGGGCTGTGCATTGGGTAAGGGATATTACCAGTGGGCTACTGGTGTGATGGGATATAAAATTGGGAAGGTGTAATATTTTATTTATCACATAAGTAGAGGGGGTGGGTCCTTGATGATGCTTAAGGCCCCCCTCACATTTGAAGTGTAGCCAGCTGTCAGCTGTTACATGTAGATGCAGATTCTTCTGCCTTCCCCTCCCCCATCTACATTGTTGCTGACTGTGCTGCAGCTCTGCGTGGGACTTCTCCCTCAAGCTCACCCCTCCCTTCCTGGTAGCAGAGCAAAAGACCAATCAGGGAGCAGGAAAGCTAGCCAAGCAATCTCATAGACTGTAATGCAGAGCACTTGGTATCATGGGAGATATAGTCCAAAACGGCATCTCTATAATTCAGGTGTAGCACCCTCTAGTGTAGAGCGCTAGGTTGTACATATGTTTTTTTTTGTAGTGTAGGTAAATTTAAGCTTGGCTGGCAGACAAGTCTGTGTTTAATCTGGGCCAGGCTGAGTGATCCAGGGAGGCTGGATGACTCCTCAGGCAGCATCTCTGGTACAGCCTCCTACTTGCTGGAACCTTGGAGAAGTTTCCAGAAGAATGGGAGGGAGATTAGGAGGAGTTGCCTGGAGTATTGAGGAGGGCCCCAGCGAATCCCCAGCAAACGGGCTGGCAGGGGGTAGGCCCCTCTTAAATACTCAGAGTTAGGCCAGCAGAGACAGTGGGTGGAGTTCGAGTGGAAGCTTGAAATGGAGTGCTGAGGAGGCTGTCGGTGGCCCTTGAGGGTAGCCCTCTAGTCTGGGGGGGGGTGACCTCAGGCCTGGTGCTGGAGGGATTCTCACAAGACACAGGGAGGAGTCTTGTCCAGGGGCACAGGAGCAAGAGTGAGAACAGCAGGAGCCAAATAGCATGTCTAGGGGGATCTCCAGGGAGAAGACAGCCTGGGTGGCTGGTGAGTGAGTCAGTCTGGGAGGACTGTGGCATATAAGCCAGGAGGGCTAGTGAAAGAGGCAGCTGCAGCCAGGCAGGCTGGCAGTGCCTGAAGGGGTGGTGCTGGGATCAGTAGCCACAGGAATGTAGCTGGACACTGGACTTTTTCTACACACCAAAGGGGCCCACGGTCCCTGCCTGTAAAGGGCTTTTGCTTGATCTGGCTTGAGTGCCCTGCCAGATCCCTTAAACAGTGCTCCAGCTGGGTCTGAGTTGTTTCTGCAAGCAAGTGATGTGCTGGAGGAAGAGGAGTGTATACAAAGAGTGTATATAATTAGAGTGTACTTGAAGATACTTTTGTTGCACTCAGGTGGGCATCCCAAAATACCCCTATCCCCACCCAAGTTCATTAACCCCTAATAAAAAAAAAACAAAGTTGCTGGACTGTTTTCATGTCTCCTGCAAGCCTATGGATGCAGGAGACATGAAAACGGTGTGCCTGGCTGTGCAGGGCGGGGGATCCCTTTTTATCAGTGGCTTCTACAGGGGATGCGCTACACAGGAATTGACTTGAGGAAGCAGAATGTCAAGGGAGAGTGCTGACCCTTGGGCACTCACCCACCAGGACGGCTTACTCTCCTGCATCCACACCCCTACAGAATAGGTTAGCCAGTCACCATCTGCATTCACAGTCTTATGCCCCGTACACACGGTCGGAATTTCCAACAGAAAATGTTCTATCGGACCATATTGTCGGAAAATCCGACCGTGTGTGGGCGCCATCAGACTTTTTCCGTCTGAAAAAAATTGAGATCCTGCTCTCAAATTTTCCGACAACAAAGTCCGATCAGACTTTTTCCGATCGCGTGTAGCGAATTCCGACGGATAAAGTGCCACGCATGCTCAGATCAAATTACAAGACCAAAGCTATTGGCTACTAGCCTCTACGTAGTTCCGTCGTACGCAACGAACGTCACCACGTTCAGGATGATCGGATTTTCCGACAACTTTGTCCGACCGTGTGTATGCAACACCAGTGTCGGACAAAATCCATCGGAAAAAATCCGAAGGATTTTGTGGTCGGAATTTCCGACCGTGTGTATGGGGCATTACAGAGCAGGTTAGCTGGGCATTATCTGTGGCTACAGCCATAAAGACATATTGGTAGGTTAATTAGATTCGGTCTAAATTGGCCCTAGTATGTGCAAGTATGAATGTGAGTTAGGGACCTTAGATTGTAAGCTCCTTGAGGGTAGGGACTGATGTAAATGTATAATTTATATGTATAGTGCTGCGTAAATTGACGGTGCTATACAAGTACCTAAAATAATAATACAGAATAGGTTTGCTGGAACGCAAGCCACCATCCCATTAGATGTCGTCCCCCCCGCCGTCTGAATCCACCACTGAAGCACAGGATTGGTGAGTTTGTTCCAAACCCACCAAACGCTCTGCACCACAAAGCCAAGCGAGACTCTAGTTACAGATTCCCACAAGGCTCCTTAGACACTACCATATTTAGACTATGTTGCATAGCACTGAACAATGATGCCACATCACCTGTTCTGGATTACCCTATTATCTCAGATCTTAACCCCTCCCTGCACCTGTTGCTTGCCCTTTTCATTACTGTTAAGCCTTGTTCAAGTTATTCCTGTCAGAGCTCTTCCTCCAGTCCCCACCTTCTTGAACTGGGAGTATCTGGAATCCACTTAGCCTCACCATTAGTGCACCACCAATGCGGCCCCAACCATGCCGGAAGATATAACAATTTTTTTTCTTGTTTTGGAGATTATTCTTCCCATTTTCATAGTATTTACATCGATTTTAGCAATTTTTCACCTTCCTGAACACTGAAGTCCTACCGGCAGACCTAGCAAAGTCACTCCAGGCAGCATAGCCTCCGGGGGTTTATTCTATTAGTTTCTAGCTACCCATTTGATACTCTAGGTGACTCAAATGCCCTGTACACACGGTCCGACATTCCGACGACAAAATCTGACGTATTTTGGCCCAAACTTGGCTTGCATACACACAGTCGCACAAAATTGTCGGAAAATCCGATCGTTCAGAACGAGGTGACGTATAACACATTCGACGGGACTATAAAGAGGCCAGTAGCCAATAGCTTTCGTTTCCTAATTTATTCTCAGCATGTGTGGTGCTTTTTCCGTTGGAATTGTCTACACACGATCGGAATTTAAACAATCAGATTTTGTTTTCGGAAAATTTTTGATCCAGCTCTCAAAGTTTGTGTGTCGGAAATTCGGACGGAAAAAGTCAGATGTAGCGCGCATACGATCGGATTTTCCGACAACGCGATCTGATCGCACATTTTCCGTCGGAAAGTCAGACCGTGTGTACAGGGCATAACAGTTTAAGCTAATCAGTAAAGCTTGGTCCCTGTTGCTCGCAATTGTCCTGTATTTTAAGTGTATTAATACCATTATTGTTCGTGGTGGACATCCCCCATAATTTCAGGCATCTCCCAGGAGTTCTTTACCATTTCCTGGGCAGACTCTTCCTTTCCCAGGCTGTACTGCAGCCAATCACAGTGTTTTGTATCCTGGTCGGTGGGTGGGCCTCACCTCTGGTCACGGCTGCAAAAGTCTCTGGCCAACTCTCTCTCTCCTCCCTGTAAGGCCACTCTGCACACCCATTGGCAGGGAGGGAGAGATGACATCTACTGCAGTTGAGTTATCTGTATGTGGGTGGCTGTATATACTACTAATGCTTCATATTTCCATCGCATATATTCCTGGTATAAGCTCTCAAGTTTTGGGTGCTGCTGCAACAACCAGCTGGATACTGGTTCAAGTCACAACGTAGCTATGGTTCAAGTCACAACGTAGATATTTGCCAGCACACAAGGTTCGGCACAAAGTGGTGTCCAAACGGGTAGTTTATTGCATGATCACAACACAAAAAAGGTTCAACGTTTCGGAGTCACGCAGGACCCCTTTGTCAGGTATGTGACCCCCTTCGTCATCACATGCCTGACGAAGGGGTCATGCGTGACTCCGAAATGTTGCACCTTTCTTGTGTTGTGATCATGCAATAAACTACCCATTTGGACGCCACTTTGTGTCGATCCTTGGTGTGCCGGCAAATATCTACGTTGTGGCTGTATATACTGACACAGCCTGGTCTGGGAGGCTATGGCAGGGGCATATGTTACCATGTTATTTCTCAAAGTGTCTGAAATAGGAACTGTCTGTGTTCATCGCAATCAGCGGGATTCAAACCTGCACTGGAGGGTTATCGTTTAACAATGAAAGGGAGAATCTGATTGGTTGCTGCTTATTTAGACACTTGGACAAGTGAGACCCACCCCTCCACTGCTTATTGGCATAATGGAGAAGGGAACACTCCATTATGCAATTATGATGCTCCCTGTGCATCTATATATTATTTTTTATATCCTCAAATTTACAATTCAAATGAGTGTATAGGTGCTAATTTATAAGCACAGCTAATAAAATGGGACTTTCCTGGAAAACTCCACCATGATGCTCTGGAATATTACAGGAATGGTGGTTTATATATGCTGGCAGTAGTCTATTGTTTTTACTTCCTCCTTTAATGTTTAATCAGAGCTGACTCGGATAATCAGACCCGTCTGCCCCAATAGGAACACATCATTTCTTTCATACTGTGCCAGATAAGGATCACACTGCATTCCCACACAGCTTTAGCAGGAAAGTACCTACATCCAACCTCTTATGACCATCAAAGAGGACCTGACACTTTGTAGTAAGCCTTTAACCATTACCTGTACCACATTTGATATTTCTCACAGCAAGATCCATTAGAAAAAAAACAAAAACATAAAAAGTGAAAATTGATGGGCAGCACAAAAAAGAGAAAGATTTTTAAAGTGACTCTAAACCCTAATAGTGTGCCCACATCTAAATGATAGGGCACACCATCAACCACTCATTTACATGACTTTTTTTTCCCCTTTTGTAAAGTGGTGGTCATGTGATCCCCCCCCCTTCCTCCTAAAGTGCAGAGTGGGGGCGGAGCTTAGCTGGAGCAGGTCACGCGTCCTGTGACGTCACCTCAGCTTTTCAAGCCCTTCCCCCAGGCATTGCAAAGAGGGTTGGAACTGTTACTCAAGGATCTGATCTGCCTGCCACTAAGCTCAGCACAGGGCAGCTCACAGGCTTGTATAGAGCTGGAAATCTTGTGTTCCAGTCTGTGATGTTTCAGCTCCTGCTCAGCTGAGAATGCTCCGTGATGTGAGCTCAAATGCCAGTTCTGGCGTACTAGACAATGTTAGGTCTAAATTTTCTATTGCCCGCTCTCAGCTGATGAGGTAGAGCTGCTGCAGGCTTGGGAAGCATGCTGACAATATTGTCGGGATCTACCCTGCTGCCTGATTGACACCTGGCTCTAAACCAGGCACCCCCCCTCTCCAAACTCAACGCTTGGAGCTCTGGAGGGGCAGAACATGGAGTGGTGACTGACAACCACTGGACTCCACTTGGAGCACACTGAGAACTGAGCCATCAGCGGTCATTTCATAGTTCTTGGTCTTAGGGCTAGTTTACAACACAAAAATGTCCTCCAGAGCCATTACAGATGTGTTTCTGAATGCATGTTTTTTTATGTGTTTCCAAATGCGTTCCAGGTGCTTTTTTTATTTTATTTTTTCTGTTTTTGTTCACTGTACTGGGATCCGGTGCGTTTTTTATGCGTTTTACCACGTTCTAGTACAGTTCTGTGCAGGAAAAATGTAGCACGTTGTACTTTTTGTTTCTGGAACTGGAACACACTGGAACTGCAATCAGAATGAATGACTTCTGAGAAGTTTTTCAAGAGAAAAATGGTGACAGGGGAGGGATCTCCAGATGATTAACAGCCTCAGCTCTGTTTCTGTGTGCTGTGTGAAGAGCAGAGCCGATCGGCCCTATAGGCACACTATGCAAGCTGCTTAGGGCCCCGCCGCTGTGGGGGGGCCCCCAAGACCCAGCATCCCCCCTGCACCCCTGGCTGGCCGTTTAGAGTGCAATGGGGAGAGGTGGGAGGAGGTGGAAGGCGGCGATCGGCAGCTCTATGGTGCCTGAGTGGGCAGCGGGATCTCTACTAGCCCCAGGGAGATCCCCCTGCCTGTGGACACCATAGAGCTGCTGATCGCCGCCTCCCACCTTCACCAGCCAGGTACAGGGGAAGGGGGGGGGGGGAGTCAGCTGTTTGGGGGCCAAAATGTAAGAGGGGGGGCTTTCTGGGGACACTAATGTAAGGAAGGGGGCCTCTGGGGACACTAATGTAAGAGGGGGGCTCTCTGGGGACACTAATGTAAGGACAGGGCCTTCTGGGGACACTAATGTAAGGACGGGGCCCTCTGGGGACACTGCTGTAAGAGGGGGCCCACTGGGGACACTAATGTCAGAGGGGGGGGCTCTCTGGGGACCCTAATGTAAGAGGGAAGGCTCTCTGAGGACCCTGATGTAAGGAGGGGCTCTCTGAGGACCTCATTCTGTTCTATATTGTTGTACTTATTCTCTGACTGTTTTGTTTAAAGGAGGGAGGATTGTTTTGGGAGCACTGAAGTGTCGGGTGTGACTGTGTGGCAATGGCAAATAGTTTACATCTCACGGCATCACGGGTCAAGTAGAGGGCCCCTTAGCAGAATTTTGCTTAGGGCCCAGGGAGGTCAGGATCGGCACTGGTGAAGAGGGGTGTGTCCCTTCCCTCCAATCACCTCTCAGAGCTCTCCTCACTGAGCTCTGAAGTGTGTAATTTCAACTCTCTGCCCCCTTTTTTCTGAAATCTCAGACAAGCTTTGTAATTCAGAACTTTAAATAGATGTAGAGAAAAGACTACAGATAAGGTACAACTTATGTAGGAGCCATTGGTGTGCGCAACCTATTGTATTAGGGTGTGTACCCCAGAGCACAAACACACATGCATGTATATCAATAGAGCAGCGGACAGTATCAATAGAGCAAAGATTGGTGTGTGTATTTTATATTTTGCTTTATTTTAATAATTTTTTACAATTTTATTTTTAAAATAATTTTTTACAATATTATTTACTTTTACTTTTTTTTTACTATTTTTTTAAGAGCCCCGTGGGGGGGCTTTGGTGAAATATTGGGGGGTCTATACAGACCTCTGATGTCTCACTTTTGAGACAGAGAAAGGGACTGATTCCTCTGATTGCTCCCCCCTCCGGTGTCACATTTGGCACCTTTGAGTGTCTAATACAGGTATCTGCACCCACTTCCGGGAATAGAACTAGCTGCATTTCTAGAGCTCCATCTTTTTTCATTTTAATCTCTGGTACAGATCACTCACTGAGTTCATTCAGAAAGGGAAGGGGCCGGTAAATTAAATATTTACCGGCCTCTTCCCCCGCTCTCCATCCTGTAACATCCCCTGCAGCATCCGGCGGTAGAGGAGAGAAGGGAATCGAGCAGCACTGCAGGGGGAGACAGGGGGCGCTAGGAAACAGGGGAAATTAGCACTGCACAGGGTGATTAGGGTGTGCCCAGGCACAACCGGAACACCCTGTGCGCACGCCTATGGTAGGAGGAATTGTTTCATCTCCATGTATCATATAAGGCCCTGGTGAACTATTTTTGATCCATCTATAGCCAGCTTTAGTGATTTGGTTTTAGTTTCAGTTTTTTAAACCTAAAAGAAGTTTAAAACCCTTCCCAAAAAATCGGCTTTAGATATTAAAATAAAAAACAAAACTGCTGATCACTTGGCGAAAAATTCTGCATTGTAATCTGATCTGTACTGTAATCTTACTTTGTATGTGACAGATCCACTGTAAAATCTTCTCAGATGTTCCCCCAGTCACTGTGACACCCGAGCCGTCCGCTATGATCCTATTGTGCTTCTACTGACAGCTATAATGTCATATCGTTCTTTGATGTTTGACCTATATGGGACCTATACATAAATTTGCACAAGAAGATTTCCACAGCCATGATAACTATTCCTGTTAGACTTGTTCAGCTGTTCTCCTGTTCATCTTTATTTGAAGTGTTCCAATAGCTGGTATGCTTCTGATACTGTATGTTTGTCAATTTTCATTTAATCTTGGCTTAGGATAGTTCTACTAAGTACTTGCATTAAATAAACTATAATAATCCCAGATCTAAATATTATTGGCGAAATGAAGTAAGCTTACAGGGTAGCTGGCCCCGAGTGCGCCTTTCTCTTGAAAATGATGGAGGAATGGCATTTTCTTGTAGGGCTCATTCGCACTCTCTGCTATGAACTGCGTTTTTCTGCACTATTCAGTGCAGAAAAACGCAGTTCATAGCAGAGAGTGCGAATGAGCCCTACAAGAAAATGCCATTCACAGGGCATCCCAGGGCACATAGAAAACTATTGTTTTTAGGGTTGCCACCCGGACAGTTCGTTTTTTTTAAACCCGGACACATGATTCAAAACCCGGACTGTCCAATATTATTCAGAAAAGAATATGGCTCGAAACAGGGCCTGACAGGAGGGTGAGGGGGCACTATGTGTGCCACATTACTATTTTCTTTAGAGTGCCCAAAGGTGTCCCAGGTCTGTTACAATCCTATAGTGTGTACTAAAAAAAAAAAAAATTGCTGTGCGCCCCCTAAAGTGTTTGGCTTAAAGAAAAAGTGGCAACCATAATTGTTTTCTATGTGTCTCATTCACACTACAAGGCTGGTGAGAGGGGCAGTATGAAAAATACAGCACACTGGATGGCACTGCCCTGCACTGCAGCACAACACTGAGCTGCCAACATGAAGGGAGAGATTTACTAATCCCCCGGTTCACACTATGCAGTGCGGGGAACTGCATGTGAGTTTGAACAGGAATCGCACTGCATTCTTGCTCAAGCTTCAGCAGTACGATTTGAGACATTATTCTGTATTTAAAGCGGTAGTAAACCCGCACCCTTTTTTTTTTTTTTTAAACAAAAAAACCTGCAAGGCAAAGGCATAATGCATTATAAAATATTCACCTTAGGACGAGGCGCCAGTATCTTACCCGATCCACGCCGAGGAAGCTGACATGTTGCCTCGGCTCGTCTTCCGGGTATCGCGGCTCTGGCGCTGTGAGTGGCCGAAGCCGCGATACGTCACTCCCGCGCATGCATGCAGGAGTCTTTTTCCCGGCAAGGTTTGGTAGTTCTGACGGACCTTAACAGCGCATGACGTCAGCGACTGCATTAAAAGTAAATATCTCCTAAACCGTACAGGTTTAGGAGATATTAATTTTACCTACAGGTAAGCCTTATTATAGGCTTACCTGTAGTTAAAAGTTCAAAAAAAGTCTATACAACCACTTTAAGGTTAAGGGGAAAAAAAGGGGGGGAAATGCACTGGACTGCATCAAAAACGCTCCAAAAATGCATCAAAAATGCGCATGCAAAAAAGCATCTGGAGCGCATCCGGACTGTGTTTCTATGGTGTGAACTGGCCCTAATAGTTAGTAATAGCTCAGTTATTATTAGTTAGTTATTATTTCAGATTTTCAAAATATCAGATGTCGAATTTACGAATATATGAATTTATGAATATTCAGAAAAATGCGTTAAACGGGTTTTCGTTAATTCGGATATTATTGAATTACTATAGACCCCTTCCAGTGTCAATAGATCCTCCAGCATATCCCAGCACCCCTTGCCATTACATACATGCAGTGCTAGAGGTGCCTAAACTGTGTTCCCCCCCCCCCCCCCCCCCAAGTTCCTGCTGAAAAAAAAAGCCCAGGCTGGATCTATGGAGGAGAAGCATTGTCGCTGTTCTTTTACAAATCCAGCTGTATTTGATGTGCACAAAGATCATAGATCTCGTAGGGCTAGTGTTACAGATCAGGGAATTGTCCAATTTTACTCTTAACATTCCTTTAGCTTTTCTCCTGGAAGTCTACAACAGAAACTTTCACAGAGATCTTCCACTCGGAGCGTCATGTCAGGGGAATACCCCTAATGACACGCACTCTTCTGCTCTGGACAGGCTGCTGCTTTGTAGCAACACTAGTAGTAACACCTGTCATGTTTCTGATTCATGTTTTCTCTACATGAGAGCCTTGCTGAGCCCCCAGTGTCTTTGCAGTTACTGAGCACTGATACATTCTGCATCCAAGAGCTTGTCCTCCTGCGGCTAAATAAATCAGAACAGTGAGCCGGTCAGGTGAGTCATTACTTCCAGCTCTTTTCACATCCACCATTGTCTTCCAACTTTTTTTTTTTTTACAAATCTCTTTTTTTCTTTTTCTACCCCTCCCAGACATGACCTATTCTCAGGTTTTTCTGCCCCCTTGTGGTTAGAGGGGCTCATTTTCTGGTTCTATCAGGCAAAATTCTACTGTGATGGTTAAATAGAGGAGTAGAGGTATGACCACTTAGCTTAGGTGAGCTGAAGTCACCTGAGATATCAAATCGTGTGCAGAAGAAAGTGTATTTTCACTTTTGACACCTATTTTATATGTGTTTATATGTTCCCATTTACATAGCACAACTTAAAGCGGAAGTAAACCCCCCTATCGTTTTCAGCCAAGGAAGCTGCCATTTTAGCCTCCGTTTAATCTTCAACTGCCACAGTGCTGCACATGTGATCTGTTATGACACCAGCCATTGGATGGTTTGACTGTTTGGTTGAGAGTACAGCCAATGTGCAGTTAGCATTCCCGGCATGCCTTTTTTTTTAAACTGTTAAATCGATGGGTTTACTTCCGCTTTAAAGAAAATATTTAACCACTTCAGCCCCGGAAATTTTACCCCCTTCCTGACCAGAGCACTTTTTGCGATTCGGCACTGCGCCTTAACTGACAATTGCGCGGTCGTGCGACATTGCACCCAAACAAAATCGATGTCCTTTTTTTTTCCCCCCACAAATAGAGCTTTCTTTTGGTGGTATTTTTTTTTTTTTTTTAACCACTTGCCGTCTGCCATATAGCAGAATGACGACGGCAAAGTGGTTTCGAAATCCTGACCGGGCGTCATATGACGTCCTCAGATCGCGGCGAACGTTGTTGCGGGGTGTCAGTCTGACAAACCGCAACTACGATCTCGGTAAAGAGTCTCCAACGGAGACTCTTTACCAAGTGATCAGCCGTGTCTAATCACGGCTGATCACCGTGTAAATAGGAAGAGCCGTTGATCGGCTTTTCCTCACTTGTGTCTGTCAGACGCGAGTAGAGGAGAGACAATCGGCTGCTCCTCTGACAGGGGGGTCTGTGCTGATCGATTATCAGAGCAGCCCCCCCCCCCCCCCCCGAGGATGCCCACACTGGACGCCACCAGACCACCAGGGATGCCCAGCACCAGGTATGCCACCCTAGACCACCAGGGATGCCACTCAGTGCCCACATTGGATGCCAATCAGTGCCCACAATGGGCATCACTGATTGGCATGCATTATTGTTTGGCACTGATTGGAATCCATCAGTACAATACACTACAATGCCACCTATCAGTGCTCATCCGTTCCACCTATTAGTGCCCATCCATGCCGCCTATACATGCCCATCCATGCCGCCTATACATGCCAATCTGTGCCACCTATCAGTGCCAATTTGTACCGCCTATCAGTGCCCATCCGTGCCGCCTATTCATGCCCATCAATGCCGCCTATCCATGCCAATCTGTGCCACCTATCAGTGCCCATCCATGTCGTCCATCAATGCCACCTCATTGGTGCCACCTCATCGGTACCCATCAGTGCAGCCCCATCAGTGAAGGAGAAAACTTACTTATTTACATAGTTTTGAAACTATTTAAAAAAACATATTTTTTTTCACAATTTTCAGTCTTTTTTTATTTGTTTAGTAAAAAATAAAAACCCTAGAGGTGATCAAATACCACTAAAATAAAGCTCTATTTGTGGGAACAAAATGATAAAAATTTAGTTTGGGTACAGTGTAGCATGACCGCGCAATTGTCATTCAAAGTGCGACAGTGCTGAAAGCTGAAAATTGGTCTGGGCAGGAAGGTGTTTAAGTGCCTGGTATTGAAGTGGTTAAGTGCGCAGTGCCCCTGCGCACCGCTGTTTATGGCGCATGCGCTGTAGACAGCAATGCCTGCTTGCATGTAGGTTTAGGAGATATTTATTGAACCTACAGGTAAGCCTTAATCTAGGCTTACCTGTAGGTCAAAGTGGTCTGTAAGGGTTTACAACCACTTTAAAGTAAAATAGTATTTATTTTCCATACACAACAAACAAAGAAAACAAAACTGTATATGGAGCAAACATCGCTCGAACCATTACAAAATCTGGTAAACTGGTATACATTTAGTGGATACGCAACAACCTAAAGGTCAAATGTCTATTTTGCTTAATTGGAACCAATCAATGATCAGGGGCTTCATTCAGTCTTTCAAGGAGCAGGTGGTATGGTACTTTTGGAGCTGACCCAAGAACCCCAAATCTTTAGGAATTTTTTTGGGCATCCTCTGGCTTCATACGTCAACTTATATAACGGTATAGCATGATTAATGGTACTGAGCCAAAAGGCTATAGTGGGCGAGGATTGAGAACTTTTGGTGGTATTTGATGGCCTCTGCGTTTTTTTATTTTTTTGCTCTATAAAACAAAAGAAGAGCGACAATTTTGAAAAAAAAAAACACAATATTTTGTATTTTTTTCTATAATAAATATCCCCAATTTTTTTTTGAAAAAAGCTAATTTTTTCTCAATTTAGGCCGATATGTATTGTTCTACATATTTTTGGTAAAAATAAAAATCGCAATAAGCGTATATTGATTGGTTTGCGCAAAAGTTATAGCGTCTACAAAATAGGGGATACATTTATAGCATTGTTATTATTATTATTTTTTTTTTTACTAGTGTAGCGGTACCCCTGTAGGGGCTGCGGATGTGGTTATAGAAATCCGCCAAACACCCTGCTGCCAACCCCTCATCAATCACCCAAAAGACAATGAACAGTCAATTGCTCCGTTTTCTTGCTTTTATTTGTGGGATAAACTTGGATAGAAGTGATGGAGGTATGAGATGCCCATGAAGGTTTCAATGGGTGGGGTATAATCCATGGCCTTGGCCTAGTATATGGATTTCCCCTGTAGAATCCTCACTGAAGACTATTGCTTCTTCTGTTATATCTGAATGAAGATTTACAACTCACGGCTTCCAGTTAACCACTTGCCTACCAGATACAAACACCCCCTTCCTGACCAAGCCATTTTTCAGCTTTCAGCGCTGTTGCATTTTGAATGACAATTACACGGTCATGCAACGATGTACCCAAATAAAATTTTTATCATTTTTTCCCCACAGATAGAACTTTTTTTTTGGTGGTATTTGATCACCTCTGCGGTTTTTATTTCTTGTGCTATAAACAAAATAAGAGGGACAAGTTTGAAAAAACTAAATATTTTTTACTTTTTATTATAATAAATATCAAATTTTTTTTTTTTTTTAAACAAATTTTTTCCTCAGTTTAGACCGATACGTATTCTTCTACATATTTTTGGTAAAAAAAAAATAAAAAAAATCGCAATAAGCGTCTATTGATTGGTTTGCGCAAAAGTTATAGTGTCTACAAAATAGGGGATAGATTTATAGCATTTTTATTATTATTATTTTTTTTACTAGTAATGGCGGCGATGTGCGATTTTTATCATGATTGCGACATTGCAGCAGACATATCGGACACTTTTGACACATTTTTGGGACAATTCACATTTATACAGCGATCCGTGCTATAAAAATGCATCGATTACTGTATAAATGAGACTGGCAGGGAAGGGGTTAAGACTAGGGGGCGCTGCAGGGGTTAATATGTTCCCTATGTGAGTGATTCTAACTGTGAGGGGAAGGGACTGACTGGGGGAGGGGACCGGTCGGTGTCCCTATGTACAAGGGACACACCATCGGTCTCCTCTCCTCTGACAGGACGTGGGTGTGTGTGTTTACACACACAGATCCACGTCCTGCTAAGTTACCGGGCAATCGCGGGTGCCCGGCGGACATCGCGGCCGCCGGGCACACGCATCGGGTCCCCAGTGACGCGGTGGGCGGGCGCCCCCTAGTGGCCAAAAAGTTAGCGCCGTCATATGACGGTGGCCCGCCACAACAGCTGCACCGCTCCGCCGTCAATTGACGGCGGGCGGTCGGCAACAAGTTAAACAAGACGATTCACTCTGAATAATTCCCCTATGTTAGACTGATGTGGTTTTCCTGCCTCACAGTCTCTGGAAGTTACTACAACTGTGCACCCGCAGGATCTTCCCTCCTGATAACTTGGCACATGGTAAATGACAGACTACTGCTCTAGCCCTTCCATGCTGTGCTCCCCGACCACACAGCATGCTACACTACTCTCTCCAGTACTTCTGCTTCTTCCGTTACACTGACCTTCTCCTTTGTATCAAAGTCCTGTGTTCCCCGGTCACAGAAAGCTGATAAGCTGGTCTACTTTCACCGCTTTACTCCTACTTCCTCCACTTGATCTTCATTACATCCAGGTCCTGTGTTCCCCGGTCACATCAGCCCGATGTACCCCTCAGGCATGAAGATCCTTATCTTTAACTCCTTCCCCGTGGTTCCTCCATTCCTCCTCCGCGCATGTCACATCCCCGAATGGGGATGCCCGGTACAGCACCTCAGCACTCCATGCTGTCTTTCCTGTACTCCAGAACTGCTCCCTGGAAGCATGTGACCCCAGCTTATATAGGAGGCCTGCCCCCTGCCAATGCAAGTTGATTGGTCAGGGCTTCCCACACAAGTTGCCTGCCACTCAGGTCTCATGTCCAGCCTCTATTTCAAAACAATTCCTCTAGAAGAAGAGGAGGCATCTTTGAGCCAAAGTGTAGGTGGCCACACCCCCCACTATACTGACACTCCCATTCCCAGATCAAAACAACCAGGCCTGGAATGAAAACACATGCCTGGCTAAATTTACCTGCCACTAGGCCCTGTAACTAGAAAACTACTAATCTAGAACATCAAGTAGAGGGTGCTACACTAGTAATGGCGGAGATCTGCGATTTTTATCGTGACTGCAACATTATGGCTGACACATCGGACAAATTTTGACACATTTTTGGGACCATTGTCGTTAACCACTTCCCATCCGGCCACTGTACATATACGGCCGGGTGGGAGCCGTCTACTTCTGAATGGACGTTCCGGAACGTCCTTCAGAAGTAGAGGGATCGCGCACGCACGCGTGCCCGCGCAGCGGCGCGATCCTGATGCGGCCGTGTCACCCGGACACGGCGCATCTCGGCTCGGCAGGAGGGCTCGGTGATTGGCCCTCCTGATCACATGACGGCCGTGTCAAATCACAGCCGTCATGTGATGTAAACAAACAGCCGGTTGCTAGGCAATCGGCTCTCTGCTCCTCACACGGAAGTCGTCGGTGAGGAGAGGAGAGCGGATCGCTGCAGCCGGCTGGTGATCAGTGAGTTTTAGCTGTTTTTTACAGCTTTTTACTCACTGATCACCGGTGTAGTGTCCCCACAGTAAAACACACATGTCCCCACAGTAAAACACACATGTCCCCAAAACACACATGTCCCCAAATAATAAAAACACATGTCCCTCACATATGTCCCAGTAAAATAACATGTGCCAATGATTATCTGCACACATATGTCCGTGATCACCTGCACACACCTGTATATGATCATTTGCGTACATATGTCCGTGATCACGCAAACCAATTATTATACACTTAACGGAATTTTTTTTACAAAAAACATGTAGCAGAATACATTTTGGCTTAAATTTATGACAAAATTTGATTTTATTGGATTTCTTTTAAAAAAGAAAGGAGAAAATATTTTCAAAATTTCCGCTATGTTTTCGCTTATATCACAAAAAAAAAAAAAAAACGGAGTCGCGAATAAATACCACCAAACTAAAGCTCTATTTGTGCGAACAAAATGATAAAAAATTAATTTGGTTACAGCATTGCATGACCGCGCACTTGTCACTGAAAGTGCGAGAGCACTGAAAGCTGAAAATTGGTCTGGGCAGGAAGGGTGTTTAAGTGCACAGTAAGCAAGTGGTTAATACAGCGATCAATTCTATAAAAATGCACTGATTACTGTAAAAATGTCAATGAAGGGGTTAAACTAGGGGGGGCAATCAAGGGTTTAACTGTGTTCCCTGGGAGGCGATTCTAACTGAAGGGGGAGGGGACTGACTAGAGGAAGTGACAGATCGTGGTTCCTAGCTAATAGGAACACACGATCTGTCACTCCTCTCAGAACAGAACAGGGAAGTGTGTGTGTGTGTTTGTCCCTGTTCTGTGTCTCCTGCTCACGAATGATTGTGGCCGGCGGTCATTTCGACCATTGGCCACGAGCATCGGCACCCCAGCTGTGTGGCAGGAGCGTGCGAGCGCCTCCGGCGGCACGCACGCACCTGCCTCGTGAGCTGACGTATAGCTACAGCTTTACTTTTTTTTTTTTTCCTTATTCATTTTATTTTTACATGTCCCTTTAATTTTTTTTTTTTATCACTTTTATTCATATTACAAGGAATGTAAACATCCCATGTAATAGAAATAAGGATGATAGGTCCTCTTTATGGCGAGAACTGGGGTCAAACACACCAAAAATCTCTCCTTTACCTATTAAAGCAAAACTATGTTTTTTTTTTGATCTTCTGCTTTATAAAAAAAATACTTCCACCCTGGACCAGAAGTCGCTTCAGTCCTCCAAGGCCATAGAGGTGATCATAGACGCCTCTGTGACCAGCCAGCGTCACCATCGAATAGTTTCTAAAGTGAGCTGGCAGAAACGGTAAGCTCGAAAAACACTGGTGATCGGCGGGAGGGATTGTCAATTCCTGCTGCCTCTGAAAGCGGTCCAGCAGCTCATGAGCCACTCAGAACAGCCAGCTGCTGGCTGACAAACTCAATACTGGGGTTATGGCTGATATTTTCAGCCATAATCCCAGTAAACCCCAATCTGGTTGCATATTGCAGTCGGCAAGTGTATAATTAACCTTATCTGTAATGTGCTGGCAGATCTTGTCATCAGTTGTATACTAGATTTGAACACTGTAGGAGTTGAATAAAGCTGCTGCGCCACCTTTGTGACCTTAAAAAGTGCAGCCAAAGCTTGTTTGGCTATGCTTCTCCTATGGATCACACGAGTGCAGTTCTTTCTGTACTCCTGTGACCCGTTTTCAGCCAACAGTGGGCAGCCGATGTCACACAGCCGGTCCAGGCTGAGGAAAGATCGCGACCATATGGTCGGGATCCCCCTAGATGCCTGGACTGGCACCTGGCTCAGCCTTTAAGCAAGCTGCTGAGAGCCTGAGCCAGATGCTCCCGCCCCCCGCACAGCCCAGTGCTCCAGTGAGCAGGGGATGGGGGGGGGGGCAGAGCAGAGAGCCTGTGACTGACAGTCAGCACCTCCCTGCTCACTGAGCTCTGAGAACTGAGCTATCGGTGGTGTTTGATTGCTCAGATCTAGACATGTGCAGAATGAAAAAATGGGTTTAGTTTTGATTAGTTGTTTAGAATAATTCTTTTAGTCAGTTTTCGGAATTCACTTTGTTTATTCGTATTCTAATCAATTCAAATTTTCCAAATTCAAATTTGAATAGTTTTCGAATGAATTTTGACTAGTTTTCAAATTCTTTTCTAATATCAAAAGAGAATAATATATAATAGAAGCTAAAGGAATAAAATAGAAAAAATAATAGAATAGAAAAGAATATAACGGAAAATAAAAGAATATAATTTATTGGAGTGAAACAGCACAAAATATAATAGAATAGAATAG
This sequence comes from Lithobates sylvaticus, assembly GCA_028564925.1. Lineage (NCBI taxonomy): Eukaryota > Metazoa > Chordata > Amphibia > Anura > Ranidae > Lithobates > Lithobates sylvaticus. The sequence goes on along the minus strand of CM053031.1, from coordinate 55,146,133 downwards.
AAACAAATAGAAGCCTTGATCCACTTTTATCTAGTGAGTGCTTTTTTTATTGTCTTTTATACTTTTTAAATAAATCGATACACCTGGATGGAGGCGCCCTCTTGTGTTTGTTTTTTATATACGCATCAGGATCTCAAGACCTAATTTGAGTGGAGCTGCATCCATTGTACCTGGTGTTCCCACTCTCCTGGCCCTCTCTTGTGCCCCATTTAATGACAGTTGGGTTCCAGTCAGCGCTATTTAGCTTATGCTTTTTCTTTGAGAGCATACGAGGAGTTAAGCTGGCCATACATTATACAATTTTCTTATTTAATTTCCTTTAGATTTACATTCCACTATGTAGTGCAAGGGCCTGCCTGATTTCATACAAATTGAAAGTGTTTAGGTTTGACCTCAGATGATATGGTTTTGGTAAATCTAAAGGAAAGTTGTACAAGATGATTGTATAATGTATGGCCAGCCTTAGGCAAATCAGAAAATTCACCAAAAACATAATATGAATTTTTTAAAAAAGCATACCATTTTTTAAGTGCACCAGTGTGACAGGGCCCTAAATAATTGATAATTGCAGCACATGCGGCTTACCTTTTTGTTGATATAGTACACAGAAAGTTTGAACAGTGAGGGGCAGAAATAGCCACCACATTCCAATTGAAGGCAAAATATAGGGATACAAAAAGACGGGACTTTGAAGGTGACAAACAATGAGTTTACAACAGAATCATAAAATAAAAATGTTGTTTTATTCAATATCAAAATTTAAAATGACAATAAATTAGTCAAAATAATATGCCATTCATATAACAGTGCAACCAATTCTGCTCTACATGTTTCGCCCAGAAGAGCTTCCTCAGGAGACTTTAGAGTGCTGCATAGGGTTGATACTATAGAAAAAAGCGAATATTTGTAAATATTTACAGTAGATTGTCATTACAGTTACATTAAAGACATATTGTACTTGGCTTTACATACATAATTATACAGAATAAATAGTATTAGACTTAAAAAATAAAACTACACAATCTACAGGCTTCCCAATGCAATAAAATAAAAAAACACTGACACATTTCAAAACACACTGTATGGCAGCATAAACAAGGAAAGCTCCGGGGGGTGGAGTGAAACACGTTGGAGGCATGGCCTGGTCGGTGTCCAGGCTGAAGTTGCCACTCCATTCATTGCAGTAGGACACCATGGATGCTTAACTTCCAGGGGTTACCCTTCCTTTCTTGAACCTTTGCAGGAGCCAGGATGGGCTGGATCAGATTATTTACCCCTTTCGAGATGCCAATATCAGTCTCCACAACTCAATATTCAGGAGGTGCAAAACTCCATAGTGTAGTATTATGCACACCATTTTTTTGTTGTAAGAGATATCAGTACTTGCAAACAAATAGACTCATGCAGCATAAGAGAAAACGCTGTACTTTCTCAGGTGGGAGTACGAACGTCACCACTACATTCTGGGCAACTTGGAATTTTGTTTTAATGCAGAGGTCCATAGAAGTTAATAGCAAGGCTTTAATTTAAGGACCAGGCCTATTTTTTACAATTTAAAATCAGGTTAGAACTTAGAACCTCCAAACATTATATACAGGCATACCCCACTTTTAAGTACACAATGGGGTTTATTTACTAAAGCTGGAAAGTGCAAAATCAGGCTCACTTCTGCATAGAAACCAATGAGCTTCTAACCACAGCTTGTTCAATTAAGCTTTGGTTATAAAACCTGGAAGCTCATTGGTTTCTATGCAGAAGTGAGCCTGATTTTGCAATTTCCAGCTTTAGTAAATAAACCCTATTGTGTACTTAAAAGTGGGGTATGTCTGTATATATTTTTTTCAGACAGCCTAGAAAATAAAATGATGGTCGTTGCAATACTTTGTCACACCATATTTACGCATAACTTACAAACGCATTTTTTGGGGAAAAAAAAAACTTTTTTTTTTTCATATTGTGAAAGATAATGTTACGAAGAGTAAATTGATACCCAACATGTCACGCTTCAAAATTGTGACAACATTTGACACTTAAAAATCTCTACACACACGTATAGATCTAAATGGGCCCTTAAAGTGGTTGTAAACCTCAGACATGAAATGTGAGAAAAGCATATCCCTCTATAGCAGTGGTCTTCAAACTGAGGCCCGGGAGCCGGATGTGGCCCTTTGCCTGCGTTTTATTTTTTTTTGTCCCTGGGGCAATAATTAATCTTCTGACACCAATGGGGCATAATTCCCCCACAGTTCCTACCCAATGACACCCAACGATGGTGCATTTTTTACTCCCACGGATGCCGGGACATTTTTTACTTCCAATGGCCATAGTACGGCATCCTAAAGTCTGAAGGACAGTAAACTGGCCATTGTTTAGAAAGTTTGCAGACACCTGCTCTATAGTATGTACTTGTCTCAATGCAGAGCACCAAGTGTCATTTCTGTCTGCTGCTTCGTTCCTCCGCTATCAGCATTAATCACTTCTGACAAGTTTTCCTGACACCAAGAGAAAAAAGGTGACAGGGGAGGGATCTCCAGATAATTGACAGCCTCAGCTCTGTTCCTGTGTGGAAGGGGGTGTGTCCCTTCCCTCTAATCAGCTTTAAAAGATCTCCTCACTGAGCTCTGCAGAGTGCAACTTCAGCTCTCCACCCACTTTTTTCAGAACTCTCAGACAAGCTTTAAAAATTCTGGACTTTGAACGGATGTAGAGAAGAGAAGGCTGCAGATAAACAGGTACAACTTATGCAGGAGGATTGGTTTAATTTATGTGTATCACCTGAGGCTAGTCACTTCACTGGGTATATGTAATGGTTTACAGCCAGTTTAATATACATATATACACACACACACACACACACAAGTATGTCACATAAGTGAGTACACCCCTCACGTTTTTGTAAAAATGTTATTATATCTTTTCATGTGACAACACTGAAGAAATGACACTTTGCTACAATGTAAAGTAGTGAGTGTACAGCCTGTATAACAGTGTAAATTTTCTGTCCCCTCAAAATAACTCAACACACAGCCATTAATGCCTAAACTGCTGGCAACAAAAGTGAGTACACCCCTAAGTGAAAATGTCCAAATTGGGTCCAAAGTGTCAATATTTTGTGTGGCCACCATTATTTTCCAGCACTGCCTTAACCCTCTTGGGCATGGAGTTCACCAGAGCTTCACAGGTTGTCACTGGAGTCCTCTTCCACTCCTCCATGACGACATCACAGAGCTGGTGGATGTTAGAGACCTTGCGCTCCTCCACCTTCCATTTGAGGATGCCCCAGAGATGCTCAATAGGGGGTTTAGGTCTGGAGACATGCTTGGCCAGTCCATCACTTTTACCCTCAGCTTCTTTAGCAAGGCAGTGGTCATCTTGGAGGTGTGTTTGGGGTCGTTATGTTGGAATACTGCCCTGTGGCCCAGTCTCTGAAGGGAGGGGATCATGTTCTGCTTCAGTATGTCACAGTACATGTTGGCATTCATGGTTCCCTCAATGAACTGTAGCTCCCCAGTGCCGGCAGCACTCATGCAGCCCCAGACCATGACACTCCCACCACCATGCTTGACTGTAGGCAAGACACACTTGTCTTTGTACTCCTCACCTGGTTGCTGCGACACACGCTTGACACCATCTGAACCAAATAAGTTTATGTTGGTCTCATCAGACCACAGGACATGGTTCCAGTAATGTCCTTAGTCTGTCTTCAGCAAACTGTTTGCAGGCTTTCTTGTGCATCATCTTTAGAAGAGGCTTCCTTCTGTGATGACAACCATGCAGACCAATTTGATGCAGTGTGAGGCGTATGGTCTGAGCACTGACAGGCTGACCCCCCACCCCTTCAATCTCTGCAGCAATTCTGGCAGCACTCATACGTCTATTTGCCAAAGACAACCTTTGGATATGACGCTGATCACGTGCACTCAACTTCTTTGGTCGACCATTAAATCGCTGTATGGTATTGGCCACTGTGCTGCAGCTCAGTTTCAGGGTCTTGGCAATCTTCTTATAGCCTAGGCCATCTTTATTTAGAGCAACAATTCTTTTTTTCAGATTCTCAGAGTTCTTTGCCATGAGGTGCTATGTTGAACTTCCAGTGACCAGTATGAGAGAGAGCGATAACACCAAATTTAACACACCTGCTTCCCATTCACACCTGAGACCTTATAACACTAACGAGTCACATGAGACCGGGGAGGAAAATGGCTCATTGAGCCCAATATGGACATTTTCACTTAGGGGTGTACTCACTTTTATTGCCACCGGTTTAAACATTAATGGCTGTGTGTTGAGTTATTTTGAGGGGACAGCAAATTTACACTGTTATACAAGCTGTACACTCACTACTTTACATTGTAGCAATATGTCATTTCTTCAGTCTTGTCACATGAAAAGAGATAATAAAATATTTACAAAAATGTGAGGGGTGTACTCACTTTTGTGCGATACTGTATATATAGTATATTAAAAGACATTTCTTTCTAAAATGCAACCCCGTACAATGCTGCTCAGAAGGTCTCTTGCAGTTTCCTGGAGTAGACTGGTCCAGGTTTTGGTCTCATCTACTTGGCTAGACTATTCTTGATTTTCTCGGTCTACTATTACACATGGATCATCCCTCTTCTCCTCCCTGACTGACACCTTTAATCTGTAGAAGTGAGCAGCAGGGGCAGGGCGGTATTATGTTCAACAGCTGCCCTGAAATGAGACTATTCCATAGGGAATGGCAGCGGCACTGTTATTGCAGTTCTTCTATTCCACTGTGACGGCTCTAAATGCTATTTTATATAAATAGACAGCCTTAGATCCCCAAGACAATGGCTGATGCCATGTGAGCTCTTTTAGCAATATATCTCACTTGACTAGAAGTGTAAAGCTGAGCAGCTCCATACACAGAAAAAACACAGGGAGCCATTTTACCTACCAAAGGATTTGCATTTGTCCATTCAGTCCTGGGATTTACACAGCTCTGCCACTTTACAGAGCCCTGTTTGGCAGGGCGGTAGACCTGGTTTTGATCTGCTGCAATTTGGTTACACTTACATTACAAGTGTCATTCCCTCCCCAGCCTGTGATTGGACACTGGCAGTAACATCATCCAAAACTGACACGTTTCAGCCCAAGTCTTCATCAAAACTATGCTTTTAAAGAAAGGCTTAGGGCGAAACGTGTGAGAATTTGGATGATGTTACTGCTATAGCAATTTGTCACTCTGCTCTCTCCTATCAATATGCTCCTTGCACTGTAGTAAAACTGATTGGCTCCTTGTGCGGTTTCTCCCAAGTTCTGCTGTACAGGGACTGCAAGAGGCGGACACCAAATCGAATTCTGGTACTTACGCTGCTTGCATTTTTAAAGCCCAACTCCCGGCAGATTAAAAAAAAAATAAAAAAAATTCTTTTGACTAGGGCTGTGCCCACACCGCAAGGGTTAACCGCTCATTTTGTCTAGGGGAGAGGAGAAGCAACTTTAAGACCCCTTTCACACTGATGCGGTTTTCAGGGTTTTTAGCGCTAGAAATAGCGCCTGTAAACTGTCACCCATTCAATGCAAAGAGTGCTTTCACACCCAGGTGGTGCGCTTGCGGGGCGTTAAAAAAAAAAAAAGTCCTGCAAGCAGCATCTTTGGGGCGGTTTGGGAGCACTGTATACAGCGATACCCAAAACGCCCATGCCCATTGCAATGAATGGGCAGCACTTTGGAAGCCCCCCCCCCCCCCCAACACTGGAGGCTTTAACCCCTCCCTTGGGATTAAAAGCGCCCCGCTAGCAGCCAAACAGCGGTAGAGCGCCACTAAAACGAGCTGCACTTTACCGCTAACAGCCGGCACTTTCAGTGTGAAAGCAGCCCAATTACCTGATTCTCCGATCCCCCACCATTCGGCGGTGGACTGTGCTAAACCTTTCATCCAATTTCTAAATTGCTGCATTTGTACATTTTAAAAGCCAATATAAAAGGAATAGTAGTGGTAAAAAAAAAAAAAAAAAAAAAAAAAAAGTCCATAACAAGTACAAGCCGGCAACTCGACAGCTTCTCCATAGAAAATGTTATTGTAGCATTATAGCAGTAACAGCATCCAAAACTGAAGCGTTTCAGCCCAAGTCTTCATCAAAACTATGCTTTTAAAGAAAGGCTTAGGCCGAAACGTGTGAGAACTTGGATGATGTTACTGCTATAATGCTACAATAAAATTTTCTATGGAGAAGCTGTTGAGTTTCCGGGGTATACTTGTTATGGATTCTCTGTGAACTAAATTAGCCAGATCACCGACCACTCTGCACACCAACTACATTATACAGCGGTAGAGCTTGGGTGAGTTTTCTTTTGTCAAAAAAAAAAAAAATAAAAAAAAAGTCCTTGTGGATTTAATTAACCTTTTTTTTGTTAGTTCTCCTTTAAAGTGGGTGTGGCAGGGGGCATATCCTATGCTTAAATATGTTTGTTAGTAGGTGTCCCTCATTCCCATTGTAGCGCACTACTCCGTTGGGAGCTGCAAAGTTGTTCATTACCTTTATCACAATAGCCCCCGTTCTTCCTCCCCATGCAACTTTCACAAACACCAGACAGTCCTTATATTCTGTAAAGCTTTATTCTTGAACTTGTGTTGGTGGAACAAGTAGATGGAAGATATGCGTTGCCTCTATTGATTCTGGTACCTGTCTCTGATCCTGTGTACTCTCCTTTTGTGAACTGTCCAGCATCACTCTCTACAGTGGGGATCAAAAGTTTGGGCACCCCAGGTAAAAATGTGTATTAATGTGCATAACGAAGCCATGGAAAGATGGAAAAATCTCCAAATGGCATCAAATTACAGATTATACATTCTTATAATATGTCAAAAAAAGTTAGATTTTATTTCCATCATTTACGCTTTCAAAATTACAGAAAACAAAAAAATGGCGTCTGCAAAAGTTTGGGCACCCTGCAGAGTTAATATCTTGTACTGCCCCCTTTGGCAAGTGTCACAGCTTGTAAACGCTTCTTGTAGCCAGCCAAGAGTCTTTCAATTCTTGTTTGAGGTATCTTTGCCCATTCTTCCTTACAAAAGTCTTCCAATTCTTTGAGATTTCTGGGCTGTCTGTCACGCACTGCTCTTTTAATCGCTTCCCGACCGCCCACTGCATATATACGTCAGCAGAATGGCACAGGCAGGCAAAAGCACGTACCTGTACGTCCCCTTTAAATGCCTGCGCGTGCGCCGCCAGTGGCGCAGTCGGGAGCTCCGTGACCACGGCCACGGGACCAGCGGACCCGTTCGCCGCTGGTGTCCCGCGATCGGGTCACGGAGCTGAAGAACGGGGAGAGGTATGTGTAAACAAACCTCTCCCCGCGCTTCCTACTCTGCCTGTCATTGATTGGCTGTTCCCGGTCATCGGGAAAGCCGATCAATGACGTCAGACGTCAGCCCCGCCCCCTAATGTAAAAAAACACACACGTCACAGCCAATAACCCCTCCCCTCCCCCCCCTAGTGGTTAACTCTTTCACTACAACTGTCATTTATACAGGAATCAATGCATTTAAATAGCATTGGATTTCTGTATAAATGACAATGGTCCCAAAAATGTGTCAAAAATGTCCGATGTGTCCGCCATAATGTCGCAGTCACAAAAAAAAAAAAAAATCAATGATCGCCGCCATTACTAGTAAAAAAAAAAAAAAATATTAATAAAAATGCTATAAAAACTATCCCCCATTTGTAAACGCTATAACTTTTGCGCAAACCAATCAATAATCGCTAATTGCGATTTTTTTTTACCAAAAATATGTAGAAGAATACGTATCGGCCTAAACTGAGAAAAAAAATGTTTTTTTTATATATTTTTTGGGGATATTTCTTATAGCAAAAAGCAAAAAAAATGTTGCATTTTTTTCAAAATTGTCGCTCTAGTTTTGTTTATAGCGCAAAAAATAAAAACCGCAGGGGCGATCAAATACCACCAAAAGAAAGCTCTATCTGTGGGAAAAAAAGGACGCCAATTTTGTTTGGGAGCCACGTCGCGCGACCGCGCAATTGTCAGTTAAATCGACCCAGTGCCGAATCGCAAAAAGGGGCCTGGTCCTTTGGCTGCCAATTGGTCCGGGGCTGAAGTGGTTAAGGTCTATCCATAGATTTTCAATAATGTTGAGGTCAGGAGATTGTGAAGGCCATGGCAAAACCTTCAGTTTACGCCTTTACGCCATGTAATCCCCCATGGATTTTGAGGTGTGTTTAGGATCATTATCCATTTGTAGAAGCCATCCTCTCTTTAACTTCAGCTTTTTCACAGATGGCATCAAGTTACCATCCAAAATTTGCTGAAATTTGATTGAATTCATTTTTCCTTCTACTAGTGAAATGTTCCCTGTGCCACTGGCTGCAATACAACCCCAAAGCATGATTGATCCACCCCCATGCTTAACAGTTGGACAGAGGTTCTTTTCATTAAATTCTGTGCCCTTTCTTCTCCAAATGTACCTTTGCTCATTCCGGCCAAAAAGTTCTATTTTAACCTCATCGGGCCACAGAACTTGTTTCCAAAATGCCTCAGGCTTGTCTATATGTTCATTTGCAAAGTTCAAATGCTGATTTTTGTGGTGAGGACATAGAAGAGGTTTTCTTCTGATGACTCTTCCATGAAGACCATATTTGTACAAGTATCTCTTTATAGTGGAATAGTGTACCACAACTCCAGTGTCTGCCAGATCTTTCTGGAGGGATCGTGCAGTCAAACGTGGGTTTTGAATTGCTTTTCTCACAATCCTGCGAGCTGTTCTGTCTGATATTTTTCTTGGTCTTCCAGATCTTGTTTTAACTTCCACTGTTCCTGATGACTGCCATTTTTTAATTACATTCCGAACAGAGGATATTGACATCTGAAAACGCTTTGCTATCTTCTTATATAGCCTTCTCCAGCTTTGCGAGCGTCAACTATTTTCAGTTTGTTTTCTAGACAACTGCTTAGAATAAACCATGGTGCTGATTGTTGGGGCAAGGTCAGATGAGTCTGGACATTTAAAACCTTTGAGATCAACATCACCTGGTCTTCCCAGACGATGATTGAGAACAATCCATGACACTGGCAGGTCTCAGCTTTGCAAAGGGGGCAGTGCATGCTATAAATTCTGCAGGGTGCCCAAACTTTTGCAGACGCCATTTTTTTGTTTTCTGTAATTTTGAAAGTGTAAATGATGGAAATAAAATCTAACTTTTTTTGACATATTATAAGAATGTCTAATCTGTAATTTGATGCCATTTGGAGATTTTTCCATGGCTTCGTTATGCACATTTTTACCTGGGGTGCTCAAACTTTCGATCCCCACTGTATAATGCTGTGGGTGTAGATTCCAAAGTCCCAGGCCTTCACCGCCTAATTCCTTGACTCTTGCAATCAGCCCATGTCAGTTCTGAAAAGTGTCTCTCACTAGGTCCTTGGACACATAGCAAGTTTATGGATGAGCACCACTGGGTTGCACTCCCTATCGACAGTCCATGTTTCCCACAGAAGGTCAATTCCCAGTTTCCTCCGTCCGATTTACTCCTACTTCCTCCTCCTCATGGTCTGGCGCATCCCTGGCTGGGACAACCGGTTTCTCCTCTGGTCTACATGGCGACTTCTGCTCCCGCTATCCAGCACTGGGGTCTCTGAACCCCCAGGCCTTCAAGCCTGCTCCTGCTGCACTCTCCACATCTTGGATTCTCCACTTCCCCGGAAGCATGTGACCCCCAGCTTATATGTTAGTCCTGCCCCTGCCAATGCAATTGAATGATTTCTCCAGAGCTTTCCACATAAGCTGCCTGCCACTCAGGTCCCAAATCCTGCCTCCCTTCCAGAACATTTCCACTGAAAGGACGAGGGGACTTCATTGAGCCAGAGTGTAGGTGGCCACACCCCCCACTATTCCAACACTCCCACCTCCCAAAAAAAAACAACCAGGCCTAAAAAAAAAAAAAGGGGCAAGGCCCTGGCTAAATTTACCTATCACTATTTACAGAAACACACTAAGCACCCACCTAAATGGGGTGGGTGCTACACCATCTCAAAACATTGGGCGGTATGCCTACGGTACTGTACTGCAAGATAGTCCTTTGTGATGTGGGTGTTCCATCATGGACTTGATCTGATGGTTTTATGAAAAGCTGTGATACAAGCATTTGTTTGTGAGTATTATTTATTAAAAATATTTATTGAGGATAATGCACTAGGCCTGTGCGTAGGGTTGCCACCTAATCCCTTTAAACACAAACACATGCACCAAGTGAGTTTAATTATCACCTTAATCAGCCACAGAACCTGTGTTCAGTTTTAAAGGGATGAGGTGGCAACTCTACCTGTGCACCCTCTGTTTTGTTCTAGGTTTCTGGGATGATGGACGGCGTCCTATGCATGCGCAGTTTACCTTACAGTGCCAAGCTGGCCTCCGAATGCTGAAATGACAGCTTCCTGTGCATGCGTAGGAGTGAAGTCATCCCCCTGCCAGCCAATGAAAAGACCCAAAGACCGGAAGATGCCAGTGCAGGACAGGTAAGTATGGAGACTTTAGTTCCTCTTAAGCCTAGGTTCACATTTGTGCGAACATAGACATTGCATGTGATTCGCACCTGCACTGTGCTATACTGCCATACAGTTGTATGGCTGAACTCGCATTGAATTTGCACAAAAAAGGTGCAGGGCCCCCCCCCCCCCACTGAAAGCGGATAGTATGGGTGTTCTCACCTATGCGATCCGATTCCTGTGCGATTTCACAGTTCGCACTGCGATCTGTGCACTGATCTGGGGGTGTCATTAACAAAGTATTGACACCTGCAGCCGAGGGTAGTGTGAACTGCCTGTGGGAGAGATGCAATGCAGGAACCAGAGCTGTAATCGCGCTGGTTCACGCATCGCACAAGTGTGAACCTAGGCTTAACCTCTTTGCGCCAAAAGTCGTCTACAATGCGGGCCTAAATTGCCGAGGGGGTGTCCATGTACGTCCTCCCATGTATGAGCTGCCTGCGTGCTCCCTGTGGAGTGCACATGGCTTGCTCAGTGATCAGCGAGTCAATGAGACTATGTCGATCCCAGCCCCTTACCACGTGATCAGCCGTCAGCCAATGAAAAAAAAAAAAAAAAGTTTGGGTAGCAGTATGACCCCTCACCCTTATACCTACCTGAGGCGTTACTCGATCCAACTCTATGCTGGTCTGTAGTGGCTCTCTTCTCCCTGCTCTTACAGGTATGGTTAAGAGCAAATCCTATGACAAGGGAGCAGGGCCGAGCTGTCTGTGTCTATAGGGATCAAGCCTGCAGGTGTACCATGATTGGAAGTGACTTCCTATGGTGACACAAAGATGAGGAGGAGCCGGGAGCTCTGGCAGGGGACCCAAGAAGAGAAGGACCAGGGGCACTAGTAACACCAAGTATGGGGAGGGGCTGGATGACATCAATGCTCTGCACACAAAACAGTGTGGTAACCATACTGTAGAGCTGCACTATTCTGGCTAAAATGAGAATCACGATTTTTTTGCTTAGAAGATAGATCACGATTTTCTCACAATTGGGCTAACTTTACTGTTTCATTTTTTTTTTTTTTTTTAATTTTATATATATATATATATATATATATATATATATATATATATATCTCTATCTCATTTCCCCAAAAATTGCATTTGAAAGACCGCTGGGCAAATAAAGTGCGACATAAAATATTGCATTTTATTCCCTAGGGTCTCTGCTACAATATATACAATGTTTGAGGGTTCCAAGTAATTTTCTAGCAAAAAAAAATATTGATTTTTAACTTAAACTAGTGTCAGAAAAAAAGATTTAGACTTTAAGTGGTTAAACTTCCTGCATTTACACGTTGTTAAAAACTTGGCAGACTGCCTGGATTTTCTCTTTACACACAAGTGTATTCCTTTGATCTAAGGAGGACGAGTTAGTTACAATGTTTCATGTTAAAAACTTGGCAGACTGCCCGATGTTTTCTTTTGACAGCTGAGTGAGCAGATAAGTCTCTCCACTTGTTATATGAAAGACTCAGCAAAGGCAAACTCTGCAATAGAGATCGTCAGGGAGGTTGAATCAAGATCACGATTTTTTTAACTATTAATTGTGCAGCTCTACTATACTATCAGGAAAGCCGATTAGTACGACTGTTGGATACATGATACTTGCTGCATTAGCCTGGCCTGCTTCAGCACCTGTGAATAGTGAGCGTATATCTGGAGGTTTGTAGAAGCAATAAATTGTTATAGAAGGATAAAGCACTATGTTTGACGTTCTCTTTTCTTATGGGCGGCTGAGCGGAGGTATTGAGAGGCATAAAACTTGAGGCATGTGTGAAATCCATCAATCTGGGAATGTTTTATTAAGTCCACAATGGGGGGATGCAAGCGTTTGGAGACCATCCTTAATTGTACGGTCGTTAATCCCAGGTGAGAACACATCTGGTGGAGGGTAGTCATGTTACTAAGCATCATTGGCAAGAAGTGGTGGATTGACAAAGGTAGTGATTGAAGAAGAATATATAACAACAGCACCATGGACTGTGAATTTAATGCACAATAATCTGATATGAGGATTACTTTGTTGCATATCGTGCACTACCTATGTTATCAAATTGTGAGGCCCGCCACAAGTTGGTTACATTTATTTTTTGTAAATAAATATCCACGCTAGGTTTCAAAAATATAAAGAATAAACAGCCACTTTAAATCTGATATCAGTCAACCAAATAATGCAAATAGAAAGCAGCGCTAATACCTCATTCAAGTCACAGCTGTATAAAAAAAAAAAATTGTATGTATTTTTCACTTAATTGGTGAACAATTATCACTTGCTGTGAATCGAATGAGGTATTAGTGGTGCTTTTTTCGATTTGCATTATATTATTTTAAAATTGAATGCATACTTATATTAATGAGATTGATTGTTCCATGTGCCTTTGTCACCCAAAAGAAGCTCCTGCTCCTTTTTGGGAGACAAGCTTAGTGCAATTTTTAAACACGTTTTGCTACACGCAGCTGAATCACATCACATTTCGGTTGCCATTAATGTGGAAGTCCATGCAAAATCTAAAATCCCTGCATTTATAGACACCAGGGACCTAACACTAACCTATCCCTGTAAAGAAAAAAATTACTATACATACCTTTTCGGAAGCCGATCTGACCGGATTTTCAGCGGCAGAAGCTCTGCAGAGTACACGGCCGACAACGGCTGTGAAATGAATGGGAAGTGACGTCACCCATAGACTTACTATGGGGCTTCCGTTGTCCTCCATCTTCTCTGCACCCACCTACACAGAGAAGCCACGGCTGACAGCTCAGTGTGGGATATCCAGTCAGAGCGGGTCAGATCGGCTTCCAAAAACATATACGCATCTTTTCTTTACAGGGATAGAGAGGTTAGTGTTAGATCCCTGGCGTCTATAGATGCAGGGATTTTAGATTTTGCATGGACTTCCACTTTAAGAATAATGGCACCAAAACGTGAATCGTGCTGCAAGTCGGGATCATGGGCAGAATTGCGTCAATTTCCAATCACCTAATGTAAACAGGTCCTCAGGGTTGCTGCCCTTAAGAATTATCACTTTGCCCCATGCACTTTTTATTGAATAGATAGTTCAGTGAATCAAAAATGTATTTATTTATTTTTTATATACCATTTTCTCACCTCTGTTCTTTTCTGAAGCACGGTTCTCCACTTTTATATATATGGAAATTCTTTCCACTTCTATTATTTTACATTGCAGCTCACTTGTTTTAAAGAACAGTGCCAGTCAACGAGACCGAACGGTTGGTGGTTTCCTAGTACCGATCTTTTGATCTATAGGTCTTTCTGTATTTACGAGACAGGAAGGGTGCAGCGGGTGTTTGGGAATAGCTCTCCTGCATTACAACCAGGTAAGAAAAAGGAGTCAGGAATCACCAAAGGAAGTGGGCAGCAATGCCTGGATGAAGTACTAAAGCCCTGTGTTTTCCTCTATGCATAGTAGGGCTTATCCATCAGTATTTGATATTTGTGTACAGCTAAAATGTACGGTACTTTTTATTTTCTGTATGTTCATATCTCCAATATGGTCAAATCTTTGTTTTTCACAAAGAGCAGTTAGGACACAAACTTCATGAATGCACTAGTAGGAATTTAAACCCAGAAGTTAAAAAAATAAAGTGTAGCTCCACTTTTGTTGGAAAAAAAAAAAAAAACAACCACCACATTTCCCCTCTTGATGATCAATATGCATTGTAGACATTTTAACAAACTTTATTGCAGACTCCTACCTGGCTCCGAAGAAAAATCGATTTGTTCTTCTATTTTTTTTTGGATACAGATTATGAATGGAAATTACTTTTTCATTATTAATGTGCTGATGAAATTGCAGGGTTCTAATAAGGAAAGTCGCAGGGGCCTTCATATCATTAGAATTAACCCCTATATGACCATCTGACCAACCAAAAATGACACTTTTATTGCAGAGGATGCCTAATGTTTGACTTGTATATTGTATTTTGGTGAAGACTGCTAGGAAAATCAGTGAGCCACATCAGCAGGGAATTACATTTTTGTGGGAATTTCCGTACACCAACTGTGTATAGAATTCCTCCAGGTAGCCATATTGCATAGAATTTTACAAAAAATGACTGTGCTGCAGATTGAAAAGGAAAGGTCATTTTTAATAACATTAAATTACAATAGGTCGTGTGTTGCAATTATGTAGGGTTTATATATTTTTTTCCATTTGCTAAAATGTTTTACCCTTTAAGGGCTAAGAAGCCATTTAAGTACTAAGAAGCCATATGGCTATAACTAGAATTTGTTGTAATATTCATGGATAGATTGATCTTGTATTAAATATAATAAAAAATAAAAACCCCACTTAAAATAGCATTAGTACTAGTCATTACCTTCATCACTATTTGAATTAGTAGTAGCTGTAGCATTGAGGAATAAAAGTCACTTGGCTTTTTCATATAGCAATAATTGAAACTACCATTAAGAATAGTGGCAAATGAAAAAAGTAGTTTAGGGGAGGGTTAAATATTGTTGTGTTAATATAAATAAAATACAAATCTCAAAAATTGAGCCGATTTACAAAAGTAGTACAGAATGTTCACTTCGTAAAAAGGAAAAAAAAATTACTGACCTGAATGAGGTATAAATTGTGTTCACTTTAATCAGCCAATCCACTGCAAATAATGTGTTTTCCAACTTCCACATGCTTATGTTTGAGTATTTAAAGTGAATACGCCTACATTTTATTCACTTAGCTTAAGGGAACATTCACTTTGGAAAGTGAACGGTCTTTATTTCTTTCAACCCTAACTTTTAAATTATGTATTCATTTTTTAAATCTTTTTTTCCTGTTAACCGTAAACTGAGCTTTCTGTAAAAGCAAAGATAAAAGCAAAAAATTTAATAAAATCAAGTCTTTTACATCGGAACAAATTTCTTTACAAAATTAAATAATGGGCTATCAACTATAAACAAATTGGTATTTATTAAAATGAAGCCACTCAATGCATATGTTCAAACTTGCATGGAAAAAAGGAGGAAAAGGTAGTTGACAGTTTACTTGAATTGCAGAAATGTAAATACCACAAGATAAGCCTTGTTTAAAAAATAAATAAATTACATCTATATTTACATGTATATCAGTATTTGTGGCTTCATGCCAATAAAAGTCAACACATTTTAATCTGAAATTGTATCAGTTGTGATTAATTATGTCAACCAGTTATAAATAGAATTGTACGCTTCTAAACTTAATATTGTCAAGATTCAGCTATAAAAAAGGAAAATAAATTAGTCAAATTATTTTTGAAACCTGATATTACTGCACGTAAATGGAATAAAATCCTGTGGATTTAATGAAAAGATTTATATTCTGATTTAACAAACAACAAAAACACATTTTCTTTTGTATCTTTTTTATTCAAAAGTTTTCAAAAGAAACAAAAACAGAAAAAGCTAACAATCTAATCAAATTTACAGTTCAAAATTTTTTTTTATTTTGGCGTTTTTAACAATAACTACAGAGTTGTCTTGAACCGGACAAATAAGTTACCACTGGCAAGTTTGTGGCACTAGTAAAACAAAAATAAAAAATTAACTCTCTTGATCATATAGATATCTCTATGAAAATCTTTTTTCAATCTGTACAAAAGGTCTTTCTTCATAAATTAATTTTATTTATTTTCTTTTTATAATTTAATGGCTGTCTACTATGTGATGTTTAACTGATTATTTTTATGTACAGAGGTTATGTTTTTAATGTTCCAAATCTTACCCAGACACAAAGTATGGCACGTTGTTCAGACACCTGCAGCAGTGATTGAAATCCCCTTTATTGAAACTATATGAAATTTACCACTACTTAAAACATAATTGAGAATTTAATTTTAGTAGGAGTTTTAGAGTTCAGAATTCATTCAATAGAGGAGTACTACTTGCATGTCTGAACGTCTATGTCTTTACTGCTGAAGGGGCTGTTTGAACATCCATAATAACTAACCACACACCTCAAGCAGCAAAGGTGTTCAATTAAAGCAATTATATCCCAGGGAGCTTTGAACCAATTATACCACAACTTTTGTTGTATTCCTCTGCAAAAAAATAAAATAAAAAAAAATAAAATAAAAAGAAAGAAGAACAAAAACACTTCTCATGAATATGCATTTTTTTTTTTACTAAAATCTAACTCAGAGCAGCAATTACTTTTGAAACTATGAAATCTCACCGCTTTCTAATAATCAAATACATGCAGATTATTACTAAATACTTAAAATAGGAAAAAATAAAAAAAATTAAAAACAATGATAAAATGAAAATAAAAAAGTAACCATAAAACTGCTTAGACCTAGCTCCAGCTAGGAGGATTTGGTCAGAGGAAACAGGCAATGCCAGCAACCTGTTCCAATAAAAAAGGAAATAAAGTTTTGAGGTAGATAACTGATCACACTGCTGACCAGGCGAGTACACAGTTTTGGAAGACAACAAAATTCATTTCTTTTACATATGCAATTAGAATAAAAACAGCCATAATATAAGCAGTAATCAATCTAATGTGTTAATAAAAATATATATATATAAAAGGAAACAAAAATTGCTGTATTTGACCAATCAGGAATTTCATAGTTTCAAAAAGGGTGTTTTTATTTTTATTTTTTTTTCGTTACAATTAATACTTGTAGTGATGATGTGAAGTGTGGCACTGCTTGGATCCAAGTCTTCCTTCATGCTTTTGATATTGTGTCCATACATTTACTAAAACTATTTAAAAAAAATGCAAATGTACAAAAAAAGGCACATTCTCCTAACCGCAAACTGGCCCGGCAAAAAGAAAGAAAACAGAAAAAAAAATCATGCTGAGAATAATCTGGAAGATTGGTTACTGGCTCTTTGTTCTTTGGTAAAGTTACCTTTAAAAAGTGCCAAGTCTTTTTTTTTTTTTTTATTATTTTTCACCTAATAGAGAGCAAGTACCCAATGTACTGACACAATTCCACTTATATCTCAGCTTATTTCTTCAAATTCCTTTAGCTTTTTGCCATGTTGCTGTAACAGCACTTTTCGTTTGCAAGGTTTGAGCACAATCAACTAAAGTACTATCATTAATTGTATAAAGAAACAACCAAAAACAGAGGAAAAAAAAAACAAAAAAACCCAAAAAACAAGAACATTCGCTGACAAATCCCCTATCCCAATTCCTATATTCTACATACTCTAAAACATCAAGTTAATTTGAAAAAAACAAACAAAAAAAAAAAAAAAGCAAAACATTTTTACATTGCATCTTACAGCAGATTTCCTAAAATCGCTTAGACTACCAGAGCAAATTGTTGGCATAAGGCCTTACAAACAACTGATTCTACTAAAACATCCCCCCCACCCCCAATCAGAAACTGTTTCACACAAAAAACATTTTCCCACCTCCCCACCCAACAATTTTTTTTTTTTTTTCACTACCATACATATTACGTGAAAAAAAAAATATTAAAAACATCTATTACACATTAAAAAGCCAGATTTTCAGCAATTTTATTAACTACCTTTTTAAAAGCCCTATGCTGCTGTTTTACAAGGCAAAACCGAC
Source organism: Lithobates sylvaticus (assembly GCA_028564925.1). Classification (NCBI taxonomy): domain Eukaryota; kingdom Metazoa; phylum Chordata; class Amphibia; order Anura; family Ranidae; genus Lithobates; species Lithobates sylvaticus. The sequence continues at coordinate 55,128,078 of CM053031.1, read as the reverse complement.
CAGCTTACTTGGTCTAAGCAATCTACACTTTTTTTCTAGTAATTGCGTGGAGGAAAAAAAAGCTACAGCATTAAAAGTTTTTTTTAAGGCAAATTGGAATTCATTGGAAAAAGATAAGACACTTCACGCTATGAAGAAAAAAAAAAAAAAAAAATTACAAGGAGTCAGAAAAAACGGACAGCAACTGCAACACTGCACTACAGCAACACTCACACTGCAAGCACGGAGGCATCGCATTAAAATGCCTTCTTGTTGGAATCAGTTAGAACATTGAGAAACCAGCGATGTTTATTTTTGCAATTATTTTCTTCGCTGGGCAATAAAATGGTGAACCTTCAGAGAAGAAAAAAAAAAAACCCCAAAAAACAAAAAAAAAAAAACTAACAAAAAAAAAAATCCCAAGTCCTTAAAAATGTAACAATGGAAGTCCCATACAAAACAAAACAAAAAAAAAAAAAAAAACGTTAAAAAAAAATAAAATAAAAAATAAAAATAACACAAAAATTGTCTGTTATGCACGTATCCTCATACAAATAGCCACCTGTGCATATCCAGAGATAAACCTGTAGTCTGTCTCTTTTTGTGTTATACTACTTGATAAAAATTTCCATAATAAAATAAAACCTGTTCAGGGGAACAGACACTAGATGAATTGAAGGTTTTTTTATGCACTTCATAGAACTTATAGCAAAAATAGTTTGAGTTGATTTTGTTATAAATAATGTTTTTTTTTTGTTTTGTTTTTTCCCCCCCAAGAACCTGTGCAAAACGGTCAATTCATAAAGCACGATTGTTCAGAAAATTCCGTGATTGTTTAAGCATCTGAACCTCATTTCCCCCAATCAAGGTCATCGCTCCATCTGTGAGAAAAAAAAAATAAAATTATTATGTTTTTTTCCTTTAGGTCTTTTCAAGTACTAGATTGGTATTAACTGAACAAGATGAGGCAATATTAATTAATTTCATTACACAAATGTAATTGTATAATTTAATACAGAAATGTTGGACACTTGCTTGAAAATGGTAAAATTATTTTTTTCGGATCCGGTCTCCAAATGGATGGATGTAAAACCATGAACATCGAAATAGAAAATACAATTACCACCACAGACAATTAAATATTCACAGTCTAGGATGTTCCATACAGGAAAAAAAAAAAATCATACAAGAATAACTGATAATTATTTTGTGAAATTTGTTGCTTGCTGCTTACAATTGCATCTGCATGAGCTTTAAATGCAATGATGTGACAACTGCAGATCCCCATCTTGCAGTCATTTAGCTCACATGCAAAAATGAAATAAACTTGATTTTTTTTTTGTAAAAAGCATACAGCAATATACACCATAGACAAAACAAATAAAATAAATCATAATTGCACGATACCAAAGTGAATGTCTATTTTGGCTAATGTAATGACTTTGTTTTGTCACCAGGTGGCAGCATAGCTAAAGTTCTTCCAAGTATTACCCTTGTTGAGATGCAAATCATTTTCACCTTGGCACCTTGGTTCAAGTCAAATGCCGGGCAGCAAGAGCTAAGCAGCTTGCTTCACCCATCCCTGCACTTTAGGTAGTCAATCACTGATGAACACTAAGATAACCAAAGTGAATGCCATCAATTTTGCATTATGGCAAGATACTCAGACAATTAAATTAGCAAGCAGCATTCCCTGGGTCGAAAGATTTTCCAGCTATTCTTTAGTAATTGCAAGTGAATATCAAATATCAATGGCCTGAATTTTTTTCATTTTGGCCAAAAAAAAATAAAAAATCTATAATTTGTAGTTATATAAATGTATGGGGGGGGGTGATACTTGCTAATTGCAGGTGCAAACGCTGCTGCCTGCTTTACAGTGTAACACAAGGGTTGTTTGACTGCTTTCTAACAATGGGGTTGATTTCCTAAAGGCAAACAGACTATGCAATTTGCAAAGTAACACAAGAAAAATATTTAGTGCTACTACTCATACACAGGAACAGCAGAGCTCACGGGTGCTTGATCCAGTCGTTTATCTGTAAGCAGCAATCAAGATGATCCACACAACTAGTTGTTGCGCTTAAAAATCTTCATGTTAATTGAAAAACCACAGAGTACAAACGCAGATAAAACCTCACAGTGGGGGTTGATTTACTAAAGGCAAATAGACTGTGCACTTTGCAAAGTGAAGTTTCTCCAGAGCTTAGTAAATGAGCAGAAGCTCTGCTGACTTCCATCATCCAATTGTGTACAAGCAAAAATGCTGTTTTTTTTTTATTTTCCTTGTACATGATTGGGTATGTTTTGCAAAGTAAAGCTTTACCTCATTTACTAAGCTCTGGAGCAACTGCATTTTGCAAAGAGCAGTCTATTTGCCTTTAGTAAATCAACCCCAAAGAGTCTATGGGTCAGCCAACTCACAAAAAACAAAAAAACAAACCTCTCCATATGGCTGATACTGTGTCTCAAGGGAAAAAGGAAAAAAATGCCCCAGGGATTGTACGGGTGGAGGTTGGGTGCGTAATAACAAAGTATAAAAGGTAAGAAAAATGATAAATTTTATTCAAAATACATAATTTTTTATGCATAATTTTTCTTACCTTTATACTTCATTACACACCCAACCTCCACCCGTACAATCCCTGGGGCATTTTTTCCTTTTCCCCTCGATTATTTGGGATGTGGTGTGGGTTGTGTTATATATTTGTATACTGCGTCTCAACAGCTGTTAACATATACAGAGTAAGTATACCAAGCCAATTAGAAAAGCGCTGATTTTTTACTGCCAGACATGCAATTACGGCATGAATTTAATATGTAAAAATTATTTCCAAGTTCTTTCAATTTGCTATATGACATTATACCTGGATTCAGATTTTGCAGATTGGCATAAAAAAAAAAAAAAAAAGAACCTCGTAAAAAGCATTTGGATGCACAGATAAAAAAACTGTACTAATAAAAAGCAATGGGATGCGTAGATAGAAAATTACACTAATAAAATGTGCTGATTATTTTTATTGCTTGGCACATAAATAGCTAATTTATTGATGTGTCATACTATATTCTCTAAACAATTAGGGATACTTAAACAAAAACATAATAGATGAGAAAGGAGATTGTAGCAATTTATTAATTTGTTGCCATTATTTGCTATTTTTTTAGTGGAGTTAGCAAATGAAAGCCAACACTGGATTGGTTGCACTTGTGACATCAGTAGCTGCAGGTTGCCATATTCTAATATGTCTATATTAACTGGAGCATCTGCAATCAAGATTAATGGCTTTTAAGGTTTGCCAAATGGAACCTTCAAGTCTGTGGACTCTATAGCGGTTTATGGTCCACCCACTCCTGCCGCTGTATTTGCTTATTGGCCAATGTGTTTACCACCATAACATTTCATAGCCAATATGGAGATGTGGGCCAGAGTGTGACCATCCAGGCTGCAGTATAACACATCTGACCCACCTCCAGGACTCAATAATCCAAAGAAATCAGACAACATATAGAACACTGAGGTTCAGAATATCTTAAAGTTGATTTGAAATTTCAGCTAAAATGGTAAAAATGTAAATCTGGGTGCAGTAAAAGGTCGAGTCAACCTTTGTTTTCATCCGTCAGTCACCCCAGTGGAATAGTCCTCCTCCTGCAATGCCCTGCATAGGGGACTGTGTGTAAGGACAATCATCCTCTCTGCAGTTCCCCTCATGTCAGTTCTGCAATCAGCAATACTTTCTCTCCTCTGCATTTCTGTGCACCCCGATTACATTTTACCATTTCAACTAAAGCTTCTTTAAAAGAGAAGTATGGCCACAGGATTGGGTCACAGGATTGCACCTACTTTTGCTCACCTGTGACCAGAGTCAGCTGACTGCAGGCTTTTGCCCCCTATCAGCTAATGTGGCAGAACCGCTCCAAAATCTGGAAGGATCCCTGACAATATTGTCAGGATCCAGCCGGCTGCCTGATTGACAGTTGGCTCCACTTCTAAGAGCAGCTGGGAGCCAGAGCCAGCTGTTTCTATCCCCTCCCCAGTCTGACGGACAGTCACCCCTCCACTCCGAGCGGACCAAGAACTGAGCAATCAGCAGTCATTAGATTGCTCAGTTCTCAATCCCTTGGGTAGAGCATGCGTAGGACAGCTACAGCATCACACAGATGCTGCAGCATATAGAGTATGCATGTTTATTTTTTTATTTAAGCCATACTTCTCCTTTAGGTCAAAATTACAGACAGTGTAGCACAAAGCACATTGGTGTGTGTGTGTGTGTTTCTCTAATAAAGCTTAAAGGGGTTGCAAAGGGTATTTTTTTTTTTTTTGTTAACAAACATGTGATACATACCTCCTCTGTGCAAGGGTTTTGCACAGAGTGGCCCCGATCCTCCTCTTCTGGGGTCCCTCAGCAGCGCTCTTGGCTCCTCCCCACATTAAGAGCCCCCACAGAGAATCAAATACCATGGGGGCACTTGTGCGCTCCCGAGTCCTTCTGCTCCCATGTCACTGGATTCGATTGACAGTAGTCGGAGCCAATGGCTCCTGCTGCTATCAATCTATCCAATGAGGACCCGAGGCAATGGCTGGAGATGCTTTGTTGGCCCCAGTGTCTGGAAAGATCGGGTTCAGGTAAGTAAAAGAAGGGCTCTGGGGGGCTGCACTACAGAAGGTTTTTCACCTTAATGCATAGAATTGCATTAAGGTGAAAAACCTTGAGGGTTTACAACCCCTTTAAGGTGTCAAGACTCTTCATGCAACAACTGAAAAAGAATCTTCAAGCCTTAACGTTAGGGACAATCTTAGGTTATCAAAGTATTTGCATCAAGTGCTCCTCAAGTTTTGGAGCTCTCAGGGTGATGTTGGAAATTTATAGAATGCTGCAACTTGTAAAGACCTGCTGTAGAGTCCTCACCGTTTTCGCTTTTAACAGAAAACAGATTTCCATTGGCTCTAAACACTCTCCAGAGTAATATCAGTGTTGGGAGTGCGTGTATACAGAGTTGCTATTGTGACCAAAGCCGCCTGTAAGACGGTATGCGTTGATGAAGCCAGAGGCATCCCAGCAATGAATCTGTGTGAACTCACCTGACCCGTCTTCATCTCACTGACAACTACTACTAAATAAATACAATCCATTCAAGGCTGCTACACCCAAGAAGTGACAACTGGCTTACAGCTATTATGTTCGCAAGGCCTATAAATAGACAATCCACGCCCCCTTTTGTTAATACTTTCTTGGTCAGGGAAACTGTTAAGGGTCAGTCCATCCTGCACTGATATTTAGATGATGTGTAGGTTGGACAGTGCTGAATAGAAGCACTATATTGATGGATATTAAATAATTCAGTCCTCCTTCAAAAGGGGCTGTTGTCCCATTAAGGTGCAGTGTAGGTGGAGCTTGTTCTAGTTTTGGGTTGCTGTCTCTGATAGTCTCGAGAACACTCCTGGATGATAGATGACAAACTCTGGGGTGGGTATTAAGTAGTGCCCAGTACAAATTTCACGACATTCAAAAAAGGTCAAATCCAACCGTTTGCTGAATAAAAGTATCAGATAAAGACCACGCACTTTCTACCTCTCCCTTGCTCAGGGCTGAAACCATAGATCAGATTGGACTGAAAGTGTGAGGAGACCTATAATAAGGCTTCATCCAAACGGTCAGATCTGGACACATTGCAAACTGCCAGCAGTTCAATGTTAACCTGGAATGTCATAAACGTTTACGGGGCGTACTGATTTTGGAACAGCAAGCTTAGAAACAGCAGCTGTGCCCTTCTAGTTGTAGAGTCTCACTCCTAATGTTGGGAAGAATGGAGTTTCAATCCTTCTGCTACCGTTTGAGATTACTAATCAAAAACAGGGAGAGTAAAAACCTCTTCTAAAAGTTGTGGAAAGGTAGGTGGACCTCGTCAATTTTAGCATTAAGGTTTCTACACACGGGCAAGGCTCTGAGTGGCAATGCCCAGTATCCATGATATAAGGACAGCCCAAGGACTCAGGTTAGCCAGACTTCAGAGAGTGTCGATATATTGTAGGCAGAAGAATGCTTTTTGTTTTAGGAAAGGGCCAGCAAAGCTTCACAGTTGTACTAATGGCAACTTACATTTTACTTAGGCCCCTTTCACACTGCCGCGACTTAAATGTTGCGCGATTTAGCCGCGATTTCAGGGAATGCCTGTGTAAACTTGAGGTCTATGGACCTCAACTCACATCACAGTCGACCAAAGTAGTACAGGGACTACTTTGAATTCGGTGCAACTTGAAGTCGCACAGATATGAATGGTACTCATTGGAAATCATGGGGTACGACTTGTAATGCGACTTGGCAGTCCCAAGTCGCAGGACAAGTCGCACAGGTGTGAAAGAGGCCTTACAGAGTCACATTATATTACATTGGCCTTACAGAGTCACATTATTCCATGGATGATTCGCTTCGTCCACCACCAGTCATCTGGAGGTCTTGGGACCCATAACCAAACAGTATCATTCTCGCATTAACACCGTTTTTAGATTTTGTGTAGATTTTATTCTATTTTGTTATTTATAGTATACATTTCTACTACTATGTAAAAGATTTTGTACAATAAATAGATTTTTCTAAAAATCCCTTTTTTTCTTACTGTTGCCTTAAAAATCCCACCTTCTAGAGGTTTTTTCAATCTGTAAGGATGAGAATGCTCACCAACCGTACAGCATCTATGGAGAAGCAGTGTTGTCATCCTAAGCTGCTTGCTACAGATTTGGACTGGAGGAGAACTCCTCACACTCTCCTCATAAAACAGAAGGTGGTGTTCTATAGTTAACAGGAGGTGGAATTGGAAGGGCTAATAACTCTGCTCAGGATTTCAATGCAGCTGAGGCACTGGGGGCGATTTCCCGAAGGCAGTTCACTCTGAAAGTAAGTTTTAACTTTGCAAGGGGAAGGTTTCTGTATTTTAGTGAATTTGGTAAAAATTCCCTTTGAAAGGAATACCCAATCATGTGCAGATTTTTTTTTTTTTTTATCAAGCAGATCTGACAAACCCCTTTCAGGGGGGGATTTAACAAACCAAGGGAAGTTATTTTTTAAAGTTGACATACACTTTAAAGAGCAATGCTATAATTTAATGCAACACGTACAATTGCCATGCAATTGTTTTTGTAACGCAATGGTAATAAAACAAAAAAAAAAAAAGTATTTTCTAGTCCAGGAAGGGTTAGAACCTGTGTTGGGTTTTGAATTGCTGCCTGTGCCTCAGCTATAGCGATTCAACCTCCTTTGTCATGCTGACTAAGGATGAGCTCTGGCGTGTTCGCACACTCCACATGCAGAGCCCGCCAGGAAGTCGGCACGGCGCTGCGCTAATCACATGTAGTGAGTAATTTCCCAATCTCTGCAGCCGCACATCGGGAACATGTCTCACTGCCTGCGATTAGTACAGCGCCGTGCCGAACACGCCAGAGCTCATCCTTAATACTGACCTTAGTAACCATCACTAAATGTCCAAATTATTAAGTGGTCACCAGAACAGGTAAAGAGGATGGATGTACCATTGGGCACACTTGTTCTGGTGACAACTATGCAAGGGGAAATTCTTTCACCGTCTTACTTCCTGCTGTGTCTCCAGGACTGACAGTGAAGGGAAAAATCCCCAATGAGACACAGAGGGTGCAAAACCAGGAGTTTTATTATTATACGGGATTTATATAGCGCCAACAGTTTACGTATCGCTTCCGTTATATTACGCAAACATTTAAACATTTACTGTACAGTTCTGTCTCCGATACAGAAAATGACGGCTCCACTATATAAAGGGGTGGTGTGATGCCAAACATCCTTCCCTTTTAACGGCTTATTCTCCAGTTTGTCTTCTTCGTTCAATTTATAAGATTTATAGCTCCATAAATCTAACAGCATTCACCAGCTTGCCCTCTGATCTAAGGGAAACCTATTTTTGGTCAATGCATGTCCCCTGGAAATAAAGAGCATTTGTCTAGAACAGAAGATCTATTGAAAGCTGACCACAGATTTGTTACTTTATCTTGCTGAACAATCGTTAAGTCCAATATTTACAATCACCAGTTTGAATATACTGGCAATACTGCCCATCTAGCAAATTTTCCTGGATAGTCACTTATATAAAATGTATTATAGTACGCTGCTGCTTTCATGTTCCCTGGAACAAAAGCATGCAATATAGCACCAAAACACAGCACAACAGCCAATCAGAACAGGAGGAGGCATATGGAAAAACAACAGGAAACCTTTCCCCAAGGGTAATATAAATCACAGGAGCAACATCAATGAATGGAGGGAAAAAACAGGGACCAAGAGAAGTAATGAGAGGTCTTCGGAATATACTTTTTACTATTTAGAAATCATTTCACACCAAAGAAATAATTTTGAAGTCTTTTTCAATGTATACTCATTCCCTCACCTTTTAGAGTTACTTGTTCTGTTGATAGGTGTATGGAGAATGCTCACTAGACGTCTCTACTGTCACTGACTGGTTTTGGTTGGGTTCCTGGAAGAAATTACACATTATTATTATTATAGCGATGAGACTGGCATAAAGACAAACAGGATACAACTTCCTTCCAAGTAAGCTATTTTTTTAAGCGATCTTATTTAAAAAAAAAAAGGTAAGCTGCAGAGTATTTTAAGTGAGGACAAATTTTAAAAGTAAATCCTCAGGATTTATTTAATTCATGATACCCCCACATAAAATTGAACCTTACTTGTATAGCTGCAAGCTATGTGCATACCGCCTGACTCCTGAAGCCACAGCAAGTTCTCATTGGACAAAGAAGGAGCAGAAGTATATTGCTGAACTCATCCCTATGCTCTCCCCTCTTGTAAGCAAGGTTGAATAGCACAGTGCCAAGCAGTAGAGCTTAGCTGAGCCCCTTCCTCACAGTCTAAAGCCCCATGCACACGGGTAGAATGTCGGGCACCATCGGTCAGTTCAATAGAAATCGGCCGACATTCGGCCTTGTGGGTATGGCAGCCGGTCCGACAGAAGCCGACCATTCAGCCGACTCCCGTCGAAGGAGCATGACCGAAAAAGGTCTGCCAACCAGCTCCTGATCAGCTGATCAGAGTGTCAGCACACATGGGCACAGCAGGGGAGATCATCGTACTAACATTGGATTGTTAGCACAGCGGCTCCGACCTGAGCTGCCGGTTTTTTATTCCCATTCAGCCTTCTGGGGGGGAAAAAAAAAAACGAATCAGTGTGTACTAGGCTTTAAGCAGCCCATAGACCAGTGATGGCGAACCTTGGCACCGCAGCGCAGATGCTTTGGAACTACATTTCCCATGATGCTCAACTACACTGCAGAGTGCAGGAGTATCATGGGAAATGTAGTTCCAAAACATCTGGGGTGCCAAGGTTCACCATCACTGTCATACACTATTGACATTTTGTGTTCAACCAACACGTTGAATGGGGGGCACAAAGACATGTGGTCGAGGCCTTATGCACACTTGGCTCCTGGTGAGAAACAAATGCACATAAAGCAGCAGTTTGCAAACACATTTAGGCGCGCCAAATGTTTGGGTGTTCACCGATTCCATTTGCCAGATTTTTTAAATTTATTCTAGCCATTGTAATGAACGCTCAAGTGCTAAATGCATGATGTAGATGTATTTACACGAATTTAAGGACGTTCAGCATTTTTTCAGCCCAAAAGCTCCTCTCCTGAATGTACAAGTGATGGGGGTTTTTTCAGCCTCTAAATGTACCTCTAATACGCCCATGTGTGCATGGCCACAAAGGGTAACATAGATGTGCGTGGAGCTGAAACAACTAATCGATTAATCGATTATGAAATTAATCGATTACTATTTTCATAATCGATTAATCGGCCAGTAACATAATGGGGTTAAAAAAAACTACTAAAATGGGCCCTTTATATAGTACAAAAAGAGCAAATAATCACTACTGTAAATATTACTTTCACAGTTCTACAGTAAAAAAAATTAACCCCTTACAGTAGTGATTATCTGCTTTCTTTTGTACTATAAAGGGCTAATTTTAGTCTTTTTTTTAACCCAAATGTTACTAAACGTCTTAGACCTGGTTCACATCTTGTGTTTTTTGGTGCTTTTTGCTGAAACGTAATACAGTTCATTTACATGGTTTCCTATGGGACACGTTCACATCTATGCTTTTTTCAGCCTCTGCGGAATTTGGAAAGGGTCAGGGACTTTTTTCTAACGCAAAACTGTTTTTTTGGTTCAATATACTTCAATGGAGAAGCTGCAGAAAAGCATGTAATGCGTTTTTGCAGCAATTTGTTTTTTTTAATCTGCCCAACAACTAATTGGCCAAAAAACAGCATGTCTCTTCTAATAGTATATACAGTACATCTCCTCTAATAGTGTATACAGTATATCTCCTCTAATAGTGTATACAGTATATCTCCTCTAATAGTGTATACAGTATATCTCCTCTAATAGTGTATACAGTATATCTCTTCTGTCTTTTATTCTCAGATTGGATTCGATATTTTGCTCCCTAACCATATAGTTGGTTGTTTATATTTATCACTGCATAGAGATATTTAAGAATAAATTGCCTTTTTTTAAAACTTTACATATTAACTAAATTATACACCACACATTTTTTTTTAAGGTCATTAACCGATTAATCAAAACAATAATCGGCCAACTAATCGATTATGAAAATAATCGTTAGTTGCAGCCCTAGCATGTGCGTGTACAGGCCAAAGAAGTAATTTCTATAAATAAAAAAAAAAAAACTAACCACAATCTTAAAGATGGTGTTGTAAAGCTCAGTGTGCATTTGGCCCTATTAGCAAGTCTGCTGATAAGGCTGGTCCTGTTGTACTGGGCCCAGGCCTCATCAGCTAAACAAAGGGGCCCATGGCAACTGTATTGTTCATTTCTGCCTAAAATGGATTTACTAGACCACACCACCACTCCTGTTTGCTTGACAGAGCTTAAATAACATTTCCCTGGGCCCCATCAGGTCAACAGAGGGGTCCAAGAGGTGGGATTATTTTTTCATTTTTGGGGCGTAGGGGGATAAAGTAAGTTTCAATGCTACACACACCAGGGAGATGTTTGGGGTGTAGAAGGGGATGGGTGGGCCCCATCATTTCTAACAGCGGCCCTGCTTATTACTAAGTGGAAGCAATGAAAACTATCACTGTATCCCAAATGGCTGAACAAGGAAAATAATAACAGCCATAATGAGCTATGAAATAATTATATCTACTCGCGTGTTGTCAACGACCCACATAGGAAAAAGCTAAGTATGAGAGCAAAATGGTAATTTCTATCAAAGCGCGGCTATATTTTGAACATGCCAGGATTTATCCTCGGTGTAACCAGAGTCCCAAATGGAATAAAACGTGGTCAGGCTACCCTCTATAGTTTGAGCACCATCAATCATCATAGGCCTATCTACTCAAATGATTATTTGTACATGGAGAGCAAAGCCAGTTTGAGGCAAAGCCCATTGTTCTGCTCAGACTATTGTTGACTATATATTTTGCATGATTTTCTATGCTTTGAATATTTTATATATAGATCTGAAGTTTTACCCTCTAGGTCTGGGAGTGTGGCGAGCTGAATGACAGTCATATACAGAGATTCTAATATTTTCTCTAGAGAGAGCACTAAACCATGATTACTGTAAAATACCAAGTAAGGATTCTGCATACATACCTTCCCCCTGGTCTACATATTAAATAACTACACAAGGTTTAAAAGCATAAAAAAATAAATAAAAGCTTAATTTATTCTAGTAAGATTGACAAGGTTGATCACATTCAATAAACATGTCACAAACCTTTTCGATTCGCACTTAGCATATGATTAAAAAACAATGCCTGAGCTGAAGTTACTTTTAATGAAAGCTGCATGTCAAAAACGACCATCTTCCCTGTACAAGTCAACCTTGGGCTGACCCCCTGCTGTGTCTCAACTGGTCCGTGAGGCAATCCATCATCTTAAAGGATCAATAAGGTGGTAGGAGGGGCGGGGCCACGTTTGACTTAAGAAAAATTATGCTTTAGATACATCAGCTGCTTAGATCTCAGGATCTACTGATCATTCAAACGTGCGTTTTCACCATCGGTAACTTCTAATTCTAATGTTTTTCACCCCGAGCTCCATTTGAATTGCTCAGGTTTGTGACCAGACATCTCACTCTGGCATTCAAGTCAGGCCTGATCAGTTCAGTTTATTTCAGCACTTTGACCTAAGCCAGACATTAATACTGACCTCCACAGAGACGGCAGCTGTTTGGACGTGTGTGTACTGCGGTATATACGCTCCTTGCATAGCTGTTGTGGCAGGCATATACTAAAATAAAAAATAAATAAAAAAAAAGCACATTAAATAATCAGAAGACAGAAAAATACAATTTGGAGCTTCCAGCTTTCTGCCCATGCTTTTTTACATCAGTTTATTATAGGATTAATCTAATTTATGGTGTATAGCAGGAATCTTTAAACTACGGCTCTCCAGCTGTTGCGGAACTACACATCCCATGAGGCATTGTAAAACTCGGACATTCATAGGCATGATGGGAATTTTAGTTCCTGAAAAAAAACTGGAGGGCCATAGTTTGAAGACCCCTGGTGTATAGTATCGTCAGGGTATTAGTGCATCACACTTAAAGCAGATATCCAGGCTAAATCCAACTAGTCCAAAAAATGCTTCTTCCACCTATGCTGACTAATCTGTGCAAGAAAGATGTACAGCAGTGGTTGGCAACCAGTCGATCATGAGCAGGTGACCGGTAGACTGCTCACCATCCTTGCTGACCCCTGAAACCTGGACAGGAGGGGCGGCATTTACTGGAACCAATCTGCATTTTCTTCCAGCAGCAGCTGAAAGCCGGCTTCTCCTCCTCTCCCTCCTGACAGCATTCAGGACCAGTTAATGCCACGCCACCTGTCACTCTTTCTGCTTCCTGGAGCGAGGCCCCCCCCTCTTTCTTGGCAGCGCTGCCAGCTTCCCTTCTCTCCTCTCCCACCAGCTGGAAAGGAGCCAGTATATATGCAATTTACCTGACCCTACCTTTTCTGAATGAACACAGTAAGAAATCAGTATTGTGTTCATTCATAACTGATGCATAGTAAACTGTTTACCATGCTTGAGTTTGTGAATGAACAGTAAGCTGCTCAGCACAGAACGTTTCACCATTCATTTACTGTCCAGTGCAGCTGAGGCTGGAGAGAAAGGGGCTGGGGAATCTGTCCTCAGTCCTATACTCAAAAGTTAGTCTGTTCAGACCCCTAATATTTTCACCAAATTCCCCCAACAGGGCTCATAAAAATAAAATAAAACTACTGCCACCGTCAACTTTTAAAAAGGTAGGCAAAGTTTATATTTTTACAGTGACATTTGTTATTATATTTTTCCTTACAATTTAGATAGACCTTGAAGAAGAAAGAAAAGGGGTGCCAATTTCTAGTGATCTTTGTTCGCTTTCATGTTGTTCAGCTAGAACTCTGCCTCTCAAAAGGTTGCCTACCTCTGATGTACACCCATATTCAGCCTGCTCCAGTCACGTGATCCAAGTCAGCAGGAGCCGCACAGGAGAAGAGCGCTCAACAATGGCTGGGAATTCCAGTTGCAGTGAGGTCACCTATAGGCTCCCATGGTCCATCCATTGCTGGAACTCAGGCTTATCCCCTGCGACCACCGCTGGCTGACACCAGGAAGTACAATACCAGTTTACAGCCAGCTCCCATCTGGTCATGTTGAGTATATGCATCTTTCTAATACAGATTAGTCAGCATAGGTGTTGGGGGGGGGGGGCTTTTTAAGGCTAGGTTCACATCTAAGCATTTCCTACATGCTGCGTTTGCGCTCACAGCAGCCCATTCACCTCTAGGGTCTAGGAGGGGAACCCCCCCCAGTGGTGTAAGCAATTGTTTGGGGGGGGGGGGGTATTCACATGGCCTTGTCATATCAATTTTTTGCTGCTGTGCATGTACCCAGGTCTCCCTTGCTAGTGCACAGGCTGCCAGTCAAAAGCACATTTCCATGCACAGCGACAATACAGGCTCGGTCAAGGGGGTGGCTTTTTAGAATTTATTGCTAAGCATCTTGGAACAGGAGGGGGATCAGGATACTCCAAATGATAACAAAAATAACAGGAGTTTAGCTTCTCACTAATTTAATCAGTTAATCAGTATGTGTTTATCAAAGATGAGCTATGATCGAAGGACATGACAGCCAAGGCACCAAATTCATGACATGGGTAGAATAACCATCCAGTCTGTAGGGTTCCAGGAAGACACTACCTCAACTTTTAAGAGCCTCCCTTATCCCTCTACATCTCTGCATTAGATAATACCATTCACTGCCATTATAAACTGGGTGTTGTGCCAGCTACCTAACTGGGCCTGTATGCTTGTGTTACTGATCTGTGTTTGGTGGAAGTTAATTAGATGAATCATAAGCAACAGTGGGGGTTCCATTATATGCATTGGTGTGGTATTAACACTTCCCCACTCCTTGCTTTCATCAGTGAAATCTTTTTAGCTACCGACAGTTTAACAATCTGACCATCACACATGTGACCTGCTGAGACCCAGGATGATACTCTTATCTTGGTGTTCACCTGGAATCATTTGTCAAGGTTAATGCTAGCCATACACTAAGAGTTTCAACTAGTTGCTGAAGAACCTACCAAAATCCACAACGTGGATGGCTCTGTTGGCTCTTCCTGCCCCTCATCCTTCAACTGAAAAACAAAGCCAGGCAGAAAATTGTTGGCCAATCAGATGCAGCCACTGTTTGGGTATAAGGACAGCTGCATGTGGTGGCTGTTAGTATACGGTACGATAGCCTAGCATGGCGGACTCGTCCATCCATGCTGTTGGCATTGAAGAAGGAATCTGCTACATGTTTTTCATTCAGCTTGCAGGCTGAACAAAAAAAAAAAAAAAAAAAATTCTGTACAGCAAATTTAAAGTACAACTAAAGGCAAAACTTTTTTATTCAGTTTTGGATAGAGTGGCGAGGGATTAGAACATCTAGGTTTTTATCGCTGTCTGTGCCCCCGTTAAAAAGGGATTCACCCTCTCTATGTGTCCCGTTTACAATGATCATTGAAAGTAGGAAAAAAATGATGTCCCCAGAAAAGTATCAGAGGGGAAATCTTCCAATGGGGATACTGGTTCTGGGGACCTCGGGGTCCCCAAGGAATTTCCTAAATTTGCAGGGATTTCCTCACTTCCGGTTTAGCTATGGGACTGGAAGTGAAGGGAAATCTCGCCAATGGGATACTGAAAAAAAAAAAAAATCTGACAGTGGTTTTAATCCTCCCTTGCTCCATCTAAAATTAATGTTTTGCCTCTAGTTCTACTTTAACATGTATTTCAGGCTGGCTACAGGCATAAACACAATGCTTGTATGTCTGTCTGTGACCGTTTGCTAGGGAGGGATTGGCCATCTCTCAATTTCCCTGAGATAAGCCAACATTAAACTGGAAAAAGTGTTGTAGCCCATCTGGAGACCCAGTAGTGGACACTCTGCAGGTGCTCACAGAGATGAAGTGGTCACCCAATCTAGCTAAAAGGGACCAGATTAGCAGACTATGAGTAGAAGTATAGGCACTATTGGGACATGTAGATGGGTCAATGTGGCATTCCTTAATGCGTATTCAGCTTGCATTTGTGACAAATCTGAGCCACCATTGAGATTCTGATTTTCCTCAGAGGTGCTTCAGATTTATTGCTAAACTGCATGAAGCTGCTTGAAGCATTTCTTGGTTTTCTGAGTAAATGAGGTTTAATGCCAGCAATGTCCCAGTGTAAAAAGGCTTTTGATTTTAGGCTCTCCTATAAGCCATAAGCCTATGTGAGTGGAAGGGATCTATGCTGTCTATGCTTAAATATGGTAGTTCAAAAAACACACCCCTTAGATCAGTGGTCATCAACCCTGTCCTCAGGGCCAAATAACAGGCCAGGTTTTATGTATTACCCTGGGGAGATGCAGACTAGAATACTGCAATCACTGATCAGCAAATTATATCACCTGTGATGTATTTCAGTTATTTTGCAAACCTGGCCTGTTAGTGGGCCCTGAGGAAAGGGTTGGTGACCACTGCCTTAGAGCATTGGTTCTCAACACCTGTCCTCAGGACCCACCAACAGGCCAGATTTGCAAGATAACTGAAATAGATCACAGGTGATCTCATTTGCTGCACAGTGTCTTGTCTGCATCTCCCCAAGGTAATACTTATAATCTGGCCTGTTAGTGGGTCCTGAGGACAGGAGTTGCCTTAGAGGAAAAAAAAAAAAAAATTAAAATGACTTCTTTGAACCTACGATTTTGGTCTCTGATCCCAATGGGGGTTTAATAGTCCAGTTTCAATGAAGAAAGCCGAAAGCAAGCGTGAGACCCCCTTTAGAGGCAACAGCAGGTGGGCAAGAATAAAAACACAGGAGCGGACGGGTCCCTGCTTAAGTTCTAGACAGACATAGCTAGTAAAAGTAAACATATCAGTAATTTTACAAATCTGCAAGAATTCTTGACAATTCTTAATATACAAAAACAGCAAATAACAAAAAAAATAAAAAAAAAATAAAAAAAGTCCTCGACCTCCAGCCCATTGACGTTGCCTAGGAAGAAAACTCCTGTCCCCCATTGGTCAGACTACGTTGTTATTTTAAAGCAAGTCATAACAAGAGGCTGAAGGGGGGGCTGCTCCTGCTCACATTTGTGACCACCACCAAGTACTGTGCTGGTACCAGAATTTACATGATTGTCTCATCTCTGATCCACCATCTTAGTTTAGGTAGATGCAGACCCTGGCTACATCTGAACAAGAATGATTCCATCCTTCTGATCATAAAGCACACAAAAAGGTATATCGCCAGGCAGATTACCATGATCGAGAGGTAATAAATACCTAAGTGTTACATTAGCATGCATGCACTTGAAAAACAATATATATCTATCTGATGCTAGGTCCACTAAAGAAACCTGGTTGTTATAAAGGAACGGCTGAATAAATTATGAATTGGAGATGCAGCGTGGAGGGCAGGTCTCATTTTGAAAGTTACAAGGAAATCAATCAGCTTCCCATTATCTGCTTTTCTCCTTGAATGTGCATTAAAAAGTCATAAAACATTCAGGCCCAGTGCAATTTCGTCTTTGATCATCGCTAAGCCAACCGTTCTTTCCAGAAAAGGGAACATTTATTTTCATCCAAGTCCCACCATTCCCAAAATAAGCCACCAATCTTCCCAAAGCACAAAGGCTCATCTGCGTTTGTGATAATTTACCCATTAAATACAGCAGTATTCGCTCCCCCAGTGTAAAGAAGCTCATTACAAACATCTATAGAGTGTAGTCATACAGTTTCCTATGACACAAAACAATAAAGAAGCCACTTACTGTTCCACTGCTGCTTAATGACAGATGACCCATCTGCTGGGATAGAGGGCTCATCATCGATGTAGGCTGTAGTGACATGGTATGGTCCATGGAGGGAGTCAAGACAGCTCCCTAAACAAGAAAATAATGGTCAGATTAAACCACTATCCACTCTTACACTTATTACAATTTATCAAAGCATTTATTAAAGCACATTCAATAAAAGGAAACGCTTTAGGGATTTACAGAAGTGTTTTTTTGTACCATTTCCCTACCATGACCCTACCAAAGGGGGAGCTGGTTTACTTTTAAGCTTGAGCTACTGAGAGCTGTAAAATATCAGGCTTTTTGTAACAGGAGGCAAGAAAATAACATGTAAAACATGGAAAAAGGAGGCTAAAGCACTGATTGCTAGATCCACGAATACCAAAATTCATATGCTATTGTTCATATTTACCCAACTAGAAAAAAAAAGAAAAAAAAAATAATAATAAATTTCAGCCCTAAAATAAATTTACCAAATATAAAAACTACTACTATATACACACACACACACACAAGTTTTTTTTTCATGAATTTGGTGCTGTAACTTTCCATTAGAAACAGGGAATGAGGCCAAAATGACTTGTATCATCCATGATGGTTTCTGCTTAAGATTCTCACTGTCTCCTGCCTCCATGATCTGCTATGGTTGCATTTATTAAGGGAAAGAGTGGTGTGCATCAATGTAGCATAGAGTGATTTACTACAGTCACCTGGGTGTCAATGCTCACACCTGTGCATACATTATGTGCATTGCCCGTGGTAGCATGTTACTCACGCTCTGTGTGTACATGTTTTGGGGATGTTCCAATTCCTTTATAGCGGGCCCTCAAAACACAGGAATACATCAAAAATGCACATGGCCTTAAAGTGACACTAAACCATATCCTTAATCTCTAAAAAAAAAAAAAAATAGCATTTTACATAAAATATTCCATTCCTCCATTTTATGGTACTGGAATAGTTTTTTGCATGAAAATTGTTTCTGCCTTTTTTGCTTCCCCTTGTAACATCCACTGAATTGCTGAACTCCGGTTTGAAACCGGCAGTGCACATTAAGCTGGCCATACCATACATAGATTGAAATTTGCCCGGTTCAGCAGGAACTAGCTGAATTTTGATCCATGTATGGCTGTTCCCATTCATGAGAAGTTTATTGATAGATTGTTGAACCAGTTTGTTGGAAATTTTTGTTTTGATCAGCAGTACTCCTAGTCTGACAGTAAGGGAGTTCCACTTTCAGAATACATTAACACAGCGGAGAGGATGCCTGCATCCCGTATGTGTGAATATTGGTTCAGTCTTTTTCTTTAAGCCAGCTTGCTAAGTGAAACAACTGATCATGTATGGCCAGCTCTAGTTGTAGTCACGTATACGGCTCTATGCACATTGAAACCCATAGTCCTTCTTGGGAGTGAGCAAGAGAAGGTGCCTGAACTGTATCTATGTATGTATGTCCTGTATGTTCCTACATACAGTGGGGCCAAGGAAAAGGAAGATCAAACCTCTAACAGGAAGTCAGATCACATCCCAAAAAAAATAAAAAAATAAAAATAATTGGAGATTTGGATGAGGCAGAGCAATAGCAGGGAGGATTTGAGTGAATACTCAAATAGCATTCTTTTGTACACCAAAGTTTAATGTCATTTTAGGGTCACAAGTCCCTTTAAAGCTTTACTTTTTATATGAACTGGGACGACTTGTCGATGTCCGAGAGGTTTATTATATGCATCATATATCCAATAGGCGTTACATTGGCTACATATGAATTGCAAAGTTTCTTATTAGTTTATTTTTTTTTTCTAGCGATGCACTGACTTTTTATCTGTAGTATAATCAACCTTAATGAGATATTCCAGTTTAGAAAAAAAATTACAATGGGAAAAAAATAAAAATAAAATGGAAATCTTAGGGTATGTAAACCCTAAAGCTGAACTTCTCATATCTGCTCCCTTTTGGTCTGTTAAATAAACCATTGAAGGGGTTTGGTTACATCGGTTTAACCACTTGACCACTGGGCAGTTAAACCCCCTTCCTAACCAGACCAATTTTCAGCTTTCGGTGCTCACACTTTGAATGACAATTACTCAGTCATGCAACACTGTACCCAAATGAATTTTGTGTCCTTTTTTTCACACAAATACAGCTTTCTTTTGGTGGTATTTAATCACCGCTGGGTTTTTTTATTTTTAACGCTATAAATCAAAAAATACTGAAAATTCGGTAAAAAAAAAAATAAATAAAAATTTTTATTTTATTATTTATTTTCTATTAAAAATTATTGCAGAGTATTGGCAGAGTATTACAGTGTTGCACAGTGGTGGCAGAGCATTGCACAGTGGTGGCAGAGCATTGACCAGCGCTGTGGGCACTACACATCCAGCCCACAGCGCTGGTCCCGTCTCTCCCCCTCTCTGCTTCTCTCCTCTCTGTACCGATCGGCGGGGGAGGGGGCGCGCGGGAGCAAGTTTCTGGGAGGACGTCCACTCAGAACTTGCCGACCGCGCTGTAGACGTCTTTCGACTATAGCGCGGTCGGCATGTGGTTAATGATTATAAAAAAATGATTGTTGTAATGTTACTGCATGTATATCTGTGTCAGTAGACAATCGTGTGACTATATTGTCCAACTGTAAATTTGCAGTATGACTATGCAACTTTTGTACGGCTTCCTACTTAAAAATTCTCCAATGAACGATTAAAGAATAAAACAGCTGTTGATCTTGCAAGCTTATAGTGTTCCCAGCTATCTGAGGGATAGAGAGACATGTTCCTTCTAGGTCATGGAGTATAGAAAGGGGCGAGGTCCAGTATTTGGCGGGCCAAGGAGGCCCGGGTCAGTGCGCAGTGGGCCAAGGAGGCCCGAATGAGAAACTGAAAAAAAAAAATCACTGATTGCTAGAACCACAATTTGTATCCTGTGCTTCATGCATCAGCCATACTGATGCAATGTGGGGGAAGCCCAGACAAAAAAAAATTCAGATTTACACTCCCCACCTCAGACACCAAGATACAATTTTACCAGCTGAACTCCTGGCAAGCGAAATAAATGTATTTTTACATGCCGCTAATAACTTCTGAAATGTACCTTCATCTTAGCTGCCTCATATACAGCACTTGCAATAAGAGGAGTCAAATTATTTCTTTTCTCTTTTGGCTAGCATAGGGTAGGGTTAAAACCTATGCCAGTTTTGCCATGTCCCATTGGGGAGATTTTCCTTCACTTGTTGTGCCATAGACAGGAAAGTAAGGATAAAAGGTCTTTCTAAATTGTGGTCGCCAGAAGTATCCCCATTTATCGAGTTCCCCTCCATTCCTTTTCTGGTGAGAATTCAAAATTAAAAAATGTTCTCACTTTCAGTGACATGGTCACCAGGACAAATATAAAGAAAGACTGCTCCTAATTGGGGACACATACAGCCATAAAAGCCTGACAGGGGCCCCTTAAAGTGGACCTTCATGTTTTGCCCTGCTTTCCCCCTTTCTTACAAAATTAACTTTTTTTTTTTTACAATTTGTGTTGCAAAGCAGCACTTCTGCGTTTCTCACCTAGATGAGAATTTCTCCCAGCCCAGTACTGAGATTTGCCACAGGGCGCAAGTCCAAAGAGAGCCTTGCGGCACATCTGGACATGTGCCGTTTCCATGTCCATCTGCTTATGCGCTGGGTTTCTGCTGTGCTACCAGGAAGTCAGACACCTTCCCTGTTTTTGTGCATGCGTGGAAAATTACCTGCACATGAGCAGATGTGCCGATGGCCACTGCCAGGACGAGCCCATGTGCACATCTGCGCCTGTGCCATAATGGTGGCGCCTGGGAGGGGGGGGGGCAGAGACAGCTGGGAAGTTCAGATTTAAAACTATAAAAAAAAAAGCCTGTAGATGCACTTTAACACTGTAAACACGCTTACAGGAGGGCACAGAACATGGGTGTTCTGATGCTACTTGATTGTCACCTTGTCCTTCCATTTGTGATTTTGAAAATCTCATTAGATAAAATGTTCTCTTTTCCTCACAGCTTTTGCTGCAGTTCTGCTTTAAATGAATGAAATTCTGTTGCATGTTCCTGGCTGTTTTGTAAGATAATAAATACTGTATGGCGCTACAAAAGAAGACAAAAGAAACGTGCATCTCCCTATGTAGCGTTCGTTTGAGAAGCTTGTTACATGAAACATTCATAGGCCCTTTCAAACATAACGAACATGTGACAATTGGGAAACAGGGCCGCAGGCTCGCGCTGTGTTCTCAAAGACTTTCCTGCTAGAAGGAAATTGACGAAAGCGCGGTTTGTGGTTACTGAAGCAAAGCGAAAGATACAGAGATTGAGCTTGATAAGGGACTATCTTCGTATTTTTATGGGGAAATTACTTTACGAATAAAATGTGAAAATTACAGGAACCCGGCCTACACTTGACGTCAATAGCCCCTTCAAATATAGGCCTGAATCTTGAAATGTAGACAATGTGCGATATGCAGTGTCCATAGCAGTCGGCCAGTCAACCAACAAATGACCGAATGTTTTTCATTCATACAGAATAGAGTGAATCTTAAAAAAAAAATAAAAAAAAAAAGTATTATGGCCACTAGTAGAGACAATAGAAAATATCTTACAGTAGAACTAAAGGCAGAACTTATTTTGGTAGTAGCAAGGGGGAAAGGGGTGGGGGGTTTATAACCCGTCCGTTTTGTTTTTGTGCAATTTGTGTCCCAATAGAGAGATTTCCCTTCACTTCCTGCCTCATAGCCAAACCAGGAAGTAAGAAAATCTCTCCAAAGCGAGGGAATCCCTGGTTAAAACGATAAAGAACAGGGTCTCTACTTCTGCTCTGGTGACCCTAAATTCTTTCACTTTTAGCGATAATGGCAAACTGGACAGCTAGAAATGGCCAATCTCCTGGGCAGAAAGCAATAAAAACCCCTTCCCACGCTTCCAAAACAAAAAAATATATATACTAAAAGAAAAAAAAAAAAGTTTTTCCTCTAGTTACTAAGATAGTCTGTTCCATCTAGTGGCCAGAATGTGGAATTTTCCTGATTCTGAAGATAATTCAACCTAGAGAGAAAATTGGCTAATACCATTCTTTTTTGCCCCCCCCCCCCCCCCCATTCACACAAAACAAATGTACATGTAGTTTCACAGGGTAAATTGCCCTACAATGTTTTTAAAAAAAATAAAAACACATCCCATAGTGTCCCATAGTGTAAACCTTCAACATACCCAGTGAAGTGACTAGCCTCAGATGATGCACAGAGATTTAAGTGGTTTCAAAGGTTCAGCAAAAAAAAAAATAATACTAAACCTGCTCTGTGCAGTGGTTTTGCATAGAGCAGCACCTTCTTCTCAGGTCCCACCACCAGCACTCCTGGCTCCTCCCCCTTACCCAGTGCCCCCAATAACAAGCTGCTAGCTATGGGGGCACTTGTATGTGCTTGATCCCGAGCCCTGCTCTATGAATCCATAGGACACAGAGCCGTGGCTCAACCCTGCTCCCCTGCTATCTTGTCATTGGCTCACTGCCTCTTACTGACAGCAGTGGGAGCCACTGCTGTCTCAGCCAATGAGGAGAGAGAGTCCCGGGACATTCAAGGCTCTCATGAACATGGCTGGATTGAGAGGGAGCTCAGGTTAATGTTGGGGAGGGCATGGAAGGTTTTTTACCTTCATGCAAAAAGGTAGAACACCTTCAGCCTTTACAGCCACTTCAAACATATCCTCCTACCATAAAGGTGTACTCCTACCATTTATCTGCAGCAATCACTCCTCTACGAAGTAGAACATTTAGAAAGCATTTCTCCAGAAGGCAGGGGGTGGGGATCTGATGTCAAACAGTGCACAACAAAGAGCTTAGTGTAATCTGAGATCTGAATGGAGGGAAAAGGACACACCCACTTCTATACCATCTCATAAGGAAACATGCTAAGCTGAGGATGTCAACTACAGGCTGCGTTTTAGAGGGGGCAGAGCCGTGTCCCAGGACTGTCTAGTGTTGGCACATAGGCTGTCATGTAGAGAATAGATGTAAGAGAGTAGACAGCAATCACAACAGGTGCTTTGGATTGAGATTATACACTATAGAAGGCTTAAAAATGTAAGTGGAACTTCCGCTTACAAGTCTCCTCCCCCCCACTCCGGTGCCACATTTGGCACCTTTCAGGGAGAGGGGGAATGTGTACCTGTTTGACAGGTCCCCCTTTCCCACTTCCGGAAACGGCTTAGTCCCTCTTCCTCTCAGCCCCCTTCCTCCAGAACGCCAATTAAGAAAAGCCCAGTAAACTCTGCGCATGCGCAGTAGGGGATTGGCTGTGAAGCCCAAAAGGCTTCACTGCCGGTTTTCCTTTCCAGGAATGGCAGCAGCAGAACCCTAAAGCCGATGTAAAAATTGGCTGGGGTGCGGACATCATGGGAATCCTGGACAGGTAAGTGTCCTAATATTAAAAGTCAGCAGCTACAGTATTTGTAGCTGCTGACTTCATTTTTCGTGTGTGTGGGGGGAGGGACGGACACCCCTTTATGGAGATTTACATCCACTTTAAGGAGTGCTTACTGGTATCTGGAGTCATAGGGTGCCATTGTAGGTTGTGCACCCTTCTATAATGTCTGGTTGACAGTGTGGGACAAGATGTAATGTAGGCTTCTATAGGAAGGACACTACACCTACTCTGTTCCCTACTTTTACACTAAAGCAGCTGACTGGGGTTCAAAGGCCATGCAGTGCATTATGGTATATAAAAAAAATAAAAATAAATCCTCAGACATTTTAAAAATGGATGCCTACTCATTCAGTTCCTTATTGGTGTCCGCCATTCTGAGAACTTGTGGCCCCCAGCTTCTAGCGTAGGGACAGACGGGGTGAACGATGTTGAAGCCCCAAAGCAGAGGCCTCAATATTGAGTAAATGACAAGGCTTTAATGTTCCTCCAGTTTAAGGAGAATTCCTTTCAGACTGTTCAGCCCCAGCGAGCGGACATAACAGATGTAAGAGCGGAGGGGGCCCCAAGGCTGAATGATTAAATACGCCGACACTGTTTACTCGGGGAAGGTGTGTTAACAATTACAAAAAGAGAGCAGCCGCACATAATGCAGTCTGAGCATAATAAGTAACTCACAATAGGTTTCATAATCCAAGAATCGCTCTGCAAACTGCTTTTATATGGGGAGTGGGATTTTATGGCGCAAGTCATACTTTAAGAAAAATGAAGGCATATTTGCAGTGTGCAAATATTGGAGTCATTATTGCAGAAAGTTTGACGTTTGAGTAATGCCCTTTATTGGCTACCTTTAGTTGTTAATGATGGAAGCTCATAAAGTTATGGCACGTGTATAGCAAGTATTTTTATTTGGCATCACTTGACAAAGATTTTGGTCTCTTGCACGCACAAGAGCGTATAATGTAAATTGTGGGCGTATTTCCATGTCTAGAATACATAGCTGCAATAGAAACCAACGGCTGCATGCATTTTTTGTCGCAACTTGCGTACATGAAGTCCTACAACCATAGACACAGAACGTGCCCAGAGTTGTACACACATACGCAGGATTACGCCAATAGCCCCATAAACTTGTATACAGCTGCATACAGCTTTCATTCATTACTTAAGTCTGCAGTACATGGAAACTGTATCTTGGGAAACACACCTGCAATTTATGTGATAGAGCCCCACACATCTGTGTGCGAGGCCTTAAAGTGGTAGTAAAGCCTTTTTTTTTTTTAAACTTGAACCAATGGGCAAGACTATAATAAGGCTCACCTGTAGGTACAGTGAATATCTTATAAACTTGCACTGTTTAGAGGATACTCTCACTGCATGCAGCCGGTAATGTCTGCGGCACATGCGATCTGAAGGAATGGCACGGGTATCGCTCAATGTCACGGCTCCCGATGCAGTGACGTCATCGTGGGCTCGGAGCGATGCATACTAGCACATTATGCTATTGCCTTGCAGTTTTTTTTTTTTAAAGGATGGGGTTTACTTGCTTTACTTTAAAGTGGTTGTAAACCCTTAGGCCCCTTTCACACCCAAGCGTTTTTTTAGTCGCTACAGGGCTAAAAATAGTGCCTGTAATGCGCCTGAAAAAAGCGGGTCCTGTAACTCCAGTGTGAAAGCCGGAGGGCTTTCACACTGGAGCGGTGCGCTAGCAGGACGGTAAAAAAAGTCCTGCTAGCAGCATCTTTGGAGCGGTGAAGGAGCGATGTATTCACCGCTCCTACCCATTGAAATCAATGGGACACCGCGGGGATACCAGCGGCGCTTTGCGGGGGGTTTTAACCCTTTTTAGGCCGCTAGCGGGGGTTAAAACCACCCCGCTAGCGGCCGTATACCGCGGCTAAAACTACGGTAAAGCAGCGCTAAATAAAGTGTTGCTTTACCGCCACCGCCCCCACTGTGAAACCGGCCTTACATTTACCCAGCGAAGTGACGGACCTCAGATGATACACAGATGAAACAAATCCTCCTATGCAAGTTGTACCTGTTTATCTGCTGTTTTCTCTCCTCTACAGCCGCTCAGACTTTATAAAGCTTGTCTAGGCTTTCAGAAAACAGGAGTGGAGAGCTGAAATTACACTCTGCAGAGCTCAGAGCCGATTGGAGGGAAGGGACACACCACCCCTTCACACAGCACACAGGAACAGGAGCTGAGGCTGTCATTTAGCTGGAGGTCCCTCCCCTGTCACCTTTTTTCTCTTGGTGTCAGGAGAACATGTCAGAAGTTTTTCATGCTGCTAGCAGAGGTACAAAGCAGCACACAGAAATTACACTTAGTGCTCTGGATTGAGACAAGTACACGCTATAGAGGGATATGCTTTGGTTTACAACCACTTTAAATCCTATCTCCAGGTTTCTAGTGAATTTTCATAGTTTGGACCAAACAAACTATTTGCTTCACTAGCAGCAGCACCCACTGCTGTATAAATATTATGCAACATCAGCTACATTATCAATGAACATGGGGCTTCCTTCGATTTGCTAAGGTCGAGAGGTGGGCAGATGAGGTCATAATCTCATCTTCAGCCAATCAGAAAAAGCATTGTATTCGTATGAAACAAGGCTTCCTGCGAATGGCTGAGCAGCACTCAGCCCGACCTGATTTTGGTCTGGGAACAGAACGAGGAAGTTCCCACCCCACTTCTGGAACACCACACCGTATACTGTATGTAGCTGATGACAGCACTCCCAGTGGGCACATCTGTTAGTGAAGCAAAAATGTAATTGGGAACAACTTGGTCCAAACTAATTAATTATTTAGTCACAAGAAACCTGTAGCTCAGCTTTAAAGCGTGATAACTTTAGTATATGACTAGTGAATGAACATTGCGTCACAATCCTCATGTAAGCTCTAAAAAAACAATTTGTAACAAAAAAAAAAAAAGTATATTCTCTCTCTATCTATCCATACATGCAGCACAGTGGTGTAGTGGATAGCACCTAGTAGCAAAAAGGTTTGAATCCTGACCACTACACCATCTGTCTGGAGTTTTGCATGTTCTCCCTGTGGCGTAAGGCATAATGACAGGTTAATTGGATCCTGTCTAAATTGTATGTATGAATGTGTGTTAGGGACCTTAGGTTGTACGCTCCTTGAGGGTAGGGACTGATGTGAATGTACAATATGTAAAGCGCTGCGTAAATTGACAGCGCTATACAAGTACCTGTCATTATATATATATATATATATATATATATATATAAAATACATAATACATATACACAGACAATTTTCTTCAGTTATTATCTCTGTAGAGTCAGTGTAGGTTTGGGTAAGGTTAGATAAGGGTCAGGATGTGGGTTAAAATAGTTAAAGCGTCACACAAGGAGCATTTTAAGAAATTGCTGTCAATTGGCAACAGGCATGTAACCACATACCACAGGAAGAAGAAAAAAAAAAAATCTAACATTGCAACACTTTTGTTATTTTCATTTAAAAAAAGTCCCACCATGCACGCAGGGACGTCTGCATTAAGAATGAAGTCAGTCTACAGATTTAAAAAAGTAGTTCTGTGAAAAAAAAAAAAAAAAGTTTTCGTATACCATTTAACATTTCCTGATTTAAAAGCTATGAGTGACACAGTGTAGTACACTTATGTGGCCTGTAGGTGTCACTGTTTACGGGCCCATTTAGTACTTACAGCATGCTGCATGATGTAGGGTTGTGGCTGCATCCAGGATGGACTTGGCACCTGAAAAAAAAAATAAAAAATACGCAAGTTAGAGAAACAGATTGCTTCTTGTTTATTGTCAAGACGTAACTGTTTAGATCATCTAAATGCCAGCATGGTTCAAATTACTTGTTATACCGGGTGACACAGGGGCTGTCTTTATGGAAACACCCTGTACTTTTGCAAACACTGATGCCTTGATTTGTTACAGGTTGTGTTATAGTTTCACATCTGCAGCACGCATTTGCACAGCTAGCTGTACAAAACAGAAATAAAAACGTTCCTAGAACCTAGGTCATCATCCACAACATCTGGGGTCTAAAGCACAGCCAATGTAAGTAGCATCAAATAAAAAGCTAAAAAAATATCACGCACACAGTATATATGAAAAAATTAAATTTATATTTATATATATATATATATATATATATATATATATATATATATATATATATATATATATATATATATATATATATGTATGTATGTATGTATGTATGTATGTATGTATATACACACACACACACACACACACACACACAAACACACACACACAAACACACACACACACAAACACACACGCAAAATATAAATGTATATACAAAATATAAATAATAAATGATTTACTGGCCCGAGACTTGTAAATACAAAGTATTCCATCAATAGCTGTCACAGCAATCTAACAGTTTATTTTGCCCATAGTTTAATTTCAAATTGTAATGGCTGAAAGAGCAAACATTTGGAGCTAGCGGATACATTCAATAAAACAAAAAAGGTATTTGCAAAGCGCAGCTACCAACAGCAGCCAATCAGAAATCACTGATCTAATTATCCAGCAAAATAAAAAGCGATTGTTGTAGGTTGCTCGGCTTTTCATGCCATCATTGTCCTTTGCACTAAACAAGCTTGTATGTCACTCAGTGCTGGCCGCAGGCAAAATCCAAGTCTCGTGCAAATTGAATTCGACTGGACTCCGGGAGAGCACCACTGACCACATCAACGTCTGAAAAATACATATTACTGGTGGTCTGTGGCTAGTTTTTGGATGCACATTAGAATTCTCCTCCAGCATACCCGAAATACTATGGAAGTTTTTAATTTAAAACCAAAATTGCCATTGTTTAGAGGCAAAATGTTCAGGCTGGGATTGACCACGCAAGTTTCAGGCCAAGTTTTGTGGTTAAGAGCACTACCCAGTATTCACATTCCAACAAAGCTCACAGAATAATGAGCTGGCCCATTCTAAGGACTGGTATGCTATGGCCATGAATCATGTTATTGTACTCCATTTTAAATTCCCTAAAGTGACTCTTTCATTTGTCCTTGCACAGCAAAGTACAAGAGTCACTTAAAGTGTTACTAAACCCAGGACCCTTCATT
Source organism: Lithobates sylvaticus (assembly GCA_028564925.1). Classification (NCBI taxonomy): domain Eukaryota; kingdom Metazoa; phylum Chordata; class Amphibia; order Anura; family Ranidae; genus Lithobates; species Lithobates sylvaticus. Next base: position 55,099,184 of record CM053031.1, on the reverse strand, counting down.
CATTATATCTGGTCTCCCACAGTACACAGAACATGGAAATGCAATTATTTTAGTAAATATAAACTGCTAAATACCTTTTCTCATCAGCAGTATATAGCAGTCTTGTGACTTCTATCAGTTCCTGGTTAAAGCTTGTAGGAGGAGTTTTCATACTGCACTGAGCTGTCCTATCATGATCCAGGACCCTTTGCCCTCTGCCTGGACAGTGTTGATTGGCCCTGTGCTGATCGCATACACTCCTCCCACGAAAAAATAAATAAAAAATCTAGCAATACACACCAAACTGAGCATGTGCAGCCCCACTCCAGTAACTGTCTTATTTGGACCAGTTCTGGAGTCAGTGTAAAAAAAAAAAAGAAAAAAAAAAAAAAAGAGGAAGATCTGTGCATACAGGATCAAACAGCCCTTTTACACAATGTGGAGGATTAAGGTTCCACAGTGAGTATAAAAAGCATGCTTTACTGCATATACGGACTGATTTTACTGTTGTGGGTTTAGTAGGAAACAAAAATATGATAAATATAATAAAAATTAGATGGATACACACACACACACACGAGAAAAGGGTTAAACCCCTCCCGCTAAGGTAATTTACTGTCCAGGTCCCACAGGGGAGATTTACCTTAACATCCTGTCCCAGTGAGGAAACAGGAAACGAGAAGCAATCTCTCCAAAGTGAGTTAGATCTTAGACAGTTCTCATTAGAACATTTGCCCCCAATGAATCTACTCTCACCTATTGCTCTGATGACAATGCTAAAATTTGTGATTTCCCATCACCTGTTGTGGTGACAATGAACAGGGAGGTGAATTGCTCCCACAAGGTTCTGTTGGGCTGCTGGGACCAGGGAAGAAAAAACTGTCACGAGAGTGGGTCACATGCTCGTCCCTACCTGGAAGCGACCAATATTTTACTTTGCTCCTGGAGGAGCCAGGGAAGAAATGGAATTAATGGAAGGGGGGGGGGGGGGGGTTAAGTGACCCTTTTACTTTGGAAATAATAAAAAAAAAGCTCCAAGGAAAAGGGCTTGATCCTCGAAACGTGTCAGTATTCCACACTTATTTGCTGGTAGTGCTGGAGTGGTCTTCTAATTGTACATTCAGTCTCTAAGGATGTGATAGCCGATGCGCTCGCTTTGTTTAAATATCAAACATTTCCCCAATTAAAAGAGAGCTGCAAGGTCAGGGTTAATTCCATGACATCTTAAGAGCTGAACAGCATTAAAGGAGTTCTGCCTCATTCATACGGGTGTACTACACCATACACCCATCCTGTGCAAGGGCCGAGTTTGACCACAACTGGGATGCACAGGTATTTTTGCATCTCTGCAGGCAGTCCCCCATCATACATACCCGTGCAGACCCTCACAGGTGAACGTTGTAGTGCGCCCAAGTGAAAGCGACCCTAAAACTTCTCAGCTTGACATCTCATGCCCTTAACACTTTAGCTCTGACATGGTGTATATTTTATAATCCTTTTATTTTACGCTACCCTAAAGGGGGCATAGAGGTTCAAAAAAAAAAAAGGGCACAGAGTCTAACCTTTATGAAAGTTTTTGTACTTCATGTGTCCCTTCTGGTTGATTTACTATTCCTTTTGGGGACAGGAAGTGAGTAAAAATCTCCGAAACAGGAGATGGACAAAAAAAAAAAAAAATGTAAAAAAAAAAAAATATACGTTGACAAACCCAAAGCTTCTATCCTAAACTAAAAAAATAAATGAGACCCCTTTGTTATGGCTGTTATGGTGTTACAATTGACATGTCTGTACCTGAATACCCATTACCAGTGTCACAAATACACATACAGTTGACGGTAATTCAGTCCATCACCATCTACTGCAAAAACCTGCAAGCCTCAATCCAACTAAACTCAGACACATTAGAAAACTGAAAAACAAACAATTACACATTAGACAAAACAGGAACGGTTTAATGCGGAAAGTGCCGCTTTTTAAATCAAAGGAATTAGCATGATAACAGGCTCCTTCCTTCAGTCCCGTCATTTATGAAAGAGTACTTTTGTTTGAATAAACTGTAAAGCTCAATAATTATCCTTCCAGTTGGGTAGTTCTCAATATCTCGTCCACTCACCTGGTACGTTGAGACGGGAGATGCGATATAAGGGGTGATAGAAGTCTGTGTAATCATCCTGTTTGTGGCGATGCTATACGGCGGATAGAACCTGCAGAGGAGGAGAAACGCAACATATGAGTCTACTGCTGATGCACAGCTATTGCTTACAGACAGTGGTGGCAGCTATTTGGTGACCATTTCAGATACTGGTGAGAATGCAGTGTGGTACTCCTTTTAAATTAATAAAAAAAGCCAATGCGCCATAATACCCTAATGAAGAACAGAACCAAAGGTTTCAGTATTTTCAGAGCAGCATGGGAAAGTGAATAGAAGAATATTTAATCTTTTAATGTATTTACGGGTACTTGTATAGCGCTGTCAATTTACGCAGTATATATATATATATATATATATATATATATATATATATATATATAATGCAAACTCCAGGCAGGTAGTGTCATGGTTGGATTTGAACTGCTAAGTAGCTAGGCAGACAGACGTGCTAACCACTTGGCAAAGAATATGATTGGCAACTATGGGCCAGATCTGCTTTAAAACCATAAGCATTGAGTTAGTAGAGGAGCACTGAACTCAAAGAAGAATAAAACTTAAGTTTTATTATGTAGGCAGCCTTCTGTCAGCCGGGGTACCCCAATATGTCCCCAGAGTAGTCTGAAGAGTAGGAGAGAAATGAAAGCGACACAGGTAGGATATTAGACCAGTAGGTCTTTTTACTAAACCCAACAGGAGGTCACAACATCCAATGTGTTTCGGGGACTCTGCAATACCCCTTCATCAGAGATTTCATGCCGGCAATAAATAGTTACTGGACAACAAATTTGTGATGTGAAAAGATATGATTGTGTTCAATAGTAGCTGCCTGACTAGTGACCTGAACTAGCACCAATCTATCTTTTCACATCACAAACTGTTGTTCAGTAACCTTCATATTATTGTCAGCATCAAAGCTCTGACTGATGAAGGGGGACTGCTGCATTGGCCATTATTGTGACCTCCTATTGTGTTTAATAACATATTACTGGACTAATATCATACCTGCCGTGCTCTCATCCTACTCTTCAAACACTTTAAAAGATAAAGCCTTCAGTACCTGGGAGAGCTCACCTCTGCTCTTTTAGGCCACAGGATATTAATGACAAACAGACTCTTTCATGTACACATGTGCAAAGTGTTAGGGACATGCACTTTATACATTTAGGGAGACTGGTTTTGATTGTCCCAAAAAAAAAAAAATGCATCTAGGAGGAAGATCAGTAATGTAGTATTACAGGTTTTCATAAAACTGTAAAAAAAAAAAAAAAAAAATGCTTGTGGGGCAGATAAACAAATGGAGAACGTTATTGCTGGTTTTTCGGAAACACGTTCTTTGCCTGGTAAGGCATGAAACAGTGGGCTTCACATGTCAAAGTGCCACCTGAGACCCAACACTCCCTTAGAATAATTGTAGCTTTTACATGCAGGGGTGGTGTTGGTCATATTGGGGTTTTCAGTAACATAGAACTAATAAAACAGCGCAAGGACCAAAGCAAAGAGGAAAGTGTAGTACATACAGCAACCAACAATTCATCATGGTTCATCCGTCAGTAAAGTAAATTAGATTGTTTGCTATAGGTTTCTGTATGTTATGTTTTTCATCCTGCATTGATTATCGAGTATGGTCATATATGTGGGCTGGTGTGAAATTCTTTGGGCTTATCAACATCAAGGGTGTCTTCTTAATGGAGAACACCAAAGATTACAGCAGTTTATACACATTTGGAACTCGAGCCCCACAATGGTAGCAGAGTTGGCATCACATTACTACTCCAATGGCTGTGGTCGTGGGCCCGATTATAGTCTGTAGTTTCAGGTTATGCAAAACCTAGTTTTAACTTTGTTCTCATCTTGCCAAATATCAGGATTTTGTGAACCTTTCATACTTCTAAAGACTGCAATCTGCAAGCCTCATGTACAAGCATTGATATTTTAGGGTGTTGCCTACAACCAACAAATCAAATTATAGTTCCTATACAGGAGGCCCATACAGGAGGCCTTCTGAGATATTGGAGTTTCCTGGTTCCCAATAACATTGGTTCAGACCACAAAAAGCTGCACCCACTGTGTTCCAGGACAAAACAAACATGAATGAAAAGATCAGAGTTGGGAAAATCACCTTCTGACATACCCATTTTGAATAGCAGCAGTAGGGTCATAGGTCAATGTCATTCCAGCCTGTGAAGAGGAGAAAAATGTAATCAAAACTCTTGCATCTTTATTGATGTTCAATGAAAGCAATGGGTACAGGCATTTACATAACAAAATTATTGTTTAATTTATTAAGCAAGTAGATCTAACATCAGCCAAAACTTTGTAGCAAGAGATTATAGGACACCTGTCCTGCACTCTACTACCTGCAAGTGTACCTCAGTACTAAAGTCATAGGAAATACAGGGCCTAATGCAACCCTGATTTAAATACTCAACTTCAGTAGATCCCCCCCCTCCCGTGAAACAGTCTTGATAAGAGGGAGAGTGAATGCAACCTTTAAGGGTTCTCACACACATTCAGTTTACACAGTCCCATCTATCATATGGTACCTGGCAGAGCCCAATATGCAGATTTTCACACCATTTACCATCTATACGTGCTCAAAGTTTTGGTCCTCTTAGAATAAACTGCGCAGTGTCACCCCTTAATGTGAGACAAGGCTGTCAATGATTCACCCCCAGAGCTAGTGTCATCACAAAGCATGGACCCTGATCATTAGCTAACCAGCTGGAATGCTTTGGGAGGAAAGGTAAGCTGGAAGGTTTTTAAAAACTTTGGGGTATGCAGATGGTGGGGGTGCAAGCAGGTAACCTTAGACCAACAAGTCCGTTTGATATACGATCACCATAGATGGCTGTGGGTTGCAGATCTGAGGATGTACGATTATGATCATTCCCTATGCCATTCCTCCTGGTTACACCTATGGGCCTTGACATTGGACTCATGAATGGCATCATTTTTTTCGTCATTCTGTAATTGTTGGTTTACTCCATTTTCTTCCTCTGGTTTACATGCCTTCTCATGCATAAGAACAGTAATGGCAATATCGGAGCCAAGCTGCATAGCTGTGAAGAGTTCAGTGATGGATATGTGGGTGAATTTTAGATGGGGACGGAGGAGATTGACAAAGTTCCACACACCCGTGCTTTGGCTGCTCCAAGCCAAGAACTGCGTGTGTGCAAGTGTGTGCGAGTCATGTTTTTAAGCAAATCATTCATGCATCCCCCCCGAAATTGTATGGAAAGACTTACAAGTCTCACCTCCCCCTCTCTCGGCCAAGCTCTTCCATTCTGGACATATTTGTTCTGGGTCTGTCTCTTCTTTTGACCTCCATCGGCAAACTTGCACAGTAGAGCTTCTGTGGGAGCTGCAAAAGAATAGCAAAGGCATCAGCAAGTCACAGGAAAAAAAAAAAAACACTATACACCCCATCACCACTACTTCTATTAGATGAGAGGCACACTATTTTTAAGTTTAAGTTGAAGTAGCTATTTTGTGGTGAAAAACTATAGAAAGCAGTCCATGAATAGCTAGCAGCACATTTAAAAGGGCAATTAAATACATTAAACTAAAAGGTATTTTTTTAAAGATTTGGATAGACTAGTGGGGGGTTAAAACAACTTGCCAGGTTGTTATTGCTGTCTTTGATGCCATCAGGGAGATTGAATCTCTAAAATGGTTCTCATCACCAATGTCACCAGGAATGAGAGTGAGGCCGGCCATAGACTCTGCTTGGTTGCAGGAAAGAAAATGGCTTGATTCCCCCCCATCAGACAGTGGGGAATCCCTCCCACAGAGCCATTGTGTTCTCCCGGTGGGGGAAGCCATCCCCACCAGTGATTACTGCTGGCAGCTATAACAGCCACTAGCAATAATCACATGTAAAATCCAGCAAGCTGGTTGTACTCAAGTTGATCGATTCATCAACTTGGGTATATTTAGCCTGCCCATACATGGTTTGAATCTCGGCTGGTTACTGCAGAACCGGCAGAGAGTCGAACAGTCTATGACCAGCTTGAGGGTAAGCCTATAAATTTGAGTCATCACCAGAACAGAAATAGAAGGGACACTGATCCCATGACAACTGTTTAAGAGTGAATTTTCTTTAAATAGGAAAGATAATTTTGTACATATAAAATTTGTCCACACAACTGATTGTGGACAATTACCTCCATCAGTGGGCAGAGGTAAAGCTGGTCAACTAAAAAAGGACCTCTTCATTAAAGATTAATTTTCAGAAAAAAAACCTACATTGAATCGAACTGAATTGGTGAGAGTTGGCAACCCTACAGCAGTGCAATGCAGAAATCACATGTGTAGCAATGTTCTATGTATTACGTAAATTACTTGTAGTAACACCATAATCTAGAGACTATGAGTCAGCCAGTACAAGCCCTTTCTCACATGATTACAGCCATACACTCTCCTCCTGTCACCTCAAGAATTACTACAATCATAGTACATATATCTGTCATTCATTTCTAGTTATCCTAATGCATTCATGTTCATACAATACCCTTTAAATTACAAGTGATTTGTTCAGTAGTACAGCCCAGCTATGACAGATACCATACCAAACTAATAGAAGTTTCCAACATTTAAATGGCTAATAAATGTAGAGCTACATCAGCCTACACCTTGAGTGGTAATACATTATTCATTATGTGTCACTTAATGTTGTTCGAGAGAACAGGGAGTGGATGGGAGTCTTAGCAAAAAGAAGAAATTGTTTACTTCTATGTATTGCAGTGAATGGATCTGCCTTCCAGGAGAGTCCAACTAGAACGAAGAAACCATCACCAGAGCAATCCCTTATGGCTAACAAGCTATTGGCTAGCATGTGTATCAATAACTTGCCAGTGATAGACTCCAGCAGCTAGCAGTTCCCCCATCCTTGTATGTTGCATTATATTACCTGACCTCACAGCAAATGGCCTAGTGTTTGCTATGCATAGGGGTTGATTTACTAAAACTGGAGCGTGCAAAATCTGGTGCAACTTTGTATAGAAATCAGCTGCCAGGTTTTTTTTTTTTTTTTTCCCCCACCTCAAAGCTTAAAGTTGTAAAAGGCAGAAGGTTTTTTTTTTATCTTAATGCATTTTATGTAATAAGAAAAAAAAAAAAAACCTGTGAGCAGCAGCCTCTCCAACAACCCCCTAATTACTTACCTGAGCCCCATCACTCTCCAGCGATTTCCACGAATGTCTAAGCCATCCGGAACACCTCCTCCTGATTGGCTGAGACACAGCAGCAGCACCAATGGCTGCCACGGCTGTCAAAGTCAGTCAGCCAGCCAGCCAGCCAGCCAATCAGGGGGTGGGGCAGGTTGGGGGCTCAGTCTGAATGGACACTGGGAGCTATGACTCGGCTCCAGTGTCCCATAGGAAGCTGCTGACTGTGGGGGCGCTAGATAGGAGGGAGGGGCCAGGAGCAGCAAAGAGGGACCTGAGAAAAGGAGGATCTGGGCTGCTCTGTGCAAAACCAACTGCACAGAGGAAGAAAGTATAACAGGTTTGTTTTCTTTTTTTAAACAAGACTTTACAATCACTTTAACCAGTTAACAACCGGCCCATAGCCGAAAAAACGGCTACAGGGCGGTTGCTTAACTCTGGGAGGCCGTTAATTAACGGCCTCACAGAATTCTGCTCTTGCGCGCCCCCTGGTGCGCGCACTCGAGAGCATCCATGATCGCCGGGTCCAGAGGACCCGGCGGATCATGGATCACGGTAAACGGCCGCTCATCGCGGCCGTTTACCACGTGATCGCTCCGTCAAATGACGGAGTGATCACATGTAAGCAAACCGGCGTCATTTGATGACGCCGGTTCCTCTCTCCTCCTCTCTCTGTACCGATCGGTACAGTATGAGAGGAGAGGGGGAGGGATCGGTGGCAGCAGTGCTGTGGGCGGGATCTGTAGTGCCCACAGCCTGCTCTGCCACCACCGATCCATCCATCCATCCATGCTCAGCCATCCCTCCATACCCTGCAATACCCAGCAATAGCCTGCAGTGTATTGCTGGGTATTGCAGGGTATGGAGGGATGGCTGAGCATGGATGGATGGATTCTCTGCCAAATACCCCGCCATACCCCGCCATACCCCGCCATACCCCGCCATACCCCGCCATACTCCGCCATACCCCGCCATACCCCGCCATACCCCGCCATACCCCGCCATACCCCGCCATACCCAGCCATACCCCGCCCATACCCAGCCATACTCGGCCATACCCCGCCATACTCTGCCATACCCCGCCATGCTCTGCCATACCCCGCCATACTCTGCCATACCCGGCGATACTCTGCCATACCCGGCCATACTCTGCCATACCCCGCCATACTCTACCATACCCCGCCATACTCTGCCATACCCGGCCATACTCTACCATACCCGGCGATACTCTACCATACCCGGCGATACTCTACCATACCCGGCGATACTCTACCATACCCGGCGATACTCTACCATACCCGGCGATACTCTACCATACCCGGCGATACTCTACCATACCCGGCGATACTCTACCATACCCGGCGATACTCTACCATACCCGGCGATACTCTACCATACCCGGCGATACTCTACCATACCCGGCGATACTCTACCATACCCGGCGATACTCTACCATACCCGGCGATACTCTACCATACCCGGCGATACTCTACCATACCCGGCGATACTCTACCATACCCGGCGATACTCTACCATACCCGGCGATACTCTACCATACCCGGCGATACTCTACCATACCCGGCGATACTCTACCATACCCGGCGATACTCTACCATACCCGGCGATACTCTACCATACCCGGCGATACTCTACCATACCCGGCGATACTCTACCATACCCGGCGATACTCTACCATACCCGGCGATACTCTACCATACCCGGCGATACTCTACCATACCCGGCGATACTCTACCATACCCGGCGATACTCTACCATACCCGGCGATACTCTACCATACCCGGCGATACTCTACCATACCCGGCGATACTCTACCATACCCGGCGATACTCTACCATACCCGGCGATACTCTACCATACCCGGCGATACTCTACCATACCCGGCGATACTCTACCATACCCGGCGATACTCTACCATACCCGGCGATACTCTACCATACCCGGCGATACTCTACCATACCCGGCGATACTCTACCATACCCGGCGATACTCTACCATACCCGGCGATACTCTACCATACCCGGCGATACTCTACCATACCCGGCGATACTCTACCATACCCGGCGATACTCTACCATACCCGGCGATACTCTACCATACCCGGCGATACTCTACCATACCCTGCGATACTCTACCATACCCTGCGATACCCAACAATACCCTGCGATACCCGCTACGATCAAAGCCAGGATCGTTTTTTTTTTTTTTTTATTTCAGGCTTTCCAGCCTAGAGGTGAGATGTGGGGTCTTATTGACCCCATATCTCACTGTAAAGAGGACCTGTCATGCCATATTCCTATTACAAGGGATGTTTACATTCCTTGCAATAGGAATAAAAGTGATCAAAAAATTTTTTGGGGGGAAAAAAAGGGTCAAACTAAAATAAATAAAGTAAAATGAACAATAAAATATATATATATATATATATATTTTTAAAGCGTCCCTGTCCCCGTGTGCTCGCACGCAGAAGCGAACGCATACGTAAGTCCCGCCCACATATGAAAACGGTGTTCAAACCACACATGTGAGGTATCGCTGCGAACGTTAGAGCGAGAACAATAATTTTGGCCCTAGACTTCCTCTGTAACTCAAAACATGTAACCAGTAAACAAAATTAAAGCCTATGGGGATTAAGTAGCGAAGTTTGGCGCCATTTCACGAGTGTGTGCAATTTTGAAGCGTGACATGTTGGGTATCTATTTACTCGGCGTAACTTCATCTTTCACATTATGCAAAAACATTGGGCTAAATTTACAGTTTTGTTTTTTGTAAAGCACAAAACATTTTTTTTCCAAATAAAACACGTTCGAAAAATTGCTGCGCAAGTACCGTGCTAGATAAAAAGTTGCAACGACCGCCATTGTATTCTCTAGGGTCTTTGCTAAAAAAACAGATATAATATTTTAGGGTTCTATGTAATTTTCTAGCAAATAAATGATGATTTTTACATGTAGGAGAGAAATGTCAGAATTGTCCTGGGTGCTCCAGAACACCTGATGGTGCTCCCTGCATGTTGGGCCTCTGTATGTGGCCACGCTGTGTAAAAGTCTCACACATGTGGTATCGCCGTACTCAGGAGTAATAGCAGAATGTGTTTTGGGGTGTAATTTGTGGTATGCATATGCTGTGTGTGAGAAATAACCTGCTAATATGACAATTTTGTGGAAAAAAAAAAAAAAAAAAAAAAAAATCTTGATATTGCAAAGAATTGTGGGAAAAAATTACAACTTCAAAAAACTCACCATGCCTCTTTCCAAATACCTTGGAATGTCTTCTTTCCAAAAAGGGGTAATTTGGGGGGTATTTGTACTTTTCTGGCATGTTAGGGTCTCAAGAAATGAGATAGGCCGTCAGTACTTCAGGTGTGATCAATTTTCAGATATTGGCACCATAGCTTGTGGACTCTATAACTTTCACAAAGACCAAATAATATACCCCAATTTGTACTTATTTTTACCAAAGATATGTAGCAGTATAAATTTTGGCCAAAATTTATCAAGAAAAATTACAAATTTGCTAAATTTTATAACAAAAACGAAGAAAAAATTCATTTTTTTACTGAATTTTCAGTCATTTTTCTTTTATAGCGCAAAAAATAAAAAACCCAGAGGTGATTAAATACCACCAAAAGAAAGCTCTATTTGTGTGAAAAAAAGGACAAAAATTTCATATGGGTACAGTGTTGTATGAATGAGTAATTGTCATTCAAAGTGTGAGAGCACCGAAAGCTGAAAATTGGTCTGGTTATTAAGGGTGTTTAAGTGCCCAGTGGTCAAGTGGTTAATTGAACAAGCTGAAGTTAGAAGCAGATGCACCAGATTTTGCACTTTCCAGTTTTAGTACATCAACCCTATAGAGTGACTGTTGCTAGAAATATCACAGAAATGAACACACAGCTTTCCATGCAGCATAGACCAGCCTCTCTCAACCCTTTACCCCAGAGGAACCACAAATATTTTTTCAGATCTTGAGGAACTTGCTAAAACCATTCTCTTAGGGGTCAATGACAAACATTTCCCTTATAGTGGTGGTCAGACAACTAAAAATATAATTGGTTTTGTGCTGCTGGGCTTTGCCAAGTGCCTCCAGTCATGAAACTATGAAGGAACCATTAAATGAGAGGTCAATCAGCCACTGCTGATGGAACCCCTAGAATCCTCTGAAAGATCCCTGTTGAGTGCCGGATCCAAATCCTCAGACATTTAACAAGTGGAGTTCACCTTTCTAAAGTAACCTCTCGGAATTAAGCTTTCCATGTTGAACTTGGTTAACTCACCCCAGGAATTGAAAGCAGGCACCCAGAAGTCCTGGACATCCTCAAACACCGGGCACTCAATTATGCAAGCCCCACCTTCCATAGAGAACACTGAACTCCAGTCTGTCCCTTCCATCCCATTAGCCAGTAAGGCTGCCCATCATTCTAAAGGACCAATAGTTAGCTGGAAAAGGTGAGGGGGTGGGAAAACATCCTGGGCTTCCAGAACAGCACATCCAATGATTTAGGGCTTATAGGCTGCTTTAACGGCTATGTAGTGATGTGTGTGAATGCAAGATGAGAGGTGATCACGTTTCATAAATACAATTATATTCTCATATCTTTTTATTAGACTGGAGTCAGTTTAAATGTCTTTTTCTTACTGTTCATAGAATGTAGATATAACGTTTTTGGGTAGAGAATGTCATTTTAGAGATTCTACCCATGCCGCTGATGAGTTCATCAATTAGACTGTAGTCCTTTTTCGGGGCAAAATTAAAGCTTGCAGCCCTGTGCAATGCCATCACTGCTTTCTACTCTTCAGCTGACATGTGTGGTATCAGTAGAGAAATCTAGAAATGCTCCATCTATACCTGCTGTGTATTGTGCCAGGAAAGCACAGAGCATCTCAGCAAAACTAATTATTCCATTTTATCCAGTCTCAGTTCAGAGTCTACAATGGCCCTGAGCAAGCTCATTTCCCAACTAAACCTACAAAAAATAGGATGCGTGCATCCTCTGAGATACGACTCTACAATCAACTTCTAGCCTTTCATTTATTTTAGCTTACATTTCATTTTAGCTTTTCTTGTTTAATGTTACTGCCCTACTAGGTTTACCTAACATTTTACGATTTATATACCCTTTAAGCTTTATTCATATATTAGGCTGATTCACCGATGCTGGTTGAACTCTAGTTTGCCAGCATTCACAAGGATCTGCGTGTGTGAAAATTTTCTGTGCAGTTATGAAGCTGCAGATAAAGCTACTGTTCATGATCAGAACGATATCAAGATAAAAATGTGCACATCTGTATAGAGCAGATGCAGGTAGAGCGTACAAAGCTAATGCGGTTAAAAAAAAAAAAAAAAAAAATCTGCAAAAAATCAGTGGTTAACTTTGAGATGGAGGCCACAAGTGTGGCCCTCAACATCAAAGAGCCACAATTAAAATTCAGTAAATATTCTGTGTCAGACTGCCGGCAGGATACAGGGAGGTGGTCAGCGACTGCCGGCAGGATACACGGAGGTGGTCAGCGACTGCCGGCAGGATACACGGAGGTGGTCAGCGACTGCCGGCAGGATACACGGAGGTGGTCAGCGACTGCCGGCAGGATACACGGAGGTGGTCAGCGACTGCCGGCAGGATACACGGAGGTGGTCAGCGACTGCCGGCAGGATACACGGAGGTGGTCAGCGACTGCCGGCAGGATACACGGAGGTGGTCAGAGACTGCCGGCAGGATACACGGAGGTGGTCAGAGACTGCCGGCAGGATACACGGAGGTGGTCAGAGACTGCCGGCAGGATACACGGAGGTGGTCAGAGACTGCCGGCAGGATACACGGAGGTGGTCAGAGACTGCCGGCAGGATACACGGAGGTGGTCAGAGACTGCCGGCAGGATACACGGAGGTGGTCAGAGACTGCCGGCAGGATACACGGAGGTGGTCAGAGACTGCCGGCAGGATACACGGAGGTGGTCAGAGACTGCCGGCAGGATACACGGAGGTGGTCAGAGACTGCCGGCAGGATACACGGAGGTGGTCAGAGACTGCCGGCAGGATACACGGAGGTGGTCAGAGACTGCCGGCAGGATACACGGAGGTGGTCAGAGACTGCCGGCAGGATACACGGAGGTGGTCAGAGACTGCCGGCAGGATACACGGAGGTGGTCAGAGACTGCCGGCAGGATACACGGAGGTGGTCAGAGACTGCCGGCAGGATACACGGAGGTGGTCAGAGACTGCCGGCAGGATACACGGAGGTGGTCAGAGACTGCCGGCAGGATACACGGAGGTGGTCAGAGACTGCCGGCAGGATACACGGAGGTGGTCAGAGACTGCCGGCAGGATACACGGAGGTGGTCAGAGACTGCCGGCAGGATACACGGAGGTGGTCAGAGACTGCCGGCAGGATACACGGAGGTGGTCAGAGACTGCCGGCAGGATACACGGAGGTGGTCAGAGACTGCAGGCAGGATACACGGAGGTGGTCAGAGACTGCAGGCAGGATACACGGAGGTGGTCAGAGGCTGCAGGTTTTATTTGAATAGCTTTTGCTCTTTCCGAGCTTGCATTGCCAATAAAGCCCAGTGTAACTCTCTCCCAGCCCCCACAGTGATAGTGCTCAAGCACCAAAGAACCAGCAGTGTCATATGGAAGAGTAATGGGTCACAAGCTCCTTCAGTTTTCAACCCCGATATGGAGAACGTTTGTGTTTTCAATGCATCGTTTGTAGTCTTGTCTGCCAAGGACTGACTGTTTAAAAAGAAGTCCATGGCTATAATGTGCAAACTGCAGCCTAAAATAGTTAAACCCCCCTAAATATGACATATTTGGCCATCTAACTTGTACATTTGTCTGCCATACGTCTCAGAGTAAAGTCCTCATTACAGGAAGGTCCTAAAGTCCTGGAGCACATTAAAAAATTAATAGTAGGTTTGTGATCATGTCAGCATAAATAATTCTTTATCAGAATGATGGATAATGCCAATGGTGATTATATCAAACCCAGAGCAGTCATAGAAGGGTGTTTCAGATCCTTCCTTCGAAGTCAAGCTGCTCGTAAATCACCCCCAACACACGCTGTAATTAAAAGGCAGTCCGGGTGCTCTATCTAGGAGGCTGAATCACATATAAAAATTACATTCATTTCTAAATCACTCACCCCGTGACTCATACACCTGAGAAATCCGTATTAAAAAAGGTAGCAGCGTCACCGACATTAAGGAAGGTCTGCAGAGATTAATACGTCTCTGTTCGGAACGCTGGACAGTGAATAAGGATTCTTAAATGGCAAAGCCATTTTTACTTCCTAAAGGAAAGTTCCATTTAGAGGAGACCTGGTAATGGTGGAGGTGGTGGTGTTGAAGTGCAATGTGTACATAACATCTGTACTTTTAGTTTAAAGTGAAACAGAACTTCCTCAGTCAACATTAACCATTTTTAATCCCAACGCTACTAAATAGATAGGAACGGAAGGTATATATTTACATTGCTTCAGTTGCTTCCTGGTTTCTGGCCTAGGCCAAAATGATCTCATACATCCCAGTCATCATGGGCACTTTTTATCTTTCACCTGGAGGGCCTCACAGCTAAGCGCATCCTCCTGCCTGCATGCCTGAGCTAAGGGCAAATGGATTCTAGAAATAAATGCAGTATGAACATCTACCCTTACTCAAGATGGCCACAACTAGAAATGCTAGGGGGCAGTTTTCTAAAGTGATTTTGCAACAAAAGAAAATTATGGAGATATGGATGGATAGGTGAGCTTGCTTTGAATATTAAAAAAGGGATATTAAAGTCTTGCTTTTCTTTTTGAAAAAAAAACATGTCATATATACCTGCTCTGTGCAGTGGTTTTGCACAGAGCAGCCCCGAGATCTTTCTCTTCTCGGGTCTTTTGCTGGCGCTCCTGGCCCCTCCCTCCTGCCAAGTGCCCCCACAGCGAGCAGCTTGCTATGGGAGGTACCTGAGCCACTACTCTGTGTCCATTCAGATATGGAGCCGTGGCTCGGCTCTGCCTCCCTCCCTTCATTGGCTCACTGATTGAAAGCAGCAGGAGCCAGTGGTGCCCGCTGCTGTGTCACAGCCAATCAGTGAGTCACGGACAGCTGGATCGAGATGGGGTTCAGGTAAGTATTAGGGGGGCTTCTGCACACTGAAGGTTTTAGAACCACTTGAGTGAATTAAATAGCTTTTTTGGATTGTGCTGCTCAGATACAGTTGGGTTCTGCATCTAAAACTTTTTTTTAATTTTTGACAGAGAAGAAGGGAGAAGGGAGAAGGGAGAAGGGAGAAAGAAAGAAGAAGAGGGAAGAAAGAAAGAACTGCCCATACACTGAAAAAAGGTAGTAGGAACCGCTACTCCAGTGGTTGCTGCTAGCTTCTGGGTCCTGCTTTGTGAACACAAGAGGCCACTTGCTCAGCTAAGGGTCCCATTCAAAGAACACTTTACTTTCTCTCAATGAATGCAGTGTTTTCTCTGTGTTTTTCAGGGCAGCTGCTTAACATGGGACATAGAAGCTAGTGGTGATCACTGTAGCAGAAGTGCCTAGTACCAGGATTTCCAGCTGTCACGGTGATCCCATAGGTATGGCACATACATGCAAACCCTCACTGGTCCAAGCTGGACCAATATAATTATACAAAATAGTCCATGTCCATGCTTATGTTTTGATTGCTGTATGGCCAGCCTTAACCATTGCCTACTTCAGCCAAGAAAAAATAAAAATAAAAAAGTTAGATATATCTCAATGACCAATTCTGCCTGTATTTCACTTGCCCCTGTATCCTCTCAAACAACGCCAACATAGCCTCTTAGGTTATCTTAACTGAAGAGGACTTTGGTTTCAATCAGCTTGGCCTGCTGCCCTCCTGTGCTGTGTTTACACGAATGGGGAAAAAAGTAGCTTTTCCTTACTGCCACTAGAGGGTACTGTTGAGAGTCCGACTAAGCGGAGCTGAATGAATTCAATAGCCCATACCCAAATATCACCCTCTAGTGGTGGCTTGGAGGGTCTATTTGAAATTCAATTCTCTTCAATAATGGGAAAACTGCCCACTTTTTCCAGAGGCTGCAGGCAGAGGCAGACTGGTTCACATGGGGACCCCCTGGTAGAATCCCACCCTAAAAAATTTTTTTAAATAAAAAAGGGCTACCAGGGGTCCCCATGAAAAAGAATCCCCACAAAAAATAATGAAAAGCACCTGCTAGTATGAGGCCTGCTGGGCCCCATGGAATTAGGGCAAAAATGCTCAAAGCATTGGGGAAGGGGAATAAAGGTGATCCCATATCATGTCCTAGCAAATGAGAGGCAAAGTTGAACAGCAGTGTGCAGTCGAGTGGTGGGGGAGTGTTGCAGTCCTTACTCCATCAAACAGGAAATACATTGGGTCACAGCATTCCTGGGCTCTGGTGTGGTGTGTACTGTCAGGTGAGCATTGTCTGCCCTGTTGACTGCCTCTTCTGGCATGGCACCTCCAATCTGTGGTTCAATGCTGCTTAAGACCCATGTTACTTTCCTTTAGTGAGTAAAGATCGAGTGATATTGCGCCATTACCATGCATTCTTCACCATGGTGAGCCCAATTTTTATGGTGCCGCACAGTGTGCCCTCTTCCCCCCCTTTCCCCTAGAGTCCCAGTCCACCCCTAGTTGCAAGAACAAACACGATTACTGGTAAGGGTATGATCATCTTCTACCAAGACGGACCTGTAAAGCACAGGAACCCAAAGTGACCAGACTATGCCTTTTATCAGCAAGATCTATAAAAGACATACACTAGGTTCTTTAGTCCCATGGTGGTATGGCATGAAATTAAATCGCTGCCTTTATGTTTACTGTCAGGAGTTGATTGAAAGATAAGGAGAAAAATAATAGTTCAGGTTAACACAAAGAGCAATGTGTTAAAGCAGCTTAACAGCTGAATGCCTGTGTTTCCGGAGCAATGCTACATGCTAAGTATTCAAAGAACTATCAGAATGTTCTTCTTGCTGCATGATATATCAGCTAGTCAAAGCAGCTTTGTGCAGGCATTTTAAGGAATTGCACACTTTGATCACCATGTTCTTTACACGCATATGGCCATTTTAACAATTCAGTGGGGCCATTTCAGCTCTGTTAACTGGGAATTATCAGCAACAGAAAGTGGACCTAGCATCATATTTTTCTACGTTAACCACTTGACCTTCAGAAGGTTTACCCCTCTTCCTGACCAGGCCATTTTTGGCAATATAGCACTGCGTTACTGACAATTGCATGGTTATGCAACGCTGTACCTAAAACAAAGCGTATGTCCTTTTTTCCCCCAACAAATAGCTTTATTGTGATGATATTTGATCACCTCTGTGGTTTTTTTTTTTTGTGCTATAAACAGCGACAGTTAAAAAAACAAAAAAAAAAAAAAAACAAAATACAATATCTTTTACTTTCTGCTATAAAACACATCCAATAAAAAAACGTGCTTAAACTAGGAGAAGCCATAGATCAGTGCCCCTGCTTAGCTGAGAAACAACATCCATGTGTTCTGTACTGACAGAACGGCGATCTGCCTCATTTAAATAGGCAGACGGTCGCTCTGCCTGTGTACCGAAGCATTGGCGGACATAGAGACCGCCGTACCCGGGTCGCCGGTGGCAAACGACTCAGACCTAGAAGTGCTGGATCACGTACTAGATACATGATTCGGCGCAGGAGAGCTGCCTTGCTGACTGAAAATATAATATAATACATTATACACACAGAACACGGTTGGCAAGTGGTTAAAGGATAAGTTCACCTATACAAAAAAAAAATGCACATTTTCTTGCATGTAAAAAATAAATATGCCCGTAAAGCACTGCACCACAATCAGCAGATCATGGGTGTAATGCCACGGTTCTGCAGGCTGTCCGTATTTGTCTGGCCATGCCTTCAATCTGGGCAAGCAGTTATACTGAGACTGGAAGACTTAAAGCGGTTCTGCACACATTTCATTTAGTAAATCTCTTTGCCTTCCAAATCAGGCAAAGAGTACTAAATGAAATGTTTTTTTTTTTTTTTTTTTTCACTTACCTTGATAATCGCTGACTTCCTGTCTGTCTCTGCGGCGGTGGGCGGGGTCTCTGCGATCGTCGTCAGGCCGCACTGTCTCCTGGGATCTGGTGTCATTGATCCCAGGAGTCAGTGCGGACATCTTCCGACATCTCGCGAGATTTCGGGCACATCTTCCGACATCTCGCGAGATTTCGGGCACATCTTCCGACATCTCGCGAGATTTCGGGCACATCTTCCGACATCTCGCGAGATTTCGGGCACATCTTCCGACATCTCGCGAGATTTCGGGCACATCTTCCGACATCTCGCGAGATTTCGGGCACATCTTCCGACATCTCGCGAGATTTCGGGCACATCTTCCGACATCTCGCGAGATTTCGGACACATCTTCCGACATCTCGCGAGATTTCGGACACATCTTCCGACATCTCGCGAGATTTCGGACACATCTTCCGACATCTCGCGAGATTTCGGACACATCTTCCGACATCTCGCGAGATTTCGGACACATCTTCCGACATCTCGCGAGATTTCGGACACATCTTCCGACATCTCGCGAGATTTCGGACACATCTTCCGACATCTCGCGAGATTTCGGAGAACGTGAGCTGCACTTTGCCGTTACTGCGCACGCGCGAGCTCGGCGCAGTAACGGCGGTGCATGCTGGGCCATCTAAAGTGCCTGTGGGGTTTCACATGCCCACAGGCAAGATGGCCCCCAGCAGAAAGTTATATAAATAATTTTATTGGAGGAAAACCAGCTGCTATTGATTAAAAAGATGGAACACGCGAGTCCCCCAATTTACCTAGTAATCCTAGGCATTGTATTCCCCCCAAAAAAAAAAAAACACAGTGCAGAACCGCTTTAATGAACTATCACAACGTTCAATAGCGCTATGGTAGTTAATTGAGAACTACAAGCCTGCATAAGGCAGTCGGACCTTGTAGTTCCCCCCCATTCACAGAACACAATGAATGCATGACGTGGCAGGGCGGGGATACAGAACATGAACTTATCCTTTAAGTGCATGCACAGTACCTCCCCTGACAAGGCCTTCGCCTGCTCTCTAGAAGGATGGAACCATCTTGATTCATAATCTTTTTCCTGGACAGATATGCTGAGCCATATACAGTGAAATCTTATTGCATGTGCAGCTCAATTTATTTGTATAAGAACGAATCTAACATGTTTTGGGGCCTGAAACGCGTTGGATTTATTCTATGCATCAATGTTTCGTAAAAATAACAACTATTTTTTTGTTGAGAATGATGGACTTTTTAGGCGTACAATCTAAGTTTTAAAAAAAAGTTAACACAATTTAAACTACAAATACTCAATGCAAAAAAACATATACAGAGATCTGCAAAGAATACAAGAAAGACTACAAGCCTATAGATAACTCTGCTAGAGGTAAACAATATGGATCATGTGACCCCTCGGATCTGGATAATGCTCAGATTGTTATGAACCATATGGAAACAGTGTTATCGTTAATAGCTTGTGCTTGGTTGCCCTACATGTTACGCGTTGTGTAACGCTTCTTCAGGAGATTTCTATGTTCTCTAGAAGTAAAAAGACAAAATTAAAAACACACACACACACACACACACACAGAACATGTGTCATTTTGTGACACTATTGTATGTGACTATGTTCATATAGACCCGAGTCAGTAGGGTGCCACCCAACACCATCGTAAAGAATAGGGGAGAAGAAAAAGACAGAAAGAAGGAGAAAAGAGAAAATCATTTTTAGTATTTGGACAAGAATGATGACTAGATCGAGAAAGAAAGACCGGGGATTTCTCGATAGTCATAATTCTTGTCGAAATACTAAAAATTATTCTCTTTTCTCCTTCTTTCTTTGTAGTCTTTGTATTCTTTGCAGATCTCTGTATATGTTTTTTGCATTGAGTATTTGTTGTTTTAAATAAACTGTGTTAAATTACTGTGGATTGTATCTGTGTAGATTCTCAACTCTGGATCCTCTTTCCTGATGATGGTGTGCCCAGTGATGATTTCAGAGACCCTTAAACAATCTTAATCCAGCGCCCCTTTAGTTCATGTGTCTGGACTTGTGCAGACAAAAACAAAATCAGCCCTTACTGCTGCGTTTTACCTTGCGGTTTGCTACAAATGTTTTGATAATTAAGCCCATTGTAAAAAGAGGACCCCTGAAAGCTTACCAAGTAAAAAGTGTATTCCTCAAGACTAGCTGAACAGTTGTAGGGTAATTATTCTGTCTTGCCCTGTGGAAGGGGCTTTAAAAGTATATCAAAATGTACAAACCTGAAACACCAGGAAGCGTTTTAATAAACTTTCCATTAAAATGATTGATCACTGCTTCACATTTCTCTGTTGATTCCATCCTGAAAGTGAGGGAGAAGCAAAGTTAATAACGTAACCAAGTTGTTAACTGAAAATTATTTTACACTAAAATACTCAATTCATGTTATGTACAGTTTTCAGCTACACTCTGAAGATTGGGCAAAATGCCTTCATTTAAACAGGATAAACCCATTTATACGTTGAACAAGCTAGTGTAGAGGAGGATGGGGTTAATTTGCAAGTCCATTTTTGGTGCCCAAAAGTTGGCATTTGCAGTGTGGAGGTTTTATGTGAAGAAAAATGGGATCTTTGTACTCACCGTAAAATCAATGGGTTACATCGCCTTCGCAGGAGTAGAACTAGGCAGAACAAAAAAACACCTGGCTACACCCATGGGCTGTCCTCAGTCAGTATAGAACCCCCTTCCTGCTAGGTATTCAGTTTAGTAGCAAGCAGTAATAGAAGTATCAAAAACTCCATATAGGGATGGGCGCTGTGTCCGTCAAACTCAGAAATTGATTTTACGGCGAGTACAAAAAAAGTCTTATTTTCTCTTTTGTTCGACAGACAGCGCCTCCTTAACCACTTTCAGACCGAACCATTTTGCTGGCTTAAGATCAGACCACTTTTTGCGATTCGGCACTGTGTCAATTTAACTGACAATTGCGCGGGTCGTGCGACGTGGCTCCCAAACAAAATTGACGTCTTTTTTTCCCCACAAATAGAGCTTTCTTTTGGTGGTATTTAATCGCCCCTGCGGTTTTTATTTTTTGCGCTATAAACAAAAAAAAGAGCAACAATTTTGAAAACTCATTCTTTTTTACGTTTTGCTATAATAAATATCCCCCAAAAATGTATAAAAAAAAACTTTTTTCCCTCAGTTTAGGCCGATACTTTCTTCTACATATTTTTGGTAAAAAAAATAAAAAATCACAATAGGGGATTATTGATTGGTTTGCGCAAAAGTTATAGCGTTTACAAAATAGGGAATAGTTTTATAGCATTTTTATTAATAATTTTTTTTTTTTACTAGTAATGGCGGCGATCAGCGATTTTTATTGTGACTGTGACATTATGGCGGACACATCGGACATTTTTGGGACCATTGTCATTTATACAGCAAATCAGTGCTTTTTAAATGCACCGATCCCTGTGTAAATGACACTGGCAGTGAAGGTGTTAACCACTAGGTGGCAGTGTAGGGGTTATATGTTCCTAGAGGCGTGTTTCTAACTGTGGGGGGGGGCGTGGCTGTGAGCTAGTGAATGCTGATCTCTGCTCCAATCACAGGGAGCAGAGATCGGCATCACTAGTTGGTAGGCAGAACGGGGAGATGGTGTTTATTTCCGCATCTCCCCGTTCAGCCTTCCCGTGAGACGATCGCGGGTATCTCCGCGACGATCGAGTCCGCGGGACCCGCGACCGGACTCACGGGGTCCCGACCGGCGCGCGCGCTCGCAGGGGTCTCTGCTGCCTGCCCTAGGACTCCCACCAATCTGTTGGGGGAGGGGGGAAGCCCAGCTTAACCAAAGAGACTTTAGGATGGGAGGAGGGATCCTGCAGGCAGGACCGAACATCCCTGGAGGGTACCTGCGTCCACCCCAAACTGCACAAAGGAGGAGAGGGGGGACTGTACTTTCCGATCCATGGTGCGGGTGACCCTCCAGACAGAACTCCTCGCCACTGAAGTGGGGGGACTGTCACCCAAGGGAACTCGAACCAGAGCACGTTCGTGGGCGACCTTGCGGGCCAGTCTCAACTCGCAGGCCAGCCTCCATCCGTTGGGCTATGTCGCGGCCGACCTAGCGTGTAGCTGCGGTCTGCACACGCTCGCTGGCTGAACTGGGGAGACCACTGAATTTAGATTATCCAGCCCATCGCCAAGCAGGGCAGTTGACTGTAGATCTTCCAGAAGAAAAATGCATGGAAGAAAAACAAAAAGCTAAATTTGCTAGGACCAAAAGATCCCAGCAAGGAGCTAGGTCCTTACTCCTGACTAGACAGAAATTAACTCAACTCCTAGAGCAGGGAGGGGGGTTATATACGGACTGAGGACAGCCCATAGGCGTATTTTGTCATGCCTAGTCCTACTCCTGTGGAGGCAATATAACCCAAAGGTCAAGATTAAGGAGGCGCTGTGAATTAATTTAAGTGAAATAAGCAACCTATCCTTAAAGCGGTAGTAAAGTCCGCTTTGTGATTTTAAATGGTGCCCATTTAGGAGATATTTTACCTACAGATAAGCCTTATTATAGACTTACCTGTGGGTAAAATGAATATCTCCTAAAAACGGGCACCATTTAGTAGCTCATCACACTGGATGCAGCTGGTGAGGTCACCGGTGCATGCGCTCTGAGTCCACAAACCCCGAAGGAAGACCGGAGAAAGATGGAAGCCCCATCAGTGGTGACAGCGCGCCACTGGAGGGCTTCATTCTAGGGCAAGTATATCATAATGTGCTCGATGCATACCAGCATATTATGCAATGGTCTTAAAGGGAAAGGTTGTTTTTTTTTTTTTAAACTGCAGCAGTTTACAACCACTTTAACTTACAACTCTACTCCAGCCTCAATGTCTTCTGTCCCATCTGCTTCTGCCTTTGGCACTTGGTGGAAAATTGTCCCACTCCCATTGTGTTCACCCAAAATCTTATTGAAGCAGTCACATTCACTTCCTGCAAACACCCAACCTCCCACAAAACCCACCAACTGCTCTTTACAAACCCCCTGGGCCTCAAGGGGTGTCAATCACAGTGTGTCTTTTGTAGTCCACACCTTCCATAAGCTATTCATAGATGGTTTGAATCTTTGCTGGTTCAGTAGGGACCAGCCGAGAATGGAACCAAGTATGGGCAGGCTGATTGTACCAAAGTTGATCCATGGAAAAGGGTTGGCTGCTCCTGTCATTGTCCTTTTGCCCTTAAGGTGGCCATAGATGGATCAAAATTCAGCTGTTTCAGCAGGAACTGGCCAAATTTCGATACATGTGTGACTTCTGTTCAATCGCCCTTTCAGATATAAGCCACTCTATCAACAGCTGCAGCGCCAATTTGTGTATTTTGACAGCGGGGGGAGCCCTCCTGCTGTTAGAATACAACAGCACAGTGAGGATTCCCCCATCCAACTTTAATCTGTGGATGGGGGAATAGTTTGGGGTTTTTTTTTTTTTTTTTTTTGCTCAGTCTCCTGGACAAACATGTATGGCCAGCTTTACTGGAATAAAATTGTATGTGGACTACTGAACAGTTGAGTGGCATTTGAGTTCTTATCTCCCCCCCCCCCCCCCCCCCAAGCAGGTGGGTGGCCTCCTTGTATGGGTTGCAGAGTTTAATATCCAAATTTGGCTGGAGGTCTTTAAACCTTTATAACCCAGTGCCCATTAAGCCCACCTTGCAAATCCGACTCCACGACTGGTGCCACTGGAATCACGCAGTATCCTTGTCGATATCACCTGTCCAAACGGCTTCAGCATATTTTCCAGCTCTTGTTCATCCATGGACAATGGCAAGTTTGATATATACAGGTTTGTTGGATCTTGTTCTTGTTGCTAAAGGGTAAAAAAAAAAGAAAACCTGATTAGAACCAAGCACAACAGTTGCAAATTCTCCAAATTCCTCTGATGGTATTAGAGCTAGACAAAGCAGAGTTTAAAAATATATACAGACCAGTGACAATACAGAGCATATTAAGGCCAGTCACAAGTGACACCACATGACCTCTACTGCTCTTTAATTTCACGATTATTTTTTATCTACAGATTTGTTGATTTGTCATCGGTATGTTAGACTAGTGCAATTCAACCTTATTGGAAGAACACTGAAATAAAATCAACTACTCGGACAGACTATTGTTTTCATCCTCAGCCACCTGTCAGTAATCCATTGAAAATTGAACCACACAGCAGAACTTTGTACCACACTAGTAGACAGGAAGCAGAGCCTGCATATGTAATGAACAAACGTGGCCACCCACAAATACACATTGTTAAAAAAAAATAAAAAAGGTAACATTTTTTTCTTACATAAAAGAAACCCAGACAATACTCAAATGCCAACTGGTCTGAGAAAATTGATGATGCAAAAGATGGTCAGAAGAAGATTTGAAGGGACCAATGCAAGGGAGAGTGTGCTGTGGATACTTAGGAATCAATAGTGAACCTCTTGAATGGCTGAAAATCCAACAACATTGGAAACGGAGGACACTGTGGTTGCAAGGATACAATGTCATACCTCACAACTTTTTGAGATGGGAACGAGGGACACCTATTAGCAAAAGTATGTAGGCACAGGACACACCCCCTTAGAGAATTATACAAAAAATATATTGGTTAAACCCACAAGTGCTTTTTTTTTTAACCACTACTATTCCATTATACTGGCTTTTGAAATTCACCAACGCAGCAATTTAGAAATTGGATGAAAGGTTTAGCACTGGGAAACACTTTGAAAGCTAAAAAGTGCATTTTATATACAACTATATAGATCAGACCAAAAATGAGGGACAAATGGGGAGGAAAGAGGGGCAGAGGGACTTTGTTTCAAATCAGGGACAGTCCCTCGAAATCAGGGACAGTCCCTCGAAATCAGGGACAGTCCCTCGAAATCAGGGACAGTCCCTCGAAATCAGGGACAGTCCCTCGAAATCAGGGACAGTCCCTCGAAATCAGGGACAGTCCCTCGAAATCAGGGACAGTCCCTCGAAATCAGGGACAGTCCGTCGAAATCAGGGACAGTTGGGAGCTGTGATAATGCTAAAGACCATCCTTACTGAACAGAGATCCAGTAGTTGATAAATATATGGATTTTTGCTACAACTGAGTGAACAAACTGATATATTGCCGATTTGTTAACTGAAAAATCTATTCCATTATGTATTGTTAACTCGTCTATTTTGCTGCTGTGATGAGACATCATCTAATGCCCCGTACACACGATTGGACTTTCGGACAACAAAACTGTGGATTTTTGTTCGAAGGATGTTGGCTTCAACTTGTCTTGCATACACACGGTCACACAAATGTTGGCTAACAATTACGAACGTAGTGACGTACAAGACGTACATGATATCTCCATTACGAACGCTAGTTGCATCTCCGGCTCGTACTCGATTCTGCACATGCGTGGAGGAGTTTAAGACGGACTTGTGTACACAAACATTTGTTGCCAGAAAATTTGAGAACCTGCTAGCCAACATTTGTTGGCGGAAAGTCCGACAACAAAATGTTAGATGGAGCATACACATGGTTGGACTTTCCGCCAACAAGCTCACATCCAACATTTGTTGTTGGAAAATCCGATCGTGTGTACGGGGCATTAGAGGATGGATATGTTACATTTGTTCTCCATGATCCTGCTGTATATAGAATTGTACCTACCCTCTGTTCCTCACTCCTGAGATGGGCTAGGGACTAGGCAATATGGGGTTTCTAATATGCATATAGCAGAGTACATGACTGCTCATTCCAAACATGGGGAGGAGAAGCTCAGGAGTTCATGGAGAAATTTACAAGAAGGCAGGAAAACAGTAAGAAACACTAACCATGACAGTGGTACTAGATTATGAATGCTGCTCAAGCTGGGAAAGCCAAACTCCAGCAGTCACCAGGGAGAAAGGTGCTCGTCTGAAGCAAATGTACGTATAAATAAGCACCACAATCATGTCCAGCCAACCTGGTGTAGACTTCAAATTTGCCTCAGCCCATGAATCTCCACCAAAACCACGCCCCTGACATGTTTCGCTCTGCCCACCAGAGCTTCATCATCGGGTAGTCTAAAATTTAGGTACCCTAGGATTAAGCTCCAGTGGGTGGAACAAAACATGTCAGGGAGTGTTGATTTTGCAGATACTCATTTTCAAGTCTACACTAGGTTGGGTGCGCTTTGATTTTTATAAGAAACACTAACAAATAAAAACCAAAATTCAGAGAATACCTTATTAGGCAGTTACAGCAAAACTTTAACATTTGGGATAAAGCTTTTACATGAACGCTGATCACTGTAAGCACCCGTCAGTGGTAAATGGTTTGACTTATCCCTGTAAACCAAGGATCTCCAAACTAAAACCCTCCAGCTGTTGCAGAACTACACGTCCCATGAGGCATTGTAAAACGTTATAATTCACAAACATGACTAGGCATGATGGGAATTGTAGTTACTGAACAACTGGAGGGTCCTGGCTTGTTCTTTTGAAAAAGATTTGCTGGCTGGGTCACCAGAAGAAAATAAAAAGAAAGCAAGCCTAAAAAAGAAAACCGAATGCAGCCATCACATCTAAGAATAAGCAAGTTGAAATAGAATAAATGCTTTTGGGTTTAGTACTGCGTTAAAGGAGAGGCAGGGCCAAAGACGTTTGAATTTTGATCCATGTGTGCCCGGATTTACAGTAAGCTCAATTTTTCTCCACTAAAAATTTTCTCTTCCCCAATTGCTGTGATCCCTTTACTGTATAGCAAGTTTTATTTAAAAAAAATTAAATAAAAAAGTGAACTTGCCCTGAGCCGACTTCCAGTAATAAGGACCCTCCATACCTACCATTACAATCTAATCGAGTCCTCAGATCTGGCTGCACAGTTGTTGTATTCTCATTGGTGAAGTGGTGTACTGTGTGCTCTGGGATGGATCTCTTACCCCCCCATGCTTCTCTAAGGCTACATTTAAACTGCTGCGATTGTCATGCAGTGTAGTACTTTGTAACTGCATTATCATTCAGCACTATAAAAAAGTAGAAATGTAACGTATTTTTTAATAGATTATTATGCTGTATAGTGTTATTCCCTGTGCTGAGCAAGGCTGCACACTTGTCATACTACACCAAAGGCATGGAACAGTTATGAGATCGCTGCAGAGCGATGAGCAGTGCGCACATCAAGGTAAAAATCGCAATCAAAGTTAGTGAGGAAGAATCCAGAGGGCCAATATTACCTGATAAGAAATGCTCTCTGGGCTGCTGGAGCAGAGGGGAGCATTCATAAAACTGTCAAATAAAGACCTTGCTGTATTCTCCTGTATTCCTGATTGCACCTTTCTTATTTGACAGCTTAATGAATACCAGTCCCAATCTGGAGAGCTGCAATTTTATAACAGTTGAAGGCTAAACTCCAGGCAAACAGCTAAATACAAAATAAATAAAATCTATGTAATCTGCCATAGGATTTAAAAAAAATTCTGATCAGTGTTGTGTCCAGATATGCCTGCCAACAAATATAGCCAGGTCTCTGACCTCCCTTAGGGCTCATGAACACAGCTGCCAAATTGGCATTTTTGTATATCACTAAGCTATGGGTCTGAACGCAGGTGAACCGTTTTCTATGGGCTCATGCACATAGCTGCAAAAAAAAAAAAATACAAACTGCACATTTCTTCAGAGGCCCAACCAGGCCATTTATGCTGTAAAACTATACCATGCTTAGGAAGTAACCTTCGGTACAGTCAACTGAGCCAACTAACCTACCAGCAGGTCTTGGGACTGTGTGAAGAAATCAGAGTAGCCAGATGAAAACTGAAGTGTTAAATCACAAAGCCACCATGCTGCCCCTATGAGATTTATGTACATTGGTACATCGCTCCTCCTAATCGCTAGGGTTAGTGGTGTAGGGAACGAGATAACAGAATGCAATGACAGGTGCAGGTACTTTTACCAATTTCAATTATATGGTATGGTTTTGAACTACACCAGATTCAATTGTGGCATTTTATATATATGCCTCGAGTTTATCTTTAGGAATGGCGATTGCGATTACCACAAATGTCCACTGACTTCTTTTTGAATTTCTGATAGCTGTCAGTAAATAGAGCACAGTGATGTAACTTAAAGTAGAAGTATAAGCATTTTGGATAGAGTAAGGGATGGTTATAACCCCTGTAAGGTTTACTTTTGCCAACTTTGTCTCGTCGGGGAGATTTACCTTCACTTCCTGTTTCATTGCCAAAACAGGAAGTGAGAGGAAATACCTGCAAAATAATTCTGGTGACCCAGGGGTCCCCAAGAGATTGCCTTATTGTCCCCATTGGAAGGTTTCCCCTCTATTACTTTTCTGGGGACAACTCAAAATTTTGGATTTTGTTTCACTTTCAATGATAATGGTAAGCAGGACACAGAGGATGGGGGCACAGACCACAAAAACTGACAGGTGTTCTAATCCCTCTCCACTCTATCCAACACTAAAAAGTTTTGCCTTTAGTTATACTTTTCAGCAAAAAGTGTCCTCAAACTAAGGGCCCATTCATACACCTCCCACTCCAATAGAAACACTGAGATAATAGAACCAGTAGCATTCCAGATGCCCTAGGGAAGATTTGAATAGAAAGCCAACTTTTTTTTTTTTAGATTGGGAAGTGGTTGGATGTCTCTGCTAAGCTTTTCTATTGGTTCATGTCCGATTAACACAATAGGTTTAAATTAAATGGTTTCCACCAAAAATCCACACAACTTTCAGTCACACATTTTTCTCATTGGAGTCAATTGAAACATGTTTGAATTCTGTGTGAAAATGTAAAATGTGAAAATGGTTATAAAAAGAGACCCCAGTATAATAAATGTTAACTAAAAAGTCAGCCCCCCTACAGGCATTTCAGTTTTTGGTAGACGGACAAAACCATCTGACAGCTGTTATCAGTTGTTAAGACTTTACTGGTTACATTTTTGCACTTGGGTTCCTAGGTCTGTACACCCACTCTGACCATATAAAAAAAAAAAAAATAGTATTTTAGATTATGGAAAATGCAACAATAGATACAGGAAAACAGTGTAGAGCGGGAATACCCAAGTCTCCTAGGTGGGCAAGGTCAGAGTTGGGAATTATGGCAGAGAGGTATCGACGTTTGGACATTTCTAGTATTACTTCCAATAAAATGCCATAAAGTCACTCCCCAGGGATTTGTTTGTATACGAGAAATCACAGTCCAGCTTTGGCAGAGGATGCCCATCCATCACTATACAAAATAAATCCAAACACATGGAGGTATAAGAAGGGTAAAATTGCACTTACATCTTTTAAAAATTAACCTGTGCTCACATCATCCAGTGTGAAATAAAGAACCACAAGGTGCATCTTCTCCCATATCCTATAATACTATAATACCATATCCTATAATACTGAATACTCTGCTCAGAGAAATCTCATCACCAAACTGGAGTTTTGTGGAAAGGTGGGGATGGGGAAGGTTGGCCTGTGCAATTACCAGAGGCCATTGGGGGGCATGGGCACCGTCCCCCCTATCCATGCATCCAGGCCCTTTCAGGATGCATGGATTCCAATGCAGGGCAAGTTGTTTTTTTTTAAGCACCCGATTAGAGCCAGAGGCTCTAAAAGGGCTTCAAAATTAGGTGGGCTCGGGCGCAGAGAATGCGAACCGAGCCCACCCAGGTATGTTACAATAGCGAATAAATATTGGCTACTGAAACACTGTCGCCGAGATGGAGGAGATGCCCGATCCCACTGCCCGCCACCTAGATGGGGTAAGACAGCAAGTGGGCAGGATGGGGGGGGGGGGGGGCTTGGTTAGTTTGAGGTCCATACACACTTTAGAGTTGATCTGTGATTGTGTCACTGACATCGGGAGTCAAATCCTAATGACCAATCTCACTAAATCAAATGCTCAGAATATTCTTCACCTCCCGGACACATCGAACCTTTCCATTGTGAGCAAACCGGAGGCAAACGTGCAAACGTTTTAATAATTCAGCATTGCTATTTGCCCTTAGAACATGGGACGGCATTTAAAGTATTTGTGTACAAATCACATTACATTTCTTCTATTTTCAGTAAATACAAAAATTCTTCCTAAAAGGTCTTGTCAGACAACACGGCAGACTTTGGAGAATGTCGGCACAAAGTGTTCTACTGTACTGTAAAGCTTCTGGCAAATTTTTTTTAAA
Organism: Lithobates sylvaticus; assembly: GCA_028564925.1. Classification (NCBI taxonomy): domain Eukaryota; kingdom Metazoa; phylum Chordata; class Amphibia; order Anura; family Ranidae; genus Lithobates; species Lithobates sylvaticus. Next base: position 55,068,657 of record CM053031.1, on the reverse strand, counting down.
ATAAAAACAGAAAGTGAGAGGTAATCTCTCCATAGTAAAAGGTAAATCCCCTCTTGGCCAGTTGTCAACAAAACAGGCACCTTCATTAGAAGATTTTCTATCACCTGTTTCAGTGACAACTCCAGTGGCGCATGCATCTATCCATTGGTCAAAGGGGGTGGCCGGAGAGAGAGAGAGAGAGAGAGAGGGGGGGGGGGGGGGGGGTGGCCGGAGAGGGGGGGGGGGGGCCGGAGGGGAGGGGGGGGTGGCCGTGTGTCCTTATGGATGCACCACCACTGGACAACTCATCAGGACAAAAGAGGGTAAATCCCCCAATCCCCCCCCCCCCCTTCTTTCACAGACACACAGACAGCAATTAGTATAAGACATCATGCACACTGGACGTTAAAAAAACACCAGTAGCGTCAGCTGTAGAAAGCTGTAGCAGTGGAATAAGTTTTGCAGCGTTTTTTGAAAAAAAAAAAAAAAAAACTGATAACAGCCTTTGTGTGCATGGACACATAGGATAACATGCTGGGGAGTTTACTAGCTGCAGAAAAAAAATTAAATAAAATAAATAAACACCTGAAGCCAAAAACAGCAATTGTAAAAACATTAAGTGTGCACGAGGCCTAACTGCAGTTTTTTCTTTTGGCTTTTTTGTGCACTTGCGTTTTTATATGCAAGCTGAAACACACATTATTAGCCCCATAGACATTTAAATGGGAGTGCCTGAGAAACGCACAAACATTTTTCAAGCGTTTTTTTCAGATGATCCCATTAAAAACCATGAGACCAAAAATGCATAATTCTGTCTAAAGAGGCTCATGTATTTTTTTTGTCAAGTCTCATGCCACAGGTGACAATGTCAATGTGTGAATGGAGGTTTAAGGCGGGTTTCCCTGCATTCAATTCATGACAGGAGAGTGACCGGCTCTCAATGGAGCCGGTTTACACATCTCGGGGCGGCCACGGAGCGCACAGCAGAAGGGTCTTTTGCTCTGTTTCAGATCCGAAATCAAAAAATAAATAAATTTGGACCTGAAATGGTGAACGGGGACGCACCAGACCCCCTGCTGCTCACTGCACCACACAGTCCACGGAGCTCACTGCAGAAGGGTCTTTTGCTCAGATTTTTAGGTCCAATATCAGCCAAAAATTCGGACCTGAAATGGTGACCGGGGACGCACCCGAGCTGCACCACACACAGTGTGAACCCAGCCTAAAGTGGAACTATACTCCTCTTCATTCCAGCACTGATGTGTCCCGAAACTCCTTGCCAGCTGATGACATCTTCAGCGGTTCTTCCAGGTTCTGAGTCTTGGCCACTTTGTGTGAGCAACTCGTTGTACAATGCAGACAAGGAGGAACAAAACTATTGCAGAGGAAACCTAGTATGTCTCATCCGCAATAAAAATCCTGCCTGATCAACAAATTCTTTTTTCTAAAAATCACACTTTAAAGTCTTCACTACTCTATCCAAAGCTGAATAAAAAAATAGTTTTAGAAAAACCTAAACCAACTCAACACTGTCCACATTTAATGGCTCCAATCTCCATCCTGGTATTTATATACTGTACCGATTTTGCCACCATCTAATCTCAGGAGCAGTGTGAGAAGCCTGCTTAATCCGGCTGATTAAGGAAAACTCAAAACAACCTTTTGACAGACGAGTTACAAAGATTTCCAAATAGTGTGGTTTGGAGGATTTTGGAGAGGACTACCAAACCAAAAGCCTTTTCACTTCGTAAGTTGTGAAATTTTGGTTGAGAGTAGAGAAGGAGTAATGTAACTTGGCACTGCCCCTGTGTGTTGTGACGCACAATTCTTTCCCAAGCCCACAATCTACACGGCTATTTAATAATTAGCCAGCATTTTCCTCCGCTAGCAGCAGCGAGCGCATGGAATGAAAAGTCTCTTTGTTGCCGTTTTTTTCCACGTTCCCTGCTCCCCCTCTACGCCACTTTGAAGTTCTAAACTGTCGAAACTTCGTAAAGATGCATTTCAAAGAACAGGCTTTGAACCCGTGCCAGTGTGGAAGCCAAGCCGCAAAAACATGGCCGAGCGAGAGATTCTCACTTCTGAAATAACATGCAAGAATTTAAAGAGACTGACTCATCCCACGGACAAACTGTACCAGTAAGCTGTGCCTTAACCACACCCATATGCTTAATAAAATGAGGCCTACACCGGGGGGACGGAAAGTTTAGCTCACATTCAAAAAAAAAAAAAAAGTAAAAAAAGGTTCTTTACTGCTCACACTGCATTCACAATAAAAAAAAATATTTGCGGAGTTAACGAAGCATGTGGAGAGAAAAAGGGGCAAGTTGTAAATGCAGACTGATGTGGAGCGTATTGTGCCAAAATGACTAAAAATGGCACACGACACTTTGGTTATAGTTATACATGTTATGCACAGTCAAAGCTCCTCCATTTAACCTCCAGTTTCTGATTTAACAAATGCTTCATGCAAGACAGAGGTTTACAACTAGCTAAAACACACACACACACACACACAGTCTGGGTTTTTCCCAATCAGTGCCACCAGCACTAATCCATGTATTTTGATGGTGGGGAAGACTCTTTGCTGTCAGCCTACAATAACCTTGCCGAAAGAATTCCCCCCATCCACCTCAAGTATATGGGGGAATAAGGTTGTTTTTCCAATTCAACCTGCTGGTTAAAAAGGGGAAAAAAAGAAAAACAAAACACTACTAACGCATGGGCAGTCGGTCCCCGAGTTACGAACTTGTTGTTAGGGACTGCCCATCTGTTCTTAACTCGGACATGTTTGTAAGTCGGCCGCGCATGCGCAGACAGACAATTACGGACATTTCTGACGTTGCGTCGAATGGCGTTCTGCGCATGCGTGGCAAATTACGGACATTTCCCATGTTTGCCGTCATTTTCCGAGGCTCCGTCTGGCCGCACATGTGCAGAACGGCGGAAAATGGCGGATGGTCCCCGCAGCGCCCGGTTCGTAAGTAGGGGATGTCCGTAGGTCGGGCGCTCGGAAGTCGGGGACCCCCTGTAGATGAAATGGCCAGCAACTTGACATGCTCGTAGGGTAAAGACATGCAGCAGGAGACAGTCAAAGCCTAAGGACAGGTTACATAAGACTGCTAGAGATCACTGCTAAGCACAGTGGCTTAGTGCAGTGTTTCTCAACTCCAGTTCTCAAGGCGCCCCAACAGGTCATATTTTCAGGATTTCCCTCAGATGAAATGGCTGTTTTAATTACTAAGGCAGTGAAAGTGATTAAATCCCCCTGTGCAAAATAATGGTAAGCCTGAAAACATGACCTGTTGGGCGCCTTGAGGACTGGAGTTGAGAAACACTGGCTTAGTGGTTAGCCCTCCTGCCTTGCACTCTACCTGCATGTTCTCCCTTTTATTGCATTTCGTGTTTGCATAGGTTTCCCCCAACACTGCAAAGACATGCTGGCAAGGTAACCGATTCCGGATTAAATTGCCTCTAATATGTGTAGCATGCGAGTCTCTGGGTATGTTTCCTGGTGTTGGCAACAATAGACCCTGCATGCATAATGGCTGTTGTAATTACCACTTGTAGTCTCCATCTGAAGCCTGTGGGGTAGGGTGACCCAAGTACAACTGGGAGGAACAGAGAATAAGAGAACCCAATAACAGGAAGTGCCTCAAGAGCTTTCATGGCCAGATCACCAGGTATTTTAATGAAAAATGCATACTGAAAATGTTATTACACTATAAATATAAAAAAAAATATATGAAATTTTAGTGACTATTCCATCTACTTTAAAGTTAGGTTTGTATTTGGTTTGATTTGCACAGGGGTGCCTTTAAAGGTTTATGCATACAGTGCATCTGCTGAGAGTTGCCCAGGTCACTTTATTGGAGCTTTAGAGGTGCATGGTATCTAAAATCTCATGCACAGTGACATGTTGGTGGTGACAGAGGATTTCATACAGGCATATAGGTGACAACCTATAGCTCATTCCATTAGAACACTACCATGATCTCTAGGAAGACAGGCATTCCGTTTGATGACCTCATACATGAAGATTGCTGAGGTGAGGAAATATTTAACCGTCGATCAGTTCAAGCACTGCATTCCTCTAATTGCTCAAGCTGCAGCATGTCTGAACTTAATGGCTGCTCTACTAACTTTAAAAAGAAGTATCTGCTGTGAATCATATTCAGATCAGTGAAACCCAGCCACTCACTGGAGAAATATAGAGCAGGTAAATTCACTCCGACCAATAAAAGGTTGAAGCTGAAGAGACAAAAGGCTCTGAATGAACTAGGACTTGGCAAGAAGAATTGGCTTCAAAGTCTTTGAAAATACTGTATAAAAATCTTGGGGTGTAGTGGTGATCCAGCATGCCAGCATCTACCCCAAAATCTACAGGAAACCAGAGATTTATGTATGCGTGTATGGCTAGCCTTAGAGGGCCAGCAAACCAGATTGTTCCTATATCCAACTTCAGCTTGATTGTGGGATGGATCAAGTCATGTCTGCATAGCCGATAGATACTCCGTTCCCCTGGGGTTAATTTTATTAATCTCTAAATTGCCTGGTGTTGTGGGTTGAGCCGAAATAACATACTCACCTGCCGAGAAAATCCAGCTCTGCCATTCGCCAAAAAAGCCACCGCACTTCGGGTCCCACGTCACCATCTTCTTTGCAACATCAGGAGGCGGGCTGTCTCTCCCGGGTCCTAGCAGCCGGGCTCCTGATGATGATCACTGTGCATGTGATGCGAGTTCTACACAGCCCTGAAGCCTCCTGGGATCCGTGATGTGGGTATCCCAAGAATCTTAGGGTGGCGTGCGATGTCATTTTGGCCTAGACCAGCTAGACAGCAAACAAAGTATAAAATACGAGTTCCATTCCACTCTAATGAAACTAAAGTCTGGACAACGGATATGAGAAGAGTCCCAGGCAAACAGGATGTTCCCATTGTGAATGTAAACCACCTTTAGGGCTTGTGTAGACTGCGGTTAGTGAACGTTGCCTTTACTATTCTGTGATCAAATGCAAGAAAGTCAATGCAAATTTGCATTGGAGCCACTTTGCCTGCAAAGTGAACTGATCAACAGATCTGTTCCCTCAAAAGAAAAGATGGTCAAATGCAGCCTCAGAAGGGACATGGGCACCATTAGAATTAATAGAATTCTGCTGGTCTGGGTTTCAAAAGTTCTTCAAAACACCCAAAAATACATGAGCTGACTAAATGTGCAAACATTAATTAACAATATCTGTATTCATGAATACCTGGCTCTTACCTGCCCCATCTCTGGTGTGACATTCCAGATGTTTAGACAAGGTTTATCAAAGTCAATATCTGACCAACACTGGCCTGGTATCTGTACGATATACAGATCTGTAAGAGGCCACAATACAAACCCTGAAGAGAAAGGGTGTTTAAATGAAAGAGCACAAACTCATCTGAGAGAAATTAACGAAACCTCCCTTTGCGTGTGGAACGGTTCCTAAAATGTAGGGAGGGGGGGGGGGGTAGAATTACTTGGCACAACTGAAGAACATCTGTTTTCTCTTGCTTTCAATAGGGTCACTAGCAAGAGATCTCCGCTGACTGTCATGTGACCAGCCGGGCTCCCTGCGTGGACGATCCCCTGGCAAATAGGGGAGAGATTAGAAACAAGTCTGCTGATCTCACCGAGAAAAAAAATTCAGTCTTTCAGCTCGTCTGCTTCTCATTTCTGTGCCAGCGGTGTTCTGCATGAGAAAAGCAGGGAAGTTGGCTGCCCATCCGGCAGAGTGGCGGTAAATTGTGCAAAGTTCTTTCACGCCTGTCACTGGACCCAGGAGAAAGATTTTTTTTTCCAGCATATGTTAAAATGCTCTAGTAAAAATGAGTCTTTACTCAACTGGACACAATTTACTCAACTGGACACAATTAAACAACTTTCCTAACTGTTAAAATTTTGCTTCAAAATTCGATCTCCCAGTTAGGTTTTATGTACGCTGGCTGCTTCGAAATGTGAGTTTAGGAGTTTTTGGTGTTTTTTTATTTGGCCAAAGCCCCTAAAAACTTAACTTAATAAAAGCCTATGTACACATAGGCTTTTAGCAGAGTTTAGGAGGAGCCGTGTTTAGGGGAGGTTAAACCTTCCTCTACTGAACGCATTAGAATTGGAAACAGGAGAAGAACGTTTGCCACGTTTATCGTTTTTTCGTGACCGGTGTCCAGGGGAGGTTAGTGTACATAAAACCTTACAGGTAGACGTTGCTAGACTGAATCAACCAATTACCATTTCTGTCTTTTTCAGCAAGATTTTGACCTGGCTAATCAGACATTAGGTTGTAGAAACAAAGTAGAAGTGACTACAGAAAAAAGACCAAGTGGTTTATTTTTATGTCTCAGTATAGATCTAGGTTTGGCCCAAGCATGTTTGAATCCTCTGTTGAATGAATCACCACTTCTGCTGAAAGTCTATTTCAAGCACCAACTATTCTTTCAGAATAGGCTTCCAGCGGAGAGGGAGACAAAAAAAAAAAAAGGAAGACGAAAAATAAGGGCAATTTTAAGTCCAACATTCATTTGGCCACAGCTGACCCAACAATATTAAATCTGATCGTGAAACCATGTTCGTGGTTTCTCGCATTGCCTTCTTTTCATTCCATACCATGTGTTACAGTTTTTATAAGGATACAGATCAAGCTCTTAATCCTTCATACTATTCTCTTGTACATAGTGCTTAATTTTTTTTAAAACAAATATATTCAAACACCAAATCTGACCATGAAATCTCCACAGGTACCAGCTCCCACTTCTGTCCGAGATTGCCGCAGCACCCGATAGCCGATTGAAAAATTAGTTTGGGTGAAGACACCGCTGGATTCCTGAACACGCAAGTGTCCCAATATTAGCCTGGAGCTCCTCCACATAGTTTGGTTTAATCTAAAGTTGATTACAGACACTGTATGGTCAGATTGCAACGTGTATGGCGAGTCTAAAGTCCTGTACAAATGGGCTGATATTGGCCAAAAACAGCCGATACAGTATAAACTGTCCAACATTCGGCCCATGTGTACAGCTCCTTGTCCGACAGCAGCAGATCTTACGACTGTCGAACAGGCATGCTGGAAAACCAGCAGCCAATCAGCATTTGGTCAGCACTTGCAGCCAATGGTTGTGAGCGCTGACCGGTGCGCTCTGGTTGGGGGGGTGCCTGGAGCTGGGAACTCAAGATTCCTGGAAGATGCAAGCAATGGCCAGGTGATTCAAGGGGGAGGGGGGGGGCGTCGACACAATATCACATTGCTGTACTAATTGTACAGCAAGCTCCTCTTTTTTTCGTTCAGCCCACAGGGTTGAATGAAATAAAATGTACCATGTGTACCAGGCATTAGTTCACCTGTATAACTCAAAATTTTCCTTAATCACCACACAGTTCCTACTGCATTGAGGAAGGGGGGTGGGTGTAGTACTTTTTTGTAAAAAAAACTGCTGAAAGGACTTTACTTGTGATGGCTTGGAACTCAAAATTCCTGGAAGATGGAAGCAACGGTCAGGTGATTCAAAGTTCAGCATATACCCACAACTAAAACCTCAGTTTTGGATGGCCAGATTACAAAAATTATTTTCTAATTAAGACGTTTGTTAAAGAGGAGTTCACTTTATTTTGAAAAGTTGTAGATGCCTCCAGTGCTTTGTAGGATAGAAAAAGAATAATCTCAAAAAGATCCACCGTAGCAACTTTTAAAGCCATCCATTTATCACGGTAGAGTTCTAGCCTAAACAAAAAATAAAAAATATTTAACAGGACCAGAATATCACCTTTCATGATATAGGTTAGGGCATCTCTGGAGGCTTCTCTCATGCATAGACACGCAATAACCATCATAGGAGCAGAAATATTACAGTGGCACAACGAAAGGAGACAATGGTGACATCTGCTCCAAGGCCTGGAACCTGTAAGGCCCTCTTCAGAGCCAAGTACCCATGACATTGTCCTCTCCTGGGTCGCAGGAATTCAAGTACAATGCTGATCACAATAGGTGGTCTACTAATTGAAAAGTTCCTTGTGGAGACATTGCAGAAAATGCGGCTAAGCTGTGATCTCTGACAAATTGTTCCATAACACTCATTTGTAGTCCCAAAATAATGGGACTTTTATACTTGAAAATGTGCTGTGCTGGAACAAGTTTTTTTTTTCTTCTTTTCAGTTGTTTATCAGACAATTACTTTGAAGAGGTTCTTTTGAAGCGCCACACAGTGTATAATAATGAGAAGCGGCTTTGTGCATGTGCATCTGTTGACTTATTTATGATGGCGCATACCAGCAGTCTCTACGGAGAGAGCTGGGCTCCACCATCATTCGTTATCTGATACTCATGTTGGTATCGCAAGCTGCGATGGTCTGCTGCTTCTCCAGACATAACTAAATTTACACTACGTCATGTCTGTGCTTAATAGTCAATTCAGCACAATCTAGAAAATAAAAAGCTCCATTAAAGAAGCAGACCACTTTAAAGGAGAGCCATCAAGACCCCTAAAATATCTGTTTTTGTGTGAAGGGGCCAAGAATGAAAAGGCAGCCTCAAGGGGGGTTAGTGCACCACTTTATTTTGATGCAACTTTATTATTCACAAAATAAAAGGCAAGCAAAAAATGTTAACTGTAAAAAAAATAAATGATGAAATAAGCAAATATGGGTGGCGCAGTGGCTTAGACCTACTGGTAGCTGATTAACCTACAACTGGTAGGTTAATTGGCTTCTGTACAAGTTGGCTATGTACATGTATTTTTACATGTCAGTCACAGGCCAAGCAATTTGGGAGGGTTGAGGAAAGCCCTGGTGACCTGTCTGTACCAAGAAGATTCTATGAAAAAAGTATTTCAAGAGCATCAGACATGATGCCCACCGAACCGCTGAGATGACAAGATGACACATATGATAGATATATATATATATATATCTCTGCTTAACCATCCCATCCATCTATGGACATATCAGATGCCAGCTGTGCTTTTCCAGCCATATGCAGTAGTAACAAATAGGATCCAATAAGCTGCACTTCCATTAAATCATCCACTTTGTCAATGTAAAAAAAAAATATAAAAAAAATATAAAAAAAAGTCAATGCGTTTCGCATCTAGCACTTATGCATGACTACCTTCAAGGAAAATATACTATCTACCGGTATTTAAAAACTTTTTAAGTGAAGCACATGTGTCCTTTCAAAATGTGGAGCAATAAGATGCGATATATGCTTTAAAGGTAATAATGGTTACAGTGACTGAGATCCTCTGCAAATTAAAAATGATCAACAAAACAGATTAAGCTTACATGCCCTATGCAGTTGACATATCTCCAAACACTTCCAAATCAAGACATCATTAACATCTGCCATTTGTTCACTTAACCCTGTATAAGCACATCCATATTTAAAAAAAACTACACATTTTTCTGGATGCCTGTCCCATTTAGGATCTAAAAATAGGAAGACCAGCAAATGTAGGAGTAGGTGGGTAACCGTTTCATAAACAATGCTAGCACTGACTGCCTTGGCAAGAACTAGTACACTAAATTATGTGACAATCCAGGATGCTGTGATTCTAGACAGACCCACTTAATATTCATAAACCACTAGTAAACCATTAACTACATCTTCATTTCCATGACTCGAATAATATGCCCTTCCTGTGTCAGCAGTACTGAATCATAATACTCCAGAGACAAGTAACTGCAGAACTAATTAACATCTGACTAATTTTCTGCAGAAATAAAAATCAAGCAACTTTTTTTTCCACAGAAATTCATTACTGAAATGATGTCACTGCACCACAGTTATAACAATTGAAAAAGATTAAGGTCATGAAAAGCAGATATCAGGTTTTAATTAAGTCCATTTGGCTACAAATGATGCCCCAGTGTGTTGCCCAGCAAGGATGGAGGAGGGTAGATGTACAGCCAGTGCCTATGTAGCCTCCTTTGCCAAACCCGCTGCACTAAATGAAAGAAAAGCTCCTGTTAACACAGACTGTTCAATTAAATGATGTACAGTATAAGTACCTCTCGTTTGATATCTTCAATGCATATTTAGCATAAAAAAAAAAAACACATCCGGGGGTTATGCCCAGGTAAGTATAGATGGGAAATCTTCCAATGGAAACACACCTTGGTGTCAACCAGATTTTCTTACTTTGAAGGGATTTCTTCTAACTTCCTGTTTTGGCTATTGGACAGGAAGGGGAAATCTACCCAATGGGACACAGATAAAAACTGACAGGGGTTGTAACCCTCACTTACTCTAGCCAAAATGATTTTTATTTTTTTTGCCTTTAGTTCTAGTTTAAATCTTTTTGTTGGGACCCCACTTATGAGTTTTGTACTTCTTCCATGGTTTAAATGGGACACCACTCCCTGATAAATTTTTAATCCCATATAATATTGAATGCAAAAAAAATAAAAAATCTTCGCCAGCTTTTATATTTAAAAAAATGTTTTATTTATATTCAGAATGCCAGTCTACACCAGTGGTCTCTTAGGAACATTTTGGGTTCTTTGGGATTGGAGGGGGTTCATCCATTGCCGTTTTATTTCCTTATTGGCAGGACTTAGAATCTGGATATTCCAGTGAAGGACAAACTGTTATAGACATTTAGACCGTTTCCACAGCTTCCAGATAAGGCAGGCTGTGTAGAATGAGAAACGAGTCAAATCACATCACTGCCCCATGGGTAGAACCATTATCTTTCAAAAGGAAAGGCCAATTGTCACTTTATATATGATAAGGTCAAGCCAAACCTTGGGCTATTTGAAGGTATGGTCTGTGGAAACTTTGTTCAACTTATGCATGGTTAACTGGTAATCCATGTAAGATTCTAGGATCCTGCCTTTATTTCAGTTTTTGTTTTTTACATTAATGCTGCGATTTTTATACATACATTTTTATTGATTATAATTAATGACCACCTTTTACTAAACATTTTGTTGTACACGTTGCATATCTTTTATTAGAACCTGAAAAGTCCCACTATTCTATCGCTTGGAGTTTTTAATCCATAACAATTGTACAACTGTTTTTCAAAATGTTTTAATGCATTTTTGGCAATCAGAAAAAAAATGCCTTCCTCAGCCTCTACATTGTAAACATTTCCTTTAACAGGTACACTTCCCCCACTTCCGGGAGAAGGCGCCACGCCCTTGGAAGTTTGGCCCTCTCCTCCCTCCCCTGCCGCAGGGCCAATTAGAAAGTGCAGCGTGCTTCGTGCTTGCTCAGTAGGGAACCAGCTGTGAAGCCAAAATGGCTTCACTGCCCATTTCCCCTACAACGAATGGCGGCAGCACCCGACAGCTGATCCGGAAATCTGGGGTGCCGACATTGTGGGCTCCCTGAACAGGTATGTGTCTGTATATTAAAAAGTCAGCAGCTACAGTACTTGTTTTTTCCCGGCCGGAACACTGCTTTAAAGTGGATGTAAACCAGTATTGCCACACAGATTTACTGCAGCCCTGAGAAATCCTCTTTTATTGTTCAGTTAAAAATATCTTGACAAAGTGCTGAAAACTGTCAAAAACGCCCCCTTGCTGTGAGTGACATGTGATTTACATATCTCATGCACTAGCCTGAGACAGGCACATCCTGTGTAATTATAAAAAGTGAGAAATTCACTCCTCCCCCACATAACATTCCTTTCCATCACCACGATTTGTTATCTGTGATCAGGTGACCTCAGACACACACACTGCACTATAACAATCATCAGATCACTGCATGTTCTACTCTGTCCAACTCCGACTACATAGATCTCCCCTATATTCTTCTTGCTGTTCACTCGAGAATACATTTTCTTTCACTCTGGTCTGTGCCTGTCTCAGGCTAGTGCATGAGATATGGAAATCACCATTTTTTTGGGGGGGGGGTTTACATCCACTTTAATGCATTTTCTTTTTATGACTTTTTAAAGCAGTATTGAACAGTTTTGAAGGGGTAGTCAAGCTACCTTTAAATTAAAAACAGAACTAATACAGTGGGCTTGTCAGTACGAATCTTAGCCAGGACACCATCTGCATTGAGTGTGCATATTCTCCCTGTGCTTGCGTGGGTTTCCTCTGGGTACATGCTGGTAGGTTAATTAGCTCCGGTCTAAACTCATGTATGCATGCGTGATGGGGACAATAGATTGCCAGCTCCTCAAAGGCAGGGACTTGTGTTAAAGCACAGTTATCCCGCGTACACGCGAGCGGAATTTCTGTCTGAAAAATCTTGAGCGAAAAAACATCCAAGCTTGGCTTGCATAGACACGGTCACACAAAAGTTCGCTGAACTTTCGACCGCCAAGAACGTGGTGATGTACAACACTACGACAAGTCGAGAAAATTAAGTTCAATGCTTCCGAGCATGCGTCAAATTGTTTCCGAGCATGCGTAGGAATTTTGCGCGTTGGAATTGGTACAGACGATCGGAATTTCCGATCGGAACTTTTTCCGACCGAAAAATTGAGAACCTGCTCTCAATCTTTTGCTGGCTGGAATTCCACCAGCAAAAGTCCGATGGAGCATACACACGGTCACATTTTCTGGCAGAATTTATGCTTGTGTGTATAGGGCATAAGTAAAAGCATTGAAAAAAATTGACATTGTTATATAAAGGACTAAGAAAGAAATGACCATCGATTCAAATGGTCAGCGCTCCAGGACAGAATTTGTGGGCACTTGCTGTTGCGCTAGACTCCTCACCGCTTGTCAAAGGTCTCTGAAAACCAGCCTGGCCCTGGCCTTGACTTTTCAGAGAAGCAGCAGCAGTTCGTGCCACATCTTTAAAAAATTTCTATCTGAACAAGTTGGAAATTGGTTGCCATTCACATATGCTGCAGGTCCGGACTTCTCCAGTTTGGATAAATACCACCTTCCGTCAGTTGTCAATTACTATGCCAGACGTCTGTTGCCATTTGTATAGCAGTAACCTGAGCTGGAGAACGCACGCTTTCACACTCAACAGCACAAAAAGCTACATACCAACTGTCATTTTTCAAGGTCCATTCGTTGTTTGTTTTTGTCCCGCCTTGCCTTGTGGTATAGACTGGTGTAGAGCAGATTTACGCAACATACTTCCCCGCATCTTGTGTAGCAAAGCTTTCTGTCACTGCAATTTTCCACTATTATAGATGGTCTACACCAGGGGTCACAAACTGGTGGCCCTCCAGCTGTTGCCAAACTACAAGTCCCATGAAGCATTGCAAGGCTGACAGTTACAAGAATGACTCCCACAGGCAGAGGCATGATGGGAATAGTAGTTTCACAACAGCTGGAGGGCTGCCAGTTGGAGACCCCATATCTACACAAAGATTTTAAACATGGAGGCCCTGGTTGCTAGGCATTGCTGCAAAAATATTACCCAATATGTGCAATGTGGCGGCTCCCACTAAACCATGTTTAAGATATACAACACCAGAGAATTACACAACCGGCTTCTTCCATATGTTTTCTGCCATTAGAGGAACAGACAGATGAGCAAATCAGCAATAGATCACAGAGCTGCATATGGAAGTGTTATAGATCTTCTCTGGCTTGCACCGTGCCTTGCAGATGGACAGCTTGGCATGTGTATTCATTCAACACATTGCCGCTTCAGTCTGCTTTCTTACACCGGCTAGGCTGACATCCAAGCACACCAAGCCCTGATTTATAATACCCAGGTGGAGGGTGTAAATCTCCAGGATGTTGTACGCTGTAATATGTTGAATGCAAAGCTCACATCTGCACAGATTCCCTATTAATGTTTATAGATGTCTAAGCTTCGGCTTCCAGTTTTATACATATGGTTCCCTTTTCCATGGGCTTGGCCTCTCCAAGGATGCGTCTGATGTGCGGTTAACAGTTTGTGACCCATCAGAGAATTCTGCGACACAGATTGTGACGTCACATCAAACGCTAAACGGGACTCCCGTGGCAGATCTTCTGGGAGATGGTTTATCTTTATGCGAGGAAGACTTTCTACGGACAGTAGAACAAGACTGAAGCCCAACTCCGGTCACTTGTTTTTATTATTTTGGACAGTAGAGTTAAAGCTGTCCGGTTTTATTTCTCCCATGACCCCATTAGAGAGATTTTCCCACAATTCCTATAATCTGTAACACCTGTATAAGCAATGGGGGAGTGTTGATCACTGGGACAGGAAGGTACAGGCAGCAATAAAACCATTGTCAGAATGTCTAATCTATCCGCTCTACGAAAAATGTTTGTGTCCATGTTGAGGAGGAAGGGATTTACTCCAGAAGGGTCACACATGGCAATATCAGAGGCTCGAACCCTTACCTTCTTTATCTATAAAAAATGTTTTAAATTTAAAAAAAGCTTTTTTTTTTTTTTTGGACAAAGTAATATTAAAAAGGAGAAGTCCAGCCTGAGCTCAATCGGATGGGCTTCTCCTATGGGTCACAGAAGTGCAATTCGTTTTGCACTCCTGTGACCCATTTTCAGCAGAGTGGTCTGAAGTCCGCTCTCTGCTGACATCACCAAGATCAGTCCAAGCACTGCGTCATCCCGACTTCGGAAGTCTGGAATTGCCAGGTGCCTGGACTGATGCGAGTCTCAGCCTCTCAGCGAGCCGCTTAAACGGCCGCTCCCCGCCCCTCCACAGTTAAGCCCTCCAACGAGCATGGAGGAGCAGAGCAGGAGAGCTGCTAATTGACAGGCAGCAGCTCTCCGTGCAGGGAGGCGAGAGAACCGAGCCATCGGCAGCGTTTGATCGTTCAGTTCTCAGTGAAGAGGCGGCGGGGGACACATGCAGCATCAGACCGATGCTACAGCCACCCAAGTATGAATATGGGATAAAAAAAAAAAAAAAAAAAAAAAAATCCCAAACCTCCATTTTAAACCCTCAGTTTAAGCCCTTTCAGCAGCCGATTAAGTAATTTACCACTTGACCTCCAGACTAGCTACCCCCCTTCACGACCAGGCCGTGATGTCAACTGACATTTGTACGGTCTTGCGACCCTGCACCCAAATAAAATTTGTTTCCCCCCCAAATAGAGCTTTCTTTTGGTGGAATTTGATTACCTCTGCGGTTTTTATTTTTTGCACTAGACTGACATTTTGAAAATTTTTTATTTTTTTTACTTTCTGCTATAAAACAGGCAAACAAAAAGGAAAATAAAAAAATTGAATTTCCTCACCAAATTTAGGCCAATATGTATTCAGCTACATATTTTTGGTAAAAAAAATTCCTAATAAGCGTATATTGATTGGTTTGCTCAAAAGTTATAGCGTCTACAAACTATGGGATATTTTTTTTTTTTTTTACTAGCAATGGCAGCATTGCATGTGCATGCTGTGCACGCTCCTAGCCCTGAACGGACCGAGGGTGCCACTGTGCACGCTCCTAGCCCTGAACGGACCGAGGGTGCCACTGTGCACGCTCCTAGCCCTGAACGGACTGAGGGTGCCACTGTGCACGCTCCTAGCCCTGAACGGACTGAGGGTGCCACTGTGCACGCTCCTAGCCCTGAACGGACCGAGGGTGCCACTGTGCACGCTCCTAGCCCTGAACGGACTGAGGGTGCCACTGTGCACGCTCCTAGCCCTGAACGGACTGAGGGTGCAGATGTGCACGCTCCTAGCCCTGAACGGACTGAGGGTGCCAATGTGCACGCTCCTAGCCCTGAACGGACTGAGGGTGCCAATGTGCACGCTCCTAGCCCTGAACGGACTGAGGGTGCCAATGTGCACGCTCCTAGCCCTGAACGGACTGAGGGTGCCAATGTGCACGCTCCTAGCCCTGAACGGACTGAGGGTGCCGATGTGCACGCTCCTAGCCCTGAACGGACTGAGGGTGCCGATGTGCACGCTCCTAGCCCTGAACGGACTGAGGGTGCCGATGTGCACGCTCCTAGCTCTGAACGGACTGAGGGTGCCACTGTGCACGCTCCTAGCCCTGAACGGACTGAGGGTGCAGATGTGCACGCTCCTAGCCCTGAACGGACTGAGGGTGCAGATGTGCACGCTCCTAGCCCTGAACGGACTGAGGGTGCCGATGTGCACGCTCCTAGCTCTGAACGGACTGAGGGTGCCGATGTGCACGCTCCTAGCTCTGAACGGACTGAGGGTGCCGGACTGAGGCTGCAGCTTGTAAACAGCCAGTTCGTATTTGCAGAAGCCCGACATTGTACCCCTGATCCATTGAGCATGGGTCCAATGCTTTCCAGGATCCTACAGTAAAAAAATATAATTGCACATTTTTTTCTGCAACATAATGTACATTTATTATTTTTTTTATAAAAAAGTGAACTTATCCTTTAGGCTATAAATATGCTGAGGGTTTAATACAACTTTTAAAGTACTCGTCAGTGACAGTTGCTGACTTTTCTGGAAATACTGGCTGCTCATCTATCTCTGCTTTTAGTACACTGTGAATCACAGACATGGAAGAAGCAAGCAGCAAGTGAAGGTAGATAGAGACAGAAGGCCTAGCTTTCACACTTGTCCCGGTTTAGAAATTAGTGAAGCAAGAAGGTCAGTATGACATTCAGACAACTAACATTTTCAGGAGATCAGCAATGGCAGTCTCAGTGCTTCTATCCCAACATGTGTCCTTTAGGCTCGGTAGATATTCTAAGAACTTGTTAGTAATGTTTTCTAGGCCTGTGACAAGCATTTACTATTTTTTTTTAAATGCCTAAAAACCTATGAGAATACCCTACCTAAATGCTCAATATCACCTCTTTCAGGGAGCGAAGCAGAGAAAACTGTAGTTCGTAAAACATTTTTATTTATTCTACAATTCATAAATGAAAGGGAATGCAGGGGGAAATTTTTTTTCAAAAAGATGCCTCTTAACCCTTTCATGACAAAAAGGTAAAAAACAAACCTTAAACACCTGAACACAGTTTTGCAAGGTGCAGGAATCTAACCTGTTCCCACACTCACAACCACCAGCAGCTAAACTGTACTGCTCACATTCTAAATGGCACCACCGACCAAGTCGCGTTTCCCTGCGGCTGCATTTGAAAAAAAAAAAAGGTGAATACATCTTTTTCCTGCATGAAATGCGGGCACAGCAGCCCACTCAAATGAATGGGCTCTGCTGCACCTGAGCAAATGCAGGGCGCATGGCCCACAATAGTGTGAACCGAGCCTGAGGTTGTACAGTAGATATTGTTGCAACTGCATAGTGCTTCCAGGTAAATACCAAATAGGGTTTTTTTTGGTGGCAAATGGCAATATCTCTTTATACATTTTTTTTTATTTAGCTGCAGTTTTTTCGATATTACCATAACCTAACACCAAAGAACAACCCAAAACGAATGATACTCCTGACAATCACAGTGACATATGTATTGTATATATTTTCTGTTTTTATTAGTGGCCTTTTTTTTATCCTGCTTAACACAAACACTTCAAAAGTACTTTAAATGCTACCCAAAATATACTGATCCTGACCTTTGACCCAAACCGTTGAACCCAACATTGATCCCAACACAGAAATCCTGATTTTTTTTTTTTTGTTTTTTTTTTTAGGAAAAACACCAGGGGCCGATTATGATGATAGCCAATCACAGCGATCAGTTGATCAGGAGCCAGTCTTCATGGTTCCCAATCGTTACTTTGAGACCCAGAGCAGTCGGTGACAGTAATGTCTCTGTGCTAGGAGCACGCTGTGCATATATGTGGCCCGCACGAACAAAGACCCACTTCTGTGAGTCCACGTGTGTATGCCCAGCGAGAAGGGGTTAAAGTGAATCTGAACTGAAAAAAGTGAAGAGTTGCTATGTTTGAGAACATCTAGAAGTGATAATTATGCCTAAGCAATAACCCTGATTAATGCTGTGTCTGCATTAAGGAGATTTCGACTCACTTCCTGTCTAGATGACACGTCAAAGAGAACAGGAAGTCCAGAGAAATCTCTTCAGACAGCATTTAATCCTCACAGAAGCTTTAACCCTTCCCCTTCTAATCTAAAGGAAGTCTTGGAAGCAGCTGTGATTTCAGGTACGTTATCTGGCTTTTCTGACACACGCAATGTATACAAGTAAACATAAGGTAACATCTTTGTTACATTTGTCTAGTGGATTGGACTCAAAATGGAGAACCCAGCAACTGGGACTGATTTTTGGGATGCCATACAGCTGGCTTTCTAAGCATCTGGTCAAAAACAGGAGGAAAAATAAAATAAAATTAACAGCTGCATTCCGATTGGCTGGTACACCCAATACCGAAATTGGTTTTTCGCAATTTGGATAAATCCAAGCCCATTGTGTCTCTGCTGCTGTGATTGATAGAAATTCTAGTCCAAACAAATGGAAGCCATGTTTAACTTAATCAGATCACGGTTAATCGAGAACAAGAGACAATGAAACACATGTGAACAGAAGGAAATTTTATCCCCCGACTCCTCCCAGCCTGGAAAGATCTCAGCGATTATTGATAGGTACCTTTGCCATCTGTGCTTGGACTCCAGTCGCCTTCAGAGCTGAGACCGCTTTCTGAGCAGCTGCCGGGCTGTCAAAGTCTACAAATCCATAACCTGCAGATCATAAACATGACAATTTATACACATATCAAAGAAAGCAGCTTGTGCACACAGACTGCTAAAACATAATCATACTCGGCGAACAGAAGAGATGGCAAAAGTGATTTGCTGGTCTAAAAAAGAAGAAGGATATGACATGAAAGGAGCTACAACTATGAGATGTTTTGTTCGTTTCAAAAGTTCTTTACACATAAAAGCTGCAAGTGCATAGCTCACAACTCTCTGAAATACCATAAATACGCTTAAAACCCAGCGTTGCGCTTAAAGTGGAACTAAACCCATCGATTCAACAGTTTTAAAAAAAACATCACATTCCTGGCACATGCCGGGAATGTAAGGGTCACATTTGCTTGTGCTGTCAAACCATAAAATGGCTGGTGTCGTAGCATCATATCAAATCGAGTCCAGGATGGCAGCTTCCTTGGCTGAAAAGGATAGGGGGGGGGGGGGGGGGGGTTTAGTTCCACTTTAACATAGAAAAAGATAAAATCAATGAAAGTGGAATTTCAGGCTATAACTCTCTATAGTTAAACTTGCTTCCACCCCTTCTAACTCTGTATTCCAACTACCCTATAGAAGGAAGATGCTTATACTTTCCTATTCTCAAGGAATTCTGGTCCAGGCACGTGATCTCCCCAGCAGCCAGATTCAGGGGAGTAGAGAGAGGTTGCCGACAACAGCTGAAAGGCCCGAGTGGTGATGTTACCCATTAGCTTACTATGGAGCATTCATTGTTGGCCATTCCTCCTCTTCCCTGAAGCCGCTGCTTGGAGCCAGTAAGATGACTGTACCAAAGCACCCCAGAATAGGAAAGCATCTTCCTTCTACAGGTAGTTTGAATAAAAGTCAGGTGAGGGTGAAAGCAGGTTTAAGAGTAGATCGTTATAGCCTGGAATTCCACTTTAAAGTAGTATCACCAGAAGTTCAAAACATTTGTTGACTCCACTAGGGAACCCAGTGCACAATAAAAGGGTTTACAGTTACCTTTATTTAGTGCTGGCTGTAGCTCCACCCATACTGAAGCCCAATTTATAGGAGTTCTTATAGGGGGAGCTACAGACGGAAATGCCCACTCTATTTTAACATTTGCAGCTCTTGCATCCAATCTTCTAGACCTGTGCAAGGAGGTAGCAGAGACTTAACCCAGATCCACGTTCCAGCTCGTCTAAAGAGACTACATTACTAGCTGGTGGCTTGTGCTGCTGTAAATGATTGTGCACTGGAGACTACTACTATAGAATAGCAGGTCTCGGGACATTTATCTGAGCAAGACTAGAGCAGTAGCTGGGGTTTGTTGGGAGCTTGTGTTTTTGTACATGACAGCACTTTCTCCAGTGCCCCATCATCCACAACACCACAAGCAGTTAGCTAGTACTCCAAGACCAGTGTTTCTCAACTCCAGTTCCCAATAGCTCAGGTTTTCAGGCTTTCCATTATTTTTCACAGGTGATTTGGTCAGTTTTACTGCCTTATGCCGCGTACACACGATCGGAATTCTTGTCGAAAAAAGTTCTGATGGTTTTCCAGACGGAATTCTGCTCAAACTGTCTTACCTACACACGGTCACACCAAATTTCGACCGTCAAGAACGCAGTGACGTACAACACTATGACGATCCGAGAAAAAATGAAGTTCAATGCTTCCGAGCATGCGTAGAAATTTTGCGCGTCGGAATTGTTACAGACGATTGGAATTTTCCGTTTGAAAAATTGAGAACATTCGGCCAGCAAAATTCCGATGGAGCCTACACACGGTCGCATTTTCCGATGAAAAGCTCTCATAGGTCTTTTGCTGGCCAAAAACTCAGATCGTGTGTACGCGGCATTGGTAACTACCACAGCTGTTTTAAAGAAATCCTGAAAACATGACCTGTTGGGGCGCCTTGAGTACCGGAGTTGAGAAACACTGCTCTAGACCAGCCATTTCAACCAGGGTGTCCAGGCTCCCTGGGGTGCCTTTAAGGTTTCTTCAGGGGTGCCTTGGCAAAATTGCCCAAAAATTGTATACAAGCCAGAAGATGGATCAAGCCTGCCTTTTAGTTACACAAAGCCACAGGTTTTTATTGTGCACCAATAAGACCTTCTAGCCACAGGCTTCCTAACAACCAATGACATCAGTTGAAAAGGAGGGTGTCAGTCATCCGCACAGCATCCTTCTCCTCTGACTTTCAACAGTGTGGGGTCACAGTAGCTGAGTGATGGAGGAAAACTGAGGAAGAAGAGAACACTGGAATACTAGTCAGTACCAGTGTGCAAAAGTGTGTTTGATTTGGAAGAATAACACACCTCCAACGTTGGGTGTCCTACAGGTGGATGTATTACATAAAACTTTTAGAATAGCTTTTTACATTTTAAAAAATAGGACTCCAAGGCTGTCCATAATGCTAAAGGGTGCTTCGAGACTGTCCATAATTTTATAGGGGGCCTGGACTGAAAAAAGCATGAGAAACACTGCTCTAGACTCTCTCCAATAAAGAAACTTGGGATCTCTGCAAATCTTGCTCACATGCTCTGGGATCCCGTCACCTTGGCCCAATTGCTTCCCTGTACTTTCTCTACTCATGTACTCCATCTTCTGTCCTGACCGCTGGCAGAGGTGGGGCTTGTGTGGGCTCTCCGTTTACACGGACACTGCCTTTACCATGTACCCAACATTCAGATCTTATAGATTTGCCTCCTTGTGAGCAGCGGCGTTAAACTGCAGTGGAGGGGGGGGGGGGGGGGTTATGCTGTCGACAATGCAAGCTCAAAAAAACAAAAACCAAGTGCACTGGGTTCCTTGTGGGTTTCAACAAGCATTTTCAACTTATGGGGATCTCTTCTTTAAAACAGCAATGGCTTTGTTGGAAGGTGCAACAGGATTAATCAAAAAGATATATAAATATACTCTTACAGCTAGTGCAAGGCCCCAATTTTGACTTGGGATCAATCAGTCTCTTGTAAACCACTGTATAGCCACGCTCCCTCAGACTGGAAGAGGAAGGGGCAACAGTAGGAGCAAATTAGTAGTCTTGCTGTTCATATGAGCGAGGACAAGGCAAAAATCTGGCAGGAGCACAGACAGGGATGCCATATCTGTCAAATCACAGGCTGGCAGGGAGGTGACCAGGCTGCAAAGCAGCAGAGAATTCTCAGGTCGCCCGCATGGCTCCGCTGTCTAGCAGAACTGTGTATATCGCAGGAATGGATGAATAGTAATACAAACCACTCCCATATTAGTATTTTAGTGGCATGTCTCAGTGTACCTGACATTCAGTAAGAAAGAGCAGATAAAGCTAACAAATTCCTGGGCTATTTAGGGCTCTTTGCCTCTTATTATCCAACTGAAGGCTAGGGTAAGATACATGACAAAGATGTATGCCCCAACTACAGTACACAAAGAGGTCAGCAACCTGGCAATGCTGTCCAGTAGGAGTGCCTGAACCAGAATGAAATTCTTTGACGGTTAATACACATTTCTTATATACGTATGCGTTTCAACTCTGTTTGCTGAAGGGAAACTTCCAAGTGTTCCTGTATGAAGATACAGTCTGCTATACTGACCTTATTTGCAGACAGGAGGCACCATTCAGGGCCTGAAAACCACTCTGCTAACTTGAGTGTGCCCCCACTGTGCCCAGAGCATCGGCATTTCCCATCCTACAATGCAATTGCGGCATATTCAACAGGTGACAAAAAGAGGGACAAGGGGATTTTGGGTCAAAAAAAAATTATGGTACCGAAGAAAGGGGCAACCCAGGGAAGAGCAATACAATCCAAGGCATCCCTGTTATCTGTATGTGGCCGACAAACATGAATTCCTAACAATCTTTTTAAACATTTACTAGAATTAACAAGGCCCTGTAACCAGACCATATGAAGATGGTTTCAGTTTGTGCGAGTTTAGACTGGTGTGTGGATTTCAACCCGTACACAAGGATATATAGATACATCTCATTCTCCTAGAGTCACTACATGGAGAGTGGGGATGCATGGTGGTCCTGTGTACAAATGTATAAACTCATGTTCATTTTCTTTATATAAAATCTTTATTTTACCACACTATATTGAACCAGAGTGCGTCTGACAACAGTTCTGGTACCTCTAGCCCTGAATGCATGTAATGGCAAGGGGGTGGGGTGTGCCAGAGGGTCTATTGTTGCTGGTAGGTGATCTACTGTTGAGGGATGGGCTCATTGTTGGCAATAGGAGGATCTTCTGATGCTGGCTGCTAAGGGATCTATTGTTATTAGAGGTTATATAGTTTCTGGGGGGGGGGGGGGGGGGTCTACGATTGCTGGCTGCAGGGGGATCCATTGTACTGCTCATTATTAAATTACTTGGCAACACAAAAATATTAATTTTGGTCTGTATTGGTAAAAAGGGTAATATTTGTGTGTGGGGGTAGAGTGTGCATTGACAAGCAATCCTTGAGGTACCATCCCTGGAAAGATACTCCTAGAAATAGAAAAGAAAAAAAAAAAAAAAAAGGGGGGGGGGGGGGGGGGGTTGGGACTTTACATGTACCTCCTTGGGTTCAATAAACACTTGACAAACTGATTTAAAAAAATAAATTTTTTACTTGGATTTATAAAAATTTCTTAAAAGAGGGTTCAAGCTTTTAAAAACAAACTGGTTTGTCCAGGATGCTGCTATCCTGGGCTTGAGATCCATTATATAGCCAATGCATTTTGCATGCGTACCCGATTCCCCCACGGGCTCCCCAGGCCACTTATACAATAGGATCTATGGCCCTGACGAAGCGGGTCAGCGCGCTAAAAGCGTTGGCTATAAAACACATCTCAAGCCCAGGATAGCAGCATCCTGGACAAACCAGTTTGTTATATTGCTTTTAAAAGAATGACCCCCCTCAAGAAATTGTATAAAAATCCATCAAATAAAGTTAGGTGAAAGAAAAAGTTTTAATCAGTCTGTCAAGTGTTTATTGAACCCAAGGAGGTACATGTAAAGTCCCAACCCCCCCTTTTTGTATTTCTAGGATTGTCAAAAAGGGGCAGCACTGGGGAGGTGGAACCAAGGGAGGACACTTGGAGGTGGGCAGGGGGAAAAGACAAGGGGGCGGCTTTGCTTTTGGGTTCAAAGCAAATGGAAAAAAAAAAAAAAAAATTCTCTTGATCGCACACTGTATTCTTTAAAAAGTCAGCCCAATCAAACCTGACATTTTGCTTTTCAGTACATACTGAGGCTGAATTATTTACTGGCTTCGAATACCTCATGGGGCTTCAAACAGTGAGACCTCTTCACCCGACTTCTCAGAATCCCCAACCTGCTGCGATCATTATAACCATCCTGATCTCCCTGTTGAACTTCTCATTTGTTAGCATCTTGTCGTGCTAAACTACAATGACTGCAGCGGGAGGATTGAGTCTCCAAGGCAAGCATGGCAGATATGAACACTCTGCTGGACAAAACACTACTCTAGAAAATATAAAAAGTCGGCGAGAGATTCAACCATCCAGAGTTAACCAATAAAAAGGAAAAAAAATAAACAACATTTTTTATTCACCTGACCCTTTAACTTGCCTGAAAATTGTAGTTGGACAGGCAAGTGGGTCATCCACATCGGTCACACAAACGGTTAAAACTGCTCAGAATGGGAGAGAGCCAGTGCGCTAATTTGGAGCACTAACAACCATAATGAGCGCCTATGTATGTGACCAAGCTATGCCACGGCGGAGGCACTGTCAGGAATAATTGCAGGATTGGTGCTGACATGGTCAATTAAAGCTGTAGTGCCAATTACTTGTCTGTTCCAAGGACAGCAGCCAACTCTGTATGGCTGACTGGAGCTGCAGCTTAATATTGAATATTCCCCTCCGAAAGTGGACATGCTGCAATATATCTCAGTGCAGAGGAGGATTCTAATTAAAACATAAAATTTACTGCAGAAGGAAGACCAGAACCAGAGGTGTCAGCTGTCCTTCAACAGACTATGTCTATCAGAGCCTTGGCCAGCCGAGTTTGTGCATTGGCGTTGCATATTAATTTTACAGAGGGATGCAGTCTTCTGCAGAGTTTATTGAAGTGAATACGCATTTAATTAGAATGCCACATAGTATAAAAGAAAAAATTTCTGGCTCCGCCTTGCAGTTATAAGTGGATGGGGGCAGAGTGCCAGCCCAACGGGTTTTACTGCCGTCTTGCCCTCTGGCACAGAAATTACCCCCTTACTGCTGGCATGGTTTCAGTTTTCTGAATTCACTAAATGTGGATATATTACCACCACCCAGGTTAATGTGGACCTTTGACAGGCAGAACCCATGCAATTCCATGTGATTGCACCACAACTGCTCTGAAACAGCTTGTGGTGCCATGCTGCAGACTTTCAGTAGTTAAAGTAGAACTAGAGGCAAAAGTATTTTCTATATCTATCTATCTATCTATCTATCTATCTATCTATCTATCTATCTATCTATTTTTTAGGAGTAAGGGAGTGTTCTATCCCAGGTCAGATTCCTCCCCCCCATCATCTGTGTCCCATTTTGGAGATTTACTCTCACTTCCTTTCCCATAGCCAAAACAGGAAGTGAGAAGAATTACCTGAAACTTAAAAGGAATCCCTTGGGAACCCCAGGTCACCAGAACTAGTGTCCCCATTGGAAAATGTCCCTCCATTACTTTTCTTGGGGAACAACCCAAAATGTGTGATTCTTTCAATGTTAACAGTAAACAGGACAAAGGTTACGCTCCTTAACGGGGGCACAGAAAGCAATAAAAATGGACAGGTGTTCAAATCCCGCTCCACTCTATCAAAAAAAATAAAAAATAAAATAAGTTTTGCCTTTAGTTATACTTTAAACCCTTCTTATAAGAAGTATTAAAACACTTAATGCAACAGCACAATAACTGGATCGAGGTGTTATGTCCATCAGGCTGTCCATCTACAAGGGCATGGAGCCATCATTCAATTCTTCTAAATAAGCATACATGTGTGTAGCACCCTCCTAGGTAGGTGCTAGGATGAGTGTAGAATAGTTTTTGGTTGCTCTGTTTAGAGGAACAGCTAGGTAAACTTAATTGTTGTCTGCTTAACAGAGCTGTAATCGGTTAGTGTAGCCTGTGCAGTGTGCTCTGGTGCTGCTCATGCTGTCTTGAGTGTCACTGTACCTTAGCAACTATGGAAAGTGCTGGATTATGGGAAGAAACTATGCAGATGGGAACATGAAAATTCATACAGCCCTGGCCAATTACAAGGGGAGCTGCCCCTATGCATGTTGGTGCCTGTATTTACATTCTAGGAGCTTATGGGCTCTTGGCCTTTCGTAGCAGAGGATTGCACTAAGCTGGAGGAAAGGGCTGCCATGCCGCCTCAGGTGGGCGACCTGAGTGCCTGAAGTCTGTGAGGTTGGCCCTTGTCCTACCATAGCGGACAGGGGGAGAGTCTAAAGTGCATCTGGTCTCGTATCACCGAAAGAAGAGGCTACAGGTGGTGCTTCAGGAGCCTTGTGAGTACAGACACCCAAGGAGTCCTAGAGTGTTATGCCCTCTAACCCTGGCTAGTGTTCCTAGAGCCTTGTCCAGAACTGTCCACTACTTTACTAAGGGATATTGCTCAGTTCTTCAGTTTGCTGCTGCCGTGAAGAAGTCTTTATCTGCCTTCTTTGAGGGGGCGTCAGCCAAGTTTCACTAGGAAAGGAAGTCCTCATGTGAATAGTTCAATTTGGAAGCATCACGCTAAATTCCCTTCCCAACTTCTCCAATAAAACAAAACCCTTAGACTGGTCATTGGAGTAACGAGCGGAAGAGAGTATGCACCTGGTTGTGTGAATCTTGTGCCTGGCTGCGGAGCAAGAAGTGGGGGGGGAAGACCTGGGCAACATACCAGCGGCTCTTGTGGTGGTAGCGCTACATGTGGGCATTGAAATAATAGCATGCTGCTAGATTCGGGGCCTGCCCAACGTTTTTGTACGCGTTTTCCGAAAATAGTAACTTTTAATAAAGAGTGGCTTTGGAAATGCATGTGTGGTTTCGGTACATTTTTGAATTTTGCATATAGGTTTCCTCCAGTATACAAAGAGTGGGGAACTGAACAGTGGTGATCTCTGGAACCCTTATTTACTTTTGGCCTCTGTATTTTTTAATTAGCACATTTTTTGTAGCACGTCAATGTACATTCCTGATGCGTGTAATGCACTTTATGCTTTTTTTGGTTTTTACCAATGACGAGCAATATCTCATGAGACATTAGGCATCCTCCTCCTTTCATCTGCTGGTTCTGTGTTGTATTGTATTGTGCAGTTGCGCTGAGCAGTAATGTCTGCTATGCCATATATTTTGGCAGCAGTCGCAGCTACTGCCGCACGCTTGATAGGAGGTGGAGAAATTTCTATATCCCATTCCAAATAAACCTCATGGGCAATGTCCTCGCAGGCCCCTTTGCACTTGCAGTGATCCGTGTAATTGTCATCACTGGGACTGTACAGAAATGTCCTTGCCCTCACTATTTGTATTAGTTCTTTTGTATCAAGTATGATATGACCTGCTCAGTTACATCTTCCTATGTGGGCTGTTTACAATGGATATTGCTAGAAGACGTAATGAATAAAAATGTGCTAAAAACACTAACAAATGACGTCTATGGTGCTAGAAATGCACAAAAAGAAACACCTGCACCTTACCACCACCACTTCCCCAAGTAGCGTGAAAACGCGTTGCATGTGTGAACGGGCCCTACAAATCAGCACAATTTATTTTGTCGTGCATTGTTACACACCAAGCCACACAGGCGTGAACGAAGATTTAGAGAATGTCAGTGCTACATACAGCAGCATTATGTGAAATACAAAATGACAGATCCGCTTCAGCAGACCTATAACTCTGTATTGTAGGCCTCAGATATTCTAGGCAGCAGCATCATAAAAATAACCAGCAAATCAAATTTGAATCAGAGTTCTGTCTTTATGGAAAGGAATGGCAGAAGAAAGTCAAAGCTGGCAAGAACTATACTAGCGGCTTGCTTCCACTCAGCCCAGTGTGGAAAGGTATTGATTCCCACTGTAAAGTGGAAAAAAAGCTGAATGCTTTTTTTCCTACACATAGACCTCGCCTGTACTCAGCATCAAGAGGCAGACAAGGACAATTAAAGCAGTTATTTAAAGGACCACTAAATCGAAAATTAAAGATCCTTGATGTAAAATAGCTTCTAATAACACACTATGCGCATAAAAGAAAAGTATCCGCTGCTGTGTAGAAAGTGAAACACTTGACATTGCTAGTCAAGAAGAATGCGTGATCGCTGCACTGGCGTGTCGTGGATGCAATGACGTCTTTACCTCCCTGCCATCCAAAAAACCTCACCGGTAAAGATAGAATCCCGACCTTCTATTATGTGTACCACTCTGCAATCATCCAGTTGTTGATATAATACCTGGGGATATCCATGGGACTAAGAACTAAACTTGATAAGCTGCAGAGTGGTGGCAAGTGGGTGAAGGCGCGCCGGGACCCGAAACTGAAGCCAAATATCTCAGAATTGGGGGGAAAAATAATTTGCACATTACTGATCTAGGTCATGGTTTTTAGTACAATATAAAGCAAGAGAGAGTGCACACCAACCCTGGTGTATTACAGTTTTAATATGAAGTTCAATTTATAAAATACGAGGATTGCACTCACAGATTGTTGATATAAAAAAAATTGCATAATCAGCTCCACAACAGCCTCCTCTCCTGGTCTGTGTGTTTTCCAGAGACTTGCAGCAAGGTACAGGGAACACTGCAGGCATAGACCGCCTGCTATCTGATATCCTCCACCGCTCACAGCATTAGCACGAACCAGCCGGCTCTGTGTGACGTCACTCACGGCCAGGGGAGGAAAGGCACTGACAACGTGCTGACTCCTCTAGTATGTAAACAATTGCTAGGACAACATGTTTTGGAGGCGTGGCCTCCTTCAGGTCTGGTCTTCTTTATGGTTTTTAGTAAACTTCTGCACCAGTACTTCTCAGTATAAGGCTGCAACCATCAGAAGCTCCAATAAAATATGGAGCTTATAGCATAGCTCCCAACTGTCCCCGATTTCGAGGGACTGTCCCCGATTTGGATAAATGTCCCTCTTTCCTCCTTATTTTGGTCTGATCCATATAGTTGTATATAAAATGCCCTTTTTATCTTTCAAAAAGTGTTTCCCAGTGCTAAACCTTTCATCCAAATTATAAATTGTTGCATTTGTAAATTTTAAAAAAGTCAATCTAAAGGAATAATAGTAGTAAAAGAAAAGCCCTTGTGGATTTAGTTAACCAAAAAAAAAAAGTTAATGCTCCTTTAAGGGGGTGTGGCAGGGGGAGTGTCCTATGCCTACATACATTTGTTAGTAGGTGTCCCTCATTCCCATCTCAAAATGTTGGGAGGTATGCTTAATTACATTCGGAGACAATCGTTACATTGGTATGAGTTTGGTAAGGGGTTAGGGGGGCTCACATTCAGGATTAGGAGTGAGATGGGGTAAATAGTTTGATGGTTAAAGTGCCCACCTGTGGGAACATATAAACCAAGGGAATTCTGGTGACATCAGTGCTCTTTTATGGACATGCCCATGTTTGGTCAACGTTCGACTAAATATGGGCAAATGCCCATATAAAAAAAAAAAAAAAAAAAAAGGCATGGACGTCACCAGCATCCCACAATGATTACTGCTAGCGACTATAGCCACTGGCAGTAATTTTATGTAAAAAAAATTAAAAATCTGACAGGCTGGGGCACCCTAAAACTATCAAAGGATCGACTTGGGTACAATCAGCCTGCCCATTCATGAATCGAATCTCAGCAGGGACCAGCCAAGGTCCATGTCTGGCCTACTTTAGATTTGGGCCCTTTAAGTGCACTATACATATCAGTGCAAGCGCAACACAAGGACATCTAGAAAACAATGGTTTCTATGTGTCATATTCACACCCTAATGCTGTGTTGAGGTGTGATGTGGTGTGATGTGGTTTCTAGAATAAAAAATAAAGCAAGTCTACATTTTTACACAGCACAAGGCAATGCTCTGCGATGAGCAGATGTGACTCAATGGCCACCATAAAAAGAGATGCAATGTACAACTGTCAGTTAGTTAAATAATCTATTATCTGCCAAAAAAAATGTATTCCAATTTTGGATGGACTGACCCTTTAAGCACCTGGCTTTATGCAGCGCCCAACAGCTTACCAGACCCAACTAACGATTTCTCTACCGCTAGCCAGCATTGCGGTGACCCTCAGTGAAGTCTCTAGCTGCTTACTCATGGGTGAACAGTGAAATCAGAGTCATCTGACTGAATTCCTTTCTTGGCCCAGGGATGCCATCTCCCCTTTCAAACTAGCAGGAGGGATTGCTATTGACACAAATAGCAGGGAACATGACGCCTTAGCATGTAGAGTTCCCTGTGTCCCACCCGTGTCACCATAATAGTTGCAGGTTATGGCGTGGCTTTCACGTGATTAGCAACTCCAAAAAAAAAAAAAAAAAAATATGGGTCAAGAATGATTTGCCTGCCAATTAAAGGGACAGGGAGATAACTCCCCACTGTGCCTTACACAGAATAAAGAACGCATACTATCCAGAGACTGTGTGTAATTAAGTGGTGCTTAAATTGACCCCCTTCTAATTAGCACAGCCAATTTGCACAACGCCTAATCCTTTCAGATTATTAATACTGCTAAACAGCCTCAGTGACGGCAAGAAACCAGTTCCTTTAATAGAAACCTTGCAGCCAGCCGGAAAGGTTTGGTGTGTCTACAGAGTTGCGTCTGAACTGGCAGAGAGTTCTTTAAGGGGCATTTACCCCCCCTCAATATTTACTTTCTGTACTGCATGACTCAAATGTCAACTCCAAATAAAAAAAAAAAAAAACTTTGCTAGATGAACTGCAAAGCATACGGTACTTGCAATTCTACAAGCTCTCCGCCACTGCCCCACTTCACATACACTTGTTAACAGACAAAATAAAACAGGATTGCATGTGGTCAGCTTAACCTAAACAAGTCATCAGAAAACCATGTTGGCTGCCGTTGGCCAATTTTTTTTTTCTTGAAACATTTAGTTGCCAGGCCGATTTCCCTTTTGCTTCAGTACTTCATAAAATCACTGAACATGGATGCAAAAAACAGGAAAGTTTGAAAAAAAAAGTCAGAATTCTGATTTGCAAACTTGTTCTGGGTTTCTTACTCAAGAGTACTGAAGCTCTGCATGACAGCCAGGGAGCTAGCATCATAAAGGACAATGGTGGGCTCCCCTCATCACAAATTTTCTTTAAAGTGGAATTCTAGTCAAATTCTAACTAAAGCAGGCCATAGATTTTACAAATGTTCTTTCCTTCCACCACAGGTGAAAGCAAAAAAGAAAAAAAAAGCTCAAATAGCTCAATTCCCCCATCACCAAAGTCAGCGTTGAGGGGGGAAGCCCTCTCGTAGTGCTACGGTTTTGCTAGGGGGAAGAACCTTCCCTGCCGGTGTCCTGTCGGAGTACGGGGCGGACACTATATGATAGCCGGACACATTTGGACAGAACGCCGGCAGAACACAAGGATCATGGCTAGCAGCTATAGCGATGATTGATGGATCGACCTCAGTACAACCAGCCTGCCCATAGATGGGTCGCATTTCAGCCGGTCGCTGCTGTACTGGCCCAGATTCAATCCTTCTATGGTCAGCTTAAAGCTAGGACTATTCCATCTAACCTGTAAAAGAAAAAAGAAGTCTATATTTACCCATTCTGAAGTCGCTCTGGTCACATGATTGGGTCCCAGCAACGGCTTCAGTGTAGAGAAGAGGCAGAGAAAATGGTTGCAGAGCCCGGCTGACGACATCACCCATAGACTTACTATGGGGCAGCCGTTGTCGGCTGTCTCTTCTCTACACAGAAAGACAGTTCTAGAATCCAGTCATGAGACCAAACCGGAGCGATTTCAGATTAGAGAAGTAAACTTTTTTACAGGGTAGATTAAATGGCCTTAGAATGGGGTTGGGAGTAAATTTAGTCTTCTAAATTTGACTTGAACGACACTGTCTCCCTTCCAACTGTCAAGGTAAAGAGTTCTCACTTCAAGCCTGATCTCAACTTTCAGTTGGCATGCGACAGAAATGTACTGACATGTAATAAAAAAAAATGAAGTAAATGTAGCAAGGTCTCCGGTCACCTGTCTAATGAGAACCTCCAGGGCCAGAGATAGCCGAGATCCTTGAGTATGTGGTGGGCTGTGGGGCATAGTGGGTGCAAGGTGGAAGTTATTGGG
Organism: Lithobates sylvaticus; assembly: GCA_028564925.1. Taxonomy (NCBI): domain Eukaryota; kingdom Metazoa; phylum Chordata; class Amphibia; order Anura; family Ranidae; genus Lithobates; species Lithobates sylvaticus. The sequence goes on along the minus strand of CM053031.1, from coordinate 55,036,984 downwards.
CGCCAGTCACTTCTTGAATGCAAAAGGTTTATTTCTCTTACAAACTTTTATGGGGGGGAAAGAGGGTTAGGGCCAGGACATCCTTGAGTTGTTGCAATTAGCAGACTCCGAGACTTCAAGAAGGGAACAGCTGTGCAGGGAAAAGCCCCCAACAAGAAGCCACATCTGCACATGCAGGAATGCTGTCTCTTATGGCAACAATATTTAACAGTTCCTAACACCAAACGTAACAGTTCCTTCACTTTCACTACAACTTCTCCTTGTAGTTCTTCAGCCCACTGAGCTTCCCGTCTCTCACTGGACCCTCTGATTCACTGGCACCGAATCCCTTGTGCTCCTCCAATCTTCACTGTAGTATATTCCTCAAGCGTCACCCCCGCTTCTCTGCTGGGTCCCTAGCTTGGCACTCCCAATACTTCTCAACCTTCACCCCTGCTGGCCTGCTCAGACCCTGACTTGACACACAAGGCTGCTCTGCAAGCGTCACCTCCATTGGCTGGGTCCCCGACTTGATCACCGTCTGAAGTTTCCCTGATTCTCCACCGTGCCAGTTCGGTGAGAATACTGCTCCGGTATTTGCTTCAGTTACTCACTGTGGTCCCTGGTAATAAGGCGGATGGTCCCTTTGTGGTGAAAGCTTTCCCTCTACCTCCAACCACTGACAGGCTCTCCGGCCGGCAGAACCGACACTTCTGGTTGGACTGCAAGCCACAACAACAACCCTACACTGCTCTCTTGCTTCTGGATGGGCCCTCAGACAACCTGGCCTAGCAGCCAGATGCCCCCAGGATAGGCCCAATCTCTGGCCTAGCAGCTCTGGGCAACATGACACATGTCCACCCAGACAGCCATCCGGGTGGCACAGAACACAGATCACCTGACGCCACCCGAATACATAGATTCTCCTAGCAGGCCAAAGGATTCAAGAAAATCCCTGCCTATTGGCTGAGATACCCCATATACCCATAACCTGACCTTGAGTTTCCCTTCTCATATCTAGTACCACCAAGTACCCGGCTACCTAGTGGTAGAAGAGAAAAGTGCAATAAGGCCAAACTTCGAGAGAAATCAATGAATCTCCAACAATCGACCAGGTGGACTACTCCTGGTAAGTAAAATTTGTGAGGAGCATCCCTGCCTAAACTCCAGGGTGCTACATCAACAAGAAAGGCCATGTGATTAATTCAGATCAGCCTTTCCCTACCAGGGCTCCTCCTGGGTTCCTTGAGCAGTAAGCAATGGTGAATTGACCTTTTATCTTGCACTGACCACCAACAAAAGTAGGCACTTCTACACAGACCAACATAATTATGTGATGTCTTTGTTGTAACGCAGGTCAATGATCAGATCTGAACCTGGTAGCCCTCAGCTACCTTGGGTTTTTATGCCCCATGTTGGCATGGTGTCCACTGTAGCATTTGCAATGGCAAGACAGTGTAGGACTGGCCAGAAGAGGGATTACTTTGACTCAGTTGGTCAGCTTAAACATGTATTTCAGTGTGAACTAAATACAGGCATACCCCACTTTTAAGTACACAATGGGTATCCCTGTTTTTCATTGCCTAGTTTGCTGAGAAGGGTGTAGCAGTGTGCAGAGGGTCGCCATGATTTCTACTTTAGCAGGTGTTCCCAGAGATCAGTAAAAAAGTTTCAAGGGCTGGTCCGGTGTAAAAAAGTTGAGAAAAGCTGCTTCAGATGAACAGAATAATAAATTTGAGGATTTCGAGGCACACAAGTTAACTAGTACCACGTAAAGCAAAACTAATATCTGAAAATGCTTATCTCAGGTCAAATGATGCAACATCCATGAGCTCCCTCACCAGTGCCGTCATCTTCTCCCTGGCTTCTTGTGGGGTCTTTGACAGCCTTGACTGGCTGGCGCAGGACAACATAACTTCCATACATATGCGTAAGAGTTCATTCATCCCGATACCAACACATGCCAAGTATGTACACAGACTTTTGCCTGCGCAGCTCAGTGAACATTCTAAACAAAAACTGCAACAGGCAAGTGTCATTGTTTTTTTGCAGAAGAAGCAAGTCTCCTCTGCAATAGGTATTCTGCCTGCTCACAATTTACTTTTAACTTTACTTCTGCTTTAATAATGTATTTCATTGTGTTGAGGCCCATAAGCCTATGGTATTGTATATTGACAGTGATATTAACGAAGTGGTGGATTCTACCCCATCCTGAAATATTGACACTACTAAAATGCTAGTAAGCAGTCTATTAAAAAAAAAAAAAAAAAAAAGGGACTGTTCAAACAAATCTAATATAAAAGAGAAGAAGTATGACCAGGGGGTGCCACAGGTGTGGCTCTGGCTACAAACTGTGGTGCCAAGCGCTACCCTCCCAATCCTCCTACCAGGCTGGCATCTACTATACTGTAGAGACAAGACCCAGCGTGTCCCCCCACAGAACAAAATCGCTTTGCTTTCAAAGATGGATTCTGTGTGATTGCCATGTTTCAATAGCAGAAGTTTTTATGAATAAACCACTAAATACTGTTGCTGCAATACACAATATAACATTCCATGGAGGGGTTCAAAAACTCTGTGCATACCTGGTTTTGGAAGCAAAAACTAAATTCAGGGCCAGATTTGTGTCAGTCTCACAGCTTTGCTGCACATACAGGTTTTATTAGAATTAACTTTTGCAGGTGGGTTGGCTGGCCGCCCTTCATAGGTGTAAAGGTATCTGTTCTGTAAATAGCTTTCCGCTTCCACATAACCTGGCACCATCTCCAAGCAAACACCTGCAGCCACATTTCATTTTATTACATAGTCCTTTTAGGTCTTCATAAAAGTTGGCTTGCTTGTTCCTGTGCTAGTTCCTCTTCTGCAATAATGAATATTTTGCAGTTGTCAATCAAGGTGGATACCTCCCTGAGATCATCAGGTGGGACAATATATGCGCATCCTAAAATCAGTCTCCTTTCGTGCCTTCATTCTTATTCTGGTGGTGACAGCAGTGCGCAGGTAGTAGTTTGAGGGCCCATTTAAACTTCAGTGTTGTGGGAACACCATGCTTAAAACACATGTCAACAGAGTACAATGCATAGCGCCCAAAAACACACTGTTTGCAAAAAGGGTCATGGACGTTTGAAAACTGGCTGCCTTAAAGCAACAGGTTAACATATGCCATGACGTGTGTTAATGTACTAAAGCATATCTTGCCCGAATAGGCCCTGATTTTTGCCACCCTATCTGCTCACAGGGATGACAAAAAGGCCACCAAGTGCCCAAGGAGCCCATTATCACCCTCTCAAAAGGTTAAAAACCTGGTGACAATGCTTCAAGCCTGAGAACATCACTTAGAATTATTTGGCCATCTAATGTAGGGTGACCAGACATCCCCGGTTTCCGGGGACAGTCCCTGGAATGAGGACACTGTTCCCAGATCAAGTCTGTCCCCGGATTGGATTTGAACAGGGGCTGGGGCAATTTCAAAAGACAGTCAGTGCAGAATAAAATAAAAAAAAAAAAAAATCTGAATCCGATGCTCCTTTTAGCTTAGGGCAGTGTATTTTTTTCCCATTATCTGTGCCCCTTTCTGATGGTCATGTGCTGGTCGGAGGGGAGGGAATATTTCTTCAGCTTCGGGTGCATGCCCATCCAGCTCTGCTCGCGTGTTCTTCTGGCTTGGCTCATGTCCCGGCCAGCCGCCTACCTGCTTATCTCCTTGCATTCCCTGGCGGAGTGATTTTCCTCTGCTCCCCACCCAGTAGTAGTCGGGGCCCGGAGAGTAAGACTTGACAGGCTGTGAGGCTGGCGGCAGTGGCGATGGGCAGAGCGCGCCGATTGCTGTCATTACTAGTAAAAAAAAGAAATATGTCCCCGGATTTCATTTTTAAAAATCTGGTCACCTTAATCTAATGCCACCTTTAGGTGCAAGAAAAAGTTTGATTATACTCTTTTCTTGGAAATACATTAAAGACAAAACAGGGAGAGCTAAAAAAGTTCAGAGTTAAAGTATATGTAGGCTCAAATCACTAAAATACCATATAAAAAAAAATAAAAAATAAATAAAACTTTAAAATCTCAATGAAATTTTGGAAGTATTTTTCAATAATATAAAAATCTGCAGCTATATTGGTCCGATATCAGGTGATGTGGCCAATAAATTGTTTTGAGGCCCTTCCTGTTTCAAGGTGACAACGCTCTGTCCCGGTCTCCCAAATGTGCTCCCGAGTTGTCACCCTGTCATATGGGTTTCCAATGGAGACAAGCAGCCTTTAAACACATTACCTGAGGAAACCATGCAGACAGCACAGGAGTGTATCCATGTAGCCAGGATGTGGCAGATTTGTTAACTACAGTAAGCTAATGCAAAGATCTTACTGAGAGGAGACAGCACAGGCATCAATAGTATGCTACTGTTCTAACATTATCCAATGACAATTTGAAGCAGGTCCATGGATAGGCTATAATTGTTCTAACTGCAGTGGAGTAAACTGAGGCCCGGGACCTGGCTATGCTGCATCTGTTGTACCTACCAAAAGGGTTTCCAATTCTTTTCATCTATTTTTGTGACTTGTTCAGTCTATCTAAATGACTGTTAAAAAACATATATTACTTATCTTTTTGCCTACAGTCAAAATGAACCCTTTAATGCAGTCAGCCTACATATACAGCAATATTCTGGTCTTTTGCTTTTTAAACACTAAGTCCGGTGCGTCTCCATTCACCGTTTTTGGGCTGAATTCAAACCTGAAATGGACCAAGAGACACAGGGCTCCTGTGCAGTTCACACTGGAGCCGCTGCAAAAATGTGTGAACTGGCTCCATAGAGCCACAATCTCACAATCGGTCACAATCTCTTGCTATGCAAATTGGATGTGGAGAAATCCGCATCCGATTCGCAAAAGTCTGAACTCAGTCTAAGTGCTACAGTGAGGGTTTAAATACCCAGTGTTTACAATACACTGACAAGTCAGGCCGCGGCTTTTAAAACACAAAATAGCTTCCATGGCCTACAGTGGTCAAACTTTCCCCCACCACACAGCTCCAATCAACATCACTGTTAAGGGAACATAAGCTCAAGCGATTGGAGCCATGTGCAGTGAATATCAAACTACTGAAGAGTTTGGTTAATGTGTGGGAGCAGCGGGCCGACTCTCCAAAGTGTTGCCAGCACAAGGTTTTTTGACCCTTGCTGTGCAAAAAAAAGGCAAAGACCAGCGGATTTATTATTGTATATGCAGCCTGACTGCATTCCAGTAAGACACAGTGAGGATTCACTTGGGTTGCACAGGAAAATGAAAAATAAAAGCAGTATATCTATCAGATTATAAAGACTACGTCAGCCTGCACAGAGAGAAATTTGCACCCCACAAAGTGATGTTGAAAAGTTTAGAACCTTGCTGCCCAGAGTTATACTTTAATGCAAGTATCCAATGTAAAATCTGCACACTAAAATTTAGGGTGGAATATTAACAAAACCCGTAATTCTGGAAACATACCTTTACATTTGTTTGTGGTTTTATCCAAGATAGCTTTTGTGGAAACAATCTTGCCATATCTAAGAAAAGAAACGAGAAACATGGAGAGATTAATATTGCTAAATACATACTGACTTTCATAATATACCGTACACCATAATAACATACATATAATATAGATTATAACTATTTGGTAGAGAAATTATGGGCCAAACTAGGCTTTATTACAATGAGTTATATCCCCATATCACATTTCTAAAACCTCCCATTTCTGTTTTACAATTGAAAAAAATTAGTAAAAAGGTAATTATCTTAAAACTTTAAAGTCTGAGATTTACTTTACAAATGTGGAAATAAGACCGACAAGACTTCCTAGTCCTCTGGTCAAGTGATGTCAAGCCGCAATTGCTACGTAGTCTGAAGACCATTAAATATGGCAGTTCCAGAATACAAAGGATATGAACACCTTGCAAAGGCCAGAGAATGACATTAGAAACTCAAGTATGCAGTTACATTGACTTTGACATTCTTACAAGACAGGTTATTTAGATTTAAAATGAGGTTCTCTAAGGATCGGTTAACAAAATCTGACCAAATCATCCACCCAGTGGCTTCCAAAGTGACTTCAGTAGGAGAATTCGTTGACACACATTGAGACTTGATGAAGTGAGTCACTTAATAATTTCCTGTAAGGGGAACAATAACAGTTATACACCCAAGATCCTGGCTGCACCTATTTTTAGAGGCCGATATCAGGGAGTTTTACACTCTCCAGAGTCTCTGGTAATTCTTATATTCTAAGTTACAAAGGGTTGCAGGTGTGCCCCACAACTTGGCTTACTAATGTTTTCAGCATGGGCAAAGGCAGGAACACTGATAAGGCATCACATTGCTTGAGGGCCTTATGGTGGCCACACATGTATTGATAGTTTTTTTTGATGCAACCAATTGGACTGAAGCACATACAAATCCAGTGTAAAAACACACTGCCCAACAAAGTCAAATCGACAGTTTGACCTTGGACACATCAATAGGCTGGTCTGAAAATGTATCCATCACAGAGCCTGTGCTAAACGTCAAACTGACCATCGGCACTGAACGATTATGCAAATAGCATGCATCAATGCAAATTGACACTGAGGAAGGGGAGTATCAATGTGGGTTGAGTGACTTGATAATGCAATTGATGCGACATGTAATGTAGGGTGGTGGAAGAATTTCTACAGTATTCAGGATCACATCAATCCGCTTTAGGAGTCAACAGGCCCTTTTAGGAGTTTGGATGCCAATTTTTTGGGCACATTGCCTGCTCCCTGACAACACCTTCACTATCCCACATATCACCAATTACTTCATTAAAGTTTAAACCAACTAGACTGAACCTAACCAAATCAGTAGTGTCTGCATAGAAATCAATTATTGAGGAATTGCTTTTTTAGGATCACTTTAAAATCAGGGGTCTCAAACTGACGGCCCACCAGCTGTTGTGAAACTACAAGTCCCATGAGGCATTGCAAGGCTGATAGTTACAAGCATGACGAGACTTGTACTTTCACAACAGCTGGAGGGCCACGAGTTTGAGACCCCTGCTTAAATTGATAATTTACTGGTATGGCATCATGTAAGGTAGGCATTACAGATACAAAAGAAAAAAAAAAAAAAAAAAAAAAAGAAGGAGTTGTGTTGAAGTGTTTCAACTCCATAAACCACCCAAAACTGAAGTACAACATCTGCACGTTATTATCTTTTAAAATATGTAACTTGGGCTGCCAAGAATAATGAGGTTGCAAAGCAGAAGCCTTAAAAAAAGCCGCCTATAAGCTCATGAACTGGTTAAAAAAAAAAAAAAAAAAAAAAAAAAAAGAGTGAAGTCTTGGTTTCCATTTCCTCTTGCTGCTCCTCCTTACCGAGATATGAGTGTGTGGGGAGGCCCTGCCCTACATTCCACGGCACATCGCCCAGCCCACGTCCTCTGGCTCACTCTGGATCCTATCACTGACAGGAACATGGCTTGTACAGCCCTTGTACTTGTCCACACTCATGACAATCCCAAGAAAACCAATAGTGATGAATGTTTGCTTTAAATACAATAACACTGAGGAAAGCCAATATTACTGTTTACAATGCTGTACAATGAAAAGAAACTCCATCAAGCCACGCTAACCGGACACACTTAACATTCCATTCGGCTTCATAGGCGTCATGAGGGAGAAATGTTTTTCTGATGGACTCCAATGTGACTGTAGATAACACAAGACTATATTTTTACCTTATCTGCAATCTGTATGCGGGAATATTGTTCCTACTTCTATAAATACTCCAGTCATAGACTTGAATGCAAAACCTCAGCAGAAAATTCTTGAAAAGTGGTACCGCAAAGTTACTGTAGTCATAGCAACTCTCCCAAGGTTTTTTTTTTTTTTTTTTTTTAAACAAAATCTTCTACGAGTTAAAAATAAAAGGTCATCTATATTGCTGACCAACTTGGTCATTGCAGTGAAGTTTTTATCACTCTTAGAATGTCTATAAATAAGGTTTAGTGCCAATTTTGTGCACTTCCAAATCCAGCTTTGCTTTAGGCCTTGCAATGACTGCCCAAGGAAAGGAGAAGACAGCCACAGCCTAAATGCGACCACTGTTGTAGATGGGCTTGCATTGACTGTATGCTGCTCTCAAATAGAATAAAGGAGCCCATGGATAATTATAATTGAAAAGGTTACAGTTCTACAGAATTCAGGACCAGTCAGTCCATTTTATGGGTCAACAGGTACTTTCAGGAACTAGTAGGATACATAGGATTCCATTAGTAAAAACAGAGCAGAAATGGTTTGGGCACATTGACTGTTCCCTGATAACCCAGACTCCTTGGAGTTACCCAAACCTAAAAATTTCACTTGTTGTGGGGGGGGGGGGGGGGTTGTCCTCTGTTTTACACCCCCCCCCCCCAATCACCTGTCGCTTAACATCAATAGGTTGAAAACAAGTAGAATGGACAGAATCATAATAGTTGTGTTTATGTAGGATGACATGGGGTAGTCTTTGCCAATATAAATCCTCCTCCCAGGCTTAAAGTGGTTGTTGCCCCCAGTTCTGTAGCCTGTGTGAGAGAAATCTCCTCCCCGCCCCCTTTTTCTCTGCCGGTGTAATTCTATTCCCTGCAACTATTCCAGTGCTTGTAAAGTAAAGAAACATGTATGCATTACTTTGATCCTCTCTGTTTTAGGTCCCTGATCAGTACAGCGTGCGCGGTTTCCTACAATAACAATGCTAAATACCTCCTTTGCAGAGCCCTGCTGTGCCGTCACGTGACCTGGCAGAGGGAAATTTCAGCCCCTCCCACTGTAATCACTCGGAAAGGGAAGCAGATTGAAGTCACGTGTTTGCACAACAGGGCTCTGCAAAGAAGGTATTTAGCATAATTTTAGGAAAAACACACAACTAAAAAGGAACCTAAAACCAAGAGAATCAAAGTAATACATGTGACCACTTTAAAGCAAACCTGAGCTTTGCTCATTCAGCAACATGTTTGCTTTAAATCGCCCCATATACTTACGTTTTCTGCGCTCCACCATTGCTCCATTCGCCACAAGCTGAAGAAAATGTTTGGTATTTTGAGTATGAACGTGCATACGACAGCACTGGACCAATCAGTGTTGTCACATGGGGAGTCTACATTCCTATGTAAGCTAGGACTCCAGGATGTGTAGCTGACCCATGGCTTTCCTTTAGCTTATGAAAGTTAATATGCTGCTGGTGATAGGATTAAAGCACACTTTGTGCTTTTCTCATTCCAGGGACAAAGCAATAAGTTCACTCCAAAGAAGAATTGCACAGAGGCCGATAACTGCTTTCTTTGATTTGGCATCGGCAGGGATACTAAGCACTGCACTTTGTTAGTCTACTTGAGTCACACAGACTACCTTAGTCAGGATAATCAGTCAAAGTGGCAGCTGTTGAAGAAGAGGGAATGCTAGAGAATATCTTATTCGTTTTTAAAGGTTACCTCTATTCACAACTGACATTTCTTCTTATCCTCCAATAATAATATATTTCTACACCCTCCTACAAAGGTCATAATGAAGGTGTTCCTGGCCAATTGTTAGTTTACTCCACATCAGGGGTCTCAAACTTTCTAAGCAAAGGGCTAGTTTACTGTCCTTTAAACGCTTGGGGGCTGGACTATGGCCATTGGTAATAGAAAAGGTCACGGTGTCAGTAGGAAAAACACAATGCCCCATCTTTCTGGTCAGTGGGAGGAATTACAACCCCCCCCCCCCCCATTATTGGTGTCCTTTGGAGGAATTGTGCCCCTTCATTGGGGTCAACGGGGGGGGATTATGCCCCATTGTTGGCATCAGTGGATGAAATAGTGCCCCAAAGGGCTGGATAAAAGCTAGCAAAGGATGAAATCTGGCTCCTGGGCCGCAACTTGGAGACCACTACATTGTAGAGATCAATAGGGGGGGGGGGGGGGAGTGTGAGACCATTATTTGACTTTAAAATTGTCCTATCTTTTGGTGACACTGAACATTTCTACCAAAAGTCTGACGCTTTTTTGCAACCGCGTGACTTACAAATAAGTTAATAAAAGTTGCTGCGATTTAGTACTGCAAGAAAAGTAAAAGGGTTGTGTTCTATGATACACTTAAGAAAAAGTAGTAATTAGTACTAGTAGTGCTTAACATGATCAAGGAAACAAACTGCCAGCTGTCTACAAGAGCTAAAATGAATATGCACTCCAATCAGAAAAAAAATGATACATTATTGATTGCATATCTCCCTGCCCTATGTCATTGCTTGCCAGGCAGTGCAGCTGGGTTTCTGGAATGCCAGGCACACCTGCCTTCTGTTTCCGGAACACAAGGATTGATGGCAGATTAAGGTCTCAGGAAACAACCACCTTTTCCTTCCTTCAGGAACAACATGACTGTCATGGGACTGACAGGAGCGTAGAACCAGGAGCCAGAGATAAAAAAAATAAAAAGAAATTAAATTTAATATAGTCTCCCTCATCAGGAAGGAAAGATGACATTCAATACCAAAAATGGGAGCGTCCTTATTAATTCTTAACCCTAATTTACACAAAAAGTAAAGGTAGAATATCACTGATTTCTAAGAACAAACGCCTCTACCTACCTCAAGTTTCCTAAAGGCATCTTTTTGTGTTAGTAAAAGGTATCCTTTTGTCCAATACAAATATACGCATATGTGATGTAAAAATATAATCAGTTTTGCACATTTTTAGCATATGGGGATATTTTGTTGCCTGGGATCACACCATTGCATGTTTGTTTAGTATGGGTAGCTGGCAAAATGGTTTCACTTGTAGCCTGAACTAAACTGATGCTTTGCCAGTGCCAGATTAAACTCTGAAGTCCCCTAGGCAGTTGAAACCTGTGTCAGTAGATCGGCCTCTACTATTTCGACACAGTGTGGAAAAATAGAGTGAAACTGAGCATGTGCAATGCAGGGTGAGACCGCATTACTGGATCCTAACCACTAGACGCAGGCTCCTGCCGGCCCTTTAAGAAGTTTAGAATGCCGGGAGGCAAGGCAGAGTGGGGCTTATGGACATTGACACCCGATTACAGCGGTCACAAGATCAGAAAACTGATTGCAAGCAGCGATGGAGAGCTTTCCGTTAATCACCAGTCACTGTTCCGGGATCACGCCCTCGGAATAGCTCTATTGCAAGCAAAAATGCGGCCGCTCGGCTTAAAGACCCGCCGAGAGTCTGCATATTTGCATGCGTTCAACGCCAACAGGTTACAGTGTATAGGCTCTTATTTTTCAATATGTTTTACATCGCTTTACCTGCAAAAGGGACCAGCATGAAGTGATCCAGCAGAACTTAATTTTCTGAATAAAGTTCTACTTCAAGAAAGCTTCATTGTAAAAAAAAAGATCGAATAAATATATTAAAACAGAGTGGGGCCCATAGGCTAATGCCTGCTCTGCCCATTTGGAAAATCTGGCACCGTGCTTTGCCATTCAGGACTGCATTAGTAATCTCCTTCCGTCCAGGATGCAGTGCCTAGAGGCCAACTGCTAAACCAGGTCTCCAAAACTATGACCATCCAGCTGTTGATCTACAAGTCCCTTCATGCCTCTGCCAGTCATCCCTGTAGCCATCAGGCTTGAAACGCCTCACTGGACTTTCTAGAGCCCAGTGCTAGACCAAAACAGCAATGTGAGAAATAGGAGGAACTCATTAAACCCTATGCAAGCTGGATTCTGCAGCTCTGTTGGCAGGAGAGTGAGAGGAAGACGAGTGATGTAGATGGAAGTTGTTCTTTCTAAAGGGAACCTATCAGTTTGCCTTACGTGAGTGAAGTGAAAAGAGTGCCCATTAAAATAAAAATGCAACTTTCTGCAATGCTCACCATCTGACTGTCCCCCACAAAATGACCACTCATTCACTTGATGCTACTCTTCCTGAGAGTCCAGGAAGTCATTGACATGCTATGGCCAGGGCTGGAGTTGAACTGCAGAGAGCAGTGCTGATGCCATAATGGTAATGCAATTCTCTAGAGTACTATGGGATGACCTTGGGAACAGGCAAGACAGTTAGATTTAAAGGTATAGATTATGTGATGGAAAAAAAAAAAAAATAAAAAAAAAAAAAAATCGCAGAACGGAGGTGCTTTGGCTTGTTCGGAAAGGTTCTTTACAGATATAGTTCCTATAGTAGGGGGTAGGGTTTAAATGGTGCCAGAGGAAGAATGTACATTTTCAAAAACACCCTAAAACTGAAAAAGAATAAAAAAAAAAAAAAAAAAAGACACCTACTCTACTTGTCTTCTGTACTGCATTTTCCCCTCCATCAATGACTTCAGGTGCACTAATAAAAACCAAAAAAAACTAGACTGGTTTGTGAATATTAAGGCTCCCACTGGATATGAGCGGCACATTTTCTCAATCTCCTTTAGTATATGGTTGCCCTGAGCCAGCAGAGTATCTGCCTATGGCATACAGACGGAAAGTAAAGTAATTCGTGATTTCCCTTTAGGCAAAATTGGTAATTCATGTGTTTACAAACCACATATGTGCAAATAATGGTGCGGAACACAGATCAAGACAAGTGCCATCTGTGACTGTACTTCTAAAGACTATAAATTCTTGGAAACGATAGAAAGTATGTAAAAATAGGACATATAGCAATATTACAAATCTTACAGAAGGCCAACAGTTTGAGCCATCGTCAGTAGTCTGCCTTGGATGCAGTAGGCCTGACCGTTCTAAACGGACATCTTTGCTGCGGTCTTGTCTGTTTAAAGATGTACAATATCTGGTTTAAGGTCCCTATAAACACTTTTATCCACTAACTGGTTATTTTAATCAGTGAACGGTTGCATAACAAAGTGCTCTTTTATACCCCTTTTGAAAAAAACATAATGCACCTCCAACCGAATAAAAGTTCATTCATGCAACTTACGCCACACTCAAACACAAAACTATAAAGTAAACACCCTTATGACTACCCCAAGGGCAATGATGTTTGGCAACAACATCTAATTAACAATCTTTATTCTGCTGTCATGCTAGTGGGGCCCACCCAATGGACCTCCTATAACTTATCACACCTCATCCTCGTAAATGCTGACTTGGGTTAGGGAGGATGCTTCATAATTAAGCAGTGCTAAGAAAAAACATCTAGTATTAAAGTGAAACTCTAAATCGTAGCTCAGAAAAACATGCCTCCTATCATGTGCTCATACTTTGCATTCCGAACATTAAAATATAAGGTCAACCATTTGCTGATAAGGGTGAACATTTATATTACCAAGTGTTCATGAGTTAGGCTTTGAAGATTGGGGTCACTTAATGCAAAGATGTGCTTTAATGACTTGACTTGTGCTTTCAAGTCAACATCAGCTCCTGTGGAAACATTTATTTAGGGCCTTTATATAGTGGAGAACATTCATGCAGTGCTTTACATATTGTAGGTCCCTCAAGGAGCTCACAATCAAAGGTCCCCATCTCAAATGCGTACATACACATAGTAGGGCCAATTAGCTAACCAGCTAACCTATTAACACATCTTTTCAGTGTAGGAGGAAATTGAAGTACCCAGAGCAAACTCATGCAAGCAATAGGAGAACATGTGTTCCAACCAAGGACCCTAGGGCTGCAGGCCGGAGAGCCCATGTCACTGTGTTGCCTCATTTGAACCTTTTTTTTGACATGACCATTACCCCACAAGGACTGTATAAGCTCTATATTGATCCTAGTCAGAGCTTACACAGGATTGCGGACTCTCTCCCCTTCCTAACTAAACCTGAGCAGCCAAGCACCAGTGCTGCTACATGGCAGGATGGTGCAGTCACAGGTTTTCCTATACCCAGAGGTACAGGGTGTTTCTCTTCTCTGCTGCCATCACAATGTGGCGGTGGAGCATAAGCATGTGCAGCCATAGGGGCTAGAATTAAAATGGACCTGCTATGTTTGCAAGAGCAAAGCACAGCTTCATTTTGAGGTGGCTATAAGAGAACTTAACCAAATGAGGCCATTATGGCCCCTCCCCTGAAAGATATCCCCTGGCTGAGCCTCCTTGGGAGGCAAGTCAAATCAGCCAGACTGGATTTTCCCAGCCAATCCCTATTGTTTTCTCCTGGGAGAGACCAGTGCCAGGAGATGTTTGAAGAGTGCTCCCCCCACCCCTTTACAGATAAACATTCACATTTTCCCCAATTAAAACATTTTTGTTTCATTTTTATAGAGCAATCTTTTGTATAAGACCACTAGGATCAGGGAGGACAGCCGATCCCCATCTATTGGCAGCTTTACAGTGACGTACTGCAGGGAAAAAAATGAAAAAAATAAAATACAACTTCAGTAATTTGTCCGTTAAGTCACCTGCATGAGTACAGTTTCTGAAAATATAGTAAAATTACCTTAAAAACCCCAGGCTACCACTTTTCTACATGTAAAGATAAATAGTTTTTTGCTAGAAAACTACTCAGAACCCCAACATGCACACACAAATTTTAGCAGACACCCTATAGAATAAAATGGTGGTCGTTGCAACTTTTTATGTCACATGCAAAAAAAACTTTTTTGTAGAATGTGAAAGATCTTACGCCGAGTAAATAGATGCCCAACATGTCACTCTTTAAAATACCACACACTTGTGGAATGGCACCAAACTTCAGTACTTAAGAATCTCCATAGGTGACGCTGTCAAATTTTACATGTTCAGAGTTAGAATTCTACTGCTAGAATTATTGCTCTCCCTGTAACCTGTGTGTATCTGGCTCCAATGCCTCACCAGCCACCTATATCACTGCATGTCCCTGACGCACTGAGGTGTTGAATGACAATTGTGGCCATCACCCCCAATTATCCTATACAGTGATCGCATAGCATTGCTAGGATATCAAGTGATCAATATAAAGAGACACCTAGAATAGGTCATAAATATTGCAATTCTATAAATGTACTAAAGCCTGACTGATGTGAACACGAACACACTTTGGCGCAGTCTTTCCCATTCTTTTTGACATGGAGGAACCTCTGGAAAAAAATCTGGAATCCCTGCCAATTACTACATCTACAGCTCACAGTATATTAGCATAGTGATCAGTGGTAAGAGAGCTACTTACATTAAGACGGCTTTCACACCGAGCGGTAAAGCAGCGATATTTTAGCGGCGTTATTTGGGTTAAAACCGCCCCGCTAGCGGCCGAAAAGGGGTTAAATCTGCCGGCGGTATCGCAGCGCTGGCCCATTCATTTTAATAGGGAGCAGCGGTGAGTTTATATAAAATAGCTGCTGGCAGGACTTTTTTTGACCCCCTGCCAGTGCACCGCCCCAGTGTGAAAGCCCTCTGGCTTTCACATTGGGATGCATGGGGCAGCTTTTTTCAGGCGCTATTTTTAGCGCTGTAGTGCCTGGCAGTGCGAAAGGGGTCTAAAAAGGCCAGTGGAAAAATGTTCCCCCACAGATGGCTAAAAAGATAATTGGTGTTATTGATTAAATATCCGAGAGGCAGAAACTGCTCAAGGAACCCCTAACAATCTCTGGAGGAATCCTATGGTTACACAGAACCCTGGTTGAGAAAGACTATTTTAGTGGTACCCCTCTCCGTGATCTAATGGATTAATTTAATATTTTTTTTTTCCACGGTACAGGCAATCCCCTGCTCCATTCTCACGCAAGCAAGAATGATGCCTCCTGAGATATGCAGATCCTATAACCCAGGAGGCACCAGCTTCAATACAGTGGACCTGATGGTGCTTCTGAAGGGTGGCTGCCTTAAAGTGTATCTCCACTTTTGTTGGGAAAAAAAAAAAAAAAGAAGAATAATATACAAATCCCTCTGAGTGATCAATGTACAAGGCAGATACCTACCCTCTGTGTGTATATCTATCCATCTATATATCTACCTTTCCAAGTATAGAATCCTTGGGGATTATCAAAACTGAAATTCCTACTACGGGGGTGCCTAAAATGTGACTTGCATCTTAGTACAGACTTCTGAGAAAAATCAGTGAGGCAAATAAAAACAGGAAATATTTCTGGGGGGGGGGGGGGGATGCTGTACAGTTTAGAGAATGCCTTCAGATTGCCATAAGCTTTAGAGAAAGCTAAAACAGCTGCAGATTGGTATGGAAAGGTCATGGTTAAGAACATTAAAATTACTAAATGGCTTTGGTGACAATTGCATATGTTTTATTTTTTTTGCAACAAAAACTGGGGCTATCCTTTAACCAGGAAGAGACAGCTGGTTTCTGATGACATCAGCAATTAAGCTGGCGATGTGGAGTGCAGCACGAAGCAGTAGGTCACAACAGACCAACTCTGGATTTGTTTTTTTATTATTAAAACGATAACCTTCAGCTTTAAAAAGTTAATAAAAACAAATAACAGGGTTGGTGAAGGGGTGGGTAGTGCCATTTTATTCCATTCATACAAAAGCTCATTTTTGATCACTCATGGTAAGAATTTGAAAAAAGTTGGTTGGGCCACAGATGGCAAACGAAAGAACCGAAAAAATAAAGACACCAAACACAAATGGAGAAAGTGATAAATGTAGCAAATATGCTACCGCAAAGATGTTTGAAAACTGAACGCAGGTTTTAAAGAAAGAATATAATAAAACCAAGTCATGGAAAAATACAGCCATGATTCCAAATTTGTCCTGATCACCGCAAGAGAATGTTTTCACTCTAGTTTTTCCCAGAACAGGAAACCGGCTGAGGCCTTCGCAGTCGTAAGTGGGATGAGTAATGTAATCAGATGAATGCGAGTCCCGCTCTCGCCTGCATGGGTGGGGGAGAGACACGGAGTGTAAAATAAATGAGAAGCAGAAGATGGAAATGAGAAGCCAGAAGGATGACTCGGTACTTCTGACAGTCAACGCATATCAAAACATTTTGATAAAACCTGCAAATGAGCGTCCTACATGTTCAGTTCTGCTAAAAAAAACCTGCAGAGCGGTCGTATAGACAAGAAGACAAGACTGCAGTGAGTGAGCAGGCAAGTGCTGCATCCCATCATACAGTATTTGTCTGCCCTCCACATTCTCACCGGAGCACACTAAAAAATCTAGGCCCAAAGTATTGACTTTCAAAAAACGATTTGCATGAGTACCGTATTTATCGGCGTATAACACGCACTTTTTCCCCCTTAAAATCGGGGGAAAGTCGTGGGTGCGTGTTATACGCCGATACCCAAAAAAAAAATGACAAAAATCGGTTGCGGCGCCGAAAAATGGCGACCGCGGCCGAAAAAAAAAAAAAAAAAAAAAAAAAAAAAGGCCGAACCGCGGCCGAAAAAGGCCGGAAAAAGCCGAAGCGCGGCCGAAAAAGACCGAAGCCGGCTGTTCAGCTCCGCTCGGAGTCCCGCCTCCCTGCGCTCGCTCCCGAAACAGCAGGGAGGCGGGACTCCGAGCGGAGCTGAACAGTCGGCTCGGTCTTTTTCGGCCGCACTTCGGCCTTTTTCGGCCGCGGTTCGGTCTTTTTCGGCCGCGCATGCGCGGTATTTCTCGCGGCGGGAAATTTAAACGCTGGCGAACTTCAACTGACACTAGCAAGCTGCAAATGACGCCGGGCAAGCTGCAAATGACGCCGGGCAAGCTGCAAATGACGCCGGGCAAGCTGCAAATGATGCTGGGCAAGCTACAAATGACGCTGGGCAGGTTGCAAATGACGCTGGGCAGGTTGCAAATGATGCTGGGAAAGGCTGCAAATGACGCTGGGCAAGCTGCAAATGACGCTGGGCAAGCTGCAAATGACGCTGAGCAAGCTACAAATGACGCTGGGCAAGCTGCAAATGACGCTGAGCAAGCTACAAATGACGCTGGGCAAGCTGCAAATGACGCTGGGCAAGCTGCAAATAACGCTTAAATGTAAGTTTTTTTTTTCCCTAAACTTCTCTCCTAAAACTTTTTTCCTTAAAATTCCCTCCTAAACGTGGGGTGCGTGTTATACGCCGGTGCGTGTTATACGCCGATAAATACGGTAATTTGGTGAACTTCTTAAAATGAGACATTCAAGTGATCTGGCATAGTTCCATGAAGCTTGTCATACATGGAGCAAACTTCAAATGGTTCTTGATGAAGTGACTAAAATACATCTAGTGGGTGGCCCTGTCAGCACCCTCCCATCCGACATCTTAGGGCTGGTAAACTGACATTTAGGAGCAGTTGGGCATTTTTTTTTCAGCTGCCCCTGAACTCTCCATGTTATCTAATCAGTACATGTACACAGGGTCATTTATAGTCGTTTCTAGGCAGTTGAGTTTAGAAGCATTTTTTGGTTTAAAAAAAAAAAAAAAATGCAAAGGCTTTGATTTAACCACTTACCCACTGGGCACTTAAACCCCCTTCCTAACCAGACCAATTTTCAGCTTTCGGTGCTCTCACACTTTGAATGACAATTACTCAAAAAATAAAAAAAGCAATTCTTTGTTTCGATTAAAAATTATTGGCAAGTATTGGCAAGTATTGGCGAGCATTGCACAGTGGTTGCAGAGCATTGCACAGTGGTTGCAGAGCATTGCACAGTGGGGGCAGAGCATTGCACAGTGGGGGCAGAGCATTGCACAGTGGGGGCAGAGCATTGCACAGTGGGGGCAGAGCATTGCACAGTGGGGGCAGAGCATTGCACAGTGGGGGCAGAGCATTGCACAGTGGGGGCAGAGCATTGCACAGTGGGGGCAGAGCATTGCACAGTGGGGGCAGAGCATTGCACAGTGGGGGCAGAGCATTGCACAGTGGGGGCACTGACCAGCGCTGTTGGCACTACACATCCAGCCCACAGCGCTGGTCCCGTCTCTCCCCCTTTCCGCTTCTCCCCTCTCACTGTACCGATCGGTACAGAGGGGGGTGGGAGGAACCGGCGTCATGACGTGACGCCGGTTTGTGTACATGTGATCGCTCCGTCATTTGACAGAGCGTTCACCTGGTAAACGGATGCTATCAGCGGCTGTTTACCGTGATCCGCCGGGTCCGGTGGTCACGGATGTTCCCGAGTGCGCGCCCCAGGGGGCGTGCGGGAGCAGGTTTCTGGGAGGACGTCCGTACGTCCTCCCAGAATAAGCCGACCGCGCTGTAGCCGTCTTTCGGCTATGGCCCGGTCGGCATGTGGTTAACTTATAACAGATAGTAACCCATGTTTAAAACGTCCGTTTTGCCGCATTTGCGTTAAAATAAAATAAAACTTTTGTCTTCAAAAGAAGTCCTATAACACAACTGCCTAAAAATGACAGTAAACTAACCTGTGTACATGTACACATAAGATAACATTGAATGAGTTCAGGGGCAGTTGGGGAAAAAAAAAAACATTTGTTGGCCGACAATTGGAAAACAAATTGTTGAGAGGAGCATACTAACGGTAAGAACTGCGGACAACAGCCTGTCAAATAACAATCCCCTTCTGATTTTCGTACCGTGTGTCCGAGGCTTAAACAAACACTTAAATGCCCTTGTAGGATATTCCATACCAATTAGGTATAAATATAAAGTTATAATCCCTTGTAGCTTTAAAAGCCTTCACCTTTCTAGAAAGGCTTTTGGAGGAGCAGGTCTATGAAAATTTGTGCACATTCAGCACAAAAAAAAGCATTTGTGAGGCCAGGTTCTTACGATGGAAGAAAATTATTTGACATTCAGTCAGCATTCCAATTAACCTCAGAGGTTTAGTAGGGGTGAGGTCAAGGCCCTTGCAGGCCACTTGAGCTCCTCCACACCAAACTCATTAAAACAGTGTCTTTATGGAGCTGGCTTTGTACACAAGGGCAGAGACATCCTGGAACAGGAATGGACCTTCCCAAAAAGTTGGAGCACAACAGTCTAAAATGTGTCTTAGGCTCTGTTCACATCTGGGCAGTTTGAATCGCAGGTGGAATCACCCCAATTCTGCCTGCAACTCAGAATAGCAGAAAAACGCAGGACATGTTTGCGATGCCATTATTTCTCAATGACGCCCAAAATGCAGTGCGATTTTTCTGCGCTTGTCGCACAACAGTCGTACAAACAAAAGCTCTGGACCTTTTGGGTGACACCTGTTTTTTTTGGTACAAACAAATGCACAAAAATAAATAATTTGACCCCCACTATTAGGAAAATCTAACAAACGTTCTTAAAAAATTATACTAGTGCATGCCCAGCTTACAGAGAGTCTTCCGACTCCTCAACATCAGCTGCGCTGCTTTTCCCTGGTCTACCAACTACTGAATTTAGGCCACAAGTGTCCAGAGCCGGCAAGAGAAGGGAAACAAGATGGAGGGCATAATGACCATCGTCTCTACACTGAGCCTTGGGGCTGCTGCTGGGTTCTGTCGCCCTAGGGTAAATATAGCCTTGAATAAAAAAAAAAAAATATATAAATATATCTATATCTATATCTATATCTATATAACACACACACACACACACACACACACACACACACACACACACACACACACACACTAAATCTATCAAATTCTGGAAGAATGCAAAAATTTCCATGCGATTAACCACAGATGTTCTCTACCGCCTCCTATGCTCTACGACACAGACGGTTTCAAAGAGCTCATGATCTCATTGTGCTAAATTTAACAGTCTTCACAATCTGGGGGAGTTCATAGACACCACACCCTGAACTGCACCACCCTGCCATGGTAGAGTGCACGGAAGAGTGGAACACGCAGAGCTGTGAAAGCAGAGAGCTCTCTTGGTGCAATTCTTTCTGGACAAAAGTTCATTATTTCTCAACTGAAGCACTTCTCCATGCACAATATCCTTCATTAGGAAACATTTCTGTCATTCTTGCATGTAAGCGCTGCTGGGAGGAGGAAGGGCAGTGCAGCCGCTCTGTCTCTCATGTGCAGACAGTAAACAGACTGGCTCCTTAGCTGTAGTGCAGTCCAAACAGCAAAGGCATATCTGAGAACGCCAGCAGCTCATTTAGCCAACATGAAATCTGTAATAATGGAAATACCACCTGCTCTGTGGCAGTTAAAAAAAAAAAAAAAAAAAAAAGCAGAGCTTTTCCAGCAGGAAATGTGGTGAGGGAGTATTGGAAAGACTCCGAAAACCACATTTGCGCTAGGAGTATAAACTATGGAAGTTTTGGCAGCAATGCAGCCAATGCAGATACTGGCAGAAATAATCTCATAGCGAGGGATGTTTAATAATCCTACGGCAGTTTAGAGAGCTATTTTTCTAAACCCTTTCCTCCAAAAGGAGCTTGCAATCTAATAAAAGGTCTAAAGCCAGTTTGGCCAGAATTCGGTTCACAGACCAGTATGTTTTTAGAAAACCACATACAGAAATTCCATGCAGATGGGAAAAAAAGGGGAGAGCAATGCCCCTGGTGATAGGATGACTTAATTACATGGAGTGGTGGGAAAATGAAGGAAAGAAAGCAAGAAGGAAAGAAAGCAAGAAGCTGCAGAGCCCTAATCAGCGACCCGTCAGATGAGGTAAACGGAAGAAACGTTCCACCGCTACCAGGTTTCCGATTCCGACAGTCTGCAGTCAGAAGAATGCAGCAGACATCTTACTACACCCAGCTAAGTCTTGAATTTAAGAGTATTTTTAGCAAGAAAGTAAGCATATAGAAATATAGTATATAGACATCTGTGATTCCGTTTCATTTTCATTTTGAAAGCCTAAAGGTTTAGCGCTGAGCAGTGCGGGGTGCACCAACATGGCCTCCGCCACCTTCCTACTGCTGGTGCCCAGCTTCTTTCAAAATGCAACATTAAAACAGCGTCACAGATGACAACATACTATATTTATATACGCTCACTTGATTGCTAAATTACTCTGAAATTCCAGATGTAGGTGGGTGTTGTAAGAGGTCCGCTGCCTTCTGACTGCAGGTGTTCTGTCATATTAGGAAACCTGGTAGCGGTGGACGCATGTTCAGCTGAGGGAACATCACTTCCGTTACCTAATCTGACGTGTTGCCAATTCTGACGGAACACCGGTCCTGCTACCCCTTTGTACGAACTGCTCATTTTGTGACCAGATCACACTGAATGTCCGTTAGGAACCCAGTGCTTAATTACCGATGCCAAATAATTTTTAGACCAGATACTGTGTCAGGGTTTAGTGCGTAGCAGAGCAGCCATCTCGCCGTGATCCATTGAAAGTCATCCCTTAAACCAAGCTTGCGCCTTAACAGCTTGCCGACCACCCGCCGTTTAACGGCAGCAGAATGGCTCCCCTTCGCGAATCGCAGTAGCTGTACGGCGGCCGCTTTAAGGGGTATAGGGGGCGTACGATGGCCGTGGTGCTGAGGAGCCAATGTGCGTGCCCAGCGGTTGCCATGTCTGTCGGGCACCTGAGATCGCTCCCGACAGAGCCAGAACGAGGATCACACACATTCTGGCAGGGGAGAGGAGACAGGAACACGCAATCTAGTATATAGGAACACTGATCGGTCTCCCCCCCCCCCCTCAGTTAGAACACATTTAACCCCTTCCCTACCAGTGACATTTATACAGTAAATCAGTGGCTATTTTAAGCTCTGAGCACTGTATAAAATGTCAGTGGTCCCAAAAAAAATGTAAAATAAAAAAAAATAAATAAAAAAAAAGTGTCCGATCTGTCCGCCGCAATGTCCCAATTGCGATAAAAATTGCAGATGGCCACCATAACTAGTAAAAAATAAAACACACACACACACACACACTATAATAGGGCATATATATATATATATATATACATACATACATACATACATACATACATACATACATACATACATACACACATATACACACACACACATACACTTTTTTTATTAATAAATCTATCCCCCATTTTGTAGACACTATAGCTTTTGCGCAAACCAATCAATATACGCTTACTGTGATTGGTTTACCAAAAATATGTATAAATATATAAATCGGCCTAAACTGAGGAAGAATTTTTTTAATTTGGGGAGATTTATGATAGCAAAAAAAAAAAAAAGTGTTTTTTTCCAAAATGGTCGCTCTATTTTGTTTATAGCGCAAAAAATAAATTTAAAAAAAAGGTGATCAAATACCACCAAAAGAAAGCTCCATCTGCGAAAAAAAATAAAAAATAAAATGTCAATTTTGTTTGGGTACGTCTCACGACCGCGCAATTGTCAGCTAAAAGCGATGCAGTGCCGTATAGCAAAAAAACGGCCCGGTCAGGAAGTGGGTAAATCTGGGGCTGAAGTGGCAAAAAAAAAAAAAAAAAAAAGGGCAGTGGTAGAAATTCAAAATTCTGCTGTCTTGCCTGGATTTGGGCATCTTTATAAATCACTAGTGACAACTTGCTGCTTTTGTTAAAAATGCAAAAATTGTATTCACTTTTAGATTGTGAGCGCTAATGAGCTGGGCCCTCCCATTACCCTTGTGTTGAGTTGTATTGCAACTTTACGGTCTTTTTGTAAAGCGGTACACAACTAATTATATTCATTTTATATAGCAACAAGAATATTACACATGCCAAGCAGAAAAGACAAAAGCAGACGATCTAAAAATAAAGGCCTAATATACGCTCTGCATATCATGGCGGTATAGATGCACACACAGAAGCTGCTCAGCGTTTTAGAGAATGTAATTTCTCCTACTTTTCAGCATGAAACATGCTTTTAAGAATGAACTTGATTACCATTACACGCCAGAGGGGTAAAAGTGACATCCCACCGCCGTGCTAAAAAATAACAGAAAAGGACATTCTGCAGCTGGTGACAGCAGAGTAAATTAGCTATTTAATTTCCTTTAACTCGATCACGGTGAAGGGGTTACAGCACATTGCCAGTGCCAAAGCTCTTTGTCAATCAAACACAATACTGCAGAATAGGCCTATTCAGGCCTCGAGTGTGTATTTAGTGAGCCACCGAAGTGTACACATTTAACACACTGAATGGTTTCAATGACACAAATGTGTCAGCTAGCAGTACAATGAACAACAAAAGAGGTTCAATGCCCTGAAACAGGGACAACAAACTGTACATTCGCACATCTATAGAAGGCATTGTGCACCGAGGTCTGTGGTTCATTCTGCTAAAGCCCGACATTGTACAGGCTGTAATCTACACTGGCAGTGCCAGCGCCAGTCTGCGGAGAGCCTCTGGGTTAAGAGGAAAGATGGTTATCCAGGTTCTTATTAAGAGAATGTAAAAGCTCAGCTTCAAGCAGGTAGAGCAAAAGAGCATTTAATCTAGCTCTGCATACATTTATGAATCATTAAATGGATTTTTAAATAGAACTTTCATAAGTACCTGTATTTTTTTTCTGTAATCAGCCGTATTCAGGTTGGGAAAGATTGGGTCAGCATTCAGAGCTCCAATTTTTTAGCTAAACGGAACACTTCCAAAAAAAATGAATTCGTTAGTGGCCAGTGGGAAGAACACTTCCTTTACACTGGTTTTCAGACCACTGAAAATATGGTTATATAACAGGCTGTGAAGAAAGGCATGTCTGTAGGGCATGTCTCTCGGCGCATGTGCAGACTGGCAACTGGCCAGGCAGATGTGTACAGTCGTGAGCATAGGCGTACGCATCAATGCGCACATCTGTCATGAATGCTGGCACCAAGCGGGTTATTTAAACAGGCTTCAGTATGGGCTCATTGCTGTTTGGTCTGCAGCGTCTATGTGTTCCCGATTCCATGTGACCTATGATCTGGCTTACTTATGACCTGAGTTTGTCTGCTACCTGCCCCATACTCAGCTCGTCTTTGGATTCGGCCTCCTGTATCTGCTTGAATGATCTCCAGTTACTGACTTGGTTTGTTATCGACCATTCAGCTGTCGGCCGTCTATGCCTGATCTGCCCAAATGTTACCGACCCGGCTTGTCTGACGCTGCATCTTGCTCATCCAGCCTGCTACAGATTCCAGTGGCTTACTATGGTCTGCCACGCCATGCCATCTCATATACTACCAGCCTGCTCTGCTGCCATGCAGACTACTGGACTGATTACAGGCACTCATACCTTGCCATGCTCCTGTGGCTGTTGTCTCACTACCAGTGGCCCCCAAGCAAGAGCTGTACGAGAGGTCTTCCTCTGCACGTCAGGCTTACTGACCAGATATGCGACACTGGCTCTGCCAGGTTGACATCAGCCCTATGCAGGCACTATCAAATGGGAACAGCTCAAGCAACCCCCCAACAAACTCTGGAGGAACCTTAGAGGAGAATGGCTTGTCTACACTTTAAGTCCACAACAAAAATGCCCTTTGCTGTTAGCAGGTTAACTTAACCTTGCAGCACAGAACTAGGAATGGGCAGTTCTGTGTTCCTAGCTCTCGGGCTCAATGTCAAACTGAAAGAGTAGTCAGTTATTAAGTTAACCAACTTTTCTAAACTTGTTCTGGGCATCGAAGCATCAAAATCTTCTGCTCACGATAGGGTCAGTCAATGCAAAAAGTGAGGGTCTAATTAAGATGACCCTGGTGGCTTCCCAAGTTTTCAATATTCCACTAGCGAGAGCTCCCTGTCATAATTCCTGACTTTTAAGACCATACGGTTATATTCTTTGGGAACCCCTCATTCTAGCCATGGCAGGTTTACAGACCTCAGTAACTGAAGTGCCAAGATCTCACCCATAAAGGTGTAAGAAATAGTAAAGTGGTTTAACTCTTCTACATCTATTCAAAAAATAAATATCAGTTTTACCTGGGCCACCCCTTTATATACGGAACTGCATGCATAAAAAAGTCCCATCAAAAATGGATGAACTTTGAGGTATATTTTACAATACCAGCAAGAAAAGAGTAAAACATAAGTGGTTGTATTGCTTTCAATCATTCGACCACCATCTTAGGTCTATGACCAGCTTAACTTCTTTTTAAAACAGAAGAGACAATTATGTTAATGTAAGCTCCCATTCCTTTATTATATCAGATTAGGCTAATTAGAAATCTTGAGCCCTGGGTTATTTCTGTTCCCTGCCTCCCTGGAAGCCGGATTGTAACATGGGCTGTGAATCATCGAGAGCAAAATTTAATTTAGAACTCTGCCTTGCCTTGTGAGATCTGTATGCACAGCAAACCTGCTTCCTGCAGAGGAGGATCCTACAACGCCAACACTGGTATGTTGCTTACGTTGCTTTTCAAGGTGAATATCTACCCTGGGTGCCAATAAACTATTTACTTAAAATGCTGGAGCCAGGAGGTAAAGTGAGTGCGGAACTGGGGATTAATAGAAGCCCCGTTCTACAAGAATATATTTCAGCCGCTGAAAAAGATTAAACGTTTGCGGGAAGAACGCTGATGCTCTTGTGTGCTGGGTCAAAACAGGGTCAACCACTTAAAATCCCCCTTTGCGACTGTCAGATTACAAATGCCCGTATGCGCTCCCTGAACGGTAAAGCATTTCGGACAACTGTTGAAATGTAGGCAAGAAAATAAAGACCACTACATACTTGCACTGTAGCTTCAAATGCCCATATAAATTACCAGGATTGCCATAACTTTCAATATATTTTGAATTAGGATTTTTGAAGCTCGTAGGATGGTCGCATCACTTTGTCCAGCCACAAATTCAGGATCTTTTCAAAAGATTTTCAAGATGTATATAGTGTTCAGATCAATGCAGTGTGTTTGGCAAATTAAAAGTCCCCCCCCCCCCTCTTTTTTTATTATAAAATATACTATATATTCAAACAGTTATAAAGAACACCTTAATTAACCTTATAAATAGTTGAATATTCAAAAACATCCATCATATTTTCCCAAAGACTGTACCATTTATGGCCAGCCTACAAATCTCTGAGACGCACAATTTGCCTTAATGTAAAGAACCTGTGGCTCTACCCCTGGATCACCACTTCAAGTGCAAGTGTGGTAACCACATTTCTTTATTGTAGCTGAGGGCGGTAAATACAGCTGCATTCAAGGAATCCTGGAGGTCCAATAAAAAGATGGTCCCCTTTGGTATTCACCACTCTCAAAGAATTACGTTAATGCTTCTGATCAAAAGCACACTAATACAAAAATAAATAAATCTGCTTCATGTGCACTGCATTTAAAAAGAACACGAAGGCTGCAGTGTCCGACTGCACTGACTTTCCTCCAAGTCAAGATCAATCCCCACCTCTCACTACTAATCACTGCACGCAATGTCTCATTGTAAAATGGCAGTTCCTTTGGCTCAAGATCCATGATCCTCCTTAAAGAGGAGTAACCATCCTAAAAAAATAAATAAAATAAAATAAAAAAAAAATAAAAAAAGTCATCAGCTACAAATACTTCAGCTGCCGACTTAATAAAATCGGACACTGTTCCAGGGTCCAGCGATGCGGGGATCGAAGCCCAGCTCGTTCCCCCCTCTGCTTGGCGGCATTGTTACTGTGGGCACCCAGCTATGGCTTCACAGCCGGGCACCCACTGTGTGATTGGCCACGCAGTCATCTGGGACTGGTCACGTGTCCCAGATGATTGACAAGAGGGAGGGGGCAGAGCTGAGCCCTTCCTGCACCGAGGGAAAGTGATGTCACCAGCCCAGGCACTGAAGGAGGCAGACTACGAGGGACCCCCTAGTAACAGCCAATTACAGGTAAGAAAAAAAAAATTTCCCAAATGTTTTTTTTCTTTAGGAACATTCATGCATTTATTTTTTTTATTTTTTTTTGTGTGCAACACCACTTTAAGCACACACAAAATAGTCAGAAGACCAGCAAAGAGTCTTTAATGGAGTCACAAAGTGCCTTTCTATATTGCAAGTTTATACATTTTATTCCCATAAGCTGAATCAGAAAACACGGAGCCATAGAATACCTTTAAAGTGGAACTTCAGTCTCCCAATCAACATTGATCATTGTAATGCCCCTAGCATTAGAAGAAGAAAAAAAAAAAAAAGTAGCAAAAGTACATATTTACTTGTTTTAATTTTTTTTTTTCTCTTCAGTTACTTTCTGGTTTCTTGCTTAGGCAAATGAGGTCATACATCCCAGGAGGGGATTTCTTAGCTGGGCGCACACTCCTGCATGCTTTAGCTAAGGGCAGATGGATTCCAGGAAGAAAATGGTACATGAATCATCTGCTCTTGCCCAAGATGGCCACGGACAGAAATACTAGGTGGATGTTTTTCAGATTTCTCAACCAAAGAGCATAGAGACAAGGATGGATGGGCGAGTTTGCTTTGATTTAAAAAAATAAAATAAAAAAATAAAATAAAAAAAAAAAAAGAATGAAAGTGTTTTTGGTTTGTAGTGCTCAGATCATATGCAGTGAAGATCTGCTTTAAGTACTTGAACATTCTTTGATGTGCTGAGAAATATAATACATGTATGAATGAGACTAAAATCTGCCTACTAAAAGCAGCCTACAGACTTAAGGGAGCAGTTGGACTGACCCATCCTGGAAACCAGGATTGGACAGAGAGTTAGTGAACAGGAATGTTCTACTCAGTTGAATGTTCTTGTCTATACATGGTGGCGGGACCGCACTTGATTGAGCCTCTGAAACAGCTGGCGGAGACCAGCAGAACCCATCAGGCTACTCCATCGTCCACTTCTTGATTTTGACCATGTGACATCTTTTACTGTGGCAGGGCAGATTCTGCAAGGAAAGATCATCTAAATCATGCGTTCTACATTGAACACTTGTAAGAAAAAAAACGGATCCAGTTTTTGAATGGTCCAGGATTAGGACGAATAGCCCTTTTCAGGAGTACTAGCCAATACCTTGGTTTCTGTGTATACACACACGTACCCCTCCTTGGAGGCGACAAGAGCCAGAGGGTGAAACCATAATTATATCTCAAATGTCATATATCCTCAATTTGCTATACTTCTGGTCATATTTACGACAGGTGGACATGGCATTTTACCTGTATGAACGTTATGCTTGAATGATACCGATTTTGTGATGTTTTCTTCATGTGTTTTGATACTAATAAAATTAGCTTTTTTTTAAATCTGTACAGTGGGTTGTGTTTATATGTATTAACCCGGGGTGGTTGAGCATAAATAATGTTTATTTATCTTGAGTTATACATTATCTCACATTTTTGTGTATATATATATATATATATATATATATATATATATATATATATATATATATATATATATATATATATATATATATATATATATAATATATATATATATATATATATATATATATATATATATATATAATCTACATACATACCATATACATATACACACACACACACCTCTTCATGTGACAACGCTGAAGTAGTGACACTTTGCTACAATGTAAAGTAGTGAGTGTACAGCTTGTATAACAGTGTAAAATTTGCTGTCCCCTCAAAATAACTCACAGGACAGGTTCCATTCAGAACAGGCCTCGCCATGGTCGACCTAACAAGTTAAGTGCATGTGCTCAGTGTTATATTCAGGGGTTGTCTTTGGGAAATAGATGTACGAGTGCGGTCAGCCTCTCAGTGCTCAGACCATATGCTGCACACTGCATCAAATTAGTCTGCATGGCTGTCGCCCCAGAAGGACGCCTCTTCTAAAAATGATGCACAAGAAAGCCCACAGTTTGCGGAAGACAAGCAGACTAAGGACATGGATTACTGGAACCATGTCCTGTGGTTTGATGAGACCAAGATAAACTTATTTGGTTCAGATGGTGACAAGCGTATGTGGCAGCAACCAGGTGAGGAGTACAAAGACAAGTGTGTCTTGCCTACAGTCAAGCATGGCGGTGGGAGTGTCAGCGGTTTAGACATGAATGGCTGTGTGTCAAGTTATTTTGAGGGGACAGCAAATTTACACTAGCTGTACATTAACTACTTTACATTGTAGCAAAGTGTAATTTCTTCAGTGTTGTCACATCAAAAGATAATAAAATATTTACAAAAATGTGAGGGATGTACTCACTTTTCTGAGATACTGTAGATCCTGTCTTTAGGATCAGAGAAGAAGAAGAAGAGTGGTAATAGCAAAGAACACCTCCAACATGATTTATCTTAAGAGGCTAAGCATTGCAATCAAGACATGAGATCATCCCTTTTAGCCATGTTGGGTGACTACTATGTCATCGCAAAGGGTCTCACAGATCTTCCCTGAAAATCCAATAACTCCTATGTTTTATACCAGCCCATAGACCAAAGCCATAATACAGACGTCTTTCTTTCTTTGAAGAACAGTCATAAATTAGAGGAATATTAATTTCCTAGCACAGTCACTGTAAAAGCACAATATGATAATAGATCTTTTTCTTTCAGGTTTTAAACAAAATGGGTTCCTTTTATAAGAAAATCAATATTTTTCACTTTAAATAATGCAACAAAGCTCTTGATCGTCCACTAAAGACACCAAGTCATAAATAATATATGAAGAGGAGAAATAAGCAGAGACAAGAGGAGTGTCTGGGTGTTCGGGTCATCCATCAATAACCGGCGCTTGTGGGGGCGGCTTGTGTACAGAGCCGTTCCAGCAGATGCAACAGAATTTAATTGTCCCCAAAGAAACATCACAAAATGTCACTGAATATCACGCTAGTAATTCAGGATCTCTTATTCGAACAATATTTAGTCATGCCAGCTCCCTCATTACCAGACAGCGGAGAGGAGGCAGTAAATTAAAGTAAGCAAATAATGAAACGGCTAAAAATACTGCAGGAAAAAGGCTGTGTAAGGGAGCCAATCAAGTGCCAATTGTTACAGGAACTGTTGCCTTTATACCCCTAAAAGTATATGAAAAACTTAACATTTGGAAACATAGGTGCTATTTCTTAGAATACACTAGCCAAATCTAATTGTTTGAAAAGGTTATAAATTGGTAATTATAATTTGTTGATGCCGTCACCTTTGCAGTGCCCATAGGACTTCCCTTAACATAGCAACATTGCAAACCCATCCACTTCTAGTGCTGTGGGAGCTTTGTCACCCTTCTGTGCAAACCACAAGCCCTGGTCATCCAATGTGCAGGAATCAAAAACCCCTGATCAGTAGTTTAAATTACTGAATATAGACCTGAACTCACGTGTCAGGCATATAAAAAAAAAAAAAAAAATAGAATTTTTCCTATAACCTAAGGAGACCCTTAAAATGATTTACCTTTTGTCTTGATATGTGCCAAAAAAAAAAAAAATATAGAAAAAATAACAAAAAATTGTGTGATTTTTGCTAAAATGTATGCATGTAATAGGAAGCCAAATTTTAGGGAAGATTTAGCCTTTCATTTTACTGTATAGCTGCATATCTGCAAGTGTGATAAAGGCAAGGTGTGTCTGCTAGTCTCAAGAGATATGGAACGAGATTTGGTGATGTTGACCTTGCAGCTCTCGCTGTTCTGCCTGTTCTGCTTGCTGGAGTGGAAGCTGTATCTGATGACTTACATATAACCATCTCCCTGCATCAACTTTGTTCATTCTCTGGATCTGTACTTTAACATGTGCTGCTGATGCTTAATTATTCCTTCAACAAGCTCCAATCGTAAAGGGAGCAGCTTCGACTGAGAAAGGACAGCTGTTACTATTCTCCAAATTAACCAAAAGCCTATGTAGTACAGCTTTTTGACATTTTTTAATTTAAAATTCTATCTTGATCTTGCTCGGCATGACATCAATGAAGACTTATGAAGCAGCATCCTATCAAGCAGCAAGGTGATAGACGACAGTGATTTGTGTAAGTTCACGCACAACCATCATTCGTGTGCACGTTCCTTCCGCACCCCCCCTCCCCCTTGTGTCAGACAAGAACCCCCATCATTGCTTGTAGGTTCTGAGTAGGGGCTTTGATCACCTCTTCAACATCTGATTCTAGTAGCAATCTCTGATCTTTGAAAGAGGAGAGAAAAACACTGATCATGTATTCCTTGCCACACAACCCGCCTCTCTACAGCAAAGCTTCCAGGTGACAATGATTAAAATTGTCCAACACTAGTTCTTAACTAGCCAAATATATCCAATGCCTATCTTTGAAGCGACTGCTGCTTCTTCAGGAAAAAATAAAGAAGGTCTATGCCAGTGATCAACCCTGTCCTCAGGGCCCACTAACAGGCCAGGTTTGCAAGATAACTGAAATACATCACAGGTGATATCATGTGCTGCTCAGTGATTGCAGTATTCTGGTCTACATCTCCCCAGGGTAATACATAAAACCTGGTCTGTTAGTGGGCCCTGAGGACAGGGTTGATGACCACTGGTCTATGCAATTGAAGACTCTGAAAACTGACTGACTGTCTTCCAGAGCTAAAGTCCTCAACATTCTACACTTCCGGGAGTGGTTCTTCTACCTGGTCCCCATGCTACTGCAGAAACCCAGCCCAATAAAAAAAAAGGTGGGGTACCCAATAAGGTTCAGTGGATTAAACCAATAGGACCCTCTTGTCCCGTGAAGGGGAACCGACTCCAAGGATGATGAAAAAAAAAAAAAAAAAAAAATGCTTATACTTTGCCAATGTGTGTTCTATATAACATTCAAATGTTCTGGCTAGATTTTAAAACCAAATTTAATCAGGAAACTAGCCAAATCTGTATTTACAGGATTTTTTTTTTTTTTCACAGCCAAGAAATACCCACAGACACCCAGGATCCATTCGGACTACGTGTAGTGCTAATATGCATGCACGAACACAGGGATCCTCAAACTACGGCCCTCCAGCTGTTGCAGAACTACACATCCCATGAGGCATTGCAAAACTCTGACATTCACAGACATAACTAGGCATGATGGGAATTGTAGTTCCTGAACAACTGGGAGGGCCATAGTTTGAAGACCTGTGCACTAACACAATGCATTATCACTCATTCATTAAAAGGCATGGCGCGTTAGGACTGCCTATTCGTTGTGAATGGGCTGGCAATGCACTAGTGCAAGAAAGTTTTTTTTTTTTCTTTTTTTACCCAGCGCACTACAAGGTACACCAGAAGGAATGAGCTCAGGAGTGGCCGGACAAGCGCCCAAAGCCACCTAAATTGTCCCACGAGAAGCTGTCAACGTGGACAGCTAATCATAGGCAGGGGAGGTATTCTTTGCCCTGTAGTTGCACATATTCAATAGGCACTGTACTGTATATGTGTTTGTAGGGTGGGGAATGCCTCTGCTGCTGCCAACGATTGGTCATCGGCTTTGACAGCTTCCCAGTGGGGCAGCTCAGGTGGATTCATACTTGTCCAAACTTGCCCAAGCGCATCCCTGACCAGGAGGTAAGTCAGCGAATATAACTATTCCAACAGGGACACATGTTCTACTGACATCTGAGGTAAAATTTCCCGATTTTGAAGACATTTGCTTCAACTCCCCCTTTTGCGTCACTTGGGCTGATAATGAGGGATAACCTATCCAATGGGGGAGAAAAATAAATAAAAAATCCAAATACCAGAGTCAAAAACACAAATTATCGTATTTGTGCTGTGATGCCATACCCTCTTAGCCTGCTGCCATGGCACTGACCCTCATGTTTCCTGCAGTAAACACTGTCTTGAAACATATAGCATGAACACGAATATAACAGCATGCTCTTCCACATCTCATTTGCAGTTTGGCAATAATTCCTGTAATCAGTTACATTATGATGTATGGCACATCGATGCTAAAACAAAATGCATTATTCAGATCTGCATGGAGCAGACATGAACTTAGACAGCAAAACATTACCACAGAGAGACCTCTCTGCCTTTAATATCGTGAAATCCAATAACTAGGCAAGACTTTTGTTGCATTATGAAGATTCAATGTTCCATCCTGGAACAGCACAATGGTCTTCAGGGGTAATTATATCTCTAATTGTATTACTTTCAACCAGCAGCTGTCCTAGTTTAATCCAATTAAACGTCTATCTCCTACCCACTGCAGTGATAAAGCAACATGCAAAAAAAAAAAAAAAAAAAAAAACATAAGCTGAGGCAAAGTAATGGGCCGAAAACGCTTTTTCCTCATAAAATCTCTTTTCCTTTGGAAACAAAAACACCGTAATTATAACTCTACATCCAGATACGCCATTGGCAACACTGCCAGCAAATAAAAAATTGAAACTATCAAAATTTCTGAACCCGATGGACAGGTGACTTTTAGCCTAGGTACCCATGTAACAAAGTAATTACATTAAGCTAATTTTCCAAAATGTGTGAAAAATTGCCAACAGCCATGTAGATTAAAACTGCACTGGATAGACAAATGATCTGCACCCACAGGAGTCTTTTTTCAGCGCTAAAAAGGTGCAGGGCAGTCCTTCCTAACCTTTAAATCCCAGTGGATTCCTTGAAATAATTTTCAACCACATTGGTGGTCATTGGCATGGTCAGGGGGAAGAAATGGGTAAAGAATTCGAGTTTTGGGGTGGTCAGAGGGAAGAATGCTCCTTACACTGGTGGTCCATGGGAACAATGCCCTCAATATGAACAGCTAACAAGGTTATTGGTGTCAAGTAGTGTCAATGAATTTAAAATTGTGCTAGCACCATTGGTAGGTCAATCAGTCACAGCTTAACAATATGTATGGTTCTGTACTTGCAGAATCAATCATTCTAGGGCTAAAACAGTGAGTGGCCATGTTTTGCAGACATACCGAATATGCTTTTGTATTTTGTTCAGGCATTTAAAAAGGGGTTGTAAAGGCAATTTTTTTTTAGTTTTTTTATTTAATTTTGTTATACTTACCTCCACTGTGCAGCTCGTTTTGCACAGAGTGGCCCCGAACTTAGTCTTCCAGGGTCCCTCGGCAGCTGTCTCGGCTCCTCCCCACAAGAACCAAGCACCCTCGCATGGTGGTTAGTTCTTGCGGGCGCGCTCCCGTGATACAGCCGGCGGCTATAGCCGCTCACTGTATCATTCGGACCTGCCCCTCCGGCGTGCCGCGTCATTGGATGTGATTGACAGCAGCACGAGCCAATGGCTGCGCTGCTTTCAATCTAGCCACTCAACGGCCAGGCTGAGCGGCAAAGAGGAGATCGGGGGCGAGCGCAGTAGGTGAACGGGCTGGGGTAAGCAAAAACGGGGGGGGGGGGGGGGGGGTATTGTCGGATGTTTTTTCACCTTAACGCATAGGATGCATTAAGGTGAAAAAACGCAAACCTTTACAACCCCTTTAAAGGTTTAAAAGTGTTTTACAGCTTCAGGCGTTTTTGTTTAGCCAATAGAAAGCACAGGTGGGAGAGGTAATTAGGAGTGGAGAGCTGCTATTTGAGCCGAAAACGCTCATGAAACGCTCAAGTCAGGTGTTTCTATTGAAGTCCATGGGGCCAAAATGCTTGTAATCTGCCAAAAAGTAGCTCATGTACTTTGACCTTCAGGCGTTTTGCTTCAGGCGACAGAACACTCAGATGTGAACAGGGGCCATTGAAATTAATCAAATTTGGCTTGTTGAGCGTTTTAGAGCTACAAGCTTCAAGCAGAATAATGGCTCAGGTGTAAACGGGGCCTTAAAGTATTTAGTATAAACATGTAATTTTGAGCTCCACACACAGATAAGCAACTCAACGCTGCGATTCTTCACCTTGAGCACTGTAGTACTTTGGGAAGTGCACAAAAAAAAAAAAAAAAAAAAAAACTCTTGGGTGTGAATGGGCTTACTGACCCCGTGATAGACACCTTTCATCCACCAATGGACAGTGTTAGCAGTAACAAATATGCAAAAAAACAAACAAAAAACAATAAAAAAAATTTTTTTTTTAAATCCCACACTACAGACAAGGAAGAATTGGACCCCCATCACACGACCTCAGTTTCAAACAAGCAATTGGGACTTTTAGCTTTTTTGTAATGGCGAGAGAAAGGTTTATTTGCCTGGAGATGAGGCAAGTATTTATATAATCACACATAGGTTGGACTTGGGTCTCTTTTTCAACCTCACCTACTATGCAAGTATTCTGTTTCGATGTGTGTACCAAAGTTCTGCAATATGACAAAATACAAAGGGGGAGAGATGTGTGGTCACATAGATCAAAAAATTAAATAAAAGAAAGGAAGGAAGGAAGGAAGGAAGGAAGGAAGGAAGGAAGGCAGGAAGGAAGGAAGAATTACAAGTGTCAAGAAGAAAGAAAATTGTGAACATACATCTAGAAACCACAGGAAAAGATAAAAAGTAATGCAAAAAGTTGCGCTTGTACTGTATTTATTCCTAGAAAGACTCAAAAGGAGGATTTACACCAAGAATCATTCCTAACCTCAACAACATACCTGCAAACAGTGGAGTAACTACAAGAGGGTGGAAGATTGACAAGTGGTTTTATCCCAAACAAAAGCATAATAAAAAGTGTAGCGGGAATGTGGTGAGGGAAGCTGTGAACGCGGGTCAGAGCTGGCTTTTTTTTTTTATTCAGCTGAGCAAACAAGGAATGAATAGGGGAGCTTTGCAATAACACTGTATCAGACCAACACTAAACGACTCACATTCAGTGTCGGGTCACAAACATTGGCCCCGTATTTTTTTTAATAAACTCTCCTTCAGCTTCATCTATAGAAATTCTGCCTGGCTGAGTAAATATGGTAAAAGTATTAACCCCAACAAAACAAACTAATGAGGCCTAGGTTATTAGAAAGCCTGGAGAGGAGTCCTCCAAGGCTACATTTGTTTCCTAACAAAGAAAGACAATTTTCTGCTACAAATACGATATCCTAAATAGAAAGGAATCCCCAAAAAGTATGCATGCTGAAAATTCCCCCACCGTGGCACTTCTGAACTCCAGGCAAGCAGCTAAATACACAGTTGAAGTACATATATGGAGGCTGCTTGCCTGTCAATGAAATTCGTAATTATGTTCATCCAATTCTACTATTTAGAGTTCATTCACACTGCCTGCCTTTTAGCATAGCAGCTATTGTCAGCTTTGCCGGGCATTGAGAGAGCAGCGCGATGCGCTGCTTCCGCACATCTCACCATGTACAGTTTATTTTTTTTAAATTGGAATCTATTGGAAATGTAAACCCCGTCCAGGTCTCTGCACAGCAGCACGGTTACCTCCAATGCGCTGTACAAAAATGTAGCCTGGTGGTATAATGACGACACTTTAAAAGCAATTGTTTAGAGTTTCTTTGTAGAGACCTGCGTTTCATAGGTGCAGAATAAACGCAGGTTGGAATTAGCCCTTACACAGGTTGGCAACCTGAATTCTTTGCTACTGAGCAATGCAATTTTATTAACTACCTATTCCTAGATTGTGACCTGGACAGAAGGCCGCCATAGACTGTTTATATTTGAACCATGTATAGGCAGGCTGAAAGTACCCAAGATGATAGACTCGATCAATTTGGGTACAACCAGCCTGCCGGATTTTACATGCGATTATTGCCAGCAGCCGTTCGGCGCCAGCGGACAGCTTCCCCTGCCAGGAAAACAAAATGGCTCCACGGGAGGGATTCCCCTGTCAATCGTGTCTGTTGATGGGGGAATCAAGCTAATTTCTTTCCTGCAACCCGTGCAAGAAAGAAACTGCTCCGTCTGTGGCTGGACTAAGGGCTTGCTCACATCAGTGGCTGGGTTAGAATGCAGCCGCTGCCTTGCAACAGGACAAAAGCAGTGCTTATTTGCCGATCGAAGGACATTGGACGGTTTACTTTTTTTTTTTTTTAAATGAACTGCATTGAAATCTCACTGACATTTTAGAGGTTCTGTTGGCTACGGTGCAGTGCAAGGCTGTTGACTGTGTTGCGCAGCACTTAAATGTGGTGGCCTGAACTGGCCAGGTAGGAGACAAGGCGGGACTGTGCTGGAATAGCCGTCCAACACATTCCCACCACACCTGGTGTGAACAGGCCGTGAACGAGCAGTATGAGGTCTTCACTTCTTATTTTGCTCTCCTTCGGTCAGTGTGTTCCTGTTATGGGTTGTCCCACTTTCCCTACCAGTCTGAGCTCTGTAGTACATGGGACTAGAAAGGTGTTGAGATAGTGAGGCACTTCTGCTAACGGCCTTTGAAAACACACTGGGGTTAGGTTCACACTTGAGACTTGGCATTGGTGCATTTTTAAAACGTTTCTCTTGCACACATTTTTAAACAAAGCATTTTTGTTAAGGCCAAAAGAAAGGTTACTAAAAAGATGAGCAGAGTGGCTTTTAGGTGAGGGAAAAAAAAAAAAAAAAAAAAAAAAAAAAAAAAAAAAAGCATATTATGTATGCTTTTCAGGTGCTCCCTAGTGAAGTCTAGGAGGCCAGAAAGAAGCACTTGCACCATTTTTTTTGGCACGCCAAGAGACCTCACTGCCAGATGTGAATAGGACCCATAGAACAAAAATTTGACTTGAGTGTTGTCATGCTTCTGGAAAACAACACAAAATAAAAAATTTTAAAAAACGTTCATAAAAAAAAAAAAAAAAAA
Organism: Lithobates sylvaticus; assembly: GCA_028564925.1. Classification (NCBI taxonomy): domain Eukaryota; kingdom Metazoa; phylum Chordata; class Amphibia; order Anura; family Ranidae; genus Lithobates; species Lithobates sylvaticus. Next base: position 54,998,891 of record CM053031.1, on the reverse strand, counting down.
AAAAGGCGAACTCCAGGCAGATAAAAAAAAAAAAAAAAAGATGTATTCCGTTAATTACATGAAATGCCCCTTCACCCCTAAAGTTAAAAATTCTAGATGTAAAAGAGTAGGCATAAACAGGCCTATATCTACAAGCAATGCGGTTTCACGTGACTTGCAGACCATTTCAAGCAGTATTGTCCCTCTGGGGAGACATTTGCATCTCTGTGACCACCCTGTATCTCTGGAAAATGCTAGCGACGTAGCAGCCAGCAGGTGGAACCAAAGTACACAGCGAGAAGCAGAAATGCGTCATGCTCTGGAGGTGTCGGATTCTGAAGAACCCAATATGGTTTCCAGCTCGGGAGAGAGCGAATAGTCACTGGACATGGTACTGGCAAGTACATGTCTTTACAGGATGCATGTATCCTACAGATGAGTTTTTGGCCAACATTTTTCTCTGTGGCCTGTAAACCATATGGCTACATTTCACTTACCTCTATTCCCCTCGTACAATGCACCAACGTTTTGAAAGCATCTTTTATAAACAGTAGTCTGGACATAAAAACACAACCAAGTTGCCTCCTGTCGAGATCAAATCGGCATGCAGGACCCGTATGATGCCCGCAAGCAAAATAAAAAAAAAAAAAAAAAAAAACCTCAACTGATCTTGCCAAGTTTTCAGCCAGATGACATAATGATCAACTAATAACCACCCTTCGATTCGACAGCACCTTCCCATCTTCTGCTTCTTTATCAGTTACATTGTGCCTTGTATACATTTAAGGATTTTCACAAATTGTAGAGGCAGTAGATGAGTAATGAGGTTTATGCACTCTAGAAGGTTTACAGGTCATACTTAATTCTTGCAACTGAGCATGCAATATATTTTTTCAAAGAAAACATTTCTCCAGCTCTCTTCATATTACACGACACTTTCATCCATAAATCCGTGAGCAGTCATTTTCCTTTGTCTTCTCAGTCCATGGTTACATTGTTGACATGAAGCAATACAGGAGGTCCACAATGACACTTCCAAATCCCTTTAGTAATAAAGTCTAATGTACCAGTAATTACAAGGGAGTAATCATGTCAGGAGGAGCAAGGTAAAAATCTAATCATACAAAGGATGGACAAGAAAGAAAGAAAGAAAGAAAGAAAGAAAGAAAAAGAAAGAAAGAAAGAAAAAGAAAGAAAGAAAGAAAGAAAAAGAAAAGAAAGAAAGAAAGAAAAAGAAAGAAAGAAAGAAAGAAAGAAAGAAAGAAAGAAAGAAAGAAAGAAAGAAAGAAAGAAAGAAAGAAAGAAAGAAAGGAGACTTAACATTCATTCGCTATTATCACACTGGGTGGGCTCGGGGTGCAGTGAAAAAAAAAAACATTGGAATTCATGCGTAGGGGACATGCCCCTGCACTCCGTATGGAGAGGCTGCCACTGCCCAAAAACAAAAAAATGTTATTAATTGCAGCTTACCAGTCGTTGTGGTGGCTGTATTAAAGAGGCGTTTCCATAAAAAAAAAATTTAAAAGTCAACAGCTACAAATACTGCAGCTGCTGACTTAATAAATCAGACACTTACCTGTTCCAGGGTCCAGCGATGCGGGGGTTTGAAGCCCAGCTCGTCCCCCCTCCGCTCGGTGGTGCCAGCATTGCAACTGTGGGCACCCGGCTGTGGCTTCACAGCCGGACACCCACTGCGCATGCCGTGATTGGCCGTGCAGTCATCTGGGACCTGTCACGTGTCCCAGATGACTGACAGAAGGGAGGGGGCAGAGCGGAGCCCTTCCTGCGCCGAGGGGAAGTGATGTCACCAGCCCAGTTACCGAAGGAGGCGGACTACGAGGGACCCCCTAGCAACAGGCATTTAGAGGCGAGTTTAAAAAAAAAAAAATCCCAAAAGTTTTTCTTTTTTTTTTTTAGCAGTTTTAATGATTTTTTTTTTTCTGTGCAACACCACTTTAAGTATAGAAAACAGTGGTTGATCTTGCTGGAACTGAAAGGACAAACAAGGATCTCCTCCTGTAAACGAATGTATACTAATCCCCCTCCCTCCATATAAATGCAGATGGAGAAGACATTTATATCATATCTATATTATATTACACATATATACATACATTTTTTATTAAGACCTCTTGTATCACTTGACCCTCCCTCCTAGATTGTAAGCTCTAACAAGCAGGGCCCACCAATCCCTCCTGTTGTAAAGCGCCAAGCAAGCTGTTGGCTCTATAAATCCTGTATAAACTATACAATCGTAATTTTTATCAACTTTAAAAAGGGTCAGTTTACACGTCAGCATTTTGGCTCGTGGCAAGGCCTAAAAAGTTACATCTCTCACTAGCTTTTATTAGCTCTGTGTCTCTGCAGCCTTGCCATTGGAGTCTCACTCCTCCTACTGTATTCTTCATAATGTAAAATGGACAAAAACGCCCAAAGAGAATGAAGACCCTTTTCATATGGATGTGGCAGACAGGCTGAGCTAGGAACTCAAGAAATCTCATTGGTGGAGTCCCCTAAACATGGCAAATAGAAGAGTCATCTCTCTACCCTCCATAGATTATGAAAAAAAATAAAAATAAATACAATTGTAGAGAAGCCTTTCTCAAATATTTTTCATCAGCAGAACTCTTGAAATTATATTTTCAGGTCTCCGGGAACTAATTGGAGGTCAGTAGAAGAATGCCTCTTTATATTGGTGGTCAGTGGGAACCCCGCCCCCCCCTTACAGTGATGGTCAGAATGTCAACCAAAAGATATTTGGCGTCATGCCACTTGCTCTGCAAAGTGGTGTTGGACCCAGATCAAGGAAGGCCCCATCAGATGGGAGGTCAAAATAGCCCCGGCTCAAGGAACCCCTAGAAACCTCCAGCGTGACTCGAGTTCCATGGAAACCTGGTTGAGAGTGGCTGCTGTAGATTGTCTAACCATAATATAACAAAGCTTTTTAGAAAAGACTAAAAATATAACACTTATCCAGGGCTTCTTTTTCCCCATCATTCAATCATGTCAATCTTCGCTCCGAGATAGGTGAGAAAACACACATCATAAACACAATAGCTTGTGAAATGAGAAGTGAAACCATAAAAAGGACGCTTGGAGGAAAGCATCACTGATTTTTACAGTTTCACTTCTGTGAACTCCCTTACTGACACATATCATTAGGACACAGCTACCGCTACCAGGACGCTGTATATAAAAACAGGGCAGACAATACCAAATTGCTTCTTTAAAGAACTTCACACCACAGCACCCAAATAGATGCAATGAGAATATCTCAGATATGGAATGACAATTGCCCGGTTTAACCATTATCTTTTATCCATGTCAGTGGCATGCAACATTTAAAGCTGCAAAACCCATCTGATCCCTTTTCTTTTTCCTTCATCTGTATCTGAGAAATCAGCCTGTGCCTCCATTCAGCTAAACATGTAAGCCAAATATACATGTTGGGTGGACCACTGGTCAACAAACATGCTTCCACTGGAGAGAGCCTACCTGCACGTTGGAACTTTTTTTTATTTTTTTAAAAAAAAAGGAGAATTTCACCTTTTGGAGAATATTACATGTTCCACCCATATTTGGGGTGTAACATTCTCCAGGGCTGCCCGCTGCCCCCGCAAAAGCTACAAAAACCATGTGTAGCCAGGTTCTGGTCTACAGCAATAAGGAGATATTGCCTTTTAGTCTTCTCTCCCTCTACTGAATTACTGATGTTTTGTTCTTCTTTGGCCAGCAGAATGAGAGCCAAAACCAAGCAAGCCTATAGCTTTCTATACAGAGTGCTAAGAATCCTGGGAGTTCCAATTTAGGACGGCAGCCATATAATGGGAGTAATGCCCCGTACACACGGTCGGAAATGTGGGCGCCATTGGACTTTCAGTCGGAAAAAATTTGAGATCCTGCTCTCAAATTTTCCGACAACAAAGTCCGATCGGACTTTTTCCGATCGTGTGTAGCGAATTCCGACGGACAAAGTGCCACACATGCTCAGATCAAATTACAAGACCAAAGCTATTGGCTACTAGCCTCTACGTAGTTCCGTCATACGCAACGAACGTCACCACGTTCAGAATGATCGGATTTTCCGACAACTTTGTCCCACTGTGTGTATGCAACACCAGTGTCGGACAAAATCCATCGGAAAAAATCAGACGGATTTTGTGGTCGGAATGTCCGACCGTGTGAATGGGGCATTAGACTCTGGACTACACATCCCAATGAACACAGGAGGAGGAGTGGAGAGAGGATTTTTGTTAAACTGCATGGGAAAGTTCCTTAGTACAGAGGAAGAGCACCTCCATCGAAATATTAACATATCAGTGGGGATGCGAGCCTAAAAGAGCAAGGGCACTCCGGTGCAGCGCAGCTCACACAGATCCCACACTGCTGCAAAAGAGGCAATGGAGCTTCCAACCGCTGATCACTGGAGGCTTTCAGAGATTGACTGAGGGCCCCCCTTCTACAGCGAGCGTCAACAGCAGCATCCTAGGAACTGAGAGGGCTATCCATCCATCGAGACTGCTAGCAGAGACTGAGCCATTGAGAGCAGGACATCAAGTGTCCATACTGCACTTATTCCAGACCTAGACTGCACTTATAATCAACCCTATACCGAATTATACAGAACCTTTACCACATCTGAGACACGTCTACCTTGTACCTGTACCAAGACTATACTATACCTATACTGCATGCTGGTTAACTGTTCAGTGCAATGAGGCTATTAAAAAGGGCCCCAACGATAGCCAGCAGAACAATTCAAGGAATGCCCCTCCCATAGTAATTCTGTAAGTCCCCTTTGTTTCCGTGCCCCATATGCTACCATCCTCAATAGTGCATACCCGGTCAGTCTAGGACTAGCATTGGCGCTATAAATGCACTGGCAGTATAGTTCCAGACTCGGTAGATTGAGCTTTACTACTGCTGCACTAGGTGGCCTTGCTACTGTCTATGCCAATCTGGATGCAGAATGTCATCTTATGCCTAGTCCTTAATGTTAATCATGTTATATGCATACTTGTGTTACCATTGTTAATCCATTTTGGGCAAGAATCCCTTACTACCTGGCTAAATGCCTGTTTTCTTTGATATAGCACTACAATTGAGTACTAAAGTATTACTTTCAGTGATTTCCTGTGAGATTGTAGGTTTTTACACTCAACCTGGTGTGTCAGAGGGGCTGAAGTTCTTAAAAAGACAGAGACAAAGAACAGAGGACCCATCCTATCCAGTGCAAGTACCTGGACTTAACATGGTATCAATCCCATGTATGGTGGAGTTCAGACTGGAAGAGGTATAAATTGGTGTCGCAGTACTCAAGTGTTAACACGGACATGCTCATAGAACAAGACAGTAGAGTGACAGCTGATAAGCCTGTTGCTTCTTCCACTGCCAAGTCAAAGGCAGGTAGGAGGGACAAGACCTGCAAGTGATACTTAACTGCACCATAGGGAAAAAAAAAAAAGTCATGTCTTCAACCTTGCCAGACAGAGCTGTGCAGTGTGGCAGGCAATATGTAAATATTAGGAATAAAAAGATAAAAAGGGACAAATAAAAATCCTTTGGCAGGTAAGAACTCCCATAAAAACGGATTTAATCTAGGTTTTTAGCGATTTGCCTGGAGATCAAGCTTTAATCCTATCAAAAATAAAAAAGGGAACTGCTCTTAAGTGGTCTACCAGACTAGTTATTAAAATAATTTAGGGGAAGAAATATGAAAACTGCCAGCAGCATTCTTTAATGGACAGAAAATAAGGTCTTCAACGCTCAGGTGAACACTTTGAAATTAGTAAAACTAGAGTGCGACACGCAAATCTCACAGGAAGTCTCCTTACTACCAAACTGCACAGAGACAGAAAATAAAAATATATCTTTACTCATGAAGACAGACTTCAGCTAAGTGGTTGTGAAATATGGACAGCACAGTGTACAGCCAAATACAATGCTACATTCTGTTTAGACAGAGGGTACAAAGCCGGCTGACAAATATTTCAAGTGACTCATCAAAAGTTCTTAACTACTGAATTGACTGGGCTGCTCCATTTGCTCATCTGTTTCCACTTTGTTGTACTCTTGCTGATTCAAAATCTCAATTTGGACGATGTTTTGTAAAATTTACAGAAGTTACAGCTCCTTAGGAGCAGGTCCCCCTAGTAAAGGCAAAGGCCAGCAGGCGTGTGGACTTCAGGTGATGAAATTTCCAGGCCGGTGGTACGCACGCCGCTCCACCATATTTGAAGAGCAGCGGTAGGCTCTTGGAGTCCAGTACACTGATCGAATCTGCTGGGTGCCAGTCAAGGCACTGTAGCATGTGAATTAATTTCTATGCCATTGTAAAGGTTATACCTATTTTAATAAACTGGTTGCACGTATCCAGTTTTTGGGCTTATATTCCCGAAAGGACCACAAGGGAGGTGGATAACCAGATACTTTGATCCGGGAACCAAAACAAGCACCTATAGACCCATCTAAAGTCTGGGTCCAAGTCTGGCGAGTCTTAGTGTATAAGGGGGATGGAGTGGAATCACTAAAGAGCACCATTTGGAGAGCACTTTGTCGGCATTAATTGTGTGGAGCACATTAAATAGCCTTCAGGCACACTAATAAGGGCACATTGAATGTATTACCATACATTACAACACTTTTTTATTTAAAAAAAAAATAAAATTAGGTTTCCAGTGGGTGGGTTCTCAGAAAAATGGTCCAAAATGGTCCAATGTGATCTTGGAAACCAGCAAGCATGTCATTAACATTTAAAGCTACACACAGAACACCTTTTTCTTGATAGTTAAAAAGTGGAGAGAGGGGCCAGGTCAGGGCTCCATGTCTGAATGGATACATGGAGCTCCGACTCAGCTCGGGTGCCCCTTGTAGCAAGCTGTTAACTAAGGGGGCACTTGATAGGAGGCAGGGGCAGAAGAGGGAGCAGAGAAGGAGGATTCAGGCTGCTCTGTGCAAATCCAGCTGCACAGAGGAGGCAAGTATAACATGTTTGTTTTGTTTTTTTTAACCAATTGCTTACTTTACTGGGCACTTAAAACCCCCCTCCTGCCCAGACCAAATTTTCAGCTTTCAGTGTTGACGCACTTTGAATGGCAATTGCGGGGTCATACAACACTGTATCCAAAAAAAAAAAAAAAAAAAAAAAAAAAATATCACAAAAATAGAGCTTTATTTTGGTGGTATTCAAATCACAGCTGGGGTTTTTATTTTTTTCTAAACAAAAAAAGATGGAAAAAATAAATAAATCATGTTTCATAGTTTGTAAAAAGGTAATTTTTCTCCTTCATTGATATGCGCTGATGAGGTGGCACTGATGAGCTGAACTGGGTACAGATAAGGCAGCACTGATGGGCAACACTGTTGATGAGGCATTGATAGGTGGCACTGTGGGCACAGATGAGCTGGCGGCAGCTCTCCCTGATAGGGACTGATGTCCCTCTCACAGCCGCCGGTGATCACCTTTTTTCCCCCTCCTCACGCTGTCAGTGTGAGGAGAACAAATAGCCGATTACCGGCTCGGTTTACATCACATGATCAGCTGTCATTGGCTGACAGCTGATCACGTGGTAAGGGGTCGGGATCGACCCCTTAGGCCGATCTGTGATCAGCAGAGTCCCGGACTCGCTGATCACAGGGCGCGGAGCGCAGGCCACTAGGGGCACGGGAGGACGTCAACAGACGTACTCCCGGCAAAGTAGGTCTGCGCTGTATGTAGCCTTCATTCAGCTATATCGCAGATCTGAAGCAGTTAAACAAGTATTTACAATGACTTTAAATTTTAATCTTTGAGGCAGTAAACCCTGATGGGTTTAATTCCTCTTTGTTTCCCTGCAAAGGTAAAGCATAATGGACTACTATGCATCGCATAGCAGCCCATTATGTGTCACTTACCTGCCAGAGGAGCCAGCAATGTCACCGCTGTCCCTTCTTTCATGGAGCGTCCATCTTCTTTCCGGATATCGCTGCTCTGGCGATGTGAGTGGTCGGAGCAGCGATGACGTCACTCCGGCACAGATGCACGGGAACTGTAAGTGATGGCATGTTTGCCTCCACTTGCTGCGCGTCCAGTGCGTCTGCGTCGTTGTCTACGGCGCGCATGCGCCATAGACAGCGGTGCCCTTTCTTTGTAAAAATCTCCTTAACCGTGTAATTTCCTAGATTAAGGCTTACCTGTAGGTCAATGTGGTCTGTAAGGGTTTACAACCACTTTAATAGCTACAGCACCGCAATTTTAACTGATGAAGTCAAACAGTAGTGCTATTTAGTCTCAGATATTAAAAAAAATTTGGGTTTTCATACCATTTGGAAAGACCACAGGGCTTGCACAATAGTCTGGTGTTTACTTGCCCAGTACGGTTTTAGAACATTTTTAATGGAATAATCCAGGCTAAGCTAACACAGATATATAGAACTGGACCACACACTGATCTAGACTAACTTGCTTAGTAAAAAAAAAAAAAAAAAAACATTAGAGCAGCTATGCAGTGCAAAGCCATAACCCTCAGAAACCAATAAGACTTCAGTAAAGATCAGAGATAGGAGTTCTCTGGTGACTAAGGCCTGATGCACACAGGACGTTTAAAAATGGCAGCGCTACTGCCAGGAAAAAGCAGCGTTAAATGTGCCGTTAGCCACATGTTTGAATAGCGTTTATTGGCTTTTTTTCTCAGTAAAAAACACTCCTTATAATGTAAAAACACCTGAAAAACGCCAAACACAGCTAAAACGCTTGGTAAAGCTTTTGGCCTTTCCATGTTTACAGCTCAACAACCTCTGCTCCTGGATGTACAGGCTGTTTTTTTTCTACTGCCCCTAAACACTTATATCTCTGAAAGTTTATGTGTGCAGGGACACATGGGGAGAGTGTAGAGGCAGTTAAAACAGACGCCTCCAACAGCAGCTGTAAAAACATCCTGTGTGCATGAGCCTTAAGGGTTACTGCACTACGAATGTTTTTTTTTTTTTAAGCTTACTGTATACATATCTCTTGTTCATATTCCTTTTTAAAAGTGGGATGCAACAAAACAAATGCCACCAATCACACTGCAGAGAAATTTGTCATTAATACAATGAGACCATAACACAAAGCCCAATGATAAATAGCCATACTTACGGTTGGCATAGCTTCACTAGGTCCTGGTCTGTGGTGTTGGGAAGGAGTCCTCGAATATACAAATTCGTTTTGCTTAACTGATCCCAACCAGAACTGCTACTGCTGCTACTGCTATTGTGGTTGCTGGTTGTGCTGGGGCTTGGAGGAGCCATGGGGTGAGCAGGCACAATGGGTTGCTGAAAATCAAAGAGAAAGAAAGTCCCATTAATAAGAGGGCATTTAGTACTGTCTGACCTAAAACATGGCAATCTGAAAAGTATGGCGTATAGAACTAGAAGAATGATAACCGGGGCACAAAATAGACTTTTGGATAATGACAATTTAGGTTTTTATTTACTTATAACAGAGTGCTTATTGTACAGAACATATACAATTCATTATAGACACAACATAATTAACATGGTCAAGAGTTAATAATAATATATATAATCTATCTATCTATCTATCCATCCATCCAAGGCATGAGTCACGGGGATCAGTGCTTGTAGTTGTGTATCAAGCAAGTCTCTTATCATAAAAAGATAATTTCGGGGGTCTTAAACAACAAAACAAGCCAAAAGCCACCTGCTGGCTTGAAAGCAGGAAGCATTATTTCATGTTATTTTCGAGCCCATAGTAAATGTACAGAACCACTACACATTCCCTTTTACAAAAAGCTAATTAACCATTTAGCACCCTTGGAATAGACTTCTGGAAACCAGCAAGTGCTCCAGGTAAAGGCCTGTTGGATATTAATCCATGCTCAAACCAGCAACTCTTTCAATGAAGCACCAATGTTCAGGAATAGTATCGGACAACTCCCAGGAACCAGGCGACCAACACAAAACACATCAACAGATCCAGTGTTTGACTCCAGCCTAGCCGCATGTGATTGCAGGCTCCTAACAAACGTCTGCCGGGGCCCGGATTATGCAGACCTGAAATGCACACTAATTGCTCAGTTACAGAACGATGTAGTAACATTACAAAGAGCTGCATACAGGAACATTAACCATAAAATCCTTCCAGCAGTCTGGTGCCATAAAATCTCAGACATATCTCCACCAAAAATGGCCACAACAATTACACGGTCTTACGTACGCATCGACCGAATGCAGTCCCTATCCCATTGCTAATTGCAAACTATCTATAGATCTATATTGGCTGCCCAGTTTTATGGGTCATGTGTCCGGTTTACTGATACAGCTGGCGAGCAAGACCTCGCGAGTCATCTATCATTTTTAGCACAAGTGATACAGAAAATGACATACGATCGGCAATACAACACTGCGCATATTAAGTCATTATGTGTCCGCCTAATGGGGCTTTGCCCTTTTCGGATGCTAAATACAGAATGCATTCATCGTCAAAGTTTCCTAATAAAAAGAAAAGCTTTTGTGATGGGAGATCAGGTTGTCATTTCTGCTAGGTCCAAACTGAAAGATATGGGCTTCTGTCTATTCGATTGGAAGCACTTATGAGTAGGGCCCTCCCAGCCCTCTTGTACTGAATTGTAACTGTACAGTCAGTCAGTTTGCTTTGAAAAAAGTGTTGAGCAAACTGTGGTTACTATACAAATCCTGTAATTATAAAAATATGTTGTTGTTATTAGCTTGACACAACTTACACTATATTACCAAAAGTATTGGGACGCCTGCCTTTACACGCACATGAACTTTTTAATGGCATCCCAGTCTTAGTCTGTAGGATTCAATATTGAGTTGGCCCACCCTTTGCAGCTATAACAGCTTCAACTCTGAGGAGGTGGTCCACAAGGTTTAGGAGTGTGTCTATGGGAATGTTTGACCATTCTTCCCAAAGGGCATTTGTGAGGTCAAGCATTGAGAAGGCCTGGCTCGCAGTCTTCCAGATGCCTGAAGAGTTCCCTTCATTGGAACTAAAAAGAGCCAAGCCCAACCCCTGGAAAAACACACCAGAATCCCTTCAAAGGAGAGTCAGTCCCTCCTGCACATGTGAACAAGCCCTTATGCCGCGTACACACGACCGGACTTTGACGGACTTTCGACGGACTATGCGAATGAACGGACTTGGCCACACACAATCACACCAAAGTCTGGCGGATTCGAACGTGATGATGTACGACCGGACTAGAATAAGGAAGTTCATAGCCAGTAGCCAATAGCTGCCCTAGCGTCGGTTTTTGTCCGTCGGACTAGTATACACGAACAAATTTCTCGATAGGAGATGGGTCCGGTGGAGTTCCGGACGAAAAAATTTGAAACATGTTCCATTTCTAAAGTCCATCAGATTTGTGGACAGCAAAGGTCCGATGGAGTGCCCACACCATCGAATTTCTGCCGAAAAAGTCCGGATGTGTGTACGCGGCATTAGTCAGAAGGTCAGTGATCTGGCACAGTAGGCATCTTCAAGACAGTGCCAGGAAACTGGCTTTTCCTACTGTTGGTTTTCACTCTTAATGCTTGCAGTGAGCATCCAAACAGTTTTTTACATCCTAGCAACAAGGGCAGGACATGGAGATTGCTAATGGAGAGGGGTTTTCAGCCAGGTTACAAGTGTGGTTCAAATGGCCTATAAAGCACAACAATAAAACGAAGGAACATTTTACAAAAGCTGTAGTCATCTACTGGAGCCCCTTGACTGCATAGACCATTTTCTGGAAAACATCCTGCTGCTCAAGTCACATGCATTTCATTAAAGAGGATACATTCAGTCTGCTCAACTGTCACACTTAAAGAACATTATAACAGAACCAAGAAGCTTTTCAAAGCCAGAGGCCATCCAGACCAGCTGACAATTAAGAGGATCCAAACAAATTATGCTTTATTAGAAAATCTTAATGGAAAAGCCTTTCAAGTTGAAATCAATCTTTTTACAGCGTTTTGTCCCAGCGTTCAGGATACAAATAAGGTAAAACAGGAAAAGAATAAATCATAATCACTTAAAACAAGGTTAGAAAAGTCAAATGCATACAACTGACATAAAACCAATAGCAGCCTTTACTCTCCAAGACAGCATGTAGCAGGAAAAAGCACAATTACATAGCAGATTTAAAGAGTTCTTATCAATTAACTAAATGGGTCAGTCAAAGGAAAGCGATTTACTGAGGCTAAACTAAACCCTTCCGGTAAAAAAAAAAAAAAAAAAAAAAAAAAAAAACACACGATTATTTTGCCCTACTAATAGCTGCAATCATCTTTCTTCAACTGAAAGGAAATAAATGGCTGCTGAATTTCAATCCATGTGTGGCCACGGCAGTAGGGGGGGGGGGGAAATCGATCTACAGATCAACTTCTGTTCAACTGCCATGTCATATAAAAGCTGCTCGATCAGCTGCTACAGCCAATGGCTACAGTCCTGGTCTGTGTATTCTGACAGTGAGTCTCCCTACTGTCCGAATGCAATAGTGCAGCAGAGAAGACTTCCCCATCCACCACAAAATGCGTTTATGGAGGAAAGAGGTTCAGTTTTTCGGTCTCCGATGTCCTCCTCATCAACCAATTATGTCAGAAGTTGTTAGGATGCTGGTGGCTTCCCGGCCCAGTGTCCAAGGTTGCACAATGAAACCAACCAAACCTCTAGGCCAGCGGTCTCCAAACTGTGGGGCCAGATGTGGCCCGGTACATTTTCTACCCCTGCTGGCCACAATCTAGCCCTCCTCATTTATTGAAGGGTGCATTTTTCCCCTTTGCCTGGAATCCGGCTTTATCCTACACATACTATACCACGTCAAATATTGTTGCACCCATAAGACCCCTTTCACATCGAGGCACTTTTGTGACAAAAATAGTGCCTGAAAACTGCACACTGGGGCGGTGCAAAAAGTCCTGCAAGCAAAAAAAAAAAACACACAAACACACACACACACACACACACACACACACACACACACACAGCGACTGGCGCTTAAAAAAATGCCTGACGTTTTATGGGCAGTTTTTGACCTCCTAGTCTACCCAATTTGACATTTCAGTCCATGTATAGGGTCGGTTGCAAATTCAATATAAAGAACCGATTACGGTACATGTTTTTTATTCATAAAGTTACAGGATAAAAAATTCAGAATAAATATTTTGTGTTTTACACAAGAACTGTTTTAGGTGAGCAATGTGTTTTGCCCCTATGCTTCTTTGTACTTTGCAAAAATCCATTGCATATCAGCCACAACTGAAATTCAACATAAGTACCTGTTTTGGCTGCAGAAGTAACAAAAGGGTAGAGAAAAACGGCTAAGGTTAAGCTTAGACTTGAATCTAAACTGCCCTGCCTCTGGAAAGCGATCGCTCAGACTGGCATCTGAAAAGCAGAGAGGAGGAGGAGATACGACAACTCCTCACTGTTGGTAATCCCATAAATGCCACACAACTGCATATATTGCACATGGTTTTGAATTGATTGTGTTCTGCCATTGTACTGCCTGCAGTGTAAGGCAGAAGCATTCATTTTTGTGGCAGCCACAAAGCAAAGCACCACAATTGCGGCACGTGAACACCTCTGTTCAATGCCTTTGCAGCCTAAGGGACAGTTCAAGGCGTTAAGAGGGCACTGTTTTAAAGCCCTACAATTGAAAATCGAAACAAACACAAAATCCAGTCCGCAATAATCTCCATTGGATATTCAAGTAGGACCCAGAACCAAATTGAATGGAACAGCTATAAATAATTCCTGTCTGTGCCTTCCTGTAAAAAAGTTCCCTTCACATCCTACAGGTCAAAATGATAGGAAGTGGTGGTGGGAAATTGCCCCAAAGTAAGGGGAATTCCCATCTTTACCAGTTGACACCAGGAAAAGGATTAACCATCGGAAGACTTCCACTCCTGCTCTAGTGACAACTGTAAATTGAATTTCCCCTCACTTTCTGTTGCAACTCCCAGTGGGGACACAGATACCATTAAAAAGTGACAAATGTTAAGTTCTGAGTCTCACATTAGGAGGCCTAGGGTGCTATTCATTCATAGTTACTTCTTTCTGTTGACTAGAGCAAGTCTTCCATTCCTACGATAGAGGTTTATTTCTCATCAGCTTGGGACTACATAACACATTACTAAACACACATAATAAAAAAGTCAGTCCACATAAATGAAATTAAAGCACTGGGATAATGCCCAGCATGTGTGAACCTCCACAGGACACACAAACACGACCAGCGTTTTTGTATTAAGTTATCAGCCCGTGATGCCAGCCATAATTAATGGGAAACACGGTGAACAGTGCCATAGAATTCTACAAATCAGACGGCTCTCAGATCTATTCAGCAAGGAAGGGTTAGAAAAGAAAAAAAAAAAAGAAGTCTCCTCTGCTTGGACTAGAGGGGATTACCAACAGAACATGATGAGCCCCAAGGGGTGACAGCACTGCCTGTGGCTCTTCCATTTTTAGGAAAAGCTCTTCAAGGGTAATGTAACTCAGTGAGGCTATTATGGGAATCTTTGTCAAGGAGCTTGCTGAGCCAAGATGTGGCGCCATTCATACCATTATATCTTTACGCAGCATTTTTGTGTCGTTATTTTGTACATAAAAGCCAGAAAAGCTTTATGTTACATCTATGCAGCAAAACAGATAAAGATTGCAGAGGAATAGCTTATAAATATCTGCATCTGAATTGATAATGTAAGGCCAGCTGAAAGAATCTGATTAAATAAGATGGCCATTCATAAAAGTGAACCAGCAAAGCGAGCATGGGTTATAACTTATTCCCATCCCAAGTCCTGGATAGCAGTAAAAAAAAGTTTTTTTGGATCGATATTCACAATCAAGTGGTAGGCAAATTGGACAGATTGGCCCTATACCAATTCAGTAGCCAACAGGAGAATTTTTTTTTATTTTTTTTTTTTTTTATTTTTTTTTTAGGAGCCAGCTTACGTGCCAGCTGTAATTGTTAAGGAGCATTTTATGACTTTTTTAAAAATGATATATACAAGTTGGCCATACACCAGTAGAATTTCAGTTGAAAATCTCCATCTTTGGAACATTTTGATTTAGACTCAATCGTGGGGTCAAATTGACCTTCGTTTTTAGACTGTAGTGACAAAATTTGAAGGAGCAGAATGGAAATTTTTTCTTAAAACAAAAATTAAAATTTTTTCTCGGAAAAAGTATACTTGTTATAAAGCCTGTGTGATGCATCTGGGATTCCATTCAAATTACAGGTCTGAATAACATTTTAAGGGCCTCTGAACATCATTAATTGACTCAATGATGGCAAGAAGGAATGACAAACAATTTTTCCCTGAAAAATTAAACAAAAATCTCTATGGCCAGCTTAAAATTCAAGACCTAAGAGGGTGAAGCATTAACACCGCAGATTTTTTTTTTTTTTTTTTTTTTTTTTACTGGCTTCAACACCTAGCCAATCACTGGCCTGGAACAACCAGGCAGACATTTAAAGTGGAAGTAAACCCATCGATTTAACAGTTTAAAAAAAAAAAAAAAAAAGGCATGCCGGGAATGCTAACTGCACATTGGCTGTGCTCTCAACCAAACAGTCAAACCATCCAATGGCTGGTGTCAAAGGATCACATGTGCAGCACCGTGGCAGTTGAACGTTAAACAGAGGCAAAGATGGCGGCTTCCTTGGCTGAAAACGATAGGGGGGGTTTACTTCCACTTTAAGCCTCAGTAATCTGGACACCCATCCATCATGCTTGTTCAAGTCAGTGACTCGCTAGGAAATGCCTTCGGGCATCCCTTATCCTTGGTGCTTCTGTTTGCCTGCTCTTTTGGCTAAGCAACCAAACTTCTTCCCTCCCTCATGCATCATATGGTTTGCCCATAAATTACATTGTACTGGTATAGATGAACTGTCTAACTCCTCCTGAAAAAGTGGTTCATGTCAAGGACCCAGCATACGTACATGCACCTTTTAGCAAACATCAGCTTGGAATACTAAGAATGTTTGTAATGTTTCTCGAATTGTTGTACTTTAGCTTTATGGACATGCGTCTGTTTTTAGCTATGGATAACCTAAAGTTTATATTTAAGACGTTATTGTAATCCTTGGGCATCGAGATGGTCCATTTTTTTTCCTTTGTTAGGGGCACACGAGGAGTGCGTCAAGCGTTCTCAAATTTCAAATGTAAGGATGATCGTGTGCCACCCCCCCACCCTACATTTTTTTTGGTGGTAATCTTTTGAGGCCTACATTTTAGTCACTAGGTAATGAAGCCAGAAAAGAATAGCCAGGCTTCTGCAATTTTTATAGGTTCCCTTTAAGGGCCAGATACATTCTGAACTCGTTTTTGAAAGTACTGGCTTCTGATATCTCCTGGGGGGTTAAAGTAGTGAGAGATATCCCTAAAGGTCTGCTTCGCTGTTCAACTGCTGTGACCACTATTAAGCTAATGGATTTTCTAGGATCACTAGAAATAGTTGAGAAGACTAGCTGCAAAAGAGCCCAAGAGAAGATCATAAAAAAAAACAAAAAAAAAAAAAACGTACCCTGTAAATTAAGATGGATGGACAATACTTACCCGACAGGTGAGGAGACCATCTTTCTTAAGCTGGCAATAGATGGATCGAAATGTGTGGTTCAGCAGGGACCAAACAAATTTGGATCCATGTGTGACCACTCCTACTCAACAGAAGTTGATCTAGCACTTCCATTGAAAGGGCTTATTGGAAAATTCTTTGACCATGGGCTGCAGCAACTAATCAGTATATTCTGCGAGTGGAGAGTCCCCAGTGTCAGAATAAAAGGTCTCCGTAGGGAGGATTCCTCTATCCATATTAATAGTGTGGCCTTCTGGCTAAACGAAGAAAAATGATTAACTCACGGCCAGCTTTAAAGAGTCATGGCTGCTGCGTGTATTCAACACCATCACCAACTGTGTCAGATGCCGGCTCGACTGTTCGGGGCTACTATTCATCACACCGGCCAGCATTTAGAACCACAATGGTCAGGCATCTGACACATCGTGAAAAAAAAATAAAAAAAAATAAAAAATAAAAAAAAAAAGGTAAAAATGTTGGATGTAAAGGATTACAGTAAGGATGCTGAAGATACTGGAAGAAAGTGAAAACTGGACTTTCACCCCACTAGAAAAGTTAAGTATTAATCACTTTCTTGTACTGCTTCCAGCTTATTCCTTCATGTCTAGCAACACACAGTCACTTCAGTGCCAACAAAATCCATCAGAACCCTAGAAATATTATGGATGGAGATTCTTGAAAATAACCTGTGGGTGACAGGTTCCCCTTTGATGACCTACTTCATTTGAAGACAAGGTTTCGCAATATAACTGCTCTTCTTGCTTACTGGTGTAATGATTTAGGCCATAATGAAACAAACACTTGTAAATCTTTGAGTTGCTCATGCCCATATAAAGTTAAACTTCAGCAAAGGAGCCGTAATCTTCAGTGTTTTCATACTGCAACATGTTTGAGTATGTGGTGGGTGTACACAAGACTGCCAAGCTTAAATAAAGCGCATCCATCATGCAACACTGAAAAAGTTAGACTGCGGCATATAGTTCTAGTATCATTCATAAATCTTTCCCAACTGTAGGTTTTTGCAACCCTTTTAGGACCCGCTGCATCCAAAGAAGTGTAAAGCAGCAAACGCAACCTCAGAATGGTCATCCACACAAAGGTTCAAGCGCTATGTAACAAATGCATTTCAAAATTTGCTGAGAAGTGGGACATATAGCCATTTGTCTTTAATCCCTCAACCAATAAGAGTTCATCATCTATGAGAATATCTTAAAGCTGCAAGCCCTGATGAAGGGGCACTTCCACACTCTTGAAACGCATGGTTTCCCTTTTGGGGATTTTTAGACTTTTTCTTCTTGAAAAACAAACTCCTCTGGACTCTTATTCCAAGCTATTGCGCTATATTGTTCTACTTTGTAACTGAAGGACTTGGAAGACCTTTATGCACATATCAGCTAGTTAAGTTGCTAAACACTGAGAATAATCTCAGTGCAAGCACACTTTTGTTCGAGGAACCGGCACCATCCCTGCCTGTTGATTATCTACAAGTGACAGGTGGTGCTGCTGTCCGATGCAGCCCTTCAATCAAGCATTGCAAAGATCGTAGATCATTTGGATCGAGCAATGAATCATAGCAACCTATCAAATTTTACTTTGCTATATTTTCTACTAACAACACTGTCTTGGGTACATGCACGCTGCCTTGCAGTTATTTTTTTTTATTTTTTTGTTCAGTGTTATTTTGGTTTATATTCTAAACTCCTTTGGGGAACTAATACTAATATATCCTGTCTGTGCTAAAAGATAATTTCTATACTGAATAAACTGAATGCTTGCCATACACATAGTGAGATAATGAATGGTTGATGAATTTTATACTTTAAATTATGGTTTATTTATAAAATGACAAAATTTTTTTTTTTTTTAAAAATAAAAACACACACACACACACACACACACACACACACACACACACACACACACACACACACACTTTTAAATAAAAAATTTTTAGTAAAATTGATATCTGGAAGATATGACTAACAGTACAATCATTTGATTTAACACTCATTGATGGTTTGAAAAAGTGTACTGCCAGCATAACACTAAATGCTTTCCAGTGATGTGCATTAATAAAAGGGGATGAAGCGTATGCTTTACAGCATAGGGTATAATGGTTCAGCATGTGGCCCTCGTTAGGAAAAATCCAGAAACAGGCCCATACCAACATAACCCCTCATACAGCAAGATGACAGGTTCTCTTGTAGGTGTAAATCCTAAAAAAAGATCGAATTTCTCACAATCACACCCCGCATAATGCAGGGGCTGGCTCCAATGTATGTATGAAAAGCAGCTCCATTATTCAGACAGAGTTGACTCTTCACAATGGCCATTCCCCAGAGTCCGAAGGACAGAAAAAAAAAAAAAAAAAAAAAAACTAGGCTGATGCAAAAGAGATAGCGGATGACAGGTGACATGTTCCTCGGCAAAAAGGAGCACAACTCCAAATGACAGGATAGAGGGAAAAATATCTTGATCGACATCCATTCAAAAAAAAAAAAAAAAAACTCTAAAGATCGCGTACATCTTGGGGTGACAGCTAAATTAAATAGCCTATAATTCACTGGAGTTATTCTATGAGAAACTGACAAATTCACTTCCAGGTATATTGGGATACGTTCTTTTAATTAAATGTATAAAATATAGGCAAACATGAAACGGCAGCAAAGATGTGGTACGTTGTGTATTAAAATGTATGCAAATCCTAACAAACCTATTTTCTCCATTTTGGTGTGTCAAATATACTATTTGAAAGGCTTTGGTTATATCTGTCAGAAATTCTCAGCTGTCCTGTGCACACATCCGGTTATCTCAAAAACCTTAATTAGCCCTCCCAGATCTGATCTTGCACTACAAAATAATTAGTCCCCTACTTTGTGGACATAAGGAGCCTGGGATGAATTCAGTAGTTTAGCAAAAATACATTTGGGCAGGGCTGACACAATTCGGTCCACAAAAATAATAGGTGTTAGAATGCAATAGGAAATCAGGAGCCAAGTGCTTTTCTGGTAGAGCGGGTATTTATATGTATTTGCAGGGTCTATAGATAAAACATGGGTACGTGTGCATGCACTTTTTTTCGTCTTGACATATTTAAGGGAGCATACGCTTTAATGAGTGGAGTCTAAAGCCCCGTACACACGGGCAGAACGTCGGGAGACATTTGCTGGTACAAAAAAAAAAAAAAAAAAGATACCGGCCAACATTCTGCCCGTTTGCATCGGCCAGCTTCTGTTGGACACACAAGGGAGCTCCTAAAAACTCAATTTAGAAGCTGTTAGTGTAGATTAAGCCTAAGAAGACCACAGCAACATCTTAGGAATTCAGTCCCATCGATTCCACAAAAATGCAACGGGCAACTACTGCATTTCGGAGGGCCCCCTTCATCAGGGCCTAAACGACGAGTTATGTTTAGAAGACTCAAGGCTTCTGAATGATCAAATCTGTGGCAGGAGATATACAAGAATGCAGGCAGTGTATTACATGACAAGGTCTGCTGCAAAACTCTATAATTTTGCCGCTGCCATCACTTTTTCCCCACTCACCAGAGATCTGCTTTCAAGGCCCCGTTTTAAATTTATTTAATTTTTTTTTTTTTTTTTTTATAGTCTTTTTACTATTGCTATGGGCTGCTTTGCCACCCATATGGCCACTAAGGCTCTAGACCAGTGATGGCGAACCTTGGCACCCCAGATGTTTTGGAACTATATTTCCCATGATGCTCATGCACTCTGCAGTGTAGTTGAGCATCATGGGAAATTAGTTCCAAAACATCTGGGGTGCCAAGGTTCGCCAACACTGCTCTAGACACTTAAGCCCCATACACACTATTAGATTTTCTGCAGATTTTTGTCTTCAGATTTACCAAAACCATATAATATATGAGGTCAAACATTAAGAGTTTCAATTTGTTTGCAATTAGGCAGGCCCTTGCACTACATGGTTTTGGTAAATCTGAAGACAAAAATCTGCAGAAAATCTAATAGGGTGTATGGGGCTTTACACTCAGGTTTTATATTAGTGTTCAATTAGAGTTTGAAAAGTGCAAAATCAGTGGTGCATGGCAGCCAATCGTCCAACTTCTAACTTCAGCTTGTTCAATTAAGCTTTGACAATAAAACCTGGAAGCCGATTCTGCAGAGCTGCACCAGATTTTAGTAAATCAACCCCTTTATCTAAGAGTTTTTGGTTCCAACGCCATGCTAGGCATCTTATATCATCTTAATTATCTGGGAGTCTCATTCACACTTCAAAAATCATACTTAGATTCTGTGTGCCTGGTTGGGCAACTTCCACCACCAACTGTGACAACCTGAAATACAAGAAGCTGTGTACGAAACACCAACATTGACTGCAGATAGGTGTTTGTCAATCACTCCTGCTTTGAGTCACAAATAATTAGTCATTGGCTCTGCAACCTTTTAAAGCTAAGACAGCTTTCACACTGGAGGCATTTTTCAGGCACTATTTGGCTAAAAATAGCACCTGTAAAGCAGCTCCCCTGCAGTCTCAGTGTGAAAGCCCGAGTGCTTTCACACTGAGGCGATGCGCTGCCAGGAGGTATAATTTTTTTTTTATAAAAAATAAAAAACACCACTTCTGCAAGCAGCATCTTTGGAGCAGTTTATACACCGCTCCTGCCCATTGAAATGAATGGGCAGCGCTGCCAAACCGCAGACAAAGTGCCGCTGCAGCGGCGGGTTGCTGGTCGTAACACTTTTTCGGACGCTAGCGGGGGGTTTAAAAGCCCCCTGCTAGCGACCGAAAACCTCAGCAAAAACAACGGTAAATCACTGCTAAACCTTGCATGGTTATTACAGCAGCTCCCAACCAGAGCGGTCAGTTTTTTTGTCGTGCAACCCAGGGGTTGAACAAGAAAAAAAAAAAAAAAAAAAAAAAAAAAAGGGGGAGCTCCTAAAAGCGTCGCTAAAAATAGCGGCGTTTTACCGGCAATGCCCGCTCCAGTATAAAAGCAGCCTAAAGGATTATTTTGCCTTAAATCTGAATGGAGTTTAGCAGAACCATCGTCTCTGCAAACCTTTAAACGCTAAACTCCATGCAGATTGAAGACAAAATATTGCAGCTCTGGTTTCCTGGATATATAATGAAATGGAAGCAGTGCACAAGTACCGGCATTTGACTTGAAAAACAGCAGAGCTCAGACCTGGAGACAGAAAATCAGGACAAAACTACTCAGTTGTGCTCCAGTGCTCATGCCAACAAGGAAAATGCTGAGAGAAAGAGCGCAAAGTGACGACAGATGAAATAATCTACTTCTTTCACTGTCCAATCACAGGCTAGAGGAGGAAAAATACCGGCAAGAAGTACTGAGCTGTCCATTCTTTATAGGATTACATAAATCAACTAGCCTCATCAACCATTTGGTCTAGCTATTTTCTACCAATCTCCATCCACAAAAAAAAAAAAACTCACACACCACCGCTAAAAGTGGAGCTCCACCCAAAAGAGTAAGCTCCGCTAGTCTGCCTCCTTCTCCCGTGTACCTGGATTTAACAGTTCGGCCGCCCTCCTCCCCCCCTCTGCCGGGCCATTCACAAAGCGCAGCGCACTTCATGCATGCGCAGTACGGAACTGGCCATGAAGCCGCAAGACTTCACTGCCAGTTTCCGTTAGCCGAGATGGCGGCAGCAGCATCAGAGAGCCGATCAAAAAAAATCGACTTGGGTGAGGACACAGCTGGATTCGTGGACAGGCAAGTGTCCCAATATTAAAAAGTCAGCAGCTACAGTATTTGTAGCTGCTGACTTTCTGCAGGATCCTGAAGCTCATCTTTAAACATGGTAGGATTTTAAAAAAGTTAACAGATCAGTATCGCTTTATTAATATTCTAGCTAGACTACTTTTTTTGCAAGTAAAGTTAAGGGGGAATTTTCACAGTGAGTCACTTCCACTCATAATCTGTGATATCACATGACTAAAATTCTTGCAAACTCAGTTTATAGCAGTATTGGAATAAAAAAAGTCAAATACAGATCAAACCCCATTCTACCTTTGGTCTCAGATGCCATATTTCTTTCCTTGCAGGTTTCTTTTAGAAATAAGATGCCCAGTAATGTTAAAGGATTTTTGTTTCTTCTAACACAGCAATTTTTTTAATTTTTTTTTTTTTAATGGTCAGTTTAGATGCAATCCGAACTTGAAGGAGAACTTGTTGAGGAAAATGGCTCCTATACGACCCATGTACAGTCATTCAGCCTACACAAATGCCAGTTGCAGCCTTGAGAGGTGCTTGATTAATTCTCTCTTCAGATAAGCGGCCGTGGGTGAACAGGATTATGATCCCATTGAAGTGTGGACCTGCCTTCCTCGGCGCTGTTTAGCCTTCAAATATACAATGGACAAAGGACAAATGACAACTTGTTTAAAAGGTCCGCAAAGATCAACGGGGAGATCAAACGCTAGTCTGGCAAAGAATCAAATAGGACTGATGGCAAAAAAAAAGCGCATTTCAATGACAGGTCCTCGCCGGGTTCCTTCTGCCAAGAGAAAAGCTGACAACGAACTACTAAATCGTATTTATGTAAGGGGGGGGGGGGGGGAATAAACAGTCCTGTCTGAAAAATAAAGTTTAATAGCATCAAACAATAGAACACAAATATTGTTACTGTCTGCCGTTCCCTTTGAACAGATATTTGTTTTTGTTTTTTTAATTCAAACCCTGTGTTAAACCAATATTTACAATATGGTCCAGGGGAAGACGCACGCATATAATAAAAATATATATTATATTCTATCCTAAAATTTATGTTGATGCCCAAATAGATAAGCTAGAGATCTATAGTTACAGTACGTAGAAATGCATTGGCCTAATCTGAAGATTTAGTTTTTTTTGGGTAGATAGGACTACAATTTGTTTTTCTGGAATCGTTTAACCAGACCACTACAATGCTTGTATTTTTTTTCTCGGGCTTTATACAAATTAAATGTATGTATGTATGTATGTATGTATGTAATGTATGTATGTATGTATGTATGTATGCATGCATGTTTTTTTTTTTTTTTTTTTTTTAAAGAGATGTATATAATCACACACGCCTAAATCCATCTAGATTTCTATGTGTCCCTCGCAATACATCCATGAATTTCCTTCCTTGTCCCTTTCGACTTTCTTCCATCTCTCTTGATCTATCAATGTAGCTCTATTGATTTATGTATAAAATTTGTATCTCTATCCATCTCGCCCATCTATGCATCTGTCAATCTATGTATAAATATGTAAGCTGGCATCTGTCGGTCTTACCTATTTATTGATCTCTGTACTACAAGCAGGTAAGGAACCTGTCACCAACCTAAACTTGGGGATGCCAACACCACTCCTGAGATGGTGGCACCCAGCCTCACAAATTTTAGATGTCTGTACGAGGGAGGATTTTACAGGTAAAATGCCAGGTCTGCAATTTGTCAAGTACACCTAGAATATTAAGGGGAAGTTTTTGGAGATCGGGTCTTTGAATGTACAAAGATATCCTTAATTCCTATACTAAAAATTATCAGTAAACCCAGCACAGCAGCCAAAATTTAAAAATTGTGTTTAAGGACAGCCTATACACGGTTCAGCAGGAATGGGCCAAATGTCCAGCCATCCATTTGAGTTAAAGCGACGGCCACCTGAAAAAACGAGTTTCTGCTTTATCAACCCCCTTTTTTTGGGGGGGGGGGTAATGCCCGTTAGCTGACATGTCAAAACTAGGTACCCGTTTCCCCGAAGAGAGAAAAACCAAACACACACACACACACACACACACACACACACTTCTGCTGGATTGCCCAGGTGATCCTTGTGGAAGTTAATTTTTTTCCTTTAGGAGGGACTGAAAAACTGGCCATAGGATTGATTCCATATAATTGGCTGTAGAAATCAGCTTGTTCAGCAGAGCTGGCTGATCAATCCATCTATGGCCCTTCCCGCCCAACAGAAGTCAATCTAAAGCCTCATACACACGATCGGACCGTGGACCAACTTTCCCGTGGATTTTTGTCCAAAGGGCGTTGGCCCCAAGTTGGTATTGCATACACACGGCAGGACTTTTTCAGCCAACTTTCACCAAATCACTTGGTTTTTCTGCTCTTTACCGCCACCTTTGGTCAACTTCTGTATTGTTGTCTGATCTTTTGCATTGGTTCTGCATTGGTTTGTACAAAAGTCCGTTGGTTTTGTGTACACACGGTCGGACTTTGGTCCATCGGACTTTTGTTGGTAGAAAGTTGGTCCGTTCGCACAGCCAACAAAAGTCAGATGAAACCTGGAAAAAGTTGGTCCGATGGAGCGTACACACGGTCGGATGTTGGTCCAAAACCGCTAATTTGCATGTTGGTTGTCAAAAAGTCCGATCGTGTGTATGGGCCTTAATGGTTGACTTCTGTCCAACAGGAACATTGGACATTTTTCCTGTTGATTAGCAGCTGCAGCCAATCAGCCGAAACCCTGATCAATGTATTCTGACAGCAGAAGAGTCCCTGCTGTCAAAATACAATAGCACAGCGGGAAGGATTCCACCATACACCTCACTTGTATCTTTAAGGGAATCCATTTTTTTTTTCTTCTCATCAGGAAGACCCATCTATGCCCAGCTTTGTGCCCAGTTGTAAGCCTGCAGGCATTGAAGTGAGAGCAGACAAAATGACTGCCAGACTCCCATTTACAGTCTCTTTGCAGCATCTATGACAGAAGAATATTTTAAAAAGGGACACTGATGAATCCTTAAACTACAGAAAAAACAAAAAATAAATAAAAAGAAGATAGGTTTCCCGGTTACAGCAGTGCTTGATCTTTTGTTCTTTTACTACTGGAGTTGCCATTTAAAGTTTGACTGGAGGATAATAAAAGATAAGCCGGGGGGGGGGGTGTGTCTGTAGTGGAGTACATACTTACACAATACATAGCACTGTACACAGTGAGGAAACGTATGGCTATGCAAGAAAAAAAAAAAAAAAAAAAATATATAAAAATCAGTTGTTACCCACAAAACACTGAGACATTATGCAGCCTGTCCGCCCCCTCACTCTGCACTCCTTGTGCCTCTCCTGATGCAAGATGAAGGAAGCGTGGGGCCTGATCTCTACTTCCTGCAGTGTCTGCACAAATTGTCCTCCATCCTACCAGCCTGTGATTTCCTATTTAATGAGTTCCTATTCATTTCACATTCCTCGAAGAGTCAGACTTCTGTGTATCCTAATGACACATTTAAGGTGGCCATAGATGGAGTTTCTAAACAAAAATTCTTAGAAAAAGTTGTATGAAAAAATGTCATAACATTTGAAAGTATTTTGAAAGGTTGCGTTTGCTTTCGGAATGGACCGACTGTGCAAAAAAAAAAAAAAAAAAAATTAAACTGCTCTGTCACTTCAGTCAAAATCGAACATTGATTTGACTCCACTAATAGAATTTGCATTCAAGATTCTACTGATCGATGGCCAGCTTAAAGTGGAAGTTAAACTTCCATGAATGACTTACCTATAGGTATGCCAATAATAAAAAACACACACACACACACACACACACACACACACACACACACACACACACACACACACACACTTTGAATAGAGCAAGGGACCCTTTGTCATACATTTTTTTTGCCCCGTTTGTGGTCCATTGTGGAGGAGATTTTCCTTCACTTCCTGTCCCCTACCCAGACAGGAAGAATGAGGAAATCACTGCAAATTAAGGGAATTTCTTGGGGAACGCCCAGGTCACCAGAACTAGTGCCCCCAATGGAAGACTTCCCCTTTAATACTTTTCTGGGGACAACCCAAAATTTTGAATTTTGCACTTTCAATGATGGTAAACCAGGACAAATAGAGAGGGCGGATCTCCCTAAACATGGGCACAGACATCAATAACATCAAACAAACAGCACAAGAAGCCATCTAACAGTTCTCTTGTGAACTACAGGAGGCTTTCTCTACATAGTGGAAATTAAAGGGGTGTCCTATAGTCCGGCACCTTCAGTAAGTATTACTAGCAGGGTCACTAGATTAAAGCAAACAAATGTTGCCCCACATTGAAGTACTGGTAAGCTGCATAATACATTTCTGTCCTTGGGTTTGGAAGCACTTAAAAATATAAAAATTCGGATTTGTTTTTATTTAAAAATACTGAGACCCATTAAAATTCTAAACAAAATTATTAACACAGCAGCTGACTGGACAAAATCAATATGTAGCCAGACAATACTGGGTCCCATAGCACTCACACCGTCTGCTATACCGTGTGTCCTTAGAGTGAATCAATAATTCATCATCACCATGTACAAACATCCAAAAAGAACTGCTAAAAGTAGGTTAAGGTGGTGTTTGCTATTCAGGCACCAGGCTTAAAAAAAAAAAGAAGGAGGAGATATCCATAATTTAACAACCCATATTATTCAGAAACCCCATACTCTTAAAATATAGGTGTGCGCCAACTGCTTCCACATAGGTGTATTCCTATAGCACTTTTCTCCCAGGAGAATCAAGGCACTGAGGAGGCAAGTCAGCCATTTTGAACACTCAAATGAGCCAAGTAGCCTACCAAGCAGTTCTTTAGAATGGGGGAGAAAAACAGAGTACCCATAAAACCACAGGGAGAAGACGCATATCTTATGCACATGTCCTTGTCGTGATCTTAACTGTAGACCCCAACATGACAGGGTGGTTACAGGGTACCACTAAGCCCCTGTGATGAAAGTGGCAGTCCATTAATCGTTCAAATAGTTATTTAACTAGCTTACGATGGTCAATACAACTAAATGGAGTGACTTCACAGCTCTGAACAATGTAAGCAATATTGTACCAGTCATGGGAGGCCTGGGCCGGGCCATTTGCCCTCTTGGCCAGTACTAATCAGACATGCTGGCCAAGCATAAAAGAAATTTCACAAAAAAAAAATAAAAATCAGGCATTGATGAGAATGGGACCTTCAGTCAAATGCAAAAAAAAAAAAAAAAAAAAAGGAGTTATATGTGAAAAAGTTGTGTCACAAGCAATCCAGCTCTTACCAAACCAAATAATCAATGGGACACCATGGCACTCTTTGCTCATGGAAGGCTTTCCCTACAAATAAAAAGCTAGACAATTGTGTTTGCCAAATACGAAAAAAAAAGGTTTGAATCCAGTCCTTTTAAAGAACACCTAGCTCTCTCAACAAAACCTTCTTTTGACACCCCAGATCAGATCAAAAAAAAAAAAAAAATATATATATATTATATTATACACACATACATATATATACATATATACACACACACACACACACACATCATTAAAAATAGTATAAATAAGAAGGGACTATGGGATTTACCAGTAAAACTATAGGAAATAAAAAGTACAGCACCCATTTGTATTTAGTCCAGCGAGTGGGCTATGGATATTTCCATTTTCTATTTTGCCTTTTTGTTTGATTCCTCCCCCCCCCCCCCCCCCCATAAAAGAGCTGGTAGACTCAAAAATCATTTTTTTAATTTTGGAAGTTTTTCAACACCTAGCTCTCATCCTGGCCACCAATCAATTTGATAACATGGCACATTTTTGTATGGTATTCTAGAAGTCATGGAAAGCTTTTCCTACAATGAAAAGGGCCAGTTGGTTGCGTGTAAAGAATTCCTAAAAAGCGAAAAAAGGGAAGATGTGAAAAAGGTTTGTCACAATGAGCCCAGTTCTTTAGAAACACCCAGCTCTCACCATGCCCACCAATCAATGGGACACCACGGCACACCTTTGCATCGTACACGGTCTTTAGCCTATGGAAGTCTTTCCCTACAATGAAAGGGCGCGCACACACACACACACACACACACACACACACACACACACACACACACACACACACACACACACACACTTCTGAAGCACACCGTTTCTTGCTGTCATTTCCTCTAATCTGTTTCAGCAACTTTCATTTTCTCAATCCATTGAGATTCAATGTTCCGAATCTTATTCCTGTACTTTGGTCCTAGCTGTTGATGCAGATGAGACATTAACAAATCTAAAAAATTTTTAAAAAAAAATATATGACCAGCGTTCTGTCTGAGACTCAGCGTGGTACGGGGTTGTGAAGATTAGACCAGGCAATGAAACATGATTAAGAGGGAGCATTTGCGTTTTGAGAGCTTAGAGCTTGAAAAACATATCTGACAAATACAGGCCACTCATTTCACTTCTGTCCTGCTTATCATATGCTAAGCACTTGGGGAGAAAAACAGGAAATTTCAACGCAATTTGCATTAACTATTTATGTATTAGGAAATTCATTATCCTGAGACAAACAGGTCTGATGCATGCAACACATTTTTGGGATTAAAGGAGGAGCCCTGATAAAAAAAACAAAAAAAAAACAAAAACACAAAACAGAACCAATGTAGCTTTAGAAAACCAAAAGCCTATTTTCTGAAAAGATCTGTTTATGGGGGGTCTTGCGCCTCCAATAGCAAGCATGCATGCATGCATGCTTTGATAAATGATCGGTTGCTTCGGAAAAAGGGACAAACTGATTCAGAACCGAGTCAATATTTTGTAGAACCACCTTTCACTGCAATTACAGTTGCAAGTCTGTTTGGGTATGTCTATCAGCTTTGCACATCTAGAGCTAGAGAGTGACATTTTTGCCCATTCTTTGCAAAAACAGCTCAAGCTCTGTCAGATTGGATGGAGAGTCTCTGAACAGCAATTCGAGTCTTGCCAGAGATTCTCAATTGGATTTAGGTCTGGACTTTGACTGAGCCATTCTTAAAAAAAAAAAAAAACACTTGAATATGCTTTAGATCGTTTAGATCAAACGACTTCATTGTAGCACTGGCTGTATCCTTAGGGTCGTTGTCCTGCTGAAGGTGAACCTCCATCCCAGTCTTAAGTCTCTTGCAGACTCCAACAGGTTTTCTTCTAAGATTGTCCCACATTTGGCTCCATTCATCTTCCCATCAACTCTGACCAGCTTCCCTGTCCCTGCTAAAGAAAAGCATCCCCATAACATGATGCTGCCACCACCACCATGTTTCACGGTGGGGATGGAGTGTTTGGGGTCATGTGCAGTGTTAGTTTTCCATCACACATAGCGTTTTGCTTTTAGGCCAAAAAGTAAAATTTTGGTCTGATCTGACCAGAGCACCTTCTTCCACATGTTTGCTGTGTCCCCCACATGGCTTCTCCCAAACTGCAAACAGACTTCTTATGGTTTTCTTTCAACAATGATTTTCTTCTTGCCACTCTTCCATAAAGGCCAGATTTGTGGAGGGCATTACCAATAGTTGTCCTGTGGACCGAATTCTCCTATCTGAGCTGTGGATCTCTGCAGCTCCTCCAGAGTCACCATGGGCCTCTTGGCTGCTTTTCTGATGAACTGAACACCCCACCGGTTCGCAACAGAACATGTGAAAAAATGCAAAAAATTTGTTTGAACACACGAAAAAAAAAAAAGAAAAAAAAAAAAAGAGGACTCTTAGAAACAGTGATTTTGATAATGCTTAAAGTGAAACAATAAAAATGAAATATGCCTTTAAAATATTGTGCCTGGGGTGTGTCTTTAGTATGCCTGTAAAGTAGCGCATCTGTCCCATGTTTATAACAGTGCCACAGCAAAATTACATTTCCAAAAATGGAGAAACTTGGCAGTATGCTGCAGCTGGGGGGGGGGGGGGCATGACTGCCAGTTTGTCCTTCTTGGGCATCCCCCTCTCTCTAGGCTCACATTAATCCCTTCCTCAACCTGGGAACCAACATCAGAGCCTTCAAATCGCTGCGCATCCTCCAGCAGCATGTACCGAACACTGTGGTTGAATAATTCTGGGGACTCCTCCATGCATGGTGGGGCTACGGAAGGAGTGACTAGACAAGGAGCCAGTGGAATAGGCTGTTTTGGCATCTGCAATGGAAGGCAAACTACTCTGGGCCTGGGTGACAGAGGAGGAGGACAGCTTTGTTATCCACTCCACCAACTCTTCTGCATGTTTTGGCTCAATAACATGGCCAGCAGCAGAAAAAAATAAAAATAAAAAAAAACGGCAAGTGTGTCCCACAGCCACCTGCAGAGGATGCACCATGTCCACAGCCACCACTGTGGATTGTAGACACAGAGGCTACTTGCCCTCTTTTAGTGGCCTGCGAGCATCTGCCCGTCCTTGGTGGCCTTCTGGAAATTATTCCTTTTTATGTTTTGCAACACCACACTACACTGTATTAGATAGTGTGTACACTGTCTGAAGTGTATTAGAAACTGTACACACTGTATTAGATATACTGTGCACACTGCCTGCACTGTATTAGAAACTCTACTAAGGGTGCACTGTATACACCACCAGAAGTGTAGTAGGAACTGTACACACTGTATTAGTACACCACCAAATGCTCCCTCTCCTACAAATCTGTACAGAGCCTACACCAAATGCCCCCTCAGCCAGCACTCCTCAGACGCATGGAACAAAAGACTGGCAGCTTAAAGATTCAGCAGCAACAACACACGTAAAATGGCTGCAGTACACGGCATCCTCCGCCCCCTCTATACCTTTCTCCTCCTAAAGCACATAAATCAAAAGCAGAACAAGTGCGGTGATGAACAAGATCTCCCTTCGATGCAGCATCTGCTTCCCTGGCAGGTTTCTGTGTGTTGGTGTCACTGTAATTGTTGCTGGTTGTTTGTCAGAGGGTTAGGCCACAGATGGGTTTTCTGGCTGACAAAATATCCCGGATATTAATTCATATTCTTTTTTTTTTATTTTTTTTTTTTTTAATTCTCTGGAAAATTATGACAAGTCACCACACACACAATTTTCCAAGTAACTCTTCTCGATGTTGGAAAATCTGTACTCTACAGTGACCAAATTATGCAATGGAGAAAACGAGAGGATGCAGAATTTATGTCTGTAACACAGGTCTTGTATACACAAACCCTGATGCCAGGCTTGAACGGGTGAACATTGCCAGCCATCTCACACACAACTGTATGATGGGTTCTCTTTCCCTGCAAGATGCTGCATGGGATATCTAATGCACAAACACAAGAGGACAGTCAGCCAACCTGGCCAGTCACATATATAAAGATTTCATGTCTAGTGCTACAGCAGACACCCGTTGGCAAGATCCTCTTGGAGAACAAAAGTGACTGGACAGGTTTCAGAACCTTGCCTGATCCCCATTGCTCCCCCTTGAAATTAGATGGTACTGGCGACTTGTAACATCTTCTCCTAAGGCTCGTTCAAAGTGCAGAGTTGAACATCCATGTTTAGAACACTGCAGGCCAACAGACCAGGCTAAACCTGCCTACATGCATTTGTGTGCGTACTCTGCTTTGACAAGGGCCCTGGGGGCCCAGTGTTTGGCTCTCTGCCATTTGTGGCCCCCCTGAAGACAGTAGTTTGCATCTTTCATAGCCAGGTTCTTACTCAGGTAAGAAGGAAAAAAATAAAATTATAATATATATATTTTTTTTTTTTTTTTAAACACACACACACACTTTAGGACTGGATTCTCAGTTACGTGGCCTGGTGCTTTTTTTCTGTGCTCTCCATCCCGTTCCTCTTTTTTGGCCTTGTTCACACTGGAGGCAAAAGTTTACCCTGCTGAAAAAACATCCGCAGTAGATCACCCATGTAGAGATGGTTGAATGTCAATTTTCACTTCTTTAGCAGTTGATAATGATGCTTCCTGAAGGAAGGTCTTGATCTCAAGCGGATTTTATAAATAGGAAATATATGAAAATATCATGCAAGCAGTGTACCATTCGGTCCCATTGACTTCAATCAGTGCATTTGGCAGCTGACTGTAAAACACAGGCGTTCAAACACTGTCTACATTGCCGCAATGTAGACAGTGTGAACAGCAATAGGGTAAGGCCACCATTTTTAGGTGGACAGAAAAAAATATATAAAATAAATACTGTGAGATATCTATAATGACCTGTTAAAGTTAAAATGACATTCTAATATTAGGTTACAAAATTTTGTAATTTCACACAAAAAAAAAAAAAAACACCCCACACATGGTCGTTTTTCTTCTGAAGTGAATAAATAAAAGGGTGAAAATGTAAAACAGCCAACAACATCATCTGTTTCCAGCCTACATGAAAACACTGCAAGCCAAACTGTGAGACTAATTAGAGACAGAGTTAGGAGAGTGCCAAAGGATTGCCTCAGACACTGCAGAGAACATTTAAATAGCAGCACGACGGGACTCTCCCACTCCGAGGAGTTAACGGCAAAGTTTACATTTTATTCTATATGTGTCCAATGGACTACTTTACATTATGTGCATGTCGTTTTCAATACAATGTACCCAATGGTAATTTCTGGTTTCTTGCAGGGTCTAGGCCATGCCAATATGCAAATGACTAGCTCCTTTGGTGACCACCCAACCTTCTGTGCCCCATTTTTCGTTAGGGGTAACCCTTACAATGGGAAGGCAGAAGAGGCAAGATGGGTGTGTAAGAGATTGGAGTCTTTTAGAACACACAGCTACTTGGGGCTCATAAGGCACTCAAATAATAAGAGGTGAAACATAAGTGTCTGGGGGGGGGGGGGTGACAGCTATGCAGAGTAAGTGTCAGTTTGAAATGTTTTATTATTCACAGGATTGCTTTAAGTATAGACTACCATACTATATATAGTGCAAAAATAGTTTGTAATGGCAGAGCAGGTAGCAATTTCATCTCTATAAAGAAGGGAAGGTTGCTAATATGCAATTTAGTTGAATCTCCCAGAGCTGACACCCAGAATGATTGGAGGTCAGTGCCCGCCCTCTGGTAATGTTGGCAGCTATGCGTTTGGTGCACTTACCCTCTATAGTAGATGCATACCCTAGATTGATGACAATAGGTCTGCCAAAGCACTTAGTATCTTTTTTTGTGGTTGCATCTCAGGGCCAATGGCCTTTCGGCAGCCACTTCCTGTGTACACAAATCTACTCCAGGAATGGCTGTATGGTGTGTCTATGTAAATGTTGCACTATCACACATGGTTGCCATACAACTTGCCGTTTCATTTTTTATTGCGGTTATGAAACAGCATCACACCCCCTTAATGTGTACAACCCTGAGTGGCTGTGTGTCTGCGCTCAGGTGGCAGTAAACTATGGCTCAACCACCTGGTTTTACCACCCCCCGGCCACATGTAGGTGTACACTAAGGCTGGCCATACGGGGGACCAGCAGAGTTTTAATCAATGTATGGGCAGCCTGGTTTTACAGAAGTCCGGACCGATCAGTACCACCAGAAACACTGATGATTGTGTTCCGAGGGCAGCGAAGGCTCCCTGCCGTCATAACACCATAGCACTGCGGGTACAATTCCCTCATCCACCTAGAATGTGTATTGGGGTAAGCGGCACTTCTTCATTAAACCCGCTGGTTGAAAAAAAAAAAAAACAAACAAACAAAAACACATACGTTTTTTAAACGTCGGTTACTATCGGTCAAGTTAAATCGTTCAGAAGAAGGAGGTTGTAAAATGTCCCGTGTACATTAAGCCGAAAGGCCCTATATAATAAAACATTTGAAGAACAGGGCCTATTCACATATGAGCAATATAAGGTCATTGTGTCAAACACGGACGTTGGTGAAAACTCCAGAAGCTCAGAGTCTGTCCCATAATTCTCCATGCACCAAGGCCTTCATGAAATATGTGCAACCACCATTGGTGGTCAGTATACTAGGTCACAGCATGAGGACCTAGCTAATGAACAAAACTGAACGTTTTGCCTTATAGGATTTTTACAAGAACAGCTGGCCAAGGCTACCCAAGCAAAAAATGTCCCTTTCCCGAAAAAATAAAAATAAAGAATTATAATAATTGGCTGAAGCTTTCACTTGTACAACTTAAAGTAAAGCTGTGATCTTGAAGGCCAAAACTTTTAAAGTTATTGTTAGTTTTATTATGACAGATCAGCCCTGAGCACCCAAAACCTGTACAGAACAAAGCCTGAGACTATCCAGATTGTAACCATTATCATATAAAACTAGAAAACAAGACAAGGAGATAAGATCTTATTCATCCTACCCATCTGTCCACCCATTTACAACCCTTGTTCACACGAGCAATCCATACCTACCCATATAGAGTGAAAGGGGCAGTTTTTACCTCCAGATGCTGAATGCAGACAGCCCTTTAGTACATGTGGCTGCAGGGACATAGCTGTTCTAATGAGATCGGCAATAACAGCCCCAAATGCACACTGTCAACATTTGGGACCCACACCTGCACACATCACATGAGTACAAGCGGCTGCGACTGTGTGGTGCATCCTAATAGACTTCAATGGACTGCCTGCGCACAGCACCTGAAGTTACAGACCCTGTTCAAGCTAGATGGACATAATCGCGGAACAAGGCCAAAAGTTTGTGGACCCATGACTACCACACCTATAGGAGATTCTTGGACATTCCATTCCAAAACCATGGTCATTCATAATGGAGAGTTGGCCACATTTACGGGTGCAAGGGCCTCCACTCTACTGAAAGGGCTTGGAAATTTATCATTCAGGACGAGAAGCCCTAGCTCACAATTCATCCCCAAGATGCGCAGTTGGGTTGAGGTCAGGACTCTGAAGGCAACTGCCCCACACCAGACTCAAACCACATCTTTATGGTCCTGGCTTTGTGCCTAGGACAGGTATGACGACACAGAAAAAGCATTCTATGACAGTGCCACTTTTAGGGCTTGTTCACACTAGCGGTTGAGGGGGTGGTAAAACCCCACAGCTGACCAGTGCTTTTACTGCCCCCCTTAATCTTCAACCACGAGGTCTGGGGTGTACACATGCAGTGCATCGTGGGCAGAATTATACCCAGTGTTGCTATTGTTAAACGTCAAGGGGCTAAAGTAGACAAAAAAAAAAAAAATGATAAACACCTCATCTGTCAAATGATCTGAAGAGCAATCCAAAAGCAAATTGCTCTTTAGAGACCAAAGCACATGTAAACAAGCCCTTAAAGTCACTGAGCTTTTCAATAGAACCCATGCTACAGCCAATGTTTGCCAAAGAGATTGCAAGACTACGTGCTAGATTTTTTTGCACCTGTTAATAGGGCGTTTATCACAATTCCAAAACTACAACAATTAAGGTCATGACGCTTTCCACAAGAGCTACACATAATGCACTTTACACCTTGAACACACTGGTTTCTATTTCAGTGTATGAGGAGCCTATGCTGTACTAGTCCTCTTTCCTATAAACGATCCACCCAATATATTCTCCAGTAAGGCCAATTACGTAAGCAGTGTCAGAAATAGTTTGAATGACAAGCAAAGCCCTAGAAAGGAATGTTAGCTGTGGCGTATGCACATACGCGTTGTTAAGCATTATACACAAAGTGTGATGTCAGATGGCCCTGCACAATAAAAGGTGAGCAGTTATGTGCCCGACAGACGGATTATCTTTAATGAGTAACCGATTGTGATAGTTGAACAGCAGATATAATGTGTACTGATTAGCTCCAATTGTTGCCGACTTATTTTTAGATTCACTGTATTCTTTGGCTGACTATAGATATTAATAAAAGGGCGTACAGGCAAGATCTGAGTGCCATTTTTCTTTTCAGGCCGAGATATAAACAGGCATGTTAAAATGGACTGATCGTGCATGTTTATACCAGTATAGGAGGAAAACAAATGGTATCAGAACTGCTTCCCTAAATATAGCAAAATCAACAGGAATGTAAAGGCGGGTTGAAGCACAGGTTAATGAACTCTCAAAAAAACTGATCTCAAAATGCAGACTGAAAGCCCACTGCATTTCCCCATTGAGACAAGTTGACCAGTAGTGCCTCTTGCATAGTCTACTGCTACCCAAAGATAGGAGGACCCTTCTTGCATTGTCTACTAGTGACCATAGATAGATATGAGGACTATCATTCCAACTGGCTTACAATCCTCTCACGTCGATGGAAACCTCAAATTCATTAAAGGCATACTGCATTTAAAAAAAAAAAAAAAAAAAAAAAAAAGAAGAATTCCAGGGATGGCAATTTTTATACAGCAACATTCGTCCAGCTTGGACCATTGCAAATAAGCCTATACCATACCTGTGGGATTCTACTCCAAGTTAAAAACCACTGTAGTAGGCTTCCCTACTATATGAATCTTCACTAGCCCCCAGGTTCTGTGCCGAATGCATGCCCTGCTGCCAGGAGGTTGCTTAGGCCAGCCATAGACTGTTAGGCTCAATGTACACGGGACATTTTTACAACCTTTCCTGAACGATTTAAATTGACAGATAGTAACCCACGTTTAAAAAAAAAAAAACGCCCGTTTTGCCGCATTTAGAAAATGTAAAAAAAAAAAAAAAATTATATGAAGAACACATTTAAACAAAATGGGAGTTAGAACGTTTAGCGCTTGAAAAGCCTCCAAACTCAGGGTCTGATCTAATTTTTTGCTTTCCAAAAAAAGGTCTCTAAACTCAACTGCCTAGAAACGACTATAAACGATCCTGTGTACATGTACTGATAAGATAATAGAGGAGAGTTCAGGAGAAGTTGAAACAAAATGCCCAATTGCTCCCAAACGTCCGTTTACCAGCAGCAGTGTACAGGAGGCCTTAGAATCTCAGCCAATACAGCAGGGATCGGCCGACATTCGAACCATGTATAGGCAGGCCAATTGTACCAAAGTTGATCGGTCAACTTGGGTACAACCAGTCTGTTGGAATTATAGCCAAAAGCAATAAT
The DNA here is from genome assembly GCA_028564925.1 of Lithobates sylvaticus. Taxonomy (NCBI): domain Eukaryota; kingdom Metazoa; phylum Chordata; class Amphibia; order Anura; family Ranidae; genus Lithobates; species Lithobates sylvaticus. The sequence goes on along the minus strand of CM053031.1, from coordinate 54,961,702 downwards.
CTGTGTTCTTCCGGCCGGGATGGCTCCCCTGCCAGAAGGCAATAGCTCAGTTGAAGGGATCCCCCCTCAATACTGACCGTGGTTGTAGGAAAGAAAGAAAAAAAAAAAAAAAAATAGCTCCCATCTATAATTTGGCTTCACTCAACATGGTAGTCATTCAAAAGAAACACTGCGCTCAATAAATGCAAAAAGCACTGGATTGGACAAGTTGGAGAGATGGGGTGGTGATGTCACAATTTCCACCTCAGAGAATGCTTTGCATTCACTGAGAACACATGCAAGCATTCGCTGAATGGCACCTATAGTGAGCGAGGGACTTTCTGTGTTAATGCAGCAGGGCTGCTGCTTGGCACGAGACCCAGAAGCTAGTGAAGAGGACTGCAGTGGCAGTGCCTACTACAGTGATTTCCAGCTTCCAGGGGAATCCCACAGGTACGGTGTACGCATAGTTGCAAGCGGCAGATCATGTGACCTGCCCACCCCATCAAATGAGACAGCCCCAGCCATTAACAGTGCTTTTATTGGACACTAGGCTAGAGTGGGACGGGGTAAGGCCCTTAAGTAGAAAACAAGAGTCAAAGCCACCAATAGAGCACGCACTCTGGTTCACTGGGCTCCCAACTTCTACAGAAAATACATTTTGGAGTTCAGGGAGGTACATTTAATGCTTGGTCACTGGCATGTTCTAGGTGAACCTTTGTATATTTATTTAGAAAGCAATTTCTGGCTTTAAAAACACTAAATTTGCATATCCCAAAAAAAAGGTCACATGCAGGCCATGGCTAGCAAACAATGCAGATTACACAGAACAGTTTATTCCCTGCTCTACAGGATTCAAATAAAAGGCAAGCTGGATATTGAGATAAAGCCATAGGCAGGCAGCACTGTCCCTTTAAACAATGGGCAACATAGGAGAACTAGTGAGCCAAGTGTCAATCCACAAGATTTCCACCACCATTTCACATCCATTCTCACCAGCTATTGGAGCTTGGCACTGACCAAAAAAAAAACTGAAAAATTATAAAAAGAAGAAGGTGAAGACTAGAAAGATGGGGAGGGGGGGGGGGGCGCAATTTTCTTTCCTTCAACCCATGGTAGAAGAACGAAAAATTGGTTAACTTATGGCCTGTCTTAGTTCTAATAACCCCTGCCGCTCGAAGATTATGATGGCGCATCAGTAGGAAGAGGAGGACACAGAAGCACAAAAGGGACACACCTCAATGAAGCAACGTTCCTTGTTCCATTTTTTATTTTAGGTGAACTTTGGCCTTAAAATTTATTTCTATGGGTTGCCCAGGTTCACTAGCCATTTGATCTCCACCAGCCAGCGTAAAACAGTCTTTCAAAATCAGGCAAACTGCTTTCTTCAGCGAAAGAAGTCACCAGACAGTCCTCACAGCTGTGACTTGCCTCACACTCCACCTCAGACAGGTGCCAACTCCTTCCTGCTCCATTTCAGGTCTCCCCTGGAGGTGGGTTAACCCAATAAGTCACTGTAATCAGGGTTTGGATGCCCTTTCCCACCCAAAGTCTCGTCAACACTCTGGGTCCTAAATGAGGACTTGCCTATCCTGAGAGAACTGCCAGTCCTCTTTTCTCCAACTGGACTATCCCAGAACTCCTCACCATGGGTGAAAGCCCCAGACTACACAAAATGTCTTATCCCCCCTAAAGGGGCCAAAAACACAAATAATGGTGAACAAAGCACCCCATCCAAAACCGATCCCCAGTGTCCTAAAAAACAGGGTGTATAGGAACAGTTGCAGATGAAGAAAGCTCAGATTTTGGTCCTGTGGAGGGCCATCTTTTGTTGCATCTCTACATCAAACATCCATTACATATACAGGCGATATGGAGGTGGTGTAGACAAAACCACCACACACAAGTCATACAAAGGGAAAACCTCAAAAATCAATAGCTAAGATAGCAAGGACTCAACCTGGCCATCCCAAGTGCTCAGCATAAAATCAGATAACATGAATGACATCACCACCCTGTGTCACACAGCCATTAATGACATCACCGTAGCACTAAAATGAGCAGTTAACATCGATCAGCAAAAGGATTAGGATTGGTTTTCTATTCACACCTTGGCTGTGACATATTTACTACTCAATGTCTAAAAGGGTGTGGGAAGTCAGTCTCCCTGAAATAAATGTCTGCATGTTTTGCCAACTTGTTCATAACGTAACAATTATCTAATCAGCAAGAGGGGGGTGAATAAAAAAATAAAAAGCTTCTCCTGGATTAGTTAGATGCTGCAGAAATGTGTTTGCACAAAAGCCTGAGCAGGAAGGAAGCTGGGAGTTTCCAGGCTCTTCATGCTTCTGACAATTCAAAATGAAACCCCAATGATGTATTAGAGTATGACGGACGCACTCTAGGACACAAAGCACTCTACTATCAGGGCTTCCTTTTCATGCTTTCTCAGCATATATGTGCATCAATATAGATGGCATGTGGCCAAATTTCTCAGCACCAGGCCCGCATTATCAATTTTACAAATTGTGGGCCAACCCCCCCCTCCCCGTCAGTGACATCAGGGTCCCCTTCAAAGTATGCCTTAGAAGTCCCCTCTTATTTCAGGTTCCCCATCAGAGTCCGCCCTTACATCAGAAGCAGAGATCATAGGCAGCCATTGCGGATCTCAATACCCAATTATTATACACTGTGGATGCGCCACTGACCCGAGGTGCAGGCCACATGTGGCCCTCGGGCCATAGTTTGGAGAGACACCCCCCCCCCCCCCGATATATACTAGGGATGGACCAATACCTTTTTTTTTTTTTTTTTCTTTTTTTAAAAGAGTACGAGTATGGACACGTGCTCAAGTACTTGTGGATACCAATTACTGATACTGTGGGATCGCATGTGATCTGAAAAAAAAAGGAATGAGGCGCTATTACTGTCCAAATGGCACGTGGTTTCCTGCACTGCTCCTGTGTGAACCAAGGCTCAAGTTGCCATGACAAGCCTGGGTTCACACAGGAGCAGTGCGGGAACCTGCATGCGATTGGGGCAAGAATTGCTCAAATCACATGCGATTTGAGCCCATTAATTTTTATTGGCTCAAAATCACACTGCAAAAAAAAAAAAAAGGTATCCGCTTTAGGCATCAGAGCAAGTACTTGTGCAAAAGATGGCAATGAAATAAGACAGAATACTCTTTCATTTTATCAAATTTAAAGAAATGTAATGAAAAATGTAATTTGTAAAAGACAAAAAAAAAAAAAAAATTACCATTAAGTAATTAGGGTCTGACTTCACTTTCAGACCAAACTAAAGTTCATCCTTCAACCTGTAAATTAATAAAACAGAAAGATACAATGTTTATCTGTCCTCTTTAAGCCTGAGAAATGTTGTTGATAAACATTGCCAGCTGCTTTTTTTCCTCCCTTTTAGACAGCTGTGAGCAGGGGAACTTCTCTGCACTTTTTACATGAATGGTCGGATTGAGATCTTTTAACAAATAAATTGTGCAGCTCTACTCCATTCACATTTGTGTGAAGGGAGGTGTCCATTTTTTTCTTTTCATTCAGACGGCTGTAAATTACCGCGTACATTGTCGGCACTGTATAAATACATGACATTTTCAATATTTTTACAATTTGAAGCCAACACCGACATATCAAAGCTTATGAGATTTTAGCGATGGGGTTTACATCTACTTTACCGGTCATCAACACTGCCATAATAAATCCAAAAGCATGTTGATTGAAAAAGGATGACTTGCGTTTGAACAACTTTACAAATGCGGCTAATTGAAAGCCATCTACAGGAGGCCTAATGAAGATTCATGAGCTGCTGAGACGTTTTTGTTCGAGTCGGATAAATCCTTAAAAAAACTTGCTGCTTAAATTCCGCTGACAAACCGACAGTTACTGTCCAACGACACAAATACAGAATTCTGTACACAGGCAGACATAAATCACAGTTCTAAAAATGACTTCATGCATTTTTGTGCATCATCGGCAACAAAGGCCTTCTTTTACCGCCCAGAGGAAGCTGGAGAAACCGCTTCAATAAAAAAAGCGCTAGGTATGCGGCACGCTATCTGCCCCTCAGCATCATAAATCATTGTCAGACAAACTTTGTTTGAAAGATTTGCTGGGAATGGATCCGATTCCAATGCATCTCTGAAAATGCAGAGGATGAGAGAGATTCTAAGAAAATGATCATCTTACAAAGAATATTAGAGAAGGGGGAAAAAGAAAAAAAAGCCCTTGTTTTCTGGGAACGACTACATATGAGAACATTTTCACGGGGCTCCTGTGGGAATTCTCTGTACACGGCATGTCTTCTTGACCGGAACGACTTCCATGAGCTGAACTGGGTGGGAAGGCCAGCTGCTTTGAAGAGAGATCTTGAACATCTGTTCAGCAATTACACAACACAAGATGGAGCTGGGCTGAGCACTCATCAAAAACCTTGGGCTACACTTTTGTCACCAAGACAGAGGGGCTGATAAAAAAAATAAAAAAAAATGGTCCAACAATTGAGACACTGCCTAGAGCAGCCAATCGGATTGTATACATTGTTAAAATGAAATAGGAAATCTGACAGCCTCAATTTCACTCTAGTTTTTTGCTCTGGGTCTGTCAAGTGGTGCTGGACCTGAAACATGCAGCACCACCACATGGGAGATCAGTTAGCCACAGCTCAAGGACCTCCTGGAGGAATCTTAGGGTTTGGATTTAAATCAGATTTTAGAAAAAGCCACAAAAAAATAAAAATAATTTTTTTAAAAAAAAAATACAAAAAAAAAAAAAAAAAAAAAGGTTCATAAATTAAAAGCCATTTGTTACAATAATGCAAACCTGAAGTGGGAAACACCCACTCAAGAGCCAATGACAAAAAAGGTGCCTGCATTGCTAGAGCCCTCAGTAACACTTTTTTTATGAAGTTGATCAAGGCACTGACCCCTCACCCCTTGACTATCAACTATTGGCTCCTCACAGTGATGGATTGCCTTACTGGTGAAGAGTGGGAGGTGGGGGGGGGGGGGGGGCAGCCATATTTGCGTTTTACATACACAGGCTCCTCTAACTGCTTAGTAGTTCTACACAATGGTTGCATTTTGCAGCGCCTTCTCTTATTGCCAATGTAAGATGCCAGAAAGCTAATTGAAAACAAACAACATTCCATGCACAGCTGATATTTTAACCACTCCCAGCTGGCCCATAGCAAAAATTACGGCCGGACGGTGGTTCAGTTATCCTGACTGGACGTCACACGACGTCTTTCAGGATAACTACTGGCTCACAGCAATTGGTAGCGCGGCTTGTCAGTCTGACACACTGCTACACCGATCTCGGTAAAGAGCCTCTGATGGAGGCTCTTTACCACGTGATCAGCAGTGTCCAATCACAGCGTAAAGAGGAAAAGCAGTTTATCGGCTTTTCATCTTGTGTCTGACAGACGCAAGCCAATCAGCAGCTCTCCCGATAGGAAGGGGGGGGTCTGCGCTGATTGATCATCAGTGCAGCTCCCCCACTGGAACACCATGGACGGAGGACCAGGTGTGCCACCCATGGTCACCACAGATGCCACACAGTGCCTAAAATATGCCAGGGTCCACAAATGGCGCCAGTTATTGCCCATTATTAATGCCTGCCAGATGTCTCCTCATCAGTGCCACCCATAGGTACCCATCAGTGCAGCATTTTAGTGCCCAGTGCTGCATACCAGTGCCCGTCAGTGAAGGAGAAAACATTTTGTAACAAACAAAACTTTTTACTTTTACGCAAAAAATAAACCCCAGCAGTCAAATACCATCTAAAGAAAGCGCCATTTGTGGGAACAAAATAACAATAAAAATTGTTTGGGTACAGTGTAGCATGACCGCGCAATCGTTATTTAAAGTGCAACAGCGCTGAAAGCTGAAAATTGTCCTGGGCAGGAAGGGGGTGCAAGTGCCTGGTATTGAAGTGGTTAAAAACTGTTAGGCCCCTTTCACACTGGGGCGGGAGCCGCGGTGACGGTAAAGCACTGCTTTACCGTCGTTCTAGCCGCGGCCAAAAAAGGGTTAAAATCCCCTGCAAAGCGCCGCCGTGGCGGCACTTTGCGGCGGTATTACCGCGGTGTCCCGTTCAAATCAATGGGAAGGAGCGGTATAGGAGCAGTGAATACACCGCTCCTATCCCGCTCCAAAGATGCTGCTAGCACGACTTTTTTTACCGTCCTGTCGTTTTTTTCAGGCGGTGTACAGGCGCCATTTTTAGCGCTGTACCGCCTGAAAACCACCCCAGTGTGAAAGGGGCCTCAAAGTTGAATTCAAAGCTAGAACTAACCAAGCTTAAAACTGCATTGTAAACTTTTCTATCCTGCGCCTTAAATGCTCATCACTATGGTTGAAGCGGGTCCTCAAATTGTCCCCATCAATCATTTGAAAAACGGTTCAATTTTTCTAATGAAATTCTGTGGGTGCCAGCTTCTTATCCAGTATGGATCCCCGCCACCCCAAAGACATCCCCCCCCCCCTCTTATCCGTTTTATAGATGATATGGACCTTCCCTGGAGACTTTCCTGCACCCTGCCTTTCCAGCGTTATGGTTTCACTGTTGCAAACCATTTTCCTCTCTGCTGCCCAAGGTTACCATGACAACAGGATATTGTATAGGGCACCAGGGAGGCATCAGTTTAACTTTGTGAGAATTTAATATTTCAAACGCACAAAGCTTAACACATGATCATTGGAAAGCACACATGCTGCATTATACGTCCACACAATCTGTATGCACCATTAGAATGTAACATGGCCAGATAACCGCAGGGCCGACTTTTGAAGAAGTTAAGGGATCAATTTCAGTTTAATAATTTTGCTTAAAGTGTTACCAAACCCACAACAGTAAAATCAGTCTGTATATGCAGAAAAGCTTGCTTTTTATACTCCCTGTGGAACCTAAGGGATTAATCCTGCGCATTGTGTAAAAAGGCTGTTTTATTCCATCTTCTTTGATCCTCTCCTTCTACTGTCCCCAAGCCATCAAATATTACAGAGCCCTAGCAGGCACTCTGCACATGCTCAGTTTGGTGTGTACTTCTAACGTTTTTTTTTTTTTTTTTGGGGAGAGTGCATGCGATCAGCACTGTCCAGACAAAGTCAGGGGTCATGTAGCCTCATAGGACAGTCAGAGGAGAATGAAACTCCTCCTACAAGCTTGAACCAGACACTGATAGTAACAAGACTGCTATATACTGCTAGTGCGAAATACCTTTTCTCAATTTCTCTTTACTAAAAGAATTGTATTCCCATGTTCTGTAGGATACCAGATAAAGAAGTGTGGGAATGTGGGGGGGGGGGGGGGGGGGGACAAAAACGTACTTTCCTACCTGCTACAGCGCTGTTGTCCCTCATCGCCTCTAAACCCAAATACTGAGCAATCATGTGAATGCTGATCATACAGTTCCCGAGTCCACTCTGAGCAGAGAGACTATGTATATGTATATGTATATATAGATGAATAATACCCTTGCTATAGGTGTAGGCCATTTACATACCTTATGAAGCCTGACTGGAATACTTCCAGGAAGTAGCCAAGCACTCCCAGGATGTTGCCAAGACCCCTTTCACACTGAGGCAGTTTTCAAGTGTTTTAGCGCTAGAAATAGCCTCTAAACAGCACCTGAAATCCACCTCCCATTCATTTCCGTGTGTCTTTTCACACTGGGGCGGTGCGCTAGCGGGACGTTTAGGAAAAGTCCTGCAAGCAGCATCTTTGGAGTGCTCTATTTAGCGCTCCCAAAAAGCCCTGCCCATTCATGAATGGGCAGCGATTCCAAAGCGCCTGAAAAGCGCCGCAACATGGGAACTTTTAACCCCTTCTTTGGCATTAAAAGTGCATCCCTAGCGGACGAAAAGCGCTGCTTAAACTGTGGTAAAGCATCACTAAAAACGAGCGGCACTTAGGCGCTAATGCGGCCCCAGTGTGAAAAGGGTCTAAGTGAGGCCGAGGCAATACCATTCACCTCCAAAATCACAGGAGTGAGTTCTTTGATTAAAACTCCCTCACATTCTCTCTCTCTCTCGCGATGAAGTTGCTCTGAGCTCAGAATTTGAGGGCTCACTCCTGTGATGGAGGCGAGCAGGGATGACTAGCCCTCACTTAGCAACCTCCTGGGAGTATTCCAGTCAGGGTTTCATAAGGTATGTAAATGGCCTACACCTATAGCAAGGGCTTTATTCAACTTAAGTCAGCGCTGTACAGTTTGTTTTCCTTCATCTCCAGAAGCAGTTTTGTGGTAAAAGGTGAACTATCCCTTTAAGCTTGAACATTTGGCAAAGCTCTAATTTTTCTAGAAAAAATAAATAAATAAATAAATAAATAAATCAATCAATCAGTTGCTTTAACTACCCCATCTGCGTTCTCTATGCCCCTCCACCACAAGAGCACTGACAACATTACAGGACATGTGAAATGGGAGCACCCCGAACACGCAGCGCGTGTGTACAAGCCGTACAAAGAAACTGTCTGGACAAACAGAAGGTCTTCCCGGGATACGTGCGTGCTGTACCACAATAAAGGAGGCGAGAAGAGGCTGGATTTAGCTGTGAATAGTGGAGTGTGAATTACTTCATTCAACAGCTCATTGCACAAGTTCCTAAACACTGGGAAACCCTGCTAAATTCCTCACATGGGGAAACGCCCCGCTAAGCTCCCCGCAAGCCTGTTTGGAAGTCTGAAAAGAGATAAATACCCCCCAGCCACAGCAACACCAGGATTTGCGAAAAACAGAAAAATAGGATTTAAAGCCAAACTCTGGGCAAACCACTAAATACATAGATCAAACTGCCAAAGGATTCGGATTCCTATCCATCCTGAGATTGGCACAGCTCTGCCAACCCACACAGCCATGTCTGGCAGGCTAGAAGACCCAACATCTTTCTCTGAAGCAGTTAACACCTACAGGTCTCCTCTCCACCCCAACCTGTGAATGGACAGTGAAAGGAAAAGCAGCACACCAATAAGCTCAATCTTATCAATTTGCTCTCTCCTCCTATCAGCATGCACCTGCACTGCAGAACAAATGTGTCGCTTCCCCCTCTTCCAGTCTGAGCTGTACAAGGACCGCAAGAGGTGGATACTACTAAAGGAACAACTGGAATCTTCCTTTAGCTTATTGAATGAGGTGAAGCTCTGATGACTTCCATCGTCCAATCATGTGCAAGCAAAAAATACATATGGTAATTCCCTTGCAATGTGAAAACCATTTTTTTTAATAGTCAGAGCAAAAAACGTCCCCATCCATCCAGGTCTCCACGCTTTATTTTGTTGAAAATGTACTTTGAAAACCCTCCTAGCATTTCTGTCTGTGGCCATTTTGAGTAAAGGCATAGGATTCATGTAGCATTTACTTCCTGGGACCCACCTGCCTTTAGTTCAGGCATGAAGGCAGGAGAGGGTGTGCTTAATGAGAACGCCCCTTCCCATGTCCTGTGCAAGAAGGATCTGTATACTGATTTATAAGCCGCTCCATTCCAGTCACATGGTCTGGCTCCCCTATTTCAGCAGTGGCTGCTGGGAAGAGGAAGCACCAACAATGGATGGACCATAGGAGCCTAAGGGTGAGGTCTCCACTGCCAGGTATTCCAAACAGTTTAGCTCTTCTCTCCCCTGCAGCTGCCGCTGGCTGACACAGGGGGAGATCATGCAAATGGAGCGGCCTGAAAAATTGGCAAGCGTACAGATCTTACTTACACATATATTAGTCAGCATAGGTGGTAGGAGGGCTTAAAAACAGCTATCCTGGACCATTTTAGACAGTCTTTAGAAATCGCAAAATTCAAAGCTTTTTTTTTTTTTTACACTATTACCCAACACCCTTCCCCAGTTCTTTTCCTTCTCTTTGATCACCTCTTCTGTCCTCTTGATCTCAGTTTCCTTTTAACTACTCTTCCATGACCACACACGGGCCACAATTTATTTTTACAGGGGGGGGGGGGCGCCTTGGAGACTATAGATCATTCAGGCAGGTGACCTACTTCGCAACTGCCTTGAGGTCAACTTTACCAAAACCATCTATATTGCTATGGTGAGACCTATATTGGCCATACACACTGGACTGAACAAGACCAATCCATAGAATCCTCCAATCACAAACAAACAATTTGGATGGCCGAATCCCTCACTGCTAGTTATTGCATTCTGACAGCAGACACCCATGACTTTCAGAATACCCAAAAGTGACTGAAACCGATTGGACACAGTCAATGTTTTAGGTGGCTTAAGTGGCTTAAGCTGAGCAGTGTTGGCAGGGCCATGGCTCCAGCTTCACAACTGGAGCCATTGGGACTAAAAAAAATGTCCCAGCATCAGTTGGAGTAAACAATGCCCCATCTTTAGGAGCAATTGTGCACCGTCACTGGGCCCAATCGAGGCCTCATTGCTGGTGTCATTGGGAGGAATTGTGTCCCATTGTTGGTGTCAGTGAATGAAATAATGCCCCAGAGGTCAGGTAAAAGCTACCAAAAGGACCGCAGTTTGGAGACCACTGCGCTATATAAATCATCTGCACTTATTCAAGATGGCCGCAGCAAAAAATGCTAGTGGGCTGTTTTCCAAAGCGATTTCTCAACAAAATAAAGCATAAAGTCATGGATGGGAGCATTTGCATGAAAATAAATAAATAAATATATATATATATATATATATATATATATATATATATATATATATATATTATATTTTATATATTTATATATATATATATATATATATATTTTTTTTTTATTACAGGATTTATATAGCGCCAACAGTTTACGCAGCGCTATATATTCCCCCCCCCACCCCCGACAATGGGTCAGTGATAGAAATTTTAAATATAAAAAAAAAATTATATTTTAAAATAACCACACAAACCCCATACTAGTTAAAAAGGAAAAGAGTCTAGCAGCAAACACCTGAATGTTTGCAAAATTCTCTACAGTATTTTAAATCCCTTAGGGTAACTTGTTTGTGGATATTTCATGCCCATTCATCACCCCCCCCCCTTTTTTTGTCTTTATTTTGCAGCAGAGAATTGCTTAGGTCTGCAGACCCTCTGTGTCCTCCCCTCCCCCTGCAGGGTCAGCACCTAAGCAAAACAGAAAATGCAACATACCAGTGACGACTGCTAGCAGGCTGACCGTTTAGAAAAAAAAAAAAAAATTTACAAAAAAGGAAAAAACCCACCAATATGTGGTGCTCCCAGATTGCCAAAAACCATGTTTATTTCTTTCCATTTCTAAAGCTTCCAAACCTGCTAATTGGATTGGGTGCAAATGACATGACTACGTATGGCCAAGATTGAGAGAAGGCCTTTTCTGTGTAAGGGGTAGGAAGTCAATGTTTACTGCCAGACATATGCCGGCCCTCCCTGCTGGGACAGGATTAGAGACACTGAATATTTTATCTATTAACTGATGTCATTATGGGTACAGTGCTCGCCTCCTTTACAGCTGCGACTCTGAATGGGAGGCGTGGTGGGAGAGAACGGCTTTCGGATACATTCACACCCATCCTGACAGCCAACAAGACGGGTCTTTTAAAGGTGCACCAGTGCCATTAGAGATTGAAATGACACCGACCCTACAGCCCAAATCGCTTTGCATTAACAATTTAACATAACATATTGCTAAATTTTAAGCTACAGTTTTATAAAAGTGACCAAGTGATTAAAAAGGACATTTAATGGTTTGCTGCATAGGCACGTGTAAACCACTGTATTGACATGGCTGGCTAATTGTACAAAAACCTACTAGTGTAGGGTACCACCAACATTTGTAAAAAAAAAAAAAAAAAATTATTCTCAGCACATCCGATAACTTGGCAAATGTCGTTCAAAAAGTACTACCAAGTTTAACTTGCCTTTTACATTCAGTTTTAGAATAAAAATGAACATTCCCAGAACAAAAACCACCAACAGTTAAAAAAAATAAAAAAAAAAAAACTCCACACACATTTCCAACCTGCTTTTTCAAGTTTTCTCATTGCGAAAATGAAAAAATTGGATTTGACCCCACTAGCGACTGGAAAATTCAGTGACCAGTCTTAAAATTCATTAGGAACCCACTGAAATCTGCCTAGTGTGTGGGCAGTTTATGTAAAAAGGGACTGCCCCCCTATTCACACCTGAGTGTTTTGTAGTGTGATTCCTGAAGCGTCATAACACCCAAGATGAAAAAATCCCATTATCTTTAGTGAGCCCATTCACATACAAGCGTTGCGTCACTTGTCACCTATTGCGGGAAGTTTAACCAAGTACATGAACTTTGTGTGAAGATGCAAAAAAAAAAACCCACACCTCTAAACTGCCTGGCTACAGTCACACCAAGTGCAAATGGGATACTGAAGCAAGAAGTTGTCAGGACTACTTTTGACAATTTATGGTGGAAACATTGGGATTCATTTTAGTAAAGGCAAATAAGATGGTCACTTTGCAAGGGAATTTTCCCCTAGCTTAATGAATGAGGTGAAACTCTGGACTTCCATTAGCCCTTGCACGTTAGTGAATACTTTGCAAAAGTGAACAGCTTATTTGACTTTACTAAAGGATGTTCACACATTTTAGTAAAGTCAAGCTTGTAGAGTCACACCATCTTTTTGGGGCCCAGGGGGGGGGGGGGGGGGGGGGGGGGGGTTGCATAACTTTGGCGCAGTTACCAATGATGGTTGCCGAAGTACAGTTTTTAGGTGAAGGTGGGGTAGGCTTCCCTGAATACGCGAGTTTTCAGATTCTAGAGATGTCCCCTGGGCAAGTATGGGAGGAAGTAACGAAGGAGAAAGGTGCCTTGGGAGGAGCAGAATGGACAATTTGGGCGATATGTTGAAACAAGGGTTGTGCTATAGCTGGGGGCAGAGTTGTGGTTGGGCTTTGGATGCTGTAGTTAGCTTTTTTAAAAAAATGTCATTAGGCTAGTGGAAGCCATTGAAGGGATTAGAGTAGGACAGCAGCCACAGATCAGTTAGAAAGGTGAACAAGTCTAGCAGCATTCATAATGAACTAAAAGGGAGGATAGCCAGTGGAAAGGTAGGCCAGTAGGAGGGAGTTTGCAGTAGTCAAGGTGGGAGATGACTCGGGAGTGAATAGATCCACATCCATCTATCTAGCAGATGTCTAGAGAGATTAGCAGCTTTGCATAGCTCTCAACTATCCCTTTTATGGAACAAAATCCCTTTGTCCCTTGTCATTCCTCTTTAGTCAGATTTACAAACTTCAGACTAGTTACCTACCCAAGGTGTAAGACTATAAAAATAAGGGTGTTTCTAGAGCAATGCACCTGGACCTTGAGCCAGCCACACTCCCCGGTTGGTATCAAATGTTTTTCCTATGTGTGGTCACTACAAAGTTTTGGGTCCCACCAATCATTGCGGAAAGGTGCCACCTGAGGTAGCCTTTTTTTGCCATCCCTCCTCCACAAACATTGGTAAGACACTGGTGGCAAGGCTGTATATTGTCATTAGTTGTAACGGTGCAGATGGCCAACGGATACTGTTGTGCAACATGGGGCCTCAAGACACAAAAGGATTAACACGACTGGAGGACAGAGTGTCCGATATGCATGCTTCAGCCTCGGTGATGCCCACTGGGCCTCCCTGAGTGAGCCTAAGGCAGCCACCTCAATTAGCCTCATGGTCCTTCCCATAGACCTAGCATTGACAGGTCCTTGATTGACTTGCATAGTAAAGACCCTGCAGCTAGAATCTCCCCAATTCTGTTGATGGCTGGAGGTGGCCAACACACAATAAAAGCTCTACTCTTCATATGAAGAAACGATCGGCATTAAAAAGGTGGTGGAGCACAGTGACAAATGCGGTTATAGCATGCGATGACAGATATTGCCAGTTTTATTTTTTCATGTTGCTTATGCTGGTAAATTCAATTTAAATGGAGATTACAATGAAGCGCGAACATTTTTATCATAGGTTTGCATTAATGACTGGCAAACTGCATGCTTGGGGATAAGCAAATATTGTCTAAATACAAGAATCACATATATTCTTAGTGTATTCCATCTGTATCCATTTAGTAGAATTTTGCAGGGTTTCCTGTAATAAAGACCAGTCACTGCAGCGCTCTCCTTGTGCAGGGCGACTGGTCATCTCTTCGCCCCCCTCCTGTCGTTTTTCATGACATCACTTCTGATTTACTGGAGCCTTAAAAAGGCACCAGATTTATAAAAAAAAAAAAAGGGGGGGGGGAAGCCACACCCCCCCGACACATGACTATTGAAGTCACAAGGGATGCTTACATTCCCTAAGACGTCAATAAAAAAATTAATTAAAAAAGCGCCCAATCCCAGAAACGAGCGCATACGCAAGTCGCACCAGTAAATATAAACAAGCAACACGTGTGAGGTATCGCCACGATCGTTAGAGTGAGAGAAATAATTCTAGCACTAGACCCCCACGTAACTTTAAAAATCTCCATAGGCAACTTTTGAAAAATTATTAAGGTACCAGTTTAATGCCATTCCACAAGTGTGCGCAATTTTAAAGACTGATATGTCAGGTATCTATTTACTCAGTGTAACAGCTTTCACATTAGACAAATAAATTGGCCTAACTTTGTGGCTTTGTTTTTTTAATTCATGAAAGTGTATTTTTTCCCCCCCAAAAAAAAAAAAATAATAATTTTGAAAGACCGCTGTGCAAATACAGCATAAACGTAAAATATAGCAAGGACCGCCCATTTTATTCCCTAGGGTCGGTGTGTAATATATATTTATATATTTTTTTTTGGGGGGGGGGGGGGGGGTTCCAACGTTCTAAATTATTGGGCTGCTTTGTGATCCCCCCCCCCCCACCCCGATTTCACTACAGGTGCCCATAAAGATGTGACAACCTCCATCAATGTAAAGTTGGCAGGTTTCTAGAACGCTCTGCAGCACCTTGCCTCGGAGACTGACCAGACTGAGCCTAAAGGAATCAGGTTTTACATTTTAATTAATCAGCCAATCAATAGATGTGACCTCTACTAAAATCACCACACATCTGTGAGGAGGAAAAAAAATAAAAAAAAGTTACATTGTGCAAGTCATTGCTAGAAGCATAAAAGGGGTAACAAAGGGAGACCTAAAAAAATCAATTAGCTTCAATGTGGACATTTTGGAGACTCTGCTCTTGGGTTCACAGTAGACATGTCTAAGAAGTGACCAAAAGAGCATCACAAGCTTCAATTTTTACAATAATAACCAATGACTTTAAAATCAGAATCCTCAAAACAAGAGCAGAAAACACAGACTTGTAGCAAAGTGAAACTTCCCCATACACAGATTTATTCCTATGAAGGCTGAATGGGGAGGAAAAAAAAAAAAAAAAATCAGATTCACACTACACAAAATCTCTCACTAGTGTATTTTGACAGTCGGTCCTGCCAGCTGTCAAAAGAGCTGACTCTATACAACAGCTAAAATCGGCCAGCAATTTTTTAAATTTTTTTTTGCCCGACTACTTTAAATTTTTTATTTGAAGGATGTTGGACAAAAGAGCCACCCACTTAGCACATTTCCTGATGAACCGGTCATTTTTAGGGTTATACTTTAATTGCCACTGGCCCAAAAAAAAAAAACACCCCTATACATTACATTGGGGACCAATTTTTGATTTTGGTCATAATACCACTTTTAATAAAGCCCGAATTATCTGCACAATGGTGCAAAGCCCCGCCCAATCACTCCCAGGATGCTGGTCAGGGGATTTTGGAATCAAAAGAGACCCAAAAGAACAAGGACTATAAGGACTCCTAATTGTAGTAAAAGATTGGTTTGTATTTCATTACGGACGGAGATTTGGACAAACCCAGAACTGTAACCATTAGTTCCGTCTTGGGGGGGGGGGGGGGGGGAGAAAACACATCAGGCTTGTATCAGTAAGGAAGGCAGGAAATCCTGAAGCACAGATACGACTTGAGGGCTCGGAAAGGTCTTTGGTAATGAAGAAGAGCATTCCAGGAAAGGATTAAGGCTGTTCCCATCGCAATCTGTTCTGAAGAGCCTGAATCCCTGACACAGGCTAAAAACGCACAAAGCTGATCCCTGACATAAAAGGAAAACACTCAGAGAAAGCAGGAAAAAAAAAATAATGCTGCAAACCTTTCCCGGCAAACTGACAGCAAAAACGACCAAGGCCATTTCAATACTAGGCTTGTTTACCAGCACACACCTACCTGGAATCATCTGTTTTAAAAGTAAACCCACATTTGCAGACAAAAAAAAAAAAAAAAAAAAAATTCTATAAAAATTTAAAAAAGAGAAGGAGGAGAAGGGTATATATATATATATATATATATATATATATATATATATATATATATATATATATATATATAAAAATAATAAAATTAAATCTATCTATGCACATCGCCATTGCTGCATTGCCCCCATTCACTTGAATGAGTCACAAAATTGGCAGCAGTACCGCCCACCAAAAACATGGGGGGGGACTTTTCTGCTGCAGGCACAAAGCATTGCACCCATGGCATTTGAACAACCCTGTCTGGCTGCCTTTGCAGCTTAAGTAGGGACTGTAAAAATGCGTCTCAACCACCTGTTTTTACCACCAATGACCACAAGTGTTAACTCCCAACTTCACACTCAGAAGTGCTAAGTGGGGGGTCTGCCAGCTGTAAAAACCATGATCAGTTAGGCCCCTTTCACACTGGGGCGGTTTTCAGGCGGTACAGCGCTAAAAATAGCGCCTGTACACCGCCTGAAAAAACCGGCCCCATTCACTCCAGTGTGAAAGCCGGCGGGCTTTCACACTGGAGCGGTGCGCTAGCAGGACGGTAAAAAAAAGTCCTGCTAGCTGCATCTTTGGAGCGGTGTAGGAGCGGTGTATTTACCGCTCCTATACCGCTCGTTCCCATTGAAATCAATGGGAAACCGCGGGGATACCGCCCGCAAACCGCCGCTGCAGCGGCGGTTTGCGGAGGTTTTTAACCCTTTTGCGGCCGCTAGCGGGGGTTAAAACCACCCCGCTAGCGGCCGCATACCGCGGGTAAAGCGATGGTAAGCAGCGCTAAATATAGCGCTGCTTTACCGTCGCCGCCCCGCACCGCTCAGGTGTGAAAGCAGCCTTAAGGAAAAGCAGTGAACCATACAAGTAGGAAATGGGGGGGGGGGGGGGGGGGGCTTTAGGGAGACCCTATAAGACAGTGCTGCCACCCCAGGGGCAGAAATTGTGGACAGCAAGGTTTTACTAAACTAAATTTTGCTGCCCATGCAAAAGGGGGCAGGAAGCACATTGTGATGATTTCTAGACTAAATCAGACTCTTTGGGGGAGATTTACTAAAACTGGAGAGTGCAAAATCAGGTGCAGCTCTGAATAGTAGCCAAGTAACTTCAGCTTATTCAAAAGCTTTTGATGATAAAACCTGGAAGCGGATTGATTTCTATGTAGAGCGGCACCAGATTTAGGCTCCATTTTTTTTGCTGAAAACACAGGTTGTTTTTTTTTAACGTATGGAACGCATTCACATCAATGCATTTTTGTGCCTCTGTTTTTTGGAAAGGGTCAGGGACTTTTTTTTTTTTAATTTTTTTAATTTTTTTTTTTAAATGCAGCTTCTCTATTGAAGTCTATTGAACCAAAAAAAATGCAAAAAAAGCAAACAGTTTGTGTTTTTTTTTTTTACAAAAAAACTGCTTGTGCTTTTTTGGTTCAATAGACATCAATGGAGAAGCTGCATTAAAAAAAATGAAAATAAATTTCAAACACAAGAAGCACTGCAGAAATGCTCAAAAGTGAACAGCATAGGTGTGAATCAAGCCTTAGCAAAAAGCCCAAAAAGGAGGCATTTGTAAATGCAAATTTTATTTTATTTTTTAAATCACATAAAGTAGCTTTTGTGCATTTCTTTTCTATTTTGAAAAGGGAGCTATCAGAATTCATTTCATTGTTACAGCATTTGTAGGTCTTACTCTGTTTGGGAAATAAAGGTTTAAAGTGCATAGCCAGTCAAAATTTTGTAGCTAGGGGGTTAGAGCTTCTGTTGGGCTTTTACCGCCATCAAGGCTCTGTCCTGTTGAAATAAAATTAGATATTTATTTTTTTTTTGTCTGTTGCAGCTTTGCCTCTGTCTGTAGAAACCGATGTCACTAGAAAAGGAAGTTAGGTGAAATGTCCCTAGAGAAGTCCCTGATAACTGTAAAAACCTGTCCAAAGTTCTAATCCTTCCCCACTATCCAAAAACAAAAACAGTTCTGGCTGGAATTACTCCAAGCTTCCTGCCAATAAATGCACACACTTCAAAAGGGTTCTTGAAATAACTGGATGTACATCAAAAGGTTTTTAGGTAAACATTGGCAGCTGTTAAGGGGTACATCATTTGACCTGTAGCCTAAAAAAAAATAAAAATCAATTAGGATCACATCACCAAATAAAATTATATTTCTGTATGTTTGTATGTTCTCCCTGTGCCTGCGTGGGTTTCCTCCGGGTTCTCTGGTTTCCTTCCACACTACAAAGACATGCTGGTAGGTTAAAGGACTCCTGTCTAAATTGGCCTTACTATGTGTGCGCGATCGGGAACTTGGACTGTAAGCTCCTTAAAGATGGGGACTGATGTGAAAGTACAATATGTAGCATGTGGTTTAAAAATGAATAAAAAAAAAAAAAAAGGGTATCCTACCCATTAAAGATATTCCTGGACCAAGTTTTATAAAGTGTCAATGATCGTTTTTTTTTTAGGTGTTACTGAATCACAAGATGGCCGGAACAAAAATTAAAAACCCCTTTGACAGCCCGCAAAAATATTTGAACTTTAGATTTAGCGGCTTGTCCGATTTTAAGCTTTAACCCCCAAAATGCTGTACATAGGAGAATTATAGAATACTAAACCACCAAAGTCAACATTCTTCTCATATCCACTGACAGCAAAATGCTGAACAGCGATTCATACGGATGACACAAAAAAAACATTTTTAACCACTAAGGCTGGGTTCACTCCTCCGACAGATGCGGCTTGCAGCAGGGCTCCAGTGCGTCCCTGTTCTCCGTTTCAAGGGCGAAGCAGGGCCAAATCTTTGCCTGAATTCAGCCCTGAAACGGAGCCAAAGATGCACAAGCACTCCTGAGCAAGCCGCTCCTCAGCATCAACGGAGATACGTGAACCCGGCTCCATAGAGGGCCACTGAGTCTACTATCATGCGAATTGGATGCAGAGAAACCACATCCAATTCGCATAGGTGTGAACCCAGAAAGTTCCTAAAAACAGTTTCTTCAGCAGGACAAAAAATTCCCCAACCAAAACTTTGACCTTCACCATACACTGATACAACACACACACACACACACACACCTCCTCTACTTCTGTGCTCCTGGCCCCTCCCTCCTGATGATGCCCCCACAGCTAACAGCTTGCTATGGGTGCACCCGAGCCAAGACAGCTTGCCATGTCCGTTTAGACACTCAGCTGTGGTTAGGCCCCACCCCCTCTCTCACTCATTGGCTCACTGACTTTGATAGCAGTGGAAGCATAGGGCACTCCGCTGTGGTCTCAGCCAATGAGGAAAATCCTGGGCAGCAGAGTTTCTGCTGCAACATTGCTAGATGGAGATTGACTCAGGTAATTTATTTTTTTATATCTTAATACATACAATGCATTAAGGTAAAAAAAAGTCTGACTTTACAATCACCTTTAGCCCTCGCTCACACTGGTGCGATTTAACAGTTCCAAATCCTATGAAAAGCCACCCCCCCATTACCAGCAATGTAATTGTTCAAATAGCCGGGACTCATGTCGCAGAGACTTTGCAAAAAAACTAAAATAAAAAAGGAACCTGCACTACTGTACTTTTTTCTGTACATTGTGACTTGCATAGACGTCCATTAATGAAGTCACAATGAAATTGGGGAGGTGCAAATCACACTGATCTGCGCCTTTGAAATCGTGCTAAAAAGTTGATTTCAAAGTCGCACTGATTTGAACCAGGGCTTAGGCTCCTTTAACACTTGTGCGACTTGGGATCCAACTTGTGAGACCCTAAGTCAATGAATTTCTCGAAGAGCCGTTCCAATGGACACTGAAGTCGCTGCGACTTTAGAAAAGGTTCCTGCACTACTTTAGTCTGAAAAGTTACACTGAAATCGTGCAAATTTGGAGACGCAGTAATGTAAGAGGAGCCATAAAACAGACTCCTTCTGTGAAATATTCAGATGCATTGATCCTGGAAGAGTCACAAGAGACATCATTACCCAGAAGTCTTACTGCTATTCCCAGGCTGATTGGAGAGGGCAGCCATCACTCCCAACTCCCTGAATGATGAAACACACACAGTACTAGGTCTTAAATTACAGGGCTGTCATACTATAATTTAGGATTCACTTTGTGCTTGTGTGTTTAGAGCTATAAAAGTTTACAGTTTGAACATTGAAGCTGCAGCTTTTAGACCAAAGCCAAACAACCCGCAGGCAGGAATTTTTGGAGTAACCACAAGATCCAGCATGCCTACCAGTCTTTACCTATATATAAAACTAGACTTATCTAGAACATGATAATCAAAGTTGATCGCTAATATTAACAAGAAAGAAAGAAAGAAAGAAAAGAAAGAGAAAGAAACGAAAGAAAAGAAAGAAAGAAACGAAAGAAAGAAAGAAAGAAAGAAACGAAAGAAAGAAACGAAAGAAAGAAAGAAAAAAAGAAGAAAGAAAGAAAGAAAGAAAGAAAGAAAGAAAGAAATAAGAAGAAAGAAAGAAAGAAAGAAAGAAAGAAAGAAAGAAAGAAAGAAAGAAAGAAAGAAAGAAAGAAAGAAAAGAAAAGAAAAGAAAAGATGTACAGTATAGATAAAAGCTCTCTAGGCAAATAGAAGAAAACATTGAATTCTGACACTTTCCTACAAAGAAGACGACTTCCTATCTAGTAATCCAATTGAAGGACAGTGCAGGCCGCCTCAGATAAGCCTTCTTTAGCCTAAAATGGCTGATAAGATACAGCAATGGTTTGCATTTATCACCCCATGCTTTATACCGATAGGGAAGAGAGACAATTCTTTGATCTACATACAAAATGTTTATAGCTCTGGAACATAAAAAAAGTAACCTGTATTTTCCAATACCCCTGAGGTTTTATCATTATAAATAGGACAGTGGCCTTACTGAAATCAGGGCATGGCAAATACTGGCAAGATTCAAACAGGGGAAAAAAATAAAAAATAAAAAAAAAGTTAGAATAAAGAAAGTTTATATTACATAAAAACAAAAAAAAGTGTACTGAAATTCTGGAAGGCTCTGCATGGGGCTGGTTACCCAGGTGGGTGTGGGGAGCAAATGAAGGTTCAGGAGGCGTTAGGGGGAAAAGATACTTAGAACCTGCAAACATTTTCTGAAAGCAAAGGCTCTGGAGAAGTGGTGGCTTTGTGATATTTGTGCAAATGCAAATTTTCAGGAAAAGAGACACTCTATTTTTTTGTTGCACACAAACAATATATAGGGGTCGATTTACTAAAACTGGAGTGTGCAAAATCTGGTGCTGCTTTGCATTGAAATCAGCGCCAGGATTTTTATATTGTCAATTTGAACAAACTGATAATAAAAGCCGATTGGCTAGCATGCACAGCTGCACCAGATTTTGCACTCTTCAATTCTGGTAACTCACTCCCTATAATGTCCAATTATTTAGATAAAATAAACGTTTCAAGTAAATAGATACCAAACATACATGTGAATACTTAAACTTGCGCATGTCTGTAAAATGGCAACAAAACATGGTTTATCCATAGACAACGTTTAAAAGCCTTTGCAGGTTACCAATGCAGAGTTAAAACCGAGGTCTGGCAGTAGAATTATTGCTCTCACTCTGATATTAATGGGGATACCTCACATGTAGTGCAACCACCATCTACATATGCATGCAGGACCCACGTGTGTTTTAAGCACATTAAGCTTTAAACTCATCCTTTAAAATGCATTTTAATTTTAGGTTTTGGTTTTTTTGTTTTTGTTTTTTTCCCAAAGGCATTAACCCCCCCCCCCCCCCCCCCCCCCCCCCCCTCGTGATAGCTTTGGGCAGTGACAGGCACTCTTAGGCCCCTTTCACACTGGGACGTTTTTCAGGCGCCTGTACAGCGCCTGAAAAAATCCGGCCCCATTCACTCCAGTGTGAAAGCCGACGGTCAAAAAAGTCCTGCTAGCAGCATCTTTGGAGCGGTGAAGGATCGGTGTATTCACCGCTCCTACCCATTGAACTCAATGGGACACCGCGGTAACACCGCCGCAAAGCGCCGCTGCGGCGGGGGTTTTTAACCCTTTTTCGGCCCCTGGCGGGGGTTAAAACCGCACCGATAGCGGCCGAATACCGCGGCTAAAACGACGGTAAAGCAGCGCTAAATATAGCGCTGCTTTACCGCCGACGCCGACCCAGTGTGAAAGGGGCCTTATGGAGTGATCAGGGGTCTAATCGACCCCTCATCTGCCATCTAAGAACCCTCAAACATTGTATATATTTTAGCAGAGACCCTAGGGAATAAAGTGTCAATTGATGCAATAATTTATGTCACACTGTATTTACCCAGCAGTCTTTCAAATGCAATTTTTGGGGAAAAAAAAAAAAAAAAAAAATGAATATGAAAACAGTAAAGTTAACCCAATTTTTTTTGTTTTAATGTGAAAGATATTACGCCACGAGAATCGTGATCTGTCTTCCAAGCAAAAAAATATTTTATAAATTGTGATTCTCATTTTAGCCAGAATCGTGCAGCTCCACTACAAAGGAGATCGGGGGAATGAATGTTCCTCCATCTTCTCTCTGGGCATCCGGCCCAACCCTTTATATCAGACCCAGGCTCAGATTACTTCTTCATACAAGTCTTATCACCGGCTCCAAGAAAAAAAAAAAAACCCCACACAATCCCACCTCCACGACAACCTATAGCAGGATCATGACCAGCCATGATCCTGGTGTAACCACTTGCTCCCGAGGACATGTATATACGGCCTAGGGACAGGAAGTGGTTAAAAGTAGAATCCCAGCATAAACCCAACTAGTCTTCAAAATGTCCCCTAACAGCTATGCTGACTAATCTGTAAGAAAGATCTGTATACTTACCCTGATTTCAGCCTGCTCTGGACCAGGCACATGATCCCCAGTGTCAGCCACTGGTAAAGACTGTAGAGGAGAAGAGAGCACATGACATTAGCTGGTGAATCGTGGAGCAGTGACATCACAGACTCCTAGGGCCATTCTGTTAGGGTTGTTCCCTTCCCTGCAGTGGCTGCTGAATAACAATGGGGATCATGTGACCAGACTGGAGTGGGCTGATAATCGCGAAGTATACACATTATACACGGGTTAAGCCTGGTACACACCCGAGTTTTATTTTGGTTCAACCCAACGTATTGGTGAGCATTTTTAAGACTATTTGGGTTTATACTGGAATTCTATTTTAAACGTGGGAGAGGCAAGTGAATTTAGCACTACTGGGTTTAAATCTTGACTTTAGGAAAGAAAAATCCTTCCATGTACTGAAAGGGGTTAAATTATTTACCAGTACAGTAAAACAGGACACTTATCCATTGCACCCACAGAAGCCATTGCCCTCTTCTCTGACATTCCAGCTTGTGGGTGGGCTCTCGCCATCCTCAAACAATGCAAGGCCTGCATTGTAGCGGATGACGTCAGAGTGCCTGCGACCTCCAGAGGCTGCAGGAGCCAAGGATTACAAAACCAAAAGGCCTTGATAAATCCCAAAGAGCCAAGTCAATATGAGCTATATAAAAAAAAATAAAAAAATAAATAAAAACCTAGTGCCCAATTTATGACATTCTCTAGTTGTTCAGAATGGAGATGGACCACAAAAAATAAAAAATCCTGACAGCTCCTGGATTGGACAGACCGACTCCTGAATTCCATAAGAGTTTGCCCACCCCTGCCTTAGGCATAAAACAAGCAAGCATTTAATGTTGGGGGAGCCCCACTGCAGTGGGAGGATTTTTCTTTCCCCCGAATCAGCTTTAAAACTATAGGAATGCACAGTGTCACAAAGTTTTCAGCAGCAACACATCCACAATGGCTGGCACCACTAGAATGAAGGCTTTACAACCAACCAAGCTCCTGCAACCTACCCCCCCAGGATAGGGGTGGTGGGGTCCAAGTGGTACCCATGTCAGCAGAGAAGGAAAGGCAGTACTTCCATCATCCCCAAGGATGCATTTGCCAGGGGATAGGGAGTTGCTGAGGAGGTGCAGGCAGTGGGGCATCACTGCCAAACACCTGCATCTAACCCCACCCGTCCTGTGGCCTCCTTGCTTTCGCCAAGGTTAAAGATCCAGGTCCGCCTACTGCTCCACCCCCCCCCACTGCTTGCGCTCCCTCCCCGGTGTCTGGATAATGGCACCAGGGTATACTCACCAACCCACCATATTACTATCATGCAGTTGGACCTGCAGCATAGCCGGCTGAATTCAGTACTGGCCTACACACAATAGCTTAACTGCCTCAGCAGACATGTGTCCCTCTCATCTGGAAGGAATCAGGGACTTAGGAAGCCTAAAACGTCAGCCTTACTGATCGGGGGGGGGGGTGGCCTGCTCCAGCCATGCAGTTCTCCCTCCAAAAAATTTGGGGAAGCCAGTGGCCCTGATCCATCCAGATCAATCAGTAGCAAACATCAGGCGCTCAGTCAGCAGCCGAGAATATGGAGCTTGACAAAATGTGAGTAAGGGAGGGCTCCACTAGTGCCTTGGCGCCCACGGGCATAGCCGCTTCTCCTCCTGTGGAGAAGGAACCTTGGGGAAAACCCAAGAAGGTTATGGGGAGGGAAGGTACCACAGCTAGGGATACTTGCAAAAAGTAGCCTAGAAAAAAAACCTAGATATGCAACCCCTCCAAGCCACTGTCCTGGAATCATGGGAAAGCATATACAGGGAGGCCCCTGCAACTAGCATGAAGGCCTGGGGGGGGGGGGGACTAACAAACCATTTAGATGTTCCTGCTAGACCAAAGGAAAACATACCGAGGACACTAGGTGGTGACTGCTCTTTTTATCTGAGGGATGTGGATGATACGTTTCCTGTTTTAGGTGGGTGGAGCCACTCATGTGCTTTCCTGGAAGATGAAATGGGAAAACTTGTTACCACATTTCCTTCCTCCAAGTTTGGTCATTCTCTTCATGCTCAGCCAGAGCCATTGCTGCCAATGGCCAAATGGCAGTAGAGACGGTCAGTTTGTACAAATGGCAGGGACTTACATCAACATGAGCTTATAATCTGCATTTTCCCCTTGTTCAAGAGAAATTGCTATCCTTGACTCTTATCACAAATGAGGTCCAGCAAGCAGTGCTGGGCCAAGGTCAACCAACGCTCAGGGCGAAGATGTCAAACTGCTCCCCCTCCCCCCATTCATAATGTGCAAGCTTAGGGGATCCTATACCCATCCCTACAGTAAACCATTGCGCCCAGGGGAACCACGTCTCCTGCCCACCTCTCGTCTCAGCCCCATCAACGGGTTACCCACACCTTTGGACCATAACCAGCACTTAAGAAATATTAGTTCATGAGAAATAATTACCATCCTTATTGCAAAACGGGGGTTTGGCGGGTTAACCACAATTTTGGCAAAGGTCAGACAAAAGCTGGTGTGTTCTGCGTAGCATGTGTGCAGTCCCGGACATCTAAGAGCATCACAAATCTGCTATTGCTCGATTGAGGGAGAGAGGCTGATTCACAATGACTTCCAGGTCCCCTGAATGAGCCGTACAGAGCATCTTATCTGCATACAAGAGAATTGCTCGAGACTAGCCTGGAAACTCACATCCGCACAGAGAAGAGCTCTTTTCCATTAAGAGGCCTCACCCTTTTTTTGGTGTGTATTTCAGCGCTAACACCCTGTGCTGACAAACAAACGAAACACACAACTTCCAAGGTGAAGCACTTAATTAAAGGAGTTACAGGTGAAATATTACAGTACACCTTCACTAACAATTTGTCCTTTAGAGCGCAGCAAGGCAGGGTGTGTTTCATAGAATACATTTTTATGGGTTTCCTTTGTTGAGCTCAATGAACGCAAGCACACAAAAAAAATAAAATAAAACCCTATGCAGAAAATAAAAATAAAATACAATTCTATACATAAAAATGTCAAAAAAAGGTTTGCCTAAAAAAAATACAAAAATAAAAAAAAGAAGATCTTAAACTTTTCAGTTTGATTTTGTATACAAAACAATTAAATTGATACAATTGTAGGATGTTTTATATTGCTGCAAGTTCTTTAAAATGTATCAAAACATTAGTAGAGATCTCCTTGTTTTGTCATGTAATCAGCTTGTCATTGACAACTAAACCTTTTATCCTCCAGAGTGACTCTCAATAAAAGGCTTCACATCTCCAGGATTGATGGTAGATCAAGAAATATTAGAATGGATGGATCACATAAAAATGATCAAGCAATAGAGCGTTTAATATAATGAATTTTTGCGATAGCCTATGAACATTATTTCTCGTAATACACAGACGGATCAATTTCACATTCAGGATCACTGGATGAATTAAAAAAAAAAAAGTCTCAATAGCTGGTGAGGGTCACCGATGTCATCATGTAAATGACAAGCCAAAGATCAGCCGTGCCCTCCATCCTCGCCTGGAGTGATACACAAGGTCACAGTGCCAGTTACCCTGCATGTATAATCATACCGCCAGGATATAATGTGCAATGTATAACCCCTCCCCCCCACTGTACATTAAGGAGATCGGATCACACATCATCCACCGCCTACACAGCCAGGATATTCAGCTCCTATTGATCAATCCTAATTCTATACATTGGATTACAAGGATCTCACTGCAGCCCCATCACATCCTACAGACTACATACAGTTATGAATGCAGAATATTTATCTAAAAAGTACTCGTACTGAAATGCTACTTTTGTATATAGCCAAATACTGTGCCATTTTGACAAAATATAAAAAAAAAAAAAAAAAAAATTGATAGAGATAGAGATATATATCTCTCTATCTATCACATACACACAATCCATACATGAACACGTATGCATGATTCTAACCCAAAAGCTTCTCTCCCCATGTGCCTCATAGCTAAGATCTCATCAGACCCCAGTCTGCGTCCATACAGGACCACATTCGTCATGGATATACATCCCATCTTCAGTATAGGGAAAACATATCCACCACCACAGTTCCTATACAAGTCACCAGATCCCACATGCACTCCATGACATTTAAAGATCCCAAACACATCCCTCAGCTCTGTGCATCATATAAGGGTACATCCAGCACATGCCTATAGGGCAGTAGGTCCACCAATGTCCATATGAGATTATATATCAGGACAGCAGATCCTGAGTCCTGTGACCACCCAAGTCAGAAAAACATAAGATACCATCAGATTTTTAATAGTCACGATTCCTGCGCTCATAAAGACAAATATCACATCTGTGAAGCCAGGGCATTAAATCTCATCAGATCCCTCTGGGGCTGTACAGGGTAACATCTGGAACCCAAATCCTATCACCCTCTGCAAGCGTTACATGTATGTGTCCCCGACATCAGATCACAGGAAAGACGACATTTGTCCAACTCTGGATCAGAGCATGTATAGGACAAATGGATCACAGCAGATCTATATTCATATCTATAGCCATCTTTTAAATCTCATCTGCACAGCAAAGCCAAACAAATGTTTGTGCTGATAGATCACATATCTAACCAGGACAGCAGATCCCATCAGGGCTAAAGGAGGACTCTACACCACATCTGGAAAACCAAGATAGCAGATCCCATTGTCTACAAAAGGACAGCAGATCACATCTGTACAACCAGGACCCAATCAGATCCCATTACCTACAAAAAGGACAGTAGATCACATCTGTACAAACAGGACCCAATCAGATCCCATTACCTACAAAAAGGACAGTAGATCACATCTGTACAACCAGGACTGCAAATCTATATCTGCACTACCATTGATGCAGATTCCTCTAATGTGCACAGCCAAAACAGATTCCATCAAATCTTTGTGCTTGTACAGGACAACTAGATCACATATGCAACCAGGATAGCAAATCCCATCAGGTCTCTGTGCCTAAAGAGGACACCACATCTGTAAACCAAGATAGCAGATCCCAGTGCCTACAAAAAGGACTATGGATTATATCTGAACAACCAGAATCCATCAGATCTCATTGCCTACAAAAGGACACCACATTGCATCTGTACAACCAGAACCCATCAGATCTAGTTGCTTACAAAAAGGACTATAGATCATATCTGTAGGACCAGGACCCAATCAGATCTCATTGCCTACAAAGGACTCTGGATGACATACAAGCGAAGCAGACCATCCGATCCCTATGCCCATTACAGAACCCAACATCTGCACACCCAGGAGAACAGATCCCGGAGCCCACCCAGGACATTGGAGGGTCACATCTGCCCACCCAGGACATTGGAGGGTCACATCTGCCCACCCAGGACATCACAACCCATCAGATCCCCTTGCCTCTTATAGGACTAGATCACATCTGTCCACCCAGGACTGCAGATCCCATTGCCTTTATAGGAATAGATCACATCTGTGCAAGCAGGACTGCAGATCCCATTAGATCGCTGTGACTTGTAGTTCACCCAGAAGAGGAGAAGGTCTTTCTCCGCCCAAGGCGGACCCTATAGAGAACACATCTGTGCAGCCACGACATCAGATCCCCGGGGACCGGGTGGGGAGAGGGAGGTCGGAGGGGAGGAGGAGGAGTGGGGGGGGGATCGGGAGGGTTGGGGATCCCCGGGGATCGGGTGTGGAGGAGGAAGGTCTGCGGGTGATCCCCGGGGATCGGGTGGAGTTGGGGGACCGGGTGTGGAGGAGGAAGATCTGGGGGGTGATCCCCGGGGAGGCAGAATTGGGGGATCGGGTGCGGAAGATCTGGG
The DNA here is from genome assembly GCA_028564925.1 of Lithobates sylvaticus. Lineage (NCBI taxonomy): Eukaryota > Metazoa > Chordata > Amphibia > Anura > Ranidae > Lithobates > Lithobates sylvaticus. The sequence goes on along the minus strand of CM053031.1, from coordinate 54,932,849 downwards.
GGTGATCCCCGGGAAGGCAGAGTCGGGGGATCTCTCACCTGCTTCCTATACGGGGTTCTCACAGGGTTGCTGCTACTTGGAAAAATCATCCCCGTTCCGGTGTCGGGTCCCCGGCCGTGTCCGTCCTCCGGCAGCGATGAAGGTAACTTTGTATCTAAGTTTCCCCAAAGTCCGCTCCGGTCTCTCCAGCTGCGAGCGGCCAGTCCCGGGATACACAGCGCCCACCTCCCCGGCTGTGCCCGACCGATGCTCGCCCCCCGCTGCTCGCTCTTCCTCCCGTTACCCTCTTGCTTGGCGCTCCGCTCAGTTGGCTGACTCTGCCATCAAAGCGAATTCATTGATCTGCCAGAGACTTCCCCGCAGAGCCGATCCCACCTACCACGGAGCACACCAACACCAGGCGACGGGGGGAGTACCGGAGGACGAGGAGGCTGGGGATCCAGGGGACCGGGGCTCTGTACGGAGGACACCGAGAGGCTGAAGACGGAGGAGAATTGTGGGGGAGGTGTACCCGGGATACAGATTACACAGCCCGTCCCGCTCCTCCGGAATGACAGGGAGGTGGCGCGATCTGAACCCTCCCACCCCCGGGCTGAGAATGGTTTGCTCCAGCGAGCATACCATACATTCCACAGTGCAGCCATCACCTCCTTCCTGTGCTCAGAGCGGGCGGCTGCATTGAGGGTGCAGAGGGGGGGATCGGCTCCTTGTCTGGGGGAGATCACCTGACAGCACCAACTGCTGAAGAACCTCTTTATAAGAGATCCGCCGGGGAGGGCAATCTGCTAACCTGGAGGACTACAAGTCTCAGCACACACTTCACTAAAGTTTTTTTTCCTTTAAAAAAAAAAAAATAAATTAATACATATTTATATATATTTATTATATATATATATATATATATATATATATATATATATATATATATATATATATATATTATATATATATATATATATATATATATATATATATATATATATATATATATATTATATATATATATATATATATATATAAAATTTTTTTTTTTAATGTAAGCTACATAAAAAAAATATTTATATCTCTGAGATAGATCCATTTAGTTTTATATAGCTTTTAATTAATAATAAAAAAAAAAAAATTATATATATATATATATATATATATATATATATATATATATATATATATATATATATATATATATATATATATATATAAATAAAACTAGATGGATCCCAGGGATATAGATATATTCTCTAAAATGTTATTTGTTTTATGTAGCTTTCATTTAAAAAAAAAAAAAAAAAAGATAGAGCGCTAGACACACATACCATTTTAGTTATGCATTAAGTTTTGGATGATTATTGGGGGTTAGAGCCCCAGCCAGGCTTTTACTAGCACCCATGTGCTCCCATGGTGGCCATACACACTTCAGTTTTATTATCCAATCAGTACAATCGAATTGGCAAACAATTCATAACCATATCTTCCCTTCTGATTGATTAAGACCAGATTGAGATTAGATCTGGTTAAACTGGGCATAAGGCAGAAATCGGCATCTATCCGTACCCCAAGACAATTTGTTCACGAATACCATTGCATTTCAATCAGATGTTGTGGTTGCATGAGGTTAAATAGAGACTATATCAATTCACAATCATTCATCGAAAATCCCCTTCCCCATTGTCTAGTTTATCGATTGGGTTGTTGACTATAGGAATAATTGATCTAAATCGGGAGATTTCGGTCGCATAAGAAAATTAATCATTTATCAAAGCCATCATGGTGGCCATATATAGAACTGGATAACAGAAAATTGTATCACATACTTACTGTAATTTCCCTTTCCTGGCACCAATGGCAGCGTACATGTGGTAGTATGCTGCCATTTTGTCACCAGGAAAATATGATAAAAGATACATTTTGAGAGAAAAAAAAAAAAAAAAAAAAAAAAAAAAGGATTCTATGAAATCGATCTGGACAGAAAGTCTAAATGTAGGAAAGTGGATGAATCATTAGGTGTATCACTATAATCACAAGATGAATCCATATCATTAAGTGTATGGTGCATTGAACAATCTCTCCGATCGTATTTTCCTCCTGGGCATTAACTTAGTCAACAACGTGATTGTATTTATAAAAAAAACAAAAAAAAAACAGCGCATGTATGGACACTATTAATGATCATATTGATCCATCTTCCTTCCTACAATCAGATTTTAGATCCAGACTGATCAGAATAATTTCTATTAAATTGATCAGTTTTAAAATAGAGAGATCAATATGATCATTAATGGCGGCCATACACAGAACACGTTTTGTTAACTGATTTATTGCCTGGGAGGAAAATACAATTGGAAAAATCAATGTGTCATTCACTTAAGGATCATATTGATCTAATTTCCAAGGATTAGATTTTCTGTCTGAACCAATCAGAATAATCTCCATGAAATCAATAGCACTATGTGGGAGATTTACTAAAACTGGAGCAATCAGAATCTGGTACAGCTATGCAGGTAGCCAATCAGCTTCTAACTTCAGCTTGTTCAGTTAAAGGAAAAAAAAAAAAACTATAGGCAAAAACACCACCCCCTCCCCATGTGATAGATTAAAGGTAAGGTTATAACCCCTGTAAGATTTTTTTATTGCGCTCTTTGTCCCTATGGGTAGATTTACCTTCACTTCCTGCCCTATAGCCAAAAAATAAAGAGAGGAAATCCCTGCAAATTAAAGGAATCTCATGAGGACCCCCCAGGTTCCCCTCTATTACTTTTCCAGAGACAACCCAAAATGTGGGGATTTTCTTTTACTGTCAATGATAATCAGGACCAACAGAGGGTGAATCTCCCCAACGGGGGCACAGACAGCATTAAAAACTAACAGGCGTTCTAATCCCTCTCCACTCTATCCAAAACAAAAAAAAAAAAAAAAAAGGAGAAAAGAATATATGTTTGCCTTTAGGTTATAAATAAAGCTTTGACAATACAACCTGGAAGCTGATTGGTTACTATACAGAGATGCACTAGATTTTGCACTCTCCAGTTTTAGTAAATAAACCCCAATAGGTTTCTTTTTTCAAAGATTTGATCATTACGTGTGTGCCCACCATCAGTGTATGGCACATCGAAAGAAGCTTTTTCGATCTATCGCATGTTTTCCCCCTGCACTGTATATCTAGTGACCCTGTGCACAGCCTATTGCATTAGGGTGTGCACCACAAAGCTCAACACATTAGCGTGTGCATCTGTATATACATTGCCAGTAGGGCAGTGCACAGGGTCAGTAGTTTTCATAATTAAAATTTGTTATAGTTTTATTGCTTCAATTATATTTTTTTTATATAAAATTTCTTTAGGAGCCCCGTAAGGCTGGATTCACACCTATGCATTTTTAGTGCTTTTTGCAGATTTGCACTACAGAACGTGTCCCATAGGAAACCATGTTAAATGGACTGTAGTGCAAACCTGCAAAATGCAAAAAGCACTAAAAATGCATAGGTGTGTATCCAGCCTTAGGTGAAATTTCAGGGGTCTAAACAGGGGGAATCTGCAGCACACAAGGTGATTAGGGTGTGCCCAGGCACACACCAATGCTAGTGACAATATATGATCATATATAAAATCATTCTGTGGATTAGATTGGAAGTGATGGGATAATCCAATATTTTGAGTTGTCATCACGACAGGACATGCTCCCCCCCAGCATTTCCTGTTGTCATTACAGGGCAGGAAGTGAACGAAAATCTTCCTAAAGAGACACAGATGGGGGGGGGGGGGGGTAAAAAAATAAATACACACATATATATATATATATATATATATATATATATATATATATATATATATAATTATTATTACAGGATTTATATAGCGCCAACAGTTTACACACACATTATATACATATATATACACACATATACACACACACACTTTTTTTCTTTTATTAATAATTTTTTGGCCCCCCCCCCCCACCCAATCTGTGTCTCTTTAGGATGATTTCCCTTCCTGTCGCAACAGGAAATTATATATTATATATACACACATACACACAAACACATTTTTTTTTTTTTTTTTTTTTTAAATACATTTGTAACGGAACCCCATTTGATACATTTTATAGATCTATTATTCAATGATCAGCCACACTTCTCTAAGTTACATAATACTTACAGAATTGCTACTCAACTGGAGGGAATGCCTCCACTGGGCGCAGCATGGGACATCATCGTCTCGTGAGCAAGCTATACCAAAATAGCAACCACTGCAATTTATAACTAGACTTTGGGGTAAGGCGCTCATGTTTTCCCAACACACTTAGATTATATATAAAAAAAAAAAAAAAGAGACACACAATCTAAAAATTTACATTAAAAACAGAGGCTGTAGTTGCATGCATTTGCAGCAATCTCTGGGTTATGCCCTGCCTCATTGAGGCTCCCCTGTAAAGGGCACTACTAACTCTGATATGGGAGAGTCTCCATGTTGGAGCATATATATCAGTGAATAAATTAAGAGAAGGTATGCCTGGAGGCAGCCCATCCCTCCTTAAAGGCACAGGGGGGTCATTGGAAGCCCAACAAGTGCACAATTGCTGGGAAATTTTTTTTTGTTGGTTTGTCCTGTGCAAAGCCCTTCCATGTGCACCTTACTTCTGATCGAAGTATAAATTGGGGTGGTTGTCCTTTGTATGTAGCTTTCTTGCTGGAATTGGCACAGGAACACATTGGACACCTTCAGCTGCCATTGTGCTCTTTGTAGGCTTTTATTGTCTTCCTGCCCCTTTAAGGAGGAATGATCAACCTCCAGACATGCCTGCCCTTAATTTATCCATTGCTATATATGCTGAAATAATGGAGACCCTCAAATATAAGAGTAAGGATTGCACTTTACAGAGGAGCCGATGTAGCAGCCACACATATGTGCAAATGAGAAATATAGAAAAGTGACAGCAGAAAAGACAATCACCCAAGTGGTCTATTAAGGCTCCATGCACACTAGTGTTTTTTTTTTTTTTAACTAAAATAACGCTGGTAATGGCATTTTGTAGCAGTGTTTTATTAGCATTTTTGCAGTAAAAGTGGAAAAAAAAATTCTGCTAGAAAAAGTTTTTTCCTCTGCTCCTAGACACTGAAGCTCACAAATGCTAATAGCCTAAAGTAGTGTGTATAGACACATAGGATAACGCCATCTTGGAGCAGAAAGAAATGCTAAAATAGCTTCTAGGAGCTTAAAAAAAAAAAAAAGCTATTGTGCATGGAGCTGAAGTCGGCTTTATTTATTTTTTGGACTGAATATAGATCTGATTGTCCCAAGCATGTTTGAATGCAACAAACGGCTTTGGTTTTATTGCAGATTATTAGTGTAATTTTGTTTTATTTGCAGGCTAGCTGGGAAAACTTTTTGTTTGTGCACTGTCCTTCTTACCGGAAATTCATCAAATTTTCAAGATTTACATTTATTTTTATAAAATAACAAACTTTTATACTTCCCAGCCCTGACCCTCCTCTTGGATCCCCTGTTGTTGGCCATGTTCCTTCTCTTCTTTGAGTGCCCCAATACAAGCCCTTTCCAATGAAGGCTTTTATAAAAGTAAAGGTGGTATTAAAGGATAAGTTCATGTTTTGGAACATGTTATTTATAAAGTAGACGTGCACACCTACCTGTGCTAACCAAGGGTAAAAGCGCTGAAGGCTTGGGTAGTACATTGTATGTTCATGTACTTTTTAAACCAATCCATCCCTAAAACCTGTCCCCTACTTGGACATTGGAAGCAATAGAAGTTGCCTATAGAATCTTATGTATAAACCTGCTCCAAAGAAACAACTAGAAAGTTAAGAAATATTTCGTTTTAATATTTTTATATAGGATAACCTAATAATGCAATTACATTTTCAATATTTTTTTTAACTTTCCCCATATGTCATAACTTTTTAAATTATACAGTTTAACTTCCCCATATATTATATAAAAAAATGTATATATTTTTATGTATGCTGGGTATATGGGAACACATATAGGGGGGGCTTCAAAGTTGACAGTCATTTTTTATTTTTATTTATTTTAATTAAAAAAATTTCCTCAGTTTAGGCTGATATTCTTCTACATTTTTTTTGGTAAAAAATCGCAATAAGCCTATATTGGTTTGCACAAAAGTTATGGCATCTACAAAATAGGGGATAGATTAATGGGATTTTTATTTATTTTACTTTTTTTGTATACATTTTGAATAGAGTAGGGGTGGATTAGAACTTACGATCTGTGTCCCATTGGGAACATTTTCCTTCACTTCCTGTCACAGGGACACAAGAAGTGAGAAGATATTGCTTTTTCCTTTTTTTTTTTCGTTCTTTTTTTCTTTCCTTTTTTTTTTTTTGGGGGGGGGGGGGGGGTTTGTTTACATTTTGAATAGAGTAGGAGTGGATTAGAACTTACGATCTGTGTCCCATTGGGAACATTTTCCTTCACTTCCTGTCACAGGGACACAAGAAGTGAGAAGATATTGCTTTTTCCTTTTTTTTTTCGTTCTTTCTTTCTTTCCTTTTTTTTTTTTTTTTGGGGGGGGGGGGTTTGTTTACATTTTGAATAGAGTAGGGGTGGATTAGAACTTATGATCTGTGTCCCATTGGGAACATTTTCCTTCACTTCCTGTCACAGGGACACAAGAAGTGAGAAGATATTGCTTTTTCCTTTTTTTTTTCGTTTTTTTTTTTTTTTTTTCTTTCTTTTTTTTTTTTTTTTGGGGGGGGGTTTGTTTACATTTTGAATAGAGTAGGAGTGGATTAGAACTTATGATCTGTGTCCCATTGGGAACATTTTTCGTCACTTCCTGTCACAGGGACACAAGAAGTGAGAGAATATTGTTTTTACCTTTTTTTTTTTTTTTTTTTTTTTGGGGGAGGGGGGGGTCTGGATTTGGTCAGTGAAGACTACATCCAGACCACTCCCATGCCAGCCGTGTAGCAACAGATCACTTTGAATAGTGACTTATTGCTCGGTGCAATCAACAAAACCTATTAGCTTCCAGTTTTTATTTTTTTTTGTTCCTCAAAGCTTAACCACTTCAATACCGGGCATTTTCACCCCCTTCCGGCCCGGGCCAATTTTCAGTTTTCAGCGCTGTAACACTTTAGGCCCGTACACACGTTCGGACTTTTTGACAACCAACATGCAAATTAGCTGGTTTGGACCAACATCCGACCGTGTGTACGCTCCATCGGACCAACTTTTTCGAGGTTGCATCGGACTTTTGTTGGCTGTGCGAACGGACCAACTTTCTGCCAACAAAAGTCCGAAGGACCAAAGTCCGACCGTGTGTACACAAAACCAACTGACTTTTGTCCACAGTACAAACACGCATGCTCAGAACCAATGCAAAAGATCAGACAACAATATAGAAGTTGACCAAAGGTGGCGCTGGAGTATTCGAACGTCCTCTTTTGAAGTGTCGTCAGTACGTTGAAACGTCACTACGTTCGTGTTGGTTGTCTCAAAAGTCCGACCGTGTGTATGCAATACCAACTTGAGGGCCAACGCCCTTTGGACAAAAGTCCACGGGAAAGTTGGTCCACGGTCCGACCGTGTGTATGGGGCTTTAGAATGACAATTGCACGGTCATGCAACAGTGTCCCCAGTTCTTTCCCCCCACAAATAGAGCTTTCTTTTGGTGGCATTTGATCACCTCTGCGGTTTTTATTTCTTGCGCTATTAATAAAAGAAGAGTAACAAGTTTGAAAAAAAAAAACACAATATTTTTTACTTTGCTATAATAAATATCCCAGTTTAAAAAAAAAAAAAAAAAAAAAGTATTTTTTCCTCAGTTTAGGCTGATATGTAGTCTTCTACATATTTTTTTATAAAAAAAAACGCAATAAGCGTATATTTATTTGTTTGCGCAAAAGTTATGGCGTCTACACAATAGGGGCTAGATTAATAGCATTTTTATTATTATTATTTTTTTTTTTACTAGTAATGGCGGCGATCTGCAATTTTGATCGTGACTGTGATATTGCAGCGGACACATCGGACACTTTTGACACTATTTTGGGACCATTCACATTTAAACAGTGATCAGTGCTTTAAAAATGAACTGTTTACTGTATAAATGTGACTGGCAGGGAAGGAGTTAACACTAGGGAGAGATCAAGGGGTTAAATGTGTTACCTAGGGAGTGATTTTAACTGTAGGGGGAGGGGACTCACAAGGGGAGGAGACTGATCGGTGTTCCTCTGTACTGGGAGCACACCATCGGTCTCCTCTCCTCTGACAGGATGTGGATCTGTATATTTATACGTGGTCCTGCTCTGTTTTCGGGCAATCGTGGGTTGCCCGGCTGACATCGGGGGCACGTGCATTAGCTCCCGAGTGACGCGGCGAGCAGCCCCCTAGACGGCCGGGAAGCCGAGGACATCATGTGACGCCCGCCCAGGATGGATCATTTGATGATAGCTGGGATGGGAAGTGGTTAATTAAACAAGCTGACGTTAGAAGCTGATTGGCTACCATGCACAGCTGTACTAGATTTTGCACTCCAATTTTAATAAATCAACCCAGTTGTGTTCAGTGATCTGTTACAGGCCCTCTATGAAGCTTTGTAGCAAGATTGGAAGCCCAGGAGCTGATTGTTTTAGCATCTGGCTTTAGCATTGGACCCGAATGCCACTGACAGCCACTGATCCTGACGGGGGTCACAACCCAATGAGACTGGGAGCCATTAAAAAAGAATAAGCCCTCATTCACGCTGAACACAGCTTTGAAATCAGATGAACTCGCACAATTTCAAAGCCGCATTTCAGTCCGACTTCGGTGGCGACTTAAAAGACATCTGTGTGAGTTCATGCACAGATTTCTATTGAAATCGCCCCAAAAGCAGTGCAGGAACTACGCTTGGAAATCAGTGCGACGCCGCAAAGTCGGTGTTGCACTGATTGGGATGTTCCTATTGCCAGCAATAAGCTGTGATTTGACATGCGATTTGACCTGTCAAATCGCGCCGATGTGAACGGGGGCTGATGGGGACTTAGGCTAGGTTTGCATCTATGCGTTTTGCAGTGCATTTTCAGTTTTGCACTCCATATAATATGATTTCCTATAGGTCACATTCACATCTGTGTGTTTTCAACCAGTGCGTGTTTTGGAAATGGTCAAATACTTTTTTTGCCTGCTACAGGCTGCGGTTTTGGTTCTATAGACTTTAATGGAAACAGAGCAGAAATGCATCAAAAACTCATAAAAAAAATGGTCAATGTTGATTGAAAGAGTGAAGTTCCGCTTTAAGAGTAGCTTCTATAGAGAGGATGAAGGTATGAGCAAGCAACCCTGATAGCTGTATATCTCTGGGGAACAATAGCATTTGACTAGGCCTTTGAGGCTGGGTTCACAGTAGTGCGAATTGGATGGGGATTTCTCTGCATCCAATTCGCATGTCAGGAGATTGTGACCGCCTCTCAATGGAGCCGGTTCACACATCTCCGGGGCGAATGGCACACAGATCCTGTGCGTCTTTTGGTCTGTTTCAGGTCCAAATTCAGCCAAAAATTCAGGCTGAAATCAGACCTGAAACAGTGAATGGAGACGCACCGGACCCCCTGCTGGGAGACGCTCCGTGCTGTGGTATGAACCCACACTTAAAGCTTAGTACACATGGGCCGAATGTCGGGCAACAGTGTCTGGTTCAATAAAAAACACCCAACATTCGGTCCATGTGTATGGCAGCTGGTCCAACAGAAGCCCGCCGTTTGGCAAGCTTCTGTCCGATGAGCATACTGGAAAACCAGCCGCCGACTGGCTGCCATTGGCTGAGAGCGCTGACCAGAGTGTTCTTGTTCGGGGGGGGGGGGGTCATCCCCCTGTCAGATCACAATAGAACAGCAGGGGACATCGCTGTACTAAGGCTGCATTCACACTACAGCGTTTTGAATTGCGGGCCCATTTGCCGCCGTTCTGCCCGCAATCTCACAGCGCCAATGCGGGATTTGCATTCAAGATTCCGTTCATTTGATTACCACTCAAAAGTAGCTCCTGAACTATTTTTGGGGCGACATGCGTCCTGCGATTGCAGCACGTTTTATTGCGCGACAATGGCGACAGACCTGCACTGCGATTTGAGGTGTCATTCAAATGAATGGCATCTTGAATGCGAGTCCTGCGTTTTTTCATTCCCACCTCGGCGATGTCAAATCGCGGGCAGATCTGCGGCAAATCTGCCCGCGATTCAAACCGCTGTAGTGTGAATGCAGCCTAACTTCGGATTGTTAGTACAACGGCTCCTATTGGAGCTGTCAGTTTTTTTCCTTCAACCCGCTGAGTTGAACGAAAAAAAAAAAAAAAAAACTGTGGTGTGCATAGCTCCCGACTGTCCCTGATTTGGAGGGACTGTCCCTGATGTGAAGCAATGTCCCTCTATCCCTCGTTCCTCCTTATTTGTCCCTCATTTTGGTCTGATTTATATAGTTGTATATGAAATGCACTTTTTATCTTTTATCTTTCCAAACGTGTTTCCCAGTGCTAAACCTTTCATCCAATTTCTAAATTTCTGCATTTGTAAATTTTATACAATATAAAGAAATAGTAGTGGTAAAAAAAAAGTCCCTTGTGGATTGAATTAACCTTTTTTTGGGGTTAATTCTCCTTTAACCACTTAAGCCCCACACCATTTGGCCAGAGCACTTTTTGCGATTCGGCACTGCGTCGCTTTAACTGACAATTGCGCGGTCATGCGATGTGGTTCCCAAACAAAACTGATGTCCTTTTTTCCCCACAAATAGAGCTTTCTTTTGGTGGTATTTGATCACCTCTGCGGTTTTTATTTTTTGCTCTATAAACAAAAAAATAGCAACAATTTAGAAGAAAACGCACTATTTTTTACTTTTTGCTATAATAAATATCCCCCAAAAAATATATAAAACATTTTTTTTCCTCAGTATAGGCCGATACGTATACTTCTACATATTTTTGGTAAAAAAAATCACAATAAGCATTTATTGATTGGTTTGCGCAAAAGTTATAGCGTCTACAAAATGGGGGTTAGTTTTATGGCATTTTTATTAATACTTTTTTTTTTACTAGTAATGACGGCGACATTATGGCGGACACATTTTTGGAACCATTCACATTTATACAGCGATCAGTGCGATTAAAAAATGCATTGATTACTGTGTAAATGTAACCGGCAGTGAAGGGGTTAAAACAAGGTGGCGCTGTAGGGGTTAACTGTGTCCTAGGAAGTGATTCTAACTGTGGGGGGGAGGGGCTATGTGTGACACATCACTGATCACTGCTCATAATTACAGGGAGCGGTGTTCAGTGTCCTGTCACTAGGCAGAATGGGGAAATGCTTGTTTACATCAGCATTTCCCCGTCCTTCCTCTCCGTGAGACGATCGCGAGTATCCCCGCGAACATCAAATCCGCGGGACCTGCGATCCTGCTCACGGAGCTCGCGGCGGGTGCGCGCACGGGATGGTACGGCGGCAAATTCAAAGAGACCTACAGGTATGCCGATTTGCGCAGCCGTGCCATTCTGTCGACGTCCATTGTCGTGCGGCGGTCGGGAACCGGTTAAGGGGGTGTGACAGGGGGTGTGTCCTATGCCTACATACATTTGCTAGTAGGTGTCCCTCATTCCCATCTCAAAATGTTGGGAGGTATGGTGGTGTGTACTAGGCTAAAGACTGGCGATCTTTCCTTCCTATATCAGTTGGGCGATCGGAATCTGCCGCCACCATAGATATGAGATGATTGCCTTATCATGCCGCGTACACACGGCCGGAATTTCCGATGGAAACAGTCCTTTTTATCGGATTTTCCAACCGTGTGTATGCCCATCGGACTTTTTCTGTCGGCATTTCCGACGGACTTTGGATTGAGGGCCTGTTCTTAATTTTTCCGACGGAAAAACTTTCTATTGGATTTTCTGATCGTGTGTATGCAATTCCGACACGCAAAATTCCGACGCATGCTCTGAAACAATTTGATGCATGCTCAGAAGCATTAAACTTCCCTTCTATAGTGCTGTCGAATGTGTTGTATATCGCGGTGTTATTGACCGTCAGAATTTGGTGTGACTGTCTGAATTCTGACGGGAAAACCATCAGCGATTTTTCCGACGAGAATTCCAAGCGTGTGTACGCGGCATTAGTCTTAAAACAGTCAGATTGGGTGACTCCTCTTCCATGTCTGCGCCCAGTTTTTAGTCCTAGATTGCACATCCTCCTCTGCCTGACACGGTCACCATGCCTCACTGCAAAGCTTATTATGCAGCTGTAGGTTTTACCGTAGTGAACTCCAGGGTGGCCTGAAAGCTGAAAATCACAGAGCTTAGCAGAGGTGGGGGCATTTACCGTCAAGGACACGCTGCTCTTGGTCACCGCTAAGCTGAAGCCACACTTAACACAGAGGTCATCAGTTTCATTCACACTGATGCTCCTTGCCATATGTTCAAGCTTTACCTGTGTTAGCTGATGTAAACCCTGCCCGCTGACATATGTACAATAAGTTAACTCTTTTATCCAAGAAAGGAATTCTGCTTACTGCATTCTGTCAAGCAAGATTAAACAGCTATGACGTGTTTAGTATTCTGTCCTGGGTCAGAGGTTTGGGTTGTACCAAGGACCCAATATACAAAGGATTTGTATGTTACCCCCATTTGTTTGGTGCTTTCCATTCCAAAATCTGATAACATATGGCGAAGTTAACTGGTTTCGACCATAACTTATCCTACTGTGGTAGGGGCATTGGCTTGTAAGTTCACAGACTACTTTCAATCATTTAGGGCCCAATTACATGTATTTTAATGCTTTTAACCAGTGTTAAATTTGTCGACTAAAACGACAAATGCCGCGTATGCCAGACTTTTCAGCAAAGGTCCGACGGAACGAATCCGCCACACAATTCAATCGTGTGTGTGCTTCATCTGACTTTTGCTGTCGAACAATCAGACGGACTTTAGAAATAGAACATGTTTCAAATTTTCCCATCGGAACCAGTTCCTATTGAGAAATCCGTTCGTCTGTGTGTAAAGCCTCATACACACGATCGGACCGTGGACCAACTTTCCCGTGGATTTTTGTCCAAAGGGCGTTGGCCCCAAGTTGGTATTGCATACACACGGTCAGACTTTTTAGGCAACCAACAAACACGTACTGACGACACTTCAAAAGAGGACGTTCGAATACTCCAGCGCCACCTTTGGTCAACTTCTATATTGTTGTCTGATCTTTTGCATTGGTTCTGAGCATGCGTGTTTGTACTTTGACCGTGTGTACGCTCCATCGGACCAACTTTTTCCAGGTTTCATCTGACTTTTGTTGGCTGTGCGAACGGACCAACTTTCTGCCAACAAAGGTCAGATGGACCAAAGTCCGACCGTGTGTACACAGAACCAACGGACTTTGGTCCATCTGACTTTTGTTGGCAGAAAGTTGGTCCGTTCGCACAGCCAACAAAAGTCAGATGAAACCTGGAAAAAGTTGGTCCGATGGAGCGTACACGCGGTCGGATGTTGGTCCAAACCAGCTAATTTGCATGTTGGTTGTCAAAAAGTCCGATCGTGTGTACGGGCCTTTAGTCCGACGGACGAAAACAGACGCTATGACAGCTACTGGCTACTGGCTATGAACTTCCTTATTCTAGTCCGGTCGTACGTCATCACGTTCGAATCCGGCAGACTTTGGTGTGATTGTGTGTGTCCAAGTCCGTTAGTTCGGAAAGTACGTCGGAACTCCGCCGATAAGTCCGTCGGACCTTTGCTGTCAAAGTCCAGTCGTGTGTACGAGGCATAAAACAATTTAGTCGACTAAATTAATACTATTTTAGTCGACTAAAATACGACTAAAACTAAAACAACTGAGATGACTAAAATACAATTAAAACTAAAATGGAATTTTAGTCAAAAGTCTAAAATGGGACTAAAACTAAAATGCCTTTATAGTCAAAAGCCTAATGCTGCGTACACACGGTCGGACTTTCCGGCAGAAAAAGTCTGACGAAATCTTTTCATCGGATATTCCGATCGTGTGTGTGCCTCATCTGACTTTTTTTTTCAAAAATTCTGACGGACTTAGAAATAGAACATGTTTTAAATATTTCTGACGGAATCAATCCCTATCGGGAAAACCGCTCGTCTGTATGCTGTTCCGAAAGACCAAAAACGACGCATGCTCTGAAGCAAGTATGAGACGGCAGCTGTTGGCTACTGGCTATTGAACTTCCTTTTTCTAGTCCCGCCATACGCGTTGTACGTCACCGCATTCTAGACGGTCCGACTTTGGTGTGATCGTGTGTACGCAAGACAGTTTCAGCGTGTATGCGGCATAAGACTAAAACTAAATTGAAATTTGACTTCAAAATTAACACTGGTCTGTAGTGCATGTTCATACCTCAATACCATAAATAATAACATATTCGATTTTTCACTCCAGCAGTATATAATACGTTTGGAAATTGTAGAGAAATGTTAACTAATGCAATACAATTTAATTACACCCATTCGATTTTAGTCGACTAAAATGTACTGGAGATTTAGTCGACTAAAAACTAAAACAATTGCAGAAGACTAAAATGGGACTAAAATGCCATTTTAGTCCTAAGACTAAAACTAAATCAAAATTTGCTGCCAAAATTAACACTGCTTCTAACACGCTATAAAACACGTGTTATGGGGAAAAGGAGAGGAGCTCACAGAGATGTTACAAAGAGGCAGTGACAAACAAAAAAAATTATAATAAAAAAATACACGAAAAATAGATTAATGTCATTAAAGGGGTTGTAAACCTTCAAGTTTTTCACCGTGAAAAACCTCCTGTAATGCTGCAGCCCCCCCCCTCCCCCGAGCCACCGTTTTACTTACCTGTACCCTCTCTATCACGTCCCGGGGACGAGCAGACCAGCAAAAGCCGGTGTCCCGGGTCCTGATTGGATGGATTGATAGCAGCACAGCCATTGGCTCCTGCTGCTGTCAACCAAATCCAATGACCCGGGGGTGGGGCCGAGTCATACATTCGGTTTCTATGGATGCCGAATGAATGACTCGGGAGTGCCTGCAAGGTAAAGCCCCGGGACAGCGCTTCTCCTAGGGGGTTATCTAATGCGGGGAGGAGCCGTGAGAGCTGCCGAGGGACCCCAGAAGAGGATGTTTGGGGCCACTCTGTGCAAAACAAGCTGCACAGTGGAGGTAAGTATGGCATGTTTGTTATTTAAAAAAACAAAGCTTTAGTGTCACTAAAGTATTTGTTACCCCAACATTTCATATTCCTGATATACTATATTACCAAAAGTATTGGAACAACTGCCTTTACACGCACATGAACTAATGGCTTACCAGTCTTAGTCTGTAGGGTTCAATATTGAGTTGGCCCACCCTTTGCAGCTATAACAGCTTCAACTCTTCTGGGAAGGCCGTCCACAAGGTTTAGGAGTGTGTCTATGGGAATGTTTGACCATTCTTCCAGAATATTGACCTTCTGCCTAGACCAGTGATGGCGAACCTTGGCACCCCAGATGTTTTGGAACTACATTTCCCATAATGCTCATGCACTCTGCAGTATAGCTGAGCATCATGGGAAATGTAGTTCCAAAACATCTGGGGTGCCAAGATTCGCCATCACTGTTCTAGACATTTCCCCAACAGTTCTCATTTCAGCCACTAGATGTCCTCAATCCGACAGCCAGCATCATTCAACCCACCTCCTCTGAGCTCCTGGAATTACTCCAGCCTGTGACTGGAGAACGAAAGGTGAAGCGGCACAGTAATGAGTCTAGCTATCTGCCACTCTGCTTTCTCCTCCTATCAGCATGCACAGGAACTAACTGCCCCCTTGTGCTGTTTCTTCTTCTCACACTGCAGTACTGCTATACAGAGACTGCAAGGACTGGGTCACATTCAGGTACTTCCACTGCTTGCATTTATAGACGGAAACACTCAAGCGGAGTGTAGGGACGTTCCGTCACAGTAATTATACTCAGTGGCAGGAGTTGGTCACCCAGTGCCCAGGGCAAAGATGCCAAGCTGCGCCTTCCCTCCCCCTCCCCTGTTCATTATGTGCAAGCTTAGGGGATGCTACGCTTGTCAAAATCAGTACTCCTGTCAGCCTTGTAACAGGAGGAAGGCCCCCTTATCCCTACAGTAAACCATTGAGCCCAGGGCAGCCGCCCCTCTCGCCCACCCCTTGACCCGGCCTTGATTATACTGTATATTAATTATTACAAAGCTACATTCGTTTTCATCTATATCTGCCTAGAGTTCGTATTTAAAAGAACAAATCTTCTCCGGTATAGTATAGGTTAAATTTACAGAGCTTGGGAGTTATGAAAAATAGAAGTACACGCTCATACTAGGCATAAATAATAATAATATGAAAAAAAAAAAGTGCAGAGACACACAATGAGAAGGCTGGTAAGCAGGACTATTGGAGCTTATAAGGTCAGTGAAGCTGGAAATTAGATTAGTCACAATACAGCGTGATATGAATGGTACAGTATGGGCATACACAGTCAGATATTAATAATATGGTAATAAAAATACCTGTGGTTTTGTATGCTAAAAGGAAATCATTTTCCAACTATTAATCTTCCCGCTCAACAGCTGCCCAAACTAAAATACTGAATTATTTGTACAAGGCAAATAGGAAAACGAACCAGCCGTATTGGGGGAACAAAAATCCTAAATCTAATGTTTGGATCTACAGTTCTATTTAAATATACATTTTATAAGCTACTTCAAATAGCTGTCAAGATCAAGAGCAAGATAAGCCACAGTGCAACCTCAGGTTTTGTCTGGAGCCAAAAAAGTGCAAGATTGGGTTGGTAGGTGGCAGATTTTTCTTAAATATATATTTTGTGTTCTACATCAAATACCCTGCAGGATACAGGACTCGATAAACCATTGTGCTCCGATTATACCTGGAAACCAGCAGCCAGGAGGTGCATGGGGTTTGTAGTGAGTGGCAGCCTATACCCATCTGATATTTCTAACGGGTCTATGTAGCCTACACTATATTACAAAAGTATTGGTACACCTGCCTTTACACACACATGAAATTGAATGGCATCCCAGTCTTAACCACTTGCTAACCAGCCGCCCCAGTTGTACTTCGGCAGAATGGCACGGTTGGGCGAAACAACGTTATGTTATGTCGCTTCGCCCTGTGGCCACTAGGGGCGTGCGCACGCTGCTCGCCCCTGGAGCCGATGCGAGTGGCCGGTGGTCGCGATCACCGCCGGACTCCCGCGAACGCTGCTGACACATGGAGAACCGGGATCTGTGTGTGTAAATACACAGTTTCCGGTTCTCTGAGGGGAGAAGAGACTGATCGTCTATTCATACAAAGTATGAACAGTGATCTGTCATCTCCCCTACACAGTTTTCTCCCCCCTTCAGTTAGAACACACACTAGGGAACACAATTAACCCCTTGATCGCCCCCTAGTGCAACCCAGTGACATTTTTACAGTAATCAATGCATTTTTATAGCACCGATTGCTGTATAAATGACAATAGTCCCTAAAATGTGTCAAAATTGTCTAATGTGTCCGTCATAATGTCGCAGTCCCGATAAAAATCGCAGATCGCCGCCATTACTAGTAAAAAAATATTAATAATAAAAATGCTATAAATCTATCCCCTATTTTGTAGACGCTATAACTTTTGCCCAAACCAATCAATATACGTTTATGTTTTTTTTTTTTTTCTTTTACCAAAAATATGTAGAAGAATGTGTATCGGCCCAAACTGAGGGAAAAAATCAATTTTTTATATATTTTTGGGGGATATTTATTATAGCAAAAAGTTTAAAATATTGCATTTTTTTCAAAATTGTCTTTTTTTGTTTATAGCACAAAAAATAAAAACCTCAGAGGTGATCAAATACCAACAAAAGAAAGCTCTATTTGTGGGAAAAAAAGGACATCAATTTTGTTTGGGTGCAACGTCGCACCACTGCGCAATTGTCAGTTAATATGACGCAGTGCTGAATCGCAACAAGTACTCTGGTCAGGAAGGGGGTAAAATCTTCCTGGGCTGAAGCGGTTAAGCCTCATAAACATGGTACGATTGTTGGCAGGGGATTGTCTGTTGACAGACTGTTGTCCCAAAATCTTACCATTAGTATGCTCCTTTTGACAATTGTTGTCCAACTTTCGGTCAACAAATGTTGGATGGCAGGCTAGTAAATTTTGGGTGGACAGCGGTTTGACGTCAGATTTTCGGATGGTCAGTACACAAATCCGTCACACAAAAGTCAAAAGTACAAACACGCATGCTCGGAATCAATGCTCACTAAACATGAAATTAGCAGAAGAGCCCCAAAGGGTGGTATTCAAGAGCTGAAATTCCTCGTAGTACGTCACTACGTTCGCGTTTGTTGCACGACAATTGTGTACCGTTAGTATGCAAGACAAGACCCTGGTACCGTGTGTACGAGGCTTTAGTCCCCATACACACTATATAACTTTTGTTGTCTGATTTCCTTTGGAATTACCAAACCCATGTAGTGCAAGGGCCTGCCTAATTGCATACAAATTGAAACTCTTAAGGTTTGACCTCATATTATATGGTTTTGGTAAATCTGAATGAAATAAATCGACAAAAAATTTGTATAGTGTGTATCCAGCTTTACATCCATAGGGTTCAATATTGAGTTGGCCCACCCTTTGCAGCTATAACAGATTCTAATCTTCTGGGAAGGCTGTCCACAAGGTTTAGGAGTGTGTCTATGGGAGTGTTGGACCATTCTTCCAGAAGCACATTTGTGAGGTCAGGCACTGATGTTGGATGAGAATGCCTGGCTCCCAGTCTCCGCTCTAATTCATCCTAATCTGCTGGTGGGAAAGGCTTCCCACGCTCCCTGCCAGTAGAACACAATAGCGCTGCAGGAGGGATTCCCCCATCAACACTGACTGTGTTGACTTTGCTATTTGTTCACAAACATGATTTACAAAAAGAATACAACTTTATACAGTGAGGGATGATGCCAAATATACTGGACAATAAATTTTTCGTTAAATACATATTAATACAAACTTGTAGAGATAGATATGTTTCTACTTTCTACATAGATAGAGGAAGTAGATAGGCCCCCCTGAACTGCAGTCATGGTTATAAATTTTGTTACTTAGTAACAGTACACTCAATGTATAATCTTTTCCCAATAATAATATATTTAGCACCACCCATGTACATAGTCATTTACAAATGACAAACATCAAAGGACCTGGAGCGCCCTCCTCTTTTCATCCTTCCTTTATTCCTTCCCTCCTTCCTTCCTTCTTTCCCTTCCTTCCTTCTATTATTCCTTCCTTTCTACATTTCTTCCTTACTTTTCTCCCTCCCCCTTCCTTCTGTCCCGCCGTCCCTTTTTCTTGTATCCTTCCTTCTTCCCTATCTTTCTCCTGCCTTTCATTCATTCCCTTCTTCCTTCCTTTTCTCCCTTCTTCCTATTTTCCATCCTTCCTCCATCTCTTCCTTCGTTCCCTTCCTTCCTTCTATTCTTCCTTCTTTTCTTAATTTCTTCCTTACCTTTCTCCCTCCCCCTTCCTTCTATCCTTCCTTCCCCTCCTCATTTCTTCCTTACTTTCTTTGCTTCCTTCTCTCACTCCCTTCTTCCTTCTATTCTTCCTTCCTTCCTCTCTTCGTTTCTTTCTTACTTTTCTCCCTCCCTTCCTTCCTTTCTCCCATTCTCTCTTAATTTCCTTCCTTCCATTCTTCCTTCCTCTCTTCATTTCTTTCTTACTTTTCTCCCTCCCTTCCTTCCTTCTTTTCTTCCTTCCTCTTCATTTTTTTCTTACTTTTCTCCCTCCCTTTCTTCCTTCCTTCCTTGCTTCCTTCCTCTTCATTTTTTTTTCTTACTTTTCTTCCTCCCTTCCTTCCTTCTATTCTTCCTTCCTTTCTTAATTTCTTCCTTACATTTCTCCCTCCCCCTTCCCTCTATCCTTCCTTCCCCTCCTCATTTCTTCCTTACTTTCTTTGCTTCCTTCTCTCACTCCCTCCTTCCTTCTATTCTTCCTCCCTTCCTCTCTTCATTTCTTCCTTATTTTTCTCCCTCCCTTCTTTCCTTCTAATGTTCCTTCCTTTCTTAATTTCTTCCTTACTTTTCTCCCTCCCCCTTCCCTCTATCCTTCCTTCCCCTCCTCATTTCTTCCTTACTTACTTTGCTTCCTTCTCTCACTCCCTCCTTCCTTCTATTTTTCCTTCCCTCCTCTCTTCATTTCTTCCATACTTTTCTCCCTCCCTTCCTTCCTTTCTTCCTTCCTTCCTCTCTTAATTTCCTTCCTTCCTTCCATTCTTCCTTCCTCTCTTCATTTCTTCCTTACTTCCCTCCCTCTCTTTCCTTCCTTCCTTTTCCCTCTGTTCTTCTATGTGTTTGCAGTATTTTATGTGAGCTTATGACTGTGGAATATATTTGCATTTCTTTTACAAAGCTACTGCTCTGAGATATACTGTACGGCTGTCACTGGTGGATTTGTCCCAAAGCAAACAACTGTTGGTTTAGGCTGATGTAACCGAGAGGTGGGGAATGGCTCTTAACTCACCTAACAATTAGCGGACACTAACTTTAGCTGTGATCCCAGTGGAGACCATGGTGTAACCTGCTCCCTCCTCAGAGACATCCTCAGGAGTGAGCTGTATTCCAGTGATCAATGTGCTGCTAGAGAATATCATGAAGAAGATACCACATTGTACAGGAAAATATTTTTTCTTTATCTAAATCCACTGGCACAAAATAACAGAGGGCGTACATTGAGCTTTTATTTTATTCATGTATAAATCAATACAGGTCTGTATTATGGGGCAGTGTGCACAGCAGGGCATGATGGTGCAGCACTAGAGCAAATTACTTTTGGGGTTTATGTATAAAAAATGGGGGAACAAGAAAACTATGGGCGAACAAGAAAACATCTGAGCAACCAATCAGCATTCAGCTATCATTTCCATAGTGTAGAGTTCATACATAAGCCCGGCGGTGGGTTATAATAAGTGCAGAATGGGCAGCCGCCTGGTCCCAGATTTCAGAGGGGTCCATGAGGCTGCAAACAAAGTTTGTGGCTTATGGAGGAGACTGGTAAACCCCATGCAGATGGTGCATTGGTGGCATTTCAACACAGATCTTTAGCACAACAAGGCAGCCTCATATATACTCATGCCATGTAGAGAATGTAGGATGTCTTGTCCTGGAAAAGTAAATATATTCTAGCGACAGACAAAGCAGGCCAAGCCCGGCCAATCAAATGGGTGTTGCAAAAGCCATTGAACGGCACTATGACAATGCCAATATGTTATCAGTACACCTCCATCTGCCTTGAAAATCCTTTAATGGGCACATAGTAGACTTGATATCAAGAAGGACGTGTAAACTGTGGCAGATAGAGTCACCAAGGGGCCCCTGTGCAAGATAAATTTTTGGGCCCCCCATTCAACTATTAGTCAAGTAAAAAGACCTTTTGCTGTGTGTTGATGGATGGCTACAGAGATGTGAGACCTTTCCAAGTCTGTGTGACAGTGGGAGACATCTAGTATAAATAGACCCCAGAAGGCCCTTGTGCAGCTGCTAAAACTGCACAAATGGTGTGTCCACCTGTCCATCTCGCAGTGCATTGATGGACTCGCAGTGCATTATGGGGCGTTTCGCTGGCGCTCAAATTTCCCATGAACGCCCCATAATGTTCTAAATTCGGTGAACAGGCGAACACCCGATGTTCGAGTTGAACTTACGTTTGACTCGAACATCGGGCTCATCCATAGTGGTCAGTAAGTTATAAATATAATAATACATAAAAGAATATAGAATGTAGTGTATCTAGCATACTTGACATTCAGAGCAGATAGTTTTTTAACATTCCCCTGCTCGATAAGAAAAATAGTTTGTAACAAATGGAAAGAATAATAGCAATGGCCAGAATAGAAACACTAACAGTGAAAACTGTTTTGCTCCTTACATTGGTGGTCAGTGGAAAAGTATCTTTCTTTATTGGTAGTTGGTGTAGTGGTCTCATACATTGGTGGTCAGTGGAAAAGTGCCTTCTTATTGGTAGATGGAGTAGTGGTCCCCCCATACATTGGTGGTCCATGGGAGACGGTCCCCTTATATTAATGGTCAGTGGAAGAAGGACACTCTTACGTTGTTTTGGTATGATAAAAGGAGGTGAAAATCCCATCCGTGAAACGAATGGCAGAAGTGCCACTGTAGTGTGTCTAAGGATGGGTCAGAGTCATCAACACAGACACACTCAGGTGGAAGAGAAAATCAAGAAATGTCAAACATTTGAGTATAACCTTAAACTGAAGAAGTGACAAGTTATAGCCGGGAAACACATCTTTTGGTGAAATAAAGCCATCTAATGTTTGTCTAGCTTGATGACTCCATGCCATCCTTAGACACATCGCACTGTCATTTGTCACACTAACAGGCTTTTTACCCCCATACCAATACGGGCCCATCTGAAAACCCATAGAGGATCCAGGATTGGGACCCTTATGGCTTCAATAGTGACTAATGTCACCCCACATGGAGATGGGGCCTTTTCTCCACCTACATTCATTTAAGATTGTGTGGTTCCACCTAATTTTTCATTTTTTTTTGTTTCTCATAATTAACAAAATAAACACATTTAGATACATACTATACTATAGGGGCTCTCCTGCCTCTCACTTTTCTTTTTCAGGGGGATTTTTCAGGTCTTTTAATGGTTCTCCAATCTGCTTTTTCAGTCTGAGCCCTCAGACCTTTGAGGACCACCACCACATGATTTCCAGACTCTTAAGTTGTTGACCAGTGGTTAAAACTGCCCCCCCCCCCCATCTTACACACAGCAAAAAAGAGAGTTGATATC
The DNA here is from genome assembly GCA_028564925.1 of Lithobates sylvaticus. NCBI lineage: Eukaryota > Metazoa > Chordata > Amphibia > Anura > Ranidae > Lithobates > Lithobates sylvaticus. Next base: position 54,910,046 of record CM053031.1, on the reverse strand, counting down.
AATTGTTATGCCTGGTTCACACCTATCCAGGTTGCAGTTTGAATATTCCAGGTGCATTTTGCATTTTTCAATACACATTTTTGATCCACTGAAGTCTATGGAACCAAAAACCCAAAAAAAAATTCCCAGGCCCTTTCCATAAAATCCATAGATGTGAACATGACCCATAGGAAACCATGTTAAATGTACTGCATTGTGTTTCTGAAAAATTGAAAACGCACTAAAAAATGCAAAGGTGTAAATAAGGCATTAAGCCTGATTCACACCTATGCATTTTTAGTGCTTTTTGCATTTTGCAGATTTGCACTATACAACGTGTTCCATAGGAAACCATGGTAAATGGACTGTAGTACAAATCTGCAAAATGCAAAAAGCACTAAAAATGCATAGGTGTGAATCAGGCCTTACTGGGAGTTAAAAAATCTGCAAGGTTCAAGGAACCCCCAGCAACCTCTGGAGAAACTCCATGGTACCACAAAACCCTTGTGGAGAAACTATGCACTAAAGACATGTGAGTAGGGTAATTGGATCCTGTCAAAATTGTCTGTAGTATACCGTATATACTCGAGTATAGGTCGACCCGAATATAAGCCGAGGCTCCTAATTTACCACAAAAAAACTGGGAAAACGTATTGACTGCAGCAGCTACTGTAAGTGGAAAAGAGGGTCAGCAAATGCCCATTTGCAGCTGCATGTCTCCCGGTTTCCTGTACATACCCCCCTGTGTCCATTGCAGCCTACCTGTGCCGATCTGCATCCCCTGGGTCCTGTGTATGCCTCCCTATGCGATCTGCCACCTGTGTCCACCATTGCAGTCTTTATGTGCCGATCGTTAGATGCCTCCCTGTTCGTCCTGTGTCCCCCATTGCTGATCCTGCCGATCAGCGTGTAAGGCGCCATTCCACATTCAAAAGCCGTGCCTCCTCCTCGTCCGTGATAGGAGGAACACTCTGTTTTCCCAGCAGTTAGTGTTCAGTGTTTTGCCTATCACGGACATCCTCTCATCCTCGTCCATGAGATGAGAATGACAGGACGTCCGTGATAGGCGGAACACTGCACACTGACTTACTGCTGGGAAAATTAGTGTTCCTCCTATCACGGACGGGGAGGAGGAGAAGGCACGACTTTTGAACACTGTCGTCTGTCTGCATGACACACTGTTCATGTAGGCAGACGGCGGTGACTCGAGTATAAGCCGGGGGGGCACTTTCAGCCCTAAAAAAAAGGGCTGAAAATCTCAGCTTATACTCGAGTATATACGGTATGTATGCATGTGAGAAAGGAACCTTAGATTGTAAACTCCATTTACAATATGTATAGCACTGCATACACTGCCTGGAAGTGCTAGGGTCGTCGGTTTGAATCCCAACCATGGCACCACCTACCTGGAGTTCGCATGATGTCCCTGTGCTTGCATGGGTTTCCTCTGGGTACTCCGGTTTCCTCCCACACTCCAAAGACATGCTGATAGGTTAATTTTACCTAATATATGTATGAATGCGAGTTAGGGACTCTAGAATGTAAGCTTCCCGAGGGCAGGGACTGATGTAAGTGTACAATATATACAGTATGTAAAGTGCTGTGTAAATTGACGGAGCAATACAAGTACCTGTAATAAATAAATACATTGTTGGTGCTAAATGCCTGTAATGAATGAATTTATCTTTAGCAGGCGTATAAAAGCCATGAAGGGCTGTATCAGTTGTACAGATAATATTTCTGTTAAATGGGATAACAGTGAAGTGAAATATACTGGTTTTGCTGAGTTGCTTACTAGTTCAATATACTGTATATTAGAAAGACATATCTCAATTGTATATAGGTAAAATTTTATTCTCACCAGTGAACATTTTACCACAATCGATTTGCCAGTTATGTGATGTGTAGATAAAGGCTATTTTTAGTCAGTCTAGTCCCAATACAATGGAATGGAATTTCTAGACGGAGAACAGCAATTATTATAAGGCATAGAACTTATTCTTTTTAATGAGTCAATAAAATCGGGACATTCTTTAGATGCTTTGTTATGTAAATGAGAACATATTTTATCTGAAGGCCTTTTTCAATATGTCTCTAACAAGGTCTGAGAATTTTAAATCTACACCAGAGGGTTGAAAAAAAAAACGTGGAATTTATCACCAAAAGAGAAGACAGGGAGGATTTGCATATTCTATAATTATGCTTAAAAACTACTGGGACATCATTATGGAAGGATGCAGCTAGATAAAGAGAACCTTCAGCAAGGCTGGATGATTTGCAATTTACACAAAATGTGGCAGGTCGAAAATAAATGTAACAATGAAAGTAAAAATAAAATAAAAAAATAGGCAACATAAACAATTGTAGTAATAGCAAAATAATACATATTGAAAATAGACAGATTCGCCAAGAGTTGTTAGTGTAATTAATTTTATGAATGACAAAAAAATATTACAATAAAAATTTCTTACAAATTGTAAACTCAAGAAAACAAACAAAAAAAAACTAAAACGAAGTTCCCTAAGAAAATTTAGCTGTGGGGTTAATTGGTCTAAATTATTGTAGGTAGATACCAGAAGGTAAGTAGTGAGCACTCTTCCTTAAAGCTCTAAGTTCCTAATGTTTGATATTCCCTAATGAAATTGCTAATTACTAAAAAACAAATAGGCAGTTCACTATGCAAGGTGATTTTCCCTAGCCTTGTGAGCCGACTTCCACCGTCCAATCATATGCAAGCAAAAAATACATTTTTTTTTTAAATTTACTGTGATTATATGGGTATTCTTTGCAAAGTGAAGTTTCACAAAATATTCCATTGCAAAGTAAAAATTCCCTTCCAAAGTGAACAACTTATTTGCCTTTAGTAAGTCAACCCTAATGAGCCTAATTTATTCAAGGAGTACAATTTTCACTTCGCTCAATGAAGCTGTAGTCACATCAATTACCCAATTATGGACACAAAAAATCCTTTAATCTTAAACTCTGCTGCAAATAATTGAGTGTTTAAAATGAACACATAGGTTCTCTTGCCTTAAGGAAACGGAAAATGTATTTCTTTAGTAAATGACCCCCAGTGTATGCATTACTTCCACAATCCACAAACATGTTTGTAAATGAACTGGCCCTGCTGCATATACATATATGGCTAGCTTTTGGATTGTAAGCTCCTTTGGATAAAGTGAAAGATGCTGACGGCTCCTTTTAAAATTCTGTGTAAAAAAAAACATCAGCCCTACATAAAAGAACAAAGGAGAACAGAGATAGTTTGATCTTCTATAAAACTGAAATATTTTATTGTGAATTTCACCAGTATTCAAAACCAGGGACCTTTCAAATAAGACCTTTACTCCCTTTTTCTTCTTTGAAGTATCCTGCTCCTTTAACCTCTCCTTCAATTAAATCACATATCTATTTTTTTCTTCATAAATACCTTTTTTTTTTTAAAGAGCTCAGCATGCAATTCCACCTTTTTCGCCATGGCAAGAATGACATCCCCAGATGCCTGAAGCCTTCAAGAATAATACTCAGGCCATACATCTCAGGAGACTTTTGTGGGCAATGTAGAACACATGCATGCACCGCCGTGCATCATCAGGATCCAGCTGCAAAAACCCGGAAGAGCCAGCTGGCTCCCAACGATGCAACAAGGAAGATGGTTGCACGCCTTTAGCAGATTACAGCAGGACAGCACTGGATGTCCCACCACCCAAGTAAGAGGGGAAAGAAAAAAATACACATGGGACAAGATTTTAAGGACTTTTTTCCAGGTGTAAACCTTCAAAACTAGGCATGATTCCTGAATATCAGAGGCAGGCGGTAGCTATCAGGCTTATTTTGTATAGCAGAACAGGGATCCACACATATAAGCCACACTCTGCTGTATTTCTAAACAAAACAAACTTTACCAATGCCAGATCAGGTCAGATAGACATTCTCTGCCCCATCAAAGGTGACTCTGCGCTAATGTATTTCACCCAATCAGTTCAACTATAGGAGGAAGAATGGTGACAGTGATGATACTGTAGTAATATTCACGAGCCAATTAGGTTTCAGATTACTGGATTTAGAAAGTGCTTTTTGATTGCTATATACTGCCCCGCACATTGCTCTGCTTTACTGGACCAGTGTGTATGAACCCCTGATAGTGAGCCTACCATGCGTCAACTCTTTACTTTCAATAGATTTTTATTAATTTCCATAAGTCATACAAAACATAGGCATGACAAATGTTCCTATCATGCGTGAACTCTTATGCCTCGTACACACGATCGGACTTTCTGCCAAGAAAACCATGGAATTTTGTCCGAAGGGAGTTGGCTCAAACTTGTCTTGCATACACACGGCCACACAAATGTTGGCCAACAAATACGAAGGTAGTGACCTACTACGCTGTTTTTCAGCTCTTTAGCGCCTTCTTTGGGCTCCTTCTGCTAATTTTGTGTTAGTAAAAGTTTGGTGAGTGTTGATTTGCACTTTTCTTTTCACGCTTTTTATTCAGCCCTTTTCAGTTCGTGTTTTTCATTTTGTGCTTTTCAGTTTGTTTCTGAACGGCCGTTCGTTAACCAGACATGTTGCGGAATCGGAGGAGCTAACGTGTTATTTATTATTGGCCTTGGCTTTATTGCTTTGACATTATTTTTTTGGTTGAATGATGATTTGATATGGTATATTTTCTATATTTTTGGATGCATAGAATGCACTTTTTGGTTAAGTTCTATTGGCACATAGCATGTCTAATTTTATTTGTTTTCTTTTTTTAATGCACAATAAAAAAACTGTGGAGAATAATACTGGGCTTTGTGTTTTACTTCAAATGACAGTTTGGGAGTAGGCAGTCACATTTTAAAATATACAATGTAAAATTGACAAGGGACACCAACATAGCTGTATCGTTGATCTTAAAAACTACGAGATAATGGTGTTGTGGTAACTTGCTCAAATAAAAAAAAAAAAAAAGCATAATAATATTATTCTTGATATCACTAGAAAAAAAAACCTTTGAAAATTAGTTTGCAATAACTCCATCAGTATCACCAGCAAAGCAGCTCCATTATTATCCCATTAAAGAAGAAGAGAATATGCGCTGCATTTGGAGATTTTATAATTTGCCACGTCACAAATGTTAATTTTCCATTACAAACGCTAGTTTACAAGACCGACCGATTCCCGCTCGTCCTTGCTTCCGAGCATGTGTGTTTGTACTCTGGACTTTTGACCGACGAACTTGTGTACACACGCTCGGAAAATCCAACAACACACATTTGTTGGCGGAAAATTTGAAAACCTGCTAGCCAACATTTGTTGGCGGAAAATCCGACATGTGTCCGATGGAGCGTACACATGGTCGGATTTTCCGCCAATAGCCTGACATCGAACATTTCCCATCGGAAAATCCGATCGTGTGTACGCGGCTTGAGGCTCTGCTACTGGTAAAGATATGGGGCTTGTACAAATATTTTTGTCTAATTATTTTTACAAATTACAAGTTTCACAAATTATTTTGATTAGAAAACATTATTTTATATTCCCAATACATGCTGGAACTTGAACTTTTCCAAGAAATGGGAAATGCCATATTAGCCCAAGCTTGCTTACATCAAGACCTAATTGGAAAACCTGCGCTTCATTTTAATGTTTTGAGTTAAAAGGATAAGCAGGCTCCTGTCAAGGCTATGCTGGGAGTGAGTTGTTGGGGTCGTTGGCCCCTCTTTCGTACTATCTAATTGACTACATGAAGGTCCTTCTTCTCTTGATATGGATAGCTGTTCTATCCATTGTGTGGGGTAGCCGCTGATGCCATAAAGCGAGTCATATAACAGGTGCACACTGTTGCTTTTTTTTTGTTGATATGCCCCCCTGGATTTCTATTGCCAATACCTACTGTTTTCTAGTTTATTGTGTAAGCCCTGGCCTGATTTGTACATGGCCCTTCTGTCTCTTGAAAAGGTACACCTATTCAATTGCTTGGTAACACAAATTGCTAATCAGCCAATCACATGGCAACAACTCCATGCATTTAGGCATCTAGACACGGTGAAGATGATTAGCTGAAGTTCAAACTGAGCATCAGAATGGGGAAAAAAGGGGATTTAAGTGACTTTGAACGTGGCATGGTTGTTGGGTCCAGATGGGCTGATCTGAGCATTTCAAAAACGTTTTATCTACTGAGATTTTCACGCATAACCATCTCTAGGGTTTACAGAGAATGGTCCTAAAAAGAGAAAATATCCAGTGAGTGGCAGTTGTGTGGACAAAAATGCCTTGTTGATGTATGTCAGAGGTCAAAGGAGAATGGGCAGAGATGATAGAAAGACAAGAGTCACTCATGTAGCAAGGTCTCTGGCCCTGTCCAGTCTAATGAGCACCTCCAAGGCAAAAGATAACTGACATCCTTCAATATGTAGTGGGTGCTGAGGCATAGTGGGTTCAAAGATGGTGAAAGTCATTGGGCCCCAGTCACTTCTTGGATGTAAAAGGAGGTTTTATTTCTTTTGACAGTCCTTTTTGTATTTTTGCGGGAAAGAGGGTTGGGTCCAGGACACCCTTAAGTAGTTGTAGATTCAATTGGCAGACTCCAAAACTTCAATAGGAAGACAGCCGTGCAGGGAAAGGCCCCAGCAAGGTGCCACATCTGCACATGCAGGAATTCTGTCTCCTATGATAACAGTCTTTAACAGTTCCTAACTCAAACACAACAGTTGCTTCAGCTTCACTACAACTGCCTCTTGTAGTTCTTCAACACCGGCTCCTGGTCTCTCACTAGACCCCCTGACTCACTGACTCTGAATCCTCCAAGGTTTGGGGTGGTATCCCCTCAAGCGTCACCCATGCTTCCCTGCTGGGTCTCTAGCTTGGCACTCCAGATACTTCTCAAGCTTCACCCCTGCTAACTGTCAAGGTCCATGGCTTGACTCACAAGGCTGCTCTGCAAGCGTCTCCTCTGCGGGTTGGGTCCCTGACTTGATCACCACCTGAAGTTTCCAGATTCTCCACCGTGCCAATTTTGGTGAGAATGTGGTTTCCGGTACTTGCTTCAGTTACTCACTGTGGTCCCTGGTAAAGGTGGTTGGTCCCATTGTGGGGACAGCTTCCCTTCTACCTCTGACCACTGACAGGTTCTCCAGCCAGCATAACCGTCACTTCTGTTTGGACTGCAAGCCGCAATCCCAAACTTGCGCTGCCCTCTTTACTTCTGGATAGGCCCTCACACAGCCTAGCAGCCAGATGCCCCAGGATAGCCCCAATCTCTGGCATAGCAGCCCGGGGAGTATGACACACATCCACCCAGACAGCCGTCCAGGTGGCACAGAACAGAGGTCACCTGACCTCACCCGAATATATAGGTTCCCCCAGCAGGCCAAGGGATTCAAGAAAACCCCTGCCCATTGGCTGAGATACCCCTTATACTCATAACCTGACCTTGGGATGCCCTTCTCATATCTAGTACCACCAAGTACCAGGCCACCTAGTGGTAGAAGAGAAAAGTGCAACAAAGCCAAACTTAGGGAGAAATCAATAGATCTCTATCAATCGACCAAGATAACTACTCTTGGCAAGTAAATTTGTGAGGAGCTCCCTGACTAAACCCCAGGGTGCTACATTCAAATAACCACTCTTTATAACCAAGGTATGCAGAATACCATCTCTGAAGGCACAACACATTGAACCTTGAAGAAGATGGGCTACAGCAGCAGAAGACCACACCGGGTGCCACTCCTGTCAGCTAAGAACAGGAAACTGAGGCTGCAATTTGCACAGGCTCACCAAAATTGGATAATAGAAGACTGAGAAAATGTTGCCTGGTCTAAAGTGTCTCAATTTCAGCTGCGACATTCAGATGGTAGGGTCAGAATTTGGCGTAAAAAACATGAAAGCATGGATCCATCCTGCCTTGTATTAACAGTTCAGGCTGGTGGTGGTGGTGTAATGTGTGGGGGATATTTTCTTGGTACACTTTGGGCTCCTTAGAACCAATTAAGCATTGTTTAAATGCCACGGCCTACCTGAGTATTGTTGCTGACCATGTCCATCCCTTTATGACTACAGTGTACTCCTCTACTGATGGCTCCTTCCAGCAGGATAATGCACCATGTGACAAAGCTCAAATCATCTCACTACTGGTTCCTTGAACATGACAATGAGGTCACTGTACTCCAATGGCCTCCACAGTCACCAAATCTCAATCCAATAGAGCACTTTTGGGATGTGGTGGAACGGTAGATCCGCATCATGGATGTGCAGCAAACAAATCTCCAAAACCTTGTTAAATCCATGACATCAAGAATTAAAGTGGTTGTAAACCCTCACATATACCCACCCAGTGAAGTGAACAGCCTCAGATGATACAAAGAGATGAAACAAATCTACCTACAGAAGTTTTACATGTATATCTGCTGTCTTTCCCTTTCTACACTCTTTAGAACCTTCAGATTGTGTTACAAATCTTACTTCTTAATTCAGCAGTGGGTGTGGAGTCTGGGCTTATACTGTGTGTGAGCTGATTGGAGAAAAGGCACCCCCACCCCCACATAGGCAGAGGAACGAAGGAACAGGCAGAGCTGTACTGCGAATAGACAAGCTCTCTGCTAATATACCTCTAAGCTTTCTCCCCGACACAAAATTTCACAAATTTTCAGCTGCTGTTATCTCTTGTGTTGGAGAACTTGTCAGAAGTGACTCATACTGGTAACAGAGGAACGGAGCAGCAGAAAGACACAGCATTTAGAGCTTTAGAGAGAGATACACTACAGATACAGTGGATATAAAAAGTCTACACACCCCTGGTAAAATGTCAGGTTTCTGTGATGTAAAAAAACTAGACAATATAAATAATTTCAGAATGTTTTCCACTTTTAATGTGACCTATAAACTGTACAACTTAATTAAACAACAAACTGAAATCTTTTAGGTGGTGCACTGGCGCAGTGCATTGTGGGCCGTTCGTATCACACAAATTTGATCCGAACGGCCCACAAAGTTATGGTTTCAACGAACGGACGAACGGACGATGTTCGATTCGAACATTGGTTTGAATCGAACACTGGGCTCATCCCTATTTACAACCACTTTAAGGCAGTTCTGAAGGCAAAAGAGGGTCCAACCCAGTACTAGCAAGGTGTACCTAATAAAGTGGCCAGTGAGTGTATATTGCTTTTTAAATTACCCTCATCGTACATCAGATGTTGGGCCCCAACAGCCTAACAATGGCCTGTTTTACCTGTTCTATGTGTCTTTTTTTTTTGTTTCCTCCCAGTATTGTATTTGAGAAATACTAAATAAAGAATACAAAAACAAAAGTTTTGAGCTAAAAGTGCTGCCTAATAGTAAGAACAATTTGTTCCATATTAGTGTAACCCCCCCGAAAAGCTTCTTCTGTGCCCCTCTCTGATTTTATTTTGCTTTATTACTGTGGCATGACTTCCTCTGACATCTTCTCTAGTCCTTCGAGCTGCCTTTTCTGTGCTCAGTGAGAATGCCTCAATGACCAGTAAAGACAATCTCACTGAACAGTGGAATGGCAGAAGATGGTTCACATCTATGCGGTTGCGGTTAATGCGTTTTTTTAGGCACGTTTTGCAGTGTGTTTTTTAGCCCGTGCTTTTGCATGCATTTTTCATGCATTTTATGTTTTATTTTTGGTTCCCTTTTAAAAACACTGTATATAGCTAGTTGCTGAGGAGCAGGCCGGGAAGCTGGCTTCCCCGCTGACAGCTGAATGTAAAAAAAAAGAATTGCTGGCAAAAAAAAATGGTAAAAAAGAGGGCGTGGGGTCCCTCACCAAATCCCATACCAGGCCCTTTGTGTCTCGTATAAATTTAAAAGGGAACCCCACACCTACATTTAAAAAAAAAAATAGCACGGGGTCCCCTCAAAAATTCATACCAGACCCTTATCTGAAAATGCAGCCCGGAAGATCAGGAAAGGGACAAGCGAGCACCCCTCCCTCCCATACCAGACCCCTTTTCCCTCAACATGGGGGGGCTGCTTTAGGGTGGGGGGCTCAGCCCTCCCCACCCCAAAGCACCTTGTTCCCATGTTGATGGTGACAAGGGCCTCTTCCCTACAACCCTGGGCTGTGGTTGTGGGGGTCTGAAGGCGGGGGGGCTTATCAGAATCTGTAAGCCCCCTGCCCCAAAGCAGGCCCCCATGTTGAGGGCATGTGGCCTGGTATGGTTCAGAAGCGGGGGGGGGGGGGCTCGCTCGTCCCTTTCCTGACCTGGATAAGAGTCTTGCATGGATTTTTATTTTATTTTAGTGTGGAGTTCCCCTCCAAATCTATACCAGACCGTTTTTTCACAAATTGTTTAGATGGTAATTCTTTTTTTACATTCAGTTGCCAGTGGGATACCCTGCTTCCCGGCACGCTCCTTAGCAACCAGCTATATACAGTGATTTTAAAGAGAGAAAAAAAAGTAACACAAAACACAATAAAAAACACATAAAAAATGCAACACTTGCATTTCGGGTGCGACTCCATTGAAGTCTATTACACGCAAAACGCAATCTGCTGAGGGAATAAAAGTACCTGATCCTTTCCAAAAACATACCAGCTGAAAAACGTATATATATGAACGTGTACAATAGGAACCCATGTTAAATGCAGCAGTAATGGCAGTTCTATTGCTGACCTCTTCTTTTGAAAATGCTAGTTCTCTGGCTGTCATACTGATATTCTGGCTTATTAGATTTTGAGCCAGAGACCCAATACAGGTACAGAGATAAGGACTTCTAGCTTTTCACAGACTTCATTTGTTGCGGGCTCAGAAGGACCTCAGCCAGACAACCCACATTTTCAGCAGGAGGACAGCAACCTATCTCCAGAAGACATGGCAAGATACACAGGCCAGACCATCTAGCTCTCCTCCGTATGATAAATGGCATGGTAAAAGCATACCTCCCAACATTTTAAGATGGGAATGAGGGACGCCTATTAGCAAATGTATGTAGGCATAGGACACGCCCAATGCCACACCCCCTTAAAGGAGAATTAACCCAAAAAAAAGGTTAATTAAATCCACAAGGGACTTTTTTTACCACTACTATTCCTTTATATTGGCTTATAAAATTTACAAACGCAGCAATTTATAATTTGGATGAAAGGTTTAGCACTGGGAAACACGTTTGGAAAGATAAAAAGTGCATTTTATATACAACTATATAGATCAGACCAAAATGAGGGACAAATGAGGAGGAATGAGGGACAGAGGGACATTGCTCCAAATAAGGGACAGTCCCTCCAAATCAAGGACAGTTGGGAGCTATGTAAAAGTGTCAACTACAGATATAAGCTGCAATCTTCTTTTATTGACAACACATAAAGAAGATTCCGTTCTCAGCAGCCATTAATTATGGTTGACTGGCTCCAGTCCTGAGCTCTGCTATAACTCTGCTGGCAACTCCATTTGATTAAATTACAATCAAGTCAAGCAGCGCTGTCATGTTTTGGAACCAAGTGCAGCTGCGGTGTCAAAATGTCACGGTAAATACATATATATATATATATACTGGTTTAATCAGAGGCAGTGCGGTGAGCAATTGTGGGGTGTGAAGTGCACTAGCAATGTGAAATCACCCTTCACTGACCTGACTACTCCAGCAATCTAATTGGTTGTAAAGGATTACCGCTTATAGCATATCATTATTGCTCCATGTTTTGCTTTACAGAAGAAGGTGTGAGTGCCATAAGTAACAGCACTTGGCTTATTTAATAAGATGGTGCAAAGAGTGATGATGACACGATGTAACTAGTGATGAGCAAATTGGTTTGCCTGGAGCAGATTGTCACATGATTGCCACTTCAGTCAATCAAGCAAGCTCATTAAGTCTACGGATTAGTAAATCTTTAGGTCCTTAGAACCCTTTACCATTTCATATACCTGCCATTTATTGGAAGCCGTCTCTCTGCAATCTCTGGACTGAAATTGTGCAGGATCATATAATGATTCAGCTTTTATTTGCAGAGCAAACTTGCCAACGTATTCGTCCCTGCCCCCAGGACACTGTTACCCCTGCCCACACTCAACATGTCCGTCTTCCGGGTGTCCCAGTCTAGAATAAACCTACTTTTTGGGTAGTCCTACCCCTAATTATGTGTGAGCCCCGCCCTCGCAGCGGTGAGGTCTTCAGTTAATTATTTTTTTTTTTTAGTTACTGCACACATAGCTCCCAACTGTCCCTGATTTCGAGGAACTGTCCCTGATTTGGAGCAATGTCCCTCTGTCCCTCTTCCCCCCTCATTTGTCCCTCATTTTGGTCTGATCTATATAGTTGTATATAAAATGCACTTTTTATCTTTCAAAAAGTTTTTCCCAGTGCTAAACCTTTCATCCAATTTGTAAATTGCTGGATTTGTAAAGTTTAAAAGCTAATATAAAGGGATAGTAGTGGTAAAAAAAAGTCCTTGTGGATTTAATTAACCTTTTTTTTGGTTAATTCTCCTTTAAGGGGGTGTGGCAGGGGGCGTGTCCTATGCCTACATACGTTTGTTAGTAGGTGTCCCTCATTCCCATCTCAAAATGTTCGGAGGTATGCTGCACATGCCCTGTAACTCAAATAAGTGGAACTCAGAGCTTAAAGTGATACTAAAGCCTCATACACACGATCGGACCGTGGACCAACTTTCCCGTGGATTTTTGTCCAAAAGGCGTTGGCCCCAAGTTTGTTTTCAGTCGGTACAGCGCTAAAAATAGCGCCTGTACACCGCCTGAAAAAAACGGCCCCATTCACTCCAGTGTGAAAGCCGGCAGGCTTTCACACTGGAGCAGTGCGCTAGCAGGACGGTAAAAAAAGACCTGCTAGCAGCATCTTTGGAGCGGTATAGGAGCGGTGTATTCACCGCTCCTATACCGCTCCTACCCATTGATTTCAATGGGACACCACGGTAATACCGTGGCAATACCGCCGCAAAGCGCCGCTACGGCGGCGCTTTGCGGGGGATTTTAACCCTTTTTCGGCCGCTTGCAGGGGGTAAAACTGCCCCGCGAGCGGCCGAATACCGCGGCTAAAACGACGGTAAAGCAGCGCTAAATATAGCGCTGCTTTACCGTCACCGCGGCTCCCGCCGCAGTGTGAAAGGGGCCTTAGAGCAGAGACTGCAAGACAGGTCTTCTCGTCCACATCAGTGCCAGACCAAATCCGAAAAGGACTCCAAAACAACTTTAAAGGTAAAGTATAGGCAAAGCTTTTTTGGCTGTACTTCTCCTATGAATAACAGGAGTTCAGTTCATTCTGTTCTCCTGTGACCTGCTTTCAGCCGACAGTGGGCTAAAGCGGGTTTTTTTTTAACCCTGCGCTTGGGTGTGTTTGCTGCACGGTTCTTTGTGTGCTGCGTTTGGGGTGCCAGTAACAATGAATGACGCCCCCTATGTTTTTTGTGCATTTTGTGCAATTTTGCATGCGTTCACAAGTGTAACTGCAGTCTCTGTGTATCTGTAGTCTAATAAAGATTATTATTATTAATATTATACAGGATTTATATAGCGCTAACAGCTTACATAGCGCTTTACAACTTGAGGGTAGACAGTACAAATACAATACACTTTAATACAGTAGGAATCAGAGGGCCCTGCTCCTTAGAGCTTACAATCTAAGAGGATAAAGATAAAGCAGTCTTTACTTTCTCTGATTCCATTAAAATTTCACAAAGACGAGCTGCACATGAAATTAACCATACAGCCTTTATACTGGACACTAACAATGGCAAATCTCACTTGACACAGCAATTCTTTTGATATGGAATAACAATGTCACTGCACTGACTTTTCAACTGCTCTCTTTATGGTGAATATAGCCACTTGTTTTCAGATGTGGGAACATACAAGAGTGACGTCAGTAATATGTGCTGTGTTGGGACCAGCATTTAATAAAAGACTGCATTCCACTCATGGGAACTGACTGAGCCAAATGTCAAAATGTGCGATAATAAGAGACCACACCATCTGGTCTACTTAAAGTGTATCCAAACCCATAAAAACATAATATATTGCAGTTAACCAGGCCTTAGAAGTGGTGGCTGCATTAGTTCTCTTTTTTTCAGGCTTCCTTCTTGACTTTTAGGTGGTGACCCGACCAGTAACGCACTTCCTGACGTAGGCTGACAACGCTCACTCACTATTCTGTATCTATGCTGGGGCAGCATTTTCACCATGCGATGAAAATACAAATACAGGTGCATCCCAAAAAATTTGAATATCATCAAAAAGTTAATTTATTTCAGTAATTTAATTCAAAAAGTGAATCAAAGCACTAAAAAAGGGATGGTGGCGCTAATCTATTTGGAAATAAATACATATCAGAAAGGTGTGTATTATATATTCATCAAACAATATATATCCAATAAATAAAGTGCAATGCGCATAAATAGATAATATGTAGATATGAATATCAATGTATGTTATAAACAATCGATAAAAGAGATAAAATGCACAGATCCAATGTAAAGTGATAAGTGACAGTGAAGAATATAAAAATGCAAAACTGATGTGCCTTCAAAGAGATGCATAAAAATAGTAGCAAAAAGTAATAATAATAAAAATAGTAGTATATGTAGTAGTATGAAAAATAAACTCCAAGAAATTAATGATATTCTATATACGAATAAATAAATAAAAAATTTTTTTTTTTTAAAAATATATAGGTATAACCGTGGTACTCCAAACAAAATACAAAATGTGCAAATTCAGGATAATTGTCCAAGAAGTAGTGGTAAAATAATTGTCCAATAGATGGCAATAACCAAAAAGTGTAATAAATCCAAAGCGACAAAGTCTGTGATAAAGCAAAATTCAGTGCAAAAATGCAGCAACAAGTGAAACCAAGGGCGACTGTCCAGTGCTCCCCTCCTTCATTAACCTCCCCTCATGTGCTTGCACTCACCGGAGTGCCTCACCCCTGCAGGGGTAACAGGCGTAGTACTATTAATCCCAGACGACCTTGTTCCTCCTAGTGGGAAGTGTCCTCTATCCAGGTAGCTATCAGCCCTCGCACGCTGTGCTCGTATCAGCAGGGATTAGAAATCTTCAGCAGCGGAGATTTCACATATACAGGGGGTCCCCGACTTACGAACACCCGACCTACGAACAACCCCTACTTACAAACGTGGTGCTGCGGGGACCCTCCGCCATTTTTCGGTGGTTTTTGCCATCTTTCGGCCGTTCTGCGCATGCGCGGCCATACGGAGCGCCAGAAAATGCCGGAAATGTCCGTAATTTGCCGCGCATGCGCAGAACGGCAACAGACGGAACATCGGAAATGTCCGGAAATCTCCGTATTTGTCGGTCTGCGCATGCGCGCCGACTTACGAACATTTCCGACTTCCGTACACGGGGCCAGTCCCTAACGAGTTCGTAACTCGGGGACCCCCTGTATGGGAAAGGATGAGCCTCATAGTGTGAATCCATATAAGGTTTTTATTAAAATATAAGACTAAAATATATATGTAATAAGTAGGGCTCAAAAGCCCATTCACCATGAACAAATTAACAGCGATGTAAATACCACTCGTTTCGGTATAGTCGGCATGCGTTCCACGGCCAAAAAATCCGAAAACCGGAAGACGGCAACGCCGGAAGTGACGTATTGCGTACCAAGAAAGTTCCGCCTTACGCGTTTCGTCATACGGACGTCATAACTTTTTTTCTTACTTTTATAACATTTGCATTAGTTTGAATACATTTTTATTATTTGCACATGCTTTTGCTTACATTTTATTGGTATGCAATGTATGTATGTGTGGATAAGTATATGCATGTATTTATTGCTGCTGTAAGAGAGCTACCCTGTAGAATGTCTTTGTATTATATACAATGATAATAAAGAATCTAACTTAATTTAAAACTCTGACAAACGGATGAAGCTGATATATAATACTGTATATCCAGTAAGATGCACAGCATCCATATCCCTATCTGGAATATTTATGTATACGGATATCAAACTTCCTCTGTAGATTGTGACCAGATATGCAATCAATTAGCAACTGCACTCCAATGTAAAACTTCCTCTGATACTATTATTGGTAACAACACTGTTCCACAACCTTTTGGCCATTTCCTGTGGCCTTTCATAAGTCAATGGATGGGGGATGTGGCTGCATGCTTGTGAACAGTTTGCTAATAAAAAAGTATTGAAGGAAGTATAATGCATTCACTGCGTATATATATTTATGTGTGTGTGTGTGTGTGTATATATATATATATATATATATATATATATATATATATATATACACACAGCACACCCCTGTAGGAGCCGCTGGTGCATGCCATGCAGTCCTATTTGCCAATTTAGAGCACACACAGTCAAGTACACAGCATGGGGTGAGGAGAGAGAGCATGGGATACCCCAAAATCTATACAACTGAATAAATTGAGGAATCCTAAATTTCAGACTGCTGGCTGCACTGCACATACTGCTGAATGTCTCACGTAATCTCTATACTGTTGGAAACCTGTAGTAGTTCCAGAATTAAAGTAGAACTATAGGCAAAACTTTCTTTTTCATTTTGGATCGAGCAAGGGAGGGTTATAACCCTTGGCAGATTGTTTTTCAACATCTGTGTCCCATTGTGGAGATTTCCCTTTTCTTCCTGTCCCATAGCCAAACAGGAAGTAAGAGGAATTCCCTGAAAATTAGGGAAATTCCTTGGGGACCCGTAGGTCATCAGATCTAGTGTCCCCATTGGAAGATTTCCACTCTATTACTTTTACTTTCAATTTTAACGATAATGGTAAACAGGACAAATAGACAGGGTGATTCTCCTTAATGGGGGTACAGACAGCAATAAAAACTGACATGCCTTCTAATTCCTCTGCACTCTATCCACAACAAAAACAAAGTTTTGTCTATAGTTATACTTAAAAACAACACATAGTCACTTTCCTTCAGCACTCGGGGTCAACTACTCACTCGTTGCCCCTGCTGATATCCATCAGGCTCCCTCTAGTGAGGGAGATGTAGATTCACATCATCATAGGACAGCTGGATTCTTTCCCACCAACTTCCTCCTGGCTCTCTGCATTACTCTTCTCCAGACCCAACTTGATCTCTTGACACAGATCTGCAAAGAGGCCCCCAGTTAAGGTTAGATGGGACTTCCTCACGGTTTCCTCTAGGATCCAGCACCAGGGGGCAGATCCCCCACACAGGGGTATCCTCCTGCAGGACTGGACCTAGGAACACTGCACTTACTGCTCAGGCCAGACTATTTATGAGCTCTCTCTCCACTTTTTGGGCACGCCTCCCCAGGGATCCCATAAATATTCAGGTTGCTTGTTCTGTCCTTCCTTCCACTATTCTTCTATAATCCTCTAGATAGAAGATGGAGGAAGCAACAGAACAGCAGTCTGTGCAACACTGAGCAGCCCTAGATAATCAACCCCTGCTCCACTGAATACAGGGGGACCAGACTAAATTTACCCAGGTGCTACATATATATATATATATATATATATATATATATATATATATATATATATATACATATATACATACATATATATATATATGTCAGCACCTGCAGGGGAATTTCTCCCCTCCCTTTAAAGGAGTTTTATGGGGCCCTGCTTTGGAAGCTATACACAAAAAGATAGCAAGCAAGATTGTGTTGTTCAAGTCTACCTGAATATTCTGCAGGATGTGTTTGAGCTCACTGAGAAGACTTCCGACCTCATGTACCAGCTCGAGCATACTTACCAGAATGAAGGGGAGAAGTTATCTGACTATGTGAGGCATTTGGATAAGATACTGCATCAAATCCTGCTGAACAAGGGTTTAGATTCATGGAAAGTGGAGGAGCAGGGCCGGTGCTACCACTAGGCAAACTAGGCAGCCGCCTAGGGCGCACTGCTGCCTAGGGGCGCTCGGCCACTGGTTTCCCTCCGCGTCTGCATGCTCTGCAGGCTGCAGAATACAACTAACTAAGTCTCACCGGTAGTGTAATTAGAATCGCAGCACTGGAGCCAGCGCTAGAGGAAGCAGAGCCAATGCTTTCTGTATAGAGCCGCATTCTGTCACATGGACAGTGTAAAGGGGGGTGGAGCCGATGGTGGTGAAAAAATTAGGTTTTGCCTAGGGTGTCAGAAACCCTTGCACCACCCCTGTGGAGGAGGACTGTGCATATCAATTCTTGTGGGGTGCAGAATGGCCAGTACAGCAGATAGTGACCCCGAGATCGAGCTTCTAAAAACCCAGGTGTCCCAGCTAATAGAGATGATGATTGGGCCATCGAGACAAGTCAGTCAAGTAGCCAAAGTGGACACAGTCACCACCCCCAGGTTGTGCAAAGAAGCAAAGCTATTGGACATTAGGTCTGAAATAGCAGCATTGAAGATACAGATATCCCAGATGATAGAAGTGATGAACCTGCTGGCAGCAAAACTCAACAAGCTGATGAGAAGTCTGCCTAAATTGTGGAGGTGTAGGGCATTACCAGCGAGAATTCCCAAGTCTGTTGAAAAGGGGAGAAGGCTGGTGGAGGCCACAGAGGAGATATGAAAAGTGCCGCATGAGATCACCTGCCAAGTGTCAAGCCATCTCGGTTACTCCAGCTAGCCCCCCGATCAAGATGTCACACAAGGATGGAGAGAAGGCCTGGGCCTTCAAGAAGAACCTTTCCTGATGCTGTAAGGGAGCGACTGAGGACCCCTACAGTTTTATCAACGTATGCTGTTTCAGTGAGAAATGTCAGCCAAAGCTGTTACTTCAAATGCTTCTACCAAACTTCCTGCCAAGTTGGTAGGTCCCTTGTCTGTAGTACCTGTCTAAGTTAAAGGAATCTACCCTTCTTGATTCAGGTGCCCAGGTTACTTTGCTGAATAGAGACTTTTATGAAAAGTATCTGTCATACATACCCCTGCAGAAGTTGAAAGACATAGAGATCCAGGGTATTAGAACGGAGGATTATCCTTGTGACGGTTACCTACAGATCAAATTATCATACGATCCATTAAGGGTTGGACAGCCTCAGAAACTTCGACACACTGGCCATTGTGTGTCCTCAGTTACGAGAGGGCTTTGTACGTAGTTGTTAGTATTTTTTATCTAATTATTTGACCGAGCGGAAGCCAGTGGAGGGATTGACAGAGAGGGGTAGCAGAGACAGACACTTGGTAAGGTGGATGAGTCTGGCAGCAGCATTCATGATGGATTGAAGAAGTGATAGACTATGTAGAAGTAAGCCAATGAGAAAGGAGTTGCAGTAGCCGAGGCAAGAGATGACCAGCGAGTGAATTAAGAGCTTTGTTGTGTCATTTGTTAGAAAGGGGCGTATTTTGGAGATGTTGCAGAGGTTGATTTGGACAGTGATTGGGCATGGCGCTTAAAGGAGAGTTCAGAGTCCAGGACTACACCTAGAACCTTGGCATGTGGAGATGGCACCCTGGGTATGAAATTTAACATCCCACTGAAAAAAAACAGTTTTTGGACATGCTAATTATGTTGTAACCTAACAAGCTTGATCCAGTTTTTAAAGTTTTTACCCTGTTTCAGCCATTAAAGTAGAACTACATCTGAGCACTACAAACCAAAAACGCTATTTAATTAGTCTATAATATTTAAAGCAAGCTCCCCCATCCATCTATGTCCCCATGTTTTATTTTTGCTGAGAAATTACTTTAAAAAACCCCCCCTAGCAATTCTGGCCATGGCCATCTTGGGCATGGACAGATGATTTACAGCATTTACTTCCTGGAATCCATCTTCCCTTCCCTCAGGCATGCAGGCAGGAGGGCGCGCTTAGCATAGAAACCCCCCCCCCCCCCTCCCTCTCCTCCTGAAACTCCTCGAATGTATGACGTAAATTGCCTAGGCCTGGAGACCAGGAAGTAACTGAAGAAATGTAAAAAAATAAAAAAAGTTTAAAACAGCAAATATGATAGATCAGAAAATATATTTTCTAATGCTAGCAGCATAAGGATTAAAATTAGTCAATCTTGATTGAGAGAGTGAAGTTCTCCTTAAAATCTGTCTACGGAGTCAGTTCCAACATGTAAAAAGAATGGCAAGTGACAGTACATGCAGGGATACATGTGTAATGGAAATGTTTAACAAATTGAACAATAGGGGTTATCACTTACAAGAACAAAACATGGAAACGATTAAATTAAATGATGAAATATCTTTTGGGAGTGATTAATCAAAAAATAAATGACCCCACATTCCATTTTTAGCTCAATTACATTCTCATTGCTAAAGAACTGAAAAATCTCAGCTAGGGTTCTGTGGAACCTTAGACTTCCTCCAGAAGTTACTAGAGGTCTCTTGAGCTATGGCTGATTGACCTCCCATTTGATGGTACATGCATAGTTTAGGGGCAAATGGCACATGACAGAGTCAGCGCCATGGCACCAGTGATCTTTTTAGTTACCTGTAAGGGTGACATTCTAACCACTACTGTAAGGGGGCATTCTTTCCACTGACCACCAATGTAAGGGGTCTTTTTCCCACTGAGCCTCAGTGAATTGGTTTTAGCAAGGGTTTCCCAAAGCCTAAAAATTATTTCAAGGGTTCGTCTGGGTAAGAAGGTTGAGAAAGTCTGCCGTAGAATATTTTCTATATTTACCAAACATTGGCATCTACCTAAAGAGAACTACCCATACATAGCTAAATTCCAAGCTCCCCTACAACTCCCCTACAACAGCTCCCCTACAACTGTTTCATAGAGGTAAGATCATACCTGACAGAGATGTTGGTGCTGATTTCCTTATGTAGCGCCGGTACTTTTGATAAGTACACGCTATGCATTTAAATTTAGTTTTTGCCCAAAACTGTAGTTGAGTTTTGGGGTTAATTGTTCTAGATTATGCTTTGGCATCAGTTTGGCTGGACTGTATTCAGGTTCTGCCTGCTCTTAGGTGGTTTGTGCACCTGTGACAGGACTTAGAACGCAGTCTGGTTGGATGCATTGGGTACCAATCTCTGCTCGGAGCCAATCAGTGGTCACGTTTGTCTCGCTGTGTATTCCGGGAGGGGGTACTTAAGGTGCTGAAGTCACGCGATTCAGGCTTCCGCTCCTGACCAGCCCCTAATGGGGTTCCGGTCCAGAAGTACGTTCTGACTCCACGGTCCTGGTCCTCCTGACCAGCCCCCGGAGGCCCTCATAGCCTGGGGTGCGGATCCATCTGTTTCCGAGCCTTGGAACTGACTAGTTCGAGGCGCAGTAACTGGAGGGAGAATTCTGAAGTGTTCCGGTGCCATCTCAGGATTGGAGAGGCCCAGCAACTCTACATGCAACCAGGGGAGGACTCTTCAGAGGACGGCCACACACAAGGCTGGCTGCTCGGTAAGAGCCTGGAAGCTGAGCTGTAAGGACACTAATAAACATCGGCTGCAAGATACTGGTACCGTAAGAAAAGTTCCTAACCTTATCCCAGTTACAACTAAGTTCCTGTGAGAGACTTTTGCATTCATCTAAAGTTTCACAACCAAGTCTGTGGCAGAGACTTTGCTAAGCTAAAATCAGCCTTCTTGGCTGCTAGATCTACAAACAAGGATTTATCCAACAGTTGAGTTATCCAGTTGTGAGTGGCTACTCCCTGGATCATTTAAAGAGAGACATTTATTAATTGTCAGCAGTTCCAAAGTGCCTGAGCTTCTATACCCATACCCTCTATTCCCAATTGAGAGACTGTGTTTCTGTTCAACGTTTTAAGCAAATAAAAATCCTAAAAAGGAATTCAAGTACCAGTCTCCGCAGTTACTGAGTATGAACCCTGGGAACCCCTAGACAAGAACGACAAGTATGAGCTGGTGGAGGTAATTGGTAAACCCAGAAAGATTCAGCTGCCCCAAGGGATTATGGCGCTACACTTATAGAAAATATTGAAAAAGCACTTACATTTTTAGGACCTAAGAAAACAGGCTGTTACCCCTGTATACACTGTTCCACCTTAATTAAGTGTGATTCTTTTTCTCGCCCCCTCACAGCTAGAAGGCTTCAAAAGAGGATTTTACAAGGATTGTCAAAGTGGATTCACAATTTATATAGTCAAATGCCCTTCGGGACCATATTATGTGGGAGAAACCAGCCAAAAGACTTGAGGAGCACATGCCAAGACACACATAATACAAATTCACAAACACAGTTGCCAGTTGCAAGATACTTGCAATTGAACATTAACACAAAATAAATCAACTTAAAGTAGAACTTCACCTAAAAAGGGGAGTTTCGCTTATCGATTATATATTTTTTTGGGAGTGGGTACCTTGTTTTGGTGGGTTCTCACAGGTGTCAAACTGGCAGCCCTCCAGCTGTTGCATAACTACAAGTCCCAAGAGGCATTGCAAGGCTGACAGTTACAAGCATAATTCCCACAGTCAGAGGCATGATGGGACTCGTAGTTTCCCAACAGCTGGAGGGCCGCTAGTTTTACACCCCTGGCCCCTTGTTGTAATCTTGTATCTTTATTTTTCTTGTGTGTTAACACCTCTTTTATCTACGCATCCAACTCTTTTTTATCATTATCATGTTTTAACTTTTTACAATAAAATTCAATATTCTTTTGATATGATTACTGTTTGAAGACTCTCTGCCTTTTAAAATCCCATAGAGGAAAAATTTCCCATTGTACACCCCTGGCCTAGATGATCAGAAGCAGAAGTTTAGGCCCCCTCCCTGCCCTCAACCTCCTAGGACACGTCTCAGGTCCCAGGAGGCTGCAGGAACATTCAGATAGTACAGTGCGACTCACGCTTGGACAGTGGGGAGCTGGCTGTGAAGCCACAGGAAGTCACAGCCGGCTTCCCACAGTCAACATGGCGGCACCAGAGACATGAAGTCCAGCAAACAACTGGCCCCGGTGAAGACAGCTCTGAATCCTGGGTCTTGGGAGTCAACAGCTACAGTATTTGAAGTTTCTGACTTTTATTGTTTGTAAACCCAACTGAAGCTCCTATTTAAAGCGCTTTAACACTGCCTCCTAGGTTTTTTTTTTCTTTGTACAATGTGCATGATTATGAGCTGTAAATGCATTACTCACGTGTTCCATTTTTCCATGTAACTGCTGCCGGTTTTCTTCCCCAAATAAAACTTATAAAAAATTATCCAGACGGCTTCCATCTTGCCTGTGGGCATCTGAAACCACACAGGCCCCTTTCTTCCTGGTTGCTGGCCCAGAATGCACCGCCGTATTTGCGCCGATCTCACGTTCTCCGAAATCTTGCGAGATTTCGGCACATCTGACGACATCTCGTGAGATTTCGGAAGATGTGGCCGAAATCTCGCGAGATTTCGGAAGATGTCCGCACTGACTCCTGGGATCAATGACACCAGATCCCAAGAGACAGTGCGGCGTGACGAGGATCGACGCAGAGACCCCATCCACCGCCGAAGAGACAGAGGAAAGAACCTCAGCGATTACAAGGTAAGTGGAAAAAAAAACACACTTCATTTAGTACTCTTTGCCTGATTTGGAAGGCAAAGAGATTTACTAAATGAAATGTGTGCACAACCGCTTTAAGTCTATGATAATAGGCCAGCCTTTCTCATCCAGACTTTTTGCAGAATCTTGGGATTCCTCTAGGGTTTGCCCAGGGGTTCTTGAGCATTGAGCAATTTCTGCCTCTCAGAGAAGTAACCAATGAAACCAATGATCTTTTTAGCTATCTGTAGGGTGGAGAGTCTTCCCACTGACTATCATGCTAATGCACTGTTAGGCCTGCCATAGACGGAGACAATTTCAATGACACCAGATCCCAGAAGACAGTGCGGCGTGACGAGGATCGACGCAGAGACCCCGCCCACCGCCGAAGAGACAGAGGAAAGAACGTCATTGATTACAAGGTAAGTGGAAAAAAAAACACACTTCATTTAGTACTCTTTGCCTGATTTGGAAGGCAAAGAGATTTACTAAATGAAATGTGTGCACAACCGCTTTAAGTCTATGATTA
Organism: Lithobates sylvaticus; assembly: GCA_028564925.1. Taxonomy (NCBI): domain Eukaryota; kingdom Metazoa; phylum Chordata; class Amphibia; order Anura; family Ranidae; genus Lithobates; species Lithobates sylvaticus. The sequence goes on along the minus strand of CM053031.1, from coordinate 54,886,184 downwards.
TAGGCCAGCCTTTCTCATCCAGACTTTTGCAGAATCTTGGGATTCCTCTAGGGTTTGCCCAGGGGTTCTTGAGCATTGAGCAATTTCTGCCTCTCAGAGAAGTAACCAATGAAACCAATGATCTTTTTAGCTATCTGTAGGGTGGAGAGTCTTCCCACTGACTATCATGTTAATGCACTGTTAGGCCTGCCATAGACGGAGACAATTTCTTTCCTGCAACCAGAGACAGTGTTGACAGGGGAATTCCTCCTGCTGAGCAATTGTGATTGGGGGGGGGGCGGTGGAAGGCGTCGCCGACCGGAGAGCATAGTAATTACTGCTAGTGGCTAAAAAAGCCACTAGCGATAATTTGCATGTAAAATCCGGCAGGCTGGTTGTACCCAAGCTGGTCGATTGATCAACTTGGGTGCAATCAGCCTGCCCATATATGGTTCGAATCTCAGCCGGTTTATTATCAGGAGTTCCCTAAATGGGAAGTTATTTGAAGGGTTTCTCCATGTTAAAAAGGTAAAGATAGTTTGGTATAGACTTTTTTCAAGCTGAAGTGGGGAGGTAACTGAGGACTTAAACTAAAACAACATGAGGGTGAATCAATAAATGCACTAAATGCCCTTCAACAGAAGGTCTCAATGTGGATAAGGGTTTCAATCTGTTTTTTCATAGATAATTTTGGTTTTGTAATTATTGTTAGCATTATTTTTTTCCAGTATGTTTTTTTATTTTTTTTTTACATTTCCTTTCCTGTGTGTTTGTGATGTTGTATAATGAATTTGCTGCTTTTTCTCTATGTCAGAGCTTCTGCATTTAATTGGACAGTAGTTCACTGTTAGTTATAGACTTGCCGTTGCTTGAGAAAGGGCAGTGGCCTGAAACAGTTTCATCTATATGGCATGTCTGTATATGCTGAATGTTTAAATACATTTTCGTTCGGTGCAGCAAACCCTGATTGATGTTGTCTACATATTGGATCATTGGGCTGATGCTGTTTGCTGTTGCTTGCACTGTGCTTGCGGTGACCGTCCTGACCACCAGTACTTATTGTGTGTGTGTGTGTATATATATATATATATATATATATATATATATATATATATATATATATATATATATATATATATATAAAATAAATATATATATATATATATATATAGTTACAGGGGGTCCCCTACTTACAAACATCCGACTTACAAACGACTCCTACAGTACTTACAAACGGAGGGAGACAACAGGAAGTGAGAGGAAATCTACCCCTAGGAAGGGAAATTCACTCCTATAAGAGTTAATATGGGAAAAAGGTGTCTCCACTGATGCTTTATCACCAGTCCATGTTTCCCTATCAACCCAAAATTTTCAAAATCCAAATGTCATTGGGACAGAAGGTGAGGTGAAATCTTCTGAACAGGGGCACAGACAGCAAAACAAATGTTACAGGGGTGATAACCCTTCTCTTTGTTATCTAAAAAACTAAACTTAAAACTTAAAAAATTTACCTGTTCCGACTTACAAACAGATTCAACTTAAGAACAAACCTACAGTCCCTATCTTGTTTGTAACCCGGGGACCCCCTGTACTGTGTTCATTTGTTTGCAGGCTACAAAGGCAAAGATATTAATACAGTTTGCCTCAATATCTGAATTATGTCTGTCTATTTTGTATTATGACTATAGCTATAAGACCCATACCTCCCAATATTTTGAGATGGGAATGAGGGACACCTACTAGCAAATGTATGTAGGCATAGGACATGCCCTTGCCACGCCTCCTTAAAGGAGAATTAACCAAAAAAAGTTTAATTAAATCCACAAGGGACTTTTTTCTACCACTACTATTCCTTTATATTGGCTTTTAAAATTTACAAATGCAGCAATTTAGAATTCGGATAAAAGATTTAGCACTGGGAAACACTGTTTGAAAGATAAAAAGTGCATTTTATATACAACTATATACTGTAGATCAGACCAAAATGAGGGACAAATGAGGGGGGAAATAGGGACAGAGGGACATTGCTCCAATTTAGGGACAGTCCCTCCAAATCAGGGACAGTTGGGAGCTATGAAGACCTTCTATGTTTGGATTGTGTCAGAGCAGGAACAATATTCAGAGCAGAGGCAGGGTTGGTGTCCAGGCAGATGTCAGTAGGTTGAGTGGTGGACAGTGATCGGGAACTGAATTGCAGAGGTCAGGGTTAGCCAGCTTCCAGTAATCAGAGGTCAGGAGTCAGAACAAGGTGAGCAGCAAGACACAGAACTAATACATAACACAGGAATATGCATAGAACAGTTATACAAGACATGCTACCAGTCATAACATGTGAGGCTGGGCTGGATGAGAAACAGATCTTGCATATAAAACAAAACAGCCCTTTTCTGTGTTCATAACCAAACTGCCAGACTTGGTGGAATATTAAAACAGTGTATTGATGACGGCCAACAAGCCTGAAACAGCTGTAAGCGTTTTGGATACATAATTCTATCAATTAAGGCTATATCTGTGCTCTGTAAGCAATGATCGATGTATAGTTAATAAGAGCAAAAAAAAATGAAATTTGCATAGCCCCACCCACTATCCTGCCATTAGGAAATAATCCTCGTATTTTGGGATATGTGATGGAATGAGACATGTAGATAGTGATACCATCTATTCTAAGGAGGCGCAACTGTTCTACGCACCGTAAAGATAATAAAAATGGATCAATCAAATATGTACCATTGTGAGGCTGAGGTACTGGATGTCTGGTATAGATTTAATGAAACCCAAGCAAATCCTAAGCCTATGGGCTGAACAAAAGAAATCTTACTGATATAAAAGGTATGTGGCGCTACCTTGTGTAGCGCTACCCCCAGTTAAGAGAGCCGCTGGTTTGTTTTGGGTCCCTGAGTACAGCTCCACCAACCCCCGGCAATTTGGCTCTACCCGCTCTGGCACAGTTAGTAAAGGGGTATGTATCTATGCACATAAAACATATCTTATACTCTAAGTGTAATGGATTTAAACTCACAAGCAGACTGCTGAGATAAGAATAACTGGTTTTACTTTGGCAGTAAGGAAAAGAAATAGTAACAGGCATTTAACATTTGACTTACAATACTTTAGCAGGTCCCTGCAATATGCACTTTAACATGTACACATGTATATAACAAACTAACAATGGGGAAACGGAGTGCCAAGTGTGGCGACCGTCTGCTATGCACCCCTGAGGTGCAATAAATCTATCTGCGCCTACCTAACGGACCAGGCCTGATCCCTAGCAATAGAGCTCAGTCCTTGTATAAGTACAGTGTTCTTCACCGGCAATAAATCTGTAGAGGTGGTGCACATGTAGCTTTAAATGGTGTATTTGTAATCCACAGAAAGTAACATTTGCTGCTCTGAGGTAAATTGTGCCTCGGCAGTTCAATAGGCATAAACGTGTGTCTAGCAATGCAGGATGAGCCTTTCAGCTCTCTCACCAATCCTGTGGTACCGTCCTCAGCTCCGGTCCTCTAATGGCGGCGTCCGGTCTCCTCAGTCACAGCCCCTGCGTTCCGGTCCTGTCTCCGACCGACCGTCTGTAGGAAAAAGTCTCCGCTCCGCTGCTGCTGACTCTGAGGGGTGAGAGTCTCTCTCCACCTGCTGCAAGGCCCAGGCTTCCGGCCTTCAGCAGTCCCGGTCCGCACAGGTGTCTCCTCAGGAACAAGACTCCGCGTCACAAGCTCAGTCATCAGAGGGAGACCAGTCAGGTGAGGCCTCAGAAGAGGAAGTGTCAGAAGAGGAAGAGGCGGTCTCTCCTCTTCCTTTTTATAACCTCCCCCAGCAGCCTCTCGGGCGGAAACAAGCAGCCCGGGAGCCTGGGGGATTATGGGGAATGTAGTCTTTTCCCCTAAAAGGGGTACGACCCCGCTACACTTGTAAAATTAATAAATAAATAAAATACTAAAAAATATGAATCGCATGGAATAAGGGTAAAATCGCATAAAAGTCGCAAAAAAGTTGCATGAAAATTAATATGCCTGGTATGCATAAAACTTCATGTGCCAGAGAATACTTCAAATCTAATACATAAAATGTAAAAAATAATAATATTGCATGTGAATTAATGTGCAAAGAAATCCTCATGTGCAAATAAGTGCAAATATTTCCACAAAAATATGTGTAAAAAATCTGAAATGACTGAAATATCTAAGGGGAAAGGATTATTCCCCAACAGTATTCAAATATATAAATAGTGTGCAATTCCTCTCCAGCATAATGTGCCAATCAATAAATAATGAATATATATCAATGCAATAAATATATAATAACGGTAATGGATAAATATAAAGTGCAAGTGCCAAAAAATGCAAGTGCCAGAATAAAAATATAAAATTAATTAGTGACTTCCACTCCAAGTGACTCCAAAAAAAACAACACAAATAATGTGAAGCAGGTCCACTATGATAGTCCTCAATAGTAAACCATCCAGAAACTGTCTATAAACAAATATAAATGGTGATATTCTGTGCATCCATCCATCCAGTGAATTCTGTGTCATCCAGGGTGCTCCCCACTGTTTCCCCCAGCCTCTCACCTCCAGCAGCGGTCTCCACAGGCCTAGCAGCACTGTATGTGTAATATCACTTTGGGCAGGTCGATCTCCCTGTATCCACTCCAACCAGGAACTGCAATACTCCTGATAACCAATTAATGATAACGAGGGTGATAAAGGAGAGAGGGGGGTCCAATGTGTAGTACAAGGGTCTTCAAACTACGGCCCTCCAGCTGTTCAGGAACTACAATTCCCATCATGCCTATTCATGTCTGTGAATGTCAGAGTTTTACAATGCCTCATGGGATGTGTAGTTCTGCAACAGCTGGAGGGCCGTAGTTTGAGGATCCCTGGTGTAGTATGACGGTATAATTTTATTTAAACAAACATAATAACTTACAGTAAAAACTTGTCACAGACGATGTAGACAAAGGACGCTTCCAGTCTCGGACGTGACCGGAAGCAAAACACTGACACCTGGTTCCTTCCCTGACGCGTATCGTCACTGAGCACGTGACTTTTTCAAACTTGGAAGTGCAGTCGCTGTAAATCTGAGGGGTAAATCTGAAATGAGGGGAAGCTCTGCTGATTTTATAATCCAATCATGTGCAAGCTAAAATGCTGTTTTTTATTTTCCTTGCATGTCCCCCTCGGATCTACAGCGACTGCACTTCCAAGTGCACTTTGAGTGCAATTTCAAGTGCACTTTGCACTTGTAGTTTGCACTTGTAGTGCAAAGTGGATTTGCCTTTTCGTAAATAATCCCCTATGTGAGAACGAAGTGGCGGCTGTCTGCTGATGCTGTGACTTAGTTACTTGATGCAGAGAGAAGAGAGTAGGAACACCAGTGGCCGGGCGCCCTAGGCACCAGTGCGCCCTAGACGGCTGCCTAGTTTGCCTAGTGGTCGCACCGGCCCTGGATATAAGTCACAAGACTGCCATATACTGCTGATGAGAAAAGATATTTGACAGTTTATATTTACTAAAATAATTGTATTTCCATGTTCTGTGTACTGTGGGAGACCAGATATAGTGAATGCAGGGTCCTGGGTTTAGTAACACTTTAACTCTTTCCCGCGAAGACTGGAAGTTCAGGGAAGCAGCACAGAGAGCAGGAGCCAGCATCATTTAAAGCAGTAAACTGCAAGTACTGGGGGTAAGAATTATAACAAATAGTTTACCTTCATAAGCTGAGTACAGAATAGAAAAACGTGAGTGTCGAAGTCACAATCTCCTCCACAGTGAAAAGTATCAGGTTTTTCCTTCCACTCCTGGCACTGAATAGTGAGGGTGAAAAGACAAGGTAACTATATACTGCTGGGAGTGGAGGGGTTAAAGGAAACCTGTTGCTTTGTCTTGATTGGGCAAAGCTCGCCTCTGTGCTTTTCAGTGAATAATAGGGATTGCTCCCAAAGTGAAGATGTCTCGCCATTTACAATTCACAAAAAAAAATAGATTTATTTTTCTGCCCGCCAGACGAATTTGATGTGTTAAAAATAAAGAATGATAGAAAAACAAAGCGCCAAATCTGTAGATGAAAATAAATATCAGCCCATCACCCATTTTCCCGATCAGGAAAGTAATGAGGTCGCCTCCGCTCTGACCTTCTGCAGCGCTGCAATACCAGAGGTCACTTCCAATTGGTGACCCCGTACACAAAGGGCCAACCTCCGTGTTATGGAGGAATCGCTCGGGTCTGCCTCATTCTGTGTATTTCTAAATGAGACATTCACAGTGGGGCTGTGATCCCGGAGCGCGGCCTGGAAGAGACGCTCAAAGAAAACTCTGACACTTTAGATTTTGTTGTAAAGCACTCTGAATACTTTTGTGTCTGAAAGTGCAGGTGATTGGCCCTTATTGTATACATTGTAGCTGAATTTTACAGCGGAGTTCAACCTGATTCCTTTGAACCCAAATGCATATTTATTTCACAGGTTCTGTGGCTGATTAAGGTGGTAATTAAACTCAATTGATGCCTTATCTGTATTAACCACTTAAGCCCCGGACCAATTTGCAGCCAAAGGACCAGGCCCCTTTTTGCGATTCGGCACTGCGTTGCTTTAACTGACAATTGCATGGCCGTGCGACGTGGCTCCCAAACAAAATTGGCGTCCTTTTTTCCCACAAATAGAGCTTTCTTTTGATGGTATTTGATCGCCACTGCGGTTTTTATTTTTTGCGCTATAAACAAAAATAGAGCGACAATTTTGAAAAAAATGCAATATTTTTTTACTTTTTGCTATAATAAATATCCCCAAAAAATATATAAAAAAACTTTTTTTTTTTCCTCAGTTTAGGCCGATACGTATTCGTCTACATATTTTTGGTAAAAAAAAATCGCAATTAGCGATTATTGATTGGTTTGCGCAAAAGTTATGGCGTTTATAAAATAGGGGATAGTTTTATAGCATTAATATTTTTAGTTTTTTTACTAGTAATGGCGGCGATCAGCAATTTTTATTGTGACTGCGACATTATGGCGGACACATCGGACATTTTTGACACATTTTTGGGACCATTGTCATTTATACAGCAATCAGTGCTATTTAAATGCACTGATTCCTGTGTAAATGACACTGGCGGTGAAGGGGTTAACCACTAGGGGGCGTGGAGGGGTTAAGTGTGACCTGTGTGTGTTTTTTTTACTGTAGGGGGGGGGTGCCCTATACACACGGTCGGAAATTCCGACGGAAAAGGTCCGATCGGATTATGTTGTCGGAAAAAAAGGATCGTGTGTGGGCTCTATCGGACTTTTTCTTTTAGAAATTCCGACGGAAAAAATTTGAGAGCAGGATCTAAAATTTTCCGACAAAAATATCTGATCAGACTTTTTCAGATCGTTTGTAGAGAATTACGACGGACAAAGTGCCACGCATGCTCATATCAAATTACGAGACCAAAGCTATTGGCTACTAGCCTCTACGTAGGTCCGTCGTACGCAACGAACGTCATTACGTTACGAATGTTCAGATTTTCCGACAACTTTGTCTGACCGTGTGTATGCAACACCAGTTTCAGACAAAATCCATCGGAAAAATCAGACGGATTTTGTGGTCGGAATGTCCGACCGTGTGGACAGGGCATATAACCCCCTAAATTTATCCTGCACCCCTACTGAAGGCTGCAGCCAATGGTTGGGCACCCCAGTTCTAGATAACTGATCTATAGCAATGAAATAAATAGGATTTGTTTTACTGTTTCGTGCAGTACATAGAGTAACGGCTTTGTGTACACACAAGTATGTAGCAGGGGTGGAATGCTTGCAGTGCTGCTGGCAGCTAGATTGATGGAGGAAGGTGCCCCCCTCCCTGTTGGAGGGTCTCTTCCCAGGCAACATCCTGTTCAAGGGAGATTCCCGGGGGATGGCTGCAGCTGTGTTACCAAATCCAACACAAGGCCGGCCACATAGTTTACACATATGGTACAGTGCACCCTGGGAGCCAAGAGTTCAACCTCTGGGCTCTACGCAGCACATTTCACGTTCGGTCACTTTCCACAGGAAACCTTTTCATAATCGGAGGGCCATAGAACTCATCACTAATTAAAGTGCAAGTGGCCGTTAAATCGCAGTGATGGTTCTGGAATTATTGTGCGATAGAAGAGACAAAACATCCCAGAATGATGAGGAACTTCCTCTTGCCTGCAGATTGCAGAGCGGAATGAAAAGGCTCCAGTATGAGCGCTGCAAAAAAGTAAATATTTTGTTGTGTGTTCCTATTATTTTGTTGTGTGTTCCTAATATTATTATTATTATTACGTTCATGCTGCTCCATGTGCTATTCTTTACTGTTGTACAGTTTAAAATGGAAAGTTTCAGGTTTGTGGGCACAGTAATCGTTCATAGTAAACATTGTTTGTTCGCCCACTAATACAATGTTTTTTGCAGATGCAGGTTAACTACATTTGTTCATGCCTATTTGTATTAAAAGAAGTTTATTACATTGTTGTCTAGATGGGTTTGTAACTAGACTTAAATGCAAACTTGATTCAGTGTAAGGAGAGGACACTTAGCAGCTGTTTACACATCTGGACGCAGGAGCACTAGTGTGGGACACCAGAACCAACTTTTTAGGGTGTCCCACACAGGTGCTTCAGTGGATACTAGGGGTGTCTCCATCTGTGAAACTTGCACAAAAAAGGTCATTATTCCAGCTTTCGAAAGGCAAAAAAATCATCTTTTCAGCTTGGAACTCTGCCAAAACAGACAACTGTACAACACTTCAAGCAGTGTTTCATATTCCTATTTCTCGCATCAAATATCTGTGTGCTAAGTATACCTATTTTTTAATTCACATAGGGGAGAAAAGACTTGGGACGTCTGAGGTCACCAGGGACCCACAACCTCAGAAAGAAGCGGAACTCACAACACCACAACCTCAGGATGTGGAGGAAGGAGAGTGACCACAACAGTGACCACAACAGGTGAGTGTCTGAGACCACAGCTTCAGGTAATAGATGTCTGCCTGCATATTTAGAATACATGGTGTGTTTTTTTTATTTTAGGTGATGTGGATGTGGTGGAATAAGAATCTAATTTCACAAGTCCTCATCGGGGAGATAATGGTGTGCAATTGTGATTTACAGAAGATTAAGGAAGACATCAATGATGTGGAAAAAAGACTCAAAAACATCATTGATGTTTTAGGCAGAATCTAAAACACCCCAAAATTCTTCTAGTTTGTTTGTATTTTTATTATTTTCACACATTTTAAATATTTTTTGTCAACATGTGCTATTTGCCATCACGGGATATCAAGGTACACGTTTTGGGGGTGCAACCCCTTCCTCGCAACTACAGTAGATGAGAGGAAGGGGTTGCACCCCCAAAACACGTCCATTGATCACCCATGATGGGAGCTAGCACATGTTGACATTAGGCATGGGATCAGTAGGGAAATCCACATTTTGACTCCCAATTTGTGTGCATCTTCAAAATTTGGCTTTCATGGGGGTGACATCATCCCATCTGATGAAGCCAATATCAACACAGTTTGGACATACTAATGTCTGATATTGCCTTCACTTTGTCTAAGTTGAACTTTGTAAGTTCCTGAGTTGTGTATGTTTATGGTTTTAAACATGCCTGTTAAACCCAAAAAGGCTATTTGTACTGTCAAACTTAAAAATGTTATACAAAAAATATGTTGGTTTGTTCAAAAAACCTTTTCTAACGCATATGTGAATGTACTTTGAGTAAAATGTTTTCTACTCAACAAAGTGTGGCTTCTTCTTTCAATACTCGATACTGTTAGAACAGCATTGCAGTATCACATCTGGGGGGTGTCTATAGGTGGCCTGTGAAGGGGGGCAGGTGTTCTGTGCTTAGAACTTTCCCTGCAAAAAAAGTGTCATTTTTGCAGGAAAAAAGCTATTTAAAATCACTCGCGGCTAATGAATTGATGGCTCCTGTAACACAGAGAACTGTCATTCATTAATAAAAAACAAAAAAAAAGCGTAGGGGTCCCCCCAAATTCAATAACCAGGCCCTTCAGGTCTGGGATGGATATTAAGGGGAACCCCAGCCAAAAAAAAAAAAAAAAAATGGCGTAGGGTCCCCCTCAAAATCCATACCAGACCCTTGAGGTCTGGTATGGATTTTAAGGGGAACCCTAGCCAAAAAAAATGGCGTGGGGTCCCCCTCAAAATCCATACCAGACCCTTATCCGAGCACGCAACCTGGCAGGCCGCAGGAAAAGAGGGGGGGATGAGAGCGGCCCCCCCTCTCGCCTGAACCGTACCAGGCCACATGCCCTCAACATTGGGAGGATGCTTTGGGGGTCTAAGATCCCTAAAGCACCTTGTCCCCATGTTGATGAGGACAAGGGCCTCTTCCCCACAACCGTGCCCGGTGGTTGTGGGGGTCTGCGGGCGGGGGGCTTATCGGAATCTGGAAGCCCCCTTTAACAAGGGGACCCCCCAGATCCCGGCCCCCTCCCTGTGTGAAATGGTAAGGGGGTACAAAAGTACCCCTACCATTTCACCAAAAAAGTGGCAAAAATGGTAAAAATGACAGGAGACGGTCTTTGACAATTCCTTTATTAAAATCTTCTTTCTTCTTTCTTCATCCTTCGGTTTCTTCATCTTCTCCTTCCTTCATCTTCTTCCATCTTCTTCTTCCATTTTCTTCTTCCTCCGATCCGCTTCTTCTTGCGCTGGTCTTCTCGTCCTTCTCGTCCGGCATCTTCTTCCGTCGGCGTCGGCGTCGGTGTCGGTGTCTCTGTCTCTTCTTGGGCCGCTCCGCGCAATGGGAGGCTCCCGCTGTGTGAGGCTCCGCTCCGTCTGACAGGTCTTTTATAATGGAGGGCACCTGGTGACCCCGCCCCCTCTGACGCACAGGGACGTCATGGGGAATTCCATGATGGCTTTCCCCATGACGTCAGAGGGGGGCGGGGGGTCACCAGGTGCCCTCCGTTTTAAAAGACCTGTGAGATGGAGCGGAGCCTCACACAGCGGGAGCCTCCCATTGCGCGGAGCGGCCCAGAAGACACCGACACCGACGCCGACGCCGACGGAAGAAGATGCCGGACGAGAAGGACGAGAAGACCAGTGCAAGAAGAAGCGGATCGGAGGAAGAAGAAAATGGAAGAAGAAGATGGAAGAAGATGAAGGAAGGAGAAGATGAAGAAACCGAAGGATGAAGAAAGAAGATTTTAATAAAGGAATTGTCAAAGACTGTCTCCTGTCATTTTTACCATTTTTGCCACTTTTTTGGTGAAATGGTAGGGGTACTTTTGTACCCCCTTACCATTTCACACAGGGGGGGGGGGCGGGATCTGGGGGTCCCCGTGTTAAAGGGGGCTTCCAGATTCCGATAAGCCCCCCGCCCGCAGACCCCCACAACCACCGGCACGGTTGTGGGGAAGAGGCCCTTGTCCTCATCAACATGGGGACAAGGTGCTTTAGGGGTCTTAGACCCCAAAGCATCCTCCCAATGTTGAGGGCATGTGGCCTGGTACGGTTCAGGCGAGAGGGGGGGGCCGCTCTCGTCCCCCCCTCTTTTCCTGCGGCCTGCCAGGTTGCGTGCTCGGATAAGGGTCTGGTATGGATTTTGAGGGGGACCCCACGCCATTTTTTTTGGCTTGGGTTCCCCTTAAAATCCATACCAGACCTCAAGGGTCTGGTATGGATTTTGAGGGGGATCCTACGCCATTTTTTTTTATTTTTTTGGGCTGGGGTTTCCCTTAATATCCATCCCAGACCTGAAGGGCCTGGTTATTGAATTTGGGGGGACCCCTACGCTTTTTTTTTACTCAATACCAGTTTTTGGAGTAATTTGGAGTTTACAGTGACAATGGGGGTTATTTAGTAAAGGCAAATCCACTTTGCACTACAAGTGCACTTTCAGTGCGGTTTCAGTGCACTTTCAAGTGCACTTGCCGTGTACCTGTAGTGCAAAGTGGATTTGCCTTTAGTAAATAACCCCCACAGTGCTCTAAAATTTGCCACAATCAGGCCAGTTTGGGGACTCAAAACAATTACTTCATGGTGCTGAAAAGGATGTGTTTTTTTTAGCATTAATGCATTATATACATTAACAACAAAACATTGTGTGTGTAGCAGACCCACAACATAATAGCTGAAGAAGAGATTGTCACCTCATGTATCAACTAAATTACGTTTGCACTTTTGAAGAAAATGGCCAAAAAGAAAAGCCCATTGGAGAACCTAGGAGACAGCTAAAAGAAACACAAGCAGTAAATCAAATGAAATATTCTTTCATTTTATCCAAAACTTTTATTTTAAAAAGGTTTATCAAGCATTTTCTGGCATATCAATGGCCCCCCTACCCGCAAAGTATTCCATATATTTTTGACAGACCTCACGGGCACTTTGGGTGGGCATGCCAGAACGGCCAGCTTCAAGCGCCGTCAGGTTGTTGTTTGTTCTGGAAATCCAGCCTCAGGCCTGAGGTCACATAGTTTGTAGCATTTCTCCTAAGTTGTGTAGAATGCAGCATGGAACTCATGTATGGTTTAGTTTATATTCTGCCATGTTGATTGGCGTCAGGAACAGGCGGAACTGGCTGACCATTATCCCGAAAGCATGCTCCATCACTCTTCTGGCTCTGGCCAGCCGGTAGTTAAAAACCCTCTGGACCGGGGTGAGGGTCCTCATCAGGAACAGCCGCATCAGGTGATCACCCAGCCCAAATGCTTCATCAGAAACAAAGACGATTGGAAGACCAGCCACGTTGTCTTCTGTAGGTGGTAAGCCCAAGCCACCACTCTGGAGCCGTCCGTAGAACTCAGTCTGGGCAATGACTCCACCATTCGACATCCAGCCATTCTTCCCCACGTCCACATAGAGAAACTCATATGTCGCCGATACCACCGCCAACATCACAATACTATTGAACCCCTTGTAATTATAATAGTATGACCCTGAGTTGGGGGGTGGCACGGTGTGGACGTTTTTCCCATCAATTGTCCCTTCACAGTTGGGAAAGTCCCACCGCTGGGCAAATTGGGAAGCCACAGTCTGCCATTTCTGTGGCGTTGAAGGAAACTGTGGAGTGAAACAAAAAAATTAGTACTTTTGTACAAAACATTGCAAGCAGATTAGACACAAACATTCTTGGCCAACATAAATATAACATTTATTGAAATTAGTATTTAAAGACAAAAGTATAATAAGGTCCACTTATCAGATTCCTCACCCCCTCTGATGGCCCATTGTAAAATTTTTAGGGGGGGGGGGTGTTTTAGATAGGTAACTCTCTCCACTTCATTGAGAGATGGAAACATAAATAATGTGTGTTACTTTGGCCAGCCCCTCCTTACTTACACTATTGGCAGGCCACTGGACAGTAGGAAGTATCATAATACAAGAATATGAATACGCACTGTCCAAATTGAAGCACATTTTTACATTCTGCAATTGCCTATCAAGATAATAGGAGAACAAAACTTTAAACAGTACCATTTGAAAGTATTCAGGCAGACCTTTTCACTACATGCTTTGGTGAATTCATCCATACATATGACCACAAAGGAGGTAGGTATAGTGTGTATGGGTTTGGCAAAGTCAGCAGATAGAGAATTGGTATCATCTGACTTAGCGGTGGGAGGGTTCCAAATGAGTTTGGGCCCCCCAAAAAAAGCCTCTTGCACTCTGCCTGAATTTAAGGACAACAATAATATTTGTACACATTTTAGGGGGTGTTTAGGGTAAAACACTACAATGGAGCTGACAAAATACATGTTAAGTGACTAGGCTAGGTGTGTATGGGCACAGGATAGCATGCTGGGGAGGTTAGTGAAGGCATATATGCATGAAGGACAAAAAAAGAGCATAAAAAATTCAAGCATGAATGAAGATAAAGGGGACATTCACAGCATATTACATTCATGGTAATTATGGAATGACGAAAGAAATACAATACATTAGCAAACATTAAATACATAGAATGTGATGTTAAAGGATAAAACTTACGGTGCCTTGCAAAAATATTCACCCCCACCCCCCTGGCATTTTTCGTGTTTTGTTGCCTTACAACCTGGAATTAACATGGATTGTTTGAGGATTTGCATCATTTAATTTACAGAACATGCCCACAACTTTGACGATTCATTTTTTTTTTTTATTGTGAAGCAAACAACAAATAGGACAAAATAACAGAAAAGGTCAATGTGCATAACTATTCACCCTCCAAAGTCAATACTTTGTAGAGCCACCTTTTGCGGCTATCACAGCTCCAAGTCTCTTTGGATAAGTCTCTATGAGCTTGCCACATCTTACCACTGGGATTTTTTGCCCATTACTCCTTGCAAAACTGATCCAGCTCCTTCAAGTTGGATGGTTTTCGCTTGTGAATAGCAATCTTTAAGTCTGACCACAGATTTTCTATTAGAATGAGGTCTGGGCTTTGACTAGGCCATTCCAACACATTTACATGTTTTCCCTTAAACCACTCAAGTGTTGCTTTAGCAGTGTGTTTGGGGTCATTGTCCTGCTGGAATGTAAACCTCTGTCCTAGCCTCAAAGCACACACAGAGTGGTACAGGTTTTGCTCAAGAATATCCCTGTATTTAGCACCATCCATCTTTCCCTCAACTCTGACCAGTTTCCCAGTCCCAACTGCTGAAAAACTGGATGGTGTTCTTTGGTTGATGTGATGTGTTGGGTTTGCGCCAGACATAACTTTTTCTTTGATGGCCAAAAAGTAAAATTTTAGCCTCATCAGACCAGAGCACACTCCTCCATACATTTTGGGAGTCTCCCCCATGCTTTTTTTCACAAGCTCAAAACGTGCCATTTTGTTTTTTGCTGAAAATAATGTCTTTCTTCTGGCCACTCTGCCATAAAGCCTAACTCTATGGAGAGTATGGCTTATTGTCGCCCTATGTACAGATACTCCAGTCTCTGCTGTGGAACTCTGCAGCTCCTCCAGGGTCCCTGTGCTGCCTCTCTGATTAATGCCCTCCTTGCCCGGTCCGTGAGTTTTGGTGTGCGGCTGTCTCTTGTCAGGTTTACTGTTGTGACATGTTCTTTCCATTTGGTTATGATAGATTTGATGGTGCTCCTAGGGATCATCAAAGATTTGGATATTTTTTTATAACCTAACCCTGACTTGTACTTCTCAACAACATTGTCCCTTACTTGTTTGGAGAGTTCCTTGGTCTTCATGGCAGTGTTTGGTTAGTGGTGCCTCTTACTTAGGTGTTGCAGCCTCCGGGGCCTTTCAAAAGGTGTGTATATGTAGACAGATCATGTGGCACTTAGATTGCACACAGGTGGACATCATTTCACTAATTATGTGACTTCTGAAGGTAATTAGTTGCACCAGAGCTTTTTATGGGCTTCATAACACATGGGGGTGAATACATATGCACATGCCAATTATCATTATTTTATTTCTGAAAAATTGTTTTATGTATATATTTTTCTAATTTTACTTCACCATACTATTGTGTTCTGATCCATTACATATAATTCTAAATTAAAAAAACATTGGACTAAAGGCTGTAATGTAACAAAATAGGTAAAAAGCCAAGGGGGTTCAATACTTTTGCAAGGCACTGTATGACCCCTCCTCTGTCTGGCCAGCCTGTCCTTATAATGCCATATTCCCATTATATTAGATAACACTTCAAAATGTTTAAAAACATCAGAAAATTATTTCATTGGGGGGGGGGGGGGGGTTGCAAGTAGCTGGTTTTGCCTAGGCACAGAATAGTCCAGCACCGTGTTCCCACCAATAAGCTTGTAGATAAGTGCAGGTCTTCCTCCTTCCAATAGGTGGCATGGTGTCATCATACAGACAGAGTTGTGTTACAGAGAGGGAAATGTTACCTCAGGGACTCTGTTGGGATCCCAGGGGGAACAGCTGTCAGATTGGATGCTGCAATTTCTGTTTATCTTTGGCAGCCATCTTGGTGTGGGACTCTATAAAATAGGGTTCCTTTGTCATTCGGGTGCACCTCGAACCAGTTGTAGGTCAGGGACAAAGACCCTACTTGTAAAGGAGTGTGAAGAGCGCAGTAAAAGGTGTCTAGCTAGCAGGATCAGTGCAAGGACTTCACTTGTGCAGCGCATGCATACCGGTATCCAGACCAGTGAAATGGGGCTCTTCTTAGCAGCGTCTAAATGATATCCCAGCTTACTGCCAGAGGCTATCCTAAGGTAACACAGCCCAAGCCTGGTGATATTGTGCAGTTATCATCTGCTCAGTTTTCTGCAATCAGTGCCTATTGAGACTGCCTTTATCTCTTAAAGGCTAATCTATCTACTAATATATTAGATAATTACCACATTATTGGTTGTTTTGGTAGTCTTTTCCAGATTGGGTACCATTGGGCGTACAACCCGATCCACCAGCTTCTCTGTAAAGTAAGGTTTTTACCCCAATGTACTTAAAGCGTAACTCCACTTTTGTTGAGAAAAAAACGGCCCGTCCCCCCCGGGGTGATCTTTGTACATTGCAAGGATTATTACAACCTTTGTTGCAGATTCCTACCTTTTGTTATTCTGAAGAAATACATGTGCCCTTTGTCTGTGCCCAGGGCTGGACTGGGACAAACATTTGGCCCTGGACTTCATCCAGACTGGCCCACTTTAATTTTGCAAACACACACAAAAACAGAATATAAACTATACGCAATTGCTCAAAAAAAAAAAAAACATAAGTAACAACATTCCACTGTAAAAACTGCTTTTTTTAAAAAAAAAACTCTTTATTTAGAGAAAAACATGTTTAAGTTACACTCCCTTCAATGGTAGGTGTTATAAATAAATAAAACAGTTATAAATAAATAAATAACATCTTATTTTTGAATATATAATTAACAAGAAACAGTTCAATAATTTGTGGGAATCACAAACATAAAAAGACAGGGAAAAATCCACTCCAACATACGATGTGAATTAACAAGGCAGTATAAACGGCTAACCATCCAAAGTCCAAAGTCACTGTAAAGCCCCATACACACGGTCGGATTTTCCGATGGATTCTGTCCTATCGGACAATGTTGTCGGAAATTCCGACCGTGTGTAGGCACCATCGGACATTTTCCATCGGATTGTCCGACGGACAAAGTTGTATCTCCTGCTCTAAAAATTTTCCGACAACAAAGTCCGATCACACCAATTCCGATCGTGTGTAGCGAATTCCGAAGGACAAAGTGCCACGCATGCTCAGATCACATTACAAGACCAAAGCTATTGGCTACTAGCCTCTACGTAGTCCCGTCGTAGGCAACAAACGTCACCACGTTCAGAATGATCGGATTTTCCGACAACTTTGTCCGACCGTGTGTATGCAACACCAGTGTCGGACTAAATCCGTCTGAAAAAATCCGATGGATTTGGTGGTCGGATTTTCCAACCGTGTGTATGGGGCTTTAGGGCCTATAGAAGAAGCTTAGAAAACAATTCACTTTTCTCTGCAACTTTGTCAATGAACACATCAGAGTCAAGAGAGCAGAGGATGTCCTTTTCTGTTGACATCAACATAAATACAAAACATAAAATGTGTTAACTGAAAATATACTCTAACTCCTCACTCACCTCTTTTTTTATTTCACTTATTCTCCTCTGTATTTTTCTCCTCCTTCTCACATCACTGCGTGAAGTGGGAGGGCTAACGTCATGCAGGAACATTGCTACAGCCTCACTAGCCTCACTAGAATTTCAGCACCGGCATTGCTGCACAGCCATTGGCTGCCTTTCAGCAATGCAGCGGCGCTGAGGCTGAGCTGGAATGCGCATTATGAAGTGAGGTGATGGGCAGTGCGGATGACAGTTCTCTCCCAAACCCGCCCCCCCAACCCGGCCAGCCAACCCACCAACCCCAGTTGCCACCCAAGCCCCCCCCCCCTTTCACTGGCCATTAGCCGTTCTACTTTATTTCTCTGATAGGCAGCACAGCAGTGCTCAAATGAATGTCTCGCAGCCATTACTTTGACAGGCTGTCACTGAAACCAATCCACTAAGCCATCGGTCCACCGGGTAACTCCCGCTAGTCCCGATGGCCAGTACATGCCTGTCTGTGCCTCTTAGCTGAGTGGGTGTAATGGGAGTGGTTTTATAAGTATCAATCAGCTGTAGCCCCTGCAGAGCACTAATGAGGAAAGCTGTTCGGCCTGCATCTCTTTAGGAAATATCTCACAAAAAAATACATTTTTGTTGCAGGGGATGCCTGAAATTTAACTTGTATCTTAAGCAGACTTCTGGGAAAATTGGTGAGCCAATCACACAAGCAGGAAATTATGTTTCTGGGGAGTGGTCAGTACACATCCTGTGTACAGAACAACTCTATGTAGCCATATTGCTTTGCATTTATAGAAAATTACAGTGGCTGCAGATTGAAAAGGAAAGTTAACTTTTAATAACATTCCTTTACAATATGACTTGTATCGCAATTGTACACGCTATATTAGTTTTTCTTTATTTGCTATTTTTTTTTCCCAACGAAAGTGGAATTACCCTTTAAATTATGATCTATGTCAAATCAAAAAACATACTTCTGTAGCACCCTCCTAACATAGGATGCTAGGTGAATTTTGTTTCCAGCTCCTTCTGCAATCAAGGGAGCAGTGATTATTTGTCCTGGTTTGTTCCCGTTTTTACAGGCTGGGAGTTTGACTGCTTCTCCTTGTCTTTGGCAGAAGCGTTCTGAGCTTAGGGAGGGATATGCAAATAACCAGCCTGAGTATTTATCATGCTCCAGCCAATCCCTGGAGAGGAGTAGCCTGAAGGGGGCTGGAAATGTGATAAATAGGTTGAAGCACTGGAGAGCTAGGTTTCTTCTCTCCAGGAGGCTTCCAGAGCCTAAGGGGCTGCTCACCTCAGGCAGCCCATGGACTGTGTAGCTATTCTAGAGGCCTCAGTGGTGTCAGGGCTGAGGCCCTGGATGGATCTGCTTAGAAGCTGATTGCAGGACCGTATCACAAACGATCTGGTCTGGAGCAGTACTGTCTCACTCACTGGACCATGTCTGGAGGAAGCTGGAAAGTGGCAGCTGTCCTAGGGACTGGGACTTGTGAGTAAAGACCCTAAATTGATCCCTGTGACTGTGCAGTGTTCTGGAATTTGTATTGGCTACCAGTAGTTGTGTGTAGGTGCAAGGTAACCAGATGCCAAAGAAATTTGTCTCAAAGTCTTTAGCTGTGGAAGTTTAGACTGTCTGACATTCACATGTTGTTAAGAAGAAGATTGTCCTCTAATTGCTATGTGCTAATCATTTTGTTGTATCTCATGCCCTAACCCTGCTCCTGTCAAGTTTCATCAAGCAATAAATCTTAAAAAGTCATCCCCTAGACTGTGTTATTGAAGCCAGTGTGAATGCACTGGTGCTTGGAGAGATGGGGAGCTTTTCTATTATTAGGGAAGAACCAGTTAATAACATTGACTCCTTCGTGGTAGGGCTACACTTAAGAAGTTGATTTAAGGTAAACCTGTCCCAAGTTTGGGTAATTTAGACTGAAAAGTACATACTAAATGATTATCTTCAATAAAAAGAAAACATGTTCACATTTTGCCACCTAAGTAAACGCATATGGGTGGTGACAAAGAAGGCAGGCTTTATTTCCCAGATGCTGCACATATGTGTACATGGACAGCCAAGGTTTCTGTGCTTAGAGCATGCTCACTGGACGCTACCAGCACAGTGACCAAGTTGTCATAGATAGCTCCTGGTCTGTAGTCATGATCAAGAGCTGGCAGGACAGGCTCCCAATCATTTGACCACTGTGACAGCCAATCATAGTGGTCATATGATTGGGAGGTTCAACTTGCTACCCTATCCCCCTTGAATGGATGCTGGGGATGGGTTTGAAATTATATACTTGTTCCTGCTCCTACTATATCTCAAGACTCTATATTGGCCAGTGAGGCCACCTGTCATTGGAGGATACAATACAGGGACTTGGGAAGAAGGAAGAGGTTGAGCCAAGTTCATCTTCTATAGGGAAATATGTTCATATTGCCCAGATTGCTTCTTTCTCTGGATCTACTTTAGATGTTTTCTGGGTAGAAGTAGCTAATGAATAATTTGTTGCCTCTTTAACCCTTGCAATCTCTTGAGAGTGTTGATATATTTTGGCTACACATCCCCTTTAATAACTCAGAGTGCCTTTGCGCTTCACTAAGTTAAAACATTTCATAGTCAAATCTTTAACAAATCATTTGTCGCCATAAAGTCACTAAATAAACAAAAGCATGGTAATATACTTTTTACAGAATTACTTTTTTTTTGCTTCTGTATTTTGTATTAATTTTTGCAGGTCCTCTAGCAGAAAGATTTGTGCCTCAAGTCTTGGTTTATTGATTACTCTGTGTCATTGTCAGTCTGGTTTTATGTTCTTTAACATCTGCTACACAGTAGACACAATTAAAAAAAAAAAAATAGGAGAAGCCAGCTTATTTGTATTCAGACTGCAATACAGATGGCTGCTTTGTAGTTGGAATCCAGTCGGAACTATTTACAGTTTTCTGCACGATATTTCGCTTAGTGCTTCTAGTCCCTAGTCTGTCCCTTTCATTCGTGGAAGACTTGTACCTATAGATTTAAATATTGATGTGTGATCATCAGTAGAATTTGTTTGTGTTTATATATTTTTAATGTTAAGGTAATGTTTATGGCATGTTTAATTCATCTGCATTATGTAACATTCACTTTTTTATTTTTTAATATACGTTTTTATACATTTTTCAAAAGAAACACAAAAAAAACACAAACAAATATATTTTTACAATTACAGTAGTAGTAAACACACAAAACCAAGGACAAAGAAAGTAAAAGAAAAAAAAAACACATACATACATGTAGCACTTACCCCCGAAGGAGCTGCCGGTTTGATTTGGGCTTACCGTTACCTTCTTGACCTCGTATGCGTCTAGGGGTTTCCCAAGGTAGATGGCCCAAAGAACTGCAGAAACTGACACTGGATCCGCTTTGGTATTTTTATTTGCAAAAAAAGGTAGACAAACACAGTCTCTCAGTATAGGGTAGAGGGTTTAGGCAGAAAATTCAGGTACTCTTGGAACTGCTCAAAACTGAATGTTTCCCACTATAGAATCCAGCGAATAGCCATTCACAACTGGATTCTCACAGCTATCGGATAAACCTCCTCTCACTTAGGCCTAGCAGCCGATAGAGTGTTCAAATAGCACAAAGTCTCTGCCACAGACTTGGTTGTAGAACCTGTGAATAAAGTCTCTTCCACAGACTTGGTTGTAGAACTTGTGAATAAAGTCTCTGCCACAGACTTGGTTGTAACTGAAGGATGTAGACAAATTTAGAGAGCCCTCATACGGTACCAGTATCTTGCAGCCGGCCCGGCAATACCGTACAAGTGTAGATTCACTTGGTGTCTTCCAACTTAGCTTCCAGGCTCTTGCTGAGGAACCAGCCTTATGCGTGGTCCTCTCCCGAAGAGTCCTCCCCTGGTTGCTTTCTCAGTTGCTGGGCGAGACGAGACGCGACACCGGACCACCTTGGAATCCTCCTTCCAGTTACTTTGCCTCGGGCTAGCCAACCCTGAGACTTGGAATTGGATGGATCCGCACCCCAGGCAATGAGGGCCCTGAGGACTGGTCAGGAGGACCAGGACCAAACAGACAGAAAGATCTTCTAGACTGGAACCCAGAAGCACGTGATCTCAGTACCTTAAGTACCCTCTCCCAGAATTCACAGCAAGACGACACTCTCACTGGTTGGTTCCGAGAGAGATTGGCACCCAATGCGCCCAGCCAAACTGCATTCTCATACTTGCTAGAAGTGACAGCGACAAGCAAAACCCAGTGCAGTCCAGCCAGACTGGTACTGAAACCATAATTTGGCACAATTAACCCTAGAATCCAACTGTGGTTCCAGGAACATCACATTTACAAAACACATAGCGCGTGCTCGTCAGGAGCCCGGCGCTACATATACATACATTGGTCTTACATGGTATTTATACCAGCTTGATTTAAACATGGTATACTCCTATAATACATATGTCAGCCTAAGATATTTGAATAATCATAGACATTTACCCATCATCCATCATCCATTTAGACCAAACCTTTTTATATTTAAGGAGACAAACTTATGAAATATGTCTCCTTATTTAATGGTAAGCTGTTATTAATAAGTTGTTTCCACATAGCCAATGATGGAGGGGTATTTTTTTTCCAGCTGAGAGCTATAGCTTTCCTAGCATAGAACAAAAGCAGCCCCACTAAAGTACGCCCAGCTGCCATTGGAATATATTGCTCTATCAGACCCAGAATTCATATTGCCATTGTTAATTGTAGTGGAATAAACATTCCCTTTTAACTGTCACCAGACATGCACTGAAGCCTGTTAGAAGATCCTGCATAAATGGTCAAATACCGGTTGAGCCAAAAACCTGAGGTGCTCCATTTTGCTAATTCAACCATCCCCAATGGTCTAGAGATTAGGTCAGATATCTCCTGCACCTCAAATTTGGTCTAACTATAAGTGAGCTAACATCCAAAAGCAAAGCACAGGGGGCTAAAGCTCTTTAGATTAGAAGCCAGGGGGACTGGGACAAAAATTTGGCCCTGGACTTCATTCAGACTGGCCCACTTTTATTTTGCAAGCACGCACAAAAACAGTATATAAACTATACGCAATTTTGCAAAAAAAGCCTCCTCCTTACATTAGAGTCCCCAGAGAGCCCCCCTTACATCAGGGTCCCCAGAGAGCCCCCCTTACATCAGGGTCCCCAGAGAGCCCCCCTTACATCAGGGTCCCCAGAGAGTCCCCCTTACATTAGAGTCCCCAGAGAGCCCCCCTTATATCAGGGTTCCCAGAGAGGCTCCCCCTTACATCAGGGTCCCCAGAGAGCCTCCCCCTTACATCAGGGTCCCCAGAGAGCTCCCCCTTACATCAGTCCCCAGAGAGCCCCCTGTTACATCAGGGTCTCCAGAGACCCCCCCCCCACTTACATTAGGGTCCCCAGAGAGCCCCGCCTTACCTCAGAGTCCCCAGAGAGCCGCTCCTTACATTAGGGTCACCAGAGAGAGGGCAGGCAGTGAGAGATGATGTAATTTCTCTGCTGCCCATGGCTGCACAGTGAGGGCGGAACAGCGGTGATGCAGGGCTGGCGGTGAGAGATGATGTAATCTCTCTGCTCTCTCGCACGCCCAGCTCTCCTAAGCTGCCTACCTGCTCTCCTGCTCTCCGGCTCGCCCGTGGTGCCCGCCGCACGGCTGCAGAGAGGCTATGGCCTGGTAGTGGGTCGCGGTCCTGTGGTTGTGGACTTCAGGGACTCAGGGCTATGGGCCCCAGATTCGGGGCTATAGCCCCAAAAGCCACCCCCTAGCAACGCCACTGGCTGTCATTGAAACCGGCCCACTGAGCCATCAACCCTATGGGAAACTCCCGTTAGTCCCGATGGCCAGTACATGCCTGTTAGACACCTTTGGTATATTTCTGGTGACACTTTAGACTATAAAAATGAATTACAGGTTCATCTTAAAAAACACAGCTGTTGATCTCACATATAGGAGGTCTGTATATTGCTTATCGTGGAACTTTAACCAAGAACGCTTTCTAGATTTGGATAGAATTTAGAATAGCTCTGTCTGTTTTTTTTTTCCAATAAGAGTTTTATTGAGATACAAAAATGTTTAACAATTATGCACAAGGACAGTTTTTCATATAATACAGAGGGCTTAAGTCCATGGGCGTCCGCAGATAGAGGCAAGGGGGGTCAAGTGCCCCCCCCTGGAATCGGGGCCGCTGTCAGCTAGGAGCTCTGGAACTTTTTTTTTTTTTTTTTTTTTAAAGAACAGCTGAGCGAGAAGCACGGCTGTGCAGTGAACAGGAGGAGGGGCTGGCTGAGGAAATGTGTAGCAGCGAGGGTCGGAGGAGCAAATAACCATCATGCAGCAGACAGTGTAACCCCCCCCCTGCAGCCCGCCACATTTAAATGTACAGAGGTGCTGGATCGGGGATGAATGGGGGCGTCGGGAGGGAGATACACAGTACCTGAAGCCGAGGAGATAGAGGATGGTATGACCACAGCAAAACTAATCCTGCAGCACACAGAGTAATGTCATATGTAATGCTGGCAGGCCGCTGTCATCCAGAAATCTTTGCCTTGTCAGTGTGCAGGTTACTGATCAGCCTCCCCTCCCTCTTGTCTGGCTCTGTACTCTCTTTTTTTAGCTTCCTAACCTGCTGATAAGATCTCTGGGAGACGCTGCAGCTGGCTGGCATTCTGTGTCCAGTGAGGGGTCACACGTTTGGCTGTTAACCATTTCAGCTCAGCTATTAAGCCAGAGCTCTGTGTGCTGCAGTTTGATGTTTTTTGGATGATTTATTGCTGATTCAGGCTAGAAGCTTCACAGACTCATTAACTGTTTACTTTTCTCCACTAATCCTGACCAGGTCACTGTAAGACCATTTGAATTTTGGAAAGTGGATGTGTTGCTGTCTTCTGGCACTTGGTTGTACTTTAAAAGGAGGATTACTAACTTAATCTTGAAGAGCTGCTTTAAGTAGAGTAGCGCAGCCCTACTATACACTTTTACACTGAGTTCAGCCATACATCCATTCTCTGACCCTCTCCTGTATCATGTCTGCAGTCTCTGCCCATCTCCTGTAGTATGTCTGCAGTCTCTGACCCTCTCCTGTATTATGTCTGCAGTCTCTGACCCTCTCCTGTATCATGTCTGCAGTCTCTGACCCTCTCCTGTATCATGTCTGCAGTCTCTGACCCTCTCCTGTATCATGTCTGCAGTCTCTGACCCTCTCCTGTATTATGTCTGCAGTCTCTGACCCTCTCCTGTATCATGTCTGCAGTCTCTGACCCTCTCCTGTATCATGTCTGCAGTCTCTGACCCTCTCCTGTATTATGTCTGCACTCTCTGACCCTCTCCTGTAGTATGTCTGCACTCTCTGACCCTCTCCTGTATCATGTCTGCAGTCTCTGACCCTCTCCTGTATCATGTCTGCAGTCTCTGACCCTCTCCTGTATCATGTCTGCAGTCTCTGACCCTCTCCTGTATCATGTCTGCAGTCTCTGACCCTCTCCTGTATCATGTCTGCAGTCTCTGACCCTCTCCTGTATCATGTCTGCAGTCTCTGACCCTCTCCTGTATCATGTCTGCAGTCTCTGACCCTCTCCTGTATCATGTCTGCAGTCTCTGACCCTCTCCTGTATCATGTCTGCAGTCTCTGACCCTCTCCTGTATCATGTCTGCAGTCTCTGACCCTCTCCTGTATCATGTCTGCAGTCTCTGACCCTCTCCTGTATCATGTCTGCAGTCTCTGACCCTCTCCTGTATCATGTCTGCAGTCTCTGACCCTCTCCTGTATCATGTCTGCAGTCTCTGACCCTCTCCTGTATCATGTCTGCAGTCTCTGACCCTCTCCTGTATCATGTCTGCAGTCTCTGACCCTCTCCTGTATCATGTCTGCAGTCTCTGACCCTCTCCTGTATCATGTCTGCAGTCTCTGACCCTCTCCTGTATCATGTCTGCAGTCTCTGACCCTCTCCTGTATCATGTCTGCAGTCTCTGACCCTCTCCTGTATCATGTCTGCAGTCTCTGACCCTCTCCTGTATCATGTCTGCAGTCTCTGACCCTCTCCAGTCTCTGACCCTCTCCTGTATTATGTCTGCAGTCTCTGACCCTCTCCTGTATTATGTCTGCACTCTCTGACCCTCTCCTGTATTATGTCTGCACTCTCTGACCCTCTCCTGTATTATGTCTGCACTCTCTGACCCCCTCTCTCTGACCCTCTCCTGTATATGTCTGCACTCTCTGACCCTCTCCTGTAGTATGTCTGCACAGTCTCTGACCCTCTCCTGTATATGTCTGCAGTCTCTGACCCTCTCCTGTATGATGTCTGCAGTCTCTGACCCTCTCCTGTATCATGTCTGCAGTCTCTGACCCTCTCCTGTATCATGTCTGCAGTCTCTGACCCTCTCCTGTATCATGTCTGCAGTCTCTGACCCTCTCCTGTATCATGTCTGCAGTCTCTGACCCTCTCCTGTATCATGTCTGCAGTCTCTGACCCTCTCCTGTATCATGTCTGCAGTCTCTGACCCCTCTCCTGTATCATGTCTGCAGTCTCTGACCCTCTCCTGTATCATGTCTGCAGTCTCTGACCCTCTCCTGTATCATGTCTGCAGTCTCTGACCCTCTCCTGTATCATGTCTGCAGTCTCTGACCCTCTCCTGTATCATGTCTGCAGTCTCTGACCCTCTCCTGTATCATGTCTGCAGTCTCTGACTCTCTCCTGTATCATGTCTGCAGTCTCTGACCCTCTCCTGTATTATGTCTGCACTCTCTGACCCTCTCCTGTATTATGTCTGCACTCTCTGACCCTCTCCTGTATTATGTCTGCACTCTCTGACCCTCTCCTGTATTATGTCTGCACTCTTTGACCCTCTCCTGTATTATGTCTGCACTCTCTGACCCTCTCCTGTATTATGTCTGCACTCTCTGACCCTCCCCTGTATTATGTCTGCACTCTCTGACCCTCCCCTGTATTATGTCTGCACTCTCTGACCCTCTCCTGTATTATGTCTGCACTCTCTGACCCTCTCCTGTATTATGTCTGCACTCTCTGACCCTCTCCTGTAGTATGTCTGCACTCTCTGACCCTCTCCTGTAGTATGTCTGCAGTCTCTGACCCTCTCCTGTAGTATGTCTGCAGTCTCTGACCCTCTCCTGTAGTATGTCTGCAGTCTCTGACCCTCTCCTGTAGTATGTCTGCAGTCTCTGACCCTCTCCTGTAGTATGTCTGCAGTCTCTGACCCTCTCCTGTAGTATGTCTGCAGTCTCTGACCCTCTCCTGTAGTATGTCTGCAGTCTCTGACCCTCTCCTGTAGTATGTCTGCAGTCTCTGACCCTCTCCTGTAGTATGTCTGCAGTCTCTGACCCTCTCCTGTAGCATGTCTGCAGTCTCTGACCGTCTCTTGTAATGTGTCTTGCACATATACAAAAATTACATTTAAATCCTGCAAGGCTATTTAAAAAACACCTGAATATATTCAAAAAATATGGGGATTTGGTCACACTATATGGCAGCCCACTTACTGCGTCAAAGTACCCCTTAATTAGTGGGTCCTACACTGGTAAAAGAATGAAAGATCCTGCGTCTCAACCATTGGAGATGCATTCCTCTTTTATCATCTTTATGCTATTGTGCCCATATAACTGCTATTGAGGCACACCAGCATCTATATGGGCACAAAAGCAGCTATATGGGCACAACAGCATAAAGATGCTATTGTGTCCATACAGATTTTAAAATCTCCACTGTCTTAAGCCAATGCTGCACCATGCAGGTGTATTTTTTATTTATTTTTTGTAATTGATTGATTGCCTAATTGTATGTTTATTTATACCTTTACTTGCTGTGGTCGCTCGCAGCATATTTTGCATGGTTTTGCATGTGGCTCAGATCACCACAGCAAAACCAGGTACACTCTCTACCCCAAAAAGTGCCAAATGTGGCAGTGGAAGGGGGGAGGGTGCAAACAAGTGGTGCTTCCCCTTTTGGGTGGAGCTCTGCTTTAACACTGCCACAAGCCACCAATAGGGAGGGTAGATTGAAAGTAGATTTCCAGCTTGCGCTAGCCTTAAAAACTGCCCCCCGTCCCCTTACCCCTAACACCTATGCAGACTAACCTATTTTCAGACTGTTCCAATCTGGTCATGTTATCTCACCTGTGTGATCCAGCAGCGTATGCAGGGGAGAGGAGGGAGCACCAATAACAACTGTGACATGGGAACCTATGGGTGACATCACCTCATCAGGCATAATCAGCCGTCGCCAAGCGCTTTCTCCCCTGCAGCCGCTGTTGACTGACACAGGTAAGATCACACGACCAGACCTTAAAATGATGCCCCCCCCTGAAAAAAGTTCTGCGGACGCCCATGGGCTTAACCAAGGCCCTCTATCTGGGTTTTTCTCCTCACTGAGGAGATTCCTCATGTCAGAGACATGACAAAGAGAAAATTCATAAAATAGGTGTCACTCCTGAAAAAAATACCCTATATGCTTGTTCCAGTGGCATCTGAAATTTAGATTTACCTTCTCTAATCTTGCCCTAACCACCAAAACAGAAAACAAAAGTGATTCTCTCAAACATGGACATAGGCAGCAATACAATCCAACGTTCTAACTCACTCTATTCAAAAGATTCTGTATTGAAATAATAGTTTTATAGTTCCAGCTAGTTCAGAGACAGGATGAAGGTTTCGTGCAGAAGAACACTTGAATAGTACGTTTTCAAAAATATCTGTATGTCAGCCCAAAAAGAGGCCCAGCTAAGGAGGAATTCGGTTGCAAAAGAGGGAAAGTCCACTTAAATAAGAGACAGTTGGGAACTATACCTAAGCAAATTACCCCAATCTTACAATATTGATTTTTTCTTCTCAAAAATTAGGCAGAATTATGAAAAACAAAATTAAAAGTTCCTCTTACATTGAAATGCCAGTGCATACATTGTGGCATTTTGAAAAACAAGGGAGAAAAGAGAGTGCTTTTAAAAATTCACTATGCAACATTTCAGCTGCTTTGTTCTTGGATTAAGCTGAGCGTAAGCCTATTACATACATACATATATACAGGCTAGGGCTCTTTTCTGTCTCTTGCAGCTGAGGGAGTTGTTCAGTCTTTTGCCTGCATTCATATGTGGCTGAGACACAACAGGAAATTCTTCTGTGGCAGCCGTCATCATTATGCACAAATCAACCTACATAGCTGCACAGCATGTTTGAGTGCCTCAAGACTGAAACTTCTGCGTAAAACTTTTAAGGGATGGCAGTAAACTAGTTAAAAAAAAAAAATTTAAATGCCAGTTACAGCACCACAATAATGAAAATTTTCAGTACTTTAGGACAGAGGTAGGCTTGGATTTATAGATTTATATCAAAAGAAGGCCAATCTGGACCCCTTTTGGAGCTACATAATTCCTGAATCTTGCTCATATCTCCCTTATAGTGGTCATTTATTTTACAATTGATCTCTTCCAATAGGAATAATCGATCTATAGTCGACAGACCATTCGATTGATATGCCATACACGGGAAAGTGGATTTTGGATTTGATAGCTAAAATTTTTACATCAAAAATATATCTCTTATTCCACCATGTAATCCTATAATCTGATCAATCAAAATATGATTAGCATCCATGAACAAAGCATCTCATTGCTAATGATTAACAGTATCCCCCCCTAGCTTATCAACTAAGTTTTAGTGAGTCCAATCTAAATGGAGTCTAAATCGATCAGAGTGGAAGTTGTGGCTTTTTTTATTTCTTGGGGATTCTATTGTTTTGATCAAATTGTACATCGATTAGATAGAAAAATCAAAGTGGGTGTAGCCACCATTGCTAAGGTCAAATGGAATGGGCTCAGCCACAGAGAAGGAACTGGCTCCCTTCCTTTGGCTTCTTTTATTTCTGTTTTTATTTGTGCATATATGCTTTATTCCATCCCTTTGATGACATGTATGGTATTGAAATAATAATTTTATAGTTCCAGCCATGTATTTTATCACAACATTACACATATCCTTATATTAAGTAAATCCATAATTATATATATAATATCATTTTTAAAATTGGAATAAATATAAAAACAATGTTTAATTGTTTGAATGAACAATTAATTGAATAATATTATTACTGAATCCAACAGAAAGTAAAATATAAAAAGTGTAACTGAGTACAGTGGATCAATGTCTTCCCAGGGATAGGCAGTCTTTGGCATGAATTTTTGCGTTTAATGCATTGCTGTAAATTCCTAGAGCTGCAAAACAAAACAAAAATAGTATTATTTATAAAACATTCATAGATAAGTTCATCCTGCCAAAACCGCACTAGTACAATAGTTCTGTGTGACTGTTAACAAAATAGAATATTACTAGACTATCTTCTCTCCAGGTCAGATATTACGGTATTAATTTATATGAATAGTGTGAACCAGGAAAATAACACATTATGGCCACTAGATGGAGCAACCGATCATAGTAAATAAGTATGTGGCCATAATGTGGCATATTTCTGATTAACTGTATTCCTATGAATGAAGAACTTCCAACTTGACGAGAACATACTTTAGCAAGACTCATCATTCACACAGAACAAATGTACATGCAGTTTCTATAATGAATAGATCTGGACTAAAAACATAGAGCACCATACCTTCTAGCATTTCGAGGTATTGCCTGTCCCTTTAGTGATCAATGTATCCAGTGACGTCATAGCTGTGTGCCAAATAAAAGGATTGTGGGACGAATAGTTCTCCCATCAGATAATTGCTTTGCACGTTTGTGTGCCAGGACTACATATCCCAGGGATCCTTGCTGCTAGCTGAAGATTGCTGGGAGTAGCTATAAAAGCAGCATAAGCCCACGCTCTTCCTCCTGGGCCTGACGCAAGATGGACCTCTCTGTGCAACACGGGCAAGAGAACTTGTGTTGCCATGGACTACATCGATGCCTTGTGTGCTGTTTTCGGAAGAGTTGAAACTACTGATGATGTGATGTATAAATTCAACCACACTCACCAGCAGAGGGGGGAAAGCCTGTCCGAATACATCTCCCGAGTAGACCGGATGCTACATCAAATCATCCTCAAGAAGGGCCTTGACCCTAAAAATTTTGACAAGGCCCATCTGGATCGTGTTCTGCCAGGGGCCTGGCCCAATCCTCCTGTTGTGTTGAAATTATTGCTGAAAAGAACCCAGGTGGTACCTACCTATCCTGAGTTGATAGGGGAAGTTTGAGAGGAAGAGGCTTTGTTGGAAGAGAAAATTCAACGATCAAGAGATTTGAATTCTGCTACTGGGAACAAAGAGAAAGTGGTGGCCTGCGCCATCCACACAGGGATGGAGTTCTCCGACGATAGTGGGAATGAGTCGAACCAAAGGGACCAGCCCTCCCTGATATCCATAAACCAGTCGTAGGAACTCGGGCCAACTTAACTGATGGCCCAGGTGGCTCGGGCTCAAACACAAATGTATCATGCTTTGATGCAAGTGATTGAGATCCAAGCAAATGTCCAGGAGCAGGGGACTCATGCAAGTGAACAGAACCTGTACCCAGAGCGAGATGTGACGGATGCCGAGAGGTCGGACATTTCCGAGCAAAGTGCCCCAAATCCGGCTTCAGCCCTCAACTCCTCAACAAAGTCCTAAGAGCTTTTCAGAAATTGCTCTTTCCAAAGCCGGCGGGAAACTTCAAGGGACCTCAGTGAAGGAGCTATTTTTGAGTTCCAAGGGAAAACTGCACTGTAAGGACAAGAGAAGAGATCAAAAGAGAGCCAAGGAGAAAGGGAGACGTAAGCCCTCAGTCCACTCTAACCCCCCGGTGCCTAAGCACCCTACAAAATTAAAAGCCTCAGAGAATGGAAGACAGGGACAGGAAATCAATGCACACCTTGCTAAAGGAGCGGTTAAACCAAATTCACCGCCTCCAAGGAGGCCGGTTAGGGCTCAAACTATAGAATCGCCTGTGGAAAACCTACCCAAGAACTTAGTGGGGCTTCCCCCATAGTATCAGTACAGGTAGAGGGCATCTATACACAAACACTGCTGGATACTGGAGCCCAAGTAACACTGCTATATGGAGACTTTTACCACAACTACTTGAAGCATATTCCTTTGTGCAAACTTGATGAGCTAGAAATTTGGGGGATCGGGACCCAGAAGTGTCCTTATGATGGTTACATACCCATTAAGATAACCTTTGACTCTGCTCTAGCAGGAAGACCTGAAACCTTTGACACATTGGCTGTTGTATTCCCCTGACCACTTGCAGCTGACCGAAATTCCCTACTAATAGGCACTAACACCAAACTAATTGAGACAAGCATTCCAGAGGGTGTTACAAGAAAAGAAGGCACCTGCTGAAGAATTTGTGGCAATTAGACACCCAAGAGAGAGTGCTGCAATGTGGAGAAAGAGCCTGTCTTAAAGCCACAGTCAAGTTGTCTTGGGACCAGCCGGGTCCATACGTGGTGGTAGAAGAGAAGATTGGGATAGAACTGGTTCCGGAGATTGTACCCACTCGGCCTTGCTAAGAAGCGGAGGGGTAATTCCTGTCAGTGTGCGGAATGTCACTAGCCATCCCATCAGCCTAAAGCCTTGCATGGTGATCGGGAAAGTAACTGCTGCCACTCTGGTAGCAAGGAATGAGGTAGCCCAGGAGGGAGTTGGAGAAGGCACCGCTGTCCGCTGCCCAAGTTTCCCCACTGCTTGGGAGGAAAGGATTAAAGCCCAGGTAGCTCGATGGGAGAAAATGTTCTCCAAGAATAACTTTGATGTGAGCTGTGCTAAGAGCGCTCAACATCAAATTCGACTGACTGAAGATAAGCCATTTTGAGAGAGGGCAAGACAAGTCCCCTTGTGCGACATGGAGGGCAGGGCAACTGGCTGAACTAAAGAGGTCAGGGGTCATTAAGGAGTCCAGAAGCCCTTATGCTTCCTCGATTGTGGTAGTAAGGAAGAAGAATGGATCCCTCCGGATGTGTATTGATTATCAAACTTTGAATAGAAGGACTATCCCAGAGCAATACACAACTCCTCGCATAGAAAAAGCCTTACAATGCTTATCCGAGGCCAAATGGTTCAGTGTGTTGGATCTAAAAAGTGAATACTATCAGATTCCTATGCACCCAGAAGACCGAGAGAAGATGGCTTTCATTAGCCCATTGGGGTTCTTCAAGTATGATCGAATGCCACAGGGATTAACCGGAGCCCCTGCCACTTTCCAGCGACTGATGGAGAACGCGGTGGGTGATATGAACTTGGTAGATGTATTAGTCTACCTAAATGACATCATCGTGTTTGGCTGAATATTGGAAGAGCATGAGACCCGATTGGAAAAGGTTCTCCAGCGACTTCATGATGAGGGGTTGAAGCTGTCGTTAGAGAAGTGCCAATTATACCAGACTTCTGTCACATGCCTAGGACACGTAGTATCTGCCGAAGGGATAGCCACCAACCCACAAAAACTGTAGGCAGTCATTTCTTGGCCTTGTCCAACTACTGTCACCGAATTGAGGTCATTTTGGGCTTTTGCTCCTACTGCAGACGATTTGTGAAGAACTTCTCACAGATTGCTCGGCCGTTGGTATGAGATGTTACAGAAGCAAATGGAAGGGGAACAGCAGAAAACCTAGAAAGGGGGAGCACGGAAGCCTTGGGAATCTATCCAGGAACAATGGACATTGAAGTGTGAGAGGTCCTTGGAGCGGTTGAAGGAGAGCCTGGTTGAAGCCCAGGTGCTGGCCTACGCTTATCTCTCAAAGCCATACGAATTACGCATGTGGATGCCAGTAGAGATGGTATTGGGGGAGGGTTGTACCAGGAGTTGGAGGGGAGACTTCGTCCAGTGGCCTACGTGAGTCACAGCCTCACCCCCCCTGAGAAGAACTATCATGTGCACAAGTTGGAGTTCTTGGCCCTAAAGTGGGCAGTAGTGGATAAACTACAGGACTATCTATATGGAGCCACCTTTGTAGTGAAGACTGATAACAATCCCCTGACTTATTTGCTATCCACTGCCAAACTGGACAACACTGGGCATCAGTGGTTAGCTGCTCTTTCCGAGTTCCAGTTAGAAATATCAACTGGGAGTGGGAAATAGAGACGCTAATGCTCTTTCCCCAAAACCTCACTTCACCCAGAATGGACAGAAGAGTTGGGTTCATTTGCCTCCCGAAGGAGTACAGGCTGTGTCTCAGGGAGTGGAGTATAAACACAGGGGGGATATAGAGGCTAAAGCAATGGGACTCACCCTTGGGGGAGCACTACTGCAATTTGACCCAAGTACGAAGCCAAGAACTGCCTCAATTGACTAAGGAGGACATGAGGAGGGATCAGCGGGAAGATCCGTTAGGGAATCTAATAAGGAAGTCGCTTTCAGCTAAAGACCCTCAAATATTGATTAATAGCCCCATTAAGGGAGCCAAGGTTACTCATAGAGAATAGAAACAAATAAAGCTGGAAGAGGGGATAATATATCAGAGAGGTCCCACTGAAGAGGCAGAAGGTGTGAGTCAGTTGTTCCTTCCTGAGAAACATTGTTCAACTGTGCTAACCACTCTCCATGATGATCATATTCACTTAGGCTCAGATAGAACTTTTGGCCATCCATGAGAACGGAGGTGTAAAGCTACTGCCGCTCTTGCGTCTGGTGTAGCCAGAGAAAGACTCTACCCGAGATGGGCCATCTACAAAGCCAAGGGCCTATGGAGTTGGTGTGCATTGATTTATTGTGCCTGGAACCTGGAAGGAGTAATTTCCTGGTTGTGACAGATCATTTCACCCGATATGCCCAGGCTTTCCCCACCAGGGATCAACAATCTGGTACGGTGGCCAAGACATTAGTGGAGAAGTTACTCGTCCATTACGGGTTGCCTCAGCGCCTACATTCAGATCAAGGTCGGGACTTTAAGGCCCGATTCAGATCTATGCATTTTGCTTTTGAGCGTTTTTGCAGTGCTTTCTGCGGCGCTTGCCGTGTTTTTGAACACGCGTTTTTACCGCGATTTTGCTGCGTTTTGCGTTTTTTTTTTACATTTTTTTTTT
This sequence comes from Lithobates sylvaticus, assembly GCA_028564925.1. Taxonomy (NCBI): domain Eukaryota; kingdom Metazoa; phylum Chordata; class Amphibia; order Anura; family Ranidae; genus Lithobates; species Lithobates sylvaticus. The sequence continues at coordinate 54,851,671 of CM053031.1, read as the reverse complement.
ACACTGTGGTTGCTTAGCAACCAGCTATATACAGTGCAAAAAAATCGCTGTAAAAACGTGGCACTTGCGTTTAGGATGCGGGTCCTTTGACTTCTATTACATGCAAAACGCTGCATTTTGCATGAAAAAAGTCCCCGACCCTTTCCAAAAACGCAGAGGCACAAAAATGCATTGATGTGAACATGTTCCATAGGAACCCATGTTAAAAAAATTTCCCTGCATTTCTGCAAAATACAAAATGCATCAAAAAATGGTGAATGGAGCCCAGAGACATATCAGTTCCCAGCGTTGAGGCCTATGGTCAGGGGAAAACCTATACACCTGCACTTCCGGGAGAGGAAAGTGATAATGAGCAATTACCTTTGGATTGGCTGTGGGTTCCATCTTTGGAAGATAATTCCACTGTCCCAGATGCTGAAGAAGAAGGCTGTCCAGGGACAGGCTCCCACTTGTCTGACACTAAGGTGGTAGCCCCCTACACACTTAAAGCGGTGTTCCGGCCGAAATTATACTTTTTAAATAAAAATACCCCTATAATACACAAGTTTAATGTATTCTAGTAAAGTTAGTCTGTAAACTAAGGTCTGTTTTGTTAGTTTTTAGCAGTAGTTTGTTATTTTATAAACTTGCAGCAGGCCGTGGCCATCTTAATTGTGGGCATCTGAAGCCAGACTGTATTTCTTCCTGGATCTCATCCTTGCAGATCTCGTACATGCTCAGTGCAGCATAAGCAGTGTAATAGGTTTCAGGTCAGGCTTCCATAGCAACGGCAGTGTCAGAGAAAGTTGCTGCCCCTTCCCAGGAGGCATTGCAAACAGGAAATGATGCGATGGGCCGCGGCCAGGAAGGAGGAAGTGAAAAATGAATACAGCAGATATACAGTCTGTGCTGAAAAAAAAATAAAAAAAATATCCAATTTGTTTACAGTGCACAGTTTAGTGAGGGATGCTGAAGAGTTGTAAAAGTGGGTGGAACTCCACTTTAAGGAAAATGAGGAGGTCAAGCTGGAACCTTGTGAAGTATCTGATACAGCTGATAATCTCATCCCTCCTATTAATACAACAGGGAGAGAGACAGTCCCTGAGCCGGGGTTAGAGCCTGAAGCAGAACCAGAGACGAGAGGTAGAGCCGAAGACCGAAACAGAACCTGAACCGGAAGCTGGATGCAGTTTTTGGGAAACAGAACAGGGACCTGAGTCAATGGAAGACATACATTCTGGGTTGAGACAGAAAATACGTCCCCCAAAGAGACTGACGTATGACACTCTTGGAGTAAACTCAGATAAACTCATACCTACTACTCAACGTCCCAGTCAAGCACTTGCCTCTTTTACAGAGTCTTTAATAAAGGATGACCTTGATCCCCCTTTTGACACTACTGGGTGGGCCACTAATTTATTATTGACTTGTCACAAACTTAATATGACTTCTTCTCCTGTTGATGTATATAATTTGTTATCAGAGGAATTAATATTCGCTTTCCTAAAACTGAACCACCTCCCTGCCAATCAGGTCTGTCACCTGTCAACTGATTGGCTGAAATGACAGGCGCTGTGATTGGATGCCTATCAGGCAGGGGGGCACAGTGGCAGCATTCGATGGGCACAGTGGGAGCGTTTGATGGCACAGTGGGAGCATTTAATGGGGCACAGTGGGAGAATTTGATGGCACAGTGGCAGCGTTTGATGGGCACAGTGGCAGCGTTTGATGGGCACAGTGCAGCGTTTGATGGCACAGTGGGAGCATTTGATGGCACAATGGCAGCGTTTGATGGGCACAGGGGCTGCGTTTGATGGGCACAGTGGCTACGTTTGATTGCACAGTGGCTGCGTTTGCTGATACAGTGGCTGCGTTTGACGGTACAGTGGCTGTGTTTGATGGCACAGTGGCTGTGTTTTATGGTACAGTGGCTGCGCTTGATGGGCACAGTGAGGCTGCAATTGATGTTTTTTTTTCCAGGACTTTTCAGTTTGTTTGCGCCCCCCCCAAAAATTTGGAGCACCAGCCGCCACTGGATCAAGCGTTGCGACTTCAACCTGTGGGAGCATTTGATGGCACAGTGGCAGCGTTTGATGGGCACAGTGGCAGCGTTTGATGGGCACAGTGGCTGTGTTTGATGGGCGCAGTGGCTGTATTTGATGGGCGCAGTGGCTGCATTTGATGGCACAGTGGCTGCGTTTGATGGGCACAGTGGCTGCGTTTGATGGGCACAGTGGCAGCGTTTGATGGGTACAGTGGCTGCAATTGATGGGCACAGTGGCTGTGTTTGATGGGCACAGTGGCAGCGTTTGATGGGCACAGTGGCTGCGTTTGATGGGCACAGTGGTTGCGTTTTGCACAGTGGCTGATTTGATGGCACAGTGGCTGTGTTTGATGGTACAGTGGCTGTGTTTGATGGTACAGTGGCTGCATTTGATGGGCACAGTGAGGCTGCAATTGATGTTTTTTTATGCAGAATTTTTCAGTTTGTTTGCACCCCCCAAAAAATTGGAGCACCAGCCGTCACTGGATCAAGCATTGCGACTTCGACCTGGCTTCATTCTTGCGCTGGATCAGTGAATGAGAGCAATGACAACCTACATATTAGTCTCAGTATAGTTTTCCAGGAAGAAAATCTGTATGTGTCATGACAAATTGTCATCTCACTGCCGCGGTGGATACAAATAATAGGGTTCCCATATTTTAAAACACATGTTTGTGCAGTTTTAAGAGGAGGAATGATCACTATGCTGCAAACTGTGGAGTACACAATAATTCTGTAGGTGTTCCTACCTCAGTTTGATGGCCATAATCTGAGTTTGTTCCTTTTTATTATGTGTATACCTTTGACAAGAAAACAACATGCCATATAATATAATTGGCTGAGAAAATACAATTATCACGCATGAGCATTCATATGACAATAGCATTGTAATTGATTGTGGCTGGCTTTGTAATGATTATGTTTGGAATGACAGCAAATGAACAATAACAATAAAAAAGGGATTAAACAAATAATACAAAAACAAATACTCTGCTATTTCTAATGGCAAAGCTGTTTTTAGTGGTAGTAAAGTTAACCAAAAAATGGTTGCACTGAATACTAGCACATTATGTAAGACTTACCTTTAGAATGGATCCCTCCAGCGGCACCTGTACACTTTGAGTTCTATCTTCACCAGGTCTTCTTCCGGGTTCGCAAGCTCTGGTCATCTGATTGGCCAGTGCCACAATAACTTCACTGGGCGTGGCTCAGGGCTCTAAAGGAACAACATGGGTATGCCCTACCTTCAGAGTGCATGCGCTGGTGGCGTCACCGGCTGCTGATCGCTGGAATATCTCCTAAAGGGAGCCTGTTTAGGAGATATAAATTTTACCTACAGGTAAGCTTTATTATAAGCTTACCTGTAGGTAAAAAAGGCACAAAGGGGTTTACTACCACTTTAAGTTTCTAGACTTAGCCCCAGATCAATTTCGGTGGCTAGTAAGCCCTTAAAGTGAATGTAATCTCCCTTGTATAATTTTAACGTATAGGTAAGCCTATAATAAGGCTTAAATATAGGTAAAACAAATCTCCTAAATGTGCCATACCTGTTCCGTTCTTTCAGAGCCATGCCATAAACAGCGACTCCCGCACTCATGAGATACATACTAGCACATTATGACCTAAACTGCCCGGCCGGGTCACGATTTTTTTTTTATGCAGTTTACTACCGCTTTAATACAAAAATTAGCTAGCCTCTTAAACCAAACGTCCAGACCAATTTGTGGTTTGCTGTCCCTTCTTTACAATCTACAGAGGTCAGTTGGAGTCAAGCTGTGTCCGAACCTACCTCTACTATTAAGTTATCCTAACGGATGCATGTAAAGCCGTTTTTCATCTCTGGTGGAAATGTTTTTTGTTCCCGATTCAGTTATGACATGCTAGGAAGGATCAGGGTCCACAAATATGGAAGATTAACTCCAGGTTAGGGATGAACTCTGATCCTAGTCTGAACCTGCCTGAGTTCTCCTGCCAGGAAGCTGTCACTGCAGACTACCAATCATAAGTGGCTGAGGTATTCTCCGCCATGCAGTTATTCGAGGGGCGTGTATGCAGGGTAGGTGTGACGGACTCCAGACACCCTGTTGGGAATTTCCGCCAAGAAGCTGCTTCCCAAGTCCTGGAACACAAGACCAATGGATCTGGCTATAGTAACCCCCAAGAACCAGACAACACCAGTCTTGGAGTACAACAGAAATAGGACTGCTTTATTTTTAGAAACACACTGAATTTACACAGCAAACCATCAGATAAGGGCTACTCTCATTACCTCAGACAAAGGTCACCTTAGACAGTAGACTAATCCTATTATCATGACAATGACCACCTTAGACAGTCCGACTCCCCCATACCTAAGGCCCCTTTCACACGAGGCGGGCTCCGCTTGCACGGAGCCCGCCTCTGTCCGCCGGCTCAGCGGGAGATCTCTCCGTTGATCTCCGCTGAACCGGCGGATGACAAGCCTCTCTCCGCTCACTGAGCGGGGAGGGGCTTGCGAGCGCCGCTGATCTCTATGGAGAGATCGGATGAAAACAGACAGTGTGTCCGTTTTCATCAGATCTCACCCGATCCGATCCGCCAGCGACGGATCTGGACGTAGAGACATACGTCTGCTTTTGGCGGATCGGACCGGGTCGGATGTCAGCGGACATGTCTCCGCTTACATCCGACGCTCCATAGACTAACATGGAGCGCCCGTTCAGATCCGCCGTCAAAACTGACAGGCGGATCTGAACGGTCCGACCGTGTGAAAGGGGCCTTATGCATAAGAAGCCAAAAGTAATTAGTGACCAGCTCTGTCTGGATAACTTAAAGAGGTGTGTCCCTTAAAAAAAAAAAAAAAAAAAAATTAAAAGTCAGCAGCTACAAATACTGCAGCTGCTGACTTTTAATAATCGGACACTTACCTGTTCCAGGGTCCAGCGATGCGGGTGGTCGAAGCTCCGATAGCCCCCCGATCAACTCGGCGGCGCCGGCGTTGCAACTGTGGGCACGCGGCTGTGGCTTCACAGCCGGGCACCCACTGCGCATGCGCAAGCGGCGCCACGCACCGTGATTGGCCGCACAGTCATCTGGGACACGTGACAGGTCCCAGATGACTGGGGAGCCCTTCCTGCGCCAAGGGGAAGTGATGTCACCAGCCTAGGCTACGCAGAAGGCAGACTATGAGGGACCCCCTAGCAACAGGCATTTAGAGGTATGTAAAAAAAAAATTATTTATTTTTTAGGATTTTTAAGCCTTTTTTGTTTTTTAGGGGGAAACACCACTTTAAGAACACACTAAAACACAGAGTTTCTCCAGGGAATAGTTCTCCTGCAGCCCAAAGTCTGTGACAGTAGGGATTGCCTTGGATGCTTATGACTGGAGAATTGGTAGGTGTTAGAGTCCTTTAGTTATTTCCCCTCTTTTAGTGATGTGGTGGGTGGAGTTAGTGCCCCTTTATATGCCAGCTGTGGTTGGGGCTCAGGGTATTTGGCGTATGGGAACAGGATACCTCTATACCTCTGACCAGTGTGATATAGTCCTGTTTACTGATGAGAGAGCCCTCTTTAGGGCTGAACCACTGGGGTATCTAGAGGAGGACACATTGGGGACAGAAAGAAAACCTTGCTGCCCATGACCTTCGTCTAGAATGTTCTGTAGCTTGTTTTAAGATTACCTTGGGGCCTATGTGGGGAGCACCCTATGTGTGAGGGGAAGGTATACTCAATGTGTGGAACATCTGTGATACAGTAAGAGACTGGTAACATCTGGAAAGATGGCTGCAATAGTTCTGTGATTTAGTGAGTGTTCTGAATTGGAGGGACTGCTGTTCAGGAAGTCATGTAATGGAGGAATAGTGCTCTGCACGTCAGTTCTCAGTGAGTCATATTAGGGATGCTAAGTGAATGTATTTATATGAGATATTTTATTTTGGAAGGGACACACATCATGTGTTCCAGCAAGCATTATATTGCTGTTTTGGCCAGAGGTCCTAATTACTGTGTGGTGTATTCACACATTAGTAGAATTTGGACACAAATTGGTCATTACCAATTTCTAAACAGTTTATATCAGCCGATTTCCGTCAGTAGCGACTTACATCGAACATATATTTTTTGACCCCGCAGTGTCTCCCTGTATACTATATATACTTCATTGGATGAAGGATATCTGTTTCTGAGCCTGTCCATGTGCACGCTCTACCTACGAACATCCGCTTGGAAAAAGACCATCGGGCCTTCAGGAAAAAACTCAAGACCTACCTCTTCTAAGAAGGAATCAACGCAGGTCGGATCAAGCGCCTCGAGGCGATTCAGTTTGCAGTTGCAGCGCTATACAATTCATTCATTCATTCATTCATTCAGGTATGTGTATAGGGCAAAGACCCATCTTTTTGGGCCCTCCACATACCTCTTTACATAATATACTATATCTTTTAAGTTATCGTTCCTTACTTTCTAAGGTTGTTTTGCTATAGGACACTTTCAATGGGCCTCAGATGGTCCTCTCTTATGGCCCACAGTTAAGAAGCCATTTGAGGTTTTTATACTTTTACACATATGTATATTTATATATATTTTTCCTTATACTGGGTCCCTATAGGATAATGGCGATCTCCGGTGGCCAAAATATTGCAATGCTGTTTTTAACTGCATGGAGTGTGCCATAAACGTCTGATTGCTGCAATTGTAAGTTCTGCATGTAATTCTTCATGTTACAATATTATCTGTGAATAATATGTATAGGCATTGATTGTTTGTTCTTTTTTCATAGAGTCTCTGTATCCTAGTTACCCCTGAGAAAGGAGTATCTCTTGTAGACTCCGAAGAGCGTCGGGTGAAGGATCAAATTTACTTACCATCTACTTGAACTACTTGCAGTATCAGTTATGGTTGATATGTACACTCCATGATTTATGTTTTTACCCATGTATTTGCAATACATTTTTCTATTATACTATTTTGTGACTCTGAATAAGTGCCGTTAAAGTCCTACCCCAAGGGGAACCCTCTTTCTCTCTATAGTCTTATATGAGATATACTGAACCAGCAACTGAGTTTCGCAGTAAAGCATTTAAAATGCAACTGGATTGGACATTCTTTTATTCCAGGTAGCAGGCCTTAGGCTGGGAATATGGAGGAGGTGGGCCTCAGGCCAGGAGACTGGGACACAATATGGTGGAGTTAATCTTAAAATGTAAGGCGGTGACTCCCATCCAAGAAGAAGCAGGGCAACTCCAGAGACAGCATGACATGAATAACCGCCCAATAAGAGACCCTTACAGGCGATTCAAAGTGACAGCGCCCCAGGTGGATAGCTCAGGTGGGTTTGGACTAGTATCTGAACATGCCTGAGCTCATCTATGCTCCAGGCAAAGCTTTGTATTTTATTTTGGATAGAATGAATAAGAGTTAGAGCTTCTGTCAGTTTTAATGTCCCTATTTGGGAGATTTCCCCTCATTTCTTGTAAAGAGAATAATGGGGAATCTTTCCAATGAAACACAAGAGCTTATTTTAGCGGAGTGGGGAGGGATTAGAACCTTAGACAATGTTTGTATTGCCTTCCTGCCCTAATGACATTATTCATCATATGTTAGTGCCTGCTTGTTATTCTGACCTGCTGGGTTGGAAGAAGTATACACATCAGAAAAGCAGAAGTATTTATTTGTATTTTGGCTCTGGGCCACTAATTTTAAATATTGAAGCCAGAAGGTCAACACTGCAACTAGACCTATACCAATTTTAACATCAGCATTGGCAGCCTCCATAAAGACAAGTTTTTCAAAATTTTAAAGCCAGAGAGGACACGTGACCCAAAGAAAATACTGTTGGTGGTCCAGTTGACAAAAACTAGTTTGCCATCTCCATACAGAGCCCATGGGGCAGCTCAGGAAAGAGCATTGCAGAATCCATGACACAAGCGTTAGAACACATTAGCATTACTAATATGCCTATGCCTATGCTGTAATGCAGAACAGAGGTGGAAAGTAGTAGTCCATAAGCTCAAATTAATGCCATGGCTCACATATCAGTGCACTTACAAACTTTTCTTGGTTTGAGATTCCATTCTAAACAACAATGTTCACCAACTAGAGTCTTCCACACAGGCCTTTTATTAAATAAGACTGAATTACTTCTTCGGAGGTGGACTATTCTCTAAATATAGACATCACATATTATACCAAAGAGAAAACAACTCTAAACACTTCCCCAATGTGATTGGTTTACTAAGAATAAAGACTATTTACTTAGCAAATGTAATGTTCATTGAGGTTATTAAATAAAATGAATCTTTAAACAGCCATTCATGTGCTAGCAAAACTCATGTTTTTACTTTCCCTTACATACAATTGCATAATTAAAGCTTTACCTTAGTTACTGTTATTTACTTTGCAAAGTGAACATGTGAACAGCCCCTACACCGATACAAAACCTATAATTTAATGTATCCGATTATATCTGCAGTATTTCATTTCACTTACTGCATACCTACCGTATATGACAACGTTACAGAAACCCCCTTCATTTGGCTATGCTTTTATGTCTCAAGCCCTAATTCCCATTTCTTGAGCATACAGGAGTTCTACAGATTGTGATATAAGGGTATGTATACAGTATCATCAGGGATTTCAACATAAAATTCCTCCATGAATGGAGGACTGCTGGTTTCTTTCACTTCCACATCTTGTTTTTGTTGTAAAAGCTACATTTTTAGAAAAGTAACAGTGTAAAATGATACAGAGCTTCTATAAAGGTTAGATTTCAGTTGTTAAGAATTCCAAAATATACATCCAAGTATACCAATGGAGATATAATCTCCCCTGTTGTCAAGCTGTGCAGTTAAATAGCAATTCCAGGAAGAAGAAGAAAGAAAGTAAGTGAAATGCAATACGTGAAATGTTGCAACTAAGTTGTTCAGAAAGTCCATTTGATTTATTATCTAATTAAAAAAAAAATGCAGTGGGATTTACTAAGCATCTGGGTAGCCTCTTGCCTAAGTTGTCTCTCTAATGTTACAATGGTAAAGTGTAGCAGGCTAAGAATGGGCTACTGGAACCACAAATGCCCCAGAAGATGTTATCTTTGATGAAACGTGCAGGGCGGAGCCTGCTGTGACGTCATCACGTTCCACTGGAAGTGAGCCGAATATATGGTATATTTGGATGTTCTATTGATTTTAACAGCAGTGTCTTGTTTTATACTATTGCGAGTGTAATTTTATTAAAGTTTTCACACTATGTGGAGCATATAATTCTCTATTTGGGTACTTGCTTGCATGCATGAACTTCTTACGTGGCGGAAACAGCAGAGACATTTCCTGGCATTCAGAGGAAATTTCCAGAGAGGGAGAATCCTGGAGAACATGTATGAAGACCCGTATGGGTTTTTTCCTCAATCTTGATATGACTCTATAATATGAGAGTCAAATCCATCTGGTAAGCACTTATTAGCCCTTGTTCACATTGCCGCGGCTTCAAAGTCACGCAACTTTGAATCCGACATCCCTGCGCGGCTTCATCGAGACTTGCTTACGACTTCTTTAACAGAAGTCAAGCAAGTCATGTTGAAGTTGCCCCAAAGTAGTAGAGGAACCTTTTTCTTTTTCTTTCTGCTGTTAATGGGGCGCAGCTTTGAACTGTCAAGTCACATGACAAGTCGCGGTAGAGTGAATCGGGGCTTAGTCCATCTTTGATGTTGGCGGATCACAATTAAAGAGGTTTTTTGAGAATTTGTTTTTCCTTTTCTGCAACTTCACACTAACTTTTTATGCTGGACATTTGTTTTCTTATTTTTTTCAGTAAGTCGCTATTTTTTTGGTTTGCCTTTTTTTAGCAAGGCACATTTGTTCATCTGTTTATACCTATGTCAAATATTCTATAGCGTGCTTGCTTTTTTGTTTTTGTTTTTCTTTCACAAGCACGGTACTTATAAGGGGGCTACTTATAATGATATACCATTTTGATAGGGGTTGAAATGAATATGCTTAACTTTCAGCTTTTGAACAAAACTGTTGTAAGTATATTTTTTAGAAAAACGGTTTTGACCAATATGTTGACATCAGGACGCAGCTGTTATGTGGTTTTCTAACTCTGTACTTCACCAGAGGATATGGAGTGACTTAGGAGTTTTCTTGTGGTCAAATCATCAGGTGTGTACAGTTAACAGAACTAACTGTCATACTCTAAATTTTGCCTTACATTTCCTGTTGCAAACTAACCACCATCACATGATTATTCTTGGCCCCATATTCCATATTTCAAACTGAAGACTGTCACGTGACAAGAAGTTGTTAATGTATGCATATGTGTATATGTCTCATTGGTTCTTGGGAGAGCTGTCCCCTCCCTCTGCATTTCCCATAAAAGAGGAATGTATTGTCTATTAAACTTTGTAACCACTTCCACTTACAAACCCGTGTATGTGTGTGTGTGTTAACCACCGGTGAACTGGGATCTCCGCTTCTACCATTCCTGGCCTAGGCACTTAGAATACAAGAAGAAAGACGTGTACCTTTACAACTGGTGTTCAGAAGTGGGATATCTTGTGACAGGTAAGTGATTTTGCCCTTTTTACCTTTTAAGGTGAATAGGTGTAAAATGCTTACGCTGTCCAGATCATCGCCACAAATTTAGTTTAAAGGGGTTATTGTGCCTTCGCGGCGGACTAGGCTGGTCCCCGGGAGGTTAGGTTGTTGTGCCTTCGCGGGGGACTAGGCTGGTCCCCCGGGAGGTTAAAAGGACACGCAGGTAGTTACGTAGGTTATTTGGCTATTTAAAGAGAGTCTGACTAGGTTGGTCTGACTATAAAAAAACTATTGTAAAAGAGATTATTATTTTAATCACCGGGAAGTAGCAGATTACGCCCGTGATAAAAGGTTTGGTTGAGCGGACGCCCATTAAGTTTTTTGAGAAACAAAAAGTGCACTATAAAATTGAACAAATGTATGGTTTTATAATGATCATTTAAAATAATTCTGTTCATAAGATTTACAGTATAAGACCTATAGAAATAAGTATAAAGTTTTGTTTAAGATATATATATATATATATATGTATATGTGAGACTTCTTTTTCTACAGAACAGCGTAAGTACCTAAAAATTTTAAAGAATTGTATGTTGTATAAAGTATAAGAGTTTAATGACTTCGGAATACGAAGAACCTGATTGTAGCGACATAGCTTTATCTTGTCCACATTGTACTATAGGATTACTGTTTTTTTTAAATAGAAAATAGGTGGGTTCTATTAACCAATAGACCAGGGGGCTATTCTTGTAGATTAGGGGTAAGAGGAATATATCCCGCCACAAAGAAAGGAACCATAAATCGAGTACTAAGGGTAAACCTTCACAGTCCCATTAGTCCATCTGATTTGACGGACCAAGCAGTGATTACCCAAACGAGTTGTTATCACTTGTGCCCACATACTAGGCATACCCTGCCCACTTTGTTAGATGGGGAATTCTGCGGCCACCCCAGGATCAGACATAGGGATCCCGTGCCCGTATGAATATATTAAAAACAATCTACCTGGACCACAGGTGGAACCTTTCTGGGCTCAAGTCCAGGAAAGATGCCACCAGTTAGGTATTCATGATCCGGGACCACAAGGTCCTTGTTCAGAGGAAGATTGGAAGAAAGTTAGCAAAATTTGTCAGACGCATAAGCATTCCTACCCCCCGGGTAAATCTAATGACCCTCAATACATGAAAGATTGTTATCACTCATGGAGCAAATGTTTAAAAAAGATTATAGAAAGAAATATGCTAAAAAGACTCCTGCAGTTAAAACAAATGTATCCGCCCCTACCTTTGAACCCCCTCCACCTTATGTCACTGTAAAAATGGACTCAGGAGAGCCTGGTCCTCGCCTACAATTATATCCCTCACTAGAACCTCATGTCCTCGCAAGTAAACTCTATTGGTATAAATGGGACCCCTGTTACCCATCCCATCACTCCACCATTACCTGTAACCACTCCCGAGGGGCAACATTTGTGCGATCAGTCTTTTGCTGTGTTGACCTCTTGTCCTGTATCCCTTATGGGAAGGGACCTATTGTCCAGTTTAAGTATCACTATTAAATTTGACAAAGAAGGGTCACTAACTGCAAGTTCCCCTTTCTGTGACCTGACTGGTCCTAAACGACACACACATAAAGGATTCTTTATGTTACTGCCCGCTACTTTAGAGACTCACAAAATCTGGGCAGAAAACAAAGGTAGCGTAGGATTTATCAACTGCACACCCTACACTCCCCAATTACGTCCAGATGCACAGCCACAATACCACAAACAGTATCCCTTGCCCCCAGAGAAAACCAATGGAATTGCACCACAGATTGAAGAATACATACGCTTAGGCATTTTGAAACCAGTAATCAGCCCCTGGAACACACCCATTTACCACATTCATTTTTTCATGCATACCTGCAGATTCCCTATGCTACACAGTGATTGATTTGGCAAACGCATTTTTTAGCATTCCTATTGCCAAAGAGGCTCAACCTATATTTGCCCTCTCATGGGCCGGGGGTCAGTTAACTTGGTCGCGTTTACCGCAAGGGTATGTAGACAGCCCCGCCGCCTTCTCCATGGTACTCAACGAGACTGTCAAGTCTTGGACTTCCGAGCATGGGTCGGTACTAATACAGTATGTGGACGACTTGCTCTTGTGCAGTCGTTCTGCTGAAGATTGTGCGGTCGATTCAACATTACTGTTAGAACATCTGGCCGAAGCCGGCCACCTAGCCTCAAGGAAGAAAATACAGTGGTGTCTACCACAAGTAGAATACCTAGGATGTATTCTGGACAAGGGGACCAGGCTAGTGTCCCCCAAACGTGCCGCAGCCTTACAAGCTCTCAGTCCTCCAAAAGACAAAGCTGGGCGCAATTGTATATTGCCGCCAGTGGATTCCTGACTGTTCTCATTATGATAGTATCCTACGAGAGGCTGCCGGGTCAAACGCCCCTAAATTGATAGACTGGACAGAAGACAGAAAAAATGCTTTTGACGCTCTTATTAAGAGTTTGTCCACCGCCCCCGCCCTGGGATTGGTAGATTATGGTAAAGCCTTCCAGTTGTACTGTGTAGTTTCAGGAAAATCTTTTGCTGCAGTACTTGCACAATCTCATGGCTCGGGGTATCGCCCAGTGTCATATTTATCTAGAAAACTCCCTATCCAAGTCCAGGGCATGCCGTCCTGTCTTCAGAATGTCGCTGCCTGTGCCATGTCTGCACAGGATGCCAACAAAATAGTATTGGGACACAAAATGACACTGTACACCACTCATTCAGTTACCCACCTCATACAGAATATGAATACACAACACATGACTTCCCAAAGACTCAGTGGATACGAGATCACTTTGTTAAATACTGACAACTTGGTACTTAAATATGTTCCGAATAGCAATCCAGTTGTACGTTTACTACATTCCATGTTACGTTTACCACACGAACCTGATCACACACATAATTGTGTAGAAAAAGTGGAACAAGTCACTTCACCAAGACCTGATCTTTCTGACATTCCAATTATAAATGCCGAAAATGTTTTTGTAGATGGTAGTTGTTCCCGTCCCTCTGACTCTACATTTTTAACTGGCTATGCTGTAGTTCAGTTGCCACATACAGTGTTAGAAGCAAAACCATTGCCCCCTGTTTCTGCCCAAGTAGCAGAACTAGAAGCTCTGACCAGAGCCTGTATTCTGTTCACAAACAAGGAAGTCAACATTTATACAGACAGCAGATATGCATTTGGAGTGGTACATGATTTTGGTGTGATATGGGCCAATAGAGGATTTAAAACAGCAGACAACAAACAGATAGCTAATTCAGAGCAGATCCTTAATCTACTGCAAGCAATTCTGCTCCCTAAAAAGGTTGCTGTTATAAAAGTAAAAGCCCACTCATCAGACAATAGTATAGTATCAAAAGGAAATGCTTTCGCAGACAGAGAAGCAAAAAAGGCTGCTGCCAGTTCACCCAATTCACCAGCCCCTACCACAATCTTCTTTAAAGAGCACTTCTCATCCCCTGATTTCAAAACTGTTGTGGCCCAAATGCAGTCAATGGCCACAGATACAGATGTCCATTTCTGGGCAAATGAAGGTTTGACCAAAGACTCTGAAGGTCTTTGGACAAAAGAGGGGAAGATCCTGGGTATACCTGAAGCTAATTGTATCCTAATTTTATCCTACCTCCATGGTCCGACAGAGGACCCGCATTTATTTCCCAGTGACCCAAGTTGTAGCCAAGTCTCTGGGGATGCAATGGAAACTACATATTCCCTATCATCCCCAGAGTGCAGGAGTAGTAGAGAGAATGAACAGGAACATCAAAGACAAATTAAAAAAGGCTACAGGAGGTACTCTAAAAGGTTGGTTGGAACACTTACCTTCTGTCCTTTTTCAGATAAGAACCACCCCCCATTCTAGGACAGGATTGTCCCCTTTTGAAATTCTAATGGGAATCCCTGCAAATATAGAATTACCCCCATTAGACCCAAATTCTGACATTAACGTTTATTCCCAACAGGAAGTGTACGTGAAAAGTCTGGTAAGTATGCTTCATGAAATAAATGAACAAGTTTCTGTCACCTTTTTTCCTCTTTCAACAGAACCAACCCACCCCTTCATCCCAGGGGACAAAGTACTGATTAAGCAGCTGGCTCACAGGAAAAGAATTGGACCAATCTACTCCGGACCGTGGAAGGTGGAAAAGGTATCCAGGACCGCGGTACTGACGGACCTAGGCAACACCTGGATCCACGCCAGCCGACTGAAGAAGTGTCCCCAGCTCCCCCCAACTCCAGAGCTCCTAACAGTAACCGAGGATACACTCCCTTCAAGACAACAACAAAATCTACAAGATATTCAGGAAGGCATAGGACAAATCTCCCTGGAGGACACGATGATTTTACCTGGAAACTAAACAGAATCTTTCCATCATCAGGACAAGTGAAGAAGAAGAATAGTGAATTTTGAGGACATTAGATATGATCATTTTGTTGAATCAGAATGATCAAAGAGAGGATTATAAGGGGGCTACTTATAATGATATACCATTTTGATAGGGGTTGAAATGAATATGCTTAACTTTCAGCTTTTGAACAAAACTGTTGTAAGTATATTTTTTAGAAAAACGGTTTTGACCAATATGTTGACATCAGGACGCAGCTGTTATGTGGTTTTCTAACTCTGTACTTCACCAGAGGATATGGAGTGACTTAGGAGTTTTCTTGTGGTCAAATCATCAGGTGTGTACAGTTAACAGAACTAACTGTCATACTCTAAATTTTGCCTTACATTTCCTGTTGCAAACTAACCACCATCACATGATTATTCTTGGCCCCATATTCCATATTTCAAACTGAAGACTGTCACGTGACAAGAAGTTGTTAATGTATGCATATGTGTATATGTCTCATTGGTTCTTGGGAGAGCTGTCCCCTCCCTCTGCATTTCCCATAAAAGAGGAATGTATTGTCTATTAAACTTTGTAACCACTTCCACTTACAAACCCGTGTATGTGTGTGTGTGTTAACCACCGGTGAACTGGGATCTCCGCTTCTACCATTCCTGGCCTAGGCACTTAGAATACAAGAAGAAAGACGTGTACCTTTACAGTACTCACTTTTGCTTTTTTATATGTGACATGTTGCAATTAAGTTATTCAGAAAGTCCACTTGATTTATTATCTCATTTTTAAAAAGACAATACGCAGTGGGATTTACCAAGCTACTCAAAGAGCATCTGGGCAGCATTGCAGCCTCTTGTCTACCTTGTCTCTCTGTTGCTACAATGTGCATTAGTAAAGTGTAGTAGGCTAATAGTGGGATACTGGAGTGGAATCACAAATCACATCTGTCAGCAGTTTTGCAAAAGCCAGAAAATTAGAACCCTTTTGAAGGTAAAAAAAATAAACACTCACATATAAACTGATAGGCCAAGGTGGATGGATGCATTTTTGGCATGCTTTACCATAATTTCCATGGCCAGTCACCAGGCTCAATCATTGTCATGTAGGTGTGTAATAGCCCTGCATTGTCTCCTACCTGCCCAAATTGGAGCTTACATGGGGCACAATACAGAGCTCTCCCCCACTCTCCTTACTCTCTAGTACAGAGCTCCCCCACAGCGCAATACAGAGCTCTCCCCAACCTCCTTACTCCCTAGTACAGAGCTCCGCACACAGCACAATACAAAGCTCTCCCCCACCTTCCTACTCCATCGTACAGAGCCCCCCCCCCCAGCACAATACAGAGCTCTCCCCAACCTCCTTACTCCCTAGTACAGAGCTCCCCCCATAGGACAATACAGAGCTCCCCCACCTCCTTACTCCCTAGTACAGAGCTCCCCCTACAGAACAATACAGAGCTCCCCCCACCTCCTTACTCCATAGTACAGACCCCCCCCACAGCACAATACAGAGCTCTCTCCCACCTCCGTACTCCCTAGCACAGAGCCCCCCAGCACAATCCAGAGCTCTCTCCACCTCCTTACTCCCTAGTACAGAGCTCCCCCCACAGCACAATACAGAACTCTCCCCACCGTCTTACTCCCTAGTACAGAGCACCCCCCCCCACAGAGCACCCCCCACCTCCCTACTCCCAATTTACAGACCCCCCTCACAGCACAATACAGAGCACCCCCCACCTCCCTACTCCCTAGTACAGACCCCCCCCACAGCACAATACAGAGCTCTCCCCCACCTCCTTACTCCCTAGTACAGAGCACCCCCCCCACAGCACGATACAGAGCACCCCCACCTCCCTACTCCCAATTTACAGACCCCCCTCACAGCACAATACAGAGCACCCCCCACCTCCCTACTCCCTAGTACAGACCCCCCCCCCACAGCACAATACAGAGCTCTCCCCCACCTCCTTACTCCCTAGCACAGAACCCCCCCCCCCCAGCACAATATAGATCTCTCCCCTCACCTCCTTACTCCCTAGCACCCCCCCCCCCACTCACCTGAGAGTGCGCAGGAGAGGACCTTGGTGAGGGCTGCAGGAGAAGCAGTGAGGCTGCTGTGGCTCAGTGTACCTGAGCTGCTCAAAAAGGCGTGCTGTCACTGCTAAACACAAAAAATGGTTGATGAGCACAGGGTAGTGCTGGAGGTGGCGGTACGGAGTACCTGCAGAAAAAAAGCCCTGCTCTTACTTATGTGGCTAATTTTATGTATAGATTTCATTTACAAGGCAGCATGCATCGTTTTTCAAAAGTTGTGGTGAACAAACAAAGGCAAAGAAAGTACTTACTGTTGCCCTTAAAGGGAAAATAGCATAATCCTCACATGAGCAATCCAAATGATTTTAGGAAATGGATCATGCTATTTATGGGCAACCAAAGTCTTTAAGAATTATTCAGGTTTTATATTCATAGAGATTTTTTATGTTATTTTTGCCTTTTGAGACAATTACTTTCTGCATAGGTTCCTGTTACAGTGTCTGTGAATGTAATCCTCCCTGTTTGATCCCCGGTGCTGCTTGTTCTATCTCATTCTGTACACATTAAGTAGAAGAGAGGCTTTCTGGGTATAAGTCGAAGATTTTATCCTATAGCTTTAATCTTAAGGATATGTCTCCCAGCGAATTCAAGAAAAATAAATATTCGCTCATAGGTCACTGGGTCTAAGTGTGTTCAATTTCTAGCACTCACAGTGCAGATGTCCTCCATCGCTCTGCACTCTCAATCTCAATGTCTCTCCTGCCTCTGATATTTTGATCTGTCACTTTAAATATCATTATTACTACAGTCATATGGTCGTTAGGAACAAAGACATGTTCCAGTCTGCTTTTCTTCCTTTTTCTCTGTCAGACAGCTTATCCATTATCCAATGGTTAAATGGTGCTTAATGTCATCAGTTGTGAAAAATTACATTATTGGGGTTATTCAATAAAGAGTGCTAATTCCGACCTATAGCAAGCAAACAGACTCCATTGTGGACTGGTCTTACTTAAGCAAAGTGACTTCTGATTAGTTGCATTTAAAGTGTATCTCTAGCCAAAGTGTTATTTATTTTTTGCTTTTTTTTTAGTTTAGGACAAAATAGATTATGGTTAAAATCCTTTGTCTGCTGGAGAGACATGCTTTCTTCTCCATGTAACACACCGGGGAGTGAGAGGAAATCTCTTCAAAATGAGGGACATTTCCCTCTTACAAAATTTTCATCATAAATGTTGCTTGGTCGGCTTGAAAATTGGAGATATCCTTTAACCTGTTGCCGACCGCCCACTGTCAATTGACGGCGGAGCGGTTCGGCTCTTGTGGCGGGCCGCCATCATATGACGGCGCTAACATTTTGGCCACTAGGGGGCGCGCGGCCGCGATGTCCGCCGGGCACCCGCGATTGCCCAGTAACTGAGCAGGACGTGGATCTGTGTATGTAAACACACAGATCCACGTCCTGTCACTGGAGAGGAGACCGATGGTGTGTCCCTTGTACATAGGAAAACCGATCGGTCCCCTCCCCCAGTCAGTCCCCTCCCCCCCACAGTTAGAATCACTAACATAGGGAACATATTAACCCCTGCAGCGCCCCCTAGTGATAACTCCTTCCCTGCCAGTCACATTTATACAGTAATCAATGCATTTTTATAGCACGGATTGCTGTATAAATGTGAATGCTCCCAAAAATGTGTCAAAAGTGTCCGATATGTCCGCCGCAATGTTGCAGTCACGATAAAAATCGCAGATCGCCGCCATTACTAGTAAAAAAAAAATAATAATAAAATGCTATAAATCTATCCCCTATTTTGTAGACGCTATAACTTTTGCGCAAACCAATCAATATACGCTTATTGCGTTTTTTTTTTTACCAAAAATATGTAGAAGAATACGTATCGGCCCAAACTGAGGAAAAAATTTGTTTAAAAAAAAAAAATAAAAATTGGATATTTATTATAATAAAAAGTAAAAAATATTATGTTTTTTCAAACTTGTCCCTCTTCTTTTGTTTATAGCGCAAGAAATAAAAACCGCAGAGGTGATCGAATACCACCAAAATAAAGCTCTATCTGTGGGAAAATTTTTTATAAAAAGGTTATTTGGGTACAGCATTGCATGACTGCGCAATTGTCATTCAAAATGCGGCAGCGCTGAAAGCTGAAAAATGGCTTGGTCAGGAAGGAGGTGTTCGTGCCTGGTAGGCAAGTGGTTTTAAGGATGTTGTTCCACTGCTCCACTACATAGTTTGGTGTTGTGTCTGAAAACACTGAAATTGTACTTTTAATATCAAATTCTGTATGACTTATAAATAAGTTAAAAATCAAAAGCCACAACACTGAAACTTGGGGTACACCATTATTAACCTTAGACCATTCAGAGTATGAATCATTAATCACTACCCAGTTTTCAATTAATTTACAAACTGAATTTACTAAGCCTGTCCATTTTTAATACAAACTTTTTTATTTAATTTTTAACATTTGAAAATATATTATCATTATGATGAATATTTAAATTCTTCCATAGGTATTACCAAAATATGAGATCAGTTATTTAAGGGTTACAAGAGAATTTCAGCGTGTTTGAACCATGGATCCCATTTAAGCCTGCCCATTTTAACATACTCATTAGCCGTGTGTGGGAAACTGTGTCAAAGGTTTTAGCAAAATACAAGTATACTACGTACACAGCCACTCCTTTGTCCAATTTTTTGCGTATCTCCTCATAAAAAGAAATCAGATATCTTTTTTACAACTTCGGTCTTTCGTGAATCCATGTTGACGATTGCTTAAAATATTTTCAAGCAAAAACTTTTCTATGTAGTCTTTTATTAAATAAGAAAAGAAGGTTGCGCTATGTAATATATAAATAACAAGTACCTATGTACCGTGAGTTAATATGTGACAATCATTACCATTTAAGGGAGGTAAATGCCAACATATATTGTGCAATAAGTGTATTGATCAATGAAGACAATAATGAGTACAATATACTAGCTGAGCAAAATTATAACATAGGAAAACACATATATGGCAGAACAACCAATGAATAGTTGCAAACCATATAAATCAATATTCAAAAATGTTCATATTCACAAAATATACTTTAGTGTAAAACTGTCCATAAGTGGTCATATGAGACAGACATAAAGTGACATCCGTGCAGTAGGTGACTCTTTAAATCAGATTGTCATCGGTGATTCAGTGACTTTCCTCTGTGGTCCCACCACCAAATGAAATGCAAGCTTACCAGCTGTAGAACGAGTGACCGCATGTGGCTACAACCCAGCCAGGGCCTTTTCCTCTACTTCTCTTCTGTGCGTCAAAGCGAGAGTCTCCGTATCCTTGTCAGGGGTGTCACAGCTTTATATCTCGTCAGGAAACAGCAGTCCCCCAAGCCGGAAAAGAGAAGGAAGAAGGGGCAAACCATGGGTGGGATACAACTTGTTTACTTAAAAAACGCCCAAGGCGTGCAGACATCAAATTTAAAAACAGTAGGCAAAAAATTCAAAATATTGCGGCCGGCTGGCTCTAGTAACAAACGCCCGCGCTTGTCCGAGGCGTAGAACGCGGTGACGTCAGCACGTCGCTCCTCCCTACGCGTTTCTTCAGAGATATGACGTAATCATGGGCCCCATGACGTCACCGCGTTCTACGCCTCGGACAAGCACGGGCGTTTGTTACTAGAGCCGGCCGGCCGCAATATTTTGAAATTTTTGCCTACTGTTTTTAAATTTGATGTCTGCACTCCTTGGGCGTTTTTTAAATAAACAAGTTGGATGATAGTGTTCCTTCAGTTTTATATTTTTTAAATGTTCTTTTCTATTTTTTTTGGTCGTTAGCCAAAATACATTTTATTTTTAGATTTTTAAATTTATTACCCATGGTAAAATTATTTGCAGTGTGCTTATAAACTGTTTATTTGAAGCATTCCCGCTTCTGTTTTGTGTTTTTTAATGACAACATTCTCTCGCAATCTAAATCTTGGAGAGCCTTAGGAAATTTGCTGTCCTCAATTTAAGCGTTTTTATACTCCCAGTATGTGCTTGATGTTTGCAGCTATCAGGAAATTAAATAATGGTATAATTCTGCCACCTATTAGTAATCTGCTTGAGATTAACAGGTCCAGCAGAGCATCATTTCCAATTGGGGCTTCTATAAATTGTACCATAAGATTGTCTTGTAATAGGTTTATAAATCTCCACCCTTTTACTGTTCCAGCAGTGCCATTACTCCAATCAGTTTCAGGTTAGTTAAAATCCCCCATTACTATCACCATCCCAGCCCTTGCAGCACTTTCTATTTGTGTGAATCTCTATCTCCTCATTAAAGTATAAGTTCACCTTTTCATAAAAAATAATGCCTGCACATCTTTTTGCAGGTAAATAAATGTGCATTTGTTTTCTTTTTCAATGGGAGCCTGCAAAGCATTGCACTCACGATCAGCAGATCATGGGTGCTATGCAGTGCGCTTGCAGACTGACAGGGCCACTGACAGGAACAGTGTTGTGGTAGTTCATTGAGAGCTACAACCTGACAGCAGCAAAGGCTGTCGGTAGTTGAAGTTTCCCATTCACAGAACACTGCGGCCAGGTGGCCAGAGCCCCGCGCGACCATGTCTTTTTTTAAATGTGGCAGCAGAAACAGGGAGAAGATCCCTGGAATGCTGTCACAGTGGGCATCTGGGGGGGGGGGGGGGGTTACGGGGGCCGGTGTATTCATAACATGTTACATTACACCCTGAATATGGGTGTAACATGTTACCTATACTGTACACACACTCATATACAGCTCCATCCATAATGCTTCAGCACCATCACACTGTCCATTAACAAGGTCCTCTTTCAAACTCACTTTGAGATCACCTCTCACATAGAGGCAGACACAGATATAACAAAACTCTTTCAATGGTATATTCAACAGACCAAACAGAAGCAAATAGGATAAGTTCATTGTTAGGGTTTATATACACTTTACCGAGTGTGTACAACAGCTAGACTTGCTCATTACTGCCCCCTATGGGAGTGTGAGATGGCTCAGTTACTGAGTATGATGCTTTAAACAGCAGCATGGCATGTAGTAATTGGACAGTCTCATGCCACTCTGGCATTGTGAAGTTTTTGGCAGGTAACAGTCTCTGTATATGTGTTTCAGATGTGTATTTATCTGCTTGGCTGGAGTTCCCTTGAATCTATCAATTTGATATAGATGTCAGTACATTACCCTATAAAGCAAGCCAGAATACTGGCTAAAATGAGGACACCACCAACATCAGCACAAGTGCTGTGCCAGTTAGAAATGATTGAAGAAAAGCATCTCTCTTTTAGAACTAAAGAATGTATTTTTATGCAATTGCAAATCTCTCTTCTTTTATGTCTCTTTATCATCCATCCAAGGCTGAAATGAAAAGTCCAAGAAAAAAAGAAAAGGAATTTGAAAGTGAAGCATCTACTGAGATTCAGTTCTGTGAACAGATGCTTTGCAAGAAGCAGATTGATGTTGATGTATAATCCTCAGTATCACAAATACGAATCAATACATCCGAATGATGCTGGCTGTGTTCAGATACAGATATAACACCCAGCAGTAAAATTCACATGGATGAGCTTTAGAACTCCTGATAGTATCAAAGGCCAGGTTGTCAAACAAGTCTGAATTATGGAGCTCACTCAAAATCGTTAAACAGCAGAGATTGAAACTGAACATGACCTTTCCGTAGTTTGGGGACTATCCAACAGAAATTAATTGACTGAAGCCTGATCCGAACACACTGAATGTTGAGTTTAACCATATTTATAATTCAGAATAACCTTTTCTGCCACCCCTTTAGAAAGAATACAGACATTTATGCTGTACATTTAAATGTAAAGGAACGTTTGTAGTCTTGTACAGTACTTAACTAGAAGAACCAGGAGATTTGATTTCTTACAGGAAATGAAAGCTTTGATCTGTATTCTACTATTCACAAAAACTTCAGAATCCCGTTTCAGAGTTATTCTTCTTTGCAGACGGTCCTCTTCGCTGTAAATGTTAAACTGCATTTGTTAAGCGGTGTAATGTGTTCACTTTACATATAATAGGCAAGCCTAAAGGGAGACCAAATCAAACATGAGTATGATTGGTTGTCACACAAGACACTTCTTAAGGCCTGGTTCACACCTATGCATTATTTAGTGCATTTTCAATTTTGCAGAAATAATCTACAGTCCATTTAACATGGTTTCCTATGAGACATGTTCACATTTGTACATTTTATGGAAAGGGCCATGGACTTTTTTTCTGGTTTTTGGTTCCATAGACTTCAATGGATCAAAAAAAGAGTATTAAAAAATGCAAAAAGCACCTGGAATTTTCAAACTGCAACCTGCAAAGGTGTGAACCAGGCCTAATAGTCATTAAGTTGGTCTATCGTGGACAGGGATCCAATTCCACAGGGGGAGAGACAGTTGAGAAAATGCGGGAGCAGACCTGAGGCTACATGGAGAGAGTCATAGGGTGATACAGAATGCTCTGGAGTCACTGTGTAAGGCTGGATTCACACCTATGCATTTTTAGTGCTTTTTGCATTTTTCAGATTTGCACTACAGCCCATTTAACATGGTTTTCTATGGAACACATTCTGTAGTGTAAATCTGCAAAATGCAAAAAGCACAAAAAATGCATAGGTGTGAATCAGGCCTAAGACTGGATGCTTTGGGGTCCCTGGGTGACTCAGGAAGCTCAGAAGATCCTGGGTGACACAGAGGCACAGGTGTCAGTGGAGATGCAGGAGTCACTAGAGACACCAGAGAATAGGGATCGCTGAAGACTCTGAGGTCACTGGAGACCACAAAGTGCAGGAATCACTGGCAACACAGGGGTCACTGGTGACACAGGAACCCCTGGAGACACACAGGATTCAGGAGGCAAAGAGTCAGTGGATTTCACAGGGGTTAGAGAGTGCAGGGGTTCACAGGAGTGAAATGGCCACTGGAGGAACAGGAGTGTAAGATTTGCTGGAGGCTTGGTACTGCAAGGGTCTGTGAAGTCATAGGTATGCAGGGGTCTCTGAAGGCACAGAAGTTACACTCACTGGAAGCAGGAAAACATAGGAGGCACAGGCAAATTCTGGAGGCACAGGGGTGCTCATCTTAGGTATAGCGACACGTTACTCAAACACTGAACAGTGCATCACTTAGGCCTTTAAGGCTGACACTATTATCTAATTGGTGTCAGCTCCAGTACTCCAGGAAAAACCCAATAGTGACATCGGCTGCACAGAAGGAAGACCCGGTGCAGTATCCTAGGACTTGTGAGTATGACATTACCATCCCTTTTACAGGGCTTCCCAACTATCGAGGTCCTGGTTTCAATGGAATGCAGAGATGGAATCTCTTTATCAGATGAGAAGCTGTCACATCGGAAGCAGGGACCCCAGGTCTTTCATCATGGCTGAAGCAGCTCCATTTAGTCAGCTACTGAAGTTGTCCGCAAGACATCTTGGGTCTGACGAACATTGTATTCTTGAAATGGATAGGCTGGAGGAGTAGCTAGAGATGAAGGGTGAGAGAATCTATTAACACCCAGAGATTTGAGCAGTGGCGCCTAATGTTTTTTGTTGGGGAGCAGCAAACAACCAACCCTCCTTGGGTGGCCGGTGGCGGCACTACCCCCTCACCCGCTGTCTGCCGGTCGGTCCGGCACTTACCCCATCAAGGTGGCGGGTGGTGGGCTGCGGGCAATGGCTCCGGTGTCCTCGAGCATGGCGGACCCCATTTATGTCGTGGGCTGCGGGCAGACGCTTCCGATGTCCTCTCCTCCAGCACAGCGGCTTCCATCGTCCGTCTCCTCTCTCCTCCTAGGCACTAGGCGTCCAATAGTATCGCCTGACGTTTTGGCCAATCGGGAAACGGGTCTCACAACCCACTTCCCGATTGGCGGGGAGGAGATTTAGTGTGAAAATAGGGAATATTCATTTGCTATCATCGCACAACTGGGTTGGATCGGTGCACACCCTTTTTTGAAGCCTATTAAAGCCTCTGGATCTAATCACGTGCTTCAAAAGAACATCCCCGTGCGCCCCTAATAGACCTGCCACTATTGGATTTGAGTAATAAAACATGGAAAGGATTCTTCAGATGTGAAGGTAGACTGGAGTTTGTAGCAGACTGTATTGATCTGTGTAGTGCTAACGTGAAGAGGAAACTTTGAGACAATGTTTTTGATGGAAAGCCAAACTTTATTGGAGAAGTGTTGCTTTTCAACAGTGCCGATCAGCAAATTTCCTGTGTCTGACAACAAAGTGCAGGAGCCAGTTTTGAACCTGGAACAGAATCTGGTTACAGTTTTTTTTTCTGCACAGATTGCAGGAATCTCTGAAAAACAAGCAAAGTGAGATGTGGAAGTTTGCTGTAGAGAATGAAGAATGGGGACCCCTTGGTGCTGGCATTATGATGTTTATTGTGAGCAAATTTATCCCAAGGCAGATTGGCAACCCAATCGTCCTGGTTGGCAGACACTAGGGCACGCACATATTTTTATAAGGATTGGTTGATTCTCTGAATTTGTCCACAGGCGTGTGGATTATAGGCCAAGCAAACCTGTAAGGATATATTCAAGAAGCAGGAGGTGAGTTGGACCTCAGGGTCAGAAATAATATGGGTTGGCATGCCATATAGCTTGAAAATTTCCTGGATGAAAACAGGTACCAGGGCTGCTTCTGAAAGAAAGGCTTTAGTTAAAGCATAGAAGTTATCAGCTGCATCTGGAGGCCAGTGTTTGTGTTCAGCATCTTTCTAGGTGAGAACAGTAATGGGGGCAACAAGAATACAGTACAGCCATGGTCAAAAGTTTTGAGAATGACACAAATATTAATTTTCACGAAGTCTGCTGCCTCCGTTTTTATGATGGCAATATGCATATACTCCAGAAAGTTATGAAGAGTGATCAGATAAATTGCAATTACTTGCAAAGTCCCTCTTTGTCATGAAAATTTACTTAATCCGATAAAAAAAACATTTCCAATGCATTTGTGAAAAAGGCTTCAGGGTGCCCAAGAAAGTCCAGCAAGTGCCAGGGCTGTCTCCTACAGTTGATTCAGCTGTGGGATCAGGGTACCACCAGTTCAGAGCTTGCTCAGGAATGGCAGCAGGCAGGTATGAGTTCATCTGCACGCCCCTGGCCTGGTGTCAAGAAGGGCATCAAAGAAGCCACTTCTCTCCAGGAAAAATATCAGAAACAGACTGATATTCTGCAAAAGGTACAGGGATTGGACTGCTGAGGACTGTGGTAAGTCATTTCCTCTAATGAATCCCCTTTCCAATTGTTTGGGGCATCTGGAAAAAACCTTTTCCAGAGAAGAAAAGGTGAGCGCTACCATCAGTCCTGTGTCATGGCAACAGTAAAGCATCCTGAGAGCATTCATGTGTGGGGTTGGTTCTCAGCCAAGGGAGTGGGCTCACTCACAATTTTTCCTAAGAACACAGCCATGAATAAAGAATTATAAATGTATATAAATATAAAATGGTAACGATGGTAAGCAGCATAGTTAGAATGTATAGTTGCTCTGAAAAGCATAAGATGCTGTGAGTATCTGTGAGTTCCTGACATATTTATACTCTGGTAACCTTTATGAATATATGTGGAACCCAGTGGCGGCTGTTTTTTTTGGGGGGGGGCGGCAAACAACCCCCCCAGGCCGCCGGTGGAGCGGCACTAACACAGCCCCCCACCGCCTGCTGTGCTTACCTTGAATGCGGGCGGTGAGAGTGTGCAGGGCTCAGGGAAAACTGCTCCGGTGACCGGTGTCCTCTCCTGGAGCAGCTTCCGTGGTGTCTTTTCTCTCCTCCTCCTGGCGCTAGGCATCCAATAGAATCGCCTGATGTTTTGGCAAATCGGGAAACAGGTTTCATACCTGCTTCCTGATTGGCTGGGAGAAGGATCAGTGTTGCAACAGCGAATTTTCATTCGCTGCTGCAACATATCTGGGTGGGCTCCAGATGCAATGCTCTGCATCCGAGTCCACCCTATTTTGAAGCCTATTAGAGTCTATGGTTCTTATCAGGTTCTTAAAGAAAAAACCTGGCCGCTCTAATTGATATGCCCGATGACCCGAAAGGGGCCGGACACATGAATAGGGGGCGGTAGCGGTGGCCGTGGATAGATTTATGCTATGCTGGTGGAACCACAACATGAACTTTTAGGGAGTGCCCAACATATGCTGTATGTGCATCAAAGCTTCAATACAGCTTATTATTTTTGATGTCTAAAAATCTTACAATTATAGAAAAAAAGGCTTTTGAGCATGAATGTGTCCCGTAGCTCACACATACCATCATGAGCTCACTCTGCCATTGGTGCAATGAGAGAGAAAAAGACAAACATCTTTAAATAAGGGTCAAAGCTTGATCTCCCAGGACCAGGCCCAGGAACATTTGCTACCTCTGTTATAACACTGCTGCTATATACTGGACATACATTGTGGCAAGGAAGGTTCTATACCTGAATCATCCTGAATACGCAGCTGTTACACAGTCATGTGATAAGCACACATCCATCTGTTAAACTCTCTGCATCTGTCTTCCCATTCTGCATTTTGTTCTCGCTCCATTATATCTGTCGTTTGCAGATTCTATTGTTCTTTTAAGTACAGCTCTTTTTATCACTGTTGTAAATTCAATGCCATGCAACAAAATGTTAAAGGCAGTTTTTAACATCAGCTAATTTATCATGCTTGACTATATGTGTTCAACCTAAAGATTTGTTGCTCAGTAATTACAATAATGTTACATTCAAAAACTATCAGTTGCTGGCATGCTGAATTACATGCTGATTTTTTAATTGCAAAATACTTCAGTTTTGGTGGATCTCACATTTTGGGCTGGTCCATTCCAAAGCTCAGTGTGGGAAAGCAGGTTTCCGTGCACGTTTCCTGCACCGCGGGTGAATGCCCTGTCCTTGCGGGTGCTTGCACTACTTTTTCTCTGTTCCAGTGCTTTTTTCAGCCCATTTACTATCAAAGCCGCACTGCTCAGAAACGGAAGGGAGCGTGTGAGTTTCAGTGTGAATCAGTCCTTAAAAGGGATTTCTACTGACTGATGTCAATGCATCTGTGTGCTCTGTAAAGCTCTGTGTGGCTGTGATGTTGGTACTTTAAAATATTAGAAATAATACATATAGCATTTAAAAAAAATACTTTCTTTAGTTAGTTTAGGACATACAAATCATTCATATACAGCCATATGATTATCATCTGCAGCCAGCAGATGGTGTGCTTAAAGCATTTGTTACCCCAACAACAGTTCATATTCCTGATATGTGCCTGCTGTATCATGTGCTTGCATGAGAAAGTATCCTGTTCTCTTAGACCCCTTTCACATTGTTCTGCCCCGGGCATCAGCGGTAAAGCGCCGCTATTTTTAGCGTCGCTTTAGCTGCGCTATTTGGCCGTTAGCAGGCGGTTTTAACCCCTGCGAGCGGCCGAAAAGGGGGTTAAATCCGCCTACAAAACGCGACGTTTTGCCTGCGGTATGACAGCGGGCTTTCACACTGGAGTGAATGGAGCAGCTGTTTTAGGTCTGGATCTTTCCTTGTCTGTCAGGTCCTTGTGGGTTCAAGTCTCTGCAATTTCTGCCTTCACGGGTATATCCTGGGCTAGACACCCTCTTACTAGGCAGTTCTTCAGAGGAGCAATAAGGCTCAGACCTCAGAGAAAGCCGAAGTTTTCCAAGTGGGACCTTCCCCTTGTCCTGGATTTCTTCTCAGGAAGAGAGATGCAAAACATGGATTAGTTGTCTATCAAGGAACTTTCTCTAAAAGTTGCTTTCCTGGTGGCCATAACATCGGCTAAGAGGGTCTCCAAAATTGGCTCCCTAGGATACAAGGAGCCATTCCTAAAATATTTTCCTGATCGGGTAGTCTTGATTCCTATGCTGGGTTCAAACCCCAAAGTATTATCTGTCTTTCACGAGAATCAGATTGCGACAAGTCTTGTTGTCGGAAATTCTGAGCGTGTGTACACAATTCCGACGCACAAAAGTCCACGCATGTTCGGAATCAAGCAGGAGAGCCGCACTGGCTATTGAACTTCATTTTTCTCAGCTCGTTCGGAATTTCCGAAAACATTTGTGTGACCGTGTGTATGCAAGACAAATTTTAGCCAACATCTGTCAGAAAAAAATCCACGGTTTTGTTGTCGGAATGTCCGATTGTCTGTGACCGCTCATTCAACCAGGAGCATGTCTATATCATGGGCGGCTTCCCCAGAAGTGATTTGCAAAGCGGCCTCATGGTCTTCAATTAATACATTCATGGTGCACTACTGTGTAGAGCCGGCTTCATTGTCTCCGGTTAATTGTGGTTTACATATTCTGTTGACGGTGCCAATTGAACCTTTTTTTCTTTAACCAGCAATTGCCCACCCTTTTTTTGTATGGCTAGTTATTTCCCATACGTAGGCTGCCATGGAGTCTGTTAGGAAAACTGAAAGTTTCTTATGAAATACTTACTGTAATTTTCCTTTCCTGATGGACTCCATGGCAGAATACCATTTGCTGGAGTATTCTAAGTTACGGGACACAGCCTCTGGCTCGGAGAAAACATTTATGGGAGAGGGGTCCTATGAGGTATGAGAGGTGGGATTAACCCATACGTAGGCTGCCATGGAGTCCATCAGGAAAGAAAAATTACGGTAAGTATTTGATAAAAAAAAATTCAGTTTTTTTATTTCTATACAAAAATGAATGGGTTGTTTTAAACGGAATGAGTTATTTTACAATCATTTTAAGCCTATCCTTTTGCTTACCAGGAAAACTGACTTGTTACTATGATGTGAATAGAAAGTAAAATCATAACATTGAAAAAATTTAATAAAACAGATCAAAAATACAGTTTCTCTTTTATGATTTTATTTCACCATTCTATGGCACCTGGCAAAAAAGGTGTCACTAGATAGAACAGACAGGGATTTGACTAGGGTTGCTTGATCTGCAGGGCTACAAGTCATAAACAAAGACTGTGACATTATGGCGGACACGTCGGACAATTTTGACACATTTTTGGGACCATTGGCATTTTTACAGCGATCAATGCTATAAAATTGCATTGATTATTGTAAAATAGTCACTGACAGTGAAGGGGTTAACCACTAAGTGTATCCTAGTACGTGTTCTAACTGAAGGGGGGAGGGGACTGTGCAGGGGACATGACAGATCGTCTTTTCATACTCTGTATGAACAGACTATCTGTCTGTTCTCCCCTCAGAGAACTGGAAACTGTGTGTTTACACACACAGATCCCGGTTCTCCGTGTGCCCCGAGCAATCCCAGGAGCCCGGTGGTGATCGCGACCGCCGGACACTCGCATCGGCTTCGTGGGCACGCACCCCCTAGTGGCCGTCTATGGTACCAACGTACCATGACGGCAATTTGCGCAGCTGAGCCATGTTGCAGCAGTATAACTGCGGCGGCTGGTCGGTATGCTGTTAAAAAAATTAAATATATTATTATTATTATTATTATTATTATTATTAATAATAATAATAATAATAATAATAATTTATTTTGTGTTAGGTTGTTTAGTTATTTATTATTATTAGTTTTTTTTTAAGGGGTAAGGGTTAAAGTTAAGGGTTAAATATTTATTTATTGTTACTTAGTACAGGGGGTCCCCGGGTTACGAACCCGTTAGGGACTGTCCTCCTGTTTGTAATTCGGAAATGTTCGTAAGTCGGTTGCGCATGCGCAGAACGACAATTACGGACATTTCCGATGTTCCGTCGAATGCTGTTCTGCGCATGCGCGGCAAATTATGGCCATTTCCGAAATTTTCCATCATTTTTCGAGGCTCCGTCTTGCTGCGCATGCGCAGAACGATCGATGGCAGAGGGTCCCCGCAGCCCCGGTTCGTAAGTAGGAGATGTTCGTAGGTCGGGCGTTCCTAGGTCGGGAACCCTCTGTATTAGTTTATTGAATTTATTTTTTATTTATGATTTTTATGTATTTGTGTATTTATTTTACATTTATGTATTCATTTATTATTATTCATATAATAAATAAAATAAAATAAAAAATAAATAAAATAATAGTAAATAACCCTAACCCCAACTCCTAACCTAAACTGAACTCGAACCCCTTACTCTAATGAAAAAACATTATAATAAATGAATAATAATAAAAGAAGAAATAAAAGCTAATGGAAAAGCTAAAAGAGCTGAAATACCTTGCAACAAATTATGCAACAGATAATAGTTTTCTCTATTAATAAACAAAAAATATGCCCAAAAACGCTGCATACAAATGCGCAAGTCGCGCAAAAACTTGGGGAAAAAAAACGCTACGCTCAGGTGTGAATGTAGCCTTACTGCGAAGATACTCCAATCTTCACCTGAAACTGAATATTTTGGAAGGATCCTTCAGTACTCATCTAACATGTGTGAACGACCCTTTGTTGGTTCTTATACCACATTAAAACATAAGAGCGAGAAGTGAGTGGGGCTAAAGTCTACATACCCTTTTTTACTGCTCGCTCAGTTTTTCTAGATATTTGCTTTCACACTTTCACTCGTTCCTTATTTCAGCATACATGACTATAGTAAAAAAATAAAAAATAAACACCCTGCAAAAGGTTTTGTAAAAGTGCTGCTAGATGTAGGTGTAACACTGAAGTTAAAGTGGAAAAAAATCCTAAGGTTGGATACACACTATACAACTTTTTTTTTATTTCCTTTAGGTTTACCTTCAACCGGCCGGCCTGATTGAATACAAATTGAAAGTGTTTAGGTTTGACCTCCATATTATATGGTTTTGATAAATCTAACGGAAAAATCTAAAGAAAATTGTATAGTGTGTATCCAGCTTTAGGCTAACTATCCTTGAAAATTTTCCCTCTCCCTCCTATATAAAAAAGATGTGTGTGCTTACCCATTTTTAAACCATTCTGGTGCCATCGCATGATCCTGCAGTTTCAAGTAGACATGTGCGGATCGTTTCGTTCTAAATTCGGATATATCTGAAAACCCGAAATACAGTATAAAAGAATGCTCCGAATAATAATTATAATAATAATAATTGAAATTCGATTTGAATTTTACATCGAATTCCATTCAAATTCAAACTTTTTTTTTTTTAAATAGCCAAAAATGAAAACCGCCTGTAAACGAAATGCGGCTAAACGTTTAGCCGGGTTTATAAGCATTTGGCACTTGAAATGCCTCTAAACTCAGCGTCTGAACTAATTTTTTTGCTTTCCAAAAAGGGCATCAACTCAACTGCCTAAAAACGACTATAAAGGACCCTGTGTACATGTGCTGATAAGATAACATTGGATGAGTTCAGGGGCAGCTGAAAAAAGCATCCAACTGCCTCTGAACCTCCGTTTACCAGCAGCCGTGTACATGAGGCCTAAGAGTACCATTTCAAAATAATGCTGTTTTTGTTAAGCCAAAGGTGATTTAAAGAGTACTCGTAATTATTTGATGAAGATCTTTCTTTTGTTTTTTTTTTCACTTTGCGGCATTCTAATTGAAAATTTTTTTAACATTTTCGATTCGACTAATTTGAAATTTATCGATTTTAAACATTGCAAATCCAAAAAATCTGTAAATTCAAAGAAAATTTCAAAAAAGACAAAACTTATTCCGGATATGAATCCCGAATACGAATTGAATGAATCAATTTAACGAAACAAAATAACTAGATTAACAAATCTAAACGAAACAAAGCATTATGCTCATGTCTAGTTTCAACTCAGGAGTGCTGGACAGCAGGTGTGAATTTAGGGAGCTGTGATGTCACCTAAAGGCTCCCATGGTCTTTGTTGGCGCTCCCTCCTCTCAACTGCAGGAGCAGACACAGGTGCGCTGGAGTTGCGGGATCACATGACTGGATTAAAATGGATTGAAATAGTACACATTTCTTTTTTTTATACAGGTGAGGCAGGATAGGTAGGACGAGGGGGGAGAGAACATTTTTAATATTAGACTTAAGCCGTCCATAAATGGATTGAAGTTCAACTGATTCAGCAGGGAGCAGCCAAATTTCGATCCATGTATGGGCAGGCTGATCGTACAGAAGTTGATTTACCGATCAACTTTTGCCAGGTTTTTCCTGAGTGGTCAGTGCCTCTAGCTATATCATTGATATCATTCAAATCATGAATAAAAAAATAAATAAAAATGAAGCATGAGAAAATCAGACGAAAAATACCACTTTCAAAGCGATTGTATGATAATCTGATCATAAGTACACAGCTCTCGAAAGCCGATCACAACAGTTCGTGCTGTCGAGAGCTCTTCATTTTATGAGACCGGCATGCAAAAAAAAAAGATAATTCGTCCGATATTCTCATCATGTGTACGAGGCTTTTCTTCCACTCCAACATTTCCCTCTGGGCTGCCAATCACTGAAAGATGAGTTCTGAAAACTCAGCTCTCATTGCCGTGCACCTGGTGACACTCACTTGCCAGCCCATTGTTCAATGTTGTCTGCCCCACTCCACTACTATCTACATCTGTGCTGCTTAACTGGAGTAATAGTTATATTGTTCACATGTAACTGCTCATCTGAGCTGCAGATGAAGACTCCCCTGGCTGCTGTGACAACAGGGGAGTGGTACAGGCAGCCTCTCCCACCTGGCCCTCTGCTGATCCGATCATCGGTGCAGACGGGCAGTACATTGACTAGTAACATACATACTATAACATACAAAGCCATCCACAACATCGCCCCATCTACATCACCAACCTCATCTGCAGATATCGCCCAAATCATCCCCTCCGCTCCTCCCAGGACTTCCTGCTCTCTAGCTCCATTGTTACCTCCTCCCATGCTCGCCTTCAGGACTTCTCCAGAGCCTCTCCCATCCTCTGGAACTCCCTGCCCCATTATGTTCGATCAGCCCCTACCCTGTCCACCTTTAAGAGATCCCTGAAAACTAATTTATTCAGGGAAGCCTATCCCACACCCACCTAACAACAACTGTCCCCAAGCCACCCCCATCAAATCATTCTCTGCAGCTATTACCCTTTATACCACCACCCAGTCCCTTTAGAATGTAAGCTCTACGAGAAGGGCCCTCCTGTACCTTTTGTATTGAACTGTACTGTAATTGTGTTGTCCCCCCTATACATTGTAAAACGCTGTGTAAACTGTTGGCGCTATATAAATCGTGTATAATAATAATTTACAAAGCTGCAAGGAGAGGGAAAGTGCAGCTGTATGCAGAGTGTTCATGATAAAGTGGAGGAGGAGCATGGGGGGGGCACAACTAAAGTCTGGGGGGGAATAGCCCCCCCAGAGGGCCTGGTATGAATTTTGGAGGGGATCCCATGCCTTTTTTTTCCTAATTCTGTCATAGGGTTCCCCTTAACCACTTATATATATATATATGTAGCGATACCCCCAATTAAGAGGGCCGCAAATTTGATTTGGGTCCCTGAGTACAGCTCCACCAACCCCCCGGCAATCTGCTCTACCCGCTCTGGCACAGTTAGTAAAGGGATATGTATCTATGCACATATAAAGATTACTTATACTCTAAATGTAATGGACTCAAACTCACAGGCAGACTGCTAGCTGAAATAACTGTCTTTACTTTTGGCAATGTGAAAAGTAATGGTAACATGCATTAAACATTTGACTTACAACACATGAGCGGGTCCCTGCAGTATGTACTACAAACATGTATACATATGTGACTGGACAGCAATGGGGAACGGAGCGCCACGTGTAGCGACCGTCTGCTAGGCACCCCTGAGGTGCAACAAATCTAACTGTGACTACCTAACGGACCAGGCCTGATCCCTAACAATGGAGCTCAGTCCTTGAGGGGACACAGTATTCTTCACCGGCACAAGAACTGTAGAGGTGGTGCACATGTAGAATTAAATGGTGTGTTTGTAATCCACAAGAAAGAACAATCTTCTGCTCTGAGGTAAATGGCCTTGGCAGTCTGATAGGCATAAAGTGAGATAACAGTATAAGATGAGCTTTTCAGCTCGCTCACCACTCCGGATACCGTCCTTAGCTCCGGGACCTCCACTGGCGGTGTCCGGCCTCGTTCGTCACAGCCCCTGCGCTCCGGTCCTCCCTCTGACCGACCGTTCTCAGGCGAAAGTCTCCATTCTGCACAGGCTGACAGTGAGGCGTGAGAGTCTCTCTCAGTCTGCTGCAAGGCCCAGGCTTCAGGCCTTCAGCAGTCCCGGTCCGCACAGGTGTCTCCTCTCTCTGTGATCCCTGCGTCCGAAGAGGAAGAGGCGGTCCTTCCTCTTTCCTTATATCACCTCCCCCATCAGCCTCTCGGGCGGAAACAACCAACCTCCTGGGAGCCTGGGGAATTATGGGAATCGTAGTCTTATCCCCTAAAAGGGGAACAACCCCGCTACACACTCCCCCCACTTTGAATCTTTGGTCCCCAAAGACATTGTTCAATCTACAAGCCTTTTTTGAAACAACACGTTCACATAATTCAGACAGAGGAGCCTCCCACCAATTATCATAGGATGGGGAGCTGTCCTGTCTACAGGTCACTTCAGTAAGGGCGACCTGTTTAACTGTGCCAGAGTGAGCTGGGGTTGCCCTCCACCAAATGAACAGTGGATGGGTCAGGGCGTTCAACACTCCTCCTTGCTGTGGTAACAGAGTCCTCTGAACTTTCTCCCATTTGGGGGTAGGTTAGCTTCTTGGGAGGCCTCACAACCCTACGAGCTCTCTGTTCTCTTGGAATTTCAGGCACTGACACCACAGGCTCTTCTTCAGGAACATACTCTGGCAACATCACTGGTTCTGGAACATCTACTTCCTCTTCTTCTGAGTAGAGACCAGGGATATCCTCCCAGCACTCGGGCACAACACTGAATGGAACAAACTCTGTAGCTTCTGGGTTCAACGTTCTATCTTCCACATCCTCAGTAAGTGGAAGATCTATGGCGGAATTTCCTGGAGTTGAGGAAGGCCATAGCCATTCAAATTCCCCTTTCTCTTCTTCTGCCGGTTGGGGGTCCTGTCCATCCCTATTTTGGGATGTCTGGGACCGAGTGTTGGGTCTGGGGGTATCCAGAATGGAAACAGATTCAGGTAAGTCTCTCACTGGATGTATTCTGACTGGTTCAGTGAGTGGGAGCAAGTGATTCCTATGCCAGGTCTTCAAAGGCCCCACTCTCCCTTCTGGCTTCAACTTATAGACAGGCAATCCTGGTAGCTTTCTACAGATGATATATGGCTCTGATCTCCATCTATCAGCAGCTTGTGTTTTCCAGGGATCCCTAGATTGCGTAACAGTACACGGTCCCCAGGCTGCAGGTCTTGTACTCGAACCTTCAAATCAAAGTTCCGCTTGTTTCGGGCCCCCCTCTGGTTAGAGGCCGCCTGAGCTTTCTCATAAGCTATTTTCAAACTGTGCCTCAGTCTGTCCACATATCCTTGATGGGAGGCAACAGAGGAATGGTCTAAAGAAATGCCGAAGGCCAGATCCACTGGCAACCTGGCTTCTCTCCCAAACATAAGCCGGTAGGGGGAGAAACCCGTCACATCACTGGTTGTACAGTTGTAAGCATGCACCAGAGCTGAAATGTGTTGGCTCCAATGTTGCTTCTTCTCTGTCTCTAAAGTTCCCAACATGTTCAATAGGGTCCGGTTGAACCTTTCAGGCTGAGCATCCCCTTGAGGGTGATATGGTGTAGTTCTAGTCTTCTCCACTCCTAAAGAATCTAGCAACTTCCGGATCAGGCGACTCTCAAAGTCCCTTCCTTGATCTGAGTGAATTCTCTGTGGTAGTCCATAATGAACAAAGTACTTTTCGAGGAGCACCTTAGCCACGGTAGAAGCCTTCTGGTCCTTGGTTGGGAATGCCTGGGCATAACGGGTGAAATGGTCGGTTATCACCAGAACATTTCCCAATCCACTCAAATCGGGTTTGAGGCAGAGAAAATCAATGCATACCAGATCCATTGGGCCTTGACTCTGTAGATGGCCCATTGGGGCAGCTTGATGGGGTAAAGTTTTCCTCTGAATGCATCGTGCACAGGAATGGCAATACTCCTCCACTTCGGCCCTCATGCAGGGCCAATAAAACCGGTCTCTGACAAGTTGGAAGGTTCTCTCTGCTCCCAAGTGACCATGCTGGTCATGTAAGGCAATCAGCACCGTCTCTCGATGCTTTTCGGGGAGAAACAGCTGCCACTTATCTTCTGAGCTATCAGAGGGGCCCCTTCGGTAGACCACTCCCTGATGCATCTGTAATTTGTCTAACTCTCTCCTCAGTAGGCGAGCCTCTTTGGAAGGGTGATGTCGAAGTCCCTCTGGACTCTTGTTTTCCAATGCTTCCAGGACCAATTTCCCCATGGGGTCTTCCAATTGGTCACACCTTAACTCTTTCTTTGACAGCTTCGGTAGGCACTCTTCTTCTAGTCGAGTTACCCCACAGTAACATTTTGGGACTCCCACTGTGGTAACTCCTATCTCTTCAGCTCTGGATCCTCCTCTGGCTTGGAGTTCAGCCCCCTGACAAAGGGCTCGCACTCCTTCTGGTGCCACTTGAGTCCAGTATTCCCAATAATCGACCATGACATGAGATCTTCGGGACAGGGCATCTGCATCCCTATTTCCAGCCCCTGGCCTGTACTTGAGGCTGAAATTGAATCCAGATAACGCCGCCAACCATCTGTGTCCAGTTGCATCCAGCTTGGCGGTGGTGAATAGGTAGGTCAAGGGGTTGTTATCTGTTTTTACAGTAAATTCGGCCCCATAAAGGTAGTCTTTTAGTTTGTCAACTACTGCCCATTTAAGGGCTAAGAACTCCAACTTGTGGGTGGGGTAGTTCTTCTCTGAGGGGGTCAGGCTCCGGCTCACATAGGCCACTGGTCGCAGCTGATCTTCATACTCCTGGTAGAGTACTCCACTTCAAGGTTCTGAAAGCCTCTTCACACCTTGAGTTCCATTGGTCTTGGACCGATTCACCGGGCTTCCTAGGCCCCAACCCATCTTCCTCTCCTTCTGTCTTGAGCAGCTCGTTTAGGGGTTTCGCAATACGGGCGAACCCATCCACAAACCTGCGGTAGTAGGAGCAGAACCCCAAGAAAGATCGAAGTTCGGTGACTGTTGTGGGTCTTGGCCACGAAGTAACTGCCTCCAACTTCTCAGGGTCTGTAGCCACTCCTTTTTCAGACACTATGTGTCCCAGATAATTCACAGAAGACTGGTAAAACCGGCACTTCTCGGGGGAAAGTTTGAGTCCCTCCTCACTGAGCCTCTTCAATACTTTCTCCAATCTGGCTTCATGTTCTTCCAAAGTTTTTCCAAAGACAATGACATCGTCCAGGTACACAAGGACTTCTATGAGGTTCATGTCTCCAACAGTCCTTTCCATGAGGCGTTGAAAGGTAACAGGAGCTCCAGACAGGCCCTGAGGCATCCTGTTGAACTCAAAGAACCCTACTGGGGTTATGAAGGCAGTCTTTTCTCTATCTTCTGGATGCATGGGAATTTGATAGTACCCACTCTTAAGGTCCATCACACTGAACCACTTAGCTCCAGATAAACTCTGTAAGGCATCCTCTATCCTTGGCGTGGTGTACTGATCAGGAATGGTCCTCCTGTTGAGAGTTCTGTAGTCAATGCAGAGCCTCAACGACCCATTCTTCTTCCTGACTACCACTATTGGGGAGGCATAGGGGCTTCTGGACTCCCGAATCACTCCCGTCTTCTTCAGTTCCGCAAGCTGCTCCCTCAGATCCTCCAGATCTGCTAGCGGGACCCGCCTGACTCTCTCTCTGAATGGCTTGTCCTGTTGCATGCGGATCCGATGGGTGGCACTCCTTGCACAACCCACATCAAACTCATCTTTTGAGAAAATCTTCTCCCATCTGGTCACCTGGGCCTTGGCTCTCT
This sequence comes from Lithobates sylvaticus, assembly GCA_028564925.1. NCBI lineage: Eukaryota > Metazoa > Chordata > Amphibia > Anura > Ranidae > Lithobates > Lithobates sylvaticus. The sequence goes on along the minus strand of CM053031.1, from coordinate 54,812,852 downwards.
CCTTCCAAGCTCCAGGTAGGTTTGGGTTTTCCATGGAGAGTTTCTTCCAAACATCTTCTCCTTCACCCGTCCCTTTCACTTCTGACCAGCCAACTGGGACAGCAGGACTCACCTGTCCCAGCAGCATCCTGGCAGGGATCTCCACGGGCTGCTCCGTAGGGTTCCTCACACTCACTGGGACTCTTCCTCTAGCCTTCTTCAGTGCCTTGATTGGGATTACTTCCGGTATCACTTCCAGGCCTGAGTGACCCCCCATTGGGTCAGATTCCAGCATAACAAAGGGGCCAGGCTGCTCCCAATTAAGCTTCACCGTGGCCCTAAGGCAGGTTACCTCTCCGGGCTGTAGCACCGCTCCTTCTCTTCCAAGTCTCCACACCTTTCCTATCCCCTCATTTGGGGTCTTCTGCTCTAGGACCAACCGCTGGTAGGCCGCCTTTAGCATGGATTGGATCTTGGGAGCTGAATTATTCTGCTTCTTTACAAGGGGGGTCAGGAGCCTTCTGACTAGATCCGTGTTCGTCCCTATAATCAGGAAGTCTTGCTGGTTCCAGGTGGGCGGGGGCACACCACAGCTAAGGTGTCAAACACTTCAGTCTTCCCAGCCACGGATGGGTCAAAGGTCAATTGTATAGGCAGGTATCCATCATAGGGGAAACTCTGAGTTCCCAGCCCCCATATCTCCAGCTCCTCTATCTTCTGAATAGGCAAATGACTCAGGTATCTATCATAGAAGTCCCTGTACAATAAGGTCACTTGTGCTCCAGTGTCTAGGAGAGCCTGTGTGTATACTCCTTCCACCTGGATGGGTACAGTAGGAGATGGACCAACCAGCTCTTCTGGGTAGGGCCGAGTTGATGCTGTCTTCTTCTTTGGACTCTTTTCTTTCCAACTAAATTTGCGCTTTATTCTCTCCTGAGCCTGGTATGCATTAATCTTCTCCCTCTCTATGGGAGTACGAACCCGCTGAGGGACATTGTTATCTCTCATTTTTAAAGGTTCTCGCTTGGGAGTGCTGTGTCTCTTCGGAGGGGTCTTGCCCCCTCTCTCTGGGGTGTATCTTGGTTGATGAACCCTGGGTTCCTTCCGAGGGGTTTGGTCTCCTCTCTTTCTTTTCATGCCATTCTTCTTGGAGCTCACTGAAGGTGATGGGCACCCGGTTGACTCCTTCACCGGGGCCCTCTGGAGTTTCCCGCCGGCTGGCGGCTGTCTGTTTTCTTCCTCTTGGGATTGGAACATACAGCTGCAATATGGCCAATTCCCCCACAATTAAAACAGATCATCTCTCCCCAGTCAGGTGGGGATGCTGGTGCTGAAACAGTTGGAAATAATTCCCTCCTGCTTGCTTCTTTCTTGGGACTGGGCGCCTCTTTCGCCACCAGAGATGTCAGTATCTCCATCATCTGGGACATCTGCAACTTCAGGGCATCTACTTCTGTCTCTTTTTCAGGGGTTAAGGCCGACCTGACCGTGGCCACTGGAAGTTTTGTAGACTCCATCGCCTGTTTTTCCCGTTTCTTTTCCAACATGGCCTCTTCCTCTCTGACCATCCGAATGAGATCGGGGTAGTCCAGGCTCTTCCCATCCTGTCGGGTGCGTAGTACTAGTGCAACAGGGTCTAGGGGTTGGGCTCCCCTCATCACCTGCTGAGCACGGGCTTCGTCTACCTTCCCCGGATCTATCCCCTTCTTCAGGATAATCCTGTGCAGGATCTTGTCTATACGTCCCATATACTCCGATAGCTTCTCCCCCGTCTTCTGGTAACAGTGTTCCAGTTGATAGGTAAGCTCCGTGATTTTCTCTGTCCCACCAAGCACACTCTCCAGGATGTCTAGGTAATCCTGGGCAGTGCAATCCTTCTTGCTTGTCTTCAAGTTGCGTATGGCCTCTAAGGCAGGCCCTTTTAGGCTCTCAACAATCCTTTGCTTCTTTCTACCTTCTGGGACTTCCCATTCTTCTAAGGCCTGCGTGGCACCATCTAGCCACTCTTCAAATCCCTCTTCCCCCGAGGGTACAGGTTTCCTCCCTGAAAACATCCGGAGTTTCCTGTATCCCGACATCGGGTAATCCCCGGGGTCTCTTCTGCACTGAGTCACAATCTCCCCTAGGACAGCGCACAGTTCTGTACTAAGAGTGGTTTTCACAGGTGTGGGACTCTCTGTGTCTTTCTGCTCTTCCGCCTTCGGGGATAGCATGGTTTTCATTTGAAAACAGTCTCCCTTGCGCGGCAGCGCATGCAGCAATTGATAGGTCTGACCATCCAATGCTTGTATGCTTTGGCTCCTGAACTGCTCTGGGGTCTCACTTCTCCATTCTACTAGGGCGTATGTACACCCGGCATCATTTCTCATGTCCATTATCCGTGCTTCGTGGCATGGGGATAGGGACATTATGAGCTGCTTGACTGCCTCTTCCTGCCATATCCCTGGTAGTTCAATGACTGCTGCTGCGGCTGGATCAGTGCCCCATATTGTGTACCACCGTCCCACTTCTATCGGGTCCATGCCGGTACCTTCTGGCGGCTTTTCCCGCTGTCTCAGGATCCCGGATTACGAGCCCCCACGTGTAGCGATACCCCCAATTAAGAGGGCCTCAAATTTGATTTGGGTCCCTGAGTGCAGCTCCACCAACCCCCCGGCAATCTGCTCTACCCGCTCTGGCACAGTTAGTAAAGGGATATGTATCTATGCACATATAAAGATTACTTATACTCTAAATGTAATGGACTCAAACTCACAGGCAGACTGTTAGCTGAAATAACTGTCTTTACTTTTGGCAATGTGAAAAGTAATGGTAACATGCATTAAACATTTGACTTACAACACATGAGCAGGTCCCTGCAGTATGTACTACAAACATGTATACATATGTGACTGGACAGCAATGGGGAACGGAGCGTCACGTGTAGCGACCATCTGCTAGGCACCCCTGAGGTGCAACAAATCTAACTGTGACTACCTAACGGACCAGGACTGATCCCTAACAATGGAGCTCAGTCCTTGAGGGGACACAGTATTCTTCACCGGCACAAGAACTGTAGAGGTGGTGCACATGTAGAATTAAATGGTGTGTTTGTAATCCACAAGAAAGAACAATCTTCTGCTCTGAGGTAAATGGCCTTGGTAGTCTGATAGGCATAAAGTGAGATAACAGTATAAGATGAGCTTTTCAGCTCGCTCACCACTCCGGATACCGTCCTTAGCTCCGGGACCTCCACTGGCGGTGTCCGGCCTCGTTCGTCACAGCCCCTGCGCTCCGGTCCTCCCTCTGACCGACCGTTCTCAGGCGAAAGTCTCCGTTCTGCACAGGCTGACAGTGAGGCGTGAGAGTCTCTCTCAGTCTGCTGCAAGGCCCAGGCTTCAGGCCTTCAGCAGTCCCGGTCCGCACAGGTGTCTCCTCTCTCTGTGATCCCTGCGTCCGAAGAGGAAGAGGCGGTCCTTCCTCTTTCCTTATATCACCTCCCCCATCAGCCTCTCGGGCGGAAACAACCAACCTCCCGGGAGCCTGGGGAATTATGGGAATCGTAGTCTTATCCCCTAAAAGGGGAACAACCCCGCTACATATATATACTGTGTATATATATATATATATATATATACTGTGTATATATATATATATATATATATATATATATATATATATATACTGTGTATATTTATATACCGTATTTATCGGCGTATAACACGCACCCCAAGTTTAGGAGGGCATTTTAAGGAAAAAAAGTTTTAGGAGGGAAGTTTAGGGAAAAAAAAAAAAACTTACATTTAAGCGTCATTTGCAGCTTGCCCAGCGTCATTTGCAGCCTTGCCCAGCGTGATTTGCAGCCTTGCCCAGCGTGATTTGCAGCCTTGCCCAGCGTGATTTGCAGCCTTGCCCAGCGTGATTTGCAGCCTTGCCCAGCGTGTATTGCAGCCTTGCCCAGTGTGATTTGCAGCCTTGCCCAGTGTGTATTGCAGCCTTGCCCAGTGTGTATTGCAGCCTTGCCCAGTGTGTATTGCAGCCTTGCCCAGTGTGTATTGCAGCCTTGCCCAGTGTGTCTTGCAGCCTTGCCCAGTGTGTCTTGCAGCTTGTCAGCGTCTGCGGCATGTTTAAATTTCAAGCCGGAGAAGAACGAGCGAGCGCCGCCATTAAAGACCGAGCGCCTCCGGAAAAGCCCGAGCCGTCTGTTCGGCTGCACTCGCAGTCCCGCCTCCCTGCTGTTTCAGAAGCGAGAGCAGGGAGGCTTGACTGCGAGCGGCGCCGAACAGTCAGATCGGCCTTTTTCGGCGGCGCTCGTTTGTTTTCGGCGGCGCTCGTTTGTTTTCGGTGGCGCTCGTTTGTTTTCAGCGGCACGCGTTTTTTTTTTTGACGGCGGTTTGATTTTTTTTTGTCACTTTTTTTTGGGGGATCGGCGTATAACACGCACCCACGACTTTCCCCCGATTTTAAGGGGGGAAAAGTGCGTGTTATACGCCGATAAATACGGTATGCACGCCACTAATTAACCTGCCTAATCTAGCTCAAGTTCTCTCAATCTCTCCACATTATCACAGTACAGGCATACCCCACTTTTAACTACAAATTGGGGTTTATTTACTAAAGCTGGAAAGTGCAAAATCAGGCTCACTGCTGCATAGAAACCAATGAGCTTCTAACCTAGGCTTGTTCAATTAAGCTTTGGTAATAAAATCTGGAAGCTCATTGGTATCTATGCAGAATGAGCCTGATTTTGCACTTTCCAGCTTTAGTAAATAAACCCCATTGTGTACTTAAAAGTGGGGTATGCCTGTACATACGGCTACCGTGTAGGCAGCCTTATATATATATATATATATATATGTGTGGATCGCGTGTGGATCGCGCTGTGATTGGCCAAAGCATGCAGGTCAGATGCATGCTTTGGCCAATCAGCAGCCATCAATCCACTGCGATCTTGCAGTGCATTATGGGGCGCTCCGCAGCGATTGAATTTGCTGCGAATGCCCCATATGTTTCGGTTTGTTTGCGGAAAAACGAACACCCAATGTTTGAGTCGAACTTACATTCGATTCGAACATCGGGACCATGCCTATTATTATACAGGATTTATCTAGTGCCAACAGTTTGCTCAACAAAATAAAGAGAGACTGCTCAGCTACAATACAATTTAAGAAGGTAAGGAGGGAATTTTGCAACAAAATCGCCCACCTTGATTTCAATAGGATATGTCGCTGGGTTTGGGATCCCTGAAATTCAATTAAGCAGCTGTGATTAAAAAAAAATAATAATAATAATCAAATAGTGCTTAATTTTCTAAAAACTTCCAAAACTTTCAGGTCCAATGTGTTCTTCTAAATTACATTTTGTGTATTTTACCTTCATTTGTGCCTATTCTAGGACATTGTATCAGCAGAGATCGTTATGTGCCTTGCTTATAAAAGGACCAGTAAATCATTCTTTCTGTGCCATGAGCTTTCTTTTCGTCCCAGCAGTAGGTAACATAAACAAGCTGCTGTAGGTCTTTGCTTCTCTAGTAAAGGAAAAAAAGAGAGAAAGACAAAGGGCTTTCTCCTTTATAGGCCATGGGAAAACCCATGAGCGACCCCCACCGCCTTCCCTATAATGAAGTGCATATCATCTTACTGGCTGGATAAACAGCCCGCTTAACATAAAAGTAATCACACCAGGTATTCCCAAAATGTTTTAATTAAGTTAAAATTAAATATACATTTTTCTGTTGCAGTATCGTCTCAGCCAGATAGAGGTTGGATCAATCGGGATTTGGCCCAGAGCCCAATGCTGACAAAGCGATCCATTTCAGAGGCTGAAATAATAACTGCTTTTTAGGCTTTGCTTTTCTCTTTCACTTGGCAAACCCAATTCAAGGAAGGTATAGGTGAAAGCATAAACTGGAGTGAAGGGTGCGTGCAAAATGCAAATATATCATTAATGTAGAACCCAACAATTATAAACCTCACATACAAAAATCAGTGCAGAAGACATGCAATGTTTACCTTTAAAAGCCAATGATAAAGTAATCACTACATTTATTCTATAGCAATATTGCCCACATAAGGATAAAATATGGAATTAACCACTACGCGCCCGCGCTATAGCCGAAAGACGGCTGCATCGCAGACTTCCCTGAGAGCACGCATCGGGGAAGTTCTGTGTTGGCCGTGTCCGTCGGACACAGCCGGTCACAGATCGCTGTAAACGGCCAATCACAGCGGCCGTTTACAGCGAGATCGGGCTGTCCAATGAGAGATGATCTCATATGTTTGCATATGCAAACATATGAGATCATCTGTCAGCGCCGCTCTGCCTCCTCACACAGACAGCGTGTGAGGAGGGAGAGAGGCCGTAAGTAAAAAAAATAAAAAAATAAAGTGATCTTTCCCGCTGCCACCTGTCATCAGTACCACCTGTCCCCAGAGTGCCATCCGTGCCACCTGTCCCCAGAGTGCCATCCGTGCCATCTGCCAGTGCCACCTGTCCCCAGTACCACCTGTCCCCAGTGCCATCCGTGCCATCTGCCAGTGCCACCTGTCCCCAGTGCCACATCAGTGCCACGTCAGTGCCATCTGTCATCAGTGCCACATCAGTGCCACGTCAGTGCCATCTGTCATCAGTGCCACGTCAGTGCCATCTGTCATCAGTGCCACGTCAGTGCCATCTGTCAGTGCCATATCAGTGCCACATGTCATCAGTGCCATCTGTCAAAAGTGCCACCTGTCAGTGTCACGTGCCATCTGTTATCAGTGGCACGTGTCATCAATGTCACGTATCAGTGCCATCTGTCATCAGTGTCAGGTGTCATCAGTGCCACGTATCGGTGCCATCTGTCATCAGTGCCACGTATTAGTGCCATCTCTCATCAGTGCCACATGATATCAGTGCCACGTATAAGTTCCATCTGTCAGCAGTGCCACATATTAGTGCCATCTGTCAGTGTCACGTGTCATCAGTGCCCCCGTATTAGTGCCATCTGTCATCAGTGTCATGTGTCATCAGTGCCCCGTATTAGTGCCATCTGTCATCAGTGCCACATCAGTGTCACGTGTCATCAGTGCCACCTGTCATCAGTGCCATGTCAGTGTCACATGTCATTGTCCTGGTGCTCCAAGGCCTTCAAAAGTGTAATAGGTAGTCAACAATTTAGATGTGTAATTTATGCTCCTAGAACATGTGATGGCGCTCCCTGCATGTTGGGCCTCTCTAAGTGGCCAGGCTGTGTAAAAGTCCCACATATGTGGTATCGTAATACTCAGGAGGAGTAGCAGAATTTATTTTGGGGTGTCATTTGTGGTATACGGATGCCATGTGAGAGAAATAACCTATTACAATGACAATTTTGTGGAAAAAAATAAAAAATAAAAAAATAATTCATTTTGCAAAGAATTGTGGGAAAAAAATGACAACATCAAAAAGCTCACCACGCCTCTTACTAAATACCTTGGAATGTCTACTTTCAAAAAAGGGGTCATTTGGGGGGTATTTGTACTTTTTTGGCTTGTTCGCGTCACAAGAAATGAGATCGGCCACCAGTGCATCAGATGTGATCAATTTTGTATAATTCGCACCACAGTTTGTAGAGTCTCTAACTTTCACAAAGACCAAATAATATCCACTAATTTGGGTTATTTTTACCAAAGATATGTAGCAGTATAAATTGTGGCCAAAATTTATGAAGAAAAATTAATAATTTGCTAAATTTTATCACAGAAACAAAGAAAAATGCGTTTTTTTTTCCACATTTTCGGTCTTTTTTCATTTATAGCGCAAAAAGTAAAAAACCCAGAGGTGATCAAATACCACCAAAAGAAAGCTCTATTTGTGGGAAAAAAAGGACAAAAAAATCATTTGGGTTCAGTGTTGCATGACTGAGTAATTGTCATTCAAAGTGTGAGAGCACCGAAAGCTGGAAATTGGTCTGGGCAGGAAGGGTGTTTAAGTGCCCAGTAAGCAAGTGGTTAAATAATATATAAATAAATAATCCAACCAAGGAGCTGGACAGCTATTGTCAATAAGTTGTGTACAACTTAACAACTCTTATTATTTTTTATATTCTATTTACTATACCTCCTCTGTAACTCTGTAAAAACTGGTAACCTGTCAAAATTTTTAAATGTCACCTATTGAGATTTTTAAGTACCGTAGTTTGGCGCCATTTCACAAGTGAGTGTAAATTTAAACCATGACATGTTAGGTATCTATTTACTCGGAGTAACAACATCTTTTATATTTTACAAAAAAATTGGGGTTTATTTTTTCAATTAAAGTGTATGTTTTTTAAATTAATGAAAGTGTACTTTTTCCCAAAAATATGCATTCGAAAAACCACTGAGCAAAAACTGTGTGACATTTTGGAATGACTGACATTTAAAAAAATTAAAAATATATAATGTTGGGGGTTCTAAGTAATTTTCTAGCAAAAAACACATATTTTTACTTGTACACAACAAATGTCAAAAACCGCTGGGTCCTTTAAGCATTTTTAGCCTATGTTGGGTTGCTTTTCTTCGTATTATTCCTAAAGGTGAGCTGTGCATTCTGGAGTTTTGTTCTCCAGAAGCAGAAACACATGTAAGTATACAGCGGATCCGGTGGGGTTTAACTCTTTTTACAACTGCATTTGATCTCTTTTTAATATAGGGATCATATATTTCCAGTAAGAATTTGGCACTTTTGGTGGTCTGGAAAGTTGGGAGCACCAAATGCTTGATTTCATCACAAGTTTCAAACCATGTGTTAGCAGCCCTTTGGGCTATTGTTTGACACTGGATGTGGATTATTTTTTTTCACATATGTTTTATAAACTACTATATGAGATAACTGTTGATTGTACTTTGTATCTGTGTAATTAGTGATTTTTTAAATTATTTTTATTGATGTAAATACAGCAGAAATATATTTTGTGCATAGGTATATGCAGCCACAGACCGGTTTTTACCTGGTTTTGCGCACTGTTTTGATTTTATACCAAATGCATTAAAGGATAAGTTCACCTTTGGGAACATGTTCGTTCATTGACAGAGTTCTGTGAATGAGAAACTACAAGTACCGATAGCCTTTGCAGCTAAAAACTACCAGGGCGCTATTGAACTCTCTTGTAGTTCATTCTCTCTTCCTGTCAGTGTGTATCTGCCTACCCATATGTGGTACGAGCAGACAGATACACTGACAAGTCTGCAGGAGTCTTGCATGGTACCTGCAATCTGCTGAATGGTGGTGCAATGCTTTACAGGCTCCAAGTAAAAAAATAAATGCACATTATACCTGCAAAAAGATGTGCATTTATTTTTATTTTTTTTAAAAGGTGAATTTATCCTTTAACACTGCCTTTGTCATGTTTTTTTTTCAGGTCAGTGTCCCAGGGAGTATTGAGGTTGCGGAGAGAAAAGAAAACTAGAATTTGGAGAAGATCAGAAACTGTAGCCTCCATTCTCCTATGACAGATCTGCCTTATAGAGCTTTATATATTTTCCCTCTGCGTCTCCTGATTATTTATTCTAGATCTGAACTCACATTACCATCTTCTCCTTTGATGTGTACACGGTGGACCTGCAGACAGACTGATGTGAAGAATGAGCTATTAGTGACACATTAGAGTGCACATGACAGGTGATCCTGTGGATGTATGCTGGGAATTAATTACACCCAGATGTTCACAATCTGCTACAATGTGCATCTCAGAAAACAATCCAGGACAATCCACTCTATTCAAATAAATATGATGGAAGAAGCCCGTACAAGTGGACCATACATGCATGCTAAGTATAATGTTAGTGTAACACTGCCAGGTATGTATTGTCTCTTAAAGATGTAGCCCAGTCTGCAGCTCCAGTAGGAAGGGAAATCTGTGTCTGTGCTGCAGAGAAGACTTTTACACAGTCACAGAAGCTGGGGAGACTTCTTTTGCAGAACATACAACAGTCATGTTAAGCCAACCTCCATCAACTAGGGGGTGCACTGAGGGTGTGAAATGCTAAAAACTCTGATTTTGAAGGATTGTGGGACATGTATTTTCCAAGCAGCAGCCCTGAAAGAAAACAAAAATACTGTATGGGACTACAAGTCCCAAGAGGAAGGGCTGCTGGAAGGTGTAGAGAGGAAACCCTGGCTAGGTATATAAAGTCTCACCTAGAGAGAGAGAGAGAGAAGGGTAAACTGCTGGTGTGCTGAGACTGGTGACACTGCTAAGTGTAAGTGCTCCCTGTGTCCCTATATAAGGACTGAACTGTTAAACCTGCCAGAGACCACCTTATCAGAGAAGAGACAACTTGCAATGAAAACTGAGGCTGTAAGGGGACAGTTGAGTGCACCTGAGTGAAAGGTTGCAGCCATTCAAGAACTTTAGAGGACATCCTGAAAGCTGTCTGAGCCTGCTTCCTGGGTGAGATGTCAGACACTGCGGGCACTGACAGGAGCACACTTTGCTTGTGAGCAGGAGATTTGCTGCTGACACAGAATGGTGAGAGGCTGCTGTCCAGCCCTGCACTACACCTTGATAAAAGAGGGGTAGAGTTGTCTACAAATAATACAGTGGCAGTGTCTGCTCAAATTCTTAAAGGGACATCGTCTGCAGAACTCAACCACAATGGTTGGGCCCCAACGGGTTGGCAAGCAGAAGAACTAGGAAAGTATACTGCTGACTGCTGAACTGTTATTGTTATACATATATACATATCAGCCTCTTGTTAGGGTTGTGGTTTTAATGGGGCAAATAGAAAACAACTGTGCCCTAGCGGTGATTTGTGCAGAAAAAATGCAGGTCACCGCACATAGGGTAAACAAAAGCACCTTTCACATGGGTGTTCCAATCAGGTCCAATATACAAAGGAGCAGCGCCAAAAACAATTTGAAACCATAAATCGCTATCAAGCTAAATGGAATACACAGACAAAATATAAATCCAGATATGACACAAGATCATAAACAAGACCCTAATTGGTCTGATATAATAGTTCTTATGATAAAAAAAATGTTCAATGGAACCTGACCCAAGTTCAAAAGTCCTCTGGCAATGGATACATTAAAATCGCATTATGCACATCCAGACGTTATTTTCAAAAAGATGCACCACAGTGACTTGGAAATACAGGTGTTTGTGAAATGCCTGTCACCCTGAATTACTATGAGCTTATCAGAAGGCAAATATACAAAGGAGCAGCGCAAAAAACAATTTGAAACCATAAATCGCTATCAAGCTAAATGGATTACACGGACAAAATATAAATCTAGATATGACACAGGATCATAAACAAGACCCTAATTGGTCTGATATAATAGTTCTTATGGTGAAAAAACTGACCCAAGTTCAAAAGTCCTCTGGCATTGGATAAATTAAAATTGCATTAAAAATCGCATTATACACATCCAGATGTTATTTTCAAAAAGATGCACCACAGTGACTTGGAAATGCAGGTGTTAGTGAAATGCCCGTCACCCTGAATCGCTATGTGCTTACCAGAAGGCAAAGCATAAACAGCTTTGCATTGGACCAATCACCATGCACGATGTGGGTATCCCTAATATTTTCGCTCTCCCGATCCTCACTCTTGATCGACTAGGATATTGAAGAGGTGTCACTTTCCCGTATCGAAATAGATGGTAGCCAAATGATAAACTAGTAAGGATATCCCCAGCTGGTTCCTCTCCAGGTCCACAGTCACCCCCGATTGGGGTAGGGGGATAATTCCTACTTCCGTGCACTCATTGGGATCCCATTAAGACAAGAAAGAGAAAACTCCCATAGCATAATTCCGTATGGATTTATTTAAAATAGATATAAAATTACACTTACATAGAGAAGCTCCGTTGGAAGCACATTTAAAATCAAGCTGCCGGCCGGCAAAATACTGGAGCCCGTCCTCCGTTCTGTAGCGTGGTGGCTTCTCTGCGTGCCCTCCCAGACTAGTTTCAACATAAATGTCGTTATCAATGGGGTCTGCCTGTCAGTTTTTCAGGCGGACCTGATCGGAAGGACCATGCAGCCCTTTAGACAGGCAGGTGTAAGCAGACCGGTGTCCATTTACACCCGCCTACCTCCAGGTCTGTTTCAGTCTGCAAAAAAAAATTGAAGAGGAGTGCGTCCTTTTCTATTTTTGTGGACAGGAGGTAGCCTGATGTAAATTGATAGCGGAGTTCATTTACACCTAGCCACCCATAGAGTTTAGTGGGTTCTGCCATGCCCAATCTGCATAAACTGAGCAGGCATGGAGGTGACATCTGTCCTATTTTGCTCTGATCAGCAGGGGATCCGCTCACATTGACTGCTAGTCTCATTGACTCAAGGCTTGTATGTTGGTTGTCACTGTTGTAGCACCCTCCCAGTGTAGAATGCTAGGTAAATTCAGTTCTTGGCTCCTTCTGCAATCAAGGAAGCAGTGATCGTTTGTCCTAGTTTATTCAGGGTTACACAGGCTTTGAGTTTTATTGCTTCCCTTTAACTCTGGAAGAAGCTTCCAGAGCTTGGGGGGGGGGGGGGGGAGATACAAGTAACCAGCCTGAATATTTATCATGCTCCAGCCAATCCTTGAAGAGGAGTTCCCAGAAGGGGGCTGGAAAGGTAGTAAATAGCAGTGGCGGCCAGTGGTAATTTTTTTGGGAGGACGTCAAACAGTAACACACCCCCCCGGGTCAGTCGGTGGTCGCTCCATCTATGGTGGGCAGCGCTTCTCCCGGACTTTACTGGCGGCTTCCCTTGCTCAGCGGCGATGGCTTTCCCTTTCCCTGTTTTACATGGGCATCACGGTGGCTTCCGTTTCCTCCCTCCTTGTCTCTTTTTGGCCAATCGGAAAATGGATCTCAGACCTGCTTCTGATTGGCCGGATTGAGGATCATTTTTTTTCAATAGCGAAAGTTCATTTGCTGTTGTAACACCTGGGTGGGCTCCTGGCACAATGCTCCTCGCCACAAGCCCACCCTATTTCGAAGCCTATTAGAGCCTCTGGCTCTAATCAGATGCTTCAAAAAAACACCCCCCGCCGCTGTAATTCACACGCCCAGCATCCTGAAAGGGGCCAGATGCATGAATAGGGGGTGGCGGTGTCCTGTCAGAATAGCGGCCGTGGATAGAGCATGGGGGTGGCGGCCGTGGATAGAGGTGCCGCCACTGGTAAATAGGTTAAGGAACTAAAGAACTGGGATCTCTCCCTAGAAGGGTTCCAGAGTCTGAGGGGCTGTTGCTGTGAGGCAGTCCTATGTAGCTGTTTGAGAGGCCTCAGTGGAGTCAGGGCTGAGGGCCCAGGTGGCTCTTCCTAGAAGCTGATTGCAGGACCTGACCACAAGGAATTTGGTCTGGAGAAGAACCGTCTCACTCACTTGTAAGCTGGAAGGTGGCAGCTGTCCTGGGGACTTGTGAGTAAAGACCCTAAATTGATCCCTGTGACTGTGCAGTGTTCTGGAAATCGCATTGGCTACCAGTGGTTGTGTGTGGATGCAAGGTAACTAGATATCAAAGAAACTTGCTTCATAGAAGAAAGAGAAGATTGTCCTCTAATTGCTATGTGCTAATTGTTTTGGAGTATCCCATGCCCTAAACCCTGTCCTGCTAAGTTTCTTCAAGCAATAAATCTTAAAATGACATACTCTAGACCAGGATTTCTCAAACAGGGTTCCATGGAACTCTAGGATTCCTCCAGAGGTTTCTAGGGGCTCCTTGGGCAATGAGCGAGTTCTTCCTCTTAGATATCATTGATCTTTTTAGCTATCTGTAAGGGGGGTAATTTTTCCTATCGACCACAAGTGTAAGGAGCATTCTTCCCATTGCCCATCAGACTAATGTATCATAAGTTGTAGATATAGTCATTTTTGGCAGGGGTTCCCTAAGGCGGAAAGTTATTTCAAGAGTTCCTCTGTGTTGAAAACATCGAGAAATGCTGCCCTAGACTGTACTATTGGAGCTGATATGAATGGGCTGGTGCTTGTAATGGTTGGCAAGCAGCCTTTGTACTTTTAGGGAAGAACTAGTTGATACTAGCACTCTAGCAGCCCTTACGTGGGTAGGGCTACACTGTGTTTACCTCTAATATGATACATTTCAGATGCTCATGTAACAATGTCATACATACCTCTCAGTTCCGCTTCTTCGGAAAGTCTGAAAGTAGCAGATTTATGTACTACTTATTTGAGAATTCATTGCAATCTTACTAAATCTATCCAATGATGTTGTGATGTTACTATGCTCTCTGTTTATCTGCTGTACTAGAAATGTTTTATGTCACCTTGTTTCTGTTCTTTGCCTGTAAACCTCAGAAAAAAACTTTATGGAAAAAGAAGCTTTGAACTACAACATATTAAAACTTTTTTTTAAAACTTTCTTTAGGAAGTATCTGTGTGCATAGCTCCCAACTGCCCCTAATTTTGTGGAACTGTCCCTGATTTGGAGCAAAGTCCCTCTTTCCCCTTCATTTGTCCCTCATTTTGGTCTGATCTATATAGTTGTATATAAAATGCACTTTTTATCGTTAAAAAAGTGTTTCCCCATGCTAAAACTTTCATCCAATTTCTAAATGCTTTTTTTGGAAATATGTCAAAAGCCAGTATATAGCAATTGCAGTGGTAAAAAAAAAAAGCAGTTGTGGGTTTAACTAGTCTTTTTTTTTATATAATTGTCTTTTAAGTGGGTCTGGTAAATTTGCCCCACGTAGAACCCTAATAACCCACTCGGAGCTGGCCGCAGCCTTAGGGAATGTACCCAATGCAGGATGGAGATATTACCAAATGAAAGGTTTCTTTAATAAAATGAAACCCTTACTAAGATCATTAAATGCAATTACGTTGTTTGAGGGCCAGTGTGTACGTTTGAGGGATGCAAGACATCTATTGTCTCAGATGTATAGACTGATCCTCAGTAGGGATGGGCCCGGTGCTCGATGCGAACCCACGTTCGCATCGAGCACCGGGCGTTTGCTCGCTCGGCGAGCCCAGAACTATTTTGGCCGCTCGCATCACGTTCGTGTGATGCGAGCGGCCCCGCAATGCATTGCGGCCGGCGCGGCCGGCGCAGTGCATTGCTGGCTGATGATTGGCCAAGCATGCACTGTGACCCCGCATGCTTGGCCAATCACAGCCCCGGAATTTCGAAGAGCCATAATTGGCTACAGGCAGGACGCCTGTAGCCAATTACAGCTCAGGGGCTGTAGTACACGCCCCCCCCTATAAAAGGCCGCCACGCCGTCTGCGCCGGTCACATGCTGTTCCGGCGCAGATTGAGCAGGCTAGATCTGTGACACTCTGCTGCATTTAGTTAGTTAGAGAGATTTACTTACAGAGATTGAGTTAGATAGATTCAGTTACAAAGATTGATTAAGAAAGAGGGGCTTGTAGTGTGTTCGTGGCAGGCAGGCAGAGCTCCTATATTTTGTTCCCAGAAGCACCTATAGGACTTGTAGTGTGTTCGTGGCAGGCAGGCAGAGCTCCTATATTTTGTTCCCAGAAGCACCTATAGGACTTGTAGTGTGTTAGTGGCAGGCAGGCAGAGCTCCTATATTTTGTTACCAGAAGCACCTATAGGACTTGTAGTGTGTTCGTGGCAGGCAGGCAGAGCTCCTATATTTTGTTACCAGAAGCACCTATAGGACTTGTAGTGTGTTCGTGGCAGGCAGGCAGGCAGAGCTCCTATATTTTGTTCCCAGAAGCACCTATAGGACTTGTAGTGTGTTCGTGGCAGGCAGGCAGAGCTCCTATATTTTGTTCCCAGAAGCACCTATAGGACTTGTAGTGTGTTCGTGGCAGGCAGGCAGAGCTCCTATATTTTGTTCCCAGAAGCACCTATAGGACTTGAAGTGTGTTAGTCCCATCACACAGACCTACATTTTCTTCCCAGAAGCACCTATAGGACTTGAAGTGTGTTAGTCCCATCACACAGAGATCATATATTTTGTTCCCAGAAGCACCTATAGGACTTGAAGTGTGTTAGTCCCATTACACACAGACCTACATTTTCTTCCCAGAAGCACCTATAGGACTTGAAGTGTGTTAGTCCCATTACACACAGACCTACATTTTCTTCCCAGAAGCACCTATAGGACTTGAAGTGTGTTAGTCCCATCACACAGAGATCATATATTTTGTTCCCAGAAGCACCTATAGGACTTGAAGTGTGTTAGTCCCATTACACACAGACCTACATTTTCTTCCCAGAAGCACCTATAGGACTTGAAGTGTGTTAGTCCCATCACACAGAGATCATATATTTTGTTCCCAGAAGCACCTATAGGACTTGAAGTGTGTTAGTCCCATTACACACAGACCTACATTTTCTTCCCAGAAGCACCTATAGGACTTGTAGTGTGTTCGTGGCAGGCAGGCAGAGCTCCTATATTTTGTTCCCAGAAGCACCTATAGGACTTGTAGTGTGTTCGTGGCAGGCAGGCAGAGCTCCTATATTTTGTTCCCAGAAGCACCTATAGGACTTGAAGTGTGTTAGTCCCATCACACAGACCTACATTTTCTTCCCAGAAGCACCTATAGGACTTGAAGTGTGTTAGTCCCATCACACAGAGATCATATATTTTGTTCCCAGAAGCACCTATAGGACTTGAAGTGTGTTAGTCCCATTACACACAGACCTACATTTTCTTCCCAGAAGCACCTATAGGACTTGAAGTGTGTTAGTCCCATTACACACAGACCTACATTTTCTTCCCAGAAGCACCTATAGGACTTGAAGTGTGTTAGTCCCATCACACAGAGATCATATATTTTGTTCCCAGAAGCACCTATAGGACTTGAAGTGTGTTAGTCCCATTACACACAGACCTACATTTTCTTCCCAGAAGCACCTATAGGACTTGAAGTGTGTTAGTCCCATCACACAGAGATCATATATTTTGTTCCCAGAAGCACCTATAGGACTTGAAGTGTGTTAGTCCCATTACACACAGACCTACATTTTCTTCCCAGAAGCACCTATAGGACTTGAAGTGTGTTAGTCCCATCACACAGAGATCATATATTTTGTTCCCAGAAGCACCTATAGGACTTGAAGTGTGTTAGTCCCATTACACACAGACCTACATTTTCTTCCCAGAAGCACCTATAGGACTTGAAGTGTGTTAGTCCCATCACACAGACCTTTATTTCCTTCCCAGAAGCACCTATAGGACTTGAAGTGTGTTAGTCCCATCACACAGAGATCATATATTTTGTTCCCAGAAGCACCTATAGGACTTGAAGTGTGTTAGTCCCATCACACAGACCTTTATTTCCTTCCCAGAAGCACCTATAGGACTTGAAGTGTGTTAGTCCCATTACACACAGACCTACATTTTCTTCCCAGAAGCACCTATAGGACTTGAAGTGTGTTAGTCCCATCACACAGAGATCATATATTTTGTTCCCAGAAGCACCTATAGGACTTGAAGTGTGTTAGTCCCATTACACACAGACCTACATTTTCTTCCCAGAAGCACCCATAGGACTTGAAGTGTGTTAGTCCCATCACACAGAGATCATATATTTTGTTCCCAGAAGCACCTATAGGACTTGAAGTGTGTTAGTCCCATTACACACAGACCTACATTTTCTTCCCAGAAGCACCTATAGGACTTGAAGTGTGTTAGTCCCATCACACAGAGATCATATATTTTGTTCCCAGAAGCACCTATAGGACTTGAAGTGTGTTAGTCCCATTACACACAGACCTACATTTTCTTCCCAGAAGCACCTATAGGACTTGAAGTGTGTTAGTCCCATCACACAGACCTTTATTTCCTTCCCAGAAGCACCTATAGGACTTGAAGTGTGTTAGTCCCATTACACACAGACCTACATTTTCTTCCCAGAAGCACCTATAGGACTTGAAGTGTGTTAGTCCCATCACACAGAGATCATATATTTTGTTCCCAGAAGCACCTATAGGACTTGAAGTGTGTTAGTCCCATCACACAGACCTTTATTTCCTTCCCAGAAGCACCTATAGGACTTGAAGTGTGTTAGTCCCATTACACACAGACCTACATTTTCTTCCCAGAAGCACCTATAGGACTTGAAGTGTGTTAGTCCCATCACACAGAGATCATATATTTTGTTCCCAGAAGCACCTATAGGACTTGAAGTGTGTTAGTCCCATCACACAGAGATCATATATTTTGTTCCCAGAAGCACCTATAGGACTTGAAGTGTGTTAGTCCCATTACACACAGACCTACATTTTCTTCCCAGAAGCACCTATAGGACTTGAAGTGTGTTAGTCCCATTACACACAGACCTACATTTTCTTCTCAGAAGCACCTATAGGACTTGAAGTGTGTTAGTCCCATCGCACAGAGCTCCTCTATTTTCTTCTCAGCAGCACCCACAGGACTTCTAGTGTGTTAGTGGCATCACACAGAGCTCCTCTATTTTCTTTGCAGAAGCACCCACAGGACTTCTAGTGTGTTAGTGGCATCACACAGAGCTCCTCTATTTTCTTTGCATAAGCACCCACAGGACTTCTAGTGTGTTAGTGGCATCACACAGAGCTCCTCTATTTTCTTTGCAGAAGCACCCACAGGACTTCTAGTGTGTTAGTGGCATCACACAGAGCTCCTCTATTTTCTTTGCATAAGCACCCACAGGACTTCTAGTGTGTTAGTGGCATCACACAGAGCTCCTCTATTTTCTTTGCAGAAGCACCCACAGGACTTCTAGTGTGTTAGTGGCATCACACAGAGCTCCTCTATTTTCTTTGCAGAAGCACCCACAGGACTTCTAGTGTGTTAGTGGCATCACACAGAGCTCCTCTATTTTCTTTGCAGAAGCACCCACAGGACTTCTAGTGTGTTAGTGGCATCACACAGAGCTCCTCTATTTTCTTTGCAGAAGCACCCACAGGACTTCTAGTGTGTTAGTGGCATCACACAGAGCTCCTCTATTTTCTTTGCATAAGCACCCACAGGACTTCTAGTGTGTTAGTGGCATCACACAGAGCTCCTCTATTTTCTTTGCAGAAGCACCCACAGGACTTCTAGTGTGTTAGTGGCATCACACAGAGCTCCTCTATTTTCTTTGCATAAGCACCCACAGGACTTCTAGTGTGTTAGTGGCATCACACAGAGCTCCTCTATTTTCTTTGCAGAAGCACCCACAGGACTTCTAGTGTGTTAGTGGCATCACACAGAGCTCCTCTATTTTCTTTGCATAAGCACCCACAGGACTTCTAGTGTGTTAGTGGCATCACACAGAGCTCCTCTATTTTCTTTGCAGAAGCACCCATAGGACTTCTAGTGTGTTAGTGGCATCACACAGAGCTCCTATATTTTCTTCTCAGCAGCACCCACAGGACTTCTAGTGTGTTAGTGGCATCACACAGAGCTCCTCTATTTTCTTTGCAGAAGCACCCACAGGACTTCTAGTGTGTTAGTGGCATCACACAGAGCTCCTCTATTTTCTTTGCAGAAGCACCCACAGGACTTCTAGTGTGTTAGTGGCATCACACAGAGCTCCTCTATTTTCTTTGCAGAAGCACCCATAGGACTTCTAGTGTGTTAGTGGCATCACACAGAGCTCCTATATTTTCTTCTCAGCAGCACCCACAGGACTTCTAGTGTGTTAGTGGCATCACACAGAGCTCCTATATTTTCTTCTCAGCAGCACCCACAGGACTTCTAGTGTGTTAGTGGCATCACACAGAGCTCCTCTATTTTCTTTGCAGAAGCACCCACAGGACTTCTAGTGTGTTAGTGGCATCACACAGAGCTCCTCTATTTTCTTTGCATAAGCACCCACAGGACTTCTAGTGTGTTAGTGGCATCACACAGAGCTCCTCTATTTTCTTTGCAGAAGCACCCACAGGACTTCTAGTGTGTTAGTGGCATCACACAGAGCTCCTCTATTTTCTTTGCATAAGCACCCACAGGACTTCTAGTGTGTTAGTGGCATCACACAGAGCTCCTCTATTTTCTTTGCAGAAGCACCCATAGGACTTCTAGTGTGTTAGTGGCATCACACAGAGCTCCTATATTTTCTTCTCAGCAGCACCCACAGGACTTCTAGTGTGTTAGTGGCATCACACAGAGCTCCTATATATTCTTCTCAGCAGCACCCACAGGACTACCGACTACAATGGCTGGAAGACCACCAAGGGGAGGCAGAGCGTGCAGAGCCAAGAACACAGGGCAGGCAGGCTCTGTTTCTAGTGGACGTGGCCGTGGACGTGGACGTGGTCGTGCATCGTCATCAGCACGTGGCCATGGGACACGCGCGTCTTTGTTTTCGGCAGCTGGACATGTGGAGCCGCATCATGCTGAAGGCTTGGTAGAATGGATGACCAAGCCCTCCTCATCCTCCTCATCCTCTCTCACCCAGGCTCAGGGTACTGACAGAGCATCATCAGCCACCCCTTCCCTAGACCCACCATGTCCTCCTGAGGAGTCCCCCGAACTCTTTGAGCACAGTGTTGGGTACATGCTCCAGGAGGATGCCCAACGATTCGAAGGCTCGGATGATGATACCCAGCTTGAGGAATCTGGCAGTACTGTTCCACCAGCTGCAGCTTACTGCCAGGTTTGCTCTAGTGGTGAAGAGGGAGGGGATGATGAGGTCACTGACTCCACGTGGGTGCCTGAAGGGAGAGAGGATGAGGAGGAGGACGAGGAGGAGGAGGATGCGGCGTCACATGTCCAACGAGGCAGGATGCCCCCTGGAGGCCAGGTAGAGGCCAGCACAGCAACTGTACAACACCGCAGAGCTCCGCCTGTGCAGGGCGCTGCCTCTGCACGTTATCAGAAAAGTTCTTTGGTGTGGGCCTTTTTTGAGACGAGTGCAGCAGATCGCACCACTGCTATTTGCAATATTTGTCTCAAGCGTATCTCGCGTGGCCAAAACATCAGCCGCTTGGGCACCACAAGCATGACCAGACATATGGCGACCTGCCATGCAGCTCGTTGGCAGGCACACATAAAAGACCCACACCAAAGAACTAAGCGGACCTCTCCTTGCTCCTCCTCAGCTGGGATCTCCATCCCCACTACACCTTCAGTCCTCTCTGAAAGCTGCTCTGAGAGGACTGAAGGTGTAGAATTAGGTGTGTCACAACCAAGTACTTGCAGTACACCGACGTCCGATTGCAGCAGGCAAATTTCCCTGCCCCAGCTGCTGGACCGTAGAAAGAAGTACACTCCCAGCCATCCACATGCCCAGCGGTTGAATGCTAGCCTGGCTAAATTGCTAGCACTTCAACTGCTGCCTTTTCAGTTGGTAGACTCGGCCCCCTTCCGTGAGTTTGTTCAATGTGCGGTTCCTCAGTGGCAGGTTCCCAAACGCCACTTTTTCTCGCGGAAGGCGATTCCGTCTCTCTACCGGCATGTGGAGGGCAATGTCCATGCCTCGCTGGACAGGGCGGTCAGCGGTAAGGTGCATATTACCGCTGACTCATGGTCCAGCAGGCATGGACAGGGACGGTACCTTTCTTTCACGGCCCATTGGGTCACTCTATTGGCAGCTGGGAGGGATGCAGGACAAGGTGCAGTAGTGTTGGAGGTTGTTCCGCCATCACGCCTCCAAAACGCGACTACTGATACTGGTTGTGACACACCTCTCTCCTCCACCCCCTCCTCTTCTTCTTCCTCCAGTGCTCTGTCCTTGGAACCAGCGGTGCTCCGTAGGCGTACAAGGGGCTACGCAAGTACGCAGGCAAAAAGATGCCATGCCGTGCTTGCGCTGGTGTGTTTGGGGGACAGGAGCCACACTGGGCCAGAGGTTCTGGCAGCTCTGCAGGGGCAGGCCGAGAGGTGGTTGACGCCATGTCAGCTTAAGCCAGGAATGGTCGTTTCTGACAATGGCACCAACCTCCTCTCCGCCCTGCGACAGGGGCAGCTCACCCATGTGCCCTGCATGGCTCACGTCCTCAACCTGGTGGTGCAGCGGTTCTTGGGCAGGTTCCCAGGCTTACAGGATGTCCTGAGGCAGGCCAGGAAAGTCTGTGTGCATTTCCGCCGATCTTATAATGCCAGTGCTCGGCTGACTGAGCTGCAAAAGGAGCTGAACCTGCCCAAGAACCGCCTAATATGTGACATGCCCACCAGGTGGAACTCAACGTTGGCCATGCTGCAGCGACTGCACACGCAGCAGAGGGCCATCAATGAGTACCTTTGCGACTACGGCACCAGGACAGGGTCAGGGGAGCTTGGTTTTTTTTCCCCACGTCAGTGGAGCATGATCAGGGATGCATGCACTGTCCTCTCACCATTTGAGGAGGCCACGAGGATGGTGAGCAGTGACAGTGCATGCATCAGTGACACTGTCCCTCTTGTCCACCTGTTGGAGCATACGCTGCGTGGGATAATGGACAGGGCACTTGAGGCAGAACAGAGGCAGGAAGAGGAGGACTTCCTTGCCTCTCAAGGCCCCCTTTATCCGGACAGTGTTCCTTCTGTCCCACCCATCACACAGGAAGAGGATGAGGAGGAGGAGGAGGAGGAGGAGGAGGATTGTGTGAGCATGGAGGTGGAGCCTGGCACTCAGCATCAGCAGCAGCAGTCTTTTAGGGATGATGTACAGTCCCAACAAACCAGTGGACTTGTACGTGGCTGGGAGGAGGTGGCTGGCGATCATGTCATCCTCAGTGACCCAGAAGACTCCGGACCGAATGCCTCAGCTAACCTACGCTGCATGGCCTCCCTGATCCTGCAAAGCCTGCGGAAGGATCCTCGTGTTCTTCGGATCAAGGAGAGGGACCATTACTGGCTGGCCACTCTCCTTGATCCGCGGTACAAGGGTAAGGTTGCGGACCTTATCTTGCCGTCGCAGAGGGAGCAGAGGATGAGACATCTCAGGGAGGCCTTGCAGAAAGGTCTGTGCAACGCGTTCCCAGAAACTGGGAGGCTACAAACTCCTGGTCCTGGGCGACGAGTTGCTGAGGCTTCGGTCAGTGGCAGAAGGAGCGGTGGGGAAGGTGGACGTCTGACCGATGCGTTCAGACAATTTTTTAGTCCGCAGCCCCAAGGTATGATCGGTTCCAGCAACCATCGCCAGCGTCTGATATACATGGTGCAGGAATACCTTGGGGCAAGGTCAGACTTGGACACCTTTCCCACCGAAAATCCTCTGGCTTACTGGGTCCTGAGGATGGATCACTGGCCAGAGCTTGCACAGTATGCAATTGAGCTACTGGCCTGTCCTGCCTCCAGCGTTCTTTCCGAACGCACATTCAGTGCTGCTGGAGGATTTGTGACTGATCATAGGGTGCGCCTGTCCACCGCCTCGGTTGATCGACTGACATTCATCAAAATGAATCAGTCTTGGATCACCACCAGCTACCAGGCACCTGAGGCGGATATAACCGAATAATTTTTAATGTCACATCCCTTCAAGACTGCCTATGCTGATGCTGAGTGACTGTCCTCTTATGTTCACTGACTATCCTCTTCCTCCTCCTCAATGATCCATGCCACCACACCAGTGCCTAAGGCACAATTTTTCAGCCCCTGTTTAACAGGGGCGTGTACTTACAATTTTTAAAAAAAATGCTTCGCAACACGTGTGACTGCTGTGCTCCAAGTACAGTCTCTGTGAGGGCCGTGTTGCAGTGTTGTGGCACCAGCACCAGTGCCTAAGGCACAATTTTTCAGCCCCTGTTTAACAGGGGCGGGTACTTACAATTTTTTAAAAAAAATGCTTCGCAACACGTGTGACTGCTGTGCTCCAAGTACAGTCTCTGTGAGGGCCGTGTTGCAGTGTTGTGGCACCAGCACCAGTGCCTAAGGCACAATTTTTCAGCCCCTGTTTAACAGGGGCGGGTACTTACAATTTTTTAAAAAAAAATGCTTCGCAACACGTGTGACTGCTGTGCTCCAAGTACAGTATCTGTGAGGGCCGGGTTGCAGTGTTGTGGCACCAGCACCAGTGCCTAAGGCACAATTTTTCAGCCCCTGTTTAACAGGGGCGTGTACTTACAATTTTTTTAAAAAATGCTTCGCAACACGTGTGACTGCTGTTCTCCAAGTACAGTCTCTGTGAGGGCCGTGTTGCAGTGTTGTGGCACCAGCACCAGTGCCTAAGGCACAATTTTTCAGCCCCTGTTTAACAGGGGCAGGTACTTACAATTTTTTAAAAAAATGCTTCGCAACACGTGTGACTGCTGTGCTCCAAGTACAGTCTCTGTGAGGGGTTGCAGTGTTGTGGCACCAGCACCAGTGCCTAAGGCACAATTTTTCAGCCCCTGTTTAACAGGGGCGGGTAATTACAAATCTTGATCTAATAGTTCACAGCAGGGCCCATTCCTGCGCCCACCAAGAGTAACTATGAGGGCCTGCAGTCTTGTGGCAACACCGTCCACCACCACCGCCAAAGGCCCAATTTTTCTGCCCTGTTCATCAGGTGCTTGCAATTACAAATCTTGATCTAATAACTCACAGCAGGGCCAATTCCTGCGCCAACCAAGAGTAACTATGAGGGCCTACAGTCTTGTGGCAACACCGTCCACCACCACCGCCAAAGGCCCAATTTTTCTGCCCTGTTCATCAGGTGCTTGCAATTACAAATCTTGATCTAATAACTCACAGCAGGGCCCATTCCTGCGCCCACCAAGAGTAACTGTGAGAGCTTACAGTCTTGTGGCAAAACCGTCCACCACCACCACCACCACCCCCAATTTTTCTGCCCTGTTCAACAGGTGCATGCAATTACAAATCTTGATCTATTAACTCACAGCAGGGCCCATTCCTGTGCCCACCAGTCTTGTGGCTACACCAACATCTAATAGGGCAAATTTCTGCAGAGTATATACGCCAGGCCCCTACTTTCAAACATCCAACTTACAAA
Source organism: Lithobates sylvaticus (assembly GCA_028564925.1). Classification (NCBI taxonomy): domain Eukaryota; kingdom Metazoa; phylum Chordata; class Amphibia; order Anura; family Ranidae; genus Lithobates; species Lithobates sylvaticus. The sequence continues at coordinate 54,788,147 of CM053031.1, read as the reverse complement.
CGACTCCTACTTGCAAATGGAAAGAGAAAACAGGAAGTGAGAGGAAATCTACCCCTAGGAAGGGAAATTCTATCCTGTTAGATTTAATTTGGGAAAAAGGTATCTCCTCTCTACTGATACTTTATCACCAATCCTTGTTTCAATTAAAACCCCACTTTTTCCAAAAACATTTGTCATTGGGACGGAAAGTTAGGTGACATGTTCTGAACAGATGTGCAAAGACAGCAAATGTTACAGGGGTGATAACCCCTCCCTATGTTCTCCAAAAAGCTTAAAAATAGATTTTTTTGGGATGGAGCTACACTTCATAATGTACCTGTTCAGATTCTACTTAAGAACAAACCTAAAGCCGCAAGTGGTTTTAAATGGCTTCTTTTTTTCCTTTACAAATGTCATTTTGTGCAAGGACAGTTCTAAACACGGGAAACACATGCCACTTCACAGGCATACTTTAGACACCCCCCAGGTACCATATTTAAAGGAAAATTTCACTTTTTTTTTTTCACTTTATGCATCATTAAAATGACTGCTCCCGAAAAAACGTTAGTTTTTAAAAGTTCTTTTTGCATTGATATATGTCCCCTGGGGCAGGACCCGGGTCCCCAAACCTGTTTTATGACATTAACATGCATATTGGCCGTTGTAATTAGCACTTTTGATTTCGAACGTTCACGTCCATTATAACGTATAGGGTTCGAAAATTCGCGCGAACTTTCGGTCGGTTCGAAGGTTCTGGTGCGAACCGAACCCGGGGGTGTTCGGCTCATCCCTAATCCTCAGTGCCCAAAATAACACAGTCCCATTCTTTATTAGGGAATGGGAAAGAGAATTAAATAAGGTACTGACAGCTGAACAAATAAAAAAAATTATTAAATCAACTTATTCTACATCTATAAGTTCGTATGTTCAGAAATTGACTTATAAATTTGTGACAAGGTGGTATAGGACACCAGTAAGACTAACCAGTAAGAGCAGAAGGGTACATGTCTCCATTTGTGGTGGGAGTGCCCCAGGATTGAAGTATTCTGGGTAGCAATTGCGCCGTGGATCGAGAGGTTGACCCTCAGACCTATGGAATTTACGCCTTTATGCTTCCTATTCCATGGAACGCTCGGCTCCTTTGGGAGGGTTTTTAGGGTTTTAATTATTTTATTTTTTTTTCCCTTTTGATTTTTTGGTTTTTATTTACTTAAAGAGTTGGAGGAGAAGTAGGCCATGAGGGCGGCTTATATATAATCAAGTTAGATAAATATATAATCACGTTGTATAAGCACTTTATTTTTATTCATGAAACGAATGGACACCATTAGTGGCCTCTTATATGATGTTTTGGTGGAGGATTAATTAATAAAAACCTTGGTAGATGGGGGTAGGTTTTTTTTTTTTTTTTTTAGTATGGACACATAAGGTCACAGTAGGAGAACACGTGATTTTGAGTAGAAGGAATGGGGTGAGAAGTAACAGATAGGGACAGATGAGCTCCACTACAACAAGGATGGCGTAGAGGAGGGAGGGGGCGAAGGGGTAAGGAGTGAACTTTCCTGACTTATTTTTTTCTCTTTCTTCTTAATATGACTATATTTTTTTGGTGGGGGTATCACAATTGGTAAATACAATATAACATAGTTTTGTATCTAGCTTTTTCTGGTAACTTCTATTCTCTTTTTATTATATACTATTGGAATATGGAATACATGAATGTATAATGTTGAAGTATAAATAAAATAGAAAATTTGATTATAAAAAATAGTGGGTGTGTCCTAGAGCTGCACAATTAATCGTTAAAAATGTGTTATCTCGATTCAACCCCCCTGATGATCCCTATGGCAGAGTTTAACGATTCTTTCATATAACAAGTGGAGAGACTTATCTGCTCACTCAGCTGTCAAAAGAAAATATCCGGGCAGTCTGCCAAGTTTTTAACATGAAACATTGTAACTAACTCTTCCTTTTTAGATCAAAGGGATAATCTTCTGTGTGTAAAGAAAAAATCCAGGCAGTCTGCCAAGCTTTTAACAAAGTGTAAATGCAGGAAGTTTAACCACTTAAAGGCTAAATCTTTTTTTGACACTTGTTTCTTAAGTTAAAAATCAATATTTTTTGGTAGAAAATTACTTGGAACCCCCAAACATTGTATATATTTTAGCAGAGTCCCTAGGGAATAAAATGTCAATTGCTGCAATATTTTATGTCTATAGGCAGAAAGTGTGGCGCTAAACAAAACATGTAAGAACACTCTTTACGGACGAAAATGTAAAATCTCGACCATTATTGGGTGTTTAAATATATTGTGAAAAAAATATGAGGACATTAGTCTTATGTGCACTACGTGAAAAACGTGTATCACTTACAAACAATACTCATCTGGTGCATATTGTAAGATCAGCCAAGTCAACCAATCTTCATGAACGGAGAAGGTGACGCTGATATGTACACTAGACAGTGGCAAAATGTACTAATCTTAAAAACATGTGATGGTATATAACTTGAACATATGAACCATATAACCACAGTGGGGATCAGGCGCTCTTAATGAGCGGTGATGGTGACCTTAGTGAAAGTCAAGTGCTCTTACGTGCAAATGAAGACGATCACAACCTAATGGGTATGGAGGTCCACACCAAATAATAGAGTGGATCAGCAAAAAATTGAAATCTTACTGGCATAAATAAGTGGACATAGAAAATGGTGTTGGTGTACACGTTAAACAGTATTCATGAAGTCATACTGGGTGATATCATACTGGCTGATACCAGGAATGGCTTGTAGGTAAAATGGGGACAACCGCCCCTAGACTGGCGTATATATGTAGATTAAAACTATGGGCAAACACACCAAATTGGACATATGTGTATGCAATATCTCATAGAGAACTTATCAGACATCAATTAAATTAATAAAGAAGTCCATAGCATATCTGGATTCAGATAGTTTCCCTTAAAGAGAGCTTGAAAACTGTATCCTCTTGATGTCGGATTCAGTTGCAAACCAGAAGGTATAGAAATGAATTCGGTACGCTTACCACATCCGGTGGACCCACTAACGGGTGGTGAGGGGTCAAACGAGCTCTAGACTGTAAGGCTTGCGCCTGTACTGGGTCGATGCTTGAAGTGAAGCTCAGCAGGAGATGTCACTCTACACTCACCAAACGGCGATGGATAACCAGAACGCATTCAGCAGATAAACTTTCACCGCTGTGCGCAGATCATCACAGCATGCGGAGGTATGTGGATAAAGAAAAAAGAGAGAGGGCCTCCTCATTGTGTAAAAAGTCCAGGAAAGGACTCAATTTATTGCTAAAAAGTTGCATTTGCTTCCGGAATACATTCCAATAAAAATATTTTTAAAAGCAAAACGAAAACGTAAAGACGCACTAGAGTCGGTATATCTGCAAGGTTCTCCCGACGCGTTTCGTCTGATAAAGACTTCAACTGGGACTCATTCTCAATATTTTATGTCACACTGCATTTGCCCAGTGGTCTTTTAAATGCAATTTTTTGGGAGAAAAAACACTTCAATGAATAAAAAAACGAAACAGTAAAGTTTGCCCAATTTTTTTTGTTTTAATGTGAAAGATGATGTTACGCCGCGAGAATCGTGAGAGAATGGTGATCTATCTTTTAAGCAAAAAAATTGTGATTTTCATTTTAGCCAGAATCGTGCAGCTCTAGTGTGTCCTAGGCCTACATACTTTTGCAAATAGGTGTCCCTCGTTTCCATCTCAAAAAGTTGGGAGGTATGTGTGTGCACCTGTCAGGAACCCATGGAGGAATATTAGCAGGCGAATAATTGTAGCCCCTCAGACACTCATTTTTCAGGTGTTCAGGCTACATAGGGATTGCCATAACTGCCATAACCTCCTATTAGACAATATTAAGTATTCAGTGTAGCCGAGAGAGGACTACGGCAACCTGATTCAGCAGACCTAATCTCCACTTCTTCAGACTGTTCCTATTTCCCCCTAATGCTAGACTCAGATCATATTGCATCACACTCCTGAGCCAGTGAAGGGGAGCATTGTTGGAATTATAGTCCCCTGCGCAACCATCACTGTACTCCTTAATCCTTAGCAGACTACATCCCCCAACAATCCACTCTTTCCAGGGGAGAATTATTGGAGAGACTGTAAGAGGAACTGGCCAGCAGGCTCTCTTCTTCCTGGGACCCATCGAGTGAGCACCGGTCATCCGTGAGACTGGAGGTATGCTGCTGTGTCCGGGTTTCAGGAGGACAGAAACCCGGACACAAGTGTCAAAACCCAGACTGTCCAGGTCATTCCCGTATAGGTGGCAACCCTACGCCCAAATCTCCCCCAGTCTGTCAGTAACATACAATCTGTAGACACTGCATGCAGACAACATAACCTGGATTATCAAGAGAACTGGTACATTGCCATATCTAACATTTCTCTGCTCATTATTAACCCCTTATGTTACACAGAGAATTTCCTGTTCACATCTGAGCTCCAAAGCTGCCGGTGAAGACAACCCTCAGGCCTAACATTCAGACTACTTCCACTTTCTCGCCTTTAAATGGTAAAGTGACTGGTTCCAACATAACTCAATCTCTCATTAGGATCAGAGTCTTTTTAGACCGGTCCTTTTCCCTTTTAGTGGTAGCATAATCAGTTAGCTCTGGTAATCTTACTGCTAAGTGTCTATCTTGCTGTTATTGCTATTTGTACATATCAATCTGCTCAGTGTTCAATTCAACCTGTTTTTAGGGTGTTTCCCAGGATTTGGCTGATTGAGACTCTTATACACCCCTTTTGCTGTCTAGTTAATACAAAATACTGTTGAACTCAGTTTGCATTGTGTCTGTGTTTCATTTAAAGGAGTATATACTAGAGTGCCAGATGGACAAGGAGGACAAGAAATATGGACCAGGAGGACAAGAAATATCTAGCGGCCTCCACAGGGGTGGTGCTACATCAGTTTGACCAGAATTCTATGGAATAAATAAAAAAAAACATTTTCATATAAAAAGAACGCGGAATGATTCAGGGCGGTAGAGTGATGATTGGGAATCCGCTGACGATTCTATTGAAAGGTATGCAGTGTCCACAAATTTCAATGGTCCTTTTAAGAACATGACCGTTGTTACAATTATCTCTTCTTGTTATCAACAACCCTCGTTGGTAAGCAATTATGGCTCATTCATATTTTATGGCGTGTGCCCAGAAGAAAGGAAATGCACACAAAGATTGCGTCTAGTAATCCATTAATGCCTACAGCAATTTGTTGGACTGCAAAGTAGTATTAAAGAATGTATAATATTCATTATCCATATAGTACATAATTTAAAATGGGAAGATTGCTTTTCGTGCTTTTGGTGACAACCCTATGTGTATGGAATACATGCGATAGTCGGAATAATAGAGTTCAGAGGTGAAACATTATGCTGGAAACATATTAGCAGGCGAATGAGAAATGTTATTTGTAAATTCAAGCACAGTTTCAAACTAGACTAAAAGGAAATTGTAGTGTACGTACTGTATATTCCCCAAACACCTTCATTTTGTTGGTTTTGCTGCATTTAGCTTAAAGAACTATTGATGTTAGAAAGGCCCACTGAATCTCCAAGGCACAGTAATTTGTGTGTGTTAAAAACAGTGCTATGGTTTGGAAATTAAATTATGTTTTTATTACTGTCAGTGCTAACTGTAGTTACACCCCCAGGCAGAAGCCCAAATTATGGGCATTCCTATATGGTAGGTACAGGCAGCACTGAAGCCATGGGACCCTCTCAAATCTGCAGCCATGTTTGCCATGTATTCCTGTGCCTCCTCTGCTCCATTTATACAAGGTCGAACCTGCAACCTCCCATAGCCCCTCTCCATTCTGCAGCCATGCCTCCTCTGCTTCTGTCAGGATGCTAATCAGAACAGAGGTGCACATGTGTCAATATGCAGGTTGGCAATTTCTGCCAATAACCTGCGTGGTCATGCACGTTTGCGCATCAACAAGTGTACGCACATTGTGGATGTCCAATACCAGAACTGGCACCAAGCAGCCTATTTAAGGAAATGAGTGATGACTGGTAATTGATGGATGATCTTCAGCTATCCGTGATTCCTGTTCCTGTATATACTGTCTCTGTGCTACTTGATTACCTGTTACTGACTCTAGTTGTTCCTGGACTTCTCTCTGCCTGAGTGCTGATAGTGACCTTGGCTTGTTGATAGACCTCACTTACATCTGATCTCCCATTCAGAACCTTGGCCTGGTTCTTGACCTCTGCTATCTCCAGTTGTACTGCCTACCTGTGTATGACCTCAGCTCAGCTCCAAAACCACGTCTCTCTTCCACTTACCTGTATATAACCCTGGCCCACCTTTAAGACAACATCTCTCTTCTACTTACCTGTGCATGACCTAGGCATTGCTGTCTTGCAGGACTGTCCTACAGGTCCTGCCCAACATTATCTTCCATGGATGTACATCCTGCCAGTCATGGATCCTCCCTGGGGGTATTTTTGAGAGTCCTGTCAGTTGCTCAGACATCGTTCTTGCTGACCTGCTCCAATAACTTCTATCTAGCCCTCGACCCCCATGCTACTTTGTGCCTTGCATGCCCTGTCACCATATCCAGGGGTGCTTGGTTCAGAGTTGCAAGGGAGGCCCTGTCATAACCTCAGCCTCTGACCAAGCTACAGGACATCTCCCTTAGTTACTTTTAAATAATTGAGCTAGTAATTTCCTGCAGCCGCAGGCTTGTTCAGAGAAGATGGCTAAAATAGTAGCACTCTCTCCACCATGGCCAAGACCAAAGAGCTGTCCAAGGATGTCAGGGACAAGATTGTAGACCTACACAAGACTGCAATGGGCTACAAGACCAAGCAGCTTGGTAAAAGGGTGACAACAGGTGCAATTATTCGCAAATAGAAGAAACACAAAATAACTGTCACTCTTCATCGGTCTGGGGCTCCATGCAAGATCTCACCTTGTGGAGATTCAATGATCATGAGAGCGGTGAGGAATCTACATGGGAGAATCTTGTCAATAATCTCAAGGCAGCTGGGACTGTAGTCACCACTACGCCATGAACTACTGAAATTCTGCAGTGCCCGCAGGGTCCCCCTGCTCAAGAAAGAACATGTATAGACCCATCTTCAGTTTGCTAAGGAACATCTGAATGATTTAGAGGAGAACTGGGTGAAAGTGTTGTGGTCAGATGAGATCAAAATCAAGCTCGTTGACATCAACTCAACTCGCCCTGTTTGGAGGAGGAGGAATGCTGCTTATGACGCCAAGAACAGCACATGGAAGTGGAAACATTATGCTTTAGGTGTGTTTTTCTGCTAAGGGGACAGGACAACTTCACTGCATAAAAGGGACAATGGATGGGGACATGTACCATCAAATCTTGGATGAGGACCTCCTTCCCTCAGCCAGGGCATTGAAAATGGGTCGTAGATGGGTATTCCAGCATGATAATGACCCAAAACACATGGCCAAGGCAACAAAGGAGTGGCTCAGGAAGAAGCACATTAAGGTCCTGGAGTGGCCTAGCCAGTCTCCAGACCTTACTCCAGTAGAAAATATGTGGAGGGAGCTAAAGGTTCGAGTTACCGAATGTTAGCCTTGAAACCTTAATGACTTGGGGAGGATGTGCAAAGAGGAGTGGGACAAAAGCCCTCCTGAGATGTGTGCCGAAAAGGGCCAAGCGTGTACGGGCTTTTCCGAGCAGCAGCAACGCATGCGCAGTTGACATGTATACCGGTAGGCCAGTCCGGCCCTGATCGCTGCACTCTGTAAGAGACTCTGGGCTATGGGCCCAAGATTTGGGGCTATAGCAATCAAGCCACCCCCTAGCGACGCCACTGAGCAAAAGTAATGTGAATATAAAGTGGTCAGAGGGAGGGTGCATTCTCAGAGATGTAGAAGAAGAAAGTCTGGACGGCCTCACACTGCTTCAATCACCTTTATTGGTTCCAATTATTAAAACAACAATCCATATAGCAAATGGTAGTGAAAAGCAGGACCAGCTAATGCATTTCATGCCCTTCCTGTGATTAGTCATATGACTAAGCATCAGTAAGGGTATGAAATGCATTAGCTGATCCTGTTTTTAACTACCATTTGCTGTATCGCATGTTGCTTTAATAATTGGAACCAATAAAGTTGACTGATGCAGTGTGAGGCCGTCCAGACTTTCTTCTTCTACATGTCTCTGATGCGTGCAGGGCTGTCTTATGTGCAGAAACAGCAGAGCAGTAGGGGAGTTGTGCTCCCTTGAGCGGTATACAATTGCGTCTTCCCAGAGATCTTGTTACCTTACCCTGTATGGGTAAGGTAACAAGGGGCTATTTACTTAAGGAAAATCCACTTTGCACTGAAAGTGCACTTGGAAGTAAAGTTGCTGTAGATCCGAGGGGGACATGCAAGGAAAAAAAAAAAGAATTTCAGCTTGCACATGATTTGGATGATAAAATCAGCAGAGCTTCCACTCATTTCAGATCTACCCCTTATGCCGCGTACACACGACCAGATTTTCCGGCAAACTAGGTCCGACGGGATTTGTCTGTCGGACAATCCGATCGTGTGTGGGCTAATCTGTTCGTTTTTCGGGAAACAATTTCGGCAGACCTAGGAACCTTGTTTCAAATCTATCCGACGGACTCAATTCCGACGGACTCAAATCGGGAAAACCGTTAGTCTGTGTGCTGGTCCGATGGACCAAATACGACGCAAGGGCAGCTATTGGCTACAGGGGGTCCCCTACTTACAAATATCCGACTTACAAAAACGACTCCTACTTACAAACAGAGGGAGATAACAGGAAGTGAGAGGAAATCCACCCCTAGGAAGGGAAATTCACTCCTGTAAGAGTTAATATGGGAAAAAGGGTGTCTCCACTGATGCTTTATCACCAGTCCATGTTTCCCTAACAACCCAAAATTTTCAAAATCCAATTGTCATTGGGACAGAAGGTGAGGTGAAATCTTCTGAACAGGGGCACAGACAGCAAAACAAATGTTACAGGGGTGATAACCCTTCTCTATGTTATCTAAAAAACGTAAAAATAGATTTTTTGGCTGGAGCTAAACTTAAAAAATGTACCTGTTCCGACTTACAAACAGATTCAACTTAAGAACAAACCTACAGTCCCTATCTTGTTTGTAACCCGGGGACCCCCTGTACTGGCTATTTTTTCGACCGGACTTAGTCCGTTCGTATGTGTCCAAGTCCGTTCGTTCAGAAAGTCTGTCGGAACTCCGCCGAAAGTCCATCGGACCTAGTTTGCCGGAAAGTCCGGTCTTGTGTATGCGGCATTAGATTTAGAGCGACTGCACTTCCAAGTGCACTTTCAGTTGCACTTGCAGTGCAAAGTGGATTTGCCTTTCGTAAATAACCCCCAGTGTCTCTTTAAGCGTGTCACCTGCTGGGCTGTGTAAATCACAGGACTGGCTTTTTGGCCCTATTCACATATAAGCATTTTGTAGTTTGAAATGCTGAAAATCCAATATTTTTCGTATGTGCCCGTTCACACCTGAAGATACTATAGTAGCTCAAAAAAGTACATTTCTTCTTTTGAGCTACAAGCCTCAAGCTTCAAGAATTTTTGGCTTCTATCAACTTCAAAGGGAAAATCTGAAAAACATGAGAAAATGCACGTATCATACCTCCCAACTTTCTGAGAATGAGGGACACCTATCAGCAAAAGTATGCAAGCATAGGACACACCCCTTGCCACTCACCCTTAAAGGAGAATTGTACAAAAAAAAAGATTGGTTAAACCCACAAGTGTTATTTTACCACTACTATTCCTTTATATTGGCTTTTGGAATCTACAAATGCAGCATTTTAGAAATAAAACGAAAGGTTTAGTGCAGGGAAACACTTTTTCATGGATAAAAAGTTCATTTTATATACATCTATATAGATCAGACCAAAATGAGGAGGGACAGAGGGACAAATGAGGAGGAATGAGGGACAGAGGGACATAAAAATCATGTTAATAAAAAATGCTGACAAGAAAATACCTGCAAAAACGCTCAAAAAGATCTGCACAAACATTGAAAAAAAAGGCCTGTAACTGAGCAAAGATGTTCTGATCAAATGTGAATTCAGCCTTAGGTTAGGTTAGGGTTGATGCGCTTTTATTACTACTGCATTTTTTGGTAGGGGAAGGAGACTGGATGCCAGTTGTTAACTAACCTTAAAAACCTGCAAAAATGTGTCAAAAACGCATATGTGTGTATTTTTGGTGTATTTCCATTGAAGTTCACGCTTTCAGAAAATGCACCAAAATCTCCCCATCTAAATTAAAAGTCTATGACAAAGGTGTCCGGCACAAAAAACGTGAACACCCATGCTGCGGGGAAACCGCAGCAGATCAGTGAGAAAGGGACCTTACATTATTTTTGTTCAGCTTGGTGTTTTGTTTGCCTGTGTATATCAGAATACCTGAATGGATGCGATTGCTGTTCAGCTGACAATATTCTGTCCAGTTTCTTTGATTTTTCAAACTAAAAATGTCGGTCAGTAGGGTGGAGACAGGACCCAAATTTCATCCAGTTTATCAGGAACTGGCCAAAACTCACATGGTGTATGGTCAACTTTAACCTTAAAGAGGAACAGCAGTCTGCTCACATAATTTGTAATAAAAACATCTTTTCCATTCTGAAGCTTCCCTCCAACCACTTTGCATATTATTTTATATATACAGTGATTCTGTACTTGCCAACAATGCTGCAGAAATCTCCCTCCACTGAGTCTGTGGGCAGCTGAAGCTGCTGCCTGTTCACTTTCTGAATTTACACAGACACACACCTTCAGCTCTGCAGCTCTCATTGGCCCTCTTATGACTCATCCCCCCTTCCTTCCTGCAAACTCTCATGAGAGTGAGAGAGAGAGCTGTGCATAATGTCATAAGCCTAGGCTTTTTACCAGACAAAAAAACAGGAAGTGGGCTGTATAAGGTATTTACTGGCAGAGAAAATACATTTACTATCCAAAGTTAAAACAATAAGGGCTGAAGATTTAAAAGATGGAAAGATGAAAAAATGACTGAAGTTCCGCTTTAAAGTGTTACTAAATCCACAACCGTAAAATCAGTCTGCATGTGCAGTAAAGCATGCTTGGAATCTAAGGGGTTAATCCTCTGCATTGTGTAAAAACGCTGTTTGATCCTGTCTTCTCTGTTCCTTCCATCCATCTTCTTAGACAGAGCCTTGAGGGCACTCTGCACATGCTCAGTTAGGTCTGCATTGCTAGAGAGTTTTTTTTTACTTGGGAGAGTGCATGTGATCAGCACAGGGCCAATCAGCACTGTCCAGACAGAGGAACAGGGTCCTGCAGCCTGATAGCATAATCAGGGGAGAATGAAAATTCCTCCTACAAGCTTTAACCAGACACTGAAAGAAATCACAAGATTGCTCTAACTGCTATATTTTTACTAAAATAGTTGCATTTCCATGTTCTGTGTACTGTGGAAGACCAGATATAGTGAATGCAGGGTCCCGGGTTTAGTAGCACTTTAAAGGGTTTGTTCATCCTTACAGAAAAAATATAAGGGTGAACTAACACCATACACCACTCCCCCCCCCCCCCCTCGGCCTTGCTTTACTTACCTCCAGCGATCCTTAGCTCACTACCCTAGCTGGTCCAGCAGCTCAGAGATTTGATACCCTAGAGCTTCCTGGGATGGACCAGATTGATTTTGGTGAATACATTTGGTCCATCCTGTAAGCACAGCATGGAGAAGAAGGGAGAAGAACTGGGATTTCAAATCCCTGGACCAGCTGCAGGAGCCCTGACAGTTCCAGATCGCCAGAGGTAAGTACAGCGGGGTGGGGGGGGAGGGTCTATGGTGTTAGTTTCCTTTGCAATCCTCTGTAAAGGTGAACTAACTTGTTACCCCAGCTTTAGAGGTAACAAGCAGTGTGTAGGCTGGGGCGGGGGGGATGGGGGCCTACAAGATTATCCTTTTTTCCCTCCAGTAGTTGGCTATTAAGGTGAACCAATCAGACATATGAAAATCAAAAGTCCTGCTAACGGTAGATATCATAAGATTCCTACTGTTGTTTTGTTTGCCATAAAACCTCCTTGCGTGCACCTCTCTGAAACTAGATTCACTTTGTTTTTGGGTAAAAAGTCATGAAGTTTCCTTTGCGGTAAAGGCAAATGTTCAGTTCTTTCTTTTTTTTAGTTTGTTTCACATTATGATTCCATCTGCTTGTCGCCAAACATACAAGTTGAAGTCTATGACTTAGCAGTTCCTCTGAATAGTGGTTGTTCTTTGCATAATAGCATGATTTATCCCGCTGTCTTGTTGTGGATCATTATGTCCAGAGAAGAGGAACAAAGAAATTTTGAGAAACGTCATAAACTTTTGTCGATTATGAAAGCTGCTTGTGCAACGCTCGCTAACCACAGCGCATTAGACTTCACTTTGGTCACTTATTAGAGTCCGGTGATTGTTCTCGAAAGAATTTTGTTAATACCCACCCACAAGCGGGACTTGCTCCGAGGCTCGGTTCATTTTTAGGTCACTGGTAAAACCATATTGTAGTCCTGATACATGAAAGCTCTTTGGGAGCGAAGTGTATTTTTTTTTCTAAAAGAGTGGATATCGTTTCCAGAGCAACTTAAACCTCATGTGTTTTCACAAGGAAATGAATCATTTATTTTCTTTGGCCTTTACCCTGTTTTCTCAATTTTTTCATATTTTGAACTGCCTAATAGATTTTGAATGAGCTAGAAGTAAACGCAACCTTTTCATTTCATGCCTGTTGAGCTGCATTGATCAACACAAACACAGCACGGAGGCACAAACAATTGTTTTCTATGTAAAAATATATAGAAAAATACGGCGCTAAGTAAACTAATACATAAAGAAAAGCAGCAGCTCATAAGTGAGATATACACATATATGAAGCAATAATTGGAACGAAGCTGTGCTAAAATTGGTATTCAAATGAACAATGAACAATATACCATACGTAATTAGACATATGTCTAAAAGTGATTCTACACACCAAATAAAATGTGAGAGTGTATAGAACAAATGAGTCCATAAAACACAATTGTGCAAATTCTTGAAGTGACTTCCAACACCAACATGAAGTTGTGCACCTCCACCACATAAAGTGCTTGCTTACCAGATGGCAAGCTATCATAAGTCTATGGCTAATACCCAGCCAGGGCCTTTACACAGGAAGTAAGGAATGGCAGCTCAGGACCACTTGATAGGTGAGTAAAAAAGGTATACAGCAAACGACCAGGGAGACTCGACCATTAAAAGATCATGGATGTACACCAGGTATTATCTAAACTAGAAAGGAGCTCACCATAGTGTCAATTGTTTTATATACATTCATTAAAAGCTAAAAGATGCACTTACAAAAAGTAGAAGAAAATATCAGTTTAAAGCCGGGCGGCTATCGAACACCCATCCACTCAGATAAACAATACGATGACGTCAGCACGCCACTCCTCCCCACGTGCGTTTCGTCACACACTGACGTCATCCTGGGGCACGGGCGACACACTGACTCATCGCGTTATATAGTAACAAGGAACCACGCCTCGATGTGAGTCTTGAGTAATGGAACCAGATCCATATATGAGACTGGCAATATGACTGGAACCGAAGTTAAAAAGTAGTGTTATATATATATGATTGGTAATATATTTTTTAAGAGGAAGATAACAGTATAAGAAAACAAAGCAACCCTACAGTGCAAAACAAATCCCACAATATTTTGGTAAGGATCCGAGGGCTGCACATAGTTGAAGGCATATGTAGGAAGGAGGCAGACTTCTAACAAGAATAATAAGTCACCCACAATGGGGTTAACCCATTACCCATCATAGGGATACCCCTCAGGGTGTCAACCTTGTCAGGTAAGGAAAACACTGTCTGCATAAAATCATTGCCGAACGACATCTCTCGGATATGGGTCAATTGAAGACTAGGGGGACAGGGAAAAATCTCGTCTGTGCCCCCAGTGGTGAGAGTAAAAACTTACGGCAGGTGTAATAAAAGCACACACATTGATCGCAACACATTGGATCATACTTCAATTGTCATAACAAGTCAACCAATGTAACGATACTCCTAAGCATTTGTCAGTTTTGAGCACTAAAGCATTGCTAGACAGCATCTCCCAGATATGGACCAAATGTAACCTAGGGGGACAGGCAGAAATTGCCTCATTGCTAAAAAAACAATATATTAAATGTTATGGCAAGTGTGATTTAAACACATGCAAAGTCACAACACCATATATGATGGACAGTTAATCCAAAATAATATTTACTATGTCAAGAATATTAAGCCCCCAACCATCTAATGGTATACTGCCCGATGTGCAACATAAAAGGAGGACATTTTGGGACTCAACCACAAAATCAAACAATTGGCCGTCGATAAAGTCAACCAACAGAATAATTGCAGAAAAAGGCCCAACAAAGGCTCAACAAAATCCAGCCCTGGTAGGGGAAACAATAAACCCAATTGGAGAAATAATTCACTAATTGCCCCAACTAACAGTATTGCCACTAGAGACTCACATCAAGTTCACATCATGAATATTAACATTTAGCAGGAAAAAACCCTCACGAATTGTCAATAAAGGCATTTACAACAACATTTAACATTTAACCCAAAAGGAAAGTCTGGATATACTTCTCACCAAAGAACTACCTCTCCACTGAGGACGATATTTGTCTATTCCCAAGAATATTGTCTTTGAGGGATCTTTATTATGGGCTATTAGGTAGTGTTTGGAGACTGAATGTTTCAAAAAGCCATTTTTAATGTTTGTAATGTGTTTGTTTAATCAACCCAAAAGGGGGTGTTTAGTCCTGCCCACATATTGAAGCCCACAGGGGCATTGGAGCAAGTAAACAACCCCTTTGGTGGAACACGTAATAAAGGGTTTTATCTCGTATTCCCTAGATGTTCTAGATGAGGTACATTTTTGAGTTCTCCTGTGTGTGCATCAATTTAAGGATCACACAGCATCTCCTACACTGATAAAAACCAGTGAGGTTCTGAAAAAAACCTTTCTGGATGGATGGAGGATTGAGAATATTGGGTGCCACTCTATCCTTAAGAGTGGGGGTTCCCTTATAGATAACCTGGGGTTTATCAGGCAAAACTGTATTTAGTATCTGGTCATTACCCAAAAAGGTCTAGGAAATAAATCTCAGACTGACTAGATTCATAATTAAAACAAATACCTCTAGTGTTGTCATTGAGGCATTCCATAAAGTTGTCCAGATCAGGTCGGTTGCCATCCCAGAGCCTACATCCATTGAATTTCGTCACTCAGGGCTTTCAAATGCCTCCTTATTCAATCCCCCAGGTGCTTTGGCTCCCTCACTTAAAGTTTTTAGGGATATGTTACTTAGGGATCTGGACAGGTTGCCCATCAAGAAGGTTAGATCCAATAAAGATATGGTGGTTGGTCTATATTCTCTATGCGAGAAGCTGGTTATCAGATCAGCAGACGGGGGGGGGGGGGTATTTTGATACTAGACAGGAAAGATTATATGCTTGAGATGAATAGAATCTTGAGTGATCGGGATACATATAACTTACTACCCTCTGACCCTAAAGTCAAATACCAGAGAGAACTTGATATTATTGTGCAGAGAGGATTCGAACAGGGAATTCTGAATAAAAAAGAAAAATTGTATTTGGTTGCCAAAGCACCTCATACACCTATCATATACTACCTACCCAAGCATTCTACCTGCCCCCCGGGACACCCGATAGTTAGTGGTATCGATTCTGTCACATTCCGGGTGGGCAGGTATATTGACTTTAAAGATTCCCGCCATGTGATTAACCTTTTGTCTGAATATGCCCCAAGGGAGGGTATGTGGCTGGTAACGGCAGATGTCACGTCCCTCTATACTGTTATACCGCATGACTTGGGACTATTTGCTGTTGAATATTATCTGAGGCACAACTCTGGTTTATCCGATGAACAGAACACTTTCATTATGGAGCTGTTAGAGTTCGCTGCCTCACACAATTATTTCTGGTTTGAAAGTCAATTCTTTCGCCAAGTTGGAGGGGATGCTATGGGGGCTAAATATGCCCCCAGCTTAGCTAACCTCTTTATGGCCCTATGGGAAGAGGATGTTGTCTATGCCCATTGGAGGCCACAGTTGATACTGTGGGAAGATATATAGACGACATCCTCCTCCTCTGGGATGGCAACTGACCTGATCTGGACAACTTTATGGAATACCTTAATGACAACATTAGAGGTATTTGTTTGAATCTGAGATTAATTTCCTAGACCTTAAGATCACAATGAAAGAGGACCATCTTAGTACCTCAACGTTTTTTAAAACTACCAGCAGGAATTTGTATATTCCTGTCGATAGTTGCCATTATAGGCCATGGCTCCGATCTGTCCCTAAAAGTCAGTATATGCGGTTGAAACGCAATTGCACAAGTGTGGAGGAGTTCTTGGTGCAGGCAGAGACGCTAACCAGGAGGTTTGAGGAAAAAGGTTATTGCAGCGATTCCTTGAGAGATACCCTCGTTGAGATTACACTCATGGAGAGAGGTGATCTACTTAAGGAAAAAAAAACATGTGATAATAGGGTATCCACAGTTGCCCTTATTACCTCCTTCTCTGTGCAGCATATTAATATAAAAAGGTTGATAGAAAAGCACTGGCAAATTTTGGATAATGACCAGATACTACATACAGTTTTGCCTGATAAAGCCCAAGTTATCTATAAGGGAGCACCCTCGCTTAAGGATAGAGTGGCACCCAATATTCTCAATCCTCCATCCATCCAGAAAGTTTTTTTTCAGGACCTCATTGGTTTTTATCAGTGTAGGAAATGTCGTGTGTGCTCCTTAAATGGATACACACACAGGAGAACTCAGAAATTTACCTCATCTAGCACATCTAGGGAATACGCGATAAAACCCTTTATTATGTGTTCCACGGAGGGGGTTGTTTACTTGCTCCAATGCCCCTGTGGGCTTCAATATGTGGGCAGGACTAAACGCCCCCTTTCGGTAAGATTAAACGAACACATTACAATCATTAAAAATGGCTTTTTGAAACATTCAGTCTCCAAACACTACCTAATAGTACCTAATATAATAAAGATCCCTCAAAGACAATATTCTTTGGAATAGACAAATATCGTCCTCAGTGGAGAGGTAGTTCTTTGGTGAGAAGTATGTGCAGACTTGAGATGTCCTGGATACACAGGATTAAGAGTTAAGTCCGTTTTGGGTTAAATGTTGATATAGATATAAATGCCCAATTTGTGCGTGTTTTGTTCTGCTAAATGTATTCATGATGTGAACTTGATGTGAGTCTCTAGTGACAATACTGTTAGTTGGGGGAATTAGTGAATTACAGTCAGGTCCATAAATATTGGGACATCGACACAATTCTAATCTTTTAGGCTCTATACACCACCACAATGGATTTGAAATGAAACGAACAAGATGTGCTTTAACTACAAACTTTCAGCTTTAATTTGAGGGTATTTACATACAAATCAGGTGAACAGTGTAGGAATTACAACAGTTTATATATGTGCCTCACACTTAAGGGACCAAAAGTAATGGGGCAGATTAACAATCATCCATCAAACTTTCACTTTTTAATACTTGGTTGCAAATCCTTTGCAGTCAATTACAGCCTGGTAAGTACCAAGAGTACTAAGGTAGCTATTTTGAGGAGTATGTTTCAAACCAGGAAGTTGATTGCTTTGAAATGGCAATCAAAGTTGCCCCCGACAGTAGGAAACTGGATAGATGCAGTAAATGAAACCCTTCCTAAAGAGAGGGCAGCCTATGTGAAAAGACGCAACCTTATAGAGTTTGATAGGATGTGGAGACCCTGGATGGAAGGAAAATAGAATAACCTAATAGGAAAATAAGACCTGCTGATACTGGTGGGGGGGGGGTTAGCAGAAACAAAGTAGGGGTATAGGGGGGACAAGGGGAGTGAGATGGGGTATTGGATCTAAGACCCCCTGTTTCGTCTCTTCACTGAGCTCCCCAAGTCGTTTCTCTTTAGGTCTTCTCATGCTCTTAAGATAAATGTAGATTAAATATATGATTGGATGGGATTGAAATAATTTTTTGAACAGTAATGTAAAAGATATGGGTTAAAAAATATTGTATGCATAGTAGTTAATAACTTTGTTGTTAAAATTTGTAAGAAAAATGTTCTAATAAAGAATAAAGTAAAAAAAAAAAAAAATTACAGCCTGAAGTCTGGAACGCATAGGCATCACCAGGCGCTGGGTTTCATCCCTGGTGATGCTCTGCCAGGCCTCTACTGCAACTGTCTTCAGTTCCTGCTTGTTCTTGGGGCATTTTCCCTTCAGTTTTGTTTTCAGCAAGTGAAATACATGCTCGGATTCAGGTCAGGTGATTGACTTGGCCATTGCATAACATTGCACTTCTTTCCCTTAAAAAACTCTTTGGTTGCTTTCGCAGTATGCTTCGGGTAATTGTCCATCTGCACTGTCTAGCGCCGTCCAATGAGTTCTGAAGCATTTTGCTGAATTTTAGCAGATAATATTGCCCGAAACACTTCAGAATTCATCATGCTGCTTTTGGCAGCAGTCATATCATCAATAAATACAAGAGAACCAGATCCATTGGATCCATTTTTACTAGCGATGGGTGAATCTGCCTAGGTTTGATCCAATAAGGGTTCAGTTAATCTTGTTTAAGATTCTGTGAACTAAAAATTGGAGATGAAGTCTATAGGGGCCAAATTCATTCCATCTTAAAGAAGCGGACCAAGTCTGTGAAACGCTTTGAGATGGGATGCCACTTCACCATTGGCCATGATATTGAGAAATGTGTACTATGATATTGTATCTATGATAGAAGGGCTAAATAAGTACTTGCCTAGGCAATGGTGTGAAGCATTCTATACAGAACAGTTCTGTTAGTAATCTTATTGCTTGGCACCCTTAAAATCCTACCAAAACTATTTCCCTGTCCATACATATCAATCAGGGATGTTGGTGCCATTTCTCTGACACTGTCGCCTATCCATACAAATTTCTATACAAAACAGTGTTTTGAGTGCAAATGATAAATATTTTGTATCAACCTGTAACCTTTGTAGGGTTTTGTTTTGAATTTTATGTTTTGAAATTAACAAAACTCAAATACATTTTTTATATATTTGAGATCCTATGGGGTACCTGTAAAGTCTGAATGGTATCTTGGTATTGCGGATGTGGTAATGATTTGGCCCTTAGCTTCTTGTATACTTTACATAAATTCACTAGACCAGGGGTGCCCAACCAGTGGCCCGAGGAGCACTCTGATGTGGCCCGCGACCTCCTGCTCTGGGATTAAATAGAATAGAATACTGTTATTAAAGCTCAGTTTATTGCTAAAATCACAGTGTATATATTGGCATATCTGTTCTGCAGTGGTTATGGGGCTGCTTTCAAACTGATCCGCAGATGCAGAGCAGTGCACCTGTGGGGTTACCTGCACTGAGCCATAGACTTCTGTTATTACCTGCGAGTTTGGTGAGCTTTCTCAAAGTGCACCAAACCTGCAGAATATAATAGAAGTCTATTGCAAAGTGCAGGAAAGCCAAAGGTACACTGCATTGCACCCACGGTGTGGGAAAACCTCAGTGCATCAGTGTGAAAGCAGCCTTGGGCCCCTTTCACATGGTCAGTCTGACCCAATTGTACCCTCCATTCACCTCATAAGGAGTGGCAGATGTAAACCGACTTGTGTCCTACCTCCAATCCGATCCGCTAAAAAAAAAAGTTTACTGGGCTGCCATCCGCCTGCTCCGCTCATTGTGGCCCACGACCAGTTTACAAGTCGCTTAAGTGGCCCCCGTGTTTCAGAAGGTTGGGCACCGATGCACTAGACCATGAACCCGCAGGATTTAACCTGAAGCCCATTTCAACCTGAATTTCATACCTACTTATCAGCCTTTCAAAATTCAGTAAAACCTTTAAAATGAAAATAAAAAAGGACATTTCTGCTTTC
Source organism: Lithobates sylvaticus (assembly GCA_028564925.1). Taxonomy (NCBI): domain Eukaryota; kingdom Metazoa; phylum Chordata; class Amphibia; order Anura; family Ranidae; genus Lithobates; species Lithobates sylvaticus. Next base: position 54,768,171 of record CM053031.1, on the reverse strand, counting down.
CCCATGTATTGGTCATAATACCGCGTGCTGACAGATAGAAAGGGCCAGGCATTAACTCATGTCATACATATTTCATGTCTAGGTCCTTACTATATTAAGCTTGTGCAGCTAATGAGATACTGCAGAGATGGACAATGAGAGCATCAGTGAGAGCAGTTACAGGAGATGACGAATTGTCTTTTATCTCTTGAGTCACCTTCTGTTCACTGATCACTAGATCAAACAGCCTCTATTAGCGATTGCATTTGTTCTCCATTCATAATTTAATGCAGCAATAAAACCAGCTGCTGCCCAGGAAGGCCAACATGTGTGAGGTTGTTATTTGTGTCCATATATTTAAAATATTCATCAGGTCAGTACCCACAAAACTGATAGCCTAGTTGGTGGTAGATGCCAGAGAATTAAATCACCAGTCTCTATCATCTACCAGCAGGGATCCCAGCAGCAGCAATAACAGCTTTCAAGTCTATTTACTGTAACAATTATGAGGGGGTCTCACTCCCCATGTTGGATTTATCTACTTGAAATCTAAAGGACCAAAGCCTTTAGTGCCAAAAGGAGTCACATCTTCTCTACAAGAGTCACATCTTCTCTGGAAGAGTCACGTCTTCTCTACCAAGAGTCACATCTTCTCTGCAAGAGTCACAACTTCTCTACCAAGAGTCACATCTTCTCTACAAAAGTCACATCTTCCCTACAAGAGTCACATCTCTACAAAAGTAACATCGTCTACACAAGAGTCACATCCTCTCTACCAAGAGTCACATCCTCTATACCAAGAGTCACATCTTCTCTACCAAGAGTCACATCTTCTCTACCAAGAGTCACATCTTCCCTACAAGAGTCATATCTTCTCTATTTTATGCCATGGGGCTTGTCCACACCATATTTATATTTTAGTCCCCATGCTCTTTTACTGCATCTGAACCACTTCTAAAATATTGCCTGTGGTGTTGTCCCCTGCAGCATAAGAAAAATAAAATGTTGGATGCTGAAGTTTTGGTGGTCCTCAGAGGGATGATCATTCATTGCATGTGTGATGCACTATACCTAAGAGACCAAAGGACAAGAGTCACATCTTCTCTACTAAGAGTCACATCTTCTCTACAAGAGTCACATCTTCTCTACAAGAGTCACATATTCTCTACAAGAGTCACATCTTCCCTACATGAGACACATCTTCTCTACAAGAGTCACATCTTCTCTACAAAGAGTCATATCTTCTCTACCAAGAGTCATATCTTATCAACCAAGAGTCACATCTTCTCTATTTTGTGCCATGGGGCTTGTCCACACACAATATTTATATTTTAGATGTGTCTCCATTAGGGTTGAGCGAACCCGAACTGTAAAGTTCGGGTCCGTACCGGACTTTAGGGTGTTCGGGTCCCAGACCCGAACTCGAACAATTGACTGTATGTTCGGGTTCGGGTCCGGTGTTCGGGGATTTAATGTTGCTTTTTAAAATGTCTTTTAAAAGCACTCGCGGCTATATGAATTGATATTCATATAGCCGCGAGTGCTTTTAATACAGAGAACAGTCATTGAAGTCATTTATTTTAAAAAAGTTAGTCATAAAAAGTGTTTGGGGACCTGGGTCCTAAAAACTTTTAAAAACGGCCGTTTTTTCGGGAGCAGTGATTTTAATAATGATTAAATTGAAACAATAAAAGTGTAATATTCCTTTAAATTTCGTACCTGGGGGGCGTCTATAGTATGCATGTAAAGGGGCACATGTTTCCCGTGTTTAGAACTGTCAAAAAGTGTCATTTTTTGCAGAAAAGAAAGCTATTTAAAATCACTTGCGGCTATATGAATTGTCGGCTCCCGTAAGAGAACAGTCATTCATTGAAAAGTCATTGATAAAAAAAAAGTCATTGATAAAAAAAACAAAAAAACAACAAAAAAAAAAGCGTAGGGGTCCCCCCAAATTCAATAACCAGGCCCTTCAGGTCTGGGATAGATATTAAGGGGGATCCCAGCCAAAAAAAAAATGGCGTAGGGTCCCCCTCAAAATCCATACCAGACCCTTGAGGTCTGGGATGGATTTTAAGGGGAAACCCAGCCAAAAAAAAATGGCGTGAGGTCCCCCTCAAAATCCATACCAGGCCCCCCCTCCGGCCTGAACCGTACCAGGCCACATGCCCTCAACATTGGGAGGATGCTTTGGGGGTCTAAGACCCCCAAAGCCTCTTGTCCCCATGTTGATGAGGACAAGGGCCTCGTCCCCACAACCGTGCCCGGTGGTTGTGGGGGTCTGCGGGCGGGGGGCTTATCGGAATCTGGAAGCCCCTTTAACAAGGGGACCCCTGGATCCCGGCCCCCCCCTGTGTGAAATGGTAAGGGGGTACAAAAGTACCCCTACCATTTCACCAAAAAAGTGTCAAAAATTGTAAAAATGACAGGAGACAGTCTTTGACAATTCCTTTATTAAAATCTTCTTTCTTCTTTCTTCTGGTCTTCCTTTCTTCATCTTCTCCTTCCGGCATCTTCATCTTCCATCTTCTTCTTCCTCCGATCCGCTTCTTCTTGGCCTTCTCGTCCAGCATCGGTGTCTCTTCTGGGCCGCTCCGCGCAATGGGAGGTTCCCGCTGGGTGAGACTTCTCTTCGGTATCTTCTTCCACGGCGTCGGTCTCTGAGGCTTCTCTCCGGTATCTTCTTCTTTTTTTTTTAAAGTAGAATTTTATTTATTTTCACACACAACAAACAATACAGAAAACAAACTGTATATGGAGCGAACATCGCTCAAACCATTGCATTATCTAGTAAACTGGTATACATTTAGTGGAAATGTGACAACCTAAAGGTCAAATGTCTATTCTGCTTAATTAGAACCAATCAATGATCAATGGGCTCCATTTAGTCTTTTAAGGAGCCGGTGGTATGGTACTTTCGGAGCTGACCCAAGAGCCCCAGATCTTAAGGAATTTTTTTGGGCACCCTCTGGCCTCATACGTCAACTTATATAATGGTACTGCCTGATTAATGATATTGATCCAAAAGGCTATAGTGGGTGAGGATTGAGACTTCCAGTGGATAGTAATCGATTTCTTAGCATAGAAAAATACTATGCGCAGAAAGGTTTGTACATTTTTAGATATACCTTCATCATCAATGTATCCCAGTAAACACCGTAGAGGGTTGCAGATATTGGGTATCTGAGTTAAGGAGCTGATGAAGGCCGTGACCTCCGACCAGAACTTCCTCCGGTATCTTCTTCCACGGCGCCGGTATCTTCTTCCAGGGCGTCGGTCTCTTCTTGGGCCACTCCTCGCAATGGGAGGCTCCCGGTGTGTGAGGCTTCGCTTGGGCTGACAGTTCTTTTATAACGGAGGGCGGGGCCACCTGGTAACCCCGCCCCCCTCTGACGCATGGGGACGTCATGGGGACTTCCCTATGGCTTTCCCCACGTCACGGGGAAAGCCGTAGGGAAGTCCCCATGACGTTCCCATGCGTCAGAGGGGGGCGGGGTTACCAGGTGGCCCCGCCCTCCGTTATAAAAGAACTGTCAGCCCAAGCGAAGCCTCACACACCGGGAGCCTCCCATTGCGAGGAGTGGCCCAAGAAGAGACCGACGCCCTGGAAGAAGATACCGGCGCCGTGGAAGAAGATACCGAAGAGAAGCCTCACCCAGCGGGAGCCTCCCATTGCGCGGAGCGCCCCAGAACACACCGATGCTGGACGAGAAGGCCAAGAATAAGCGGATCGGAGGAAGAAGAAGATGGAAGAAGAAGATGCCGGAAGGAGAAGATGAAGAAAGGAAGACCAGAAGAAAGAAGAAAGAAGATTTTAATAAAGGAATTGTCAAAGACTGTCTCCTGTCATTTTTACAATTTTTGACACTTTTTTGGTGAAATGGTAGGGGTACTTTTGTACCCCTTACCATTTCACACAGGGGGGGGGCAGGATCTGGGGGTCCCCTTGTTAAAGGGGGCTTCCAGATTCCGATAAGCCCCCCACCCGCAGACCCCCACAACCACCGGGCACGGTTGTGGGGACGAGGCCCTTGTCCTCATCAACATGGGGACAAGAGGTTTTGGGGGTCTTAGACCCCCAAAGCATCCTCCCAATGTTGAGGGCATGTGGCCTGGTACGGTTCAGGCGGGAGGGGGAGCCGCTCTCGTCCCCCCCTCTTTTCCTGCGGCCTGCCAGGTTGCGTGCTCGGATAAGGGTCTGGTATGGATTTTTAGGGGGACCTCACGCCATTTTTTTTGGCTGGGTTTCCCCTTAAAATCCATCCCAGACCTCAAGGGTCTGGTATGGATTTTGAGGGGGACCCTACGCCATTTTTTTTTTGGCTGGGATCCACCTTAATATCCATCCCAGACCTGAAGGGCCTGGTTAGTGAATTTGGGGGGACCCCTACGCTTTTTTTTTTTGTTTTTTTTATTTTTTATCAATGACTTTTTTTTTATCAATGACTTTTCAATGAATGACTGTTCTCTGTATTATGGGAGCCGACAATTCATATAGCCACGAGTGATTTTAAATAGCTTTCTTTTCTGCAAAAAATGACACTTTTTGCAGAGACAGTTCTAAACACGGGAAACATGCGCCCCTTTACATGCATACTATAGACACCCCCCCCCAGGTACGAAATTTAAAGGAATATTACACTTTTATTGTTTCAATTTAATCATTATTAAAATCACTGCTCCCGAAAAAACGGCCGTTTTTAAAAGTTTTTTTTGCATTGATACATGTCCCCTGGGGCAGGACCCAGGTCCCCAAACACTTTTTATGACTAACTTTTTAAAAATAAATGGCTTCAATGACTGTTAAGGGGGACGGGAGCCGACACTTTATTATAGCCGTTCGGGTCCCCATTGACTTCAATGGGGTTCGGTGTTCGGGGTCAAGTTCGGGTCAAGTTCGGTCCCGAACCCGAACTTTTTTCTGAAGTTCGGCCGAACCTGCCGAACCCGAACATCCAGGTGTCCGCTCAACTCTAGTCTCCATGCTCTTTTACTGTATCTGAACCACTTCTAATATGTTGGATGCTGAAGTTTTGGTGGCCCTCAGAGGGATGATTATTCATTGCATGTGTGTTGCACTATACCTAAGAGACCAAAGGACAAGAGTCACATCTTCTCTACAAGAGTCGCATCTTCTCTGCAAGAGTCACATCTTCTCTACAAGAGTCACATCTTCTCTACCAAGAGTCTTATCTTCTCTACAAGAGTCACATCGTATCTACCAAGAGTCACATCTTCTCTATTTTGTGCCATGGGGCTTGTCCACACCATATTTATATTTTAGATGTGTCCCCATGCTGATGATTATTCATTGCATGTGTGATACACTATACCTAAGAGTCCAAAGAACTTACCTTTTTTACAGCTATAAAGTAAATGAGTATTACTGATATGTCTAGTTCTGGCATGGACACCAGTTTAGTACTTGCTTCAACAGCAGGACTGGATTTCTGCATATCAATCCAAGGGTGACAAGGCTGGTAGGGACACCACACAACCACCCACGCATCAGATTGGGCAAACTATCTCTTTCACCTTCTCTGTCTCCAAACTTGGTATGCTTTGCATGGCTATATTTCCTTCTCCCCATTCCTATTGGCTCATCATTATGATAAGTTGCCTCCCTGGCCAACAGGTGAAGCAGGAAGGAGCAAGTAAGCTTCATCACTGTTAAGAATTGTCATAGCTTTATCTATTCAGAGGGGCCAACAGATGGCCATAGCAGATGTGTCTGCATTTTATACCAGCCAGCAGCTCTCTTTTTTTTACTTATCTTTAAGTTCACAGAGTCAATTTAATACAGGCAGCTATCTTGGTAGAGGCAGGGCTTTTTTTTTCTTCATGTCAGCGCCTCCAGTAAGGAGACTAGTGAGAAGCACAGCGGTGACATCACCAAAGCTTACTCGGAAACTCCTGAGACTAGCAGCCAGAGGCAGCAGTGCCTTTATTCTCACACTGCAGATATACAGCTATGAGGATGTAGATACAGGAGTGCCTAGGCATTCTAACATACAAAGTACAATGCAATTTTTCATGAGGAATTCAAGACAAAAGGTATATTTTCCAGGACATGGCAAACATTTCTCACTCACTGCGGTATTTGTTCAATTTAGCTGTAATTACTGCATTATTTAATGCAGTGATTTCCCGCATTGAGCTGGTTGCTAAGGAGCAGGTTGGGAAACCGGCCGCCGTATTCTTAACAATAGATGACTTGTCATCTGTCAGTGGGTTCCCTGCTGACAGCTGAATGTAAAAAAAAAATGCGGGCAATTAAAAATAATGAAGAAAAAAAACTGCCCTTAGGGTCTGGTATGGATTTTAAGGGGAACCCCACAACAATTTTTTTAAAAAAAAAGACACGGGGTCCCCCCAAAATCCATACCAGACCCTTATCAGAACTTGCACCCTGGCAGGTCAGGAAAGAGGGAGGGGCGAGCAAATGCCCCCCTCCTGAACCATACCAGGCCACATGCCCTTAGCATGGGGGGTGGGTGCTTTGGGGCAAGAGACAAAGCCAAGATAAGGGCCTGATCCCCCCAACCCTGGCTGGTGGTTGTCGGGGTCTGCAGGCGAGGTCTTATCGAAATCCGGAAGCCTACTTTAACAAGGGGGCTCCCAGATCCCGTCTCCCATGTGAATGAGTAGGGGGTACCCCTGACCATTCACCAAATAAGTGTCAAAAAGTAATAAAAACCCACAGACAGTTTTTGACACTTCCTTTATTAAAAAATAAAAAAAATAGTGTCCCCGATGTAAATCCATCATCAATCATGACGCCGGCCCCCTTGTTAAAGAGGGCTTTCAGATTCCGATAAGCCCCCTGCCCGCAGGATGTTACAACCACCGGCCAGGGTTGTGGGGATGATGCCCTTGTCCCCATCAACCCCCCTGCCCCAAAGCACCATGCCCCCCATGTTGAGGGCATGTGGCCTGGTATGGTTTAGGAAGGAGAGGGGGCATTCCCCTCCTTTCCTGACCTGCCGGGCTGCATGCTGGTCTGGTATGCATTGGGGGGATGCACGCTGTTTTTTTTCATAATTTTTTATTGTAGGCATGTTTTTTTACATTTAGTTGTCAGCGGGGAACCCACTGACACTTGATGAGTCATCAGTTGTTATGGATGCGGCTGCCTACTGCATATGATACCGCCAGCAAAACCCCAGTGGTAAATATTGCATTTCTTTTTACTCTCTGGTCTGTTTCGAATTGGACTTAAGAGCTTTCTAACTTCTTCCCACCCGGCCGCTGCATATAAACTGCCGGTGGGCGTTTCGTCCTTCTGAGTGGACGTTCCTGAACGTCCACTTCAGAAGAAGCACGATCCCCCGGACAGAGCACATCTCTGATCAGCAGGTGGGCTCTGTGATTGGCCCTCCTGATCACATGATGGCTGTGTCCAATCACAGCCATCATGTAATATAAATAGAGAGCCGTTGCCAGGCGATCGGCTCTCCTTCTCACACGGAGCCTGTCACAAGCATATCTGTGCTAAAAACCGGGGATCAGTGTGCATGAGCTATTTTTTACAGCTTTTTACACACTGATCACCCAGCTAGTGTCCCCAAAACAGTGTCCTGTCACAATGTCCCCACACAGTGAAAAAAAACAGGGAAAGGAACTGAGGACACAGATTCCCCAGTCCCTTTCTCTTTAGCCTCAGCTGCACTGAAGATGAATGGACAGGAGACAGAGGCTCCAGTCCATTCATAAACTGAAGCATCGTAAACAGTTTATGATGCTCATTGACCGTTATGAAGTGATCACTGACTTCGTGCATTCAGAAAAGGAAGGAGCTGGTAAATTACTTATTTACCAGCTCCTTCGTCCGGTCTCCATCCTGACAGATCGAAGACATAGGGTGTGGAGGAGCACAGAGGGGGACCAAGGAGCACGGAGGGGACCAGAACACAGGGGGACCAGAACACAGAGGGAGACACAGGAGGGGGACCAGAGAACGGAGGGGGACCGGAGCACGGAGGGGGACCTGAGCACAGAGGGGGACCGGAGAACGGATGGGGACCCGAGCATGGAGGAGGACCGGAGCATGGAGCAGGACCGGAGCATGGAGGGGGACCGGAGCACAGATGGGGACCCACGCATGGAGGAGGACAGGAGCATGGAGCAGGACCGGAGCATGGAGGTGGACCGGAGCATGGAGGAGGACCAAGGAGCACGGAGGGGGACCGGAAGCAAGGAGGAGGACCAAGGAGCACAGAGGGGGCCAAGAAGCATGGAGGGGGACTACAAAGCATGAAGGGGGACTGGAGGAGAATATGGTGGACAGTCAGGGGCGATCGGTGCAGCGCTGGGGGAAGTTACAATCACCAAAATCCCTGTATACATAAGGAGAAGTGGCTGTCAGATGCTTTATTGAAATGTATACAGGGAGATCGTGATTGTAACCCCCCCCCCCCCCCCCCCCCCCCCCCCCAGGGCCGCACTGATCACCCCTGACTGTCCAGGTATCGGATTAAGCATCAGAGCACTAGTACTAGGGCAAATACTCTGTATCGATACTAGTATCGGCATTGGTGCAACCCAACCTTGGACTATCATCTTTACAAAAAAGGGGTCATTTGGGGGGTATTTGTACTGTCCTAACATTTTAGGGCCTCAAGAAATGAGTCAGTACATCAGAACTGATCAATTTTTAGTGATACAGAGCATAGCTTGTAGACACTAACTTTACACAAACCAATTATCATACACTTATCACATTACCAAAGACATGTAGCAGAATACATTCTGGCCTAAATTTATGACAAACTTAGATTTTATTGTATTTCTTTTAAAACAGAAAGTAGAAAATATTGTTTTTTTTTTAAAAATGTTTGCTCTTTTTTTGCTTATATCACAAAAAATAAAAAATGGTGAATAAATACCACCAAAATAAATCTCTATTTGTGTGAACAAAATGATAAAAATGTAATTTGGGTACAGTGTAGCATGACTGCGTAATTGTTATTCAAAGTGCGAGAGCATGGAAAGCTGAAAACTGGTCTGGGAAGGAAGGGGTGAAAGTGCACAGCATTGAGGTTGTTAAACGATATTTACCATCACATTTTTCATTTTGCGGTAAATACTGCATAACCGTTATTTAAAAAAAAAAATTATGAATTGGGCTTCAATGCATTATTGCATGCATTAATTTATGCAAATTAGTCACGTGATTGTGTTATCCCATGCGGTAAGCGTTAGTAAATTGACCCCATAGTCCTATGGCTGCTATGACTCTGCAGCCAGTGTAATCTTATCTTTAAGTTTTTTTTGTTTTTTTTTATGAAATGGCTATTATCCGAGCCTCCATAAAACTGCTGCTCTTGCTTGTTTTTAACCTGGCAATCTGATATCTGCAAATGGAAAAGCAAACAATACATTAAGATGAGTAAAAAGAAAAAAAAATATGAAAATAAAGAATAAATATATACATATTTTTTCTTTCTTTCCTTTAAATAATTCTTCTTCTCATAACTATGCTATGATCAGATTTGTGGCTGTCAGTATGCCAGTATTCTGCCATTTGAAGGAAATGCCAGTTTAGCAGTGAAGTATGCCTGAAAATAAAAATAATTTTAACATGTTGGCAGCTGTTTTCATTTACCCCATTAATCAATTTTCTACATAGATTTGATTTATTTATACTGAGTCGCAGTGTGCTGAGCCTTTGCCAGCAGAGGAATAGAACTTGATTCATGTTACCAATGCAGCAGTAAGGGGACTTGGAATGTGTAGTAAAGCAGCATCACTGATAGGATACAGCCTAAAATGCATTACTGTCTAGACAACAGGTCGGTTAGGTCAACAGTGTTCCTGGAGTTTTTCCACTTTCCATCACGACCTGTACTGATCAATAACAGGAAACATACACGGTGCATTACTTAGAAACAACAAAGGGAAATGGGTGTGCTTTCACCAAGATCAAATACAATCATTTAAAGTGCAACTCCACATTCCCCTCAGATGTTATATTCAATGAATGGCAGGGCACAAAAATAGTATTTATTAGAGGGACTTATTTACCACCGACAATTTACGTAGTGCTTTATATATACATATATATATATATATATATATATATATATATATATATAATTACATTGACACGTCAATCTAAGATCCCTAACTCACATTCATACATACACATACAAATGCCAATTAACCTACCATTGAGTACTACAAGCTGTGAGCCGCAATGGTAGTTCTCTTATTCACAGAACTCTGTGAATAAATGACTGACACAATTTGAAAATAACGAAGGCCAAGCGGGGCTCCGCCCATATGGCCACGTTCTTTTCGTATTGTGACAGCAGGCACAGGAAGAAGATCCCGACCCACTGTCACAATTAGAAGGAGGATCAAGGAGAGGTTGCAGGAGCAGGAACATGTTACATGTTCCATCCAAAATACGGATAAAGGTGAATATATCCTCTAAAAGTAGTAGCTGCATTCGTTTTTTTGTCTATCTTCCTTTATTTTCTCCTGGTGATCTGACCAGTTACACATTTGCTCTCTTATGCCTCGTACACACGATCTAACTTTCCGCCAACAAAACCGTGGATTTTTGTTCGAAGGTTGTGGGCTCAAACTTGTCTTGCATACACACGGTCACACAAATGTTGGCCAACAATTCCGAATGTGGGAGCGCGGTGATGTACAAGACGTACGACGAGCCTGAGAAAAAGGAAGTTCAATAGCCAGTGCAGCTCCTTCTGATTGATTCAGAGCATGCGTGAATATTTGTGCGGCGGACTTGTGTACACACGATCTGACTTTTTTCGGAAGTTTTGTTGGCAGGAAATTTGAGAACCTGCTAAGAAACATTTGTTGGCGGAAAGTCCGACAGCAAATGTTCGATGGAGCATACACACGGTCGGACTTTCCGACAACAAGCTCACATCCAACATTTCCCGTCGGAAAATCCGACCATGTGTACGCAGCATTAGAGTTTCTCCTCTCCTGATGAAGGAGCAACAGAGCCACAATTGGACAGCAGCATTGCCACTCTGGGGAGAGGGTAGTGTTATATGGATTTGACTAACTAAAGCTGAAATCCAGCTAATACTTGTCGAACAGATTTTTTTTTGGGCTAAAGCTTTCCATAAATGAATACAAATTGACCAGCACCCCTGCCTGTGTTAAATGGTTTGTCTCAACATAATTACTGCCACTTTTGCTTTTCAGCTTGGTCTATTAAAGGGAAGTAAAATAAAGAAAGATAACTAGTGCCTCCACCACATAAAGCTGTAGCACCCTCCTCTAGTTGGGCTATATTTAGTTTCTGAGTTCACTACTGTCAGTGGAGCAGTAATTTATTGTTTTGGCAGATAAAGGGTTTCCTAGCTCATTGTTTGATTTATCTCTTCTGCTTCTGGGAGAAGCTTTCAAAATATAGGACAGGGAGAGTCAAATGTTCAACATAAATATTTATCATGACCTAACCAATCCCTGGAAGGAGGCATCCAGAAGATGGCTGGGGAGGTGATAAATATTTGGGAGGCCTTTCCAGAGTATTCTTGCCTCTTCGGGGAGGGTTCCAGTTCTCCTGGGGCTGCTGCCCCCATGAGGTAGCTACAGTGAGACAAAATTATAGTCTGGGCTGAGGGCCTGGAGGAGATTGCTGATGGATTTTGCTGGAGGGCACTGTTGTCAAATCCTGGTCTGAGGAAAGATCTTTATTTTCCCTTACTAAGGATCTACCTGTGGAAACTGGGTGGCAGACAGCTCCTGGGACATTGTGAGTAAGACCTGGTTGAGACTTTAATGTGTGCCTGCTGCTATAGGAAGTTTGTCCTCCTATTAATTTCAAATATAATTTTGGCGTATTCTGAAACCCCCGAAACCCTCTCCTGTTTCAAGTTATTTTGCGATAAATTCTAAAAAGACATCACCTAGACTGAGCCTATATTGTCAGTGTGCATGGAGCTATGCTTGTGAATTGTGGCCTCTGTACTAGCTAGGGAGATCTCTTTCCTTCGGGGGTGAGTGCTACACAGCGGCTTCTTTGGGGGGTGAGTGCTACACAGATCTAAAAGTACACATTTGCAAGACTGCATTATTTTTTTGTAAATTGTATTTTTATTGAAGAAAGTTTTCACAGTATACAAGAACAAACATATATGACAATGAATAGGTATTGTCTGAAATATAGCATGCTTAACAAAATCGTAAGACATCGGGAAGGCTGAAAATAAAAATAAATAATATACAAATGCAAGACTGCATTATTAACCTATTCTGACCTATAACTATGACCTATTTGTGAGACGACATTATTAACCTATTCTGACCTATAACTTAATATTAATTATAATAAATATTCTAAAATTCCTAGGGTAATGAATTTACATTCCCTAAAAAGTGGATGCACTCTGTCGTCATCTCGTTCAGTGCAGGACCAGCAGTCCTATATTGTACTTGAGGACAGCAAGAGCCCATCCACAACCTGGAACATTGGAGAGAAATGGAGAGTGCCAGCGGCCTGGGGAGCAAAGAATAAATTAAGTGGTAAAGCTTATTTCTCCAATCCTAGATTTTACAAGTAGTTAACCCTTGCAATGTGTGGGGGGGACATCTTCAAGAGAATTTTTCTTTTTTAAATCCAAGAGTTTTGCTTTAAGGAAAATCTAGCTCTTTTAAGAAGCTACCATTGTGTAAACTCTGTTATATTCCTGTCTAGATGTAGCAGCGAGTGATAAAGAAAATCTTACCACATGGTGGCAGCCAACGTGTGTGTTTGTGTGTAAAGGGTTAACTGGCCAGTTGACCTGCCCCAGTGACAGTCACTCTTGATCTGTTGGTGCTTAAATTGTTATCCCATGAGCGGAAAGGCTCTGCACAGCCTTACAGTGTGTACACCACATTTGTAATCAGTTTTTGTTACCTGTTTTGTTCTGTTATGCATGAACAAACCATGTGCCCAGCTGGAACTAGGGAAACTTTATAAATGTTGCTGTTTGCCATGGGGCTGTATCTACAGTTGGGGATAGAATACTCACATAAACACATTATTCTATGTACAGGCAGTCCCCGAGTTCTGAACAAGGTTCTGCTGGTTTGCTCCTAAGTTAAATTTGTATGTAAGTTACAACAGGTATATTTTTTCTTTTTTGGATAGCTATTCTTTTAGCATAGGTTTCCTTTAAGAGAAAGCACGAAAAAAATCAGTGTAAATATATTGGTATGCTGCTGCTGTCCCTTAACAGTACAGAAATATTCCCGTACCTAATTTAGTTATATGATAAGCTCAGATATGTTTGGTCTTCTTGGAAGCTCCTTACGTGTCAGGTGAAATAAATTTTAAGAATTTAGCCATGCAAGTTTAAAGCCATATCATCACACGTCATCACTGTCCATGCTGAGCTTGACAGATTGTGTCTGAATTCCAAAAATAATCTTGAAGACAAACAACCAATCAACATGGTGCAGAATTATACACATATAATAAATGAACTGGGATATATTTTGGATTGTAAGCCCACTTCAAAGGATCCTTTCCTATGAGCAGAAGAAACATGCATGGCTTCCAGTGGACCAGATTAATGATGTCATTTACAGTGACATCATATCATAGCTATGTCAGAAAACCATCAGAGCAAAGTCATGCTGCTGTTGTGTGAGTTATCTTCAACCTTCAGAACCACAAGTCTTCATAATTCCAGTAGTTTTATGGCAAGTTCAGAAATATGTTCTGACTCTTAATTAAAGTGATTCTAAAGGTTCCAATGTTTTTACCCCAACAAAAAAAAGAAGAGGTTTATACTTACCTGCTTTGTGCACTGGTATTGCACAGGGTGGCCCCCTACCTCCTCTTCTGAGGTCCCCTGCTGTTGCTATCGGCTTTCTCTTCTGTGCCTGGCCACATAGCAAGCCGCTTGCTTTAGGGGTAGACATGCATGATTACTCCCGGCCCTAACCACACTGTGTGCATCCATAGCCACACACAACATGGCTGCCCTGCCCACCTCTGCCTCCTCACTGATTTTGATTGACAATGAATCTGCCCTGTGAGACCAGGGAGAAAGAGCAACGCTGCTGCAGACAGGCACAGCCCTGGATCAATGCATGAGTCAGGTAAGTATTTAGGGATTGAGGGAAGCAAACAGTTAGTAAAAGGTTTTAATGCAGAGACTAGGGATGGGCCCAGAAGCCCCTATCGGACTTGAAGGGTGTTCGTCCCATCACACAGAGATATTATGCCGCTCGCATCACGTTCGTGTGATGCGAGCGGCACCAATAGGACTTGCGGTGTGTTAGTCCCATCACACAGACCATATTTTCTTCCCAGATGCACCTATAGCACTTGAAGTGTGTTAGTCCCAACTCACAGACCTATATTTCTTCCCAGAAGCGCCTGTAGGAATTGAAGTGGGTTAGTCCCATCACACAGAGATCCCAGAAGCACGTATATTTTGTTCCCAGAAGCACCTATAGGACTTGAAGTGTGTTAAGTCCCATCACACAGAGATTGAGTTAGATATATTCATTCATTTAGATTGATTTAGAAAGAGGGACTTGTAGGTTGTTCGTCCCATCACACAGAGCTCATAAATTTTGTTCCCAGAAGCACCTATAGGACTTGCAGTGTGTTAGTCCCATCACACAGACCTTTATTTCCTTCCCAGAAGCACCTATAGGACTTGAAGTGTGTTTGTGGCATCACACAGAGCTCATATATTTTGTTCCCAGAAGCACCTATAGGACTTGAAGTGTGTTCGAGGCAGGCAGGCAGAGCTCATATATTTTGTTCCCAGAAGCACCTATAGGACTTGAAGTGTGTTCGTGGCATCACACAGAGCTCATATATTTTGTTCCCAGAAGCCCCTATAGGACTTGAAGTGTGTTAGTCCCATCACACAGACATACATTTTCTTCCCAGAAGCACCCATAGGACTTGAAGTGTGTTAGTCCCATCACACACAGAGATCCTATATTTGTTCCCAGAAGCACCTATAGGACTTGAAGTGTGTTAGTCCCATCACACAGACCTTTATTTTCTTCCCAGAAGCACCTAAAAGACTTGAAGTGTGTTAGTCCCATCACACAGAGATCATATATTTTGTTCCCAGAAGCACCTATAGGACTTGAAGTGTGTTAGTCCCATCACACAGACATATATTTTCTTCCCAGAAGCACCTATAGGACTTGAAGTGTGTTAGTCCCATCACACAGAGATCATATATTTTGTTCCCAGAAGCTCCTATAGGACTTGAAGTGTGTTAGTCCCATCACACAGACATACATTTTCTTCACAGAAGCACCTATAGGACTTGAAGTGTGTTAGTCCCATCACACAGAGATCATATATTTTGTTCCCAGAAGCACCTATAGGACTTGAAGTGTGTTAGTCCCATCACACAGACCTACATTTTCTTCCCAGAAGCACCCAAAGGACTTGAAGTGTGTTAGTCCCATCACACAGAGATCCTATATTTTGTTCCCAGAAGCACCTATAGGACTTGAAGTGTGTTAGTCCCATCACACAGACCTATATTTTCTTCCCAGAAGCACCTAAAAGACTTGAAGTGTGTTAGTCCCATCACACAGAGATCATATATTTTGTTCCCAGAAGCACCTATAGGACTTGAAGTTTTTTAGTCCCATCACACAGACCTATATTTTCTTCCAGAAGCACCTATAGGACTTGAAGTGTGTTAGTCCCATCACACAGAGATCATATATTTTGTTCCCAGAAGCACCTATAGGACTTGTAGTGTGTTAGTCCCATCACACAGAGATCATATATTTTGTTCCCAGAAGCACCTATAGGACTTGAAGTGTGTTAGTCCCATCACACAGAGATCCTATATTTTGTTCCCAGAAGCACCCAAAGGACTTGAAGTGTGTTAGTCCCATCACACAACCTACATTTTCTTCCCAGAAGCACCCAAAAGACTTGAAGTGTGTTAGTCCCATCACACAGAGATCATATATTTTGTTCCCAGAAGCACCTATAGGACTTGAAGTGTGTTAGTCCCATCACACAGAGATCATATATTTTTGTTCCCAGAAGCACCTATAGGACTTGAAGTGTGTTAGTCCCATCACACAGAGATCATATATTTTGTTCCCAGAAGCACCTATAGGACTTGAAGTGTGTTAGTCCCATCACACAGACCTACATTTTCTTCCAGAAGCACCCATAGGACTTGAAGTGTGTTAGTCCCATCACACAGAGATCCTATATTTTGTTCCCAGAAGCACCTATAGGACTTGAAGTGTGTTAGTCCCATCACACAGACATATATTTTCTTCCCAGAAGCACCAAAAGGACTTGAAGTGTGTTAGTCCCATCACACAGACATACATTTTCTTCCCAGAAGCACCCATAGGACTTGAAGTGTGTTAGTCCCATCACACAGACCTATATTTTCTTCCCAAGAAGCACCTATAGGACTTGAAGTGTGTTAGTCCCATCACACAGAGATCATATATTTTGTTCCCAGAGGCACCTATAGGACTTGAAGTGTGTTAGTCCCATCACACAGACCTATATTTTCTTCCCAGAAGCACCCAAAGGACTTGAAGTGTGTTAGTCCCATCACACAGAGCTCATATATTTTCTTACCAGAAGCACCATAGGACTTGAAGTGTGTTTCCCATCACACAGACCTATATTTTCTTCCCAGAAGCACCTACAGGACTTCTAGTGTGTTAGTGGCATCACACAGAGATCATCTATTTTGTTCCCAGAAGCAACTATAGGACTTGAAGTTTTTTAGTCCCATCACACTGACCTATATTTTCTTCCCAGCAGCACCCATAGGACTTGAAGTGTGTTAGTGGCATCACACAGAGCTCCTCTATTTTCTTTGCAGAAGCACCCACAGGACTTCTAGTGTGTTAGTGGCATCACACAGAGCTCCTCTTTTTCTTTGCAGAAGCACCCATAGGAGTTCTAGTGTGTTAGTGGCATCACACAGAGCTCACACAGAGCTCCTATATTTCTTCTCAGCAGCACCACACAGGACTTCTAGTGTGTTATGGCATCACACAGAGCTCGTCTATTTTCTTTGCAGAAGCACCCACAGGACTTCTAGTGTGTTAGTGGCATCACACAGAGCTCCTATATTTTCTTCTCAGCAGCACCCACAGGACTTCTAGTGTGTTAGTGGCATCACACAGAGCTCCTCTATTTTCTTTGCAGAAGCACCCACAGGACTTCTAGTGTGTTAGTGGCATCACACAGAGCTCCTCTATTTTCTTTGCAGAAGCACCCACAGGACTTCTAGTGTGTTAGTGGCATCACACAGAGCTCCTCTATTTTCTTTGCAGAAGCACCCATAGGACTTCTAGTGTGTTAGTGGCATCACACAGAGCTCCTATATTTTCTTCTCAGCAGCACCCACAGGACTTCTAGTGTGTTAGTGGCATCACACGGAGCTCCTCTATTTTCTTTGCAGAAGCACCCATAGGACTTCTAGTGTGTTAGTGGCATCACACAGAGCTCCTATATTTTCTTCTCAGCAGCACCCACAGGACTTCTAGTGTGTTAGTGGCATCACACAGAGCTCCTCTATTTTCTTTGCAGAAGCACCCACAGGACTTCTAGTGTGTTAGTGGCATCACACAGAGCTCCTATATTTTCTTCTCAGCAGCACCCACAGGACTTCTAGTGTGTTAGTGGCATCACACAGAGCTCCTCTATTTTCTTTGCAGAAGCACCCACAGGATTTCTAGTGTGTTAGTGGCATCACACAGAGCTCCTCTATTTTCTTTGCAGAAGCACCCATAGGACTCTAGTGTGTTAGTGGCATCACACAGAGCTCCTATATTTTCTTCTCAGCAGCACCCACAGGACTTCTAGTGTGTTAGTGGCATCACACAGAGCTCCTCTATTTTTCTTTGCAGAAGCACCCACAGGACTTCTAGTGTGTTAGTGGCATCACACAGAGCTCCTATATTTTTCTTCTCAGCAGCACCCACAGGACTTCTAGTGTGTTAGTGGCATCACACAGAGCTCCTCTATTTTCTTTGCAGAAGCACCCACAGGACTTCTAGTGTGTTAGTGGCATCACACAGAGCTCCTCTATTTTCTTTGCAGAAGCACCCACAGGACTTCTAGTGTGTTAGTGGCATCACACAGAGCTCCTCTATTTTCTTCCCAGAAGCACCCATAGGACTTGAAGTGTGTTAGTCCCATCACACAGAGCTCCTCTATTTTCTTTGCAGAAGCACCCACAGGACTTCTAGTGTGTTAGTGGCATCACACAGAGCTCCTCTATTTTCTTTGCAGAAGCACCCATAGGACTTCTAGTGTGTTAGTGGCATCACACAGAGCTCCTATATTTTCTTCTCAGCAGCACCCACAGGACTTCTAGTGTGTTAGTGGCATCACACAGAGCTCCTCTATTTTCTTTGCAGAAGCACCCACAGGACTTCTAGTGTGTTAGTGGCATCACACAGAGCTCCTATATTTTCTTTCAGCAGCACCCACAGGACTTCTAGTGTGTTAGTGGCATCACACAGAGCTCCTCTATTTTCTTTGCAGAAGCACCCACAGGACTTCTAGTGTGTTAGTGGCATCACACAGAGCTCCTCTATTTTCTTTGCAGAAGCACCCACAGGACTTCTAGTGTGTTAGTGGCATCACACAGAGCTCCTCTATTTTCTTTGCAGAAGCACCCATAGGACTTCTAGTGTGTTAGTGCATCACACAGAGCTCCTATATGTTTTCTTCTCAGCAGCACCCACAGGACTTCTAGTGTGTTAGTGGCATCACACAGAGCTCCTCTATTTTCTTTGCAGAAGCACCCATAGGACTTCTAGTGTGTTAGTGGCATCACACAGAGCTCCTATATTTTCTTCTCAGCAGCACCCACAGGACTTCTAGTGTGTTAGTGGCATCACACAGAGCTCCTCTATTTTCTTTGCAGAAGCACCCACAGGACTTCTAGTGTGTTAGTGGCATCACACAGAGCTCCTATATTTTTCTTCTCAGCAGCACCCACAGGACTTCTAGTGTGTTAGTGGCATCACACAGAGCTCCTCTATTTTCTTTGCAGAAGCACCCACAGGACTTCTAGTGTGTTAGTGGCATCACACAGAGCTCCTCTATTTTCTTTGCAGAAGCACCCACAGGACTTCTAGTGTGTTAGTGGCATCACACAGAGCTCCTCTATTTTCTTCCCAGAAGCACCCATAGGACTTGAAGTGTGTTAGTCCCATCACACAGAGCTCCTATATTTTCTTCTCAGCAGCACCCACAGGACTTCTAGTGTGTTAGTGGCATCACACAGAGCTCCTCTATTTTCTTTGCAGAAGCACCCCACAGGACTTCTAGTGTGTTAGTGGCATCACACAGAGCTCCTCTATTTTCTTTGCAGAAGCACCCACAGGACTTCTAGTGTGTTAGTGGCATCACACAGAGCTCCTCTATTTTCTTTGCAGAAGCACCCACAGGACTTCTAGTGTGTTAGTGACATCACACAGAGCTCCTATATTTTCTTCTCAGCAGCACCCACAGGACTTCTAGTGTGTTAGTGGCATCACACAGAGCTCCTCTATTTTCTTTGCAGAAGCACCCACAGGACTTCTAGTGTGTTAGTGGCATCACACAGAGCTCCTATATTTTCTTGTCAGCAGCACCCACAGGACTTCTAGTGTGTTTAGTGGCATCACACAGAGCTCCTCTATTTTCTTTGCAGAAGCACCCACAGGACTTCTAGTGTGTTAGTGGCTCACACAGAGCTCCTCTATTTACTTTGCAGAAGCACCCATAGGACTTCTAGTGTGTTAGTGGCATCACACAGAGCTCCTATATTTTCTTCTCAGCAGCACCCACAGGACTTCTAGTGTGTTAGTGGCATCACACAGAGCTCCTCTATTTTCTTTGCAGAAGCACCCACAGGACTTCTAGTGTGTTAGTGGCATCACACAGAGCTCCTATATTTTCTTCTCAGCAGCACCCACAGGACTCTAGTGTGTTAGTGGCATCACACAGAGCTCCTCTATTTTCTTTGCAGAAGCACCCACAGGACTTCTAGTGTGTTAGTGGCATCACACAGAGCTCCTCTATTTTCTTTGCAGAAGCACCCACAGGACTTCTAGTGTGTTAGTGGCATCACACAGAGCTCCTCTATTTTCTTCCCAGAAGCACCCATAGGACTTGAAGTGTGTTAGTCCCATCACACAGAGCTCCTCTATTTTCTTTGCAGAAGCACCCACAGGACTTCTAGTGTGTTAGTGGCATCACACAGAGCTCCTCTATTTTCTTTGCAGAAGCACCCATAGGACTTCTAGTGTGTTAGTGGCATCACACAGAGCTCCTATATTTTTCTTCTCAGCAGCACCCACAGGACTTCTAGTGTGTTAGTGGCATCACACAGAGCTCCTCTATTTTCTTTGCAGAAGCACCCACAGGACTTCTAGTGTGTTAGTGGCATCACACAGAGCTCCTATATTTTCTTCTCAGCAGCACCCACAGGACTTCTAGTGTGTTAGTGGCATCACACAGAGCTCCTCTATTTTCTTTGCAGAAGCACCCACAGACTTCTAGTGTGTTAGTGGCATCACACAGAGCTCCTCTATTTTCTTTGCAGAAGCACCCACAGGACTTCTAGTGTGTTAGTGGCATCACACAGAGCTCCTCTATTTTCTTTGCAGAAGCACCCATAGGACTTCTAGTGTGTTAGTGGCATCACACAGAGCTCCTATATTTTCTTCTCAGCAGCACCCACAGGACTTCTAGTGTGTTAGTGTCATCACACAGAGCTCCTCTATTTTCTTTGCAGAAGCACCCACAGGACTTCTAGTGTGTTAGTGGCATCACACAGAGCTCCTCTATTTTCTTTGCAGAAGCACCCACAGGACTTCTAGTGTGTTAGTGGCATCACACAGAGCTCCTCTATTTCTTTGCAGAAGCACCCACAGGACTTCTAGTGTGTTAGTGACATCACACAGAGCTCCTATATATTCTTCTCAGCAGCACCCACAGGACTACCGACTACAATGGCTGGAAGACCGCCAAGGGGAGGCAGAGCGTGCAGAGCCAAGAACACAGGGCAGGCAGGCTCTGTTTCTAGTGGACGTAGCCGTGGACGTGGACGTGGTCGTGCATCGTCATCAGCACGTGGCCATGGGACACGCGCGTCTTTGTTTTCGGCAGACATGTCTACGTCTTGATAAATCAACCCTGTCTGCCCCAAAGTGTTGTTTTTCAGTTGGTAGACTCGGCCCCCTTCCGTGAGTTTGTTCAATGTGCGGTTCCTCAGTGGCAGGTTCCCAAACGCCACTTTTTCTCACGGAAGGCGATTCCGTCTCTCTAACCGCATGTGGAGGGCAATGTCCATGCCTCGCTGGACAGGGCGGTCAGCGGTAAGGTGCATATTACCGCTGACTCATGGTCCAGCAGGCATGGACAGGGACGGTACCTTTCTTTCACGGCCCATTGGGTCACTCTATTGGCAGCTGGGAGGGATGCAGGACAAGGTGCAGTAGTGTTGGAGGTTGTTCCGCCACCACGCCTCCAAAACGCTACTACTGCTACTGGTTTGACACACCTCTCTCCTCCACCCCCTCCTCTTCTTCTTCCTCCAGTGCTCTGTCCTTGGAACCAGCGGTGCTCCGTAGGCGTACAAGGGGCTACGCAAGTACGCAGGCAAAAAAGATGCCATGCCGTGCTTGCGCTGGTGTGTTTGGGGGACAGGAGCCACACTGGGCCAGAGTTCTGGCAGCTCTGCAGGGGCAGGCCGAGAGGTGGTTGACGCCATGTCAGCTTAAGCCAGGAATGGTCGTTTCTGACAATGGCACAACCTCCTCTCCGCCCTGCGACAGGGGCAGCTCACCCATGTGCCCTGCATGGCTCACGTCCTCAACCTGGTGGTGCAGCGGTTCTTGGGCAGGTTCCCAGGCTTACAGGATGTCCTGAGGCAGGCCCGGAAAGTCTGTGTGCATTTCCGCCGATCTTATAATGCCAGTGCTCGGCTGACTGAGCTGCAAAAGGACTGAACCTGCCCAAGAACCGCCTAATATGTGACATGCCCACCAGGTGGAACTCAACGTTGGCCATGCTGCAGCGACTGCACACGCAGCAGAGGGCCATCAATGAGTACCTTTGCGACTACGGCACCAGGACAGGGTCAGGGGAGCTTGTTTTTTTTTCCCCACGTCAGTGGAGCATGATCAGGGATGCATGCACTGTCCTCTCACCATTTGAGGAGGCCACGAGATGGTGAGCAGTGACAGTGCATGCATCAGTGACACTGTCCCTCTTGTCCACCTGTTGGAGCATACGCTGCGTGGGATAAATGGACAGGGCACTTGAGGCAGAACAGAGGCAGGAAGAGGAGGACTTCCTTGCCTCTCAAGGCCCCCTTTATCCGGACAGTGTTCCTTCTGTCCCACCCAAAGTGTTGTTTTTTAAAGTTGCAAAAAACTACTGGATTATAGAGGAACTTCACACACCCAACAAAGCCATTGTTGTGTAATCTGCCACTCCACTACCAAATGCCAGGTCCCCCATCACCATCTTGTTTTCTTACGTCATTAGGGGGCTATCTGTCTATTCCTGGTTCTTGCAGCTGGCCTACTGATAACACGCTATAGTGCATGTGCAGCACGGTGGCGATCTGAAGTCCGAAGACCCCCTAGAAAGATGGACGCATGGGAGGATTGGAGGAATTATGGAAAGTCATTGAAGAGGGTAAAGGTCCACTTCAAAGACTTATCTGTGGTTCTGGTGACTTCTCTATTACCTGGAAAGTACTCATAATCATGTTTTGATTTACTACTAAAGTAAGGTGTTCAGTGTGGACTATACCTTTAAATATACCAGTTCACCTATTTTTCAAATATCCTCTATGGCCACCCCACTCCCCCCTACCTAGAATATAAAATGTGCTTGGACTAAATAACACCTCCACTTCTCCTTATTTCCATAACACAGAGAGGGGGGTATTCTTTAGTGTGATTGAAAGAAGAGTTTGTAACATTTTCACCACATGCCCTGCTGTATTTGCTCAGGTTTTTGATAGTTTTAAAATAAATTGTAGCTAAAAATTGGGTGGCACTCACAGTTGATATCCCAAAGGAAGAGACTTCTACTGTATGTTTAGGAGAAATTGACACAGGAAACTCTGCCATAGATTTCCCAACATCATTTACTGGAGCAGGTTTCGGTGCTTATCGGTCACAGTTCAATGAATTATGCATTCCACAGATAGGTTTCAAGGTCACTCATGGCATATGATTCCCTTTATCAGGGCAGAGTAGCAAAGGCTAAAATCACTTAAATCCATATAGCCGATGACCATTTCCCATGCAGTACGCTTATTTCAAGACATATGGATTGATTTAAAGTGTTTTTAGCCTTTGCTACTTTGCTTCAATAAAGAGAATCCAAATAATAATGTGGCACGATTGCCCTTGAAATCTTTCTGTGAAACATTTTTCAATAAACATGTAAAATTGAAAACGTTACATCAAAATTAGTTTTCAGGAATTCTTAACAGGCTTTCACAAGCAGGGTCCTTCTAACCCTCTTGTCTTGAACTGTTTTGTAACTGTACTGAATGACTTTAATTGTAAAGCTCTGTACAAACTGTCTGTGCTATATAAATCCTGTATAATAGAACTAAATAAACTCAAAATAAGTTCAAGTCATTGGTGCCAGTGGGAAAAAAGAAGCTCCATCATTGGTAATTACAACTATATAACAATAGTATGTTTACTATTATAATAGTGTAAAGAGAGAGATAGAGCAGCGCTGCTCTGAGAGTAGTATGTCTGTTAATATTATACAGCTTTAATCTTAGTTAAAAGAGTTCACACTCACATTTGGGTAGTTAAAAGCAGGCACATAGCGGTTTCTTTGTGTGGGGGGGGTTGTCCTCAGCTGTCCTCCAGGTTTTCCCGCTGGGCTGTGGTAGGGAATCAGACCCCGGTCGCCTCCGGTGGTTCCCGTGGCTCTGAGGTGTGTATATCCCTTGGTGAGCACGTCAGCAGGGTGAAGAGCGTCAGAGGCTTGAAGTTGGTGGGCGTGGCTAAAGCACTCGCGTTCGGAGCATGCGTGCACCTTCATCAGGCAATTGCAGTCACCAGATCACAGTCCAATAGAACACCTTTGGAATGTTTCCAACACCTTGTTGAATCTATGCTACGAAGAATTAAGGCAGTTCTGAAGGAAAAAGGGGGTCCAACCCAGTACTAGCAAGGTGTACCTAATAAAGTGTCCGATGAGTGTATATATACAGTATCTCACAAAAGTGAGTACACATTTTTGTAAATATTTTATTCTTTTATCTTTTCATGTGACAACACAGAAGAAATTACACTTTGCTACAATGTAAAGAAGTGAGTGTACAGCTTGTATAACAGTGAAAATTTGCTGTCCCCTCAAAATAACTTAACACACAGTCATTAATGTCAAAACCGCTGGCAACAAAAGTGAGTACACCCCTAAGTGAAAATGTCCAAATTGGGCCCAATTAGCCATTTTCCCTCCCCGATGTCATGTGACTCGTTAGTGTTACAAGGTCTCAGGTGTGAATGGGGAGCAGGTCTTTGGAAGTTCAACATGGCACCTCATAGTAAAGAGCTCTCTGAGGATCTGAAAAAGAAAATTGTTGCTCTACATAAAAATGGCCTAGGCTATAAGATGGCCTAGGCTATAAGATTGCCAAGACCATGAAACTGAGCTGCAGTATGGTGGCCAGGACCATACAGCGGTTTAACCCCTTCAGCCCCAGAAGATTTGGCTGCTCAATGACCAGAGCCCTTTTTACAATTTGGCACTGCACTGCTTTAACTGGTAATTGCGCAGTCATGCAATGCTGTACCCAAACTAAATTTGTGTCCTTATTTCCCACAAATTGAGCTATATATATATATATATATATATATATATATATATATATATATATATCCTAGACTGTATATATATATATATATCAAATACACTGCCACTAACTAACCTGGCCGCCTAATCTAACTCAGTCTATCTCCTTACACACACTATACATGGCTGCTATGTGAGCAGCCTTATATAGTGTGGGGCGTGGACTTAGTCCCCCTGATCCATGATTGGCCAAAGGTACCCTGCCTTTGGCCAATTATGGCTCTCTCAGCAGAGGGTGCTGGGATTGGCCAAAGAATGCAGGTCAGGTACTTGCTTTGGCCAATCATCATACAGCAATGCACTGCGATCCTGCAGTGACCGCATTCCGCGGCGGTCAAATTTCCTGCAAACGCCCCATATGTTTGGTTTTTAGAACAAACACCCAAGGTTCGAGTCGAACTTACGTTTGACTTGAACCGTGGGCTCATCCCTACTCTCCACCAATTTATAGAGGGCTTCTACATGGACCACCAATGTAAGGGAGGATTTGAAACTGACCACAGATGCAAGTTTTTTTTTTTTACCGATTACCAATATAAAGAGGAGTTTATAGACTGGTCACCAATGTAATGGGGATTTGCACTAACCACACATGTAATGGGGATTTACACTGACCACTAATGTAATAGGAGCATTCACAGTAACCACCAGTGTAAGGAGGGATTTACACTGACCACTAATGTAAGGGGGACCTTCACACTGGCCGCTAGTGTGAATGAAAGGATTGTACACCAAGCCCCAATGTAATGAGAAGATTTATACTGACCACCAATGTAACTGAGACATTTAGCCTGCGTTCACATTTGTGTGTGTCTGGAACTGTCAGGGCTGGGCTCAGCTCTTCCTTCTCAAAGCTGGCCGTTCAGCTGTCGGCTAATTGCCAGCTCCTATCTCTCCACAGTGACTCACCTGTTGATGATATCCTGCTCGTCAGTCCTGCCTACTTAAGCCGTCCAGTCCAGATGATCTCTATCTTCGCCTTGGTCACATCTCTAGAGACGCTCTCCTGTGTTCCTGTTAAAGAGTTGCTTGGCTGACATTTCTTCTGGCTCCAGATCCTGCTTGCTATACTACTACGCTGTTCTCTGGCTCCCTGACGTTTTGGCTTGTCTGACTATCCGTTTCGGTTCCTGAACTCTGGCTATGTTTTGACTAGGTTTACTCTGTTTACTTTTTTTTATTATTATTAAACAAGTGTGATTTAACTGTACTACTGTCTCAGTCTGATTCATTGTTTCTGACAGGAACAAATGCAAAATTGCTTTCCTGACACCACAGAAACGAGTTGCCCTTTAGCAGATACACAGCAGTACCATTATTGTTAATGACACCCTCACGCATCGTCTGAGATGTGCATTTTCACATGCACCAACATTCACGGTGCTGTGGCACCATGTTATTTTGAAATAGGGTTCCACCTGCAATTTGCTTACCTTTGTAGAACAGGCTGATGTTAGGCTTATTGAAGACAGTTATAGGCATAACTTTCAAGCATACCACTTTACTTCTCCAGTGGGCAGCATTCAGCATAAGTGATGGTGGATATGACCTCAGGGGGGCATGATATACTGTACATATACATGCCTCCTCTATTTACATAGCAATGCCGCGGTCCACGGCTGTTTACATATTAATGCCACCGCTATTTACATATCAATGCAGGTTATTTACATGTAAACACATGGTCTGCAGGTGAGTCATCTGTACATGGCAATAGGGCAGAGCTGGGCAGCATTAGTAACAGAACTTCACACTGAGATATCAGTACACAGTACGGGACTAAAATTTAAGGGACAAGGGAATTTAAACTGGGATAGTTGGCAAGTATGAGGCAGCTGCTTTGGGCCCCACAACAATGATGGGGCCCACGGCAGCTGTCCCTTTTGCCGTGCCTTAAATACGACCCTGGTGATCTGATGGTCATGTTCAAGAAACTAGTTTGAGGCGATTTTATCATTGTGACATTGTGCATTATCCTCCTGGAAGTAGCCATCAAAAGATGGGTACACTGTAGTCATAAAGGGATGAACATGGTCAGCAACAATACTCAGGTAGGCTGTGGCATTTACTAAGCCCAAAGAGTGCCAAGAACATACCCCCCACACCATTACACCACCACCACTAGCCTGAACCATTGATACAAGGCAGGAGGGATCCATGCTTTCATGTTGTTTATGCCAAATTTTGACCCTACTATCTGAATGTCGCAGCTGAAATCGAGACTCATCAGACTAAGCAACAATTTTTATTCTTCTATTGTCAAATTTTGGTGAACCTGTGCGAATTGTAGCCTCAGTTTCCTGTTCTTAGCTGACAGGAGTGGCATCCGGTGTGATCTTCTGCTGCTGTAGCCCATTGTTTTCTGCATTCCTTGGTTGTAACGAGTGGTTATTTGAGTTACTGTTGCCTTTCTATCATCTTGAACCAGTCTGCCTATTCTCCTCTGACATCAGCAAGGCATTTTCCTCCACACAACTACCACTCACTGGATATTTTCTCTTTTTTGGACCATTCTCTGTAAACTCGAGAGATGGTTGTGCGTGAAAACCCCAGTATCCCAGAAAATCCCAGTATCCATTCTCAACCCCTGAAGTCAGGAATGTGAAAAATGAATTATGATTGGCTTCTTCAGAGTTGCTGTATTCTGCACAGAGAGCTTGCCTCACTGAATCCACTTGCCAGGATTTCTGAGCTATGACAGAATAACGTACACAAAATTAGTTCACAGCTGAAAAAATACTAATTCAACAATCCTAAATAAAATAATCAAACGTCAAGTGGGATGTGTCGTTAAATGAGATGACAGTAATAAATTCCCATCTAATTACAATGACAAGTTATTTATGAGCACATTTTAATTAAAATTCTATGTAAGAAGGTTAATTAATAGTGTTAAATAACATTTTAGGATTTATTATTGGAAGATTTACGGACACCATTTACAGATTTGCAAAATAAAAAGGATGTATTGAGTGACCGCTGCAGTTTTTTCTCTCTGCTGAGGAAAAGGTCAGAGGGGCTAAAATCTACATGACTCATTCATTCAGTTATAGATGAGTCACCCAAGCTCTTCTGGAGAAAATATTGTACATAGTAAGCCTGCAGTATCAAAACGATTGAAATTAGAGTCAAAATCTGAGTCATTTTGACCATGCAAGCCTCATCCTAGGGCACCAGAGCGAGACGGGGAAGAACCAAAGGAAAACATTTACTATTTGTATTAATTTTTTTTGCCTTTGCTGGCCACCATTGAAGGTGAATACATCATTATAACTGAAGACAAAGGAGATGATGAAGGCACTGATGAGTCACAAGATGTCGGAGTAAAGTAAGTCCCATCATTTGTGTCATTTGTAGTAAATTTAAAACCTGCTATTGGTGTGAGTAAGCTTAAAAAAAGACCCCATCGCTGATGTCGGTGAGAGTAAAGTAAGCCCTATCAGTGGGATAGAATATATACCACTATTGGTGTCAGTGAGATAAAATTATCCCCATTTTTGGTTTTAGTTGGAGGAAAATAAACCCCAATAATGGTGTTGGTGTAATAAAACAAGTCCCATCATTGGTATAAAATAAGCCCCCTGGCTGGTAAGATACAAAAAGGCCCTTTGTTGGTGTCAGTGGGGTAAAATAGGCCCCATATCGTTGGTGTCAGTAGGAAGAAAATAAGCATCATCTTTGGTATCAGTGGGATAAAGTAACCCTTATATCTCTGGTATCAGTGGGATTAAATATGCCCCATCTTTGGTGTCAATGTCATAAAATAAGCCCCATATCATTGGTGTCAGTGGGATAAAATAACCCCATTTTTGGTGTGAGAGAGATAAAATAAACCCCATATTTTTGGTGTCCATAAGAACACTAGCCCCATATGTAAGCGTGCATGTGTTGGGCCCTTTCAACCCCCTTGTCTTGAAAAATCCAAACACAATGTTCCCTACGCACATATTCAAGATAACCGGCTTCAGTGATGCTGGGTGCTGTAATGACCATAGGCTGGAAACCATAAATAATCAAAGTGAAGAAAAGGTCATCAGCACACCAAGGATTCCTCAAAAGGGTCCAAAGCTTTAGTCTATGGTCACATGATAGATATACATCAATGTTTCACAGCCACACAGGGCCCCTTCGTCAGGCACTTGCCTAATGAAGGGGCCCTGTGTGGCTCCGAAACGTTGCTGTATATCTATCATGGGACCCCGGAATAAAGCCCTTTCGAGGAATCCTTGGTGTGCTTATGACATTGTCTTCACTTTTGTCTTGAAAGGTATTATAACTGTACTGACTTCTTTATTTTGTAAAATGCTGCGGAAACTGTTGGCGCTATATAAAACCTGTATAGTAATAGTATCAGTGGGAGATAAAAAAAAAAACTAAAAACAAACTCAAGTCCTTGGTGTCAGTGAGATAAAATAAGTTCCATAGAAGGTGTCAAATAGGTGACAAACACCCCCTCCATTAGTACAGACCCCCCCAGGACAAACCCCCCTCCATTAGTACAAACCCCCCCAGGACAAACCCCCATTCATTAGTACAAACCCCCCAGGACAAACCACCCCCTCCATTAGTACAGACCCCCCAGGACAAACCACCCCCTCCATTAGTACAGACCCCCCCCAAGGACAAACACCCCCCTCCTATAGTACAGACCCCCCAGGACAAACACCCCTCCATTAGTACAGACCCCCCAGGACAAACCCCCTCCATTAGTACAGACCCCCCAGGACAAACCCCCCTCCATTAGTAAAACCCCCCCAGGACAAACCCCCCTCCATTAGTACAGACCCCCCAGGACAAACCACCCCTCCATTAAAACAACCCCCAGGACCAACCCCCCCTCCATTCGTACAGACCCCCAGGACAAACCACCCCTCCATTAAAACAACCCCCAGGACAAACCCCCCCATCCATTAGTACAGACCCCAGGACAAACCACCCCTCCATTAAAACAACCCCCAGGACAAACCCCCCCCCCTCCATTCGTACAGACCCCCAGGACAAACCCCCCTCCATTAGTACAGACCCCCCACCAGGACAAACCCCCCGTCCATTAGTACAAAACCCCCCAGGACAAACCCCCCTCCATTAATACAGACCCCCCCAGGACAACCCCCCTTCATTAGTACAGACCCCCAGAACAAACCCCCTCCCCCTCCATTAGCAGAAACCCCCCAGTACAAACCACCTCCCCCTCTATTAGTACAGACCCCCCCCACCAGGACAAACCCCCCCAGGATAAACCCCCCTCTATTAGTAGAGACCCCCGAGGACAACCCCCCCTCCATAAGTACAGACCCCCAAGGACAAACCCCCCCTTAATTAGTACAGACCCCCAGGACAAACCCACTCCCCCTTCATTAGTAGAGACCCCCCCAGGACAACCCCCCTCTATTAGTAGAGACCCCCCAGGACAAACCCCCCATCCATTAGTACAAACCTCCAGGACAAACCCCCCCTCCATTAGTAGAGACTCCCAGGACAACCCCCCCTCCATAAGTACAGACCCCCAGGACAAACCCCCCTTAATTAGTACAGACCCCCCAGGACAAACCCACTCCCCCTCCATTAGTAGAGACCCCCCCAGGACAAACACCCCTTCATTAGGGTACATAAAAACATCCGGGTGACAGCTAGAGAGGCGAGGACAGTTTGCAGCCACGCCGCCCGGGTGGAGAGCAGATGGAGACAGCCAGGCTTGGGCAGGAGTGAGAGACAGAGGAGAACTTGTGTCAGGCACGGTGACAGACCGCCCCCCCTCCCAGCGACGTCAATGCGCTGCGCGGCTCGTCTCTCTCCACACGGAGACTAACCGCTCCGATCTCCGGAGGCTGCTCTCCTTCTCTGACAGAAAGAGGGAGGGGGGACGGGCTTGAGCAGCGAAATACACAGCGGCAGTGGAGACCTGCGGAGAGAGCCACCTTTGGACACAGAGAGAAGGAGGAGGAGTAGAGGATTCTGGCGCTTCGGCGCCCCCACCTTTCTGGCGCCCGGGTGCACTGCATCCTGAGCACCCGCCTGAGATCGTCCCTGGCTTGGGGCATCTGGAAAAAACCTTGTCCGGAGAAGAAAAGGTGAGTGCTACCATCAGTCCTGTGTCATGCCAACAGTAAAGCATCCTGAGACCATTCATGTGTGGGGTTGCTTCTCAGCCAAGGGAGTGGGCTCACTCACAATTGTGCCTAAGAACACAGCCATGAATAAAGAATGGTACAAAAACATCCTCCGAGAGCAACTTTTTCCAACCATCCAAGAACAGTTTGGTGCCAAACAATGCCTTTTCCTGCATGATGGAGCATGATGGGGAACAAAACATGGAAATGTTGGGTCCATGGCTAGGAAACTCCCCAGACCTTAATCCCATTGAGAACTTGTGGTCAATCCTCAAGAGGCGGGTGAACAACAAAAACCCACTCATTCTGACAAACTGTAAGCATTAATTATGTAAGAATGGGCTTCCATCAGTCAGGATGTGGCCCAGAAGTTGATTGATAGCATGCCAGGGCGAATTGCAGAAACCTTGAAAAAGAAGGGTCAGCACTGCAAATATTGACTCTTTGCATAAACTTCATGTAATTGTCAATAAAAGCCTTTGACACTTATGAAATGCTTGTAATTATACTTCAGTATACCATAGTAACATCTGACAAATAGGTCTAAAAACACTGAAGCAGCAGACTTTGTGAAAATAATATTTGTGTCATTCTCAAAACGTTTGGCCACAGCTGTAGATTGGAGATTTGGTGAGTGCAATGTCAGTAAGGAGTGGAACCCACAAGGTGTGGTTATGGTGTTTATGGACATAAAAATTCACAGTATGATCCTGGGGATCAGGTTGTCTTATGCCCCATACACACGTTCGGATTTTCCGACGGAAAATGTCCTATCGGACAATGTTGTCTGAAATTCCGACCGTGTATAGGCTCCACAGACTTTTTCCGCCGGATTTTCCGACGGACAAAGTTTTATCTCCTGCTCTCAAATTTTCCGACAACAAAGTCCTATCGGACTTTTTTCGATCGTGTGTAGCGAATTCCGACGGACAAAGTGCCACACATGCTCAGATAACATTACAAGACCAAAGCTATTGGCTACTAGCCTCTACGTAGTCCCGTCGTACGCAACGAACGTCACCACGTTCAGGATGATCGGATTTTCCGACAACTTTGTCCGACCGTGTGTATGCAACACCAGTGTCGGACAAAAGCCTTCGGAAAAAATCTGATGGATTTTGTGGTCGGAATTTCCGACCGTGTGTATGGGGCATTAGACACCTCTGTTTTCATATTCACTCCCAACGGTGGAACATCTTTGAACTTCCCTATTACATGCAGTGTGGTGTACACTGGAGTAGCATTGCTAATGCTTCAATGATTGACGTTTTAAAGCATACGATTAATAATGACATCTAAAATGTTGTGTTTATCCATCAACAGATTTTAATTTGAAGGAATTAACAGATATTGCCAATTTGAATTATAAATTAACCTTTAAAAGCCATATGATACTCATTGCACACTTTAAATCTACGAAAAAACACTCTCATTTTGCCCTCCCTATTAAAGCGGAGTTCCACCCTAAAGTGGAACTTCCGCTTATCGGATTCCTCCCCCCCCTCCGGTGCCACAATTGGCACCTTTCAGGGGGGAGGGGGGGGTGCAGATACCTGTATAATACAGGTATCTGCACCCACTTCCGTGACGAATTATCCGGACTGCCCCGCCCCTATCAGGAGATGCCCCGTTGTGTCTTGGGAAACACAGTTCCCAGGACACAGCGGGGACCAATAGAGGCGTGCAGCGCGACTCGCGCATGCGCAGTAGGGAACCGGGCAGTGAAGACGTTGCATCTTCACTTCCTGATTCCCTGACAGAGGATGGCGGCGGGGCAGCGAGAGACGAGCGGTCTCTCGTCACATTCTGCCTACACCGCTGTCCATTTATTAAAAGTCAGCAGCTGCAGTATTTGTAGCTGCTGACTTTTAATTTTTTTTCTGCGGGTGCAGCTCCACTTTAACTTCAATACATTTTGGCAAAAAATACTCAAAAATAGTGGGTAATTCTTAGGCTGATGCTTAACAGAGCAGCAGTGGAAAGGAAAGGGTAAAGAGGTCTTAATTCCATAAGCCCCCCCCCCCCCCCCAGGGATTCTCACCCGGTAACATAATTTATTATCCTCCCCATGCCAGCCATATTCACCATGTGGGCCTGCTCACAGCAACACAGCCTTTGCAAGGAAAATTTACAGTGTGCACTTCTACATCCTATGCATGTGCACCATGGCCCCATTCATTTCTATAATTTGGCTCATGACTTCCTCGAGCGGTTCTGTGGAATACGGCTGTCTTATAAGAATAAATAGAACTGTGGCTAGCATGCACAGTATGGGGAGGAGCCGGTCGGAGGTTTTATCTGCAATTAGGGTAAGATAAGTACGTTACCGGGTGGGCTGCATATAGAGGGTCGGAGGAAATGTTTCAAGAACACCAACAGCAAAAGGTAAAAATGTCTTTAAAGTGGATGTAAACCCTTACATATATACCCAGTAAAGTGACTGGCCTCAGGCGATATACAAAGATGAAACAAATCCTCCTACATAAGTTGTACCTGTCTAGCTGTAGTCTTCTCTACATCTGATTAAAGTCTAGCATTTATCAACCTTGTCTGAGCTTTCAGAAAAAAAGGGTTGAGAGCTGAAATTACACTCTGCAGAACTCAGTGTGGAGAGCCCTGACAGCTGATTGGAGCTAAGAAACCCCCCCCCCCCCTCCTCACACAGTACACAGGAACAGAGCTGAGGCTGTTAATCAGTTGAAGCTTCCTCCCCAGTCACCGTCTTTCTCTTGGTGTCAGTGTTGTGTAAAATTTTATGAAGATGTATTAGATGTATTTTAATATGTATTGTCATAGTGTCTCCCAGTGTTTTTTCTCTCCTAGCCCGCTCTAAAGAGCTGACTGGGGCAAACTGACGCTGGTTGAGACCTGTTAGTTAGTGGAAAACTTCCTGTTGCTTGGAGAGAGGTGTTTGCGGAGTGAGGACATGTCCGCCAGCGAAGGGTCCCTGTGCAATGCACAGAACGATCGTTTGGGGGGGGGATTTGTTTGCCCTGCAAACACATTATCGGTTTTAGTGGATGTGCGCTCTTGTCACTCCTGTATGCCTGATCAACATATTTGGGGTGCCATGACGTACACCTGCAGACAGCCTCTCATCCATGAGGAACTGTAGGATAAGGATTCCTATCAGAGGAATAGTAGTCATTGTGTAATGTTTGTTGTATTTCCTGTGTTGAAAATCACATCCTATGTGGACATGTCCTTATTTGGTCATGAACCTTATTTGGTCATTTCCTGTGAGGTCACAACCTGTGTAGGAGGGGATTAGCTGTTGGAGGAAAACACTCCAGTGTGTGGCTTCCTGTTGAGATGTAAATAAAAGCAGATGCATGGGTCAGGAAGGCAGAGATGCTGACCGAGTTGAGAACGTAAGAATGCTGGTGGTGATGTCTCTTTACTGGGGAACTGGGGAGACATGAAATGATAGGTAAGGTACATTATATCATTAAGACGGAAATGGGCGCTTATATGAGCAGCACAGGAGATATGGCTGTGTGCATAGCATACAGCCAAAATTCTACGGCAGTCAGGAAAACTTGTCGGAAGTGACGCATGCTGATAGCGGAGGAATGAAGCAGCAGACAGAAATGACACAGTGCTCTTAATTGAGACAAGTACACACTATAGAGAGATATGCTTTTTATTTTTGTTTCATAGTTTCATAGTTAGTTAGGTTGAATAAAGACATCAGTCCATCCAGTTCAACCTGGGTGTCTACAATTATCCCTATACCTGTACATTCTACACTCACATCGGTCCCTACCCTCAAGGAGCCCACAATCCAAGGTCCCCATTCATATACTAGGGCCAATTTTTATACAGAAGCCAATTAACCTACCTGCATGTCTTTGGATTGTGGGAGGAAACCGGAGTACCCGGAGGAAACCCACGCAGGCACAGGGAGAACATGCAAACTCCAGGCAGGTAGTGTCGTGGTTGGGATTCGAACCAGCGACTCTTCTTACTGCTAAGTGAGAGTGCTAACCACTACACCACTGTGCCGCCTTGTTCTTTCAGTTAGTTTCCGGCCTTCATATTAGACTCAAGGTGTAGCAAATTATTGTCCATTTACACTTTGACATGACCAGTTAATATTCATGTACTATGTTGTATTAAACTGCTGTGTCTTTTTGGAGAGTTGAACTTTCTGTTAAGAGTGCTTATTCAGCAGGTGATCATATTGGCTGGATGGACTGAAGTCTAGCGAAAGTATGTCAATGCATAAAGGGGTGCTTGAAACAACAAAAAATAAAAAAAGCCATCACTTTTTATATCCTAAAATAAAAAAGTAGGTTTTGTTGCAATATTTACCTCTTCTTTGGTGTAGTCCTTCAAAGCCTCATTACTACTTCTTGCTTTACATTTTCTAGACTGGCTTCATTGCTTGCACAGGGATAGCACGTGATGACGAGCATTGGAAAACCAGATCACAAGCAAAGTGCGCCGTGGAAATGATTTTAATATGATGGCAGCTATGTTATTACCTTTTTATATCTTTTTCATTTGGCTGCTGATTTAGCGACCAAAATGTTTTCCTTTAAAAAAATAAATCCTGCCATTTAAGTGAATAATGGTCTGTAGGAGCCCTTTCCATACCCAGACACACTGGCTTATTAGCACAGCGCCTTCTGCTCTCCCCCCAACATTCTCCAGAACGTGTGTTACGAAGTGGAGAAATAAAATTAGCTGTGCTCTTCTCTGTAAATTACATGTGTAATTAGCATAGAAGGAAATTAACTCTAAGCAGCGGAATATTCATAAGCTTGTAAATTATTCTCTATCAGTTTACAATGGCCCTTGTTCTGAGATCATATCGCAGCAGGCATGGCTCTATCCAAGAAACGTAAACTCGCTCTGGCCTTTTCTCAAATAGCGACATATATCTCCAACACAGTGTGACCTTTAAATGTAATAAAATAATACTCACTGATCCAGAGGAACTGTATACATAAAAATGCCGTCTCCTGGATCAACAGTGTTTACTAGGAGGAGGTATTATTGCACATAGAGGTCATTTTATGAAATGGGAGAATGGAGATCGGGGATGACATAGTTATTTGGAAATGACAGATTTATCAGTGAAAGGTGAAAAATAACTATTTCTAAAGGGTAGCTCTATGCTATTTAAAGCTGAACGTACACAAAAATTAGTAGTGACATCATCAGTGCACAGCATATAGCCTGTGCAGAGAGCAGAGCTGTGGGAGGGACTAAACAGCTCCACCCACTGCAGGCTGCCTGCAGAAAACTACAGGAGGGGCGGATAGGAGACCAGTCACCCTGCAAGTAGAGAGAGCAGCAGTGACCGGTCTCTCCTGTACAGTGTTACATTTGATTACTAAAAATCCAATACAAAGCCAGTAAAAATATGGATGCCTCTTGTACTTAGACAGTATTTATTAATCCTAGCTTTAAAGGACCACCACCTGCCTTGAGACTCCCTGGTTTGTTTTTTATGTTTTTTTACACATAACTTTTCTAGATGTCTTCAGTGGTCCTCTATGATATGGAGCATTAACACTGTCACATCAACAATGCCCGTTCACACCAGTATGCAATGCTAGAAAGGCACGTAAAATGCCTATTTCCCACACAGCATTCAAAACGCACTGTCAATACATTGTTAACAGCACCCCAAATACATTTTGCCCATGCAAAATATATATATATACTCTGCATCCAGTGTAGCCTATATCTACAGTGCATTCGGTGGTGTACGGTTTCTAATTAGGGATGAGCCCAATGTTCGAGTCGAATGTAAGTTTGAGTCGAACATCTGGTATTCACCCGTGTGCCAAATACCGAACATTATGGGGCGTTCGCGGGAAATTCGAGCGCACGCGGAATGAACCATAATGACCTGCATGCTTTGGCCAATCACAGCGCGCTCTGCTGTGGGAGCCATGATTGGCCAAAGGTAGGGTGCCTTTGGCCAATCATGGCTCAGGGGGCTGAGTCCATGCCCCACATTATCACGGCGGTCGTACATAGTTTTATGAATAAGAGCAGCAAAATTTAATCGGATCCCAGCAATATAGATAAAAATCATTGAAAAAAAGGGCATGGGTTCCCCCAGTCCATTAACAGGCCCTTTAGGTCTGGTATGGATATTAAGGGGAACCCTGCGCCAACATTTTTTAAACAAATGGCATAGGGGTCCCCCCTAAAATCCATACCAGGCCCTTTAGGTCTGGTATGGATATTAAGGGGAACCCTGAGCCAAATTATTTTTAAAAATTGCATAGGGGTCCCCCCAAAATCCAGACCCTTATCTGAGCACGCAACCTGACAGGGAAAAGGGGGGGGTGAGAGAGCGTCCCCTACTCCTGAACCATACCAGACCACATGCCCTCAACATGGAATGGGTGCTTTGGAGTCCCTATATATACAGTGCATTCGGTGGTGTACTGTTTCTAATACACGTCAGGCGGTGTATTAATATATATATATATATAAAGTCTAATATATATATATATATATAAATATATATAAATATATACTCTACATTCAGTTTAGCCCTATATATACAGTGCATTTGGTGGTGTACTGTTTCTAATACACTTCAGGCAGTGTATTAATATATATACAGTCTAGTATATATATATATATATATATATATATATATATATATATATATATAAATATATATATATATACAGGGCTAAAAATTTCAAGTCTTGAGCTACTAGCCAGGCCTCAAGGGTTACTAGCCACCACTTGCCCCACGCAACCCCTACCATGCACCGTCCCTAATCCCGCCCCGATGCATGCCCTCATAAATTCTCATGAAATTACACTTAATTGTTTTTTGCAGTATTAAGTTACACAAATAAATATTAACAACAACTTTATCACCCGTGCCCATCAATGCAGCCTCACCCGTGCCCATCAACGCAGCGTGACCAGTGCCCACTAACACAGCCTCACCTGTGTCCATTGCAGCCTCACCCATGCAGCCTCACCTGTGTCCGTCATTGCAGCCTCACCAGTGCAGTCTCACCTGTGCAGCCTCACCTGTGTCCATCATTGCAGCCTCACCTGTACACATCATAGCAGCCTCACCTGTGCACATCATTGCAGCCTCAACTGTGTCCATCATTGCAGCCTCACCTTTGTCCGTCATTGCAGCCTCACCTTTGTCCGTCATTGCAGCCTCACCTTTGTCCGTCATTGCAGCCTCACCTTTGTCCGTCATTGCAGTCTCACCTTTGTCCATCATTGCAGCCTCGCCTTTGTCCATCATTGCAGCCTCACCTGTTTAGATCATTGCAGCCTCACCCATGCAGCCTCCCCTGTGTCCATCATTACAGCCTCACCTGTGAAGCCTCACCTGTGTCCATCATGCAGCCTCACCAGTGTCCATCATTGCAGCCTCACCCGTGCAGCCTCACCGGTGTCCACCATTGCAGCCTCACCTGTGTCCACCATTGCAGCCTCACCTGTGTCCACCGTTGCAGCCTCACCTGTGTCCACCATTGCAGCCTCACCTGTGTCCATCATTGCAGCCTCACCCATGCAGCCTCGCCAGTGCAGCCTCACCCGTGTCCATCATTGCAGCCTCACACGTGCAGCCTCACCTGTGTCCATCATTGCAGCCTCACACGTGCAGCCTCGCCAGTGCAGCCTCACCCGTGTTCATCATTGCAGCCTCACATGTGCAGCCTCACCCGTGTTCATCATTGCAGCCTCACGTGTGCAGCCTCACCTGTGTCCATCATTACAGCATCATCAGTGCAGCATCCCCTGTGTCCATCATGCAGCCTCTCCTGTGTCCATTATTGCAGGGTTACCAGTGCAGCTTTACCTGTGCAGAGGGGGCGGCCGGAGGAGATCTGACTTCATCACACAGCTTTACATTACAATTAGCGTCCGCACGCCGTCACACACAGCCCCGCCTTCCTGAACCCGCACCTGTGACAGACAGAACGCGTGTCCAATGCTGGGCGCGTTCTCTCTGTCACAGGTGCAGGGTCAGGAAGGCGGGGCTGTGTGTGACGGCGTGCGGACGCCAATTGTACTGTAAAGCTGTTACAGCGGCTAAACCCCGCTCTGTGATGAAGTCAGATCTCCTCTTCCTACACGCATTCTTCCGCTATTATAAACCGGCCGCCCCCTCTGTTCCTCCCTCTGTTCCTCCACACTTTTTCTCGCATTCATCCCCCACTGATGGCGGTGCTCGGCCCCCCTGCTCCCAGGCAGCCCAGCTCCTCGCCAGATGTAATTTTCCACTCGCAAAATGCGAGTAGGCGAGTGGAAAATTTGAGGCCTGTTTATATATATATATATATATATATATACACACTCTGCATTCAGTGTAGCCTATATATACAGTGCATTCGGTGGTGTACTATTTCTAATACACTTCAGGCGGTGTATTAATATCTAAACAGTCTAGTATATATATATATATATATATATATATATATATATACTCTGCATTCAGTGAAGCGTATATATATATACAGTGCAGTCAGCGGTGTACAGTATATAATACACTTCAAGCAATGTATCAATATATATATATATATATATACACACACACACACATACAGTCTAGTATATATATATATATATATAATATTGATACATCGCTTGAAGTGTATTATATACTGTACACCACTGAATGCACTGTATATATACGCTTAACTGAATGCAGAGTATATGTGTATATATATATATATATATATATATATATATATATATGCTAGACTGTATATATATATATATATATATATATATATATATATATATATATTAATACACACACATACAGTCTAGTCTAGTATATGTATATATATATATATATATATATATATACACTCTGCTTTTAGTGTAGCATATATATATATATATATATATATATATATATATATATATATATATATATACAGTGCATTCAGCGGTGTACAGTATATAATACAGTTCATGCGGTGTATCAATATATATATATATTTTTTTTTTTGTATAGTTTCTAATACACTTAAGGCAGTGTACACAGTATCTAATACAGTGTGTACAGTTTATGGCATGTAGGCATGGCATAGTAAAAAAAATGCGCCGAAAAATGGGTGTGGTTTACGGTAAATGGTGGGCGTTGCCTAAATGGGCATGGCTCAAAGGGTTTGTGGTTAGAGTCTGAGATGAATGAGGGATGGAGAGGGAAAGGGAGAGAGAGGAATGAAGGGACAGCAGCCCCAGATCCTACACAACAATAGAAATATGTGTATTCTAGAAGGTTTAACAATGAGCAGATAAAGATACTCCAAACACCTTGTGTAAGCGCTTCAATCATCCCGGCACTATGATTGTTATGGGGTCAGGATGATTGAAGTGCATTATTTCTATTATTATATTGTAATATAAAATGAAATCATTCAACTCACCATAATGCCGAATCAGTGGGATCCCTGAGCATGTCACTAGCCACGTCGCATGCCACAAGCAGAGTCCTTCCTTGCATCAGGTGCCCCCAGCAGAGTCTGTCCTTGCATCAGGTTCCCCCAGCAGAGTCCGTCCTTGCATGAGGTGTCCCCAGCAGAGTCTGTCCTTGCCTCAGGTGCCCCCAGCAGAGTCTGTCCTTGCATCAGGTGTGCCCAGCAGAGCTATCCTTGCATCAGGTGTACCCAGCAGAGTCCGTCCTTGCATCAGGTGTCCCCAGCAGAGTCTGTCCTTGCATCAGGTGCCCCCAGCAGAGTCCGTCCTTGCATCAGGTGTTCACAGCAGAGTCTGTCCTTGCATCAGGTGCTCCCAGCAGAGCCCGTCCTTGCATCAGGTGCCCCTAGCAGAGTCCATCCTTGCAAGCAGAGTCGGTCCTTGCATCAGGTGCCCCCAGCAGAGTCCGTCCTTGCATCAGGTGCCCCCAGCAGAGACCGTCCTTGCATCAGGTGCCCCCAGCAGTGTCCCTCCTTGCATCAGGTGCCCCCAGCAGAGTCAGTCCTTACACAAGTGTTACCAGCCTCAGTCCTTACATCAGTGTCCCAGGCAGAGCCATAGTTACCCCCCTGTACATAGTATCCCCCCCTGTACATAATAACCCCTCCTGTACATAGTTAACCCCCCTCCTGTAAATAGTTAACCCCCCCCTCCTATATATAGTTAACACCCCTCCTGAACATAGTTAACCCCCCCCTCCTGTACATAGTTAACCCCCCCTCCTGTAAATAGTTAACCCCCCCTCCTATATATAGTTAACCCCCCTCCTGAACATAGTTAACCCTCTCCCTCCTGTATATAGTTAACCCCCCCCTCCTCCTGTATATAGTTAACCCCCCTCCTGTATATAGTTAACCCCCCTCCTGTATATAGTTAACCCCCCTCCTGTATATAGTTAACCCCCCCCCTCCTGTATATAGTTAACCCCCCTTCTGTACAGTGGTGTGAAAAAGTATTTGCCCCCTTCCTCATTTCCTGTTCCTTTGCATGTTTGTCACACTTAAGGAACATCAAACCAATTTAAACAATAGTCAAGGACAACACAAGTAAACACAAAATGCAATTTGTAAATGAAGGTGTTTATTATTAAAGGTGAAAAAAAATCCAAACCATCATGGCCCTGTGTGAAAAAGTGATTGCCCCCCTTGTTAAAACATACTATAACTGTGGTTGTCCACACCTGAGTTCAATTTCTCTAGCCACACCCAGGCCTGATTATTGCCACACCTGTTCACAATCAAGGCATCACTTAAATAGGAGCTGCTTGACACAGTAAGGTCCACCAGAAGATCCTTAAAAGCTACACATCATGCCGAGACCCAAAGAAATTCAGGAACAATTGAGAAAGAAAGTAATTGAGATCTATCAGTCTGGAAAGGGTTATAAAGCCATTTCCAAAGCTTTGGGAATCCAGCGAACCACAGTGAGAGCCATTATCCACAAATGGCGAAGACATGGAACAGTGGTGAACCTTCCCAGGAGTGGCCGGCCGCCCCAAAATTACCCCAAGAGCGCAGCGACGACTCATCCAAGAGGTCACAAAAGACCCCACAACAACGTCCAAGGAACTGCAGGCCTCACTTGCCTCAGTTAAGGTCAGCGTTCATGCCTCCACCATCAGAAAAGACTGGGCAAAAATGGCCTGCATGGCAGAGTTCCAAGGAGAAAACCACTGCTGAGCAAAAAGAACATCAAAGCTCATCTCAATTTCTCCACAACACATCTTGATGATCCCCAAGACTTTTGGGACAACATTCTGTGGACCGATGAGACAAAAGTGGAACTCTTTGGAAGGTGTGTGTCCAAGTATATCTGGCGTAGAAGGAACACTGCATTTCAGAAAAAGAACATTATACCAACAGTAAAATATGGTGGTGGTAGTGTGATGGTCTGGGGCTGTTTTGCTGCTTCAGGACCTGGAAGACTTGCCGTGATAAAAGGAACTATGAATTCTGCTGTCTACCAAGAGATCCTGAAGGAGAATGTCCGACCATCTGTTCGTGTACTCAAGCTGAAACGAACTTGGGTTCTGCAGCAGGACAATGATCCTAAACACACCAGCAAGTCCACCACCGAATGGCTGAAGAAAAACAGAATGAAGACTTTGGAGTGGCCTAGCCAAAGTCCTGACCTGAATCCTATTGAGATGTTGTGGTATGACCTTAAAAAGGCCGCTCATGCTCGAAAACCCTCTAATGTAACTGAATTAGGACAATTCTGCAAAGATGAGTGGGCCAAAATTCCTCCAGGACGCTGTAAAAGCCTCATTGCACGTTATCGCAAACGCTTGGTTGCAGTTGTTGCTGCTAAGGGTGGCCCAACCAGTTATTAGGTTTAGGGGGCAATCACTTTTTCACACAGGGCCATGATGGTTTGGATTTTTTTTCACCTTTAATAATAAACACCTTCATTTACAAATTGCATTTTG
Organism: Lithobates sylvaticus; assembly: GCA_028564925.1. Lineage (NCBI taxonomy): Eukaryota > Metazoa > Chordata > Amphibia > Anura > Ranidae > Lithobates > Lithobates sylvaticus. Next base: position 54,725,387 of record CM053031.1, on the reverse strand, counting down.
TGTTTACTTGTGTTGTCCTTGACTATTGTTTAAATTGGTTTGATGTTCCGAAACACTTAAGTGTGACAAACATGCAAAGGAACAGGAAATGAGGAAGGGGCAAACACTTTTTCACACCACTGTATATAGTTAACCCCCCGTCCTCCTGTATATAGTTAACCCCCCTCCTGTATATAGTTACCCCCCCTCCTGTATATAGTTAACCCCCCCTCCTGTATATAGATAACCCCCCTCCTGTATATAGTTAACCCCCCCTGTATATAGTTAACGCCCCTCCTTCTGTATATAGTTACCCCCCTCCTGTATATAGTTTGCCCCCCTCCTCATGTATATAGTTAACCCCCCCTCCTGTATTTAGTTAACCCTCCCTCCTGAATATAATATAGTTAACCCCCCTCTTCCTGTATATAGTTAACCCCCCTCCTCCTGTATATAGTTAACCCCCCCTGTATATAGTTAACCCCCCCCTCCTGTATATAGTTAACCCCCAGCCTCCTGTATATAGTTAACCCCCCCCCCCTCCTGTATATAGTTACCCCCCCCCCCCCTCCTGTACATTAAAGTTAAATTGCTGCCTGGGCTTTACACTGAGACAAGAGCAGAAGGAACTCCATGAGCGGCCAGCGCCGTGTGTTCAGTGGAGAGGGGAGGGGCCGATCCGTGCAGCTAACCCCGGCTTTATTATTATGAAGAGAGAAGCTGATTCACTGGCTGCATGGATCAAGCCCCCTTCCTCTCTCCACTGATCGGGATTGTGCTGGGAAAATCGGGACTGTTGGCAACTATGAGTACACAATACAGTGAAGCCGATGTACAGTTTCTAATACAGTTCTGGCGGTGTACACAGTATCTAATGCAGTGTGTACAGTTTCTAATACACTTCTGGTGGTGTACACAGTATACAATACAGTACAGACGTTGTACAGTTTCTAATATAGTGCATGCGGTGTACACAGTATCTAATACAGTGTGTACAGTTTCTAATACACGTCAGGCGGTGTATTAATATATATATATATATATATATATATATATATATATATATATATATATATATATATATATATATATATATATATATATATATATATATATATTAAAGAGCACTTGTCACTTTATTTTTTAAGCACCACAACCACTACTTAAAGTGTTACTAAGCCCACAACAGTAAAATCAGTCTGTATATGCAGTAATGCATGTTTGTTATACTCATTGTGGAACCTAAGGGGTTAATCCTCTGCATTGTGTGAAAAGGCTGTTTGATCCTGTCTTCTCTAAACATCCCATTTTTACACTGTCCCCTAACCATCTCCTGATAAGACAGAGTGTTTGGAGTCACTCTGCCCATGCTCAGTTTGGTGTGTATTGCTGGAGAGTTTTTTTATATTTATTTTCAAATCGTATTAGTAACTTTATTTCAAAAGGATCCTTTAAGGCCCCAGAAAAAAATCCATTTCAATGGACCCTGCAAGGTTAGAGCCTGACAGGGTTGCTGAACCTCATATTTTAGTTTAACTGGTTCCTTTAAAATCTGTCTACAGTTAGAGTCCTTGTATAATACTATACACATAGGCGTGCACACAGAATGTGCCAGGTGTGCCTGTGCACACCCTAATCAACCCCGTTTGGTGCAGATGGGGCTCCTAAAAATTTCCTACTGGCACAAATCTCTGTCCTACTGACACTGCCCACTGCTTTACTGACACAGTCAGTGTATATACACAAGCACACGCATGCATATGAGTTTGAGCCTTGGGGTGCACCTCCTAATGCAATAAGCTGTGCAAACCTATGACTATACGTGTAATTTATTCAACTTTATTTCCAGTATGAGACATGGAGAACTTTTGGTACATCTTAAGTAAATGACAAGTGTTTCAATGTTCCCTCCTGGCAAATGCTGAGATGAGCAGGAATATTTCCTATTAAACTCCCGTATTTTTATTACTTTTTACAAAGAAGGATGCTGCAATATTATTCTGATTTGTGTCTTCTATTTATGAAGATAATGTAAAACTAACACAGATTGAGCACTAAGATGGGGAAGTCATTTAGATATATGTAATAACTCTGTTCGGAAGCAAAGCAATGCTAGTGCCTTGGAAGTTTGGTGTGTCTATATTAAACTCATTACAGGTTTTTCAAAGACTGTTAACCACTTGTGCACCTTGGTAAAGTCTGGAGTTTGTGTATGTCCTTGGTAGGGATGAACAAAACTCACATAAGTTAGAACTTGCTGCAAATCAGGTAACGGTTCATTGGCTGGGAGCAAGGCCGCCATCAGGGGGGACAGCCAAAACACATGTACGGGGCCAGAGCACCCCGAATTGCCCGAAAACAGCTACCACCCATGCTGTTCCTTCTCCCTACTACCTGTTGTGTAAGGTAGGTTTAGTAAGGTTAACGGAAGGCTGTGATTGACAGGGAAAAATTTAATGTGAAGGGAGGGGGCTGGGGTGGAAGGAAGGGGGCTGTGAAGAGGACAGAGGTGCAAAGAAGGGGGGCTGTGAAGGGAACAGAGGTGCAAAGGGTGGGGGGACTGTGAAGGGGATGGAGATGCAAGAAAGGGGGTGTAAAGGGAATGGTGGTGTAAAGAAGGGGGGCTGTGAAGGGGATGGAGGTGCAAAGAAGGGGGGCTGTAAAGGGGACAAAGGTGCAAAGAAAGGGGGGCTGTAAATAAAGGGGACAGAGGTGCAAAGAGGAGGGGCTGTAAAGGGGGTGGAGGTAAAAAGAAGGGGGGCTGTAAAGGGGGTGGAGCTACAAGGAAGGGGGCTGTGATGTGATGTGATGGATGTGCAAAGAAGGGGGGCTGTGAAGGGGACAGATGTGCACAGAAAGGACGGCTGTGAAGGGGACAGAGGTGCAAGGGGGAGGCTGTAAAGGGGACAGAGGTGCAAAGAAAGAAGGGCTGTGAAGGGAACAGAGGTGCAAGGAAAAGGGGGCCTGTGAAGGGGGTGGAGGTGCAAAGAAGGAGGGGCTGTGAAGGGGGCTAGGGGTGCAAGGAAGGAAGAGCTTTGAATGGGATGGAGGTGCAAGGAAGGGGGACTGTAAGGAGGGCTGGAGTGCAAGAAAGGGAGGCTGTGAAGGGGATCGGGGTGCAAGGGGCTGTGAAAGGACTTTTTTATTTAAATACCCTGGTTTACAGCTGCACGGCTCCTCCACAGATGAGGGGTCCAGTCATGAGGAGTCACTGAATGAATGAATATATATAATTATAGCGATGTCTCTGGTGGATATGTCTCTTTGCTTGATATATGGGGATATCGCTTTACTGGATATATGGAGATGTCTTTCTTTGCTGGATTGGGATGTCTCCCAGAATTGGGCTGTCCCTTTGCTGGATTAGGGTGTCTCTTTGCTGGATATATAGGGCTGTCTCTTTGCTGGATTGGGATGTCTCTTTGCTGGATATATGGGGATATCTCTTTGATGGATTGGGCTGTCTCTGCTGAAAAAATGGGGATGTCTCTGTTGAATATATGAGGATGTCTCTGCTGGATTGAGATGTCTCTTTACTAGATATATGGGGCTGTCTATTTGCTGGACTGGGCTGTCTCTTTGAAAAGGTAGTGCAGTTAGTGTATGGTCCTGCTCAAAATAGTCTACCTTGTTTTGGTGACAGGTTTCATATTTTTTGGCCAAAATATAATTCTTTGCTGTTAAATCTTGAAAGCACTGATGACTTGCAATACACTTTTCATTTTCATATGTTAAGTTGTAAGAGTGTTAAAATATGGTTGCACTAAAGGACTCGTGGGATGGTCAGTGGGTGGAATCGGTGGGATAGCCAGTGAGTGGAATCGGTGGAACAGCCAGTGGGCAGGCCCTGGGGAATGTTGGTGCTCCGGCCTGGGGGGCCCAGGCCTAAAGTTGAGTAAGGGGCCCCAAAATTTCTGGTGGTTGTCCTGGGTAGTAGCAAACTCAATTCACTCCCTAAAGAGACACTCATCAATTAAAGCCTTTCATGCTGATCAAATAAATAAAGTGTATGAAATTAGTATTTACCGATGCTGCCCTTGCCATAACAAATTATTATTTCTTTGGTCAGTAACTGGTAATAGTGCTGTTAGTTTCTTTAACTTTCAAACCCCCTTCCCTACCTGGCCCTGATGTGTCACCAGGGTGTCTGGCTGAGCCTGTCAAGTCTCCAGCACTCTGAGTACAGCAGTGCACAGGTGGTGTTTTCTCTGGGTGCTAAGCAAGTCATCCCTGTCGCTGTTATTATGCAGGCACTTTGTGAGCAGGGGCCAGTCATGGTGACAGGGTGGTCATGACATCCTCCATGTTTCCCTCCTTGTTGGGTGCCAAGCAAGGGTCACATGAGAGGCCTACCCCAGGGTGAGTTCTTCTGGGCTTTGTTCAGGGTCATCGTCATACACATGGGGTACCTTTACTTGAGCCACGCCCACGACCCAACAACAAACATGAACAAACTCTAATGAAATCTCTCTTAATGTACTAAACATTACCACAGTTACGTGTGCATTTAGGAGGGACATACAGAGCCAGTGCCCTCTCCACCTGTCCAGCGTATCATGGCTACCTCACGCCCAGTAACAGTATGGGGTCCCACTGTGCACCTAGCGCAGACTTCATGCACGCACTTCACTTAACTTTTTCTTTTCCGTACCTGTGTACAGGATGAGGGTCCGGCAGTGCAGATCTGCTCCCATTGCTATGGGAGACCGATCGCAGCCGAAATAGTGCCAAGAACATCTCCCTCATTGCAAGAGGCTATCTGACCTGCCACACGCTTAATGACAGGTCGCTAGAGAAACCTTTGTTACCCTTGTAACCACTTGGAACTTCACACTGTATTAACTCTTGTACTGTTGTCTTCCTACCCCAATGTGTTTTGCGACCCAAGCTGCAGATATATGTGCAGGTTACTTAAATTGCACCCCTTTAGTAACTTCAGACCAAACAAGGCCAACATTTCAAAAGCTTTACTTGAAGAATAAATTAACATGTGAACATTAACAGGTAACAGTTCATTTTAATTACAAATTACAGCCATTTCCCTGCCATCCGTAGCCCCTGGTTTTAGGCTTGTGGCTGCCCCAGCATACCTGCATAGGAAAGAGTCCAGCTTTTGCAGAGTCCATGCTTGGTAGAATCCATGGATTGTATCTTCAGGAAGGACTGCAAGTTCCAGCAATCCTCCTACATTGCAAATTTTGCACAATGTACTCCTGGACACAGGCGAATAGCAGCTTTGCTGGAATCGGGAACAAGAACACTCTCCTACATCCTCCTAGCTGCCTGTCTCTTTTCTGCTATACAGACTGCATGGGTAAGTCCTCTCTATCTCTCTTTCTCTCTCTCTCTCTCTCTCTCTCTCTCTCTCTCTCTCTCTCTCTCTCGCAGTTAATCCCTAACTTCCTGGCAGCAGAGATTACTACCTGCCTACAAATTTCTTACAATTGACCTAAGCAGATTATCCCAAAGCCCAGCTCCAGTCTAAACTTTCTAAAGGATAGAGATGTAAAGGTATCACATACCTGGTGGAGTCAGCTGAGGGAACATCTCTTGCACCTCCTGCCCAACACTCCTGAAGGTGGAGACATAGGTGGAGTGTGAGGGCAAAGAGTGGCATGAGTGCCGAAGTTTGCAGGCTGGACTGCACCTCAGTGTTGCCAACTGCCAGTATTTTTACTGGCAGCCAATAAAAAATTTGCACTTTTCTCCTGCTAGTGACAGGAAAAGGTTGCCAGTAAAAAAATATGGCTGTGACTTACTATAAGAATGATGTTTTTTGCCTTAATATCTATCTTAAAAGGGTTGTAAACCCTCTGCGTTTTTCACCTTAATTAATTCTATGCATTAAGTTTAAAAACCTTCTTTACTGCAGCAGAGCCCCCGAGCCCCCCTTATACTTACCTGAGCCCCGTAATTCCCACGATGGGAACGAGCACACCAGCTCTGGCTGATGTGTCATGTCCTGATTGGACAGATGGATAGCAGCGCAGCCATTGGCTCCCACTGCTGTCAATCAAATCCAATGATGTGGCCGCCGGGGGCGGGGCCAAGTCCTGCTGTCTGTGTCAACAGATGAAGCAGCAGGACACGGGACCGCACCCGCATGGGTGTCCCGTAGGAGAGCGCTTTTCTGACGGGACACTCGGGAAGAGGAGGAGCCAGGAGCGTAGTGGAGAGACCCCAGAAGAGGAGGATCTGTGCAAAACCAACTGCACAGAGAAGGTAAGTATGACATGTTTATTTGTTTTTGCTTTTTTTAAACTGAACCTTTACAACCCCTTTAAATCACATTGCTAATTTCGTATTGTACTTGTTTGTAGTCTAAATACAGAAATTTGCACTTAAAGCTATCATTTTGGAAATGCCAGTAAAAACTTGGCTGTACCAGTAAATGTTGGGTGTTGTGTCAGTAAATTTCAACCTGGTAGGTTGGCAACACTGCTGCACATGTGTTGCTGCCAGATGAATAAAACTGGAAGCTGAAGACAACCTGACAGGAACGGAGCACAGGAACAGCATGGTACCTGATCAGGAAGCAAAGACAGAGTTTAGAAAACGAGCTGAGGTCAGCAACAGCCAAGCATGATGGTATCGGAATCAGGGGACAAAGACAGAGTCCAGGAAACAATTCATTAGTAGCAGCTGGGTTGTGGAGTATCAATATCAGGAGGCAAACTCAGCAGGTCAGGTCTCAGGTAAACAAGGATAAGCTGAAGACGACTCAGCAACTTCCTTCTGCAATGCTTCAGTTTATATAGGGCACTAAGTACCAAAACCAGTGTCAAATGTGCATGCTAATTCTTGCACACACACACACACGCATCTTCCTACTAATGCATGTCTGGCATTTCCCTTATGCATAGAAGTGGGGTCAGCATAATGTGCATGCACATATGCCCGCAACAGCAGCCTGCACATTTTTATTTTAAAGTATTTAAACCTGAACTCCAAGTAAGATCTTAATTGCATATTTATGTTCGTCAATCTTGGACCAATGTAAGTATAAATATCCTTTACCTGAGGAACCCATGGAAGCTTGGATTGTAGAACATCACTACTACCATAGGTGTGCGCAGCCTATTGCATTAAAAAAATGAAAAAATAAAAGCGTAGGGGTCCCCCCAAATTCAATAACCAGGCCCTTCAGGTCTGGATGGATATTAAGGGGGATCCCAGCCAAAAAAAAAAATGGCGTAGGGTCCCCCTCAAAATCCATACTAGACCCTTGTGGATTTTTAAGGGGAACCCTAGCCAAAAAAAAATGGCGTGGGGTCCCCCTCAAAATCCATACCAGACCCTTATCCGAGCACGCAACCTGGCAGGCCGCAGGAAAAGAGGGGGGACGAGAGCGGCCCCCCCTCTCGCCTGAACCGTACCAGGCCACATGCCCTCAACATTGGAGGATACTTTGGGGGTCTAAGACCCCTAAAGCAGCCTATTTCTTCTGTCGGCGTCGGCGTCGGTGTCGGTGTCTTCTTGGGCCGCTCCGCGCAATGGGAGGCTCCCGCTGTGTGAGGCTCCGCTCCATCTGACAGGTCTTTTAAAACGCATTTTTTTGGTGAAATGGTAGGGGTACTTTTGTACCCCCTTACCATTTCACACAGGGGGGGGGCGGGATCTGGGGGTCCCCTTGTTAGGAGGCTTCCAGATTCCGATAAGCCCCCCGCCCGCAGACCCCCACAACCACCGGGCACGGTGCATTAGATGTGATACTGCAATGCTGTACTAACAGCTCACACACACATGCATGTGCGTGTGTGTCTACATGTATATGGCCCCGGTACATTAATCTCTCTGCTGGCACAGTGAAAGAGAAGTGCGTAAGTAAATGGGGTAAGAGGGAGATTTTTCCCATCTCCCTGCTGGCACACAGAGCGATAATGCTAATATGCACTAGGTAATTAGGGTGTGCCCAGGCACACCCGGCACACTATGTGCACACGCCTATGACTACTACAGTGATCGACACAATATTCCTGGCTCCTGTAAAGAGTGGTAAAGAGAATGCTTTGGAAAAGTCAGAATATGTTCTTTGGATAACATCATTATATGTGACTCAGCGTTAGGATTCAAATTGCGGTTTAAGGTAAAAATAAACATAAACTTTACAAATCTGTAGGTGGAGATTTTATCCACTGCTGTCTCTCTGATTTATGTGCTTCTGGGAAAACAGTCATCGTTTGAAGAGACTTGGTAAAAATAGATCAGTCTTTTCATTCTCACGGAAGTGATGGCTCATAGGGCAATGACGATGAACCCGTTAAAGCAGAACTCAAGGTATGTATAAAAAAATGCATTTTAATGCAGTTGTATATTTCTTTATAAATAAGTAAATGTACAAGGGCTGTACCAAAAGTGATGCAAAAGTGGTCACAACTTTTTGATTAAAGCGTTTGTTACCCCAACCCTCCATATTCCTGATATGTACCTGCTGGACCATGTACTTTTATGATAAAGTATTCTGTTCTCTTTGTATTGCTTCGTTTACATGAAATCCCTGGTGCTCCTGCCAGTCCCTCTGCTTTCCTATTAAAAACTGACCACACTAAGCAGGAAAGCACACTGTGGTCAGTTCTCTGCCATGCACTGGGAAGCTCAGTGTGCTGTTGATTCTCCTCCCCCCAAAACAACTGAGAACAGAGGGAATGTGATCACTAAAAAAGGGAAAAAAGGTATTTATAATGTTTTTTTACATCTATACAAAAATATTTTGCCTTTCATTTCTATTTTAAACTGAATGGGTTGTTTTACAATTTGATTGTTTACAATCACTTTAACTTACATAGGCTGTTCAAATTTCACATATTGGTAACTCTAAAGCCCCATACACACGGTCGGACTTTTTCATGGATTCTGTCCGATCGGACAATGTTGTTGAAAAATCAGACCGTGTGTATGCACCATCGGACAGTGTACGTCGGATTGTCCGACGGACAAAGTCTTATCTCCTGCTGGAAAGATTTGCCGACAACACGGTCCGATCACACCAAATCCGATCGTGTGTACGGTTGTCCGACCGGACAAAGTGCTACGCATGCTCAGATCACATTACAAGACCAAAGCTATTGGCTACTAGCCTCTACGTAGTCCCGTCGTAGGCAACAAACGTCACCACGCTCAGAATGATCGGATTTTCCGACAACTTAGTCCGACCGTGTGTACGCAAAACCAACATCAGACAAAGTATGACGGACAGGATCCGACCGACCTGGTCCGCGGATTGTCCGACCGTGTGTATGGGGCTTTACTCTATAGTAACTCTTCTTCTTTTTCATTGCAGGTAAATAATGGAATCCAAATAGAAGCAACATGTCATCATTGAGTTCTATACAAAGGAGTGGTGCAGGCTGTCCGACATCAACAAAAGGCTACAGAATGTTTACGGAGATGACACGATGATGATGGCAAGCGCACATTCTTGTCATTGGTGACTCTTGTCAATGATGTCAGTCCTCCAGACAGACTCTTCACCAGCCCACCTGGCTGACTCTCAGGAAATCTCCTGGGGAAGAATAAACACTTAAGCCCACCGCTGTCTTCAGGGAGAACTTGCTACATGTGACAGTCACCCCCTTTGTAAGTCCCCAACAGTGCTGATGTTCTCACACTGTCCTCTCTCTTGCTACTGTGCCTCCAGGAAGGGCTTCCTCCTGTGTGTTAAGGCAGGATCCTTCCAGCACCCGAGCCCTGGCCCAAGGTAGGACACCCCCACCAGAGGGCCACCGACCGCCTCCTCAGCACTGTATCTCCATCTTCCACCTAACTGCCCCTGCTGGCATGGCCCATGTCTATTTATGAAGTAAATTCTGCCACCTGCCAGCCCACTACTGGGGATTGGCCTAGGTCTTACTAATATTCCAGGTAACTCCTCCTAAACTCCTGCCCACTAGCTCTAGAACATTCTCACTAAACATTCTCACATTCTCACTGAACCTGTCTTAGCCCTGAGCTAACTAAAAATTACCTACACTAACAAAACCTACACTACTTTAATCACACACTAGAGGGTGCTACATCTATACAGTGAGGGGAATTTTCCCCTGAGACATTTGTCAATGGAAAAATTGTCCACGTTGGTAGGTTTACCATTTATTCCTTATCCGCAGACAGTTTAAAAATGTCCTGTTACTTACTGTCTCGGTGACAGTGGTCACCACGCAAAATAGAATGGGTAAATTTTCCCAGTAGGGACACAGGCAGGAGCGGACTAACCATTCGGGCAGTGCCCGAGGCCACTAGGGACCCTATGAGAGGCTTGTGGCAGGACTGAAGCCAGGTGGGATTCTTCTTTGCCAGCTGTAGTCCTCCGTAGTGCGCGCTGGCAAGCAGCTCTGCTCCTCTCAGTGTGGCCGAGCGATGTGCAGGGAGGGAGGGGGGAGGAGGAGGGAGTGAAGCAGACAGCAGGGAGAAGATCGAGCCTGCTATACAGCTCTGTGTTGCCCAGCATCTCCACCTCCACCAAGCAGTTCACATTATACAGTGGAGGGGAGGGGCATCTGACCCATTTGGGCATCGGCTTTAGTACACACTACACAAGTGTTTGAGCTGCTCATCAAAAGTGCAGAGTTTTGTGTGTTTGGGAAGGGGGTTGGGTACATAGATGTGTGGTGGAGTACATGGATGTTCCAGGGTCACAGATTCACATAGTAGGCAAGGTTGAAAAAAGACACAAGTCCATCAAGTTGTAATGCTTTCCGTCTATCTATTAAGTTCTTGTGGTAAAACCAAGGAAGCTTAGACTTCTGAAGTGTATCAGTGCTTTACTAAACAGGGAAAAATCTGCACATACAAAAACTGTAGGATAAACAATACAACACAACTTATAGCTTACAAAATATGCCTACAAATATAAGCATGTACAATATGTGCACAAATAAGTAAACTAAACAGTTACACAACTTAGGGGTCAAGATGTCCTTCATAGTTCCTTGCTCAGAGTCCAACTCACAAAAGCGTCTCCAAAGTTATCCAGCTTCTGGAAGCCATGTCTTCCTCTTTGTCCTCCCAAAAAAACATCTGTTGTGCCAAACACATGTTTCTTACAAACGCTCCCAAAGCCCCTCCCACCAACTTCCTGCAAAGAAGGTCTCAGTTATTTACATATCAATGGAGGGGAAAGAGCCTCTGTAAACGTATGCTGTTACTAAACCTGACTCTATATTCTTGCAATAAAGTCACTATACAAATGACCATAGCAAAACATAAGTCCAACCTATGTGTGTGATTTTATGTCAGTATTACATTGTATATCCCTGTATGTTGTGGTCATTCACTTGTAACCTTTCTTCATAACTAATGTCCTCCAGTCCCTTTATTAGTTTTGTTGCCCTTCTCTGGACTCTCTCCGGTTCCAGCACATCCTTCCTGAGGACTGGTGCCATGGGAGTCACGCAGCTGCTTGGTGTTACAAAGGCTTGCTGAAGTGTGCTGGGGCTATAGAGGATGTTGGGAGATGCAAATGTGTGCTGGGGGTACAGGAGGTGTGTGTGGGGTGGGGGGAGGCAGAGATGTGCAGAATAGTACATATGATGAGGAGTGTTAAGGGTATAGAGGCATACTGAAGGGCACAGAGGATTCTAGAGGTGCAGAGGTGTACAAGGGGATACAGAAGTGTGCTGGGGGTACAGATGTATGCTGGGGGGGTTGCAGATGCCTTCTAGGGGTAACAAACGCTTGCTGGGGAGTACGAAGAAATGCTGGGGGTGCAGAGGTGTGTGGGAGGCTGCAGAGTTGTGCTGGGGTACTTGGGGATAAAGGGTATTCTGAGAGGTGTGGGGGATATAGACGGGTGCTGGGGGGTGCAGAGGTGTGCAAGGGGGTATGGAGGTGTCCTGGGGGTACTGGGAATTTGTGGAGGGTATGTAGATGTGCTGGGGGCACAGAGGCATGCTAAGTGGTTTGGATGTATTCTGGGGGTGAAGAGAAGTGCAAAAGGGTACAGAAGTGTGCTGAGGGTACAGATGTATGCTGGGAGGGGGTGCAGAGGCCTGCTAGGGGTAACAAAGGCTTGCTGGGGAGTACAAAGGAATGTTGTGGGTGCAGAGGTGTGTGGGAGGCTGCAGAGTTGTGCTGGGGTACTTGGGGATACAGGGTATTCTGAAGGGTGCAGAGGTGTGTGGGGAATATAGATCAGAGGATCCATCCATGCAGTGCATGCCAGAAGCGGCCAATATTGCTGCGCCCATAGACCATCTGTGATGAGAGACAGCGGAACTTCTGAGGTGGGATGGAGCTACAGAGACCGGTACTGGTGGGACTTCCCAGGGAGAAGGACACCAAGCTCAGTGACTTGAATCTACCAGCTGCCTTCATGAAGAAGAGACACATTGAGAAGTTTGAGGGCTGCAAATCCCTGGCCAAGAGCTTGAGGATGAAGGATTGGGTGAGAGACACTAGGGACACCACTGGTGGGAAGGGATACTTGGGGGTGGGGGGCTGGGGAGTTGTGAGAAAAACTGGTGGTAGGGGAGTCCAGGGATACCTGAACGCATATAATGTGGGCAGTGCAATATGTAGGTGAGGCTTTGTGTGGGTGTGGCCTGAGTTTGGACGGGGACATAGGGGGAAATAATCAGTCTATAATTCTAATGGTAGGTTTATTTTAACAGTAAGAGACAGAATAACAACAAAAAAAAAATCCATAAAAATGCTTTTCAGATGCAAATGAGTGAAATCAGTATTTGACCCTTTCGCAAAACATGACTTAGTACGTGGTGGCAAAGCCCTTGCTGGCAATCACAGAGGTCAGATGTTTCTTGTAGTTGGCCACCAGGCTTGCACACATCTCAGGAGGGATTTTGTCCCACTCCTCTTTGCAGATCCTCTCCAAGTCATTAAGGTTTTGAGGCTGACATTTGGTAACTCAAACCTTCAGCTCCCTCCACATATTTTCTATAGGATTAAGGTCTGGAAACTGGCTAGGCCAATCCAGGACCTTAATGTGCTTCTTCATGAGCCACTTCTTTGTTGCGTTGGCCGTGTGTTTTGGGTCATTGTCATGCTGGAATATCCATCCATGACCCATTTTCAATGCCCTGGCTGAGGGAAGTAGGTTCTCACCCAAGATTTGACGGTACATGGCCCCATCCATCGTCCCTTTGAAGGAGTGAAGTTGTCCTTAGCACAAAAACATCCCCAAATCATAATGTTTCCACCTTCATGTTTGACCATGGGGATGGTGTTTTTGGGGTCATAGGCAGTGTTGGTCATCTTACTTTAAAAAAGTAATTTAGTTAAGTTACAAATTACTTCTCCCAAAAAGTAATTGCGTTAGTAACTCAGTTACTACATTGGAAAAGTAATTAGTTACTCAGCAAAGTAACTGACTTTTTTTAAAATATTCTATACGTGTAACTAAGGGGCGGGTCTAGTATTACTGTAACCAAGGGGCGCGTTTATTATTGTTATATATCGTGTAACCAAGGGGCTGCTCTATTATTACTCTAACCAAGGGGCAGATCTGTTCTAGCGTGTAAGAAAGGGGCGGGTCTATTATTATTATATCGTGTAAGGGGTGGATTTCTACAGAAGAGGGCGAATGTTAAATTAATGGGCAGAGCTCGATATATAACAATAATAATAAATGCGCCCCTTGGTTACAGTAATACTAGACCCCCCCCCCCTTAGTTACACGATAGACGCCCCTTGCAGAGTAGCACGAGCATCATGAGGGTGCGGCATCGCCTCGTACAATTACATGTTAACTGCGCCTGCGCTGTGTAGAGTTCACTCAGAGCTGTTTAGGTTCGGCAATTTTCGGAAGCTCCGTAGTCCTTCGTACTGCGCAAGCGCTGCGCCTGCGCAGTACAGGGGGTCCTTATCCGGCGGGGGAACTTTTTTGGCAGGACACCGGAATTACACTACTGCCATCTAGTGACGGTAGATGTAATTGGGGTAACTAAGCCAAAGTAATGGGAACTGAGTTACCATGAGGGGAAAAGTAATCAGTTAGATTACTAGTTACCCTCTAAAGTAACTGAGTTACGTAACTCAGTTTATTTTAACTCAGTTACTTACATCACTGGTCATAGGCAGCATTTCTCCTCCTCCAAACAAGGCAAGTTGAGTTGATGCCAAAGAGCATCAACTCATCTGTGGTCTCATCTGACCACAACACTTTCACCCAGTTCTCCTCTAAATCATTCAGATGTTCATTAGCAAACTTCAGACGGGTCTGTACATGTGCTTTCTTGAGCAGGGGGACCTTGCAGGCGCTGCAGGATTTCAGTCCTTCACGGCGTAGTGTGTTACCAATTGTTTTCTTGGTGACTATGGTCCCAGCTGCCTTGAGATCATTGACAAGATTCTCCCATGTAGTTCTGGGCTGATTCCTCACCGTTCTCATGATCATTGAAACTCCACAAGGTGAGACCTTGCATGGAGCCCCAGACCAAGGTAGGTTGACAGCTATTTTGTGTTTCTTCCATAATTGTTTCGAATAATTGCACCAACTGTTGTCACCCTCTCACCAAGCTGCTTGGCAATGGTTTTGTAGCCCATTCCAGCCTTGTGTAAGTCTACAATCTTGTCCCTGACATCCTTGGACAGCTCTTTGGTCTTGGCCATGGTGGAGAGATTGGAATCTGAGTGCTCCTAATCTCAGCTTGTTACCTGTATAGAAGACACCTGTGAGCCAGAAATCTTGTTGATTGATAGGGGATAAAATACTTACTGTATTTCACTCATTAAATTGCAAATCAATTTATAACTTTTTTTAAATGCATTTTTCTGGATATTTTTATTGTTATTCTGTCTCTCACTGTTAAAATAAACCTACCATTAAAATTATAGACTGATCATTTCTTTGTCAATGGGCAAATGTAGAAAATCAGCAGGGGATCAAATACTTTTTCCCCTCACTTGTAGAAAGCATGGGGGTAAAAAACGTTCTGCCTTTACAGCCACTTTAATGTACGCCAAGAAAAGCGCGTTTTACAGTAAATTAGAAGCCTATTTTTTACCTTACATATACTTTAAAGCGGAGTTCCACCCAAAAATGGAACTTCCGCTTTTCGGATTCCTCCCCCCCTCCAGTGTCACAATTGGCATTTTTAAGGGTGAAGGTGGGGAGCAGATATCTGTATAATCCAGGTATTTTCTATCACATCCGGGCATAGATCACCGCTGTATCCACAGCTATCTATGCCATGTCCGGCCCCTCCTCCGCCCCCCCCCCCCCACTGTCTTCTGGGAGACACACAGGTCCCAGAAGACAGCAGGGACCAGTGAGATCGCACAGCGCGACTCGCACATGCGCAGTAGGGAACCAGGCTGTGAAGCCGCAAGGCTTCACTTCCTGATTCCCTTACCGAAGATGCCAGCGCCTCCAACCAGGAGCCAAGGGACAGATCCGCTTTGGGTGAGGACATCGTGGGTGCCCTGGGCAGGTAAGTGAACATATATTAAAAGTCAGCAGCTGCAGTATTTGTAGCTGCTGACTTTTATTTTTATTTTTTTCAGCGGAACTCCGCTTTAAATTATAATTAATGCCACAATCAAGCTAACTGTAATCACAGTTAGTGATCTGGATGGTCACAGCACAGCTAAGAGTCTAAGATGGAAACCAACCATTATAATCACTACTGCTAGCAGAACTGATAATAAGCTACCTGCCTTCCACGCCTCTTCGCTACAGGTGATTCTGTAACACAGTAAACCTTCAGACTCGTGACAGCTGGAGCCGCCCTCTAATGACAGGTGCCGGCTATGGAATAAAGGATGTGGACAGTTGTTAGAAAAATGTTCTTGTAATGTGGTTGTAATTTGGACATTTCACTACAATTGCATGATGAGCAGTTACAGGAGTTAAAAACTAATTGGACATCCTGTACATTTCATAAAAAAAGGAAGAAATACAGTAATGCCCATTACAATAACTCCATTAGGGAAACATTAGAGCCACAGACAGCCTCAGGAATAGTAAGATATGGCTAAGATGGCAGGACTCCCAGTATTGTAAAAGTGCATTACTGCCACATAAATAAGTAATTGCTCTATAGCACGCTTTTCAGAATGTTTTTCATACCCATAATGTCTTTTTTGTTGTTGTTGATCTTGTTGATATTGAGGGCCCAAAGGGAATATTCCCTTTTCTATTTAATTTTGTGTTTCTTCCACCAAGATCTATGAAGCAAATAACTAAAAATTAAGTTTGCCATGCTCTAAGGTTGTAATAAATTAAAATCACTCATTTGTGTTATCACACAAGTTTTGAAATACGGAGTAGAAAAATACATGTAGAGCTTAATTTACAACCAAGGCCTCCAATGTGAACACAAATGGCATCTGCAGTTAAAGTTTTCTCTTCCCCCTGTAAAGCCCCACAAACACCTGTTGATCCTGCCAGTAAAATCCACCTAATACATCTTCCTGTGATGGGGTGACAACAATGCTGCACTGCTCCTGAATTCAATGTGAGACAGAAATGAAGGATGATTTGGATAAGTTAGGGAAAGTAAAGGAAGTGTTTTATTTACTTTTTTTAGGCTTCTGTATCACATTAGACATGTGCGGTTCATTTGTTCCTAATTGAAATTTGGTCAAATATTTCGTTATTCAGAAATTCCAAATTACAATAGTAATGAATTTAAACTAATTCGAAATAACGAATCAAAATTTCGTACGAAATTCTAATCATTTTCAAATCAAATTTGAATCGTTTTAAAATCTAATTTGAATAGTTTTCAAATCGAATTTGCCTCGTGACATCAGAGGAAGATGGGGTCACCCGTTTACGTCACCGAGTGGCCCCGCCCTCAGCTATTTAACAGCTGTCACCAAGAAGAAGCGTCAATCAGTGGGAGCCTCCCATGGATGCGGAGCTGTTGCGTTTTTTTTCCTCCCTTTTTTCGTTTTGTCGGACGGCGTGATAGAAGATGAATGGAGATCGTGGGACATTTTTATTTTTTTGTCTTTTAATAAGGGACTTGTCCCAAAGTGTCTCCTGTCTTTTTAACTATTTTTGACACTTTTTTTTGTGAAATGGTAGGAGTACAATGTACCCGTTACCAATTCACATAGGGGAGAAGGCCGGGATCTGGGGGTCCCTTGTTAAAGGGGGCTTCCAGATTCCAATAAGCCCCCGCCCACATACCCCACCACCACCGGGCAAGGGTTGTGGGGATGAGGCCCTTGTCCCCATCAACATGGGGACAAGGTGCATTGGGGGGCTACTCCAAAGCACCCTCCCCATGTTGAGGGCATGTGGCCTGGTACGGTTCAGGAGGGGGCCGCTCTCTCATCCCCCCTCTTTTTCTGCGGCCTGCCAGGTTGCATGCTCAGATAAGGGTCTGGTATGGATTTTGAGGGGGACCCCTATGCCATTTTTTTTTTAAAAATTAGCGCAGGGTTCCCCTTAAAATACATACCAGACCTGGTCGGGTTTGGATTGTTTTTTCAATGAGTTTTATCTATATTGCCAAGACCCAACAATTCATTACAGCCGCGATCAGTTTTAAATTACTTTTTTCATTTAGAAATTTCATTTTGCTGTGGTACTGGTCTAAACACGGGAAAAATGCACCCCTTTTTATGACAATACCATGCATATAAACCTTTAAAATTAGCACTCTTCATTTTTCATGTTAGTGTCCCATAGACTTTAACGGTGTTCTGTGGCTTTCGAATTTGCCACGAACACCGCATATTGTTCCTAATTTTTTTTTTTTTAAAAGAATTTATTAACGTTTTCAAACATTACAAGCAAATCAGCAAAGAGAAAGTACATGTTGAACCGTCATGTTACGGTAAATAATACAGTGTGTATAAGAACAATTCAATAAACAGAATGTAAATCTTATGGAAATAGAAACTGGCATGACATAAGCAATGTAAAGCGACATCGGTGTGTAGACAGGAAAGGAAGAGGTGGAGGTCTTTCTTGCAAGTAACAGAACACAACAGCGTTTCAAAGACCTATGAAAGGGGAAGAAGGAGAGGAGGGGTGAAAATGGACATGAGGGGCATCAGAGGGCGAATCCCTCCCATTCACCCAGGAAGGGGACTTGCTGTGAATGGGTGGGGTATGTGATCTGTAAAATATGCAATGCATTCATTAGCAATTTAAGGTATCTCAAGGGTGTGAGAACCGTATTGGCGTGATGGTATACAGATAAGTGAAACCGTAGTAATACAATCATGGCAACAAGATAGTAAACACTGAAAAATCAGGAAGGGTGTGGACTGGTCGCAGGAAGGGTAGGTGGAGGAGATGAACGGAAGTGTTTCCAGCAAGCCCAAGTACGTTCATGGCATGTGAGGGTATCTTTAGCCTGATGTATGAGGCATTCCATCTCCTCCACCTTATCGACTCTACGGGTCCATTCGGCATATTGTTCCTAATTATTTATTTTTACTCTGTATTCCAAAGGCTGTTTGTTCTTATTTTGAACATGTGACCAGTAGCAGAGGACTAGAAGCTCCTCCTGCATCCTCCTTTAGGTGGGGACGGAGCCTGGCCTCCTGCTCATCAGCGTCATGCTTCAACACCACAATCAGCGGTGTCATTGACGTTCATTTAACGCCATTTCTATTCCATCCTTAGCCACGCACGAGAGGGGTGGAGACCCACTGCTGATGGCTCCTCCACATGCAGCTGGGAATCCCCACCTCTCTTGTATGGACTGGTCAATCAGGCATGACGTTAATGGGGCCCCTCCCTGGGAATGGGAGTATATAGCAGCCTTGAAGCAGCTGGTGGTTCAGTTGCTTGATTCAATCACAAGGAAGCACATCTTGATCCCACACACAGGCTATTTTCTTTGCTGGGAGATCAGCCATCCTTTTGGTATGTTTTGTGTTTGTTTTTTCTCCCCTTACTTGTTTTTTTTTCACATACACCCCGTCATGTAGTCCCCCTGCGGGAACACATAGACATTTTTGCCCCATTACCTTCACATTTTTACACATTTAACCAATCCCTTTATTGACACATTTTTTTCTAGGAACACCATGCGCTTCTGGTGTACACATAGTCCATTGGATCATGCTGTGACCCCTATGTTGAGCTCCAGGCGCTGTTCTCCATCCTTGGAGGGTTCCCCCATTTCAACCCCGGGGGAGACATCATGCCTCTTACCCCAGTCTTCCTTGGCGGATACCGGACTTGGCCTTGAGGCTGTTAGTAAGTATCCCAATCTATCTCCACCATGTTGGGACATAATTCCCCTGTCCTCCCTTATTATAATGGTATTAATCATTAACCCCTGTTCTTTCTTTCTTAGTTTATTTCTTCATAACACTCCTGATGAATGGCTGAAATGCCAGGAAACGCGTAGACTAGACTGCCACTAGATGCCAACAGCTACTTGTTTTCATTACATTGGTCTTCCAATCGATTTACTATACCATGTATATTTGCCATGTCTACTTTTATTTGTATTGCATGCTATGTAGCAGCATATTTAGTGTAAGTTTGGTGACTACCTATCTATTTGATACAAAATATTTGATATGTATTCTAGACTGTAATAAATAAATCATGTACTGTAATTTCACAGACAGCAAAACAAACATTACAGGGGTGTTAACCCTTCCCTATGTTATCCAAAAAGCTTAAAAATAGTTTCTTTGGCTATAGCTACACTTAAAAAATGTACCTGTTCCGATTTACAAACAGATTCAACTTAAGAACAAATCTACAGACCCTATCTTAGTTGTAACCCGGGGACCGCCTGTAGTGTGATTTCAGATACAACTTGAGTCTCACAGAATTGCATTACTATGGAAATTACATTGTTTTCAATGGTGACTGTTCACATCCATGCAGTGCAGCAAAGCGTGATTTTGCTAGGGGGCATTTAGGAGCCCTTAACTACCAAGTTTGAAGTTTTGGGGACCTATGGCTGCAAATGGGCACAGTGAGGCATGCAAATGGGCACAGTGAGGCATGCAAATGGGCACAGTGAGGCTACAAATGGGCATTGTTGACCCTCTTTTCCACTTATGCCTCGTACACACGTACGGACTTTTGCCGGCGGACCTAGTCCAGCGGACAATCCCGCGGGACTTTCCAGCTGGGTCCGCTGGACTCCCCACGCCGAAAAAACGGCGTGGGGGTTCCCCCCAAATCCACGTCAGACCCTTATCCGAGCACGCAGCCTGGCAGGCCAGGAAAGGGGTGGGGACGAACGAGCGCCCCCCCCCCCTCCTGAGCCGTACCAGGCCGCGTGCCCTCAACATGGGGGGTGCCCTGGGGAAAGGGGGGCCGTGCGGCCCCCCCACCCCAAAGCACCTTGTCCCCATGTTGATGAGGACAAGGGCCTCTTCCCGACAACCCTGGCCGTTGGTTGTCGGGGTCTGCGGGCGGGGGCTTATCGGCATCTGGGAGCACCCTTTAATAAGGGGGCCCCCAGATACCGGCCCCCCACCCTATGTGAATGAGTATGGGGTACGATGTACCCCTACCCATTCACCTAAGGTGTAAAATGTAAAGTAAAAAAAACACACACACTTTTGAAAAAAATAGTTTATTGCACTGCTCCGGGGGTCTTCTTCCGTCTTGGGGGTCTTCTCGCCGGACTCCCCCGCCATTTACCAAGCTCTTTTACCGAGCGGGGGAAGTCCGGCTACCTTCTTCATCGTCGCCGCCGTCTGGGGGTCTCGATCCGCCTTCGGGGGTCTTCCGGGGGTCTCTTCTGTTCTTGCGGCGGTCGTCGTCTTCCGCGCCGCCGGCGCCTTGTCCTTCTTCTTGTCCTTGTTCTTCTTGTTCTTCTTCTTCTTCTTCTTCTTTTTTTTCTTCTTCTTCTTCTTCTTCTTCCGATGTTGACCCGACGCTCTCTCTGCCCGGAATGCCTGTGCCGCTCTGCGCTAGGACTTATATAGGGGCATGGAGACAGGGTCACATGTTCATGTCACATGGTGACCCCGCCCCCTTGCGATG
Source organism: Lithobates sylvaticus (assembly GCA_028564925.1). Classification (NCBI taxonomy): domain Eukaryota; kingdom Metazoa; phylum Chordata; class Amphibia; order Anura; family Ranidae; genus Lithobates; species Lithobates sylvaticus. The sequence continues at coordinate 54,704,530 of CM053031.1, read as the reverse complement.
TCACAGTCCCAGCATCCTCCGGGACTGTGACAACACAAGGGGGCGGGGTCACCATGTGACATGAACATGTGACCCTGTCTCCATGCCCCTATATAAGTCCTAGCGCAGAGCGGCACAGGCATTCCGGGCAGAGAGAGCGTCGGGTCAACATCGGAAGAAGAAGAAGAAGAAGAAGAAGAACAAGAACAAGAACAAGAAGAAGGACAAGGCGCCGGCGGCGCGGAAGACGACGACCGCCGCAAGAACAGAAGAGACCCCCGGAAGACCCCCGAAGGCGGATCGAGACCCCCAGACGGCGGCGACGACGAAGAAGGTAGCCGGACTTCCCCCGCTCGGTAAAAGAGCTTGGTAAATGGCGGGGGAGTCCGGCGAGAAGACCCCCAAGACGGAAGAAGACCCCCGGAGCAGTGCAATAAACTATTTTTTCAAAAGTGTGTGTGTTTTTTTTTACTTTACATTTTACACCTTAGGTGAATGGGTAGGGGTACATTGTACCCCATACTCATTCACATAGGGTGGGGGGCCGGTATCTGGGGGCCCCCTTATTAAAGGGTGCTCCCAGATGCCGATAAGCCCCCGCCCGCAGACCCCGACAACCAACGGCCAGGGTTGTCGGGAAGAGGCCCTTGTCCTCATCAACATGGGGACAAGGTGCTTTGGGGTGGGGGGCCGCACGGCCCCCCTTTCCCCAGGGCACCCCCCATGTTGAGGGCACGCGGCCTGGTACGGCTCAGGGGGGGGGGGCGCTCGTTCGTCCCCACCCTTTCCTGGCCTGCCAGGCTGCGTGCTCGGATAAGGGTCTGACATGGATTTGGGGGGACCCCCCACGCCGTTTTTCGGCGTGGGGATTCCCTTTAAATCCATGACAGGTGACGGAGCTAGCGCGGCGGCATTTACTGCCTACGCTAGCTACGTACCTGAAGTTACGTTCGAAATGAACGGACTGCTCCGTGTGTGGGCAAGTCCGTTCATTTTCAAAAGTCCCGCGGACTTGCCTACTAACGGCGGGATTGTCCGCTGGACTGCCAAGTCCAGCGGATAATTTTAAAACCAAACTTAAAACTTTGGTCCGCCGGACTTTGGCGCCAAAAAGTCCGCCGGCGCCCACACACGAGGGGATTATCCGCTGGACTTCAGTCCAGAGGATAATCCCGCGGGATTGTCCCTTCGTGTGTACGCGGCATTACAGTAGCTGCACATTTCTCACCCTGGGCTTATACTCGAGTCAATATGTTTTCTCAGTTGTTTGTGGTAAAATTAGGTGCCTTGGCTTATATTCGGTTTGGCTTATACTCGAGTATATACAGTATTTTTAATTGCCGACATGTTTTTTTTACAAAAAAGTAAAGACAGCTGATGAGTCATCTGTTGTTAAGGATGCAACGGCCAGATTCCCGGCCCGCTCCTTAGTAACCAGCAGGTTTTTTTACTACATTTTTCATTTTGCAGTAAATACCGCATAATCATTGTTTTTTTTTTTTGTGATTTTGAGTTTACTGCATGCAATAATTTATGCAAATGAGTCACATGAATGTGTTATCCCATACGCTAAACGTTAGTGAATTGACCTCATTGACTCTATGTTGCTGATTAAAAGAGACTTTTCTATTTGGATCATATACAATAATTAGGTGTTCTTTTCTCCACAATTTCTCTGTTCCTTGGGGCAGCCAATTTTGTTGCTGTAATGGTCAGCTATTCGAGGTCAGCTATAGTAAGACCCCTTTCACACCGAGGGCGTTTTGCAGGCGCTATAGCGTTAGAAATAGCGCCTGCAATTCGCCCTAAAACAGCTGCACCATTGTCTCCAGTGTGAAAGCCGGAGGGCTTTCACACTGGAGCGGTGCGCTGGCAGAACGTCAGGAAAAGTCCTGCCAGCAGCTTCTTTGGAGCGGTGAAGGAGCAGTGTGTTTACCGCTCCTTCACCGCTCCTCCACACGGCTCCCCATTGAAATCAATGGGGCAGCGCTGTAATACCGCCGGCAAAACGCCGCTATTGTGGCATATTGCCGGGGGTTTTAACCCTTTCTTGGCCGCTAGTGGGGGGTAAAAGCACCCCGCTAGCGGCCAAAATGCGCCGCAAATCCGACGGTAAAAAGCCGCTAAAAATAGCGCCGTTTTACCGCCGACACTATGGGCGCCGTGGTGTGAAAGGGGTCTTAGGCGTTGCTACTATAAGGAGAATCTACAAGTTAACGCAATAATGAGAAAATTATACAGTGAGCATGTGAAATTGTTATAATAATAATTCAATACACACGCTCCCTGAAAATATAGTTTCCCTATAAAATTATACAAAAAAATATTTTATATTATAAGAAACATATTGGGAGGATCCTCTTGATGTCACCACCAACCTCAGGACCACTTGGTGGACATTATGTAGTAAGCAGGCTGTCAGCGAGTCTAAGCCAATTCGCAGCGAGAGAACTTTCTGCTTCTTCTTTTCCAATTTATTTTTCTAATTGCAATACCTTGGGCTGTATTAAATAATTTATGACGACTACACCTTTACAATCAATTATTTAATATCGCCCCAGGTGTTGCAATTAAATAATAAGTGCGAAGACAAGAACATAATGCCATATTTTTCTTCACCTTTGCTTCATTTTCCTATATGTACTAAATTACATTAGCACAGTTTTAATATATTCCACAGCCTTGTGCAATCATGCACATTAAATTTTACATTCCCACAGTGATTCTTTACCTAACCTTCAGGGGTCACTGTATCAGAGGATGCATTAAGTAATATTAATACACCGTCAGGCTTATCCAATAAAGAGCGATTATGATATGCATGGTACAATATCAATTTTCTTTAGTCTGATCACTTAAAATGGTTGTCTGGATGCTTTTTCTTCAAAGGATCTTCTTGTTTTTATACTGTTACATGAATTTTGTATACTTGCTTCATAGGATATTTTATATACTATTTTGTAATACAGTAAGTATTTTGCATTTCACAGGAGTAATGTGATATCTTGCGCTGTTTACATTTTCCCTATGGTCAGTTAGGATGGGGGTCTTGTACTATATACATCATGAAGTACTCCTAGGAGATTAATGTGCTATGACAGTAACTGAGAAATAGTATATTTTTCTAGTTTAATACAGTAGTTAAAGAAACCCAATTGATACAGGAAAAAAGTGTATGTAATTGCCATATTAGGCTACTAGTTAGGATATGTAAATTTGGTAATCAGCAGAGCAGCATGAGATTTCTTTGGTCTGCTCTGGGCTCTGCCGGATGCAAGTTTGATTGCTTTGTCCTGTCTTCTGGAGGATTCCAGAATATAGTGGGTGGGAGAGTCAAATGAGTAGCCTGAAAATGTATGCAGCTCCAGCCAATCCCTGGGGGAAGCTGATCAGATGGTGGTTGGGAATGGGCATAAATAGTCTGGAGCCTGGGAGAGCAGGGTTCTTCTTACCCAGGAGGAGAGATTCCTGATCATAAGTGCTGCTGCAGTCCAGCTGAAGATTCTGCTAGTCTCAATAAGGTACTAGCTGTGCATAGCTGGGGGGCTATTCTACAGAAAATATCTTTTGAGCTAAGAGAGGGGATCCAGTCTGGAAGATTCACTGAGGAGACTGCCTGAGTCTGGAGGGAGGCATTCAGGTCCCATGGACACTGTCAGTACAGACCTGAGAGAAGGATTCTAGTGACTGCAGCTTCTGTTAACCCCACTGCATTAACATCAAGGCATGCCTGGCCTGGGACATTGCTGATGGTATTTGTGCTGCTCACTTTATGTCCTACTCATAGGTGTGCACAGCTTTTTGCATTAGGGGGTGCACCCCAAGGCTCAAACAGATATGCATGTGTGTGCTTTTATATATATACTGACTGTGTCAGTAAAGCAGTGGGCAGTGTCAGTAGGACAGAGATTGGTGCCAGTAGGACATTTTTTAGGAGCCCCATTAGGGGGCTTTGATGAAATATCAAGGGTCTAAACAGGGGGAATCTGCATCAAACGGGGTTGATTAGGGTGTGCACGCCTATGGTCCTACTGCTGAAGGGACTGTTGTGAGAAGTACCTGCAAAGGGAAGAGTGTCCTCACATTCTTGTTCAGTGTTCTGGAGTATCTTACAGCTTCCCTAAGCCCCATCCAAGGTAATCTGCAATAAACTGCAATAAAAAAAAACCCTAGACTGTTTTCTGAGCCACAGAAGTGAGTGTTGCTGTTTGCCTGGCTAATGCTGCACTAGTAGTGGGAAAAGAACCTGGGGCACAAATCAGTGGCCCTTGCAGGGGTGAGCACTACATCATGACATTTTTTTCTTAGTTTTGGATGAAGTAGGGAAGGGTCAGACACTTTGTCAAGTTTTTATTGCCTCTGTTTGCACTAGTGAGCATTGGCACCGAGGCAGAAAGTGATGGGAAATTATCCGAGCAAGAAGTAAGAAAACATCCTCCAATGGGGACAACTGTTACTTTGGCAACTCTCTAAGATTGAAATTCTATTCACTTTGGGGGGTATTCTTCTCATTTTTGTTACGCCTCTAGGACATAAAATGAAGGAACTCTCTCCAGTGTACACAGCTTGATAGGGGTTTCATTCCTTCCCTACTCTAAAACAAAGTCTTAAAAAAAGAGCTTCAGGCACCACTGGTATCTGACACTTGAGTACTGGATACCCAGCCCTTGATACCTCTAGGAGCTTTGGATACTTGTGTAGCAAGGTTAGAGACCTCTAGAGGCCTAATATTGACCTCCAGGGTCAGGAACAGCTGACATCCTTCTGTGTAGAGTGGATTACAAGGCATGGTGGGTGTACTGCAAGATAAAAAGGTGGGCGCCAGACACTTTTTGAATGTAAAGAGATTTATTGTCTCTTGAACAGAACTGTGGGAGAGAGGGTTAGGGCCAGGACACCCTTAAGTAGATGCAATGATAATTGGGCAGACTCTGAGACTTCTATAGGAAGACAGCTATACAGGTGAAGGCCTCCAGCCGAACACCACTTCTGTATAGGTAGGATCGCTGTCTCCTATGGCAAATATTGGCAACACAAACAGTTCTCCACTTACTCCACAGTCACTCACTGTGGGTCTTTACTCAACGAACTCCCAGTCTTTCACTAGACTTCGGATCCAATAGCCACAGGATCCCCTGCGCTCTTCCACTTTAGTGCTCAGTATCTTCCTTGAGCGTCACCCCGTCTTATCTAATGTCACTAGCATAGTGAAACCCAGTGGCAGAAGAGAAAGGGTGCAACAAGTCAAGATTTAGAGAGGAATCAATTGATCTCCTAACAATTGGCCAAGGCAACTATCGCTGGGAACTAAATTTGATAGCAACCCTCCCTAAACATCATGGTGCTACACTTGGTCCTGAACACTGGAGTGCTGGATACAATGCCCTTAACACTTCCAGTTGTGTCAGCTAACCGGTGATCATCACTTCGAGGAGTGCTGGATACCTGGTCCTCAACATTTCTGGGAGTGCCAGATTCCTGGTCCTTGGCACTTCCAAGAATGCTGGATATCTAGTCCTCATCATTTCCAGGTGTGCTAAGCACTTGGTCTGCACCACTTTAGGAAGTACCAGATACCTAGTGCTTAACATTTCCAGGAGTGCTGGATACCTGGACCTTAACACTTCTGGGAGTGCCAGATACCTGGTCCTTTATATTTCAGGGAATGCCAAGTACCTGGTCCTCAACACTTCTAGGAGTGTTGCATACCTGGTCCTTGACACTTCCAGGAATGCTGGGTACCTAGTCCTTGACGTAGCAGGGTGTTATAGAAACCTGATCACTATTGAGCACTGTGATTCTTTACTCCGGCTGCTACATCACTACAGGACCAGGCTGGGCATATGACTCTGGGTACCTAACCTGGAGTTGGGCTTTAAGGTCCAGACACTGGAACCCATCCTGCATGCAGGCTGCCTTTGTTTTTGTGCCTCCATTATGCAGATGTCAAAATGTGACGCTCAGAGCAAATACAGGTGCAGGTGCAAAAAAAAAAAAAGGCAGCCTGCACACTGTATAAACCAAAATTATTTTTATTTCTTATTAATTAGGTAAATATGACATATTGTGCAAAAAAATGGACTGCGCTATATTGCACATTATTTTTCACCCCCAAAGGGTTTTTCTGACTGCAGCATAACTACACACAGGATATTAGATTTGGTGCGCCGGTATTTCTTTTCTTTTTGAAATATGACATATTGCTTATGATTATTTCATATTTATCATTTGCAGCCAGCAGGTGGAACTCTAATGCAAAGTCTGACCCTTACAGGCAGCTGTTGCCGCCCAGTTGAAAATACAACACAAATACAGAAAAATACTAGAGAATTAATACACAATAAAATATTTTAGAAACCATTATATATTTAATTTTAAACTGCTTTGTATGCAGTATACAGTATCTATTTTTTGTAAAACAATAGTTATGAATAAAAAGTTATAATTATTTTAACATTTGCACAGACTGTTTCCTAACATTAACATACCCTTGGCAATACAGCTTTTGCAAGGCGATCTAGACCAGAATTATTCACCATTAAGGAGGTCATTGAGGAGAGGTATAAAAGGTTTATTTTTATTTTCTAACATCTACTGGAAAAAAAGCGCAGTTAGTACCTGGCTGCTATCAACAACACCCTATTATTACTTGCCTCCAGTTTTCATAAATCAATTATGTTGCGACTTTGCTCTGTAAACAAAAAAAGAGCCATTAATGTCAAACTTGTATTGAAAATGTAGTACCTCCAATAGGCACTACCTAGCAGGAATCTCCATATGTCTTCAAGTCAGGACTGTTTTCTTAAAGCGTAACTCCACTTTTTTTGAAAAAAAAAAAAAAAAAACATTCCCCTCTGGGTGATCAATGTATATTGCAAGGATTATAACAAACTTTGTTGCAGATTCCTACCTTTTGTTATTCTGAAGAAATCCCTGTGTGTTTGTCTGTGCCTCTGTTCTGAGTAGGTCTAATGGGAGTGGTTTCATAATTAACTGTCAGGTGTGGAGCTACAAGGCACTAATGAAAAAAAATCGAATCCAAAGACGCGGGCGCCGGGGGGGGCGGGGCCAAGTCCTGCATTCGGCCTCTATGAATGCCGAATGCTGGACTCTGCGCACGCCCGCAAGGTAACCCCCCGGGAGAGCGCGTCTCCTAGGGGGTTATCTGATGCGGGGAGGACCCGCGAGAGCCGTGGAGGGACCCCAGAAGAGGATGATTGGGGCCACTCTGTGCAAAACGAGCTGCACAGTGGAGATAAGTATGACATGTTTGTTATTTAACAAAAAAAAACCTGAACCTTTAGTATCACTTTAAAGATTGCTGTTCACAAGCGCAAACCATCCAACTTGAAGGAGTTTTGCAAGGAGGAATGGGCAAAAATCCCAGTGGTAAAATGTGGCAAGCTCAGCAAGACTTAGCCAAAGCTGTGATAGCCGCAGAAGGTGGCTCCACAAAGTATTGACTTTAGGGAGGTGAATAGTTATGCATATTGAATTTTTCTGATATTTTGTCTCATTTGTTGTTTGCTTCACAAAAAAAAAACATCTTCAAAGTTGTGGGCATGTTCTGTAAATTAAATGATGCAAATCCTCAAACAATCCATGTTAATTCCAGGTTGTTAGGCAACAAAACACGATGCCAAGGGGGTTGAATACTTTTGCAAGGCACTGTAGGTTTAATGTTTAGCGCAGTATGGGCAGTTTAAGATGCACAACTGATTTTTTCAGTTTTTGGCGGATGTTGAGATTTGAATCACTTTGGCAGTTTCTAATATCTCTCAGGGACCCTATTTGTAATTTGCCATCCAGCTCCAAGAGACTACTTTTGATGACATGGAAGTTGAAAGGCTGCCAAGTCAATGGTGCTCAGTGCAGGTAGTGGCTATCTTGCGTCAAGCCAGAGAGGTCTCCATGAATAAGACTTACCAGAGAATATGGGTAAATTATGCAGATCTCAAGCAGCAAATGCCTGGAGTCCTTTATCACCTAGGTCAGCCAAGGTTCTGCAGTTCTTACAACTGGGGCTGAACAGGGGCCTAGGTTCAAATATGTTTAAAGTTCAAAGTTCAGCCTTGTCTGCATGTACAAGGGTTGAAGGAACCCTTAACCATTTAGTGATGCAATTCTTAAAAGGCTTGCATGAATGTATAGACCTGCCAGGAAACTATTGTTCCCTATGTGGGACTTGCTTATGGCCCTCAGCTCTAACAAGGCTACATTTCTATCCTACAGAATTGGCTACACCCTGCAATGTAACCCTGAAGACCGTATTTCTGGTTGCCACAACCTCTGTGAAAAGGGTGTCAGAGCTGCAGGCTTTGTACTCACCTAATGTTCTACCCGGACAGAATATTCCTAAAACCCCAGACTGCTTTCATCCATGGGGTCTTTCTCCTCCCACTCTAACCAGGAAGTCAGTTTACTGTCTTTCTTGGTTAAGTGAGAGAACCACATCCCCTGCATGTTGATCTAACTCCGATGACCTGCTTGGCAGCTACCTTTTCATTCAGGAAAGCTAAAATCTGTGCTTGGTTTGGCATGGCTTAAGGCAAGGTCTGTCAGCATCAACACGTACAGTCACCTCCTAGATTGTTAAGACAAAATAAAAGAACCTATACTTCACAGGACCTTCCTGTTCCGGAGGACTTAAGAGGAAATTCAACTAGGGCAGTGCCATCTCTGTGGACAGAGCAGTGCCGAGTGTCTCTTGAGGCTATTTGCAAGTCAGCAATATGGTCCTCCCAAGACACCTTCATTACACTTTATTAGGTTAACCCGGCTTATGCTACTGAGTATTGCAAAAATGTTCTCGCACCCTCCCGTATGGCGAGTTAGTTTCCATTGTATGCTGTGATGATGCGCAACAAAAACTGAAAATTGTATACTCACCTTTCCGTAATTTTCCTTTCCTGGTGCATCTTCATGGCAGCATACAGATTCCCACCCAAATGGTGAGCATTACAGAGAATGCTGCAAACTGGTTCTGGGGGCGGAGCCACATCCCATTGTATGCTACCATGAAGATGCACCAGGAAAGGAAAATTGCGCAAAGGTGAGTATACAATTTTCAGTTTTCTGGGTGGAATGACCCTTGAAAAATGTTGGGGGAGATTTACTAAACCTGGTGCATACAGAATCTGGTGCAAATGTGCATAGTAACCAATCAGCTTCTAACTTCAGCTTGTTCAGTTATGGCCGGTTCACACTGGTCTGACATGCGCTCCAACATCGAGAGCACAAGTTGCATGACATGTCAAAATCAATAGTTCCCTATGAGAGCCATCTTAACTGGTCCGAATTGTGTCGGTCCGACTTTGAAAAAGCCTCCTGCACTACTTTGGTCCGACTTGGGCATGATTTCAGCCCATTGATTTGAATGGAAATCAGGATCATCATCCTAACTGATCCGACATGTGGCATGCAACTTGTACTCTGAGGATCTTGAGGGAGAACCCCACGCCAAAATTATGTCTGGCATGGATTTTAAGGGTGGACCTCACGCCATTTTTGTTTAAATTTTGGAGTGAGGTTCCCCCTCAAGATCCATACCAGCCCATGCTGTTTTTTTTTTTTCAAATCAAATCTTATCTGAGCATGCAGCCTGGCAGGCCAGGAAACGGGGGGACAAGCAAACACCCCCATCCTGTACCTGACCAGGCTACATGCCCTCAACATTGGGGGGTGGTCCCCATGTTGATAAGGACAAGGGCCTCATCTGGCCAGGGTTGTGGGGGCCTGTGGGCAGGGGTCTTATCAGAATCTGGAAGCCCTCCTTTAACAAGAGGGCCCCCAGACCAGGCCACATGCCCTCAACATGGGGATTGTTTACATGTTGATGGGGACAAGGGCCTCTTCCCCACAACTATGGCTTATTAGAATCTGGTAGCTGCCCTTTAACAAGGAGGCCCCCAGATCCCGGCCCCCCTATGTGAATGAGTATGGGGTACATTGTACCCCTACCCATTCACCCAAAAAAAAGAAGTGTAGTGTTACAAAAATCAAAGAGATGGTTCTTGACAATTAAAGAAAAAGAATGTCCCCTGTCGTAGCTCCAATGTGCCTTTTTCCTCTGGTGATGTCTTCTTCCACCAGTCTTCTCCCCCCGCTGTCTTCTCCCTCAGGTGATGTCTTCTCCCTTTGCAAATGTCTTCTTCTTTTTCTTCTTCTTTCTCCGCCGCTGCCAACCCGCTCAAAATAAATATGGGGACCAGCCCCCATGTTAAGGGCACGTGGCCTGGTATGGGGGCCCTCTTGTTAGAGGGGTCTTCCAGATTCTGATAAACCGCCTGCCCACAGTCCCCCACAACCACCGGCCAGGGTTGCGGGGATGAAACCCTTGTCCATATCAACATGTAAACAACCCCCCATATTGAGTGCATGTGGCCTGGTATGGGGGCCTTCTTGTTAAAGAAGTCCTTATCAACATGGGGACTACCCCTTAAAGTTAAGGGCATGTGACCTGGTATGGTGCAGGAAGGGGCGTTTGCCCCCCTCCCCACTTTTCTGGCCTGCCAGGCTGCATGCTCAGATAAGGGTTTCTTATATGTATTTTGGAGGGACCCCAAACCATTTTTTTATCAGGTGGGGTACCCCCTTAAAATCCATACCAGACCAAAGGGTCTGGCATGTTTTTTTTGTTTGATTTTTACAAATTCAGCATGAGGTATCCTCCATACCAGAAGCAAAAAATTGTTTTGATTGGTCAAAGGACAAGTCACAATAATCTCAGTCTGATCATTCATTGAAGTCATATGGAAGTGAAGTGGCAGGGCAAAGTCAGAAGTTGTACAACTTTTGCATCGGATCAGTGTGAACATAGCCTAAAGCTTTGCCAATAAAACCTAGAAGCTGATTGGTTATAATGCACAGCTGCACCAGATTATGTGTGCACCAGTGCAACATATAACACATCTGATCAAATTGTAACACAAATGTATCATCTTTACCAAACCATCTACTTTTTAATTTTTATACACATTTTCTCTATTGGGGTATTTTTTTCTTGCTTTTTAACCCTCAAGCACAGTTTTACGCTTACCCCTTCCAGGGGGGTACCCATATTTAAAGTGCTGCATGCACACCTCAGCCCTTGGGTTTACAATTCTACACAATCCCTCCTCTTTTCCCTGCCCCCATTATGTTCCCTGTTTGCCAGGCTCTCTCTCCCTGCTGGCTGTCACTGAACAGAAAGCTGCAGACTTTATTGATTGTTTCCTGGGCTTTGCTGGCTGCATGAAATCAAACAGCATTACCTGCCCTCTGGAGAAACTCCTGCGAGAGAGCCCTACTACTCACACTGGCTGCCTGGAAAGAGGGGGGCGGACAAGCCTTTTCTCCTTGGGTGAGGTTGGTGCAGCTGGCAGAAGAGGAGACACCAGGCTGCTGCTGCACTAGGACATCCACAGAGGAGACAGAACTTGGGATTTGGGATTGCACTGCACCTCTCTGATATTTGCATCTTCATGGGCAAAGTGTGGAAACAGCAGATGTACCCCCAGTACACCACCTACTACTACCCTCAGTATCTGCAGGCTAAGGTAGGCACTACGACACTGGTACATTGTTACTGACTCCTGGAAGGAAGCTTAGCATGCATATTATTTATAAGAAGCTGTTCGGTGAATGACAGTATCACTGATCAGTGTTATACTGGCAGGAACTCGATGAAGCTCTAACAAGGGGGTGGGGAATTAAAGGCACAGTATCCAAACATAGCCTTGTTCAGATTTCAGGTCTCTGGATTTGATCTCGGTTTTAACTCTTCTGAGGGCCCCTAAGTAGATCATTGCCCCAGTTGGCCATGATACAGTGGCTTTTCGAAGATGCGGATTTAAACATCGGGTTGCAGTAGACTCCACATAGGTTGTGTACTAAGAATATCACTGTGTATAACAATCTCAAAGATCAGGTGATCTTGGTAAAACGGCCTAGGGAGTTGAGAGGCAATGCTGATACAATATATGGCCAAACGCATGTGAACCTGTCCAATTTACTGAGTTTGGGTATTTCCAGTAAAGGGTACTGTTAATGCTATAGCATATGGTACAAAGATATTTTTAGGCAATTGTGTGTTTCCAATCATGCGTCAACTGTTTGGGGAAGGCCCTTTTCTGTTGCAGCACGACTGTGGTCCTTTGCAAAGGTCTGTAAAGACAAGTTTCGAGTGGAGGAACCTGAGTGGCTTGCACAGAGCCCTGACCTCAACAATACCAAACACCTTTGGGTTTAATTGGAACAACAATTGTAAACCAGTTATTCTCATCCAACATCCTTGTACCTAATCTCACAAAAGCTCTCAAGCTGCAAAGGGGTGAGGGCCCAACTCCATTAAATACTGTGGTTTAGGTTTAAGATGTTTAACAAACTCATATAGGTTTGATGTCAATGTGTCAATAAACAGTTATTTCCTTGATTCTTACTATACTAACATCATCTTACCAGAACCCACAAAAGATCTTAAGTTTCAAAGTGTGGTGGGCCAACTCTAAACAAATGCCCGTGGTTTTGGTATGAAATGTCCAAAAAGGTAATATACTGTAGGTGTGATGGTCGGCTGTCCCCAACTGTTTGGTCACATATTGTATTTTTGATTTGATCTTTAATGCTTGATTCTTTGATTTTAAAATTTGTGTCTGATGCAGAGTTGTATTAAGTTTTATATTACCTCTCTGTTTCATGCAAACTCAGGCCTCGAGACCGTTGTTTGCCTTCTTATATTTACATCCTAATAGATTACGTCATGCCCAAGAACATGCACCAGCCACGTGAGGTTGCAAATAAACTGTACAACTAGGCCCTGTCCCCAAGGTACTGTATTGTGAATGTTTAAACACCTCAGGAAGACAGATGGGAGGTTTCCTCGAAGAAATAAAAGGTTTATCGGAAGAAGAAGTCCTGAGCACCAAAAGCAGCCTGACATGATGAATGTTGCAATGAGACTGTTTTGAGAAATAGTTATGTAGTGGGTGCCGGTCAGCCCGCCTGTGCCCCACACCTCCCGCCGGCAGCGCCGATACATAGGCAGGCTTGCAGGGGGACACACACACTCAGCCTGTCAACAGATTTTTCTGTCTCTCTCGTCTCCTCTCACTGTGCAGTGAGTGAGAGACACACACAGACACAGCAGCTCATTCTGCTCCCTCCCCTGCTTCCTCATTGGCAGGGGGAGGGAAGCAATGGGATTCCAGCAAAGGAGGAACAAAGCATCATGGGACATGTAGTCCCCAACACAAACGGTCCCATAGCAGTTCCTGGGGACAAAAACTACACAGGCCAGGTGCCCTCAGGGGAAAACAAGGAAGGGACACCAGGGGTGGACTGGGAGGCAAGGGAGAGACCACAAGGTGAGAAGACTGGACGCTGCAGAGGGATGCTGACATCCAGAGTCAGTGTGCCTGTTCCTGACACAGTACCATGGTCATATACGGACATCCCACCAGAGAGGGACCCCGGGTGCATCTCCAGATGCATTCCTGAGGCGTGAAAAATGTTTCAGTTGTGGTGTAGCCAATCAGGTTATCTGAAGAGTTTGCTTGCCAGGACATCTCCTTTTTGGGCCCTGGGTCACGGATTGGTGAGCGGGCACTTTCCCACACTGAAAAGACACTGCATGCAGACAACATTGCCTTAACTGTGCCCACACTTGTAGTAACAATTACACCCTGCTGAGCAGTCACAATATCTATCTTGCTTAGCAGGATACTACCAGCACTCCAAGTGTTGTCACAGTTAAGGCAACATTGTCTGCATGCAGTGTCTTTAAGGTGGGGAGGTGCCCGCTCACCAATCCACGACCCATCACCCAAAAAGGAGATGTCCTGACAAGCAGACTTTTCAGATAGCCCGATTGGCTACCCCACAACTGGAATGTTTCACGCCTCAGGAATGTGCCTGGAGATTCACCCGGGGTCCTTCTCTAGTGGGATGTCTGTACTGTGGAACTGTGGCAGGAACACTGACTCTGGATGGAAGCACCCTTATCCAGCGTCCAGTTTTCTCCTCACCTCGTGGTCTCTCCGTAGCACCCAGTCAGCCCCTGGTGTGCATTCCTTCTTTTCTCCTGAGGGCAGCTGGTTTGTGCAGTTTTTGTCCTCAGGAACTTCTATGGGGGCCGTTTGTGTTGTGGACTACATGTACCATGATGCTTTGTTCTTCCTGTGCTGGAGTTCCATTGGTTCCCTCCCCCTGCCAATGAGGAAGCAGGGGAGAGAGCAGAATGAGCTGCTGTGTCTGTGTGTGTTTCTCACTCACTGCACAGTGAGAGGAGGAGAGGGAGGGGGGAAATCTCCCATAGCTGCTGACAGGCTGAAAAGATATACAAGAAATGGTGGCGCATACCGTAGTATATACAATGCAATTTAAGTCCATACAAGACTCCCTTAAACTATATAGCTCTGTGTGAGATGACAGTCTGTAAAACCAGGGCAGCCTTGCAGGGGGAGTTGAAGCACACTCCAAACATGTAGAGAGAAAAGAGAAGATAGGGCCGTTTAAGTAAGACTGTATTTGTAAATATTTAAACATTCACATTGAAGTATCTTTACAAAGGCTCGAGCTTGAGAAAGGAGCATGCATTGTAACCATATGCCCATTGCGCACACTCTGAAACGCGTTGCATCACGTCTGTGATGTCAACCCAGCATATGCTGCATTCCGGCCCTCTCCTGTAACCTGTGTTCCAGATCTCGTTCTGGTTCCCGCCCCAGAGCCGAGAAATCCCTGGTGGACAGGATGCCAGCCTCATACAGCGCAACAGGTGAAACCATCGCTGATAGCAGAGACGGAGATTGGACGATTACATTGGACTCCACTGTGCCTTTGTAAAGATACTTCAATGTGAGTTTTTAATACGCTTTGTCTTATTAAACAAATACAGCCTTACTTAAGTGGTGCCTATCTTCTGTTTTCTTTCTGCTGACAGGCTGAGTGTGTGCCCCTGCCAGCCTGCCTGTGTATGCATCAGCACAGCCAACGGGAGGTGTTGGACATGGGCGGGCTGAGCGGCACCTGCTACAGTTATACTATGAGAAGTGGCACCACCAATGTTAAGTGCAGGTTGATCTTTCGACAAGCTATATTCTCTTGTGACTGATCTTTGTCAAGCCCAAGTACACACTTGCCAAATGTCCTTCTTTTTGCAGGGCTGACTCTGATTTTGCATACTGTCTCGTCAATTGTCCATGTAGTACCACGGAGTGTACTTTTTAGCAGTTTTGGCAAATATTGCAAAAATATTTTTAACTGACTACAGAAAAATGAAACCTGATTGCGTGTTCTGGGTTACTGTACCATGCATATTATCATTGCTCATTGCATGAACTTACTGTACCCAGTACTCAGCAACTGTTTTAATAACAGGTGGGACCCTGCCATACAGTTATATCATTCCGGGCCCTGGTAGTATGATACAGTGGTATATTTGGTGGTACCCACACACATGGTGTTAATGGTAACGTGGAAAGAAAATACCCTCACACTGTTCTCTAAAACCAGTTCCCACCAGGATAATGCTCCTAGTTTTTGACAGTGGAGACCCAGTTTGGGCCCAAAAGTTTCCATAATTAGGCGCTCTGGGTCCCATATTCTCCCTGTCTTTGTCCTGGTGCAGAGTTGTTGCCAAGAAGGGGCCTTGTCCCGGTGAGGGGCAGAGGAGTTGCCAAGAATGAGGCCATCATATTTTACTTGCTCTTCTCCCTCTTCTCTGTGCAGCGCTTCCGTGACAGATCAGAGTGATGCGCTATGCCGGCACTGACCAATCACAATCACTGTGATCCATTCCTGAAGCACTGCAGATAGTACAAGGAGAAGAGTGGGGATTTGAAATCCCCAGACTACTGCACTGGCTGGGTGGACACTGAGCTCAGCATCCCAAGAGGGAAGTACAGTAGGGATGGGGGTGAGGAAGCAGGGTGTACGGTATTAGTTAACCTTTTAATTTATTCTGAACAGGTGAACCAACCCTTTAAAGTGGAATTGAACTCAAAGTGAACATTTGCTATGATATAGGGAAATGTACAAATGGTAATTGTCCCTAAGGCCTCTTGCACACTGGGCACAAAAAATGCATATACAGGCGATTTGGAATTTTTTCTTTCAGCCAGAAGAAGCAACTCTAGGTAAGAATAAGGGGTTGATTTACTGAAGCTGGAGAGTGCAAAATCTGGTGCAGCTGTGCATGGTAGCCAATCAGCCTCTAACTTAAGCTTGTTCAGATAAAGTAGTACTATAGGCAAAACTTTTTTTTTCCATTTTGGATAGAGCAAGGAAGGGTTTTAACCCCTGGAAGATTTTACTTGGCCATTTTTTACAGTTATATTATGGGAAGTGGCACCACCAATGTTGAGTGCAGGTCGATCTTTCAACAAGATATAAGTTCTCTTGTGATCTTTGTAAAGTCCAAGTACACACTTGCCAAATGTCCTTCTTTCTGCAGGGCCGACTCTGATTTTGCATACTGTCTCACCAATTGTCCATGTAGTACCACGGAGTGTCCTTTTAGCAGTTTTTGCAAATATTGCAAAAATATTTTTAACTGACTACAGAAAAATGAAACCTGATTGCGTGTTCTGGGTTACTGTACCATGCATATTATCATTGCTCATTGCATGAACTTACTGTACCCAGTATTCAGCAACTGTTTTAAGAACAGGTGGGACCCAGCCATACAGTTATATCATTCCATACCATATCATATCATACTGTCCCGCCAATTGTCCATGATGTCCCACAGTGTCCTTTTAGCAGCAAGTATTGCAAAATTATTTTTAACAAGTCTAATTGCCGAAATTCCCCTTCACTTCCTGTCCCATAGCCAAACAGGTAGTGAGAGGAAATCCTTGCAACTTAAAGTGTTGTACTCAAAATTTACAGTTAATCCTATTGAAATCTGTTATTGCCCTAGATGCTGAGATGGGCATTAAAAAAAAAAAAAAAAAAAAAACGCCGTAATTACCTTTTTAATTGCAATAATTATGCTGACATCCGGGCTCTCCTCCCGTGGGAGTAGGTGTGTTTATCGCCTTTCCCCGGCTCCGCAAAGACCCCTGGGAGCTTTGTAAGTGTCTTCCCATGAATCATTGGGGAACGCCGGCATGCTGAAATCTCGTGTGATTTCGGGACCGAGTGTTGCCGGTCACGTGACAAGGGCGTATCTGGTTTGTATATGTTTGGTTGCCATCACAACCGGGCGGGAACTTCCGACGACGCCGCCCGTTGCGATGGCAACCCGGAATTCTACGTCGCTGATCGCTGTTAGCATTGAGCATGCATGGGATCGAGCGGTGAATGCTGGGAGCACAGCATTCACCACCACCCGGAAATACATGCTTGTGGGCTTCAAATGCCCACAAGCAAAATGACAACGGCCGGGACACATTTTTATAACTTATCGTTGGTCACGAAATCGGCAAGCGGGGAACTGTAAACCAGAAAGAGTGAGTACTACATTTACATTATGTAACTATATAAATGATCCTGAAAAAAAAATGATAGGTGGGCGGAATCTAGCTTTAAGGGAATACCTCGGGGACCCCTAGCCCACCAGAACTAGTGTCTCCCTTGGAAATACCCCCTCTATTACTTTTCTGGGGACAACCCAAAATGTTTTTTTCTTTTACTTTCACTTTCAATGATAATGGTAAACAGGACAAATAGAGAGGATGCATCTCCCTAATGGTGGCACAGACAGTAATACAAACTGACAGGTGTTCTAATCCCTCTTTACTCTATCCAACATTAAAGAAAAGTTTTGCCTTTAGTTATACTTTAAGCTTTGACAAAAAAAAAAAAAATTGAAACTGATTGGTTTCTATGCAGAGCTGCAGCAGATTTTGCCCTCTCCAGTTTTGGTAATCAACCCCTATGTGTCCATGCACATTTGAGCATTTACAGGAATATTTGTAGAGGAAAGTTTGCAGGTTAAAAAAAAAAACAAAGTGCGTTTTTGAGAGGAGTTTTCGGGCAGAAACAACGCTTGACTTGCCTAAACGTACCTAGACTTCAAGCATTTTTCTAGTGTTTTTGGGAAAAGTGTTTGTAACGGAAGACTACAGAAATGGACCTTTACACGCCTAAACACATGTACAATATACTCTATCGTTTTTTTTCTGCCAACAGTTTGGGCATTTTAGTGCCTAGTGTGCATGGACCCTGAGCGGTACCCTGGAAAATGTTCCTGTTATCTTGAATTCTTCCTGAAAAATAACAGAGCATGTCCTGGTATGTAAGAGTTCCTAAGCAGTCCAATGCCTACATCCTCAAAGCTGTATACCTGCAGTGTGAGATCTCAGACCACATCTGACTGCCAGTCTCAGAAGGTTTGAAATGAGATTTGGTGATGTTACTACTGTACTGCTCAATGTTTTCCATCTTGGAGGCTTTGATATGAGGAAGCAAAACCTTGCTTCTACCAAGATGGCTACCTCTACACAGACACAGTGCAGAACAAAGGATAATAAGTCAGTAACTACTGGTGAATGACTACTCCTTTGCCTGCTCCTTGTCCTTT
Organism: Lithobates sylvaticus; assembly: GCA_028564925.1. NCBI lineage: Eukaryota > Metazoa > Chordata > Amphibia > Anura > Ranidae > Lithobates > Lithobates sylvaticus. Next base: position 54,686,046 of record CM053031.1, on the reverse strand, counting down.
GTTGGAACAGTTTCTGAAGTTTAGTTCCTCTTTGAAGCAGATCTCCAAGTAAGGTAAATTGCTGCATTGCAGTGGAGCCGCTTCCACACTGCATTGGTTAAATGCTCACTTAAAGCGGAGTTCCACTCAAAAGTGGAACTTTTGCTCATTGTACTCCTTACCCCCTCCGGTGCCACATTTGTCACTTTTCAGGGGGGAGGGAGGTCAGGATACCTATCTTTCACATGTATGCTGTCCCCACTCCCGGGAGCCTCATCCACAGGTATTGACATCACCGTGGGGCTCCCTCCTCCTATCCCGGCTGCCGGGCCAGTAGGTGATAGGAGCGGTGCCTCGCGCATGTCCAGTGGGATTCCCGGCGTGAAGCCGTAAGGCTACACTGCCAGATTCCCTTACTCGCAATGGAGGCAGCTTGCACCCGACAGCTGAAAATGGAAACATCAGCTGCGGTGCCAACATCGCTGTACTCCAGGACATGGAGGTGTCCGATTATTAAAAGTCAGCAGCTGCAGTATGTGCAGCTGCTGGCTTTTCATTTTTGCAGCGGTGGGTGGACCTTCGCTTTAAGTCTAAGGGGCTGCAAAAAGCAGTTTTACGTATCTGATCCTCCTAGTCTGCAGACTCCTTTCAGTCCCCGTGGCCTCTTCTCCCCTATGCCCTGGCAATCACAGGTCCTCTGGTATCATCAAGTCTAATGCAGAGTCGATAACCCTACACTGGATGTAAGGACGCTGAGGGACAGGGCTTCTGGGAGAATGGAGAATCAGGGAGGTAAAACTGATTTTTGTGGCGGCATCAACCTAAACAACCATATAACCCAGACAGTGCGGGAACAGCCTCACTGCAAGGGAAATTTTTTTCCTTTCCTGGAGATGGGCTTTCAGGCTGCCCTAATGGGTTCACAAAAAAAATAGGAAGAAACATAATGATACAGCTATTACATTTATTCTAGCATTTTAAAGTACCGTAAGTAAGTGCAGTGGAAAAATGAAAACATATGAGATTAAAGTTCCTTTAAGGGAAAAATCACGATACTGAGATAAAAATGCCTTGGCTTCTTGCAGCATAGCAAACATGAGATTTGTTTCATCCCTGTAACTGTGTGTGTCATCGAGCTATTGTCTGCGGGTTTGTGAGAAAGAAGCACCGTTGGCAGTTTTTTTTTAGCTGTAGAGAAATAACTGACACAAGGATGTTGCCGACACAGATGGTTTACAGGACCACAGTCAGCTTCTTCCTGCAAGTCCTTGGAAATTAGAGCTGTCAGTTACAGATTCAAGGAGGTGACAGCTCTGTGTCATTTGTATTAATTATGTCACCTTTAATTGTCCTGCTTGGACACCTGGATCCTTCTAATGGCCCTTTGCACATAAGCATCAAAATTTACTGATGTTTATTCAGAAACTTGTGACACCCATGTGCAAGGGGCCAAAAACTGTGTAAATACTTGAATAATGTTGAGTATAGACAAGCAAAATTCTTCTTCTTTGCCAGTACAGTATTGTAATATACTCACTTATACTTGTCTAAACATTAAACGAGTAAATACGCAAGTAAATTACTGCACACAAATGTAAAAAAAAAAAAAAATTTTAGTTTTACTGCTCAGTACTCAATGCTGTATTACTGAACTTTACTCATTTGTGTGCAATGTCCCACAGACAACAATGCATCTCATTTAAGATCAGTAAAAAACAAAATGTTTTACTCCCATGTGCAAGAGGCCTTAAAGCGGAGCTCCACCCTAAAGTGGAACTTCCGCTTATCGGATTCCTCCCCCCTCCGGTGCCACAATTGGCACCTTTCAGGGGGGAGGGGGTGCAGATACCCGTATAATCCAGGTATCTGCACCCACTTCCGGGACTAGCTAGCCGAAGCTGCCCGCCCCTATCCGCAGATGCCCGCCCCCCCCCCCCCCCCCCCCCCACCATTGTGTCCTGGGAAACACACAGTTCCCAGGACACAATGGGGACCAGTAAAGATGCGCAGTAGGGAACCGGGCAGTGAAGCCGCAATGCTTCACTTCCTGATTCCCTGACAGAGGATGGCGGCGGCGGCCGCCGAGAGACGAGCGATCGCTCGTCATCTTCTGCCGACATCGCTGGAACCTGGAACAGGTAAGTGTCCATTTATTAAAAGTCAGCAGCTGCAGTATTTGTAGCTGCTGACTTTTAATATTTTTTGTGCAGGTGGCCATCCTCTTTAAAGACATTGACCAGTGTGTGAGTTCCTTTATTTTAAATGGTGCCCTCCCTCGTTTGGCGAAATCTACCCTACACCTACTGGTACAACATGCGGACATGCCATTACTTAATAATCAGATTTAATATTGGTCAGCTGTCCTAGCTACGGTTAGATGGTGGTTCCAACAGTCCAGGGCAACTGCAGCTCGTTGTTTAGGGGTGGCCATTCTGAGTTTCTTAATGGAACTTAGTAATCTAGTGTACGGGGATCTAGGACCTATGGCAACCTCCCAAGTCCCACTAGAACAACTCTCCAAGTTTGGGGATCTGTAGGAAGAGATTTATTAAACCTAATCTTTGGTCATACCATCACTCTTCCTGGGGTAACCCTTCCCTACCTCACTTTAGATCTTTTCCCAATTCTCAAGTGTGGGCAAGTATCGTAAATAAAAAGTTGCCAGATATTATGCCTGCTGGTATGCTACTGCCATTTCAGGACCTATCCTCTATGTATAGATTACCCAAGTAGATGCACTTTCACTACCTGCAATTAACAGGTGCCCTACACCTTCCTGTGCTTGAAAAAGACCCGACTGAGAGTCTAGCTCTTCTCTGTGTAGATTCTTTCAAGATTGATAAACTGTGGGGACAGTGGAGAGCTGATATTCCGACATTGGACTTGGAGGACTTTCTTGATGGCTACTCTAAACTTGTTATTTCATCTAGAGATAAATTAATACACACTACGTTTTTGCATAGAGTATACTTCACCCCACAATGATTGCATACAATTACTGTCTGAGGGATGCTGGTACATATTTTCACGTGTTTTGGGACTGCCCCAGGTTGATGCAATTTTGGACGGGGATCTTTGACCTCATTAATGTCTATCTACAATAATCCTTTCCTGTGTCCTCTGAGCTGGCTTTGTTGGGAAATCACGGTGATGCACTGAGGTCTCAGCATACTAAGCTTCTGATCTTGTATCTGTTATATTATGCGAAAAAGGAAATTCTATATAGGTGTAATTCACCCTCCCCATGCTCTCTCTCCTCCTGGGAATCCTTGAAAAATCAGTGCAGCCTATGTACAAGTTGACGTATAAGAAGGACGATAAGGTAAGGCAGCCTTGGATGGCCCATTGAGTGTCCCTCCTATTCCTACCTGAGGAAAATGAGAGAACATAGATGTGTCCTCTGTCTGGTCTGCTCTGATCAGCAAGGGAACAGCTCACAGATCCCAAAATGATTGGAAAGTAATTTACCCCATGTGAAAGGGGCCTTACTTGTTTAACTTTGTATAGTTTTGTCTGGACTGGCTTATACCTTATAAATTGTACCAATTTTATATTTGACCATACCACTTTTACTCCTAACTGTTATTGTAACATTTTGATCTATTGCAATAAAATGTTGGTTTGTACAAAAAAAAGTTATGTGACCTTTGATACAATAGACCTAAGCCCCCCACCCCCACACATATCCAAAGAAAAATCTAGCTAATGTCTGTGTTGCCTGGGATGGATATTCAGCAAAATGTGAAGGTGGACTTCTGGTCTGCTGGCCTAGGTAATACAAATGTACACCCCCTCCTTTAACACAAAACCGCAATCCATTGTTATGTGTTGAGCAAACAAAAAATCAATGTGTCAGTGCTTTGAGGTCACAGGCCAATGTGTCACAGGGGTACATGAATTATTGTACTTACTAACCCTTTCCCTACTGGAAAGTGCTTGTTCTTTTCTGAAAGATAAATGTTTGTTATATTTTTTATGTAAATTTGGGTTTTGCGCTCCTTGATGTGTATAAGTTAAAGTCTAATGTTTTTCAATTTTTTTTAAGTTTTAAAGAGGAATTCCAGGTATATTTTATACATAGTTACATTGGTTCAGCTTGGACCGATATAACAAATGTATATACCATACCTGTGGGATCCTCCTGGAAAATGGAAAGAACTGTACTAGATGTTACTCTACTACAGTGATCTCCACTTCCACATCCTTTGCCCTTCTGAATTGTGAACACTGGAGGTCCCCCGACTGGCATGGGCATCATTCAGAGACACTGCTCTGCCTTTTGTCAATGAATGCAAATCATTCTCTGATTGGAAGAGGTGGACGGGCAGGTCAGTGATGTCACACTCTCCATCACCTGCAGTCAGAGAATGCATAGCTGTTTCTCTGAATTGTGCCTGTGCCCAGTGTGTTCACAATGCAGCAGAGAAGCCGCTTGGCCTAGGACTGAGAAGCTAGTGGAGACCACACCTCCGACATACATTCATTGCAGCACACCACAATGTACAGCACTGCACAATGCACTTGTGCATTGGCGGTATGTTGGGTTAATGTAATGGAGTGCCACTGAAAATGATTGGCAGTGCAAATTGCCAATGCATGTAATGTGTGTCAATACATGTTGCAGTACCGCATGCATTCCAGCACTTGAATTGGCTTAGACACTTTCCAAAAAAATCTGTTCTGACATCATTATTATTATTATTATTAATAATAATAGAACACATTTCCAGTGTCTTATAGCACACACTCACATACATTTTGTGCTATTTAAAACAATAGAAGCCGATGTCCATTTGGGGGACAGCAAGCACCTGATCGAAGAGAAACAGACAGTTGTGAAACAGAAATAGGAAAGTAAAAAAAAAAAAAAAAATTTACTAGAATCGCTCCTCTTAGGAATCCTCGATTAATGCAGTTCTGCCTAAGAATTGTCCTAAGAAGTACAACAAGGTCTGGCAGCCTTGGATGGCCCAGTGAGTGTCCCTCCCTTTCCTACCTTCTCTGTTCCTCCTCTGGGTACCATAAGTACTTCAATTATGTCTTCTTTTTGATACTATTCTGTGCCTTAGGTCCCTTTCACATGGGCATCCCAAACAGGTCCACCTGTCAGTTTTTCAGGCAGACCAGAAGGTCCATGTATTCCTATGGATAGGTGGGTATAAACAGACTTGTATCCGTTTACACCCACCTACCTCGGGGTCTGATCAGGTCTGCTAAGAAAAACATAAGAGGACTCCGGCCTCTTCTGTTTAGGTGGAGGACTATTAAAATAATTTACTAGAATGTAACAAAATATACATTGTGCAATACAAGCATTAAATAAATAAGATTGTCAGTACTGATGCATGGGAATAATAATACAAAAGTGCTGAAATAAACCAAAACCAAACATAAATAAATGATCTGGGTATTGGAAATACTATTTCCAAGCATAAATATCCTGATGTGATATAAAGAATCATCAAGTCAGTAAAAGAAAGTACAAAATGAACAAGTTTAGATGAATCAAATGTCACCTAAATACAAAAATTCAGAGTTGGGAATTTAGATGAATCGCGACACAGCTGGTAAAAAAAAAAACATAGTTGAGATTTATTACATGCAGTACCAGTAAGGTCATCTGAAAGAAGGTTCCATGTTGCCAAACAAATTGGCCCAACTATACATGTACAATCCATAGTAATATACAACATTTCACAGTAAGTCCATAGTAAATGTAACATAGCATCTTGAATGACCCGACGCGTTTCGTGAGTATGTTCTCACTTGTTCAGAGGTTGATCCATATGAAAATATCTAAAGGGTAAAATAATTGAAAAATGTATAACATGGATAGAAGGAAGTATATATATGTATACACATGTGGGGATCAAGTTGGGGGATCCATACTTACGCAATTGCAGGATATTGTATGCTAAACCCAACGGCAGCCACCAGACATCTGACATGGGAGCTGTGGGCAAAGATCCAAAGGGGACCAGTGGCACAAGCAGGACTGAGTGGAATGTAGGATTGTCAGGACAATCCAACATAGCCTCCATGGTGGTGACTAAAGAGAAAGGTCTATGTGTGTATTAATGTGTACAACATAAAAAGTAGCAAACATAACCTAATGCAACCAAAAGTTGGCACAATTGTGAGTGAAGAACATGACCCACATGACTATGATACAAAAATAATAATAAAAATAAAATTGAAATAAAAAGTCCATGTGGAGACTTGTGCAATAAAGTTAAAGTGGAACTTACCAAGTTGAGGCAATTTGTTTCAGATGACTACATGTAATAAATCTCTAAATTCCCACAGGCATTATTTTGTTCTTAAATGTCACATAAAGTTCATTATTCCCACATGTGAATATACACCCTATAAGGAGGACAACTGTAACATTCAAGGTTTTGGACTAGACAATGCGATTTAGTTTCATACGAATCGAAAATTCGTATGAATTTCCAAAAATTTGTACATTTGGGAGGATCCAAAATACGAATTGCTATGCTTCCGAATTTTGTACGAAATTTTGTTTACGAATTTCAGATCCAAATTCCATTACAACGCAAACGTGACTGGTGTTTTGTTGACCAATCAGAGGGTTTCTTCTGCTGCTGAGTGAGGGTTGGGAAAATTACCTTTTTTAATATGGGAGTGGGAGACTGGCACTGGTAGTCTATGGGAGATTCAGAATCGGACAAAATAAGAATGTTTGTTAATTACGATTATTCGTTATGATGAAGTTAAAAAACCCAGGAAGTTAGCACAGCACAGGGATGGTGGGAGCCCCTCATAATGATAAATTCATCATAACGAATTTGTACGAAAAGTTTACGAACCTAACGAAAATTCGTATTTCGTACGAATCCAAATTGAATTTCGGACACGAATTAAGAAATATGAATTAACAGCTAATATGGAACGGAACCAAACAAAACAAAATTTATTGACGGCGCATATGTCTACTAGACAACCCAAGCAGAAACATTGAGTAAAAGATCATTAATATCATTGTGAGTCAAGAAGTAGACTTCTATGTGAATTTAGAAATTGAATGCTGCATGTTTGGAGGCAGGCAACCTATAACGGATGGGTAAAAGTTGATGAACTTCAGCTATGTGTGTGTGAAGTAGGTATATTCAAACATAGACAGAACTTTCTGGATCATATAGAAAAATAAGCATAAATAAAAAGCATGATGTATTTGATTCCAAGATGTGTTTGATTCAGTGGACAATTGATTTGCTGGAACTGACAATGCTCAATGCATCTAAACCTTTAAATAAAGGATGCATTTAAACTTGTTATAAATCAAGAAAAATTATATTGTGTCATGGCAACTCTCAGGCTCTAAGTTATTGTGCTGCAGTGCTAAAGCCACACATAAGAAGTTCCTTTCCATAGTGTTGGGTAGTGAGAGCTGTCCCCACGAAAAATGGTTTCAGTGGTTTATAAACTGTAACCAATTTATCGCCATTTAAGCATTGAACTGCAAAAAAATCATACCAAGCAGATGTTATGTTAATTAGGAGTCAGAGATGGATGTTGTCAACAATATTGTGTTTGCAGAATACACTGACAAAGCCCAGCACCGCCTGTTCACTTTTTACCACCCATATCTTACTGAAAATCCATATCATCTAGCAGAAGGATTGCATATTCCTTTTTTTGACTCATTTATGGGGGTTATGAATAGGCATACAGCTGAATGACACCAGCTTTTAAAAGCATAGCAGTAAATCCTTCCAGAATAAAATGCACCACCTGCTGGCTGCAAAGGGTACATATGTAATATTAATTTGCAATGCTCCACATTTACCCTGCCATAATTCAGGAAAATTAACCACTTAAGCGCCGGACCAATTTGCAGCCAAAGGACCAGGCCCCTTTTTGCGATTCGGCACTGCGTCATTTTAACTGACAATTGCACGGTCGTGCGACGTGGCTCCCAAACAAAATTGGCGTCCTTTTTTTCACACAAATAGAGCTTTCTTTTGGTGGTATTTTATCACTCCTGCGTTCTTAATTTTTTGCGCTATAAACAAAAATAGAGCGACAATTTTGAAAAAAATGCAATATTTTTTACTTTTTGCTATAATAAATATCCCCCAAAAATATATAAAAAAACATTTTTTTTTCCTCAGTTTAGGCCGATATGTATTCTTCTACATATTTTTGGTAAAAAAAAAAATCGCAATTAGCGATTATTGATTGGTTTGCCATTTTGGGACCATTGTCATTTATACAGCAATCAGTGTTATTTAAATGCACTGATTCCTGTGTAAATGACACTGGCAGTGGAGGAGTTAACCACTAGGGGGCGGGGAGGGGTTAAGTGTGTGTGTGTTTTTTTTTTTACTGTAGGGGGCGTGGCTTTGCGTCTGATGTCACTAATCGGCTTTCCCGATGACAGGGAACAGCCTATCAGTTACAGCGTCACTAAGAAGCACAGGGAGAGGTTTGTTTACACATATCTCTCCCCGTTCTTCAGCTCTGTGACCCGATCGCGGGACACCAGCGGCGATCGGGTCTGCTGGTCCCGCGGCCACGGCCACGGTCACGGAGCTGAGGACCGGGACGTGGCTGGGCTCTTAAATGGCCACGTACAGGTACGTGGTTGTGCCCAGCCATGCCATTCTGCCAACGTATATCGGCGTGAAGCGGTCCTTAAGCGGTTAAAATAAAAGGTTCCTGAAAATATATATATACAACGTATTTTTCGCTCCAAAAGACGCACCTGACTATAAGGCGCACCTAGGTTTTAGAGGAGGAAAACAAGAAAAAAAATATTCTGAACCAAATGGTGTACTAAAACATTTACCAGTGCCCATGAAATGCAGCCTGACCAGTGTCAATTAAAAGCAGCCTGACCTGTGCCATACAATGCAGCCTGACCTGTGCCATACAATGCAGCCTGACCTGTGCTATAAAATGCAGCCTGACCTGTGCCATACAATGCAGCCTAACCTTGCCTGGCGAGGATGTCATCACATCCGACAGAGCAGCCCGAGCCGGCGCCCATTCGGCCTGCTCTGTCTTCTGTCTGTGACAGGCAAAGCCGAGTGAGTACAAGGTGACTGGCTCAGGATGACAGGATCGCCCAGTGCTCGCGGGAGATGGCTGCTCGGTATTCTAACATGGTGGCGGCGGGGGGGCGTCCTGGTGAGTATTCGCTCCATAAGACACACAGGCATTTCCCCTAATTTTTTTGGGGGGGGGATGCATCTTATGGAGTGATAAATACGGTATGCTGGGCTACAGCAATATAGAGGAGGAGACATTGCCTTTTATTCTTCTCTCCCTCTACTGAAATACTGATGTTATGTTGCATCATCTGCCTCCAGCCAGCAGGGGAGAGCTAAAGCCAAGCAATCCCAAAGACTTTTATGGAGTGTGCGGAGAAGCCTGGGAATTGTAGTTTGAGGCAGCAGCCATATGATAGCTACACTATAAGGGTTACACTACAGATCCCAAAATGCACTGTGCATAAGGAGGAGTGGAGAGATGATTTTTATTAAACTGCCCAGAAAAGTTATTCCTCTTGGCTGGTGGGAGAGAAAGCACCTCTGTCTGGATCTTAGCCTGCCAGTGGGAGACCATACCAGCAGAGACCCGAGACTGAGCATGAGGACACCCTGGGGCAGTGCAGAACCACCCAAATCACAGCACCTGCACCACTGGCACAGGAAGTAAGTGTTCACTCACCCTTTGCTTCCCACTGCTGATCACAAGATCACAATAGGCTTTTGGAGAGAGACAGAGAGGGTCCCCCCTTCTACTGCAAGAAGTCACTGCAGCATCCTGGGGACTGGTGAGAGGGCTATTTGCCCATTGCTAATACTGCTAGCAAGGGCTGAGAACCTGAGAGTAGGACACCAAGTGTACCCAATCCATACCGCACCCATACTGCACTCTATACCACTTATTCCAAACCTATTCTGCACCTATGCCAACCATGTACCGCATTAAACTGAACCTTTATCGCCTCTGAAACACATCTACCTTGCACCTGTGCTGAGACTATACCATACCTATACTACACCTATACTGCATGCAGGTTAACTGTGACTGTTGCTAAGTGCATCAATGTTCTTAAAGGGCCCCAGTGATAGCTGGCAGAAGAACATCTCAAAGGACTACCCTCCTGTAATAATTATTCTGCAAGCCCCCTTTGTTTCCTCCCTCCACTAGCATTCTCCTTTTCATTTGAACAGTGCATGCCCAGTGGTTTGAAAGTAGCATTGCCATCATAAATACGCTCTGGCAGTATATTTCCAGAACCCACTTGATTAAACTTAAACTACTATTCACTGCTGCACTTGAGGTGACCTTGCTACTGTTTATGCTGATCTGGACGCCAAATGTCATCTTATCATACATTGTATGATAAATTGTGTTATTACCATTGGTATTCTTTGTTATGCTTGCTTAGTTTTCAACCATATTGGGTGACAATATATTAAGTTTGCCTTCACCTACCTACCTGGTTTAGTGCCTGTTTTCTTTGATATAACGCTCCTACTGGCTACTAAGTATTACTTTCAAGGATTTCATGTGGTATCGTATGTTTGTACACTCAACCTGGCATGTCAGAGGGGCTGAGATTCTTAAGAAGGTTGAGAACAAAGGACCCATCCTATCCAGCTACTCCTACAGGGGTAGCACTACATAAAACACTATGGGGCACATTTATATAGTAATAAATCTGACATCTGAAGGTAATTATTCTTTGCAGAAGAATCTTCCAGACTCCTGTTCAGCATTGATTGATTCTCCACCAGAAAATGTTTGGTAAAAGCCACAGTCACAACTTTATAAAAAGACCTGAATAATATAGTTGCCATTTGTCCCAGTTTGCCTGAGACAATCCCTGTTTTAAGGGGTCCCCAGCAAACAAGCGTTCCTGGCGATTTCCCTGGTGGTAGCAATATACAAACCATTTCCCAGATAGCAAGGATAACTTGCCACAAATTTGTGGCAGTTTTGAATTGTAAGTCTTATTAGTGGTGAGTCTACAGCAAGAGCTCTACAAGTCTACAGGATTAAAATTCAGCTACAGTGACCCCTGTGGTGGGAGGACTATTGCACTGAAACAGAACTTGCAGCAGGCTTGCAGAATGTTTGCAAAGAAAGTTGATCTGGAGTCATGCATAGTGGACTTCCTGCAACTGTGCAACAAACTTGTGAAGCCTGCTTGCATCTAGCAATAGCTTAGCACGTCATTTGCAAACTTGCAGCACAATTGTTTGCTATCTGGGTTGCTGTTAGGCAAGGCACTGCAGAGTGGCAGTAGTGTGCTAGTTGCTGCAATACTTTCTGCATTACAGACAGATTCCCCCCCGGCACTTTTACTAAGTGCTTAGGGCAGGTTCAAGTCTATCTTGTTGGTCTCATGCTGTGCTAATACCATGTGCCATTGCTACCCCTGTGCATTGCATAAATCTCCATTGTTCAGTGTCACTGCTTGGGCCTCATGGCCTCTCTATGGAGAAATCTGCCTTTCCTGCTGGATGGCAGATCTGTTGCACACTGTGCAAAGCTGCCCATTGGAGTCAGGATTTTGACTGCTGTGGGGGTATTTCTGGGCACCCCATTGTTGGCAGACTCCCCCCCCCCTATGTGCAATTGATGCCATACTTATCTGATCATCCATTGCAACTTTCAAAATGACTCTTTGCTGTTAGAGTTCAGCAGGCTTGTTGGAGAAGGTGTTTAGCAGTCTTAGCCCTGGTTCATACCAGTGCGGCTTTGAAGTCGCTCTACTTCATGGAACTTTAAAGCCGACTATTTAGTACGGCTTCATTGCGGCTTGCTGACACCCTGTGCAACTTAATTTAACAGATGTCAATGCAAGTCACAATGAAGTCGTACAGGAATAGTACAGGAACTTTATTTAAAGTCGCTGCAAATTGAGTCGCACTGATTTGACCGGTTCCATTGTTGCAAATAGGGTGTGACTTGTCATGTGACTTTAAATTGTCAAGTCACATGACAAGCCGCACTGGTGTGAGCACACCTGAATATCTGCAGGTTGGATTTGGATGCCCCCAATTAAACTAACAGATGCCACCCTTATCTGGTCATCCCTTGCAATGTTTTAAGCAGTGGCGGCCCGTCCATGCAGTTAAAAAAAAAATAAAAAAATAAAAAAAAAAAAGTTCAAAAAAATAAAAAAAAAATTATTTAAACATGTCCCTTTAAGGGCGCCGGGCACAGTGCAGTATGCACCGCTCTATCACCAATAGATAGATTCATGCATTGCATGAATCTATCTATTGTCACCTCTGCCGCCCCCTATTCAGGTGTCCGGCCCCTGATCGGGCGCCGGGCATCTGAATTACAGTGGGGGGGGTGTTGCGGGAAGCGCCCCTATTAGAGCTGTAAGCTCTAATAGGGGACCCTATTAGAGCGGTTTGCTCTAATAGGCTTCCCTAAGTGTAAACAGCGGGCGCACGGCTGTGCGTTCACTGATTACACAGTATTGTGTTAGGGAAGCGAATACATCGCTTCCCTAACACAGACCCGCCTCTCAGCCAATCAGGTTGCCAGGTCTGTTACCTGTAACCTGATTGGCTGAAGTCACAGGCGCTGTGATTGGACGCTGGGCGTCCAATCATAGCAAAAGACAGGCGCGGGAGAAGAAGACCTCGGACGGACGATAGCAGAAGACAGGAGGAGCGCGGGAGAAGAAGACCTCGGATGATCAGACACCGCTCGCCGCCTGACGCCATCACCAGCTGCACATCGAGACAAGGTAAGTGCAGAGGGCAGGCAGGGGGCACAGTGGCAGCACTTGGAGGGGCACTTAAAGGGGCACTCTGGCAGCACTTAAAGGGGCACTCTGGCAGCACTTGAGGGGCACTCTGGCAGCACTTAAAGGGGCACTCTGGCAGCACTTGGAGGGGCACTCTGGCAGCACTTGGAGGGGCACTCTGGCAGCACTTGGAGGGGCACTCTGGCAGCACTTGAAGGGGCACTCTGGCAGCGTTTGAGGGGCACAGTGGCAGCGTTTGATGGGCACAGTGGCAGCGTTTGATGGGCACAGTGGCAGCATTTAATGGGCACAGTGGCAGCGTTTGATGGCACAGTGAGGCTGTTTGTTTGCGCCCCCCAAAAAATTTTGTTTGCTGTCAGATCTCAATAGGCTTGTTGGATCAATCTATTACTGTCAATAGTATTAGTGCTGGGGCTTATTTTACTATTTTACTTCAAGCCATACAATATGAAGCAACACCCATCTTATTGGCCATTCCTCCAGGTGTGCGCTAGATTTTCCTTCTTGGTATCTTCATGGCATCCTTCCTAACTATGCATGCATATCCTAGTGCCTCTAATTTGAAATCAGTTTATTTTTTATATTTTGATTGTGTGCCTCTTGTTTAAAAAATTCTGTGACCAATTGTTTGATGGCATATTAAAAAAGATTGTAATGTTGAAAGTGAGGTTAAAAGTGGTTGTGGTCAGTAGGGTGTCCTCAGATTTAATTTTGGAAATCTGGTTACCATACTCAGGGCCATCTTTAATATTGATTGGACCCTGGGCAAAATTTTTCTTACCCCCCCCCCCCCCATGCAGTTTTGCTCTCCACCTGCTGCTCTGAGTAATAAATAGCAGCTAGACTCAAAATCAGTTTACTGAATCAGATCAGGCAGCTATTGTGATTGGTTGCCAGAGGTTACAGTGTATCATTATCGCTCACTGACTGGTTGCTAGAGGTTACAGCACACATTATGGCTCACTGATTAGTTACTAGAGGTTACAGTACATGATTTCTGCTTGTTGATTGGTTGCTTGCGATTACTGTGGACATGATCTCAGGGGGGCATGTTATACATATCAATGCCGTGGGCCACCGCTATTTACATATGAATGCCAGTAATTTACATGTAAACACAGGGTCTGCAGGTGAGTCATCTGTACACAACAATAGGGCAGAGCTGGGCAGCATTAGTAGCAGCACTTTACACTGAGATATTGGGACACAGCACAGGACTAAAACCTCAAGGGACAAGGGAATTTAAACCAGGATAGTTGGCAAGTATGAGGCAGCTGCTTTAGGCCCCACAACAATGACAGGTCCCAGGGCAGCTGTCCCTTTTACCCTGCCTTAAAAACGGCCCTGACCATACCCAGGGCCACTGATAAAGCAGTACAGCCAGCCCTCCTATACCAGGCCCCATCAGTTCAAAAGAGGGGCCCAGTCACCTACTGAGCAGGAACGATGACTTTACTGCCTTATTGCCAATTCTTGTAAGTTCCACTGCAGCTCTGCAGGCTTTTCCCTCCTCCAGCTGGGATGCAGGGGATTGGTGTCGGCATCCCCACACCCCTGCTGTCCGGGCCTCCCAATGTGCCCCCCTCCCCTGCAGCATTGCCAGCTTTCCTCCTCTCCTCTCCTGTCAGCAGCCACTGAGGGCACACAGGTGGATGTTTCCAAATGGAGAGCGGGGGCTGTGCGGTAAATATGTCCTATTTATCAGCCCCTTCCTTTCCTGAATTAACACAGTGAGCAATTGGCACTGATCACTCACTGTGTCCATTCATCACTGAAGCATAGTAAGCTGTGATTACTATGCTTCAGTTTGTAAATGAACTGGGAGCCTCAGAGCACAGCTGAGGCTGTCTGTTTATACCCCTGATATTTTACCAAAGGCCCCCCAAAAAAACTGTTAAAAAATGTAAAAAATAGGGGGGGTGTCAGGTAGGCTTCACGGGGCCCCGTGATTTCTAACAGCATCCCTGGCTGGTATAAGTCAATTGCTCCTGCTCTTCCTCTTATTCAGCAGAAAGTGCACTCTTTCTAACAGCCTACTATGAAATTTCAGCAAATGCTGTACACAGATACAGAGAGAGTTTTCCCTGGTTTATTGCAGGGAATGATAAAATACTACAGAGCGAGCTGGTCTGCCATCCCCCAAATTACATTATTCAGAGAATGATGATTCAAGCTTTCCTGACCTTCAGCTAAGCCACATGACTCCTGATGGATGAAGCTGCTCAGTGTTAAGTAGCTGAGATGACCTCAGTTTGCTATTACTGTGCAGAATACTGGACCGATCACATGTCAGCATGGAAAGCATATGTTATTGTTATGTAATAAAATCATTTATAGTGCACAGTATTTTTTTTTGCAAATCATGTGAAGTCACATAGGTTCAGGGACTCACAGCAGCCTTGTCCAGAGGGACCTGCAGAGCCCCTTTTGTGTGATACTTTATTTGAAATCAGTCCGTGTCAAAACCTGCTGTGTGCACTGTAAATCAGTGTAATACAATCACTCTTTTAAATTATTAAAGTAGAATTTATATTTATTTTTGTTTCTTGTGTCTGAACTCCCGTGAACTGTTTAACTAGAGAAATTGCAGTTCTGTTAAAGCCTGGTACACATGATAAGATTATCCGACGAACAATCGTCCATTTTTATTTTTTTGCATGCTAATCTCCATATCGAAAATTAAGAGGTTACTAAAGTTACGAAGAAAAATTCTGAAGTGATGTAATGTGTTGCATTAGAGTGATACTCCTGCACTACCTTGGTAATGAAGTGTAGGAGGGGTGATTAAAATACAATACTACATGATATATCCTACAAATGCTGCTGCTAGCATCACTGTGTGTTCCCACACAGGTAAAACAACGAGAAATTGAGTCTCGGATGCTGCGCTGCTGGACTATAATCAATATTGAAATATCATACAAAACAGTCAGAAAAAGTACATGCACATAAACTTAAAATATTCTAGTGACTTCATCAGGGGTCACCTGATGAAGTGAAGTAATGCGTAGGGCGAGCAATGGCAGACGTGGATTAGAAGTGATGTAATGCGAGAGCAAAGCCCATGAATTTTGTAATACTGCGCTTTTTTATAATTTTAAATGAAAATGCTGCTGCTAGCATCACTGTGTGTTCCCACACAGGTAAAACAACAAGAAATTGAGTCTCAGATGCTGCGCTGCTAGACAATAATCAATATTGAAATATCGTACAAAACAGTCAGAAAAAGAATATGCACATAAACTTAAAATATTCTAGTGACATCATCAGGGTGACACCTGATGAAGTGACATAATGCGTAGGGCGAGCGATGGCAGACGTGGATCGGAAGTGACGTAATGCGAGAGCAAAGCCCGGGAATTTTGTAATACTGTGCTTTTTTATAATTTTAAATGTAAATGCTGCTGCTAGCATCACTGTGTGTTCCCACACAGGTAAAACAACGAGAAATTGAGTCTCGGATGCTGCGCTGCTGGAAAATAATCAAAATTGAAGTATCATACAAAATAGTCAGAAAAAGTACATGCACATAAACTTATGTAGCGGGGTTCTACCCCTTTTAGGGGAAGAGACTACGTTTCCCATAATTCCCCAGGCTCCCAGGCTGCTTGCTTCCGCCCGGGAGGCTGCTGGGGGAGGCTATAAAAAGGAAGAGCGGAGACCGCCTCCTCCTCTTGGGACACTTCCTCTTCTGAGGCCTGACAGGACTGGCCTGCCTCTGCTGACAGAGCGTGTGACGCGGAGACTGCAGCCAGCAGAGACACCTGTGCGGACCGGAGCTGAAGGCCTGAAGCCTGGGCCTTGCAGCCGATGGAGTGAGACTCTCACCCCTCAGAGTCCACAGCAGCGGAGCGGAGACTTCCCCTTACTTTCGGTCGGACGGAGCTGATGACCGGAGTGCAGGGCTGTGACTGAGGAGACCGGACGCCGCCATTGAAGAGACCAGAGCCACCATTAGAGGGACCGGATCGGAGAACAGTGCCCCAAGGATTGGTGAGAGAGCCGGAAGGCTCATCCTGTATTGACACACACGTTTTATGCCTACTGAACTGCCTAGGCGCAATTTACCTCAGAGCAGCAATGTTACTTTTTGTGGATTACAAATGACACCATTTAAAGCTACATGTGCACCACCTCTACAGATTTATTGCCGGTGAAGAACACTGTACTAGTACAAGGACTGAGCTCTATTACTAGGGATCAGGCCTGGTCCGTTAGGTAGGCGCAGATAGATTTATTGCACCTCAGGGGTGTATAGTAGACGGTCGCCACACTTGGGCGCTCCGTTTCCCCATTGTTAGATTGATATACCTGTGTACATGTTATAGTGCATATTGCAGGGACCTGCTAAAGTATTGTAAGATATATGTTCAAATGCATGTTGCTATTCTTTTTCCTTACTGACAAAAGTAAAGCCAGTTATTCTTATCTCAGCAGTCTGCTTGTGAGTTCATACCAATTACACTTAGAGTATAAGCTAAGTTTTATGTGCATAGGGACGTACCCCTTTACTAACTGTGCCAGAGCGGGTAGAGCCAAATTGCCGGGGTTGGTGGAGCTGTACTCAGGGACCCAAAACAAACCAGCGGCTCTCTTAACTGGGGGTAGCGCTACACGTGGGGGCTCGTAATCCGGGATCCTGAGTCAGCGGGAAAAGCCGCCAGAAGGTACCGGCATGGACCCAATAGAAGTGGGACGGTGGTCCGCAACATGGGCCGCTGACCCAGCCGCAGCAGCAGTTATTGAACTGCCAGGGATATGGCAGAGAGAGGCAGTGAAGCAGCTCATAATGTCATTATCCCCATGCCAGAAGTCATGGATAATGGACATGAGAAATGATGCTGGGTACACATACGCCCTAATAGAGTGGAAGGAAGAGACTCCAGAGCAGTTCAGGAGCCACAGCATACAGGCACCGAATGGTCAGGCCTACCAAGTGTTGCATGCGCTGCCGCGGAAGGGAGACTACTCTCCTATGAAAGCCATTCTATCCCCAAAGAAGGAGGAGCAGAAGGGCGCGGAAAGTCCCGCACCCGCACACACTACTCTTAGTGCAGAACTGTGTGCTGTTCTAGGGGAGATTGTGACCCAGTGCAGAAGAGACCCCGGGGACTACCCAATGTCGGGATACAGGAAACTCCGGATGTTTTCAGGGAGGACACCTGTACCCTCGGGAGAAGAGGGATTTGAAGAGTGGTTAGATGGTGCCACGCAGGCCCTAGAAGAATGGGAGGTCTCAGAAGGCAGAAAGAAGCAAAGGATTGTGGAAAGCCTAAAAGGACCTGCCTTAGAGGCCATACGCAATCTGAAGACGAGTAAAAAGGATTGCACTGCCCAGGACTACATAGACATCCTGGAAGGTGTGTTCGGTGGGACAGAAAAAGTCACAGAACTTACCTATCAACTGGAACACTGTTACCAGAAGACAGGGGAGAAACTGTCAGAGTACATGGGACGCATAGACAAGATCCTGCATAGGATTATCCTGAAGAAGGGGATAGATCCAGGGAAGGTAGATGAAGCCCGTGCCCAGCAGGTGATGAGGGGAGCCCAACCCTTGGACCCTGTCGCACTAATTCTACGCACCCGGCAGGATGGGAAGAGCCTGGACTACCCTGACCTCATCCGGATGGTCAGAGAAGAAGAGGCCATGTTGGAAGAGAAAAGGGAGAAGCAGGTGATGGGGTCTACAAAGTCTACAGTGGCCACGGTCAGGTCGGCCTTAACCCCTGAAAGAGACACAGAGGTAGATGCCCTGAAGTTGCAGATGTCCCAGATGATGGAGATACTGACGTCTCTAGTGGCGAAGGAGACGCCCAGTCCCAAGAAGGAAACAACCAGGAGGGAATTGTTTCCAGCTGTTCCAGCACCAGCATCCCCACCTGACTACAGTGAGACGATTTGCTTTAATTGTGGAGGAATTGGTCATATTGCAGCTGTATGTTCCAGTCCCAAGAAGAAGAAGGCAGAAAGCCGCCAGCCGGCGGGAAACGCCAAAGGGCCCCGGTGAAGGAGTCAACCGGATGCCCATCACCTTCAGTGAGCTCCAAGAAGCACAAAAGGAAGAGAAAGCGAGGAGACCAAACCCCTCGGAAGGGGCCCAGGGATCCTCAACCAAGGTGCACTCCAGAGAAAGGGGGCAAGACCCCTCCGAGAGACACAGCACCCCCAAGCGTGAACTCTTCAAAGTGAGAGATAACAATATCCCTCAACGGGTTCACACTCCCACTAAGAGGGAGAAAATCAATGCATATCAGGCTCAAGAAAGGAGCAAGTGCAAATCGAGTGCTGGTAAAGCAAAGAGTCCAAAGAAGAGGACAGCATCAACTAGGCCCTACCCAGAGGAGCTAGTTGGTCCATCTCCTACTGTACCCATCCAAGTGGAAGGAGTGTACACGAAGGCCCTTCTAGACACTGGAGCACAAGTGACCCTGTTGTACAGGGACTTCTATGACAGATACCTGAGTCATCTGCCAATACAGAAGATAGAAGAGCTGGAGATAAGGGGATTGGGAACCCAGAGTTTCCCCTATGATGGATACTTACCCATCAGATTGACGTTTGACCCATCCGTAGCTGGGAAGTCTGAAGTGTTCGACACCTTAGCAGTGGTGTGTCCCCGCCCACCAGGAACCAGCAAGACTTCCCTGATCATAGGGACGAACACGGACCTAGTCAGGAGGCTTCTGACCCCCCTGGTGAAGAGAGAGAATCTTTCAACTCCCAAGATCCATCCCATGCTGAAGGCAGCCTACCAGCGGTTGGTCCTAGAGCAGAAGACCCCAAGTGAGGGGATAGGAAGGGTATGGAGGCTTGGAAAAGAAGGAGCAGTGCTACAGCCTGGAGAGGTGACCTGCATGAGAGCCACGGTGAAACTTACCTGGGAGCAGCCTGGCCCCTTTGTGATGTTGGAACCTGACCCAATGGAGGGTCACTCAGGTCTGGAAGTGATACCAGAAGTGATCTCACTGAAGGACCTGAAGAAGGCTAGAGGAAGAGTCCCTGTCAGTGTGAGGAACCCCACGGAGAGGCCCGTGGAGATCCCTGCCAGGATGCTTCTGGGACAGGTGAGTCCTGCTGTCCCAGTTGGCTGGTCAGAAGTGAAGGGGACGGGTGAAGGAGAAGATGTTTGGAAGAAACTCTCCATGGAAAACCCAAACCTACCTGGAGCTTGGAAAGAGAGAGCCAAGGCCCAGCTGACCAGATGGGAGAAGATTTTCTCCAAAGATGAGTTTGATGTGGGGTGTGCGAGGAGTGCCACCCATCGAATCCGCATGCAAGAGGACAAGCCATTCAGAGAGAGAGTGAGGCGAGTCCCGCTAGCAGATCTGGAGGATCTGAGGGAGCAGCTTGCGGAATTGAAGAAGACGGGAGTAATTAGGGAGTCCAGAAGCCCCTACGCCTCCCCAATTGTGGTAGTCAGGAAGAAGAATGGGTCATTGAGACTCTGCATTGACTACAGAACTCTCAACAGGAGGACCATTCCTGACCAGTACACCACGCCAAGGATAGAAGATGCCTTGCAGAGTTTATCTGGAGCTAAGTGGTTCAGTGTGATGGACCTCAAGAGTGGGTATTATCAAATCCCCATGCATCCAGAAGATAGAGAAAAGACTGCCTTCATAACCCCAGTGGGATTCTTTGAGTTCAACAGGATGCCCCAGGGCCTATCTGGAGCTCCTGCTACGTTTCAACGCCTAATGGAAAGGACTGTTGGAGACATGAACCTCATAGAAGTCCTTGTGTATCTGGACGATGTCATTGTCTTTGGAAAGACTTTGGAAGAACATGAAGCCAGATTGGAGAAAGTACTGAAGAGGCTCAGTGAAGAGGGACTTAAACTTTCTCCAGAGAAGTGTCGGTTCTATCAGTCTTCTGTGAACTATCTGGGACACATAGTGTCTGAAAAAGGAGTGTCTACAGACCCTGAGAAGTTGGAGGCAGTTACTTCGTGGCCAAGGCCCACAACAGTTACAGAACTTCGGTCTTTCTTGGGGTTCTGCTCCTACTACCGCAGGTTTGTGGATGGATTTGCCCGCATTGCCAAACCCCTCAACGAGCTGCTCAAGACAGAAGGAGAGGAGGATGGAATGGGGCCTAGGAGGTCCAGTGAATCAGTCCAAGACCAGTGGAATTCAAGGTGTGAAGAGGCTTTCAGAACCTTGAAGAGAAGTCTCACCACAGCCCCAGTTTTGGCCTACGCTGATCCCACTAGACCATATGAGCTACATGTTGATGCCAGCCATGAGGGCCTAGGTGGAGTACTCTACCAGGAGTATGAAGACCAGCTACGACCAGTGGCTTATGTGAGCCGGAGCCTGACCCCCTCCGAGAAGAACTATCCCACCCACAAGTTGGAGTTCTTAGCCCTCAAATGGGCAGTTGTTGACAAGTTGAGAGACTACTTGTATGGGGCCGAGTTTACTGTAAAGACAGATAACAACCCCTTGACTTATCTATTCACCACCGCCAAGCTGGATGCAACTGGACACAGATGGTTGGCGGCGTTGTCTGGATTCAACTTCAGTCTCAAGTACAGACCAGGGGCTGGAAATAGGGATGCAGATGCCCTGTCCCGAAGATCCCATGTCATGGTCGATGACTGGGAAGACTGGACCCAAGTGGCACCAGATGGAGTGCGAGCCCTTTGTCAAGGGGCTGAACTCCAAGCCAGAGGAGGATCCAGAGCTGAAGAAATAGGAGTTACCACAGTGGGAGTCCCAAAGTGTTACTGTGGGGTGACTCAGCTGGCAGAAGAGTGTCTGCCGAAGCTGTCCAAGAAGGAGTTAAGGTGTGACCAATTGGAAGACCCCATGGGGAAATTGGTCCTGGAAGCCCTGGAAGACAAGAGTCCAGAGGGACTCCGCCTTCACCCTTCTAAAGAAGCTCGTCTACTGAGGAGAGAGTTGGACAAGTTACAGGTGCATCAGGGGGTAGTCTACCGAAGGGGCCCCTCTGATGGCCCAGAAGATAAGTGGCAGTTGTTTCTCCCTGAAAAGCATCGAGAGACTGTGCTGATTGCCTTACATGACCAGCATGGTCACTTGGGAGCAGAGAGAACCTTCCAACTTGTCAGAGACCGGTTTTATTGGCCCTGCATGAGGACCGAAGTGGAGGAGTATTGCCATTCCTGTGCAAGATGCATTCAGAGGAAGACTTTACCCCATCAAGCTGCCCCAATGGGCCATCTACAGAGTGAAGGCCCAATGGATCTGGTATGCATTGATTTTCTCTGCCTTGAACCCGATTTGAGCGGATTGGGAAATGTTCTGGTGGTAACCGACCATTTCACTCGTTATGCTCAGGCTTTCCCAACCAAGGACCAGAAGGCCTCTACAGTAGCCAAGGTACTATTGGAGAAGTACTTTGTTCACTATGGACTGCCACAGAGAATCCACTCAGACCAAGGAAGGGACTTTGAGAGTCGCCTGATCAGGAAGCTACTAGATTCTCTGGGAGTAGAGAAGACTAGAACCACACCATATCACCCTCAAGGTGATGCCCAGCCTGAAAGGTTCAACAGGACACTATTGAACATGTTGGGAACTTTGGAAACAGAGAAGAAGCAACATTGGAGTCAACACATATCAGCTCTGGTGCATGCCTACAACTGCACCACAAGTGATGTGACAGGTTTTTCCCCTTACCGGCTTATGTTTGGGAGAGAAGCAAGATTGCCAGTGGATTTGGCCTTCGGCATTTCTTTGGACCATGCCTCTGCTGCCTCCCACAAAGGATATGTGGACAGACTGAGGCACAGTCTGAAGATAGCTTATGAGAAAGCTCAAGCGGCCTCCGACCAGAGGGGGGCCCGAAATAAGAGAAACTTTGACCTGAAAGTTAGAGTACAGGACCTACAGCCTGGGGACCGTGTACTGCTACGAAACCTAGGGATCCCTGGGAAACACAAGATTGCTGATAGATGGAGATCAGAGCCATATATCATCTGTAGAAAACTTCCAGGATTGCCTGTCTACAAGTTGAAGCCAGAAGGAAGAGTGGGGCCTTTGAAGACCTGGCATAGGAATCATTTGCTCCCACTCACTGAAGCAGTCAGAATGCCTCCAGCAAGAGATGTACCTGAATCTGTTTCCATTCTGGATACCCCCAGGCCTAACACTAGGTCTCAGACATCCCAAGTTAGGGGTGGACAGGACCCCCAACCAGAAGAAGAAAGAGGAGAACTTGAATGGCTATGGCCTTCCTCAACTCCAGGGAATTCTGCCATAGATCTTCCACCTACTGAAGATGTGGAAGATAACACATTGAACCCAGAAGCCACAGAGTTTGTGCCATTCAGTGATGTGCCTGAGTGCTGGGAAGATATCCCTGGTCTCTACCCAGAACAAGAAGAAGATGTTCCAGAACCAGAGATGTTGCCAGAATGTGTTCCTGAAGAAGTTCCAAGAGAACAGAGAGCTCGCAGAGTTGTGAAGCCTCCCAAGAAGTTAACTTACCCCAAGATGGGAGAAAGTTCAGAGGACTCTGTTACCACAGCCAGGAGAAGTGCTGAAAGCCCTGACCCTTCCGCTGTTCATTTAGTGGAGGGCAACCCTAGCTCACTCTCTGGCACAGTTAAGCAGGTTGCACACACTGAAGTGACCTGTAGACAGGACAGCTCCCCATCTCATGCTAATTGGTGGGAAGCTCCTCTGTCCAAATTATGTGAAAATGTTGTTCCCGAGAAAGTTTGTAGTTTGAACACTATCTTTGGGGACCAAAGATTCAAAGTGGGGGGAGTGTGTAGCGGGGTTCTACCCCTTTTAGGGGAAGAGACTACGTTTCCCATAATTCCCCAGGCTCCCAGGCTGCTTGCTTCCGCCCGGGAGGCTGCTGGGGGAGGCTATAAAAAGGAAGAGCGGAGACCGCCTCCTCCTCTTGGGACACTTCCTCTTCTGAGGCCTGACAGGACTGGCCTGCCTCTGCTGACAGAGCGTGTGACGCGGAGACTGCAGCCAGCAGAGACACCTGTGCGGACCGGAGCTGAAGGCCTGAAGCCTGGGCCTTGCAGCCGATGGAGTGAGACTCTCACCCCTCAGAGTCCACAGCAGCGGAGCGGAGACTTCCCCTTACTTTCGGTCGGACGGAGCTGATGACCGGAGTGCAGGGCTGTGACTGAGGAGACCGTACGCCGCCATTGAAGAGACCAGAGCCACCATTAGAGGGACCGGATCGGAGAACGGTGCCCCAAGGATTGGTGAGAGAGCCGGAAGGCTCATCCTGTATTGACACACACGTTTTATGCCTACTGAACTGCCTAGGCGCAATTTACCTCAGAGCAGCAATGTTACTTTTTGTGGATTACAAATGACACCATTTAAAGCTACATGTGCACCACCTCTACAGATTTATTGCCGGTGAAGAACACTGTACTAGTACAAGGACTGAGCTCTATTACTAGGGATCAGGCCTGGTCCGTTAGGTAGGCGCAGATAGATTTATTGCACCTCAGGGGTGTATAGTAGACGGTCGCCACACTTGGGCGCTCCGTTTCCCCATTGTTAGATTGATATACCTGTGTACATGTTATAGTGCATATTGCAGGGACCTGCTAAAGTATTGTAAGATATATGTTCAAATGCATGTTGCTATTCTTTTTCCTTACTGACAAAAGTAAAGCCAGTTATTCTTATCTCAGCAGTCTGCTTGTGAGTTCATACCAATTACACTTAGAGTATAAGCTAAGTTTTATGTGCATAGGGACGTACCCCTTTACTAACTGTGCCAGAGCGGGTAGAGCCAAATTGCCGGGGGTTGGTGGAGCTGTACTCAGGGACCCAAAACAAACCAGCGGCTCTCTTAACTGGGGGTAGCGCTACACTTAAAATATTCTAGTGACTTCATCAGGGTGACACCTGAAGAAATGACGTAATGCGTAGGGCGAGCGATGGCAGACGTGGATCGGAAGTGATGTAATGCGAGAGCAAAGCCCGGGAATTTTGTAATACTGTGCTTTTTTATAATTTTAAATGTAAATGCTGCTGCTAGCATCACTGTGTGTTCCCACACAGGTAAAACAACAAGAAATTGAGTCTCGGATGCTGCGCTGCTGGAAAATAATCAATATTGAAATATCGAACAAAATAGTCAGAAAAAGTACATGCACATAAACTTAAAATATTCTAGTGACTTCAACAGGGTGACACCTGAAGAAATGACGTAACGCGTAGGGCGAGTGATGGCAGACGTGGATCAGAAGTGATGTAATGTGAGAGCAAAGCCCAGGAATTTTATAATACTGCACTTTTTTATAATTTTAAATGTAAGTACATTTGAATTTTAAGAAACTGCATTGCACCATAAGAGGCTCTTTTAATATCCCCCTATTATATAAGCTGGGC
The DNA here is from genome assembly GCA_028564925.1 of Lithobates sylvaticus. NCBI lineage: Eukaryota > Metazoa > Chordata > Amphibia > Anura > Ranidae > Lithobates > Lithobates sylvaticus. Next base: position 54,660,960 of record CM053031.1, on the reverse strand, counting down.
ACTTGGGCAGCGTGAAGGGATACCAATCTTAAAAACAACACACCCCCTATTACTGGAAACCATAGGAGATCCTAACAGAGAGCCACCTAGAGGTTAATTTTTAGTTGTTTAAATACTTCACACAGCACTAGAATATTAGAGAAATACTAGAGAATTTGCAGTTCTACAGCCTACAGGTATTGAATAACAGAGATAAACTAGCCCTTTAAAGTAGAACTAAAGGCAAAAAAGATGTTCGATGTTGATAGGGTGGTGAGGGAACTTTTGTCTGGTTTTTATTACTGTCTGTGTCCCTATTTGGGCAATTCACTCTCTCAGTTGTCAACAAAACAGGAATAGAGGAGAAATCTTTAAATGGGGACCCTACTTTCCGTGACAACTATCCAAGAGGGAATTTCCGTAGAAAGATATCCTCTCACTTCCTGTTGAGTCTACAGGACAGGAAGTGAAGGAAAATATCCCTAATGAGACACTAATGGAAGAAAAATTTGCACAATTGTTTTAACCCTTTCCTACTTTATCCAAAATAAATTGGCTTTAGATATACTTTATGTAATTTCATAATTTTTAAATAGCAATAACACATTTTTCATGGTTCTCCAGATTTTATGATAAACCAGTCAATACCCAAGAAGAAGATTAAATCTAAAATCCCTATCACAATCACACTTTAGGTGGAAGCTTATTAACCTACCAGTATACTGAGCAGGAAACCTACACAAGCTATCTAGTGTCCTTGAACCCACAACCCAGTTCTAACTGCCCAGCCATTCCTTAATTTATTCATCTGTTCATCCCCCATCCTTCTTTCTGTCTATTGATTTATTCTGTTACCCATAGAAATTCTGACATGCACTATGCACAAGGATTTGGTATGACCCCACTGACATTGCAGCTAGTGGCTTGGCATGCAGCATGAAGGGGGGTGGAATAGATCCCGGTGCCTTAGGCTATGGCGTTTAAGTACTGGTATAAATGAACTGGCTATATTCACTAATCATGAGTATCACTGTGGCTGACAGTCCTACAAGTCTGCATTCCAGAGGTCTGGCTCCATGTTTTTGCTTTACACATCCAATCTATAAAGATATACAATCTTTTATTTCAAGATCATTAACACAAGAATATATCTGTGTGGCTGGATGCCAGAGCTGGTGACATCATCCTGAGAGCAACATAATGATATCACATAGCAGATGAGGCAATAACCCCTGGTAGGTCTGAAGCAGAGGCGCCTAATGTTTGTGAATAATCACATAGGGGGTAAGGCTCAATTATCAATAAAATGCAATTTTATATTCGGAAGCAACAACACTATCTACAACACAATTTAAAAGAATCCAAAAAGGATGTGTGCATGTAAAAAAAAGAAGGTTGTTACGTTTTAAGTCAACAATGTATAAACAGGTTGCAAAAAACATATTATTAAAAAAAAAAAAATGTGTGTGTGTGTATATATACTGTATATATATATATATATATATATATATATATATATATATATATATATATATATATATATATATATATATATTTATATTTAATAAATAATATATATATACACACAGCCTATGTCTATATTTGAAATAATACAGATTTAAAGGGTAACTCCACTTTCGAGGGGGAAAAAAATAGCAAATAAAGAAGAAAATATATAGCGTATGCAATTGCGCCACAAGTCATATTGTCATTGAATGTTATGAAAAATTACATTTCCTTTTCAATCTGCAGCTCTGTCATTTTCTGAAAATGCAGTGCAGCATGGCTACATGGAGGTGTTCTGTACACAGAATGTGTACAGAACCCCTCCCCCATAAACATAATGTCCTGCTTGTGTGATTGGCTCACTGATTTTCCAAGAAGTTTGCACTAAGATACAAGTCAGATTTCAGGCATCCCCTGCAACAAAACTGTCATTTTTGGTGAGATACTTCCAATAGGAAATCACATCTAAAGGGACGCAGGTCCTGCAGATTTTCTCATTAGAGCCCTGCAGGTGCACAGCTGATTGATAATTATGAAACCACTCCCATTAGATTCACTTTCCAACATGGACACAGACAAACACACAGCAATTTCTTCATAATAACAAAAGGTAGGAATCTGCAACAAAGTTTGTTAAAATCCTTGCAATGTACACAGATCATCCAGAGGGGAATGTTTTTTTTCCCCTCAGCAAAAGTACAATTACGCTTTAAAGTGGTGTTGCCACCTAAAGAAAAAATTTGGCTTAAAAATCATTAAAAAAAGAAAAAAAAATAATTGGAAAAAAAAATTTTTTTTACTCACCTCTAAATGCCTGTTGCTAGGGGGTCCCTCGTAGTCTGCCTCCTTCATTGCCCGGGCAATGACATCACTTCCTGTAGGCGCCGCACAGTCATCTGGGACCTGTCATGTGTCCCAGATGAGTGAGCGTCGAATAACGGCGCACGGCGCCGCTCGCGCATGCGCAGTGGGTGCCCGGCTGTGAAGCCACAGCCGGGTGCCCACATTAAGAATGCCTGTGCCGCGAGCGGAGCGGGGAACGAGGGGGGGTCTCGTTCCCCCGCATCGCTGGACCCCGGGACAGGTAAGTGTCCGATTATTAAAAGTCAGCAGCTGCAGTATTTGTAGCTGCTGACTTTTAAATATTTTTTTTTTTTGTGGGCACACCTCTTTAACTTCAACATTTAACATTATTTTCTCAGCCTTTATTCTCTGCAGATTGAATGTTATTCATTGACAGAAACAGTGTGAATGGGGAAAATAATGCATTATGACCACTAGGTAGAGCTGAGGAGCATACTTTTTTCTGGGATACTCAGTGCCACCTAGTGGCCATAAAGAGATATTTTCCCCATTCCCATTTTATTTTCCATGAATGACCATTGATCTGTCTCTTCTGGAAAAAAAGGATTGTTAAGCTTGTTCTGTGAGTGGCCCTGTTGGTACCACCAGATTCTGAGTACAATAGCCGACACTGCATTTATCCACACTGCTTACAGTGGATGGGGGAGTCGAGTGATGTCACTCATTTAGCCCTAAACTGCACTCTACAAATCTTGGTGTGTATGGCCAGCTTTACCTCCCCTCTTGCAAAATGTAGACTGAGCTGTACACATAAACAGTTCTGGCATCTCCCAGGTCCTGAAATGAATGAACAACCATGTGCATGCGGAGTTGCATCATCCTAGCCAAACCAACCAAAATGGCAGAATATCACAATTCTATAAACAAAAAAAGGGCAATTAAAAAAAAAAACTATATTTTTTACTTTTTGCTATAAAACCTATCCAAAAAAAAAAAATTTAAACAATCAAATTTCTTCAAAAAAAAAAAAAAAATCCCAATAAGCGTATATTGATTGGTTTGCTCAAGTTATAGCATCTACAAACTATGGGATATTTTTACAGCGCCTTTAAAAAGTATTCATACCCCTTGAAATTTTCCACATTTTGTCATGTTACAACCAAAATTATTTTGGATGGAGAGTGTCTGTGAACAGCAATTTTCAAGTCTTGCCACAAATTCTCAATTGGATTTAGGTCTGGACTTTGACTGGGCCATTCTAATATGTGAATATGCTTTGATCTAAACCATTCCATTGTAGCTCTGGCTGTATGTTTAGGGTCGTTGTCCTGCTGGAAGGTGAACCTCCGCTCCAGTCTCAAGTCTTTTGCAGACTCTAACAGGTTTTTCTTCTAAGATTGCCATGTACTTGGCTCCATTCATTGTCCCATCAACTCTGACCAGCTTCTCCGTCCCCGTGATGAAAAGCATCCCCACAACATGATGCTGCCACCACCATGTTTCACAGAAGAGGATGGTGTGTTCAGGGTGATGTGCAGTGTTAGTTTTCCGCCACACATAGCGTTTTGCTTTGTGGCCAAAAAGTTCAATTTTGGTCTCATCTAACTAGAGCAACTTCTTCTACATGTTTGCTGTGTCCCCCACATGGCTTCTTATGGCTTTCTTTCAACAATGGCTTTCTAGTTGCCACTCTACCATTAAGGTCAGATTTGTGGAGTGCACAACTAATAGTTGTCCTGTGGACAGATTCTCCCACCTGAGCTGTGGATCTCTGCAGCACTTCCAGACTTACCATGGAACAAGGTAGGTTTGCAGTTGTGCCATACTCTTTCCGTTTTCGGATGATGGATTGAACAGTGCTCTGTGAGATGTTCAAAGCTTGGGATATTTTTTTAGAACTTAACCCTGCTTTTAACTTCTCCACCACTTTTCCTGACCTGTCCGGTGTGTTTCTTGGCCATCATGATGCTGTTTGTTCACTAAGGTGCTCTAACAAACCTCTGAGGGCTTCATTGAACAGCTGTATTTATACTGAGATTAAATTACACACAGGTGGTCTCTATTTACTAATTAGGTGACTTCTGAAGGGAATTGGTTCCACTAGAATTTAGTTAGGGGTATCAGAGTAAAGGTGGCTGAATACAAATGCACCCCACACTTTTCAGATATTTTATTTGTAAAAAATGTTAAAAACCATTTATCAATTTCCTTCCCCTTTACAATTATGTGCCACTTTGTGTTGGTCTATCACAGAAAATCCCAATAAAATACATTTATGTTTTTGATGTGGAAAATGTCAAGGGGTATGAATACTTTTTTGACGGCACTGTATTTTTATTAAATTTTTTTACTAGTAATGGCGGCGAACAGTGACTTATAGTGGGACCTCAATATTGCGGCGGACATTCTGACACTAATGCCGCATACACACGAAGGGATTATCCCGCGAGATTGTCCGCTGGACCAAGTCTACCGGATAATCCCCTCGTGTGTGGGCCGCCGACGGACTTTTTTTAAAAAAATCCGGCGGACTAAAGTTTTAAGTTTTGTTTTAAAATTATCCGCTGGACTTGGCAGTCCGGCGGACAATACGGCCGTCTGTAGTATGGTCCGGCGGACCAAAAAGTACGCATGCTCAGTAGCAAGTATTTTTCTAGTATTTTTCTTTTTCTAGTCCCGTCGTACGTGCTGTACGTCATCGTGTGAACCGCCGGACTTTTAGCGTGATCGTGTGTGGTCAAGTCCGTTCGCTTTTTAGTCCGCCGAAGCCAGCTGGAAAGTCCGGCGGATTGTCCGCCGGGCTAGGTCCGGCGGGAAAAGTCCCTTCGTGTGTACGCGGCATAACTGACACTTTTGACACTTTTTGTGGACCAGTAATGCTAATACAGTGATCAGTGCTAAAAAATATGCACTGTTACTATACTAATGACACTGGCTGGGAAGGGGTTAACAGCAGGGTCGATCAAAGGGTTAACTGTGTGCCTAGCCAGTGTTTATGTGAACTTTAGGAGGTTCTTTTACTAGGGGAAGAGATGGAAGATATTCCTTGCTTTTCCTTCCTGTCAGAATGGCGATCTGCCTTGTTTACATAGGCAGATTGCAGTTCTGGCTCTCTGCCTAATGATCAGCGGGTGCCAGAGGACATTGCGTACCATGCACCCGACGATCGGCTTCAGCTATGTGTAATCACATGCGCGCCCTCTACCTGGAAGTGTCGAATCACGTATATGTACGTGATCCGGCGCACAGGTGGCGCCTTGTAGCAGTAAAACTGCTATAGGGCAGACCTTAAGTCGTTAAGCACTAGTGTGAAACGCATTAAGTTTTCTTGATGCCTGTTTATCTGTGCATGTCTGTATATCTTCATAATGAATGTGGTGTCTGTATATATATGGAAATTAGTTTTTGTTCATGCATGTTGTCTGTTTCTTGTTCTTTCTACTTAAAGAGAAGCATATGTAGTAATCTAAACGTCTCTTTTAATTGTGATAGTGCTGTCATACTTCTGAAAGATATTATTACTCCCTGTGATGTCATCACCAGGCCTGATAAATTCTTGTAGGGACAGTTGCTGAGTGGAGGGGTTAGTTTGTGTTGGCGTATAGCATGCCCCCGAGAACTACACCTCCCGAGAGCCTTTTCCCTACAGACAGTGTGGGGGAAGATGCATGGAAGTCATATCAATAGAATTGTTTTGCTAGCAAAAGAAATCAATCAAGCGTAGAAATTTAGATTATAACACAGTGGTGTAGTGGTTAGCACTTTCACCTAGCAGCAAAAAGGGTCGCTGGTTTGAATCCTGACCATGACACATCTGCCTGGAGTTTGCATGTTCTCCCTGTGCCTGCGTGGGTTTCCTCCGGGTACTCTGGTTTCCTCCCACACTCTAAAGACATGCTGGTAGGTAAATCGGATCCTGTCTAAATTGGCCCTAGTATATATGAATGTGTGTTAGGGACCTTTAGAGTGTAAGCTCCTTAACCACTTTCAGACCGGACCAATTTGCAGCCAAAGGACCAGGCCCCTTTTTGCGATTTGGCACTGCATTGCTTTAACTGACAATTGCGCGGTCGTGCGACGTGGGTCCCAAACAAAATTGACGTCCTTTTTTTCCCACAAATAGAGCTTTCTTTTGGTGGTATTTGATCGCCCCTGCGGTTTTTATTTTTTGCGCTATAAACAAACAAGAGCGACAATTTTGAAAAAAAACACATTATTTTTTATTTTTTGCTATAATAAATATCCCCCAAAAATATATAAAAAAACATTTTTATTTTTATTGTGACTGCGACATTATGGCGGACACATCGGACACTTTTGACACATTTTTGGGACCATTGTCATTTATACAGCAATCAATGCTATTTAAATGCATTGATTCCTGTATAAATGACACTGGCAGTGAAGGGGTTAACCACAAGGGGGCAGTGTAGGGGTTAAGTATGCCGAGGGGTGTGTTTCTTACTGTGGGGGGTCGTGGCTGTCAGCTAGTGAATGCTGATCTCTGCTCCAATCACAGGGAGCAGAGATCGGCGTCACTAGTTGCTAGGCAGAACGGGGAGATGCTGTGTACTTCCGCGTCTCCCCGTTTAGACTTCACGTGAGACGATCGCGGAGGTCCCCGTGGCGATCGAGTCCGCGGGACCCGCGACCGGACTCATGGGGGTCCCGACCGGCGCGTTCCGTCGGGAACCGGTTAAGGGCAGGGGTGGATGTGAATGTACAATGTATATGTAAAGCGCTGCGTAAAATTGACAGTGCTATATAAGTACCTGAAATAAAAATAAAAATAAAAAATTATAACAAACGTCTATTCCTGACTGACATTCAATTGCCCTGTGGTTCTTCTTCTTCATATGTTAATCAGCAATATCACATGGAGAATAATAAATCTCTGCAGCAGAGGAGACCATGTCTAACCTCAGGTCCAGGAGTTGTGCCACCAGTAATCCTTGTAATATAATGTACAGAACAAAGTGTGACTTTCATATTAAATAGAAAGGCACACATTAATAATACCAGATTTCTTACTATTTTTTTTTTCTATTCAATACCATTTTCACTGATTGGGAAAATGGGGTGAATTAAAAACTTGCCCATCCATAGTAAAATGTGCAGGCTATAATTGACTGCTGATATACCCTTGTTAACACTCCACATCTTAGGTGAGTACTTCTGCATTTCCTCTCTGCTCCTGAAGAATTAAACTTTTATGAGCTCTTATATAGGTCCGGATTAGTTGGAGCATTTTAATATTTAAAATGGGAAGTAAGTAATAACTTATTCATAAGAATTTCTGCAATTGGTTATATTAAATGTCATAAAGTAAGAGGAGGGATTTCAGGCAAACATACTGACTTTTAATTTCATACCAGGGGGGCACAAGAGGATAATGCAGCCATCATTGACAAATTGGCAAGTATGGAATTTGCCGGAGAGGCCAATGGATAATATCTTTAGTGGATGCCTGTGGGATGCTCAGACATAGGTGAGCCTGGTTTAGAGGGACAATATAGGTATAGGACAGTCAGATTTCAGAGGATAGCAAACTACCCCATAGCTTTCATTATTTTATAAATCCTAACATTTTGTATAAATCTAACACGTACAGGGTTATATTTAACACAATGATACTCATGGACTACATTGTGAAATCTTTTTCCTTTTTTGCTTCCTCTGTTGTCCATCTTTGGACCTTTATGTCTCAAGCATCAAGTATGGGAAGTGTTATCATAATGGGGGATTTTAATTATCCAGACATAGACTGGGCAGAGGGAACCAAACATTCGTCTAAGGCTCGCCAGTTCCTAAATGTCTTGCAGGACAATTTTATGGTTCAGATGGTAGACGCACCAACTAAAAATAAAGTGTTACTGGATCTACTGATTACCAACAATACAAACCTAATCACGGATGTGGAAATATGGGGCAATTTAGAAAACAGTGATCACAGGTCAATTGGCTTCAGTATAAATCATACAAATATGAAACATAAGAGGAATACAAAGACACCGAATTTCAAAAGAGCCAACTTCCCTAAACTATGAACCTTGTTAGAAGGCATGAATTGGGATAAAATCTTAGGAACAAAGAACATGGAGGATAGATGGGTTTGCTTTAAGAGCGAACAAAAATCCTGGATGGCTTAACTTCAATGTAAAAATGCATAAAAAACAGAGGAGGCCTTAAAAAAATACAGGGTTGAGGGATCATCAGCAGCATTCTGACTTTATAAAGAATGCAACAAGAAATGTAAGGGTGCAATCGGGGAGGCTAAGATAGAACACGAAAGATACATAGCAGAGGAGAACAAAAAAAATCCCAAGAAATTCATTAAGTATGTAAACAGTAAAAAAGGGAGGACAGACCACATTGGCCCCATAAAGAATTAGGAAGGACATCTGGTTACAAAGGATGGAGAGGTGGCGAAGGTATTGAATTTATTCTTCTCCTCAGTCTTCATGAGGGAATCAGGGGGCTTCAGTAACCAAAACTGCAGTGTTTATCCTTATGACACATCACAGGAAGCACCTCCATGGTTAACAGAGGACAGAATTAAAATTAGACTTGAGAAACTTAACGTTAATAAATCACCAGGACCAGATGGCTTGCACCCGAGGGTACTTAGGGAACTTAGTCAAGTAATTGCCAGACTATTGTTCCTAATCTTTACTGACAGTCTACTGACTGGAATGGTAACAGGTGATTGGAGAAAAACCAATATAGCACCAATATTTAAAAAGGGCCCAAAATATATCCCTGGGAATTACAGACCAGTTAGCCTAACATCAATAGTATGCAAGCTCTTGGAGGGGATGATAAGGGACTATATACAAGATTTTAGTAATGAGAATGGTATCATTAGCAGTAATCAGCATGGATTCATAAAGAATCGTTCTTGCCAAACCAATCTATTAACCTTCTATGAGGAGGTAAGTTGCCATCTAGATAAAAGAAGGCCCGTAGATGTGGTGTATCTGGATTTTGCAAAAGCATTTGACATAGTTCCCCATAAACTTTTACTGTACAAAATAAGGTCCGTTGGCATGGACCATAGGGTGAGTACATGGCTTGAAAACTGGCTACAAGGGCGAGTTCAGAGGGTGGTGATAAATGGGGAGTACTCGGAATGGTCAGGGGTGGGTAGTGGGGTCCCCCAGGGTTCTGTGCTGGGACCAATCCTATTTAGTTTGTTCATAAACGACCTGGAGGATGGGGTAAACAGTTCAATCTCTGTATTTGTGGACGATACTAAGCTAAGCAGGGCAATAACTTCTCCGCAGGATGTTGAAACCTTGCAAAAAGATCTGAACAAATTAATGGGGTGGGCAACTACATGGCAAATGAGGTTTAATGTAGAAAAATGGAAAATAATGCATTTGGGTGGCCGAAATATGATTGCAATCTATACACTGGGGGGAGAACCTATGGGGGAATCGAGGATGGAAAAGGACCTGGGGGTCCTAGTAGATGATAGGCTCAGCAATGACATGCAATGCCAAGCTGCTGCTAACAAAGCAAACAGAATATTGGCATGTACTAAAAAGGGGATCATCTCCAGAGATAAAACGATAATTCTCCCGCTCTACAAGACTCTCTGGTCCGGCCACACCTGGAGTATGCTGTCCAGTTCTGGGCACCAGTCCTCAGGAAGGATGTACTGGAAATGGAACGAGTACAAAGAAGGGCAACAAAGCTAATAAAGGGTCTGGAGGATATTAGTTATGAGGAAAGGTTGTGAGCACTGAACTTATTCTTTCTGGAGAAGAGACGCTTGAGAGGGGATATGATTTCAATTTATAAATACCATACTGGTGACCCCACAATAGGGATAAAACTTTTTCGCAGAAGGGAGTTTAACAAGACACATGGCCACTCATTAAAATTAGAAGAAAAGAGGTTTAAACTTAAACTATGTAGAGGGTTCTTTACTGTAAGAGCAGCAAAGGTGTGGAATTCTCTTCCACAGGCGGTGGTCTCAGCGGGGGGCATCGATAGTTTCAAGAAACTATTAGATAAGCACCTGAACGACCACAACATACAGGGATATACAATGTAATACTGACATATAATCACACACATAGGTTGGACTTGTGTCTTTTTTCAACCTCACCTACTATGTAACTATGTAAGTGTCGCTATAGTTCTTGAAACATGAAACCAAATCTCGTTGCTCTTGTTTGGAGGTTGGTACAGTTAAAATGTAGCATTGTACAAAAGCTTTTGTGGACTCCCATGGGATGCTTAGGCAAAGGTGAGCCTTATTTTATAGGCAGGCAATATACACTCGCCGGCCACTTTATTAGGTACACCTTGCTAGTATCGGGTTGGACCCCCTTTTTCCTTCAAAACTGCCTTCATTCTTCATGGCATAGATTCAACAAGGTGTCCTCAAAGATTTTTAACCATATTGACGTGAAAGCATTATGCAGTTGCTTCAGATTTGTTAGCTGAACATCCATGATGCAAATCTCCCATTTCACCACATCCCAAAGGTGCTCTATTGGATAGAGATCTGGTGACTGTGGAGGTCTTTGGAGTACAGTGACCTCATTGTCATGTTCAAGAAACCAGTGGTGAGATGATTTAAGCTTTGTGACATGGTGCATTATACTGCCCCAAGTAGCCATCAGAAGATGAGTACACTGTAGTCATAAAGGAATGGACATGGTCAGCAACAATACTCAGGTAGGCCATGGCGTTTAAAGGATGCTCAATTGGTACTAAGGGGCCCAAGAAAATACCGCCAACCATTACACCACCACCAGCAGCCTGAATTGTTAATACAAGGCAGGATGGATCCATGCTTTCATGTTGTTTACACCAAATTCTGACCCTACTATCTGAATGTCGCAGCTGAAAACCTGACCTGAATGGTACGTGAAAATCCCAGTAGATCCGCAGTTTTTGAAATACTCAGAACAGCCTGTCTGGCACCAACAACCATGCCATGTTCAAAGTCACTGAAATCCCCTTTCTTCCCAATTCTGATGCTCGGTGGTGAAGAACTGTGTCTTCACCACATCTAGATTCCTAAATGCATTGTGATTGGCTGATTAGCAATTTGCGTTAGCAAGCAGTTCAAAAGGTGTACCTAATAAAGTGGCCGGTGAGAAAATACCGCTTTCAAAGCAATCGTGCGATAATCGGGTCATTGGTACAGAGCTTTTGTTCATCCAACAGTTCATCCGATATTATTCTATTGGACATGCACGAAATAGTTTTTCGTACAATGCCAGATCGTACGATTTTTGTTTAATTATTACAGCTATCGTTCGAAAATGCAATACAAATGCATTTCAACACATAACATCACTTCCGGATTTTTTTTCTGTCCTACTGGAATTTTCGTGACTTTAGTCAACTCAGCAGATTCGATCTGAGATTAGCATGCCCAAAAAAAAACGGACGATTATTCGTCCGATAATTTCATCGTGTGTACCGGGCATTAGAGTAGAGTGGTCATATTTAGAGAGTCAACTCCATTATTTTCCTTTTCCATTGCTCTTCAGTTTAGTATACATTATTATACAGGATTTATATAGCGCCAACAGTTTGCGCAGCGCTTAACAAAAATAAAGGCAGACATTACAATTACATTACAATTTGGTACAAGAGGAATCAGAGGGCCCTGCTCATTAGAGCTTACAATCTAAAAATAAAAGGTATCAGGAGCTGTATTTACCATAATGAGGTTATAGCCGATACAGTAGCTTTAGCGGACTCCTGCGGGATACATAGGCAATAGGGCACGAAGGTTTGAGGGGGCTCCTCTTATCCTCATGTAAACCTGTAGGCCATCTCTGATCAATAACGATTTATCAAACACAATATGGTGTTTCTAAATGATTTAATGTGTGTTACTGCTTTTAAAGTAGAAGTAAAATCTCTCAAAAGATCACTTAGCCCTGTAGACCAACTGCATGTGCATGCATGCTCCAGAATCATCCTTTTAATGCTGTGACTCTGATGGAACTTGCTGGAACTCTGTGGGTTGGCATGGCTGCTTGTAGTCCAAATCAGATGAAATCAGATGGTGACAATGCAACAGCTGAAATGTTGACTCTTTATGAAGTGCCTGTAACTTGTAGGATCACCAGATATGATTAAACTAAACACAGTAAATATAAAAATGTAAACTGGATGTGGTGGGGAATGGGCCCTCCGAGGGGCGTCAACTGCGGCGCCTGCTCGACCCTTCCACTACCTGACCCCTCCCCCCCCCCCCTTTTCCTCCCCCCCCTTTTTTTTTTCTTTTCTTTCCCTCCTCCCCCTGCATGTCCTGCTTTTGTTATTTTGATCTTTCTGCCCTTCCCTCTCCCTTTCCCCCCATACCCAGTATCTTTTCCTTTTCTTAGTTTGCTACCTACTTGATGGCTGACCATCACACTGACCATCACAATTACATCTCACCAAGGCCCTACCTACATGTCCTCACGGACACCCCACCCAAGATGTTTTTACTGTACCCAACCGTACTAACCACCTCCCTTCCTCAGTTGGACCATTCCACTTAGGGGGGGAGGGGAAAATGGACAATGAACCTCCACCCCACTTCAACCACAATGTTTATCTGGTTGTGTTGCAGGTTATTCTATTATTATAACCTACATAAGCTGTGTCCTGTGTGATTTCTGTCTTTGCCTTTATACCCTGCTTGTTAAGTGCCTTATTGCGTCATTTGATGTGAATTGTTACCTGTTACCTTCATACTAAATAAAAAATCTTTTTTACGGGAAAAAAAAAATGTAAACTGTGTAACATTACTGAAATATATGCAACAACATGTTTGTTTTCTGAGTTTAATTACATTTTAGGCTCAGTGTATGCTAGTACAATTTCAGATCCAACTTGTACAGAATTGCATGACAATAGAAATCACATTGGGTGTCCGAGGGTGTCCAATTTACATCAATGTAATTTAGCATAGCACGATTTTGGAAAAGGTTCCTTTACTACTTCGGTGCAATTTCAGTGCAATTTTGTCCCCATAGAATATGCAAACCACATCCAATTTGCACTACCTAAAATTTTAATCAACAGAAACTACTGAAAATTGGATCAAAATCAGATTGCAGAAGTGCAAACCTAGCCTTAAACCTTATATCAGTAGTTGTTCGCCAATAATACGGATTGTGTTGTCCAAATACAGTGTCTTAAAAAAGTATTCATACTCCTTGAAATTTTCCACATTTTGTCATGTTACAACCAAAAACTTAATTTATTGGGATTTTATGTGATAGATCAACACAAAGTGACACATAATTGTGAAGTGGAAGGAAAATGATAAATGATTTTCAACATTTTTTACAAATAAATATGTGAAAAGTGTGGTGTGCATTTGTATTCAGCCCCCCTGAGTCAATACTTTGTAGAACCGCCTTTCACTGCAATTACAGCTGCAAGTTTTTTTGGACAGGTTTCTATAAGCTTTACACATATAGAGAGTGACATTTTTGCACATTCTTCTTTGTAAAATAGCTCAAGCTCTGTCAGATTGGACAGAGAGCATCTGTGAACAGCAATTTTCAAGTCTTGCCATAGGCTCTCAATTGGATTTAGGTCTGGACTTTGACTGAGCCATTCTAAGACATGAATATACCATTCCATTGTAGCTCTGGCTGTATGTTTAGGGTTGTTGTCCTGCTGGAAGTGAACATCTGCCCCAATCTCAAGTCTTTTGCAGACTCTAACAGGTTTTCTTCTAAGATTGCCCTGTATTTGGCTCCATCCATCTTCCCATCAATTTTGACCAGCTTTCCTGTCCCTGCTGAAGAAAAGCATCCCCACACCATGATGCTGCCACCACCATGTTTCACAGTGGGGATGGTGTGTTCAGGGTGATGTGCAGTGTTAGTTTTTCGCCGCATATAGGTTTTTGCTTTTAGGCCAGTTTAATTTCGGTCTCATCTGACCAGAGCACCTTCTTCTACATGTTTGCTATGTCCCTCACACGGCTTCTCGCAAACTGCAAACAAGATTTCTTATGGCTTTCTTCTTCTCACTCTTCCATAAAAGCCAGATTTGTGGAGTGCACAACTAATAGTTGTCCTGTGGACAGATTCTCCCACCTGAGCTGTGGATCTCTGCACCTTCTCCAGAGTTACCATGGGCCTCTTGTCTGCTTCCCTGATTAATGCTCTCCTTGCCCGGCCTGTCAGTTTAGGTGGACGGCCATGTCTTGGTAGGTTTGTCATTGTGCCAAACCTTTTCCATTTTCAGATGATGGATTGAACAGTCCTCTGTGAGATGTTCAAAGCTTGGGATATTTTTTTTTATAACTTATCCCTGCTTTAAACTTCTCCACAGATTTATCCCTGACCTGTCTGGTGTGTTCCTTGGCCTTCGTGATGCTGTTTGTTTACTAAGGTTCTCTAACAAACCTCTAAGGACTTCACAAAACAGCTGTATTTATACTGAGATTAATTTACACACAGATGGACTATTTAGTAATTAGGTGACTTTGAAGGCAAATAGTTCCACTAGATTTTAGTTAGGGGTATCAAAGTAAAGGGGGCTGAATACAAATGCACGCCACACTTTTCCAAAAATTTGGAAAGCCATTTATCATTTTCCTTCCACAATTATGTGCCACTATGTGTTGGTCTATCACATAAAATCCCAATAAAATACATTTACGTTTTTGGTTGTAACATGACAAAATGTGGAAAATTTCAAGGGGTTTGAATACTTTTTCAAGGCACTGTAGTCACTCCAGAAAGGATCTAAAATCTATATTAAAAATCTCATAATGAAAGGAGAATAGAATAAAAATACATCAATGCAACTTTTAAGTAAACATTGGAGTAAGAATTAAAAATCCTTACATTTTTTTGAAATGCTGCGTAAACTGTTGGCACTATATAAATCCTACATACTGTAATATGTATAGAAACATACTAGCTAAAAATACAGTAGAGTTTCTGGTCATTCGGTCATGACTTGCCTGGACGCTCATGCTTTGTATGTCATAACTGTTTGAATTTTAGACCGGAGGCCAATCCAGGCATTTAGAAGTCAGCCCATTACATGAACCCATTTTGCCATATGGTGAGCTAAATCTATATGCCTGTAAAATTTAAAATTGACATGGACATAGGCTGAATTTTAAAAAGCTCAGCAGGAATCGACTACCGCTAAGAACTGCTGAGATTGCTGGTTACTGATGTTTATAATAACTGCAAAAAATACATAAGAAAGCAGGATGTTTTTTTAAAGTCATTATGAACATAAAATAGCCCCACCGTGAGCATTTATTAAAGTAGGTTAGAGATGTCCATCCGTAGGAGCTGCAATATCTTCCTGGCTCTAGCTATGCCTTTGCATGCTCCTGGTATCAGCAGATTAGCATTCACGTGTGGTGCTAGAGAGATATGTCTGCTTTTGCTGAGAAAGGCAGAATAGTCTTTGTTAGCGTGTAATGAGGGCCGTGTATCTGATCTCCGCATGTTTTAATATTTCACCGACATGCATGGGGAATTTTCAGCACACCTTGTCGTAGACAAGAAATTTACAATTCAGTGGCGCAGCGAGGTGTTGGCCAGCATATGTCTCTCGTTCCTTGATCCTCAGATCTTAATCATATCACAGTTAATAAAGAAGGCGAGATGATAGAATGTTGCCCCTGGCGTTTTCCATAATTAGTTGTATACCGAAGAGAAGTGCAGGAAATGGGAATCGCCTGGTGGATTCTGCTTTGCTGAGTCGATGCCCTTGAAAATAGAATGCTGGTTTAGCCGTGTTAATGTTGGCTATCAGTAAAGTAACACATATACAGCAGCAAAGAGAACCGGCCAAGTTGAACTTGTGCAAGACACAGAATGATCAGTTCGAAATAATAATTATTCAGGTTTGCATAAGCAAAAATGTATATTTACTGTATATATACTTGTATATAGCTTAAGGAAATGGGAAGTTTCCCCCATGGGGGGTTTTAGGCAGCTAGGTGTAGGTAATGATATAAGTAAGCGTTTGGTAAAAAGTAAAACATTTTTTCTCTTTATTGAGAAAATGAGTTGTTACATGAGTGTTAGGATGTGAGCTCAAACAGGAATATATTCATGCCAAATACATAAAATAGCAAACATAGGGGTCATATACAACATATGATAATGACTGTTGCATGACATTTTCCTTACATAAAATAGCAAACATAAGGGTCATAAACAACATATGATAATGACTGTTGCATGACATTCTGACGCGTTTCGACCCATAGTGTTTGGGGTCTCTTCAGAGGATGAGTTTGCACTGTATTTGGAGATGCCTCTCAGTCATGAAGTCCCCCGCATAGCTATCAGACCATTCTGTGCGCCTCCATGTCACAACGAAATACCAAGAGGGGGATGAGGGTCCACTCAATGCGGCTTACAAGGAGTCACATGTGAAAGATTGTCCCCCACCCCTGTGGTGGGGGACAATACCCTCTTGGTATTTCGTTGTGACATGGAGGCCCTTATGTTTGCTATTTTATGTATTTGGCATGAATATATTCCTGTTTGAGCTCACATCCTAACACTCATGTAACAACTCATTTTCTCAATAAAGAGAAAAAATGTTTTACTTTTTACCAAACGCTTACTTATATCATTACCTACACCT
Source organism: Lithobates sylvaticus (assembly GCA_028564925.1). Taxonomy (NCBI): domain Eukaryota; kingdom Metazoa; phylum Chordata; class Amphibia; order Anura; family Ranidae; genus Lithobates; species Lithobates sylvaticus. The sequence continues at coordinate 54,644,070 of CM053031.1, read as the reverse complement.
AGCTGCCTAAAAACCCCCATGGGGGAAACTTCCCATTTCCTTTTTCTTATCAGGGTGAGCAGCACCAGCATCTCTTTCCAATGTGTCTTTCCTTTACTTGTATATAGCTTTACCTACTTTATTTAAACCATCAGGTTGAGTGAGGTCATCTGCTGCCATATACACAGATTGACCTCAAAGACTAGTACGGATAACAGTATTGATTAACATAAGCAGGGCTTTTTTTTTCAGCGGGAACGCAGTGCTGGAACCTGTTGCAATGGCAGAGGGTGCTGGGGTGTGATTGGGGTCTACTGATGCTAACTTCTGGGGTATCTATTGTTGCTTGAGGGGATCTATTTTTGCATTGCAATCTATTGTTACTGGTGGGGGATCTTTTGTTACTGGAGGGTCAATTGTTGCTGGAAGGGATCTACTGTTTATGGAGGGGTCTACTGTTGCTGGTTGCTGGAGAGTCTATTGATGTTGGGTGCTGGTTGATCTGTTGTTGCTGGGGGGGGTCTATTACTGTTGGCTGTGAGGGATCTATTTTATTGCTTTTCTTGTCATCAATGCTAAATTCCAAAATTCCATACAAATTACTTAGCACTACAAAATTATTAAAAACAAACACCCCTAGAAGTTCATAACATGTAAAGGGCAAGAAACAAAAAAAAAAAACACAAGACTTTGGTATTCCTATAGAGCAGTGGTCACCAACCCTGTCCTCAGGGCCCTCTAACAGGCCAGGTTTTATTTATTACCTTGGGGAGATGCAGACTAGAATACTGCAATACCTGAGCAGCAAATGATATCACCTGTGATGTATTTCAGTTATCTTGCAAACCTGGCCTGTTAGTGGTCCCTGAGGACAGGGTTGATGACCAATGCTATAGAGTGTTCATATGGGATCTGTTCAGAAGAGATGACAGGCCTTCACCACACCACGTGACACTGCTCCACTCAATTTTAACACATACCAGAAAGATCTGATAAAACAGCTTTGGTATATAAATATGGATATTTGTCAAGCAGCAACCCCACTTCCTTAAATCCTTATCGATGCTCGTAAAGGGTTAGTACATTGCTCCCAACAGATATATTCAATCAGATAGGATTTCCACTTAATGGCTCATTGCTGGATAATTGGCTCGTGACATAAGGAAACAGAAACAATCCTCATAGCGTGAACCTGTTTTAAAATGTTATTTCCAGTTAAAAGAACCCCCTATAAGATTTACACTTACAAACTGTTAAATATAAAAAAGCATTTCCTGGTATAACCATCTGGTCTGTACAGCACAGCCGGATATTCTCTCACCGTTCCGAAGATATCTCGTCCGTGGTGATGGCCGGGTGTAGATTGTAGCAGCTGACATGTACAACAAGCCGTCTGGCCACACCTAGACGCGTTTCGTCATTACGTCTTTCTCAAAAGGCATGACAAGATGGGGTGGCCGTATAACTTTATAGTCTGTGTGCTTGGGTAATTTAACCCATTATATACACACACATCATAGCTCCTCACCAGTTCTCACCGCGGGACGCTAGCATATATAAATCATGCATAACATTACATCTCATATGCTGAAACATCACATATACAATTAGATACATATATAAAAACATTATATTGTAAACTGGAATCTAATAATATAATTGCACCAAGCTCAGTAAATCAGTAATCCACTGATGTACCACTCATGATGGAATTAGCACCCTTTTTCAAAAAAGTGATCGTAGCATCACATCACAAGGCATAGTCAAACTAGCTAGTGGAAACTGTTGTGTAGATCTTCAACGATCTATAACATCTTATTAAAACTACACTTATCAAACATGTATATTGAGTAAAATTAAAAAAAGGCTGCGCTACATTCTATCTGAGAGAACCAACACTAATTAGTGCAAAAACCTTGGTGTCAGTGTCAGTGCATACACCTCACTCGTTGAGAGTGAGAAGTGACTAATAAAAATAAATGGGATTACTAAATACCAAAAGCAGTTATAGCAATCAGGTACAACAAAATTCAGTGAACCTAGTATCAAACATATAAATAATGTACAATACGAAAATTATTCAGATGGGCTGTATGATAACCCAACACATTAGTGAGTGAAGGAAATATGGATCCAACAAATTATCGGATTAAATTATACCGTGCATAGATGAATGTCAAAGTAGACTGGTATAATAACCCAAAGAAATATATAAAAAATACAAAAATTGAAAAAAATAGGAATTAAAATCCAAAAACGACTGCAAAATCAATATAGTCCAACAGTAAATGGCTTCCACGTGTTGAGAGATGGTGACTTTGTGTAGGTTCAGATTTAAAGTGACAAGTGCTTGTGAAAATCCCTCCACCAGAAAGATTGCAGGCTTACCAGACTGTGGAGAAAACTCGCATGTGGCTAATACCCAGCCAGGGCCTTGACTTCCACTGCAGCTCACCTGCGCCCCTCGCGGTATCCAGAAAGGCTGCTGGCTTCAGATGCAGGAAAACGTGGGTCTCGCCACTAATGATAGTGGGTTATAGCCTGTGTATAGCATAAGCTATTTGTATGGATCTCCGGAAGGTTGGCCCAAAAAAAGAAAGAAAAAGGGGGACACACCATGGGTGGAATCCAAAGGATTTATTTGGTAAAAAGTGCCAATAAGCACAAAAAAGCAGAATGCATAAAACGATTGAAATACACTTAAAATTATGCGGCCGGCCGGCAGCAGTACTCGTCCGTGGTAAGACGTAAGACGCGGTGACGTCAGCACGTCGCTCCTCCCTACGCGTTTCGTCAGAGAGTGACGTAATCATGGGACACGGACGGCGTACTGACGCACCGCTTAAATACACAACAAGAAGCCTCGATCTGGATGGCAAAACATCAGACTTCCGGTCTCCATCTTAAAGTCTGGCAAATCGAGGAGAGAACGCCCTTATAACAGAGCATTAATATTTAACTATGTAATAGCAAGGCATGTAGTCCGTTATTATATATGAGAACTAGCCAAAGTCCCATAAAAATTATTATGCATTAATGGATGATATGCAAACATAACCTAACGTGCGACTGCAAGTTGACACATAAACTACATTACCCATCACCCTATCTGCTATAGTCCTGTTGCGTCTCACCTCCTCCAAATCCAAGTGAGGGGGGGATGGACAAGACAGGGTGGGAACTGAAAGGTGACTACCAATGGGTCAGCATCTCTAGATCCTATATCATAGGTGAAGATGGGATCAAAGCAAGTAATATTAATAGTAAGTCAATGTAGACCATAGACCAAAAAGGTTACCAGAGATTTTAAACAGACCGCACAGGGTCATCTGGTCACTTAAAGCAATATAAACCATACAGATAGAAATCATAATGGTTGTCCGTCATATATCCCAACGGGGTGACATGACGGACAAATATGTATAAATGTAAATAGAGGGGGTATAGGGTGTGCCCGCCTGTACTCACACCTCCACTTACTAGTACCTACCGGAGTTAATCTCATCTATACAGGATAGTCAGCAGAGACCTCAGGTTATCGTGTAAAATCTATACCACCCTCAACCCGTACTGGCCCATTAAAGTGCCAGTACTAGTTTGAATGGAATGTAAAGTAGTGTAAAAGAGTTGATGGAAAATTAAATGTGAACTATAAACTAAAGGGGAGAAGGGGGAAGGATAGTTATGTCACCTCACCTATTTATAAAGATAATGGGGGCTACACAACCAATCGGTACCTATGCTGGAAAAAGGTATTAAAATAGTACCGAAAAGTCTTTCTTCGGATGATAGCCAAACCCAAAACTGAGGCGCCTAGGTAGGCAATCTCCATAGGATGATAAAAAATCGCAAGACTACAATGTAGGCATATCCGCCTATACTAGCACATCAATAGGCTAGCACCTACAGACGTCCATCTCGTTCACAAGAGATAATCTCCATAGGGCAGCCGAGATCTCAGGTTGGAATGTGAAGTCCACACCATCCTCCACTCGTACTAGCCCATTAAAGTGCCAGCACGGGTTTGGATGGAATGTACAAAAATTATGGAAATATTGTTACAAAAATTTATTAAATTTAAATTTATAACTATAAAAAGGGGGGACAGAAATGTCACCACACCTCTTTATAAAAAGAAAAGAAAAAGAAAAAAAAAGGGAGAATTACAACCAATACTAGAAGGAGGTAATTAAATTAGTACCAGAAGTGATTTGTTCAAAGTATAGTAGATACTATAGGTAGACAGACCAAAGCTGTACCGTTCCCACTCCACAAAGGGAGTGTTTCTTTAATGTGCCAAGAATATACTCAAGAGGGCCATAAACTGCATCTAATACTTGCGATCCAGATCGAGTGTACAGCATCTCAACATACCAATACAAATTTACAAAGGCAACAAACAGGATATAATTTAGGCATTATCTATGAATGCATTCACATCTACGTCGATGTTTAACCCCTGAGGGGTGTGTGTTTTTAATCTATGCACCCATGACATCTCAGATCTAGAGATGCTTCTGACCAGGTTACTTCCTCTCCAGTGCGGGCTAAACTTCTCTATCCCCAGGAAAAGGGTGTTGGAGGGGTCTCTATTGTGTACTGTCAGATAGTGCTTTGAAACCGAGTGTTTGGTGTAACCCCTCCGGATGTTATTTATATGTTCATTGAGTCGAACCCTGAGAGGACGTTTAGTCCTGCCCACATACTGTAGGCCACATGGGCACTGCAGCAGGTAGACAAGCCCCTCAGTAGTGCACGTGATGAAAGACTCAATTTTATAACTTTTAGATGTTACAGTGGAGGAAAAACTGATAGTTCGCCTGGTCCTGCAGCTGTTAATAGAGCATACTTGACATCTGTTGCATTTATAATATCCGGTCAGCTCTCCAAAAAATTGAGGAGCTCCATTGGGAGGGTTTAGGATATTCGGTGCTATTTTATCCCTAAGAGATGGAGCACCCCTGAACACCACTCGTGGACGATCAGGAAGAATCGTACTCAGAAGTGCATCATTCCCCAAAATGTGCCAGTGTTTTTGTATGATACGGCTGATGTTATAATACTGATTAGAGTAATTAGTAATGAAAGGGACTCCTGTCGTATCCCTCGCATCATTAGTTGGCACTTTTACTGCCAGCAAAGCTGACCTATCCATCAGAGACACCTGGTGGAGGGTGTCCTGAAGGGCCAGAGGGTCATAACCCTTATCAACAAACTTAGAGGTAAGGGTTTTGGCCTGTATTAGAAATTTGTCATGTTCAGTGCAATTACGTTTTAAGCGCATATATTGGCTTTTGGGGACAGAGCCCAACCAGGAGGGATGGTGGCAACTCCCCTTGGGGATGTAGGAATTCCTATCTGTAGATTTAAAAAAGGTAGAAGTAACAAACTGACTATCTTTAATCTCTATCTTCAAATCCAAAAAAATGTATCGCTTCCTGGCTCGCCTCAAATGACAGATGTATACCTCTGTTGTTATTATTAAGATCAGCCATGAAGGTGTCCAGGGAGGACTTGGTACCTTGCCAGAGGAGGAGGACGTCATCTATGTACCGTGCCCAAAGGACGATCTCAGATCTCGATTGGGAATAGATGACGTCCTCCTCCCACTGGGCCATGAACAGATTCGCCAGGCTAGGGGCGTACTTGGCCCCCATGGCCACGCCCCTGTCCTGGCGAAAAAACTGTCCATTATGCCAGATAAAATTATGTGTAGCCGCAAATTGGAGCAACTCCATGATGTAGTCAATTTGTGCTGGAATAAGTGGGGAACTCTTATACAAAAAATGTTTCACTGCTCCCAGACCCAAATGGTGTGGGATAATGGTGTAAAGCGACGTAACGTCAGCCGTAACTAACCACATACCATCCATTGGGTCAAGGTCGGTCAGTAGGTTAATGACCTGGCGAGTGTCCTTAATGAAGGAAGGCAACCCCTGTACCACAGGTTGTAGATAGTAGTCTATATACTTGCCCACCCGAGACGTTACGGAATCTATTCCGCTCACTATAGGGCGTCCCGGGGGGCAAGTTAAACTTTTATGTATTTTTGGTAGGTAATAGATTATAGGTACCCTAGGGGCCTTGGGGACCAAAAACGACCTTTCTTTCTTATTTAGAATACCCAAATCAGCACCCTTAGACACCAGATCTTCTAGAGCACATTTATACCTCATATTGGGATTTGAGGATAAAGGAGTATAGGTATCTCTGTCCCCTACTATGCGATCCATTTCTAGCATATAATCGCTTTTATTGAGCAGAATGATGCCCCCACCCTTGTCAGCAGGGCGTATCACTAATTCCTTATTGTCACATAAGGACTGTATACCTTCTTCCAGACTTCTTTTAATCCTAGCCTGTTTTAATTCTAATTTATCCAGATCCTTCAAAACAATGTCCCTAAAAACCTTGATGGAAGGGGCAAGAGAGCCTGGGGGGTTAAACAGGGAAGCATTAGCCAATCCAGAGTGTTGAAACTCCGTAGAGACATATCTGTTAGTATTGATGGGGTTCGACAAAAAATGTCTTTTTATACTTAGTTTGCGCACATATCTGTGCACATCCATATAGGTCTGAAATTTGCTCAGACCTTTCGGTGGAGCAAACTTCAGACCTCTATCGAGCACTTGTAGTTCAGGATCTGTAAGAACGTGGGAGCTTAGATTAAAAATGCCCTCACCACTTACACCTTTTTCCTTTTGGGAGTGGCTACGCCTCCCCCCTCTAGTTCCTCTTTTCTTTCTACGGCTCGTTTGACACCTTGGGTTGGTCTGTGAAAATCCCACCCTTGATGGCTACGTTCAGCAGGGGCATTAAACTCCTGTCTGCTCGTATTCATTGGGTAGATAGTGCTATTAGCCCCACCAAAACCAAAGTTATCCCCATTAATTCCATCTCTCAAAGGAAAAAATTGGTTATGGGTAGGGATGTTATAGCCAAAATCATTACCTCCATATCCTTCATTAAATTGAGAAAAATGGCTATATGTATCTCTACCATGGTTAGAGGGAGGATTTTGACCTCCCCTTTGTCCCATAGTAGGAGGATAAATAAACTGTGGTGGAGGGCCTGACCCTAGATGAGAAGGGTAACTACCCCCCATATTTGGGGGTCCTGGAGGCCACCCATTCTGATTACCCCATGAGGGTCCGAAATTTGGATAGGGCGGATACCCACGCCCTACTCCCGGTTTCTGGTTATGGCTAGTATTATTCTTGTTCCTAGAATTACCAGAGGGCCTATGTGGAGACTGGGACGAGGTATCCTTAGGTTTTCTAGGAACCCGATTGTTAGAAAAAGGTACTGGCTGAGATCTCTGTGGCGCCCCTCCCATATTTCCTGGGGGTCTTATAGGTCCTGTTCCTATGCCGCCAGTAGCCTGTGGAATAGTATCCATATCTGTAGAGGGGGTGGTAGATGCCTGTTCTGCTAGCAGTTTCTTTTGCCACTCGAATACGCTTTGTGTCTGATAGTCAGACAGATCTCGATTGTACTTCTTTTTCTTTTTGATTTTTTGTTCTCTATCTTCTTTTTCTAATACTTTTTGAAGGGTCTTAGATCTTTCGCTATACTCTTCACTCTTATTGAAGGGGTTAAGTTTTTCCTTAATGACTTTTATTTCCTCGTCTATCAATGAAAGTTTGTAAGTCTTTCTCTCCACGAGAAACTTAATTAGATTGACACCGGCGTCATTAAAATACTTGTACCACACCTCCAGTTGGGATTCTCCCCTTTGGGGGCATACTTCCCACCTCAAACTACGAGGGACCATGTGGTGTTTAATGTAGGTTTCAAGGAAGGCGATGTCCCATTGGGTATGGGTTTCAGACACCGTGAGATTTTTTAACCTAATGAATAGGCCTCCCAGGTCTCCATCGCCCTCCTTGAATGCCTCAAACACTCCCTCTGTGTTGACCACCCGAGAGGCTCTATAGTCAAAGAAATCCATCAAACCCACTATATTATACCCAAATGGGGACAAAGAGGGTGTAATGGAGATGGAATCAATATTATTAACTACACGCGTCCTGCTGCAATAATGAATATCAGACACAAACAGTAAAAAGAGAAAATTGCGCTGGACAAAAAGCTAAATTAAAGTAAAATAAAAATTAAAAATTGAAAGCTGCAACCAAAATGTGATAAGCATATACAAAGTAAAATTAAAAAAAGGCTGCGCTACATTCTATCTGAGAGAACCAACACTAATTAGTGCAAAAACCTTGGTGTCAGTGTCAGTGCATACACCTCACTCGTTGAGAGTGAGAAGTGACTAATAAAAATAAATGGGATTACTAAATACCAAAAGCAGTTATAGCAATCAGGTACAACAAAATTCAGTGAACCTAGTATCAAACATATAAATAATGTACAATACGAAAATTATTCAGATGGGCTGTATGATAACCCAACACATTAGTGAGTGAAGGAAATATGGATCCAACAAATTATCGGATTAAATTATACCGTGCATAGATGAATGTCAAAGTAGACTGGTATAATAACCCAAAGAAATATATAAAAAATACAAAAATTTAAAAAAATAGGAATTAAAATCCAAAAACGACTGCAAAATCAATATAGTCCAACAGTAAATGGCTTCCACGTGTTGAGAGATGGTGACTTTGTGTAGGTTCAGATTTAAAGTGACAAGTGCTTGTGAAAATCCCTCCACCAGAAAGATTGCAGGCTTACCAGACTGTGGAGAAAACTCGCATGTGGCTAATACCCAGCCAGGGCCTTGACTTCCACTGCAGCTCACCTGCGCCCCTCGCGGTATCCAGAAAGGCTGCTGGCTTCAGATGCAGGAAAACGTGGGTCTCGCCACTAATGATAGTGGGTTATAGCCTGTGTATAGCATAAGCTATTTGTATGGATCTCCGGAAGGTTGGCCCAAAAAAAGAAAGAAAAAGGGGGACACACCATGGGTGGAATCCAAAGGATTTATTTGGTAAAAAGTGCCAATAAGCACAAAAAAGCAGAATGCATAAAACGATTGAAATACACTTAAAATTATGCGGCCGGCCGGCAGCAGTACTCGTCCGTGGTAAGACGTAAGACGCGGTGACGTCAGCACGTCGCTCCTCCCTACGCGTTTCGTCAGAGAGTGACGTAATCATGGGACACGGACGGCGTACTGACGCACCGCTTAAATACACAACAAGAAGCCTCGATCTGGATGGCAAAACATCAGACTTCCGGTCTCCATCTTAAAGTCTGGCAAATCGAGGAGAGAACGCCCTTATAACAGAGCATTAATATTTAACTATGTAATAGCAAGGCATGTAGTCCGTTATTATATATGAGAACTAGCCAAAGTCCCATAAAAATTATTATGCATTAATGGATGATATGCAAACATAACCTAACGTGCGACTGCAAGTTGACACATAAACTACATTACCCATCACCCTATCTGGTATAGTCCTGTTGCGTCTCACCTCCTCCAAATCCAAGTGAGGGGGGGATGGACAAGACAGGGTGGGAACTGAAAGGTGACTACCAATGGGTCAGCATCTCTAGATCCTATATCATAGGTGAAGATGGGATCAAAGCAAGTAATATTAATAGTAAGTCAATGTAGACCATAGACCAAAAAGGTTACCAGAGATTTTAAACAGACCGCACAGGGTCATCTGGTCACTTAAAGCAATATAAACCATACAGATAGAAATCATAATGGTTGTCCGTCATATATCCCAACGGGGTGACATGACGGACAAATATGTATAAATGTAAATAGAGGGGGTATAGGGTGTGCCCGCCTGTACTCACACCTCCACTTACTAGTACCTACCGGAGTTAATCTCATCTATACAGGATAGTCAGCAGAGACCTCAGGTTATCGTGTAAAATCTATACCACCCTCAACCCGTACTGGCCCATTAAAGTGCCAGTACTAGTTTGAATGGAATGTAAAGTAGTGTAAAAGAGTTGATGGAAAATTAAATGTGAACTATAAACTAAAGGGGAGAAGGGGGAAGGATAGTTATGTCACCTCACCTATTTATAAAGATAATGGGGGCTACACAACCAATCGGTACCTATGCTGGAAAAAGGTATTAAAATAGTACCGAAAAGTCTTTCTTCGGATGATAGCCAAACCCAAAACTGAGGCGCCTAGGTAGGCAATCTCCATAGGATGATAAAAAATCGCAAGACTACAATGTAGGCATATCCGCCTATACTAGCACATCAATAGGCTAGCACCTACAGACGTCCATCTCGTTCACAAGAGATAATCTCCATAGGGCAGCCGAGATCTCAGGTTGGAATGTGAAGTCCACACCATCCTCCACTCGTACTAGCCCATTAAAGTGCCAGCACGGGTTTGGATGGAATGTACAAAAATTATGGAAATATTGTTACAAAAATTTATTAAATTTAAATTTATAACTATAAAAAGGGGGGACAGAAATGTCACCACACCTCTTTATAAAAAGAAAAGAAAAAGAAAAAAAGGGAGAATTACAACCAATACTAGAAGGAGGTAATTAAATTAGTACCAGAAGTGATTTGTTCAAAGTATAGTAGATACTATAGGTAGACAGACCAAAGCTGTACCGTTCCCACTCCACAAAGGGAGTGTTTCTTTAATGCGCCAAGAATATACTCAAGAGGGCCATAAACTGCATCTAATACTTGCGATCCAGATCGAGTGTACAGCATCTCAACATACCAATACAAATTTACAAAGGCAACAAACAGGATATAATTTAGGCATTATCTATGAATGCATTCACATCTACGTCGATGTTTAACCCCTGAGGGGTGTGTGTTTTTAATCTATGCACCCATGACATCTCAGATCTAGAGATGCTTCTGACCAGGTTACTTCCTCTCCAGTGCAGGCTAAACTTCTCTATCCCCAGGAAAAGGGTGTTGGAGGGGTCTCTATTGTGTACTGTCAGATAGTGCTTTGAAACCGAGTGTTTGGTGTAACCCCTCCGGATGTTATTTATATGTTCATTGAGTCGAACCCTGAGAGGACGTTTGTAGGTGTATATTGAGTGTCTGATTCGGTATCAAACTAATAATACTTAATATGTATCCATACCCATAATCGTCAACAATATAAAACCTATAATTGTCTCTCATGTCAAACGATATATTAACAATGTAGCATAGTGGCAAACATCTAATATTAATTACTTCTTACCAACAGATGTGTCCCCATTAGTATTGCCACAAGCTAGTCGGAGGAAATATAGTACACCTAATCCTGAAATACTCTATGTAGGCATAGACATGCAAGGAATCGTTTAACTCCATTCTTTGCAGTAATTATGTCATACGTATTGTTATATCCAACACCATAAACTGGCGTAACCACACACCACACTGTTCAAGCACAATACAATATAAATGCATGTGAAATAATACTGGACCTGAACTGTTGGATAAGCAATCACTGATAAAACAGTTCAGGTCCAGCTCAACGTTTAACCCTTTGGGTTGGAGAGTATCCACAAGATAAATCCATCTTGTTTCGCTTTTAGATATCTCTCTTACCATATTGGAACCCCTCCATGAAGGGCTTAATTTGTCTATCCCCCAAAACAAGAGACCAGGAGGGTCTCTGTTATGTTTACGCCTAAATGAAGAGAAACACTGTGGTCTTAAAAACCAATCAAGATATTATAGATATGTTCGGTCACACGTTTAGATAAAGTTCTTTTGGTTCTCCCAATATACATTAACCCACAAGGGCACTGTAAAGCGTACACAACATGGGTGGAGTTACAAGATATGAACTCTTTTATATCAAACTCCAGTCCATTGGAGGTCGATCTAAAGATAGTAAGTCCCCACAGATGTGTGTTTACCTGTCTGCCCGCTTTACATCTACGACCCAAAACATGTGGGGTTTTTTTTGGGAAGGGGGGGCTAACACCTTATTAACAATGCTATCACCAAAGGATGGGGATTTCCTATAGATAAACATGGGTTCTTTTGGTAATGCTTTAGTGAGCACTTTATCCATACTTAAAATTCCTAAAAGGGGCCATATTGGGAGCTGGGTAGGGGGTGGAACCAAGGGTTGGTGCTCGGAGGTGGGTAGGGGTGGAACCAAGGGTCGGCACTCAGAGGTGGGTAGGGGGAGGAAACACAAAGTCACTTAGAAGGGGGAGTTACTGCAAATATTCTCTAAGAAAAAAAAAGACCTAAACATAAGTAAAAGAAATTTAACAAACACAGAGCTTTGTCATTTAATACTGCTATTTGAACATGAGCTTGGAGATAATGTGTAAGCTCAGACACCTGAAGTGGTAGCAACTATCAGATGTAAAGAAACCCTGTAACCAACTTAAAACTTTTCAGGTAAAGGCATAAAATTTTTTTTTAATTCTTACTTGCAACATTCTTCCGTCCCATAAGCAATGTTTTATTCACTTTCAAATATGCCTTTGAACATGCTTGGAAATTTGACCACTCTAAAGCCCCATACACACGGTCGGATTTTTGCATGGATTCTGTCCGATCGGACAATGTTGTTGAAAAATCAGACCGTGTGTATGCACCATCGGACAGTGTACGTCGTATTGTCCGACGGACAAAGTCCTATCTCCTGCTGGATAGATTTTCCGACAACACGGTCCGATCACACCAAATCCGATCGTGTGTATGGTAGTCCGACCGGACAAAGTGCTACGCATGCTCAGATCACATTACAAGACCAAAACTATTGGCTACTAGCTTCTACGTAGTCCCGTCGTAGGCAACAAACGTCACCACGTTCAGAATGATCGGATTTTCCGACAACTTTGTCCGACCGTGTGTACGCAAAACCAACATCGGACAAAGTACGACGGACATGATCCGACGGACCTGGTCCTCGGAAAATCCACGCGTGTGTATGGGGCTTATGAAGAGTTGATTCCCTAGCACGGCCAGACTTCCCCCTCCCTCAAGCCATGTCATAGCCCTCTCCTTTTTCTGGGAGTGTCTTATTACTGTCTGTGCTGACCAGTTTATGTATATGCCCAGGGAAGGAGAAAAGGTTAACAATATAGACTTTGAGTTTTCTGGGGAGGATGACATTACATCCAAGATGGTGGCACCCAGCACAGTCTCAGGGCTTTTGGATGTCTACACAAGGGAGGCTTTTTCAAGTAAAGTAAATAACATTATCATTTTTAATAACATATAATATGTTAAATGGGAAAATTGTTGTTGAAATGAGTGGTCTAGCAATAATGTCTCTTTAAAATTATGGACCATAAGGCAGAGGTTCCTTGACATGGCAATGTGGCTTAACATCTATTTACAAGATCATGCATGTAGAAAAAAAACTCCATAACAGGGGCACAGACAGCAATAAAAACTGGTGTTCTAATCCTGCTCTACTCTATCCACAAAAAAAAAAAGTTTTGCCTTTAGTTATACTTTAAAGTGTTATTAAACCCAGTAATATGAAAATAGTTTTTCATATTTTCACAGTGCCCACAGCTTCTAAATCTTCTTTTTACATTAAAATACTGCCACTATATACCTTTTTGTTGATCTGTATACCATGGTCACATGATAAACTACACAGTTTGTCTAGGGCTGAGTTTTCAGGTTGGAGGAGATTTGCACTACAGCCTGTATACACGCCCACATGTGTGATGTCAACATCATGTGACCTGAACTGAAACAGGAAACGTTCTCACCAGCAATAGAGAATAAACTGAGCATGTGCCTGATGGCTACCCTCACTGTATTATATGGTCTTGCCGAGATAGACAGTGCAGGAGGGAAGGATCTGTCCATATGGTGTCAAAGAGCCTTTTTACACAATGCAGAGGATTAACCCCTTAAGTTCCACAGTTAGTATAACAAGCATGCTATTCTGCATATACAGACAGATTTTAATGCTGTGTGTTTAATAACACTTTAAGTATATTCTCTAAATGGTGAAATGTATATTTCCTAGTATTTTGCCAGTCCACTGTAACACAGCATGATGACTTTTACAGCCTAAAATATAAGAGGGTTCTAGCATAGCCACATTTATTCTTTCTGCCCACCTAGGCCTAGTTTTTTTGTGCTGTTCTCCTCCAAAACCCAGGTGACTTCTCCGTCCCTAGAAACACAAAAAGAGATGACATACTGTAGCCACACCAAATGCATCAGGGCTCAGAATGGAGAAACTGAAGGAGACCGTTTATTCACACATCTAGAATTGACAAACATAAAATTTGGGCAAACTGTCTGCTAGTAGCAACATAATGTATGGGTGGCTGCGTGTCACCCCTGGCAGCCTCGGGGCCCTATAATGCAGTTCAGATGACTATGCAGAAATTCAGCCCAGGGTACTAGACTTCTCCTCTTTACAGATCCAGCATTTTTTGATACCCATGCGATCCAGCATTTTTTGATACCCATGCGAGGTTACTCTTGAGTTTTGGCCAGGATATCCCTTACAAAGGGCATTGTAGTGGGCTGCAGATGTTTTGTTTTATTTATCATACTGGTTAATCACTATGTGGCAAACTTCTCCACCATTAAAAAATGTCCACCTCCACGAAGTTAAGAAATGTCAGCGCATTCCAGTAATTCTGTATTACTATAACATAGTCGGTCTTCTACTGGAGTTCTCATGCTTCTCATACATCCATATACAAGTTCCATAAACATAATATTAGGTAAACATAAATAGCCCATTCCAATGCCTCCAGTAATTGCATAAGTTCCTGTGGTTTCATCTTCTCGGAAACCATTACCATATGCTAGGAGAAGGAAATAAACATTGTTATATAAAAATATATAAATCTTGCGAGTTACTCTAGAGCAACCTGAGACTGCAATCAGCGTCAGGTAAAGTAATCTAAGGTTACAACCTAGCGTCAGGTGTGGTATAACAATTCCTGTGAAACAAAGTGCAAATTCACAGCTGCTAAGCATTGATCACAATCTCATAATCTGTGAAAACATATATAAAAAAAAAAAAAAAAAATGCAGCGCTGTGTGGTCCTGAACTTTACAAATGTACCTTTGTAAGATTCAGTATCACACAGCGCTGCATTTTTTTGTTTTTTGAATAAATAATGTTATATCTGTAGAAATTCTAGCTCTCCTCTCCTTGTGCTCACACATCTCGCCATGCCGCCGGTGGCAGTAGTGGCATGGCAAGGTATGTGAGCAGGCTGACCGACACCCGCTACAATGGTTTTGCATGTCAAGGAATATCTGACTTAGAGGTGACCTGCTGGAAAACCTATTTTTCCAACATTCTCTGTCTACCATATTCAAACACAAATATGGAAAAGGATTTTCTATTGTTTTTATTAGTACAACTATACCTAGGGTCATTTCCAGAGATCTGGAGATAAGTTGATGCATATTAAACCAGATATAGGAAATAAAGTCAGCACATTTCTTTATTTTAACCTTAATGCTGGCTTTCAATCTACGGAGAATAAGTTCTTGGACTCCAGCCACCCTTTCTTGGTCTGGGCTCGGGCACAGCTTAATACAGTTTATTTGACCAGGAAAGCATCTCAATCAATGTTTCACTTCAAGAAAAGTCTTTATGTTAACACCTTTCTTGGAAGCTCTCGGAATAATATTACTTGGCTTTCCCGTAATGTGACTGAAAATGTCTTCATGGCAACCATGAATCTTTGCTTCTAAAACTGCAGGACTTGTTTTCATTGTCATTTTTGTTACTTTTACAGGAAGGCTGTATCCTATTTATAACTGGGGGTTAGTTATAGTTTGTTATTTCAAATATAATTGTCCCTCCTACTGAGAGGAGCCACATTATTATTGTTATTATTATTTTTATTGCTGTTACTCTAATAGTGCCAATTTGAAAAAAAGCTCTCTTCCATTCTGTGCAAAGTGGCGTGTTCTATTTGGCCTGCAGTTTGTGGATGCCTGACCATCACACCACTTTATGACCAAATGTACATGGACACGCCTCCAAATTATTGAGTTCCAGTGTTTGCGGTAAAGGGCGCTGTTCTTGCTACAAAATACATTAGACATCTTAGACATCTGGGCGCTTCCAACCTTTTGGCAACAGTTTGGAGAACGGCCATTTCTGTTCCATCATGGCTGTGCTCCTGTGAACAAAGCCAGGTCTACAGAGATCTATAAAGGTCTATAAAGACATGGCTTGATGTGTTTGGTGTAAAGGAGCTTGGGTGGCCTATACAGAGCCATGACCTCAACCCTACTGAATACCTTTGCAATGATTAGTAATGCTGGTTGTGAGCCAGGTCTTCTAGTGCAACATCAGTACCTGGCCTCACAAATGTTCTTTTGCCAAAATAGACACAAATTCCCACAGGCACAATTCAAAATCTTATGGAAAACTTTCCTAGGGTAGCAGAGATTGTTATAGACACAAAAAGGTTTTCCAAAAAAGATTTTGGATTGGGATGTCCAACATGCTCATATAGGTGCCATGGTCAGATGTCCACAATTTTTGCTATCGTCATTTGGTAGCCCAGCAACCCACCCAACTCACTTTAACTCCTCTACTCAGGGCACCCCTTTCTGATCTGTTACTTCATTGGAGCTGTCACTATTGGTTCTTTTGAGAATGGGAGCGCATGTTACTTCTTCTTACAAGGCAGTAGCCAGACCACGTGAAGAGGAAGGACATCATCAACCCTGTGTAAGCTGTAGCACCATCCTGGTGAAGCCCAATATGTTCCACCTATATCTAATATATAACTTTTAGGAGGACTGGCGCTTTAATGTTTTTTTGTTTCCTGATGATGACAACAATAGAATATGCCTACAAAATGTGTGTTGAAAGCCTGTGTGACAACATTGGAGCACAATTGGGAGACAAATGGGTAGATTTACTAAAACTAGTGAAATCAGAATCTGGTGTAGCTGTGCATTGTAGCCAATCTGCTTCTAACTTCAGCTTTTTCATTTAAGCTTTGGCAATAAAACCTGGAAGCTGATTGGTTTCTATGCAGAGCTGCACCAAATTTTGCACTCTCCAGCTTTAGTAAATGACCCCCAAAGTATTGTCACTATAGAATAGAACATTTATTAACAGGGACCTTCATGGCAAGATCACCAGGTATTATTTTAATGAAAGTTAAACCTCCTGGCTGTGTTTTCTATGCATTTTAGCGGTGATTTATGTTGATCCAGTATGCAAAACGCAGATCACTCTACTATGTGTGAACAGGCCCTTACTTTTAGGATTACAGTAAGAATTTTTGGTGATTGGGTTAACATATACTTTATTCTGGACAACATAATTAGCGGGAAAAGGTACTTTTAGAAATAACAAGACTAACAGTAAAATATATTTTTATAAATATGCTAACATATAATAAATATAAACTATAAACAAATGTAATAAATTTAATTAAATATAGTAAATAATCATATACATAAATATGCTAACATATACCGTGTAAATATAAATATTTTCTATAAATAAATATAGAAAATATAAATGCTAACAAATAAATATGTTAGTATTTTTTCCTTAGCCAAAGTAGAATTCAACATTGAGAGCGAATTCTATCTAATGCAATGGCATTTGGCTCTTGTGTTGTGTAAATAATTTAAATGGGAGATAGGCCATAATAGCACATACTGATAATGACGGTAGGATTTACACAGAGGTTTCAGACCCATTTATGAAAGTCTACTTCCTGTGTAAAGTATTTACTATTGATCCCTGTTACAGTCAATGACATTTTGAAAACATGTCTTGCACTTTTTGCTACACAATTAGGATGACTTAAATTCTATTAGCCCATATCCTTGTTACAGCAAGCAAGATTGAATATTGGATACCTGTGTCTTTCAAGAAAACAGAATTGGATCAAAATGATATATACTGTCAAAAGACATTTAAATAACCTTCAAGCCTCTAAACAGTCTTTCATAACTCTGGGCTTTGGACTGGTCAATGATCTATGTCATAGCTGTAACATTCATCTGTATTAGTGATGGGTAATACACCAAGGGCTCTGCAAATCTTGTTCAAAATTCGGCAAACCAAAACTTAGAGGTGAATCTCACTGAAGAATAAAGAGAAAGAACTGTGCTAAATTCTGGCAAATTTAGAGATCTAATAAGCAAATTACTGTCCAAAAAGGGAAGCAGAGCACTACCATGGGGGACATGTACCAATGTAAAAAAAAGAAAAAAACTACAGCGGGCAGGGGACAGAGTCTTTTTGTGCTGCTTCAAGGGCAACATTGAAAATACACACATACATGCTTGGGGTATGCATTAAAGCTACAGGTGGTATTACAGAACAGTACAGTTTTCACAGACAGTCTCAGTGACGGCATACACAATAGTAGTTCATATTTGGCTAGGGAATAGATTTTTTTTCTTTTACAAGCTTGGCTTACATACAGCAGTGGCACTCCAATCTGATTTGTTTCAGTTTGAAAAAAGGCTTTTTTCAGGTCGCTTTAGTAGTTACATGTGCGTTTTCATCAAACAGTAATAGATCTGCTTTGACTTGGATTTAGAAATTGGCCAGTAGTTTGCTATGGCTGTCCCTGTTCTTGCTGATGCAAAACTGTCATGCTGTTGGCCAATTTCTGTTAAGCTCACATTGGGAATGAAAAGATTGTAGATGATACAGCAGTGTAAAACTGGCCAGCAGCAAGAAGAATTGGACAAAATGTACCAGAGAAAAAGAACAGGTGGGTGTTTTACTACAAGAATTAATTGACACAGCACAGATGACACAGCAGTGTAAAATTGGCGAGCTTCAAGACAGTTGTAATCAGGGATAATAGGTCAAACTTGTGTATGCTTAACTTTTATTTTATCTATGAGGATTGTTAAACGTAGGTAGGTTTGTTAAATGTGGGTAATATAATGTGAGATTGTTTAGGTGAACCATACTCCTCTGCACTTAATTTTTTTTCTTTCAAATGATGCAGCAGAATGCTGTGAACAAAATACATCTACAAAAACAGATGGTCAATATCAAGTGAATGCTCCACTTTAAAGCAGATCTTTACCCGCAAATCCAAAGTCCCTCCTTTCCACCCCTCATCCACTACATCAATATCGTCTTTTCTTATACACTTTTTCTTCCTGAAAGCTGAACCCAGAGGAAGAGCCATCAGCCTCCCGATGACATCACACACAAATATGGAGCCGAGTGGCAGCTGTTGAGGATTTTTGGCAGGACAACACTGGATCTGTTGGGTGGGTGAGTATCTAAACTGTGGGGAACCCACAACAAGATAAGCAGGTGTTAAAAAAAAAGAAGGGGGTGAAGATCCGCTTTTAGCACCCAAGCATGAAAAAGAAAGACTCTATCAACAGGAATAAAAAAAGAAAACAGAAATGAGAGTCCCGAAATCCCAACCCTTGACTAAAATTTTCATTTTTTTTTTTAAAGGTAAGGCTTGCAGCAAAAAACAAACAAAAAAACATGTTTTTTCCTAAAATAAATACCCTATAAACATACATTATAAACCAATATACCTCAAAATAAATAAAAAAAAACTAAAAATAATACCCCCTTAAACAACTTACCCCTATAACCCCCTTTATAGGAAAACCTTGCAGCAGCAAAAAAAAAAAGTTTGCTGTGCATGGGGTGGCAGCTAAATGTGCTGACTTCAAATCAACCACAAAATAAAATGAAACACAAAAAAAGCCCCCAGTAATAATAAAAAAAAAAAAGATAGCAAAAGGTTTGATCACTCAGACAGCTAGCAGCCAGAGTTAAAGTGGTTCTAAAGGCAGAAGACCCCCTTCACACTGAGGCGCTTTACAGGCACTATAGCACTAACAATAGCGCCTGCAAAGCACCTGTAAAACGCCTCTCCTGTCACTCCAGTGTGAAAGCCTGAGTGCGCTGGCAGGACGCTCAAAAAAGTCATGCAAGCAGTATCTTTGAGGTGCTGTAGGAGCAGTGTATACACAAAGCGCCCCGCTAGAGGCCGAAAAGCACTGCAAAAATGCTACACTACACTTTACCGCTGAGGCCTGGGCGCTGTGAGTGTGAAAGTGCTCTTAATGCATTCTATGCATTAAAGTGGTTCTAAAGGATGAAGGCTTTTTTACCTTCATGCATTCTATGCATGGTAACTGCAAACCAGAATCTCTTTCCAAAAGTTCCATTTACCCTTTGTGTCTTTCTTTTAGAATATGACTTTCCAGTGAGTTTCAGTGAGTGTCAGGAAATACCCCAGCATGCAGAGGACACTCATTAGAACTGAAGAAGTGGCTTGAATGTGACTAACTACTACTAGATATACCATGACCTGGATAAATGAGAACCTTCGCAGACAAATTTGCTAGTGATTAATCATTAAGAGTCTCTGTTCATTCCATTGCATTGTGTTACTGCAAGTACATCAACGTGCAGTATTTCAAGCATTTTTCATTTTGAACAGACTGCCAATACATGGTAATGGAAAAAAATTAGGTCTGGTTGTGTGTTGTGGTGCTGTACAGTGAGGCTCATTTTGTATCTACTGTACTGTGTGTTGGAGTGCAATTTAATTGAACAGGGCACAGAGTGTTGTGCATTGCAGTAAAACCAGTGCAGGGGTACTGAGATTTATAGTCAGCTGCACAAAGTTGGGACTGATGGTTTCCTATGTGCTCAGAATCATAATTGACTAGAGCCGATGTGAATATCTACTGAATGGAACAAGTTTAGTAGATAATTATGGAGGCTAGACCATAAAATGGTACCTGCAGGTAAGACTTACTATAAGCTTACCTGTAAGGCAATATTTGATGCTAAAGTGTAATACCAATTCAAAGAATATACAGATGTAGCACCCTGTATAGTGCGTAGTATAGTTTTTGGTCTTTCTGCTTACCAGGAAGATGGTCAGGTAAAACTTAATGTGCTCTCTGCCTACCAGGGAGCATAATCTATTGGTTGGGTCTGCTCATTGTGCTCCGGTGCAGCTCAGCTTTTTCTGACTGTCCCCCATTGGTCCAATAGGGAGGCATATTGGACAGCGGGAGTGGACCTGGCAAGTGGGTGCACAGGCTTTGTTACAGCCCTGGCAATTGGCAGAGGGTAAGTGCTGCATTGCATAGTGGGATACTGTATATAAGGCCAGAGTACATGTATTTAGAGTTAGTTGAGCCGGGGAACAGAGTCCAGGTTGGAGAGGGGAAGCTGCCCTCTCCTCCGCGGAGGAGACCATGCAGCCCTGGGTGGTCGACCCAGGGGCCTAGAGAGAGAGAAGTTGAACCCAGACGTCCTATAGAGCTGACAGTGGAAAGGGGACACCAGGAAGGATCTGATTATGCTTACTGTGAGTACAGATCTGTGTCTTTGGGGCCTGTCGAGAGAGGGCAGCCACCTTCAGCTAGAGAAGTCAGTGGAAGGGTGTCAGTACAAAGGGGATGCTAGAGAGTGTCCTGAAGATAAGATAGTGCATCAAGTCTGCTGCTAGTGAGAGCAAATAGACTTAACCCTTCCATGCATGTGGCTGTATCGTTAAAGCAGTGTGACTGCCTCCTCAAGAAATCCGATGAGGTCAAGTGAGAGTTGTCGTTATCTATTGTGAATAGTTCCAGTTGGAGTATCCTACTCATTCCTTCTCCCATCCAAGTTCCAAATAAAATACAAAAACCCAAATATTCTTCACTGGTCTTTGAGTAACAACCAAGCGGGAGTAAGGGTGGGACAAGAGGGAACTCCTAGCAACCAAACAGGAACTCCTAGCAACCAAGCAGGAACCCCTAGCAACCAAGTGGGAAACCCCTAGAAACCAAGTGGGAAGCCCTCAGCAACCAAGTGGGCATCCTCGACAACTAAGTGGGGACCCTCAGCAACTACGTGGGGACTACTGGCAACCAGCTGCAGGTAACCAGAGAGAAGCCTATAAAGTCAACACTCAGCAAGCCCTACGGGGACAGTGCTTGATTACGGGGCATCACCTGGGATGTTTTTATGAGTTACAGCAGGGGTTGCTACCGGCAACGGCCGAGTATGTACCCAAGAAACACTTTGTCTTCTAAAGAAAAGTGCTGGAGTGTCAGTGAAAGAAGAATGTGCTGCACTGTGGAAGAAAGTGATGTCTGCTTCACAGTAATCAGTGAAAGTGTCCTTATAAGTTGTGTGCAAGAAAGCAGCAATCCAGGATGCAGGGATCGGCTTGTCAGAGACTTTGCTGGGAGTGAAAATGTCTGCCATGCAGCTAGAAACAGCAGGACAGTTTCCAACAGCAGTGAGAGAGTCAGGCTGGCATGTGAACGAGAGAATGCAGCCAGGGCTCAAGTGTCAGCAGATGAGTGTGTGTCCGTAGCAGGGAACACAGTCTGCATTACAGTACCATTCATGGAAGCTGGGGAGCATGATAACAGCAGTGAAGGGGTTACTATACTGCATGGGAGAGTGCGCACCAAATATATCTGCCTAGCAGGAGGAGCCACCGCCACAGAGTCAGCTAGTCTGGGGCTGTGGGCAGACTCGCCGCTTGCGGGCCACCAATCATAGGAGGGGAAGAGAACTACAATGTCACTTCCGCCTCCGGGTGTAGCTGCAGAGGAGACACGTGTGAGGAGTAGCAAAATGGTGGATACCGGAGCGAGCTGAAGCACGGATGCTATCTCATGTGTTGGCGAAGAGCCTGTAGAGCAGACTGAGCCACAGAATCCAACACTGTGGGATACAGGGGTCCGGTGGATGCCCAAGGGAGGAGTGGCGCTGTGCAGCAAAGGAAATGCATAACATCTTGGGCGAGCATGTAACAAGTACCTGAATGTATCTGTGAGGCTGCGAGCATGGAGCCAGTGTGGACATTCCGGCAACATGTTGCTGCAACTGGAGCGGAGTGATTGTAAATCCAGGAGGCTGTATGTGACCTGGGAAGTGAGAACCACTTCAGAAACACTGACACCTGTAGTGGCTGTTCCCTTTGGGAGAGAACGGGAGTGCCAAGAACACCAGTGGTGCACACCCGCACTATCATCTCTCAAACCAGGGGGATCCATGTGTCCGAAGTACAAAGTCTGCAGGCCAGTAGGGCCCATTTGCGGCCACAGGGTGCTTCAGTAACAGCCACAGCAGCTAACAGTCCAGCTCTTAAAGAGGCAGAGGGGCGTCAATTGATCCAGAAGTGGAAGTCCTCCAGTTTGGTCAGTAAAGAGACAGAGGGGGCAGGGATCATTGATGTGGGGTCCTCCTGGTTTGAGCACCGATTTGGGTCCCCGGAAGAGGGAATCAGTGATTGGAGCTCAGAGGCAGAGACTGAGTGGAATTGGGGGCAGGAGGGAAGAAAAAGCTCCTCAAGCTCCAGCTCCCTCAGTGAAGAGACAGAGGCGGCAGTCGTTCACATGAGGTGTGTGAGGAATCTGGGGTTCTGCGAGGCCTATGCTACAAGGGTCCCAGATCTATCCCCACCCGGCACCTATGTTAGGGCTCGAGCACAAACCGACTCGTATGAAAAGCTGATCACCAAAGTGCAGACCCCCGTATGCCCCACCTGGGGGAGGTGATAGGCAGAAACTCTCCATGTTCTCCTGGTTTCAACGGCTCATACAGAGGAAGGTAGCCATGGAGTACAAATATGACTATCCATACGCTCCAAGGAAGATCATGGAGAAGATTGAGAGTAAGAGGAATGCCTGGTGTGATGAAGCCTTCTGGGACTTCCTATATGTCCCCAAGCCACACCGAAATTCATCCAGATCACCTCTATGGGACACCTTCCTCTCTATCAAAGAGAACTGGAATATGGGGTGGTCAATACGTATTGACCGAGTAGAGATCAACCGTCCAGATGGAAGAGGCCAGACTTGGTCTTTCAGCATCCTAAGTCCGGAAAGCAAGATAGTGCAGATCCCTCATCCAGACCACTATTATTGAGAAATGCCAAGTCCAAGCCAGATTTAAGGACTATCAGGAAAGGGGCTATTGAACCCGAAGGATTGCCACAGTTGGCCTGTTGTTCACAGGGCTGAAGGCCCTATTCATCCAAGTTTCCCCTTCCCTTTTATCCTATCCTATTGACGCTACAAATGTTTCATCACCTGGGAGGAAAATCCTCCCAGGCAATTTGCGAAGACACTTTGCCAGAGACACTTTGCGAAGATACTTTGCTAAGGACACTTTGTGAAGATCTTTGGGTCAAAGGGCCCTTATGTTTACTCAAGTGCTGTTCAGAAAATAAAAGAGAAAGGACACTTTGCGAAAATACTTCATTCTGCAAGGACACTTTGCGAAGATTCCTTTGGGCCAGTGGGCCAGTGTAACGTGTGCAAGTTACTACCCTGTGAAAAGAAAAAAGGGGTAGTGGCTCATTGTTTTTTCAGAGAAGGAGAGTGTCAAAGAGAAAGGTCTCCCTTGAAGAATTTCTACAAACACTCACAAGTAGGCCTTAGGCTCTAGCAATAACAGCAGGCCGCCAGGAGAAGTCGTGTTGCCTCGGTGCCGCAGAGGAAGGCATACTGTGGGCATTAGTCAGGTGCAGTGCCGATCCTGACCTCCCTGGGGCCCTAAGCAAAATTCTGCTAAGGGGCCCTCTACCTGACCCGTGATGCTGTGAGCTATGTAAACCATTTGCCATACAGTCACACCTGACACTTCAGCGCTCCCAATACAATCCTCCCTCCTTTAAACAAATCAGTCAAAGAATAAGTACAACAATATAGAACAGACATTATATATTTATCTTTACATATCTGAGTGTGGATCCCCCACTTACATCAGGGTCCCCAGAGAGCCCCCCTTTACACCAGGGTCCCCAGAGAGCCTCCCCTTACACCAGGGTCCCCAGAGAGCCCCCCCCTTACACCAGGGTCCCCAGAGAGCACCCCCTTACATCAGGGTCCCCAGAGAGCCCCTCCTTACATCAGGATCCCCAGAGAGCACCTCCCTTACATCAGGGTCCCCAGAGAGCCTCCCCTTACATCAGGGTCCCCAGGGAGCACCCCCCTTACATTAGGGTCCCCAGGGAGCACCCCCCTTACATTAGGGTCCCCAGAGAGCACCCCCCTTACATTAGGGTCCCCTGAGAGCACCCCCCTTACATTAGGGTCCCCAGAGAGCACCCCCCTTACATCAGGGTTCCCAGAGAGCATCCCTATAAAGCCCCTCCTTACATCGGGGTCCCCAGAGAGCCCCCCATACATCAGTGTCCTCAGAGAGCCTCCCTACTTACATCAGGGTCTGCAGCATTGCCCTTTACATCAGAGTTCCCCCTTGCACTGTAAGGTGGAATCCTGCATACTATGATGTAAAGGGGAACTCTGGAATGTGGGGAGGACTGTGGTGACCAGAGAAAGAAAACACTAAGATAAGGGGGTTTACTGATATAAGGGGGAAACCTTTATATCAGTGCCCCCTTACAATATTGTATTGACCCCCCCTAGACTGGCCTGGCGGTGCTGTCACTGACCTCCTCTCAGGTGCATCATGCAGGGCTCAGTCAGTCGGCTCCAGCTTGGTGGCTCTGGTTTTATCCCATAGTTTCCTCTCCACAGTCCATACATGTCTGACTTCTCCCATGACCCCCATCCTGGCTGCGCTCCCTCTCTTGACTCAGGGGAGGTCAGAGGCTGCGGATGGGACAGGGGAGGTCAGAGGCTGCGGATGGGACAACAGGAGAGGTCAGAGGCTGCGGATGGGACAACAGGAGAGGTCAGAGGCTGCGGATGGGACAACAGAAGAGGTCAGAGGCTGCGGATGGGACAACAGGAGAGGCCAGAGGCTGCGGATGGGACAACAGGAGAGGTCAGAGGCTGCGGATGGGACAACAGAAGAGGTCAGAGGCTGCGGATGGGACAACAGGAGAGGCCAGAGGCTGCGGATGGGACAACAGGAGAGGTCAGAGGCTGCGGATGGGACAACAGGAGAGGTCAGAGGCTGCAGATGGGACAACAGGAGAGGTCAGAGGCTGTGGGGGGGGGGCAACAGGAGAGGTCAGAGGCTGTGGGGGGGGGCAACAGGAGAGGGCAGAGGCTGTGGGGGGGCAACAGGAGAGGTCAGAGGCTGTGGGGGGGCAACAGGAGAGGTCAGAGGCTGTGGGGGGCAACAGGAGAGGTCAGAGGCTGCGTAGGGGGGGACAGGAGGTCCGAGGCTGCGAAGGGGGGGACAGGAGGTCCGAGGCTACGAAGGGGGGGACAGGAGGTCCGAGGCTGCGAAGGGGGGGGACAGGAGGTCAGAGGCTGCGAGGGGGGGGACAGGAGGTCAGAGGCTGCGAGGGGGGGGACAGGAGGTCAGAGGCTGCGAGGGGGGAACAGGAGGTCTGAGGCTGCGAGGGGGGGAAAGGAGGTGCGAGGGGGGGAAAGGAGGTCCGAGGCTGTGAAGGGGGGGACAGGAGGTCCGAGGCTGCAAGGGGGGGGCAGGAGGTCAGAGGCTGCAAGGCCACTCGGCACCATCGTGTCACTGCGCATGAGGCCGCTGCCGCCGCTGTGAGGGCAGCGGCGCCTGAAAAAAAGATGGCCGCGGGGGCGACATGCAACTGCGCATGCGCTAGCGCTGTTGCCGCTGCTCGGCAATTTTCGGAAAGGCGGGCGCATGCGCAGTTGCATGTCGGCCCCGCGGCCATCTTTTTTCAGGCGCCGCTGCCCTCACAGCGGCGGCAGGGGCCCCCGAGCAGAGCCGATCCGCCCTTGGGGCCCTGCACAGCGACGGGGCCCTACGCAGCTTGCGTAGTCCGCGTATAGGGCGGATCGGCTCTGGTCAGGTGGACTCTGCACCTCTTCATCCTAACTTGTGGGTCTGACTAGGATAGACAAGAGTCAGTACCCTGGTGATTGAGAGGGACTGAGACTATTGCTAGTCATATGGTTCAAATGTGAAATATGTCCAGTTAGTCAGACTAGGATGTTGTTCTGTTTATCTATTACAAGAATACCATAGGACAACAAGTCAAGAGTTGCCCTTAGGGGGCTGGATACATTTGCAATCTCTATGTGATGATTAGTGATAAGGATTGGTAAAGTAAGAAAGGTCGCCTCTGAGGAGAGGACAGTCTCACTGTAAGTATATAGGGTGAGTAAAGTAACGCATTGCCGTATTGCAAAATATGGCCTGGTCAGGAAGTGGGTAAATCCCTCTGGGGCTGAAGTCGTTAAAACAACCATTCAGGAAAGACAGTTTTG
The DNA here is from genome assembly GCA_028564925.1 of Lithobates sylvaticus. Classification (NCBI taxonomy): domain Eukaryota; kingdom Metazoa; phylum Chordata; class Amphibia; order Anura; family Ranidae; genus Lithobates; species Lithobates sylvaticus. The sequence continues at coordinate 54,617,073 of CM053031.1, read as the reverse complement.
TTAAGGTTTCTGCTGTCAATCCCAATGGAGGTGGACCTGATGGGGAACTAATCTTAGAGTTCCCCATCAGGCTACGCCTACCACACAACAATTCTTCTCGCCCACTTGGCCTGTCTCTGTGGTGGGCATAGTGGCTTGGGAGGGAGATTCACAGACTCAGTGTAAGGAGGTGCACTGAGCATAGAGTTTGTGGTATGGACATTCTTGCCTCCGTGCTGTTGTTCAGTAAATTCTTGTTATGGGGTGACAACTGTCTTCCGATCTGTGTAGTCACAATGTTGAATGTGACCTTTATGTAGGCAACAAGTGGCCATGCCCAATACACATTGCACAGGCATGCTCCACTGTTGTCAAAAAGCTGGTGCAGATCAATGATGTAATCTAAATCTAGGGTGAGTGCTTGAAAATAGCAAATGGCTGTTCTAGGGTGAAGAAGATCAACAATAACGAGTTGAAAAAAATGAAAAAATATCTTCTATGAAAAAAATAGCAGTGTTACCTACTGAAATGCATATCAGACACTCAAACTACTTCTTAAAGTAGGAATCCATTCTATTTACCTGTTTGTAAAACAGTTACCTGTCTTGTGAATCGGATACAGCAAGCCAATCACAAAGAAGCACAAGCATCAGAAAATAGACCCTTTCACCCCACATGTGTGAATCTCTATAGTTTCATTGGATTATAAAGAATGCAAATGAAAATAAATGGAGTAGAATTTCTCAATTCGGCACAGCTACAGTGTTGGCTGAATAGCATTAGCAGTTCACTCACTGGATTTGCTTGTTGTCTGGAATAGCTCTTTAAATTTTGACGATGTAAAAATGAGTAAATTCTGCTTACAAATTAGTTTTCTTTTTTTTCCCAAGCATGCTGTGAAATTTAATAACCTGTCAGCCTGCAGAAGCCCAGGTTAATTTATCTTTTAATGAACTGATTTTTTTTTTTTTTTCAATATTGCAATTACATTATACACAATGTAAACACTCACCTTGTCTTTTAAAAATTGCTATCTGCCAGCATACATCCAGAATGGCAAGAGTTAATTCGCTATATCATGATAACCCTTAACTTCACACTGTATCAAATGATGCATTTGTATAAATAAAGACACAGTCATTCCCTTTCATGCTGCCAAATAAGATTATGTCCGAAATGTTTAACAAGCGCAAGTAACATTATCCTCAATTTTACACTCCTGTACCTTCTTAAACATCCCTTTTAAAATGAAAGGCAAAGCAAATTACCCTTGTCTATTTGAATAACTTCAATGTAAACAGGACAGAATTTCCTCGCTGGAAATGTGATTTCAGCCCCCCGTGACCGCGATGTTTCTTTAGCGTCCTCTCGGGTCTGTTGCTCTTTCATGAAGATGACATGTCTGTAATCTTTAACTGTATATGTGCTAAAACAGCAAGACCTACATATCATGGCAGGGGCTTACCTAAGAATCTCTGTTCCCTCAGTTTCTGACCTGGATCAAGCCAACAATGGATATCTGCAAATATCAACCAATCCGCTGGGCCTGGTCCACCATTATTAAATGCATTTTTTAATACATATTTTTAAAAATGCGCTTTCCATTTTCCTGAGCCTTACAAAGCCAGCCGATAAGATGTTGCCCCCTCCCTAATATAGTGATACTAGACAGCATGCCACCAGCATCAAGAGAAATGGTCCCCAAAAAAACTGCATGGTTGTTTTCTAAACATCACCTGGACCCTTGAGGTTCTACGCTAAAGAAAAGTTCCAGTGTGCGCCCGAGAGCGAGGTGCAGCGTGGCGTGGTAGGCAGTAAACACACAAAGCCCAAGTTAGGCAATATATTGTAGAAAGGTCCAACACAATATAGCTAGGCCCAGCGTGTAGACATGACCATCCGAAAACAACCACAAACTGTAACAGTGGTCTGTGGACTTTAAAAATTCCAATAGCATCTGCCACAAGCAGCAGAATGCAGCCTGGCTGGTCCACACCCAAAGGGGAGGCTTCCTAAAGTGAAGTAGACATAGTCCCTGCACTTTCTCTACTCTTTGGGAACCGAGTACTGTCACTACTAGATGGAGAACATATCCCTACACTAGCCACTCGCATGAAGTGCACCAAACCAGAGTCTTAAATAGACTCTGCCTGACCCAAGTTGGCCACTGAAGTTTTGTGGGGTGCCAGCCAGCGTACAATCAGATAGCTGTCTCCTTGTGACCACAGGAAGTCCTAGAAGAACCAAGTGCATTGCCAGTTCTGCCAAGCGCTACCTGAAGTGGGGAGTACAGACTGCACCTGTCTACGTGACTCCCTGCTCTATTGATACCAGCTTTCAATGTCAGAGCAGTGCTTCAAGAGAAAGGGACCCCAAAATATGTAGTATCACATAGTATGAGTGTCTTTGCCAAACATCAACCTGGGCAAGAAATGTTCTAGTCTCCAGAGGTTCTAGTGTGTGTCCCCTGCTATAGTGATACCAACTCTCAGTATCAGAGCAGCGTTTTAAGAGAAAGGGAGCTCCAAAAACAGTATGGTTGTCCTTTTCTAAAAAATCGAAAAAATGCTATAGTGATACAAAATCTCAGTATTAGGGCAGTGCTTCAAGAGAAAGGGGACCCAGAAAGAGTAAAGGAGTGTTTTTCCAACAACCAGGCTAGGCCAGGAGTTTTCCAGTTTCTAGAGAGGTTCCAGTCTGTGCCCCCACATAAATTCCTATTATATTTCCAGATGGGAAATTAATTAATAAATTAATGGTACATACATAGCTTCCAACCAGTGGTCAACAAATAAATTATGCTGTGCTTTACTACACAGAAATGTGTTTGATTAAAGAGAAGATTTAATTATTTGGGGTCAACCTTATTTTACATTTTTTAAACTGATAATTTATTGCTGTGTATACATATACAGTATATATATTATTATACAGGATTTATATAGCGTCAACAGTTTGCCCAGCGCTTTACAATGTTAGAGCAAACAGTTCAGTTACAATACAATTGAATACAGGAGTAATCAGAGGGCCCGACTCGTTAGGGTTTACAATCTAACAGGAATGGTCAAGTGATACAAAAGGTAATAACTGTGGGGGATGACCTGATGGAAAAAAATAAAGTACAGTTGTTAGGTGGAGGCAGGATAGGCTTCTCTGAAGAGAAAAGTTTTTAGGGATCACCTAAAAGTGGATAGAGAAGGAGATAGTTGGACAAATTGGGGTAGGGAGTTCCATAGGATAGGAGAGGTTTGGGAGAAGTCGAGTATGGGAGGAGATTACAAGGGAACTAGAGAGCAGGAGGTCTTGGGAGGAATGAAGAGAACGAGTTGCTTGGTATTCTGAGACTAGGTTAGTGATGTAGCTGGGGGCTGAGTTGTGGATGGCTTTGTAAGTTATTGTTATTATTCTGAATTTAATTTGTTGGGTGAGTGGCAGCCAATGGATGGACTAACAGAGAGGGGTAGCAGACGCTGAGTGGTTTGCAAGGTGGCTGAATCTGGCAACAGCATTCATGATGGAAAAAAATGAAATTTTTGAAAAAAAAAAAAAACTATATTTTTTCCTTTCTGCTATAATACATATACAAAAAAATCTATATATAAAAAACAAATTTATTCATCAAATTTATTCACCGCATTTGGCCAGAGGTGCGGGGGCGCCAGTGACACGCCGAGCCGCTCGGAGACACTCGGAAACACTCCGTTCTCGAGTGTCTTAGAGAGCATCCGAGTGGCTCCGAACAGTCTCTGAGTGTTTCCGAGTGTCTCCAGCGCCCCCCCCCACCTCTGGCCACATGTGGTACTGCATACAATAGCAGTCACTGTGGAACAAATTATCTAAGTTTCCATTGACTCCAATGGGGAAACTCGCTTTGATATACGAGTGCTTTGGATTACAAGCATTCTTCTGGAACGAATTATGCTCGTAATCCAAAGTACAACTGTATACATTAGACATGTGCATTTCGTTTGGTTTCGATTTGTTTTTCAAGTGAAAATTTCATTTTCAGAGATTCGGATGTATACAAATCTCCAAATGGACATAGTAACGAATATTAACAAATTCGAAAAAAAATGTATAACAGAATTAACTAGTGCATTTGTTTCACTCGGATGACATCACATGATGCGATAGTTCAAGCTCATGGGGAAATAAATTCAGTTTTCAAATTTGTTTGATGATTCGGATAACAAATGGATCCGAATTTTGTTCCAAAGCCCGCTACAAATCGAAGGGAGAACGAAGATTCGCAGTACAGGGACCTCGGCTATGGAATGCTCTACCAAACAACATCCGCTTGGAAGAAAACCATTGGGCCTTCAGGAAAAAACTTAAGACCCACCTCTTCTAAATATTGCATGGCAACAAGGGCAGTCAAGCGCCTTGAGGCGATTCATTTCGCATTTGCAGCGCTATACAAATCATTCATTCATGCATTCATTCATATATGAAAGAAATGCCAAAGATTTGAAATGAATTCCGAAAATAAATTGGGTCAACAAGTATGACGAAATGAAATTCTTCAATGAACGGATGTATCTGAAACTAAAGTTTCCAGCGTGCACATGTCTAATATACATATATATTTCATATATGACAAAGGATTCCCAGAGCACTGCGAGTTAGTTAAAGAGACATGGCTGCAAAAGTATCTCCAATCTAATTTCTCTCATTGAGACTTTGGATGGAGTTGCCCAATAAGCGATGACTTATTTACTTTTGTGTCTATATAAACTTCCGGCTGAAGACTGTGTAGGCAGAATGTGAGATTGTTGCTCTCATCTGAGGGAGGTTGGGTTTGTGAGGTCATTGATGCGGGATCCACACGCATACTGTACAATCCAATGAGAGTGCTAAACAAATGTCTAATGCCCCATACACACGGTCGGAAATTCCGACCACAAAATCCGTCAGATTTTTTCCGACGGATTTTGTCCGACACTGGTGTTGCATACACACGGTCGGACAAAGTTGTCGGAAAATTCGATCATTCTGAACGTGGTGACCTTCGTTGCGTACGACGGAACTACGTAGAGGCTAGTAGCCAATAGCTTTGGTCTTGTAATTTGATCTGACCATGCGTGGCACTTTGTCCATCGGAATTCGCTACACACGATCGTAAAAAGTCCGTTTGGACTTTGTTGTCGGAAAATTTTAGAGCAGGAGATAAAACTTTTTCCGTCGTAAAAAGTCCGTGGGAGCCCACACACGGTCGGAATTTCCGACAACATTGTCCGATAGGACATTTTCCATCGGAAAATCCGACCGTGTGTACGGGGCATAAGAGTCCAAGGTAATATAATGATAAAATTGATTCATAGCAGATTGATGGGGGGGGGGGGGCGTATGGGTCAATGCAGTCAATGCAATATATTTCTGCAACAGTCCACATGTTCATCTAACAAAACTAGGAAAATATTTCATGTAAATATAACAGGGCCCCCTTCCTGTAAAAAGCTTGTGCAGGTTATGACAAGAACATTAAACACTGGCTTGCAAAATCAAAATATATATATTGCTTATGTAAGCGTACAGAACACTAAATGCACCATTATTAATGTTTAAATACCAGCTACTCTGAGCGTACAAGTGTATACATTTCAAGGTGTCTTGCAGACATACTATTATTGATGTACTTGGCACAGATCGCATATGTTCTTTCTGCACAGTCATCGAGGATTATTGGTATTAATGGAAACAAGAGAGCTAGCTATAGCTCATAATGTACAGCATCCGTCTTGATGCTTCGAGAAAAAAAAAAAAACAGGCTGTCCTCTTTCTTTTTTATTGCAGCATTTTTGTTCTAAGAGAATGTCATAAAATATTTCTGTTTTTCCAAGTACCACATGACCAGGTCCTTTTTATAGCATTGCCCAAGCTGCCACTTGACAGTCGTTATCACACCACCATACCTGCGGGTTCAGCTAGCGTTATTGTTAGAATTAGGGTTAAGATTAAGAATAGGTTAAGACAAGGTCTTTTAAATTAACTATCTTTGAAATAAAGTTGCCTTAAACTTGGGCAATTCCAACAGACCTTATGATGAAATAATACCTACTTGATGACATCCCAAAAGCTTCAGTAAATGGTGTGGATACCGTGGAAAGAATGGTCTGGGGCTGTGAACTTTTTAAAATAGTGAAATAGTTAAATTTATCTTGATGCAGCATTAAGTTTAGCTTTAAAATACCTGGAGATTTTGTATATATGGTCCAACAGTAACACCTGATTTAGATCTTCCCCAAGCAACAAAAGAGGTCCCACTAGGGGTTCTTGGAGGATCAGCAACCACGCCTTCTGAAGGACCATATATCTCTTTCACCTCCTTTCTTTAAGAATACGGGTCATACATAAGTAAATTTCTGCTTGTTTTCTCTATAGTTAACGTACCGTATATACTCGAGTATAAGCCGACTCAAATATAAGCCGAGGCACATCATTTTACCACAAAAAACTGGAAAACGTATTGACTCGATTATAAGCCTAGGGTGAGAAATGCACAGCTACTGTAAGTGGAAAAGAGGGTCAACAGTGCCCATTTGCATGCCTCACTGTGCTCATTTGCAGCTATAGGTCCCCCGAACTTCAAACTCGGTAGTTAAAGGGTTCCTAGATGCCCGCTAGCTGCAGCCAAATCTAAAGGTCTCTGAACCCAAAGGGTCCTGAAATAACATTGCTGCAGATGAACACAGTTGACCGATTTTGGGGCCCTGTATCTCGGGGCCACTTGGTCCTAGGAAATTTGGTGTGCAAACCCAGTGGAACTAGCACTACAACATATCCAAAGATGGGGTTTCTAGCACCAAGTGGCCCTGAGATACGGGGCCCCAAAGTCAGTTCGGAAAATGTCAAGCACTTTTCTGCAGCAGAGAATGAGATTTTCCGAACCGACTTTGCGGCCCCGTATCTCGAGGGCCCCTTGGTGCTAGGAACCCCAGCTTTGAATATGTTGTATTAGCAAGTTCCACTGGGCTTGCACACCAAATTTGGGATTCCTAGGACCAAGTGGCCCAGAGATACGGGGCCCTAAAGTCAGTTTGGAAAATGTCATTCTCTGCTGCAGAAAAGTGCCTGACTCGAGTATAAGTAGAGGGGGGCATTTTCAGCACAAAAAAAATGTGGTGAAAAACTCGGCTTATACTCAAGTATATACGGTAATATGTTTTTATCTGTACTTACCAAATGTACCTCGACGTACAGTGTATACATTGTTTACTTCTGTTTTACTACAAAACAAAAAAATGATTAAAAAAAAAAAAAAAGCTTCAGGAAATATATACACTCACCATAACATGACCACCCAACTAATATTGAGTAGGTCCCATGTTTGCCGCCAAAACAGTCCTGACATTGAGCATGGATTCCACTAGATCTCTGAAGGTATACTGTGGTATCCGGCACCAAGTCATTAGTAGCAGATCCTTTAAGTCCTGTAAATTGTAAGATGGGGCCTCCATGAATTGGACTTGTTTTTCCAGCACATCCCACAGATGCTCAATTGAATTGAGATCTGGAGATTTTGGATGCCAAGTCAAAACCTCAAAGACACATTCTTCATTGCGCCATTGGCCAATTCTGATTTTCACATGCCCACTGTAGGCAGTTATGGCTGTGGACAGGTCATTATGAACACTCTGACTGGCCTGCAGCTACACGACCCCATACGCAACAATCTACAATGCACTGTGTGTTACCTTTCTATCAGAACCAGTATTACTTTTTCAGCAATTTTGAGCTACAGTAGCTTTTTATGTATTAATGTGCATTGATGGCCAACCCATGACCCTGTCGCCGGTTCACCAGTTTTCCATCCTTGGACCACTTTTTGTAGGCCCTGAGCACTGCACACTGTGAAAATCCCCAAAGAACTGCAGTTTTGGACTTGCTCTGACCCAGTCATCTAGCTATTACAGTTTGGCTCTTGTCAAAGTCGCTCAAGTCCTTATGCTTGTCCATTTATTCTGTTTTCAACACATCAGGGACAGCATTTTCACTTGCTGGCTAATATATCCCACCCATTTTCAGATGCTATAGTAAGATAAGCAATGTTATTAACTTTACCTGTCAGTGGCTGCGCTGCCCTTTGTAAATGGCCCCACAGTCTTCTGGGACCCGTGACGTGTCTCAGAAGACTGTGAGGAGGGAGGGAAAGAGGAAAATTTCTGATCGAAATCAAAATCTCTGCTGTCAAAACGAGGTACCTGCTCCCTCCCCCCCAAAAAAATGACATGCCAAATGTGACAGAGGAGGGGGGGACTTAAAAGAGAAGTATGGGGTTAGTTTTTTTTTCTAAATCATACATACCTAGGTGGATGCAGCATCAGTCCGCTGCTGCATCTTTTCCACTCCAGCTGTAACACTAAGCACCGAGCGATCTAACACCGCAGATTGCTTGGTTCTCAGGGCTCCCCAGAGACCTGGTAACTGTCAGTCACCAGCTCTCTACTCTGCCCCCCCCCCATGCTCACTGGAGCATTTGGCTGTTGAGGGGCGGGAGCGGCCGGCTCAAGGTCTCGCTGAAAGGCTGAGCCGGTTGCCAGTCCAGGCATGTGGGTGGATCCTGACTTCATTGTCATGATCTTGCCCAAGCCTGGACTGGCTTTGTGATGTCAGCCCAGAGGCATAGCTAGAACCTTCAGGGCCTCGGTGCAAGAAACCATGAAGGGCACCCCTGACCTCTGGCCAGGGCCCTTCCCACTGATCCTAGGGACAGCAGGACCTGGATAGGAGGGGCGGTGGGAGCGGCATATGGCAGAACAAATTCCCTCCATTTTCCTTCTGCAGCCACTGAATACCTATGGGAGGGAGAGGAGGAGAAGCAGGCTTTTAGCGGCTGCAGGAGAAAAATGGAGGGGATTTGTTCCTCTATATGCCCCCCCCATCCAGGTGTACAGGGACAACATGTGCGCCATTGCAATTGTGACCCCTGTAGTTACGCCCCTGGGATGAGTGGCAGCGGTGGTGGTGGGGGATGGGATCAGTGGCAGCAGTGGTGGTTGGGTGGGCATGGGATCAGTTTCAGCGGTGGTGGTGGTTGGGGGGTGGAATCAGTGGTAGGGGGGATTAAATGGGATGAGTGGTAGAGGTGGTGGGGGGAATGGGATCAGTAGCAAGTGTGGGGGGGATGGGATCAGAGGCAGGGATGGTGGTTGCGGGATGAAATCAGTGGCAGCAGTGGTCATGGTGGTGTGGGGAGTGGATCAGTGGCAGCAGTGGTGGTGGTGTGGGGGTATCAGTGGTGGTGGGGGGGTTATCAGTGGCACTAGTGTTGGTGTGAGGGGGAGTGTATCAGTTGCACTAGTGGTGGTGGTGGTGTGGGGGGGAATCAGTGGCAGTAGTGGTGGTGGTGGGGTATCAGTGGCAGTAGTGGTGGTGGGGGGGTATCAGTGGCTCTAGTGGTGGTGGGGGGGTAGCAGTAGTGATGGTGGGGGTATCAGTGGCAGTAGTGGCGTGGGGGGTATCAGTGGCAGTAGTGGGGTGGGGGGGTATCAGTGGCAGTAGTAGTGGTGGGGGAAAATACGTGGCAGTAGTGGGGCGGGGGGGATATCAGTGGAAGTAGTGGGGTGGGGGGGTAACAGTGGCAGTAGTGGGGTGGGGGGGAATCAGGGGCAGTAGTGGTGGTGTGGGGAGGAATCAGTAGCAGTGTTGATATTGAGAAATGGGATCAGTGCCACTCACTTGCAGATCACTAGTAGATCACTTGGTTCCCCCTCTATGCTAGGTATTGCTTGGGCGGGCAGAGAGGATGGGTGGGGCCTGTGAGTACCGTGAGTGCAGGCGGAGAGGATGGGCAGAGCGTGCGGGGACTGTGCAGTGTGCACATGAGTGCGGGCGGGGAGAATGGGCAGAGCAGGCGGAGAGGATGGGCGGAATGGGCAGGGACTTGCATTGTGCCCATGAGTATGGGCAGGGAGGATGGGCGGAGCAGGCGGAGAAGATAAGCAGAGCGAGCAGAGACTGTGCCCGTGAGTGAGGATGGAGAGGATGGGCGGAGCCTGAGTAGTGTGCCCGTGAGTGAGGGCGGAGAGGATGGATGGATCAGGGTGGGGACTGTGGGCCCCTTGAATGACCAGTGTACTATCTCCCGGGCGGCGGCGGGCCCCCTACAGTGGCGTAATTCAAGGGCCCAGTCACAAGTGTGACTGCTGCAACCCTGGTAATTCTGCCACTGTCTCAGCTGACAGCAGGCTTCAGCCCACTTTGTGCTGAAATTGGGTGACAGCAGTGTAGAACAAACTGCTCTCCTGTGGACCACAGGAGAAGTACAGCCAAAGCTTGTTTGGTTGTACTTCTCCTTTAAATGAACCGTCCCCTTTTGGGTGAAGTTCCGCTTTAAGCTTGGCCCTGGTCCCATCCTTTCTTTCCCCAAAAGCTGACTGATATCATAGTAAGGAACCAAAAGGGAAAGCTTGGGAGCCAGTGGGAAGAAAGATGGGTACTCGAACAGTAAACTGCCAGTACTACTCAGGGTACAAATATGCTTAAGTTGGAAAAATTGCTCAGTTTCCCTAATAAGAAAGTCCATCGCTAGCCCTGCACTTGTAGCAGATGTCCATCGCTCCCAAGTGCCGCAGCTGTTCCTGGTTGTCACATGTCAGTGCCAAATTGGAGCTTGTCTATGCTCCCTACAGTAAAGACTGCAAATAGAAAACCTGCTGCACATCAAGCATTTCAGTGTTAATGAAACTTTATTGTTCCAGATACATTCCCAAGGAACTGCCTGGAACTAGTCCTGGATTGGGTTTTGAAGGAGATAGAAGACCCATACGGACACTGTCTTAGCTAGTAGAGTAGGAGGTGGGTGTGTCCTACCTCTAATGCCCCACACGCGACCGGTTTTCCCGTCGGAATAAACTCTGAAGGTTTTTTCCGATGGAGTTCCGCTGAATCTGTCTTGCCTACACACGATCACACCAAAGTCCGACCGTCTAGAACGCGGTGACGTACAACGCGTACGACGGGACTAGAAAAAGGAAGTTCAATAGTCAGTAGCCAATAGCTGCCGTCTCGTACTTGCTTCAGAGCATGCATCGTTTTTGGTCTGTCGGAACAGCATACAGACGAGCGGTTTTCCCGATAGGAATTGGTTCTGTCGGAACTAATTAAAACATGTTCTATTTCTAGGTCCGTCAGAATTTTTGAAAAAAAAAGTCTGATGAGGCCCACACACAATCGGAATATCCGGTGAAAAGATTCCGTCTGGCGTGTTCTGACGGAAAGTCCGACCGTGTGTACGCAGCATAAGTCATTCAGTTAACTGTGTAAGCTATATATATGGCCAAAGCAGAAACACAGAAAACCACAGGGACAGCAGGAACCGCCGTAATGGGGACACCATACCACCCCACCTATCCGTATATTTGTCAGAACCAGATGTCAAACTAAGACCCGATCACTACATCATATTTTTACACGTCATTCCTTTTTACTGCATTTATGCTTTTTTAAATAAAAATGATCTTTTAGATGCCTAACTCATTGCATTCCATTTTTAGTCCTATTTTTGATTCTAACTTTGTTTTAATTGTTTTTATGTCTGTTCTAACTAGCTGTCTTTTCTGTCTTGGTGGGCATTATTCAACAGATACTTGAATTCAAAATGCCATCTCGAGAATTTAATTACCCTTGTCTTCAGCTTTGAATATTTTCCTTGGAATGAGACAATTATATGGCTCCAGTAATTATTCATACTCCAATCCTTGAAGGCTCCAAACAAGACCTCATGCTGCTGCTTCTCTATTTGCTTTAAAAAAAAAAAAAATCGGTCTGGTCTCATTGCACATTACATAAAAGGGATTCCCTTTCCCCCCACCAGAGTTCCTTTGATTCATTTGGCTCCATGCAGCTTCCTGTTTGGCAAGATATTAAAGAAGAAAATATCTGTTTAGGTTACATCCCATAGTATGTATTATGATGTAAGAAAAGCCCCATACACACGGTCGGACTTTTTCATCAATTTGGTCCGATCGGACAAGGTTGTTGAAAAATCAGACCGTGTGTATGCACCATCGGACAGTGTTCGTCGGTTTGTCCGTCGGACAAAGTCTTATCTCCTGCTGGAAAGATTTCCCGTCAACCCGGTCCGATCACACCAAATCCGAGCGTGTGTACGCTTGTCCGACCGGACAAAGTGCTACGCATGCTCAGATCACATTACAAGACCAAAGCTATTGGCTACTAGCCTCTACGTTGTCCCTTCGTAGGCAACAAACGTCACCACGTTCAGAATGATCGGATTTTCCGACAACTTTGTCCGATCGTGTGTACGCAAAACCAACATCAGACAAAGTATGACGGACATGGTCCGACGGACCTGGTCCACGGATTGTCCGCGCGTGTGTATGGGGCTAAACACATTTAAAAATTTAAGAGGACACCATTATGCAGATTAATACAGTATGTGTGTGTATGTGTATATATATATATATATATATATATATATATATATACAGTGGATATAAAAAGTCAACACACTCCAGTTAAAATGTCAGGTTTCTGTGATGTAAGACAAAGATAAATAATTTCAGCACTTTTTCCACCTTTAATGTGACCTATAAACTGTACAACTCAGTTGAACAACATACTGAAATCTTTTAGGTAGAGGGAAGTAAAAATAAAAAAAAAAAAATAATATGGTTGCATAAGTGTGCACACCCTTAAACTAATACTTTGTTAAAGCACCTTTTGATTTTATTAATGAAAAAGGGTTACTGATGGGAAACACTCAAAGGGGTGTGCCACATCCCATTTGTAACATAGACAAAGAGGAACCCCCTAGGGGTGGGACTTTAAAGGCACTACCACGTGAACAAAAAGTAGAAAAAATAGAAAATATTTATTGAGGTAACATAAATAAAATAATACACATATATAATACATAACCATGGATGCAAGAAATTGTACAAAATTGATGCAAAGAGAAATGATACAACTTCCTTAACCCAACGTTTCAGAGATGAATTGTCTCCTTCATCAGGGGTTTTCACAGGCAATACAATATCTATGGAATTTAAATGCAAAGCAGTCAGCCAAACAAACCCAACAAACATTGCTTGAATAATCATACAGAATAATATAGGCATAGCTCTACTTACAACATAATCACTTAGCAAGTACATTGAGGCATCCACAAAAGTTAAATAGAGAAAAGACACCATGGAATAGAGTCTGCCGCAGAGCCCATCCATTGAATTGCTGGTCAGTCTTGCTTGTCAAAATAGGAAAGAAAGGCCAGGAAAAAATCTGGGGATAGGTATCCCTGGATCACACCCAACAGGTCCGCTGAAGTCTGAAAACCCAGACAGACAGCAGAACTGGCGTATGTACTGAGGCCCAATAGTTAGGGAATCTGGATGGAAGATAAACATATAGAGCGTAAGGATTATCAATGTGTGGAAAAGGAACGGGGGGGGGGGGGGAATTTAACCAATTTCCCCTACATAGTGGAACCAAAACCTGGTGCTAAAACGTATCTGGGTACAATGGTGACGTCACTCACAGGCAGATGGGCAGAAAGCGAAAAGGACAATCCGAGGGCCTGTGGACCCACACAATGGGAAGATGCAGTCTAATATTGACATTTTGCCAAAATGAGGTGCACCCCAAAAAGAAAAATATAAAAGTATATATAAGTTTCTATATGATTGAAGGTACTGTATATCAAAGTATTTGAAAACAGACCAAACACATTAGAAACAGCTATAGTATATAATAGTAATGAGGTTACCCAGACAGCTTGTTCCCAATAGTAAGATCCACCAGCAGCTCCAGAGGAAACGTCCTCCCCATTGCCCTGCCCATCCCAAAGTGTGCAGGCTGTAAATAGAGTCCCAAATATACAGACTAATGCGGATCAGCTAAAGGTATAGCGTTATTCGGGAGAATACAGCATTATGGCCACAAGTTGGAGCTGACATTCATAGTAAATAAGTATTTATTTCCTATTATCATCAGCTCCATCTAGTGGCCATAGTGCAGTATTTTCCTGATGCATGATTCTCTTAAGAATGAAGAACATCCAGCCTAAAAGGAAATTAGCCAAGTGCTTTTCCATTTTGCTGGCTTTTGCACCCATAAAACTGAACATGCAGTTTTATGGGGCAAATAGCTTTATGATCTTTTTTTTTAAAATAAATACACCCCATAGTGTCTAATCCTTTCCTTCGCTAAAGATAAAAACAATACACTTTAAGATCAGTGGAACAGGGTATTGGAGGTGTAGAGGCAGGAGGAACGTTTCAAAGCTTGTCCTACTTTAGCTATGGTAAGTGAAGGCAGTAGAAGCAGTGGCTGGGCCATTCTGGAAAGGCTTGGGGACAAGTGATTCCCTCCATTCAAAAGGTAGAGAAATATTGAAGTAGGTACCAATGCAGCTCTCTCAAGGACAGGCAGTCATTTGCTCGTCTGATGTTTTATAACATATCAGAAATTCTATAACCAGCCTTGGGGCAGACATACATGTACGTAATAAAAAACAAGTGATACCAATGTGTGTTCTTTATGTAGGGCTTCACCAGATAGCATAACAAGCAGGTATGATAATCAGAAGTATTCTATATTACCTGTAGAAGTTTTGTGACTTATTGCAAAATTATTCCTTATGCTATACATTGGTTTTCACTTGTCGAAGGACAGGTAGGCAAAGCCAGGGGGCCCTTGTGGGCCACAGTAACAGCAAGAAATGGTCAATCTCTTACTGCATGCTGATAGAGGTCTGCTTTATTATATATATATATATATATATATATATATATATATATATATTTATTTATATATATATATATATATTTATATATATATATATATATATATATATATATATACTGCATACAGCTCAATAGTATGATAATCTGGATGCAAATTATCAGCTTAAGGCCCCTTTCACACGGACGGACCATCTATCCGTTTTTCTTCCATCCGTCGACGGACGACAATGCATTCCTATTATTACTAAAGGCAAAAACTTTTTTTTTTTTTGTGGATAGAGTGGAGCGGGATTAGAACACCAGTTTTTATTGCTGTCTGTGCCCCTGTTACGGAGGTTTTTTTCTACATGCATGATCTTCTAAATAGATGTTAAGCCACATTGCCATGTCAAGGAACCTCTGCCTTATGGTCCATCATTTTAAAGAGACATTATTGCTAGACCACTCGATTCAACAACAATTTTCCCATTTAACGTATTATATGTTATTAAAAATGATAATGTTATTTACTTGAAAAAGCCTCCCTTGTGTAGACATCCAAAAGCCCTGAGACTGTGCTGGGTGCCACCATCTTGGATGTTATGTCATCCTCCCCAGAAAACTCAAAGTCTATCTATTGTTAACCTTTTCTCCTTCCCTGGGCATATACATAAACTGGTCAGCACAGACAGTAATAAGACACTCCCAGAAAAAGGAGAGGGCTATGACATGTCTTGAGGGAGGGGGAAGTCTGGCCGTGCTATGGAATCAACTCTTCTTATGCCCCATACACACGGTCGGAATTTCCGACGGAAAATGTCCTATCGGACCTTGTTGTCGAAAAATCCGACCGTGTGTGGGCGCCATCGGACTTTTTCTGTCGGAATTTCCGTCTGAAAAAATTTGAGATCCTGCTCTCAAATTTTCCGACAACAAAGTCTGATCGGACTTTTTCCGATCGTGTGTAGCGAATTCCAACGGACAAAGTGCCACGCATGCTCAGACCAAATTACAAGACCAAAGCTATTGGCTACTAGCCTCTACGTAGTTCCGTCGTACGCAACGAACATCACCACGTTCAGAATGATCGGATTTTCCAACAACTTTGTCCGACTGTGTGTATGCAACACCAGTGTCGGACAAAATCCGTCGGAAAAAAAATCTGACGGATTTTGTGGTCGGAATTTCCGACCGTGTGTATGGGGCATTAGAGTGGTCAAATTTCCAAGCATGTTCAAAGGCATATTTGAAAGTGAATAAAACATTGCTTATGGGACGGAAGAATGTTGCAAGTAAGAATTTAAAATACTTTTTATGCCTTTATCTGAAAAGTTTTAAGTTGGTTACAGGGTTTCTTTACGTCTGATAGTTGCTACCACTTCAGGTGTCTGAGCTTACACACTATCTCCAAGCTCATGTTCAAATAGCAGTATTAAATGCCAAAGCTCTGTGTTTGTTATATTTCTTTTACTTATGTTCAGGTCTTTTTTTCTTAGAGAATAGGTGCAGTAACTCCCCCTTCTAAGTGACTTTGTGTCTCCTCCCCCTACACACCTCCGATCGCCGACCCTTGGTTCCACCCCTACCCACCTCCGAGCACCAACCCTTGGTTCCACCCCCTACCCAGCTCCCAGTATGGCCCCTTTTAGAGAATATAGCCAAGTATAATTTTGTAAAAACGATTCGCTGAAAAAGGCTATAAAAATTATCATTTAGAGTCCACTATTCAACAGGTGGGCCAATATTCCCAAGCTCTTTGCCTGGTGGACAAAGATAAAATAAAGGACCCGAGGCAGCAGTGGGATTTCATCAGCAATTTTCATTCACAATTCAGATAAGTGGAGGAGATGCTTAAAAAACATTGGGGAATTTTAAGTATGGCTAAAGTGCTCGCTAAAGCATTACCAAAAGAACCCATGTTTATTTATAGGAAATCCCCATCCTTTGGTGATAGCATTGTTAATAAGGTGTTAGACCCCCCCCCCCCAAAAAAAAAAAACACACATGTTTTGGTATAGCAGTGGCTTTCATGCCTGTTGTAGATGTAAAGTGGGCAGACAGGTAAACACACATCTGAGGGGACTTACTACCTTTAGATCGACCTCCAATGGACTGGAGTTTGCTATAAAAGAGTTCATATCTTGTAACTCCACCCATGTTGTGTACGCCTTACAGTGCCCTTGTGGGTTAATGTATATTGGGAGAACCAAAAGAACTTTATCTAAATGTGTGACCGAACATATCTATAATATCTTGATTGGTTTTAAAGACCACAGTGTTTCTCTTCATTTTAGGCGTAAACATAACAGAGACCTTTCTGGTCTCTTGTTTTGGGGGATAGACAAATGAAGCCCTTCATGGAGGGGTTCCAATATGGTAAGAGAGATATCTAAAAGCAAAACAAGATGGATTTATCTTGTGGATACTCTCCAACCCAAGGGGTTAAACGTTGAGCCGGACCTGAACTGTTTTATCAGTGATTGCTGATCCGAAAGTTCAGGTCCAGTATTATTTCACATGCATTTATATTGTATCGTGCTTGAACAGTGTGGTGTGTGGTTACGCCTGTTTATGGTGTTGGATATAACAATACGTATGACATAATTACTGCAAAGAATGGAGTTAAACGATTCCTTGCATGTCTATGCCTACATAGAGTATTTCAGGATTAGGTGTACTATATTTCCTCCGACTAGCTTGTGGCAATACTAATGGGGACACATCTGTTAGTAAGAAGTAATTAATATTAGATGTTTGCCACTATGCTACATTGTTAATATATCGTTTGACATGAGAGACAATTATAGGTTTTATATTGTTGACGATTATGGGTATGGATACATATTAAGTATTATTAGTTTGATACCGAATCAGACACTCAATATACATGTTTTATAAGTGTAGTTTTAATAAGATGTTATAGATCGTTGAAGATCTACACAACATTTTCCACTAGCTAGTTTGACTATGCCTTGTGATGTGATGCTACGATCACTTTTTTGAAAAAGGGTGCTAATTCCATCATGACTGGTACATCAGTGGATTACTGATTTAATGAGCTTGGTGCAATTATATTATTAGATTCCAGTTTACAATATAATGTTTTTATATATGTATCTAATTGTATATGTGATGTTTCAGCATATGAGATGTAATGTTATGCATGATTTATATATGCTAGCGTCCCGCGGTGAGAACTGGTGAGGAGCTATGATGTGTGTGTATATAATGGGTTAAATTACCCAAGCACACAGACTATAAAGTTATACGGCCACCCCATCTTGTCACGCCTTTTGAGAAAGACGTAATGACGAAACGCGTCTAGGTGTGGCCAGACGGCTTGTTGTACATGTCAGCTGCTACGATCTACACCCGGCCATCACCATGGATGAGATATCTTTGGAACGGTGAGAGAATATCCGGCTGTGCTGTACAGACCAGATGGTTATACCAGGAAATGCTTTTATATATTTAACAGTTTGTAAGTGCAAATCTTATAGGGGGTTCTTTTTACTGGAAATAACATTTTAAAACAGGTTCACGCTATGAGGATTGTTTCTGTTTCCTTATGTCACGAGACAATTATCCAGCAATGAGCCATTAAGTGGAAATCCTATCTGACTGAATATATCTGTTGGGAGCAATGTACTAACCCTTTACAAGTATCGATAAGGATTTAAAGGAAGTGGGGTTGCTGCTTGACAAATATCCATACCAAAGCTGTTTTATCAGATCTTTCTGGTAAGTGTTAAATCTGAGTGGAGCGGTGTCACGTGGTGTGGTGAAGGCCTGTCATCTCTTCTGAACAGATCCCATATGAACACTCTATAGCATTGGTCATCAACCCTGTCCTCAGGGACCACTAACAGGCCAGGTTTGCAAGATAACTGAAATACATCACAGGTGATATCATTTGCTGCTCAGTGATTGCAGTATTCTAGTCTGCATCTCCCCAAGGTAATAAATAAAACCTGGCCTGTTAGTGGGCCCTGAGGACAGGGTTGGTGACCACTGCTCTATAGTAATACCAAAGTCTTGTGTTTTTTTTTTGGCTTGCCCTTTACATGTTATGAACTTCTAGGGTTGTTTGTTTTTAATAATTTTGTAGTGCTAAGTAATTTGTATGGAATTTTGGAATTTAGCATTGATGACAAGAAAAGCAATAAAATAGATCCCTCACAGCCAACAGTAATAGACCCCCCCCCCCCCAGCAACAACAGATCAACCAGCACCCAACATCAATAGACTCTCCAGCAACCAGCAACAGTAGACCCCTCCATAAACAGTAGATCCCTTCCAGCAACAATTGACCCTCCAGTAACAAAAGATCCCCCACCAGTAACAATAGATTGCAATGCAAAAATAGATCCCTCAAGCAACAATAGATACCCCAGAAGTTAGCATCAGTAGACCCCAATCACACCCCAGCACCCTCTGCCATTGCCACAGGTTCCAGCACTGCGTTCCCGCTGAAAAAAAGCCCCGCTTATGTTAATCAATACTGTTATCCGTACTAGTCTTTGAGGTCAATCTGTGTATATGGCAGCAGATGACCTCACTCAACCTGATGGTTTAAATAAAGTAGGTAAAGCTATATACAAGTAAAGGAAAGACACATTGGAAAGAGATGCTGGTGCTGCTCACCCTGATAAGAAAAAGGAAATGGGAAGTTTCCCCCATGGGGGTTTTTAGGCAGCTAGGTGTAGGTAATGATATAAGTAAGCGTTTGGTAAAAAGTAAAACATTTTTTCTCTTTATTGAGAAAATGAGTTGTTACATGAGTGTTAGGATGTGAGCTCAAACAGGAATATATTCATGCCAAATACATAAAATAGCAAACATAAGGGTCATATACAACATATGATAATGACTGTTGCATGACATTTTCCTTACATAAAATAGCAAACATAAGGGTCATAAACAACATATGATAATGACTGTTGCATGACATTCTGACGCGTTTCGACCCATAGTGTTTGGGGTCTCTTCAGAGGATGAGTTTGCACTGTATTTGGAGATGCCTCTCAGTCATGAAGTCCCCCGCATAGCTATCAGACCATTCTGTGCGCCTCCATGTCACAACGAAATACCAAGAGGGTATTGTCCCCCACCACAGGGGTGGGGGACAATCTTTCATGTGTGACTCCTTGTAAGCCGCATTGAGTGGACCCTCATCCCCCTCTTGGTATTTCGTTGTGACATGGAGGCGCACAGAATGGTCTGATAGCTATGCGGGGGACTTCATGACTGAGAGGCATCTCCAAATACAGTGCAAACTCATCCTCTGAAGAGACCCCAAACACTATGGGTCGAAACGCGTCAGAATGTCATGCAACAGTCATTATCATATGTTGTTTATGACCCTTATGTTTGCTATTTTATGTAAGGAAAATGTCATGCAACAGTCATTATCATATGTTGTATATGACCCTTATGTTTGCTATTTTATGTATTTGGCATGAATATATTCCTGTTTGAGCTCACATCCTAACACTCATGTAACAACTCATTTTCTCAATAAAGAGAAAAAATGTTTTACTTTTTACCAATTGCTTACTTATATCATTACCTACACCTAGCTGCCTAAAAAACCCCATGGGGGAAACTTCCCATTTCCTTAAGCTATATACAAGTATATATACAGTAAATATACATTTTTGCTTATGCAAACCTGAATAATTATTATTTCGAACTGATCATTCTGTGTCTTGCACAAGTTCAACTTGGCCGGTTCTCTTTGCTGCTGTATATGTGTTACTTTACTGATAGCCAACATTAACACGGCTAAACCAGCATTCTATTTTCAAGGGCATCGACTCAGCAAAGCAGAATCCACCAGGCGATTCCCATTTCCTGCACTTCTCTTCGGTATACAACTAATTATGGAAAACGCCAGGGGCAACATTCTATCATCTCGCCTTCTTTATTAACTGTGATATGATTAAGATCTGAGGATCAAGGAACGAGAGACATATGCTGGCCAACACCTCGCTGCGCCACTGAATTGTAAATTTCTTGTCTACGACAAGGTGTGCTGAAAATTCCCCATGCATGTCGGTGAAATATTAAAACATGCGGAGATCAGATACACGGCCCTCATTACACGCTAACAAAGACTATTCTGCCTTTCTCAGCAAAAGCAGACATATCTCTCTAGCACCACACGTGAATGCTAATCTGCTGATACCAGGAGCATGCAAAGGCATAGCTAGAGCCAGGAAGATATTGCAGCTCCTACGGATGGACATCTCTAACCTACTTTAATAAATGCTCACGGTGGGGCTATTTTATGTTCATAATGACTTTAAAAAAACATCCTGCTTTCTTATGTATTTTTTGCAGTTATTATAAACATCAGTAACCAGCAATCTCAGCAGTTCTTAGCGGTAGTCGATTCCTGCTGAGGTTTTTAAAATTCAGCCTATGTCCATGTCAATTTTAAATTTTACAGGCATATAGATTTAGCTCACCATATGGCAAAATGGTATCATGTAATGGGCAGACTTCTAAATGCCTGGATTGGCCTCCGGTCTAAAATTCAAACATAGTTATGACATGTTGATGACAAAGATGACAAAGCATGAGCGTCCAGGCAAGTCATGACCGAATGACCAGAAACTCTACTGTATTTTTAGCTAGTATGTTACTATACATATTACGGTATGTAGGATTTATATAGTGCCAACAGTTTACGCAGCATTTCAAAAAAATGTAAGGATTTTGAATTCTTACTCCAATGTTTACTTAAAAGTTGCATTGATGTATTTTTATTCTATTCTCCTTTCATTATGAGATTTTTAATATAGATTTTAGATCCTTTCTGGAGTGACTACAGTGCCTTGAAAAAGTATTCAAACCCCTTGAAATTTTCCACATTTTGTCATGTTACAATCAAAAACATAAATGTATTTTATTGGGATTTTATGTTATAAACCAACACATAGTTGCACATAATTGTGGAAGGAAAATGATAAATGTTTTTTCAAATTTTTGGAAAAGTGTGGCATGCATTTGTATTCAGCCCCTTTACTTTGTTACCCCTAACTAAAATCTAGTGGAACTATTTGCCTTCAAAGTCACCTAATTACTAAATAGTCCATCTGTGTGTAAATTAATCTCAGTATAAATACATCTGTTTTGTGAAGTCCTTAGAGGTTTGTTAGAGAACCTTAGTAAACAAACAGCATCACGAAGGCCAAGGAACACAACAGACAGGTCAGAGATAAAGCTGTGGAGAAGTTTAAAGCAGGGTTAGGTTATAAAAAAAATATCCCAAGCTTTGAACATCTCACAGAGGACTGTTCAATCCATCATCTGAAAATGGAAAAGGTTTGGCACAATGACAAACCTACCAAGACATGGCCGTCCACTTAAACTGACAGGCCGGGCAAGGAGAGCATTAACCAGGGAAGCAGACAAGAGGCCCATGGTAACTCTGGAGAAGGTGCAGAGATCCATGGCTCAGGTGGGAGAATCTGTCCACAGGACAACTATTAGTTGTGCAATCCACAAATCTGGCCTTTATGGAAGAGTGAGAAGAAGAAAGCCATAAGAAATCTTGTTTGCAGTTTGCGAGAAGCCGTGTGAGGGACATAGCAAACATGTAGAAGAAGGTGCTCTGGTCAGATGAGACCAAAATTAAACTTTTTGGCCTAAAAGCAAAAAGCTATGTGCGGTGAAGAACTAACACTGCACATCACCCTGAACACACAATCCCCACTGTGAAACATGGTGGTGGCAGCATCATGTTGTGGGGATGCTTTTCTTCAGCAGGGACAGGAAAGCTAGTCAAAATTGATGGGAAGATGGATGGAGCCAAATACAGGGCAATCTTAGAAGAAAACCTGTTAGAGTCTGCAAAAGACTTGAGATTGGGGCAGAGGTTCACTTCCAGCAGGACAACAACCCTAAACATACATCCAGAGCTACAATGGAATGGTTTAGATCAAAGCATATTCATGTCTAAAGCCCCATACACACGCGCGGATTATCCGAGGACCAGGTCCGTCGGACCATGTCCGTCATACTTTGTCTGATGTTGTTTTTGCGTACACACGGTCAGACAAAGTTGTCGGAAAATCCGATCATTCTGAACGTGGTGACGTTTGTTGCCTACGACGGGACTACGTAGAGGCTAGTAGCCAATAGCTTTGGTCTTGTAATGTGATCTGAGCATGCGTAGCACTTTGTCCGGTCGAACAACCGTACACACGATCGGATTTGGTGTGATCGGACCGTGTTGTCGGCAAATCTTTCCAGCAGGAGATAAGACTTTGTCCTTCGGACAATCCGACGTACACTGTCCGATGGTGCATACACACGGTCTGATTTTTCAACAACATTGTCCGATCGGACAGAATCCATGAAAAAGTCCGACCGTGTGTATGGGGCTTTAGAATGGCTCAGTCAAAGTCCAGACCTAAATCCAATTGAGAGCCTATGGCAAGACTTGAAAATTGCTGTTCACAGATGCTCTCTGTCCAATCTGACAGAGCTTGAGCTATTTTGCAAAGAAGAATGTGAAAACATTTCACTCTCCATATGTGTAAATCTTACAGAAACCTCCCCAAAAAGACTTGCAGCTGTAATTGCAGTGAAAGGTGGTTCTAGAAAGTATTGACTCAGGGGGGCTGAATACAAATGCACGCCACACTTTTCACATATTTATTTGTAAAAAATTTTGAAAATCATTTATCATTTTCCTTCCACTTCACAATTATGTGCCACTTTGTGTTGGTCTATCACATAGAATCCCATCAAAATGTGGAAAATTTTAAGGGGTATGAATACTTTTTTAAGGCACTGTATTTGGACAACACAATCAGTATTATTGGCGAACAACTACTGATATAAGGTTTAAGTCTAGGTTTGCACTTCTGCAATCTGATTTTGATCCAATTTTCAGTAGTTTCAGATGATTAAAATTTTAGGTAGTGCAAATTGGATGTGGTTTGCATTATCTATGGGGACAAAATTGCCCTGAAATTGCACTGAAGTATCCAAAATTGTGCTATGCTAAATTACATTGATGTGAATGGACACCCTCAGACACCCAATGTGATTTCTATTGTCATGTGATTCTTTAAACAAGTTGGATCTGAAATTGTAGTAGTATACACTGAGCCTAAAATGTAATTAAACTCAGAAAACAAACATGTTGTTGCATATATTTCAGTAATGTTACACAGTTTACATTTTTTTTTTTTTTTTTTCGTAAAAAAGATTTTTTATTTAGTATGAAGGTAACAGGTAACAATTCACATCAAATGACGCAATAAGGCACTTAACAAGCAGGGTATAAAGGCAAAGACAGAAATCACACAGGACACAGCTTATGTAGGTTATAATAATAGAATAACCTGCAACACAACCAGATAAACATTGTGGTTGAAGTGGGGTGGAGGTTCATTGTCCATTTTCCCCTCCCCCTAAGTGGAATGGTCCAACTGAGGAAGGGAGGTGGTTAGTACGGTTGGGTACAGTAAAGACATCTTGGGTGGGGTGTCCGTGAGGACGTGTAGGTAGGGCCTTGGTGAGATGTAATTGGGATGGTCAGTGTGATGGTCAGCCATCAAGTAGGTAGCAAACTAAGAAAAGGAAAAGCCACTGGGTATGGAGGGAAAGGGGGAGGGAAGGGCAGAAAGGTCAAAATAACAAAAGCAGGACATGCAGGGGGAGGAGGGAAAGAAAAGAAAAAAAAAAAAACGGGGGGGAAGGGGAAGGGTCGAGCAGGCACATTTTTATATTTACTGTGTTTAGTTAAAGTGGTTGTAAACCCTTACAAACCACTTTGACCTACAGGTAACCCTAGATTAAGGCTTACCTGTAGGTCCAATAAATATCTCCTAAACCTACATGGTTTAGGAGATATTTAAAAAAAATAGGCATCGATGTGTACGGCGCATGCGCCGTAGACAGCAGCGCGCAGGCGCATTGCGCATGCCGAGTTCACGGCGATATGCCGCTTTCGTGCGCATGCGCGGGCGTGACGTCATCGCCGCTCCAGCAAATGACAGCGCTGGAGCAGCGAGACCCGAAAGTCACTCCGGGCTTGATGGCGTCGCAGAAGGTCGTGGATGAGGGTCGCTTCGGGGGCTTCGTTCTCAGGTAAGTCATTCATAATGAGCTAGTATGCTATGCATACTAGCTCATTATGCCTTTGCCTTGCAGGTTCCGTTTTTTTTTTTTTTTTTTTAATGAGGCTTTACTTCCTCTTTAAATCATATCTGGTGATTCTACAAGCTACAGTCACTTGATAAAGAGTCAACATTTCAGCTGTTGCATTGTCACCATCTGATTTGGACTACAAGCAGCCATGCCAACCCACAGAGTTCCAGCAAGTTCCATCAGAGTCACAGCATTAAAAGCATGATTCTGGAGCATGCATGCACATGCAGTTGGTCTACAGGGCTAAGTGATCTTTTGAGAGATTTTAGTTCTACTTTAAAAGCAGTAACACCAATTAAATCATCTAGAAACACCATATTGTGTTTGATAAATCGTTATTGATCAGAGATGGCCTACAGGTTTACATGAGGATAAGAGGAGCCCCCTCAAACCTTCGTGCCCTATTGCCTATGTATCCCGCAGGAGTCCGCTAAAGCTACTGTATCGGCTATAACCTCATTATGGTAAATACAGCTCCTGATACCTTTTATTTTTAGATTGTAAGCTCTAATGAGCAGGGCCCTCTGATTCCTCTGGTACCAAATTGTAATGTAATTGTAATGTCTGCCTTTATTTTTGTTAAGCGCTGCGCAAACTGTTGGCGCTATATAAATCCTGTATAATAATGTATACTGAACTGAAGAGCAATGGAAAAGGAAAATAATGGAGTTGACTCTCTAAATATGACCACTCTTCTCTAATGCCCGGTACACATGATGAAATTATCGGACGAATAATCGTCCGTTTTTTTTGGGCATGCTAATCTCAGATCGAATCTGCTGAGTTGACAAAAGTCACGAAAATTCCAGTAGGACAGAAAAAAAATCCGGAAGTGATGTTATGTGTTGAAATGCATTTGTATTGCAATTTCGAACGATAGCTGTAATAATTAAACAAAAATCGTACGATCTGGCATTGTACAAAAAACTATTTCGTGCATGTCCAATAGAATAATATCGGATGAACTGTCGGATGAACAAAAGCTCTGTACTAATGACCCGATTATCGCACGATTGCTTTGAAAGCGGTATTTTCTCACCGGACAGTTTATTAGGTACACCTGTTGAACTGCTTGCTAACGCAAATTGCTAATCAGCCAATCACAATGCATTTAGGAATCTAGATGTGGTGAAGACGACTTGCTGAAGTTCACACCGAGCATCAGAATTGGGAAGAAAGGGGATGTAAGTGACTTTGAATGTGGCATGGTTGTTGGTGCCAGACAGGCTGTTCTGAGTATTTCAAAAACTGCGGATCTACTGGGATTTTCACGTACCATTCAGGTCAGGTTTTCAGCTGCGACATTCAGATGGTGGGGTCATAATTTGGTGTAAAACAACATGAAAGCATGGATCCATCCTGCCTTGTATTAACAATTCAGGCTGCTGGTGGTGGTGTAATGGTTGGCGGTATTTTCTTGGCACATCTTGGGCCCCTTAGTACCAATTGAGCATCCTTTAAACCCCACGGCCTACCTGAGTATTGTTGCTGACCATGTCCATTCCTTTATAACTACAGTGTTCCCATCTTCTGACTTTGGGCAGTATAATGCACCATGTCACAAAGCTTAAATCATCTCGCCACTGGTTACTTGAACATGACAATGAGGTCACTGTACTCCAAAGACCTCCACAGTCACCAGATCTCTATCAAATAGAGCACCTTTGGGATGTGGTGAAATGGGAGATTTGCATCATGGATGTTCAGCTGACAAATCTGCAGCAACTGCATAATGCTTTCACATCAATATGGTTGAAAATCTTTGAGGAATGTTTGCAACACCTTGTTGAATCTATGCCATGAAGAATGAAGGCAGTTTTGAAGGGAAATGGGGGTCCAACCCGATACTAGCAAGGTGTACCTAATAAAGTTACCGGTGAGTGTATATTGCCTGCCTATAAAATAAGGCTCACCTTTGCCTAAGCATCCCATGGGAGTCCACAAAAGCTTTTGTACAAGGCTACATTTTAACTGTACCAACCTCCAAACAAGAGCAACGAGATTTGGTTTCATGTTTCAAGAACTATAGCGACACTTACATAGTTACATAGTAGGTGAGGTTGAAAAAAGACACAAGTCCATCAAGTCCAACCTATGTGTGTGATTATATGTCAGTATTACATTGTATATCCCTGTATGTTGTGGTCGTTCAGGTGCTTATCTAATAGTTTCTTGAAATTATCGATGCCCCCCGCTGAGACCACTGCCTGTGAAAGAGAATTCCACATCTTTACTGCTCTTACAGTAAAGAACCCTCTACGTAGTTTAAGTTTAAACCTCTTTTCTTCTAATTTTTAATGAGTGGCCATGTGTCTTGTTAAACTCCCTTCTGCGAAAAAGTTTTATCCCTATTGTGGGACCACCAGTACGGTATTTATAAATTGAAATCATATCCCCTCTCAAGTGTCTCTTCTCCAGAAAGAATAAGTTGAGTGCTCACAACCTTTCCTCATAACTAATATCCTCCAGGCCCTTTATTAGCTTTGTTGCCCTTCTTTGTACTCGCTCCATTTCCAGTACATCCTTCCTGAGGACTGGTGCCCAGAACTGGACAGCATACTCCAGGTGCGGCTGGACCAGAGTCTTGTAGAGTGGGAGAATTATCGTTTTATCTCTGGAGATGATCCCCTTTTTAATGCATGCCAATATTCTGTTTGCTTTGTTAGCAGCAGCTTAGCATTGCATGCCATTGCTGAGCCTATCATCTACTAGGACCCCCAGGTCCGTTTCCAACCTAAATTCCCCCAGAGGTTCTCCCCCCAGTGTATAGATTGCATTCATATTTTTGCCACCCAAATGCATTATTTTTACATTTTTCTACATTGAACCTCATTTGCCATGTAGTTGCCCACCCCATTAATTTGTTCAGATCTTTTTGCAAGGTTTCCACATCCTGCAGAGAAGTTATTGCCCTGCTTAGCTTAGTATCGTCTGCCAATACAGATTGAAGTTTACCTCATCCTCCAGGTCATTAATGAACAAATTAAATAGAATTGGTCCCAGCTCAGAAGCCTGGGGGACCCCACTACCCACCCCTGACCATTCCTAGTACTCCCCATTTATCACCGCCCCCTGAATTCGCCCTTATAGCCAGTTTTCAATCCATGTACTCACCCTATGGTCCATGCCAACGGACCTTATTTTGTACAGTAAACGTTTATGGGAAACTGTGTCAAATGCTTTTGCAAAATCCAGATACACCACGTCTATGGGCCTTTATCTAGATGGCAACTCACCTCCTCATAGAAGGTTAATAGATTGGTTTGACAAGAACGATTCTTTATGAATCCATGCTGATTACTGCTAATGATACCATTCTCGTTACTAAAATCTTGTAAATAGTCCCTTATAATCCCCTCCAAGAGCTTGCATACTATTGATGTTAGGCTAACTGGTCTGTAATTCGCAGGGATATATTTTGGGCCCTTTTTAAATATTGGTGCTACATTTGCTTTTCTCCAATCACCTGTTACCATTCCAGTCAGTAGACTGTCAGTAAAAATTAGGAACAATAGTCTGGCAATTACTTGACTGATTTCCCCAAGTACCCTCGGATGCAAGCCATCTGGCCCCGGTGATTTATTAACGTTAAGTTTCCCAAGTCTAATTTTAATTCTGTCCTCTATTAACCATGAAGGTGCTTCCTGTGGTGTGTCATAAGGATAAACACTGCAGTTTTGGTTACTGAAGCCCCCTGATTCGCTCATGAATACTGAGAGAAGAATAAATTCAATACCTTCGCCGTCTCCCCATCCTTTGTAACCAGATGTCCTTCCTCATTCTTTATGGGGCCAATATGGTCTGTCCTCCCTTTTTTACTGTTTACATACTTAAAGAATTTCTTGGGATGTTTTTCGTTCACCTCTGCTATGTATCTTTCGTGTTCTATCTTAGCCTCCCCAATTGCACCCTTACATTTCTTGTTGCATTCTTTATAAAGTCTGAATGCTGCTGATGATCCCTCAACCTTGTATTTTTTATAGGCCTTCTCCTCTGTTTTTTATGCATTTTTACATTGAAGTTAAGCCATCCAGGATTTTTGTTCCCTCTTAAAGCAAACCCATTTATCCTCCATGTTCTTTGTTCCTAAGATTTTATCCTAATTCATGCCTTCTAACAAGGTTCATAGTTTATGGAAGTTGGCTCTTTTGAAATTTGGTGTCTTTGTATTCCTCTTATGTTTCCTATTTGTGTGATTTATACTGAAGCCAATTGCCCTGTGATCGCTGTTTCCTAAATTGCCCATATTTCCACATCCGTGATCAGGTTTGTATTGTTGGTAATCAGTAGATCCAGTAACGCTTTATTTCTAGTTGGTGCATCCACCATCTGAACCATGAAATTGTCCTGCAAGACATTTAGGAACTGGCGAGCCTTAGACGAATGTGTGGTTCCCTCCGCCCAGTCTATGTCTGGATAATTAAAATCCCCCATTATGATAACACTTCCCATCCTTGCTGCTTGAGATATAAAGGTCCAAAGATGGACAATAGAGGAAGCAAAAAAGGAAAAAGATTCCATAATGTAGCCCATGAGTATCATTGTGGTAAATATAACCCTGTACAAGTTAGATTTATACAAAATGTTAGGATTTATAAAATAATGAAAGATATGGGGTAATTTGCTATCCTCTGACTGTCCTATACCTATATTGTCCATCAGGCTCACCTATGTCTGAGCATCCCACAGGCATCCACTAAAGATATTATCCATTGGCTTCTCCGGCAAATTCCATACTTGCCAATTTGTCAATGATGGCTGCATTATCCTCTTGTGCCCCCCTGGTATGAAATTAAATGTCAGTATGTTTGCCTGAAATCCCTCCTCTTACTTTATCACATTTAATATAACCAATTGCAGAAATTCTTATGAATAAGTTATTACTTACTTCCCATTTTAAATATTAAAATGCTCCAACTAATCCGGACCTATATAAGAGCTCATAAAAGTTTAATTCTTCAGGAGCAGAGAGGAAATGCAGAAGTACTCACCTAAGATGTGGAGTGTTAACAAGGGTATATCAGCAGTCAATTATTGCCTGCACATTTTACTATGGATGGGCAAGTTTTTAATTCACCCCATTTTCCAAATCAGTGAAAATGGTATTGAATAAAAAAAAATAGTAAAAAATCTGGTATTATTAATGTGTGCCTTTCTATTTAATATAAAAGTCACACTTTGTTCTGTACATTATATTACAAGGATTACTGGTGGCACAACTCCTGGACCTGAGGTTAGACATGGTCTCCTCTGCTGCAGAGATTTATTATTCTCCATGTGATATTGCTGATTAACATATGAAGAAGAAGAACCACGGGGCAATTGAATGTCAGTCAGGAATAGACATTTGTTATAATTTAATTTTTTATTTTTATTTCAGGTACTTATATAGCACTGTCAATTTTACGCAGCGCTTTACATATACATTGTACATTCACATCAGTCCCAGCCCTTAAGGAGCTTACACTCTAAAGGTTCCTAACACACATTCATATATACTAGGGCCAATTTAGACAGGATCCGGTTTACCTACCAGCATGTCTTTAGAGTGTGGGAGGAAACCAGAGTACCCGGAGGAAACCCACGCAGGCACAGGGAGAACATGCAAACTCCAGGCAGATGTGTCATGGTCAGGATTCAAACCAGCGACCCTTTTTGCTGCTAGGTGAAAGTGCTATCCACTACACCACTGTGTTATAATCTAAATTTCTACGCTTGATGGATTTCTTTTGCTAGCAAAACTATACCATTGACATGACTTCCATGCATCTTCCCCCACACTGTCTGTAGGGAAAAGGCTCTTGGGAGGTGTAGTTCTCGGGGGCATGCTAAACGCCAACACAAACTGACCCCTCCACTCAGCAACTGTCCCTACAAGAATTTATCAGGCCTGGTGATGACATCACAGGGAGTAATAATATCTTTCAGAAGTATGACAGCACTATCACAATTAAAAGAGATGTTTAGATTACTACATATGCTTCTCTTTAAGTAGAAAGAACAAAAACCAGACAACATGCCTGAACAAAAACTAATTTCCATATATATACAGACATCACACTCATTGTGAAGATATACAGACATGCACAGATAAACAGGCATCAAGAAAACTTAATGCGTTTCACACTAGTGCTTAACGACTTAAGGTCTGCCCTTTAGCAGTTTTACTGCTACAAGGCGCCACCTGTGCGCCGGATCACATACATATACGTGATTCGACACTTCCAGGTAGAGGGCGCGCATGTGATTACACATAGCTGAAGCCGATCGTCGGGTGCATGGTACGCAATGTCCTCTGGCACCCGCTGATCATTAGGCAAAGAGCCAGAACTGCAATCTGCCTATGTAAACAAGGCAGATCGCCATTCTGACAGGAGGGAAAAGCAAGGAATAAATTCCATCTCTTCCCCTAGTAAAAGAACCTCCTAAATTTCACATAAACACTGGCTAGGCACACAGTTAACCCTTTGATCAATCCTGCTGTTAACCCCTTCCCAGCCAGTGTCATTAGTATAGTAACAGTGCATATTTTTTTAGCACTGATCACTGTATTAGCATTACTGGTCCACAAAAAGTGTCAAAAGTGTCAGTTAGTGTCAGAATGTCCGCCGCAATATTGAGGTCCGGTCCCGCTATAAGTCGCTGTTCACCGCCATTACTAGTAAAAAAAGTAATAAAAATACAGTGCCGTCAAAAAAGTATTCATACCCCTTGACATTTTCCACATCAAAAACGTAAATGTATTTTATTGGGATTTTCTGTGATAGACCAACACAAAGTGGCACATAATTGTGAAGTGGAAGGAAAATGATAAATGGTTTTTAAAACTTTTTACAAATAAATATCTGAAAAGTGTGACGTGCATTTGTATTCAGCCACCTTTACTCTGATACCCCTAACTAAAATCTAGTGGAACCAATTGCCTTCAGAAGTCACCTAATTAGTAAATAGAGTCCACCTGTGTGTAATTTAATCTCAGTATAAATACAGCTGTTCAATGAAGCCCACAGAGGTTTGTTAGAGAACCTTATTGAACAAACAGCATCATGATGGCCAAGAAACACACCGGACAGGTCAGGGATAAAGTTGTGGAGAAGTTAAAAGCAGGGTTAAGTTCTAAAAAAATATCCCAAGCTTTGAACATCTCACAGAGCACTGTTCAATCCATCATCCAAAAACGGAAAGAGTATGGCACAACTGCAAACCTACCTTGTTCCATGGTAAGTCTGGAAGTGCTGCAGAGATCCACAGCTCAGGTGGGATAATCTGTCCACAGGACAACTATTAGTTGTGCACTCCACAAATCTGACCTTAATGGTGGAGTGGCAACTAGAAAGCCATTGTTGAAAGAAAGCCATAAGAAGCCATGTGGGGGACACAGCAAACATGTAGAAGAAGTTGCTCTGGTTAGATGAGACCAAAATGGAACTTTTTGGCCTAAAAGCAAAACGCTATGTGTGGCGGAAAACTAACCTGCACATCACCCTGAACACACCATCCCCTTCTGTGAAACATGGTGGTGGCAGCATCATGTTGTGGGGATGCTTTTCGTCAGCAGGGACGGGGAAGCTGGTCAGAGTTGATGGGACAATGAATGGAGCCAAATACAGGGCAATCTTAGAAGAAAACCTGTTAGAGTCTGCAAAAGACTTGAGATTGGGGCAGAGGTTCACCTTCCAGCAGGACAACCACCCTAAACATACAGCCAGAGCTACAATGGAATGGTTTAGATCAAAGCATATTCACATATTAGAATGGCCCAGTCAAAGTCCAGACCTAAATCCAATTGAGAATTTGTGGCAAGACTTGAAAATTGCTGTTCACAGACACTCTCCATCCAATACAATTTTGGTTGTAACATGACAAAATGTGGAAAATTTGAAGGGGTATGAATACTTTTTAAAGGCGCTGTAAAAATATCCCATAGTTTGTAGATGCTATAACTTGAGCAAACCAATCAATATACGCTTATTGGGATTTTTTTTTTTTTTTTTTACCAAAAATATGTAGTAGAATACGTATTGGTCTAACTTTTTGAAGAAATTTGATTGTTTAAATTTTTTTTTGTGGATAGGTTTTATAGCAAAAAGTAAAAAATATAGTTTTTTTTTTTAATTGCCCTTTTTTTGTTTATAGAATTGTGATATTCTGCCATTTTGGTTGGTTTGGCTAGGATGATGCAACTCCGCATGCACATGGTTGTTCATTCATTTCAGGACCTGGGAGATGCCAGAACTGTTTATGTGTACAGCTCAGTCTACATTTTGCAAGAGGGGAGGTAAAGCTGGCCATACACACCAAGATTTGTAGAGTGAAGTTTAGGGCTAAATGAGTGACATCACTCGACACCCCCATCCGCTGTAAGCAGCGTGGATAAATGCAGTGTCGGCTATTGTACTCAGAATCTGGTGGTGCCAACAGGGTCACTCACAGAACAAGCTTCTTGCTGATCTGGCTAAAATGTGATTTATGTATGGCCAAGCTTAACAATCCTTTTTTTTTACAGAAGAGACAGATCAAAGATCATTCATCGAAAATAAAATGGAAATGGGGAAAATATCTCATTATGGCCACTAGATGGTACTGAGTATCCCAGGAAAAAAGTATGCTCCTCAGCTCTACCTAGTGGTCATAATGCACTATTTTCCCCATTCACACTGTTTCTGTCAATGAATAACATTCAATCTGCAGAGAATAAAGGCTGAGAAAATAATGTTAAATGTTGAAGTTAAAGCGTAATTGTACTTTTGTTGAGAAAAAAAAAAAAACATTCCCCTCTGGATGATCTGTGTACATTGCAAGGATTTTAACAAACTTTGTTGCAGATTCCTACCTTTTGTTATTATGAAGAAATTGCTGTGTGTTTGTCTGTGTCCATGTGGGAAAGTGTATCTAATGAGAGTGGTTTCATAATTATCAATCAGCTGTGCACCTGCAGGGCTCTAATGAGAAAATCTGCAAGACCTGCGTCCCTTTAGATGTGATTTCCTATTGGAAGTATCTCCCCAAAAATGTCATTTTTGTTGCAGGGGATGCCTGAAATCTGACTTGTATCTTAGTGCAAACTTCTGGGAAAATCAGTGAGCCAATCACACAAGCAGGACATTATGTTTATGAAGGTGAGGGGTTCTGTACACATTCTGTGTACAGAACACCTCCATGTAGCCATATTGCACTGCATTTTCAGAAAATGACAGAGCTGCAGATTGAAAAGGAAATGTAATTTTTCATAACATTCAATGACAATATGACTTGTGGCGCAATTGCATACGCTATATATTTTTATTTGCTATTTTTTTCCCCCTCGAAAGGGGAGTTACCCTTTAAATCTGTATTATTTCAAATATAGACATATGCTGTGTGTGTATATATATATATATATATATATATATATATATTTTTTTTTTTAATCATATATATATATATATATATATATATATATATATATATATATATATATATATATATATATATATATATTATATATATATATAATATACACACACACACATTTTTTTTTTTTTTTAATAATATGTTTTTTGCAACCTGTTTATACATTGTTGACTTAAAACGTAACAACCTTCTTTTTTTTACATGCACACATCCTTTTTGAATGCTTTTAAATTGTGTTGTAGATAGTGTTGTTGCTTCCGAATATAAAATTGTATTTTATTGATAATTGAGCCTTACCCCCTATGTGATTATTCACAAACATTAGGCGCCTCTGCTTCAGACCTACCAGGGGTTATTGCCTCATCTGCTATGTGATATCATTATGTTGCTCTCAGGATGATGTCACCAGCTCTGGCATCCAGCCACACAGATATATTCTTGTGTTAATGATCTTGAAATAAAAGATTGTATATCTTTATAGATTGGATGTGTAAAGCAAAAACATGGAGCCAGACCTCTGGAATGCAGACTTGTAGGACTGTCAGCCACAGTGATACTCATGATTAGTGAATATAGCCAGTTCATTTATACCAGTACTTAAACGCCATAGCCTAAGGCACCGGGATCTATTCCACCCCCCTTCATGCTGCATGCCAAGCCACTAGCTGCAATGTCAGTGGGGTCATACCAAATCCTTGTGCATAGTGCATGTCAGAATTTCTATGGGTAACAGAATAAATCAATAGACAGAAAGAAGGATGAACAGATGAATAAATGAAGCAATGGCTGGGCAGTTAGAACTGGGTTGTGGGTTCAAGGACACTAGGTAGCTTGTGCAGGTTTTCTGCTCAGTATACTGGTAGGTTAATAAGCTTCCACCTAAAGTGTGATTGTGATAGGGATTTTATATTTAATCTTTTTCTTGGGTATTGACTGGTTTATCATAAAATCTGGAGAACCATGAAAAATGTGTTATTGCTATTTAAAAATTATGAAATTACATAAAGTATATCTAAAGCCAATTTATTTTGGATAAAGTAGGAAAGGGTTAAAACAATTGTGCAAATTTTTCTTCCATCTGTGTCTCATTAGGGATATTTTCCTTCACTTCCTGTCCTGTAGACTGAACAGGAAGTGAGAGGATATCTTTCTATGGAAATCCCCTCTTGGATAGTTGTCACGGAAAGTAGGGTCCCCATTTAAAGATTTCTCCTCTATTCCTGTTTAGTTGACAACTGAGAGAGTGAATTGCCCCAATAGGGACACAGACAGTAATAAAAACCAGACAAAAGTTCCCTCACCACCCTATCAATATCGAAAAAAAAAATTTGCCTTTAGTTTTACTTTAAAGGGCTAGTTTATCTCTGTTATTCAATACCTGTAGGCTGTAGAACTGCAAATTCTCTAGTATTTCTCTAATATTCTAGTGCTGTGTGAAGTATTTAAACAACTAAAAATTAACCTCTAGGGGGCTCTCTGTTAGGATCTCTTATGGTTTCCAGTAATAGGGGGTGTGTTGTTTTTAAGATTGGTATCCCTTCACGCTGCCCAAGTGCCCAGCTTATATAATGGGGGGGATATTAAAAGAGCCTCTTATGGTGCAATGCAGTTTATTAAAATTCAAATGTACTTACATTTAAAATTATAAAAAAGTGCAGTATTACAAAATTCCCGGGCTTTGCTCTTGCATTACATCACTTCCAATCCACGTCTGCCATCGCTCGCCCTACGCGTTACGTCATTTCTTCAGGTGTCACCCTG
This sequence comes from Lithobates sylvaticus, assembly GCA_028564925.1. Lineage (NCBI taxonomy): Eukaryota > Metazoa > Chordata > Amphibia > Anura > Ranidae > Lithobates > Lithobates sylvaticus. The sequence continues at coordinate 54,581,089 of CM053031.1, read as the reverse complement.
ATGAAGTCACTAGAATATTTTAAGTTTATGTGCATGTACTTTTTCTGACTATTTTGTATGATATTTCAATATTTATTATTTTCCAGCAGCGCAGCATCCGAGACTTAATTTCTCGTTGCTTTACCTATGTGGGAACACACAGTGATGCTAGCAGCAGCATTTACATTTAAAAGTATAAAAAAGCACAGTATTACAAAATTCCTGGGCTTTGCTCTCGCATTACGTCACTACCGATCCACCTCTGCCATCGCTCGCCCTACGCATTACGTCACTTCATCAGGTGTCACCCTGATGAAGTCACTAGAATATTTTAAGTTTATGTGCATGTACTTTTTCTGACTGTTTTGTATGATATTTCAATATTGATTATAGTCCAGCAGCGCAGCATCCGAGACTCAATTTCTCGTTGTTTTACCTGTGTGGGAACACACAGTGATGCTAGCAGCAGCATTTGTAGGATATATCATGTAGTATTGTATTTTAATCACCCCTCCTACACTTCATTACCAAGGTAGTGCAGGAGTATCACTCTAATGCAACACATTACATCACTTCCGAATTTTTATTCTGTCGTACGAGGGTCTTCGTAACTTTAGTAACCTCTTAATTTTCGATATGGAGATTAGCATGCAAAAAAATAAAAATGGACGATTGTTCGTCGGATAATCTCATCATGTGTACCAGGCTTTAACAGAACTGCAATTTCTCTAGTTAAACAGTTCACGGGGGTTCAGACACAAGAAACAAAAATAAATATAAATTCTACTTTAATAATTAAAATGAGTGATTGTATTACACTGATTTACAGTACACACAGCAGGTTTTGACACTGCCCCATTTCAAATAAAGTATCACACAAAAGGGGCTCTGCAGGTCCCTCTGGACAAGGCTGCTGTGAGTCCCTGAACCTATGTGACTTCACATGAATTGCAAAAAAAAATACTGTGCAATATAAATTATTTTATTACATAACAATAACATATGCTTTCCATGCTGACATGTGATCGGTCCAGTATTCTGCACAGTAATAGCAAACTGAGGTCATCTCAGCTACTTAACACTGAGCAGCTTCATCCATCAGGAGTCATGTGGCTTAGCTGAAGGTCAGGAAAGCTTGAATCATCATTCTCTGAATAATGTAATTTGGGGGATGGCAGACCAGCTCGCTCTGTAGTATTTTATCATTCCCTGCAATAAACCAGGGAAAACGCTCTCTGTATCTATGTACAGCATTTGCTGAAATTTCATAGTAGGCTGTTAGAAAGAGTGCACTTTCTGCTGAATAAGAGGAAGAGCAGGAGCAATTGACTTATACCAGTCAGGGATGCTGTTAGAAATCACAGGGCCCCGTGAAGCCTACCTGACACCCCCCTTTTTTTTACATTTTTTAACAGTTTTGTTTGGGGGCCTTTGGTAAAATATCAGGGGTATAAACAGACAGCCTCAGCTGTGCTCTGAGGCTCCCAGTTCATTCACAAACTGAAGCATAGTAATCACAGTTTACTATGATTCAGTGATGAATGGACACAGTGAGTGATCAGTGCCAATTACTCACTGTGTTAATTCAGGAAAGGAAGGGGCTGATAAATAGGACATATTTACCGCACAGTCCCCGCTCTCCATTTGGAAACATCCACATGTGTGCCCTCAGTGGCTGCTGGCAGGAGAGGAGAGGAGGGAAGCTGGCAATGCTGCAGGGGAGGGGGGCACATAGGGAGGCCCGGACAGCAGGGGTGTGGGGATGCCGACACCAATCCCCTGCATCCCAGCTGGAGGAGGGAAAAGCCTGCAGAGCTGCATCGTTCCTGCTCAGTAGGTGACTGGGCCCCTATTTTGAACTGATGGGGCCTGGTATAGGAGGGTATGGTCAGGGCCGTTTTTAAGGCAGGGTAAAAGGGACAGCTGCCCTGGGCCCTGTCATTGTTGTGGGGCCCAAAGCAGCTGCCTCATACTTGCCAACTATCCTGGTTTAAATTCCCTCGTCCCTTGAGGTTTTAGTCCTGTGCTGTGTCCCAATATCTCAGTGTAAAGTGCTGCTACTAATGCTGCCCAGCTCTGCCCTATTGTTGTGTACAGATAACTCACCTGCAGACCCTGTGTTTACATGTAAATTACTGGCATTCATATGTAAATAGTGGCAGCCCACGGCATTGATAAGTATAACATGCCCCCCTGAGGTCATGTCCACAGTAATCGCAAGCAACCAATCAACAAGCAGAAATCATGTACTGTAACCTCTAGTAACTAATCAGTGAGCCATAATGTGTGCTGTAACATCTAGCAACCAGGCAGTGAGCAATAATGATACACTGTAACCTCTGGCAACCAATCACAATAGCTGCCTGATCTGATTCAGTAAACTGATTTTGAGTCTAGCTGCTATTTATTACTCAGAGCAATAGGTGGAGGGCAAAACTGCATGGGGGGGGGGGTAAGAAAAATTTTGCCCAGGGTCCAATCAATATTAAAGACGGCCCTGAGTATGGTAACCAGATTTCCAAAATTAAATCTGAGGACACCCTACTGACCACAACCACTTTTAACCACACTTTCAACATTACAACCTTTTTTAATATGCCATCAAACAATTGGTCACAGAATTTTTTAAACAAGAGGCACACAATCAAAATATAAAAAATAAACTGATTTCAAATTAGAGGCACTAGGATATGCATGCATTGTTAGGAAGGATACCATTAAGATACCAAGAAGGAAAATGTAGCGCACACCTGGAGGAATGGCCAATAAGATGGGTGTTGCTTCATATTGTATGGCTTGTAGTAAAATAGTAAAATAAGCCCCAGCACTAATACCATTGACAGTAATAGATTGCCCCAACAAGCCTATTGAGATCTGACAGCAAACGGTCACTTAAAACATTGCAAGGGATGACCAGATAAGGGTGGCATCTGTTAGTTTTATTGGGGGCATCCAAATCCAACCTGCAGATATTCAGGTGTGCATAGACCCCTAAGCCCTGGCTCACACCAGTGCGGCTTGTCATGTGACTTGACAATTTAAAGTCACATGACAAGTCACACCCTATTTGCAACAATGGAACCGGTCAAATCAGTGCGACTCAATTTGCAGCGACTTTAAATAAAGTTCCTGTACTATTCCTGTACGACTTCATTGTGACTTGCATTGACATCTGTTAAATTAAGTTGCACAGGGTGTCAGCAAGCCGCAATGAAGCCATACTAAATAGTCGGCTTTAAAGTTCCATGAAGTAGAGCGACTTCAAAGCCGCACTGGTATGAACCAGGGCTAAGACTGCTAAACACCTCCTCCAACAAGCCTGCTGAACTCTAACAGCAAAGAGTCACTTTGAAAGTTGCAATGGATGATCAGATAAGTGTGGCATCAATTGCACATAGAGGGGGGGGGGGGGGGAGTCTGCCAACAATGGGGTGCCCAGAAATACCCCCACAGCAGTCAAAATCCTGACTCCAATGGGCAGCTTTGCACAGTGTGCAACAGATCTGCCATCCAGCAGGAAAGGCAGATTTCTCCATAGAGAGGCCATGAGGCCCAAGCAGTGACACTGAACAATGGAGATTTATGCAATGCACAGGGGTAGCAATGCCACATGGTATTAGCACAGCATGAGACCAACAAGATAGACTTGAACCTGCCCTAAGCACTTAGTAAAAGTGCCGGGGGGGAATCTGTCTGTAATGCAGAAAGTATTGCAGCAACTAGCACACTACTGCCACTCTGCAGTGCCTTGCCTAACAGCAACCCAGATAGCAAACAATTGTGCTGCAAGTTTGCAAATGACGTGCTAAGCTATTGCTAGATGCAAGCAGGCTTCACAAGTTTGTTGCACATGTAGCGGGGTTCTACCCCTTTTAGGGGAAGAGACTACATTTCCCATAATTCCCCAGGCTCCCAGGCTGCTTGCTTCCGCCCGGGAGGCTGCTGGGGGAGGCTATAAAAAGGAAGAGCGGAGACCGCCTCTTCCTCTTGGGACACTTCCTCTTCTGAGGCCTGACAGGACTGGCCTGCCTCTGCTGACAGAGCGTGTGACGCGGAGACTGCAGCCAGCAGAGACACCTGTGCGGACCGGAGCTGAAGGCCTGAAGCCTGGGCCTTGCAGCAGATGGAGTGAGACTCTCACCCCTCAGAGTCCACAGCAGCGGAGCGGAGACTTCCCCTTACTGTCGGTCGGACGGAGCTGATGACCGGAGTTCAGGGCTGTGACTGAGGAGACCGGACGCCGCCATTGAAGAGACCAGAGCCACCATTGGAGGGACCGAAGCTGAGGACGGTACCCAAGGATTGGTGAGAGAGCCGAGAGGCTCATCCTGCATTGACACACACGTTTTATGCCTATTGAACTGCCTAGGCGCAATTTACCTCAGAGCAGCAATGTTACTTTTTGTGGATTACAAAGACACCATTTAAAGCTACATGTGCACCACCTCTACAGATTCATTGCCGGTGAAGAACACTGTACTAGTACAAGGACTGAGCTCTATTACTAGGGATCAGGCCTGGTCCATTAGGTAGGCGCAGATAGATTTATTGCACCTCAGGGGTGCATAGCAGACGGTCGCCACACTGGGTGCTCCGTTTCCCCACTGCCAGTTGTTACATATGTGTGTACATGTTAAAGTGCATATTGCAGGGACCTGCTAAAGTATTGTAAGTCATATGTTCAAACGCATGTTGCTATTTCTTTTCCTTACTGACAAAAGTAAAGCCAGTTATTCTTATTTCAGCAGTCTGCTTGTGAGTTCATACCAATTACACTTAGAGTATAAGCTAAGTTTTATGTGCATAGGGACATACCCCTTTACTTACTGTGCCAGAGCGGGTAGAGCCAAATTGCCGGGGGTTGGTGGAGCTGTACTCAGGGACCCAAAACAAACCAGCGGCTCTCTTAACTGGGGGTAGCGCTACACGTGGGGGCTCGTCCGGGATCCTGAGTCAGCGGGAAAAGCCGCCAGAAGGTACCGGCATGGACCCAATAGAAGTGGGACGGTGGTCCGCAACCTGGGCCGCTGACCCAGCCGCAGCAGCAGTCATTGAACTGCCAGGGATGTGGCAGAGAGAGGCAGTCAAGCAGCTCATAATGTCATTATCCCCATGCCAGAAGTCATGGATAATGGACATGAGAAATGATGCTGGGTACACATACGCCTTAATAGAATGGAAGGAAGAGACTCCAGAGCAGTTCAGGAGCCAGAGCATACAGGCACCGAATGGTCAGGCCTACCAATTGCTGCATGCGCTGCCGCGCAAGGGAGAAGGTTCTCCTATGAAAGCCATTCTATCCCCGAAGAAGGAAGAGCAGAAGGGCGCGGAAAGTCCCGCACCCGCACAGACTACTCTTAGTGCAGAACTGTGTGCTGTCCTAGGGGAGATTGTGACCCAGTGCAGAAGAGACCCCGGGGATTACCCAATGTTGGGATACAGGAAACTCCGGATGTTTTCAGGGAGGACACCTGTACCCTCGGGAGAAGAGGGATTTGAAGAGTGGTTAGATGGTGCCACGCAGGCCCTAGAAGAATGGGAGGTCTCAGAAGGCAGAAAGAAGCAAAGGATTGTGGAAAGCCTAAAAGGACCTGCCTTAGAGGCCATACGCAATCTAAAGACGAGTAAAAAGGATTGCACTGCCCAGGACTACATAGACATCCTGGAAGGTGTGTTTGGTGGGACAGAAAAAGTCACAGAACTTACCTATCAACTGGAACACTGTTACCAGAAGACAGGGGAGAAGCTGTCAGAGTACATGGGACGCATAGACAAGATCCTGCATAGGATTATCCTGAAGAAGGGGATAGATCCAGGGAAGGTAGATGAAGCCCGTGCCCAGCAGGTGATGAGGGGAGCCCAACCCCTGGACCTTGTCGCACTAATTCTACGCACCCGGCAGGATGGGAAGAGCCTGGACTACCCTGACCTCATCCGAATGGTCAGAGAAGAAGAGGCCATGTTGGAAGAGAAAAGGGAGAAGCAGGTGATGGGGTCTACAAAACTTCCAGTGGCCACGGTCAGGTCGGCCTTAACCCCTGAAAGAGACACAGAGGTAGATGCCCTGAAGTTGCAGATGTCCCAGATGATGGAGATACTGACATCTCTAGTGGCGAAAGAGACGCCCAGTCCCAAGAAAGAAACAAGCAGGAGGGAATTGTTTCCAGCTGTCCCAGCACCAGCATCCCCACCTGACTACGGTGAGATGATTTGCTTTAATTGTGGAGGAATTGGTCATATTGCAGCTGTATGTTCCAGTCCCAAGAAGAAGAAGGCAGAAAGCCGCCAGCCGGCGGGAAACGCCAAAGGGCCCCGGTGAAGGAGTCAACCGGGTGCCCATCACCTTCAGTGAGCTCCAAGAAGCACAACAGGAAGAGAAAGCGAGGAGACCAAACCCCTCGGAAGGAGCCCAGGGATCCTCAACCAAGGTGCACTCCAGAGAAAGGGGGCAAGACCCCTCCGGAGAGACACAGCACTCCTAGACGTGAACTCTTCAAAGTGAGAGATAACAATATCCCTCAACGGGTTCACACTCCCACTAAGAGGGAGAAAATCAATGCATACCAGGCTCAAGAAAGGAGCAAGTGCAAATCAAGTGCTGGTAAAGCAAAGAGTCCAAAGAAGAGGACAGCATCAACTAGGCCCTACCCAGAGGAGCTAGTTGGTCCATCCCCTACTGTACCCATCCAGGTGGAAGGAGTGTACACGAAGGCCCTCCTGGACACTGGAGCACAAGTGACCCTATTGTACAGGGACTTCTATGACAGATACCTGAGTCATCTGCCTATACAGAAGATAGAAGAGTTGGAGATAAGGGGATTGGGAACCCAGAGTTTCCCCTATGATGGATATTTACCCATCAGATTGACGTTTGACCCATCCGTAGCTGGGAAGTCTGAAGTGTTCGACACCTTAGCAGTGGTGTGTCCCCGCCCACCAGGAACCAGCAAGACGTCCCTGATTATAGGGACGAACACGGATCTAGTCAGAAGGCTTCTGACCCCCCTGGTGAAGAAAGAGAGTCTTTCAACTCCCAAGATCCACCCCATGCTGAAGGCAGCCTACCAGCGTTTGGTCCTAGAGCAGAAGACCCCAAGTGAGGGGATAGGAAGGGTATGGAGGCTTGGGAAAGAAGGAGCAGTGTTACAACCTGGAGAGGTGACCTGCATGAGAGCCACGGTGAAACTTACTTGGGAGCAGCCTGGCCCCTTTGTAATGTTGGAGCCCGACCCAATGGAGGGTCACTCAGGTCTGGAAGTGATACCAGAAGTGATCTCACTGAAGGACCTGAAGAAGGCTAGAGGAAGAGTCCCTGTCAGTGTGAGGAACCCCACGGAGCAGCCCGTGGAGATCCCTGCCAGGATGCTTCTGGGACAGGTGAGTCCTGCTGTCCCAGTTGGCTGGTCAGAAGTAAAGGGGACGGGTGAAGGAGAAGATGTTTGGAAGAAACTCTCCATGGAAAACCCAAACCTACCTGGAGCTTGGAAAGAGAGAGCCAAGGCCCAGCTGACCAGATGGGAGAAGATTTTCTCTAAAGATGAGTTTGATGTGGGGTGTGCGAGGAGTGCCACCCATCGAATCCGCATGCAAGAGGACAAGCCATTCAGAGAGAGAGTGAGGCGAGTCCCGCTAGCAGATCTGGAGGATCTGAGAGAGCAGCTTGCGGAACTGAAGAAGACGGGAGTGATTAGGGAGTCCAGAAGCCCCTATGCCTCCCCCATAGTGGTAGTCAGGAAGAAGAATGGGTCATTGAGACTCTGCATTGACTACAGAACTCTCAACAGAAGGACCATTCCTGACCAGTACACCACGCCAAGGATAGAAGATGCCTTGCAGAGTTTATCTGGAGCTAAGTGGTTCAGTGTGATGGACCTCAAGAGTGGGTATTATCAAATCCCCATGCATCCAGAAGATAGAGAAAAGACTGCCTTCATAACCCCAGTGGGATTCTTTGAGTTCAACAGGATGCCTCAGGGCCTATCTGGAGCTCCTGCTACGTTTCAACGCCTAATGGAAAGGACAGTTGGAGACATGAACCTCATAGAAGTCCTGGTGTACCTGGACGATGTCATTGTCTTTGGAAAGACTTTGGAAGAACATGAAGCCAGATTGGAGAACGTACTGAAGAGGCTCAGTGAAGAGGGACTTAAACTTTCTCCAGAGAAGTGTCGGTTCTATCAGTCTTCTGTGAACTATCTGGGACACATAGTGTCGGAAAAAGGAGTTTCTACAGACCCTGAGAAGCTGGAGGCAGTTACTTCGTGGCCAAGGCCCACAACAGTTACAGAACTTCGGTCTTTCTTGGGGTTCTGCTCCTACTACCGCAGGTTTGTGGATGGATTTGCCCGCATTGCCAAACCCCTCAACGAGCTGCTGAAGACAGAAGGAGAGGAGGATGGGATGGGGCCTAGGAGGCCTGGTGAATCGGTCAAAGACCAGTGGAATTTAAGGTGTGAAGAGGCTTTCAGAACCTTGAAGAGAAGTCTCACCACAGCCCCAGTTTTGGCCTACGCTGATCCCACTAGACCATATGAGCTACATGTTGATGCCAGCCATGAGGGCCTAGGTGGAGTACTCTACCAGGAGCATGAAGACCAGCTACGACCAGTGGCCTATGTGAGCCGGAGCCTGACCCCCTCCGAGAAGAACTATCCCACCCACAAGTTGGAGTTCTTAGCCCTCAAGTGGGCAGTTGTTGACAAACTGAGAGACTATCTGTATGGGGCCGAGTTTACTGTAAAGACAGATAACAACCCCTTGACCTATCTATTCACCACCGCCAAGCTGGATGCAACTGGACACAGATGGTTGGCGGCGTTGTCTGGATTCAACTTCAGTCTCAAGTACAGACCAGGGGCTGGAAATAGGGATGCAGATGCCCTGTCCCGAAGATCCCATGTCATGGTCGACGACTGGGGAGACTGGACCCAAGTGGCACCAGATGGAGTGCGAGCCCTTTGTCAGGGGGCTGAACTCCAAGCCAGAGGAGGATCCAGAGCTGAAGAGATAGGAGTTACCACAGTGGGAGTCCCGAAGTGTTACTGTGGGGTAACTCAACTAGCAGAAGAGTGTCTACCGAAGCTGTCCAAGAAGGAGCTGAGGTGTGACCAATTGGAAGATCCCATGGGGAGATTGGTCCTGGAAGCCCTGGAAGACAAGAGTCCAGAGGGACTTCGCCTTCACCCTTCTAAAGAAGCTCGTCTACTGAGGAGAGAGTTGGACAAGTTGCAGGTGCATCAGGGGGTAGTCTACCGAAGGGGCCCCTCTGATGGACCAGAAGACAAGTGGCAGTTGTTTCTCCCCGAAAAGCATCGAGAGACTGTGCTGATTGCCTTACATGACCAGCATGGTCACTTGGGAGCAGAGAGAACCTTCCAACTTGTCAGAGACCGGTTTTATTGGCCCTGCATGAGGGCCGAAGTGGAGGAGTATTGTCATTCCTGTGCAAGATGCATTCAGAGGAAGACTTTACCCCATCAAGCTGCCCCAATGGGCCATCTACAAAGTCAAGGCCCAATGGATCTGGTATGCATTGATTTTCTCTGCCTTGAACCCGATTTGAGTGGATTGGGAAATGTTCTGGTGGTAACCGACCATTTCACTCGTTATGCTCAGGCTTTCCCAACCAAGGACCAGAAGGCCTCTACAGTAGCCAAGGTACTTTTGGAGAAGTACTTTGTTCACTATGGACTGCCACAGAGAATCCATTCAGACCAAGGAAGGGACTTTGAGAGTCGCCTGATCAGGAAGCTACTAGATTCTCTGGGAGTAGAGAAGACTAGAACCACACCATATCACCCTCAAGGTGATGCCCAGCCTGAAAGGTTCAACAGGACCCTATTGAACATGTTGGGAACTTTGGAAACAGAGAAGAAGCAACATTGGAGTCAACACATATCAGCTCTGGTGCATGCCTACAATTGCACCACAAGTGATGTGACAGGTTTCTCCCCTTACCGGCTGATGTTTGGGAGAGAAGCAAGATTGCCAGTGGATTTGGCCTTCGGCATTTCCTTAGACCACGCCTCTGCTGCCTCCCACAAAGGATATGTGGACAGACTGAGGCGCAGTCTGAAGATAGCTTATGAGAAAGCTCAAGCGGCCTCCAACCAGAGGGGGGCCCGAAATAAGAGGAACTTTGATTTGAAAGTTAGAGTACAGGACCTACAGCCTGGGGACCGTGTACTGTTACGCAATCTAGGGATCCCTGGGAAACACAAGATTGCTGATAGATGGAGATCAGAGCCATATATCATCTGTAGAAAACTTCCAGGATTGCCTGTCTACAAATTGAAACCAGAAGGAAGAGTGGGGCCTTTGAAGACCTGGCATAGGAATCATTTGCTCCCACTTACTGAAGCAGTCAGAATGCCTCCAGCAAGAGACGTACCTGAATCTGTTTCCATTCTGGATACCCCCAGGCCTAACACTAGGTCTCAGACGTCCCAAGTTAGGGGTGGACAGGACCCCCAACCAGAGGAAGAAAGAGGAGAACTTGAATGGCTATGGCCTTCCTCAACTCCAGGAAGTTCTGCCATAGATCTTCCACCTACTGAAGATGTGGAAGATAACACATTGAACCCAGAAGCCACAGAGTTTGTGCCATTCAGTGATGTGCCTGAGTGCTGGGAAGATATCCCTGGTCTCTACCCAGAACAAGAAGAAGATGTTCCAGAACCAGAGATGTTGCCAGAATGTGTTCCTGAAGAAGTTCCGAGAGAACAGAGAGCTCGCAGAGTTGTGAAGCCTCCCAAGAAGTTAACTTACCCCAAGATGGGAGAAAGTTCAGAGGACTCTGTTACTACAGCAAGGAGAAGTGCTGAAAGCCCTGACCCTTCCGCTGTTCATTTAGTGGAGGGCAACCCCAGCTCACTCTCTGGCACAGTTAAGCAGGTCGCCCACACTGAAGTGACCTGTAGACAGGACAGCTCCCCATCGTATGTCAATTGGTGGGAGGCTCCTCTGTCCAAATTATGTGAAAATGTTGTTCCCGAGAAAGTTTGTAGTTTGAACACTGTCTTTGGGGACCAAAGATTCAAAGTGGGGGGAGTGTGTAGCGGGGTTCTACCCCTTTTAGGGGAAGAGACTACATTTCCCATAATTCCCCAGGCTCCCAGGCTGCTTGCTTCCGCCCGGGAGGCTGCTGGGGGAGGCTATAAAAAGGAAGAGCGGAGACCGCCTCTTCCTCTTGGGACACTTCCTCTTCTGAGGCCTGACAGGACTGGCCTGCCTCTGCTGACAGAGCGTGTGACGCGGAGACTGCAGCCAGCAGAGACACCTGTGCGGACCGGAGCTGAAGGCCTGAAGCCTGGGCCTTGCAGCAGATGGAGTGAGACTCTCACCCCTCAGAGTCCACAGCAGCGGAGCGGAGACTTCCCCTTACTGTCGGTCGGACGGAGCTGATGACCGGAGTTCAGGGCTGTGACTGAGGAGACCGGACGCCACCATTGAAGAGACCAGAGCCACCATTGGAGGGACCGAAGCTGAGGACGGTACCCAAGGATTGGTGAGAGAGCCGAGAGGCTCATCCTGTATTGACACACACGTTTTATGCCTATTGAACTGCCTAGGCGCAATTTACCTCAGAGCAGCAATGTTACTTTTTGTGGATTACAAAGACACCATTTAAAGCTACATGTGCACCACCTCTACAGATTCATTGCCGGTGAAGAACACTGTACTAGTACAAGGACTGAGCTCTATTACTAGGGATCAGGCCTGGTCCATTAGGTAGGCGCAGATAGATTTATTGCACCTCAGGGGTGCATAGCAGACGGTCGCCACACTGGGCGCTCCGTTTCCCCACTGCCAGTTGTTACATATGTGTGTACATGTTAAAGTGCATATTGCAGGGACCTGCTAAAGTATTGTAAGTCATATGTTCAAACGCATGTTGCTATTTCTTTTCCTTACTGACAAAAGTAAAGCCAGTTATTCTTATTTCAGCAGTCTGCTTGTGAGTTCATACCAATTACACTTAGAGTATAAGCTAAGTTTTATGTGCATAGGGACATACCCCTTTACTAACTGTGCCAGAGCGGGTAGAGCCAAATTGCCGGGGGTTGGTGGAGCTGTACTCAGGGACCCAAAACAAACCAGCGGCTCTCTTAACTGGGGGTAGCGCTACACACAGTTGCAGGAAGTCCACTATGCATGACTCCAGATCAACTTTCTTTGCAAACATTCTGCAAGCCTGCTGCAAGTTCTGTTTCAGTGCAATAGTCCTCCCACCACAGGGGTCACTGTAGCTGAATTTTAATCCTGTAGACTTGTAGAGCTCTTGCTGTAGACTCACCACTAATTTGTGGCATGTTATCCTTGCTATCTGGGAAATGGTTTGCATATTGCTACCACCAGGGAAATCGCCAGGAACGCTTGTTTGCTGGGGACCCCTTAAAACAGGGATTGTCTCAGGCAAACTGGGACAAATGGCAACTATATTATTCAGGTCTTTTTATAAAGTTGTGACTGTGGCTTTTACCAAACATTTTCTGGTGGAGAATCAATCAATGCCGAACAGGAGTCTGGAAGATTCTTCTGCAAAGAATAATTACCTTCAGATGTCAGATTTATTACTATATAAATGTGCCCCATAGTGTTTTATGTAGTGCTACCCCTGTAGGAGTAGCTGGATAGGATGGGTCCTTTGTTCTCAACCTTCTTAAGAATCTCATCCCCTCTGACATGCCAGGTTGAGTGTACAAACATACAATACCACATGAAAATCCCTGAAAGTAATACTTAGTAGCCAGTAGGAGCGTTATATCAAAGAAAACAGGCACTAAACCAGGTAGGTAGGTAAAGGCAAACTTAATATATTGTCACCCAATATGGTTGAAAACTAAGCAAGCATAACAAAGAATACCAATGGTAATAACACAATTTATCATACAATGTTATTAACAGTAAAGCCCCATACACACGCGCGGATTATCCGAGGACCAGGTCCGTCGGATCATGTCCGTCGTACTTTGTCCGATGTTGGTTTTGCGTACACACGGTCGGACAAAGTTGTCGGAAAATCCGATCATTCTGAACGTGGTGACGTTTGTTGCCTACGACGGGACTACGTAGAGGCTAGTAGCCAATAGCTTTGGTCTTGTAATGTGATCTGAGCATGCGTAGCACTTTATCCGTCGGAATTCGCTACACACGATCGGATTTGGTGTGATCGGACTTTGTTGTCAAAAAATCTATCCAGCAGGAGATAGGACTTTGTCCATCAGACAATCCGATGGAAACTGTCCGATGGTGCCTACACACGGTCGGAATTTCCGACAACATTGTCTGATAGGACAGAATCCATTCGGAAAATCCGACCGTGTGTATGGGGCTTAAGGACTAGGCATAAGATGACATTTGGCGTCCAGATCAGCATAAACAGTAGCAAGGTCACTTCAAGTGCAGCAGTGAATAGTAGTTTAACTGCCAGAGCGTATTTATGATGGCAATGCTACTTTCAGACCACTGGGCATGCACTCTTCATATGAAAAGAATGCTAGTGGAGGGAGGAAACAAAGGGTGCTTGCAGAATAATTATTACAGGAGGGTAGTCCTTTGAGATGTTCTTCTGCCAGCTATCACTGGGGCCCTTTAAGAACATTGATGCACTTAGCAACAGTCCTAGCTAACCTGCATGCAGTATAGGTGTAGTATAGGTATGGTATAGTCTCAGCACAGGTGCAAGGTAGATGTGTTTCAGAGGTGGTAAAGGTTCAGTTTAATGTGGTACAGGGTTGGCATAGGTGCAGAATAGGTTTGGAATAAGTGGTATAGAGTGCAGTATGGGTGTGGTATGGATTGGGTACACTTGGTGTCCTACTCTCAGGTTCTCAGCCCTTGCTAGCAGTATTAGCAATGGGCAAATAGCCCTCTCACCAGTCCCCAGGATGCTGCAGTGACTTCTTGCAGTAGAAGGGGGGACCCTCTCTGTCTCTCTCCAAAAGCCTATTGTGATCTTGTGATCAGCAGTGGGAAGCAAAGGGTGAGTGAACACTTACTTCCTGTGCCAGTGGTGCAGGTGCTGTGATTTGGGTGGTTCTGCACTGCCCCAGGGTGTCCTCATGCTCAGTCTCGGGTCTCTGCTGGTATGGTCTCCCACTGGCAGGCTAAGATCCAGACAGAGGTGCTTTCTCTCCCACCAGCCAAGAGGAATAACTTTTCTGGGCAGTTTAATAAAAATCATCTCTCCACTCCTCCTATTGCACAGTGCATTTTGGGATCTGTAGTGTAACCCTTATAGTGTAGCTATCATATGGCTGCTGCCTCAAACTACAATTCCCAGGCTTCTCCGCGCACTCCATAAAAGTCTTTGGGATTGCTTGGCTTTAGCTCTCCCCTGCTGGCTGGAGGCAGATGATGCAACATAACATCAGTATTTCAGTAGAGGGAGAGAAGAATAAAAGGCAATGTCTCCTCCTCTATATTGCTGTAGCCCAGCATACCGTATTTATCACTCCATAAGGTGCACCCCCCCCAAAAAAAAATTAGGGGAAATGCCTGTGTGTCTTATGGAGCGAATACTCACCAGGACGCCCCCCCGCCGCCACCATGTTAGAATACCGGGCAGCCATCTCCCGCGAGCACTGGGCGATCCTGTCATCCTGAGCCAGTCACCTTGTACTCACTCGGCTTTGCCTGTCACAGACAGAAGACAGAGCAGGCCGAATGGGCGCCGGCTCGGGCTGCTCTGTCGGATGTGATGACATCCTCGCCAGGCAAGGTTAGGCTGCATTGTATGGCACAGGTCAGGCTGCATTGTATGGCACAGGTCAGGCTGCATTGTATGGCACAGGTCAGGCTGCTTTTAATTGACACTGGTCAGGCTGCATTTCATGGGCACTGGTAAATGTTTTAGTACACCATTTGGTTCAGAATATTTTTTTTCTTGTTTTCCTCCTCTAAAACCTAGGTGCGCCTTATAGTCAGGTGCGTCTTTTGGAGCGAAAAATACGTTGTATATATATATATTTTCATGAACCTTTTATTTTAACCGCTTAAGGACCGCTTCACGCCGATATACGTTGGCAGAATGGCATGGCTGGGCACAACCACGTACCTGTACGTGGCCATTTAAGAGCCCAGCCACGACCCGGTCCTCAGCTCCGTGACCGTGGCCGCGGGACCAGCAGACCCGATCGCCGCTGGTGTCCCGCGATCGGGTCACAGAGCTGAAGAACGGGGAGAGATATGTGTAAACAAACCTCTCCCTGTGCTTCTTAGTGACGCTGTAACTGATAGGCTGTTCCCTGTCATCGGGAAAGCCGATTAGTGACATCAGACGCAGCCACGCCCCCTACAGTAAAAAAAAAAACACACACACACTTAACCCCTCCCTGCCCCCTAGTGGTTAACTCCTCCAGTGTCATTTACACAGGAATCAGTTCATTTAAATAACACTGATTGCTGTATAAATGACAATGGTCCCAAAATGGCAAACCAATCAATAATCGCTAATTGCGATTTTTTTTTTACCAAAAATATGTAGAAGAATACATATCGGCCTAAACTGAGGAAAAAAAATTTTTTTTTATATATTTTTGGGGGATATTTATTATAGCAAAAAGTAAAAAATATTGAATTTTTTTCAAAATTGTCGCTCTATTTTTGTTTATAGCGCAAAAAATTAAGAACGCAGGAGTGATAAAATACCACCAAAAGAAAGCTCTATTTTTGTGAAAAAAAGGACGCCAATTTTGTTTGGGAGCCACGTCGCACGACCGCGCAATTGTCAGTTAAAACGACGCAGTGCCGAATCGCAAAAAGGGGCCTGGTCCTTTGGCTGCAAATTGGTCCGGGGCTTAAGTGGTTAATTTTCCAGAATTATGGCAGGGTAAATGTGGAGCATTGCAAATTAATATTACATATGTACCCTTTGCAGCCAGCAGGTGGTGCATTTTATTCTGGAAGGATTTACTGCTATGCTTTTAAAAGCTGGTGTCATTCAGCTGTATGCCTATTCATAACCCCCATAAATGAGTCAAAAAAAGGAATATGCAATCCTTCTGCTAGCTGATATAAAGCTATATGGATTTTCAGTAAGATATGGGTGGTAAAAAGTGAACAGGCGGTGCTGGGCTTTGTCAGTGTATTCTGCAAACACAATATTGTTGACAACATCCATCTCTGACTCCTAATTAACATAACATCTGCTTGGTATGAATTTTTTGCAGTTCAATGCTTAAATGGCGATAAATTGAAACCATTTTTCGTGGGGACAGCTCTCACTACCCAACACTATGGAAAGGAACTTCTTACGTGTGGCTTTAGCACTGCAGCACAATAACTTAGAGCCTGAGAGTTGCCATGACACAATATCATTTTTCTTGATTTATAACAAGTTTAAATGCATCTTTTATATAAAGGTTTAGATGCATTGAGCATTGTCAGTTCCAGCAAATCAATTGTCCACTGAATCAAACACATCTTGGAATCAAATACATCATGCTTTTAATTTATGCTTATTTTTCCAGAATGTTCTACTGTCTATGTTTGAATATACCTACTTCACACACACATAGCTGAAGTTGATCAACTTTTACCCATCCGTTATGGGTTGCCTCCAGGGCTCAAGTCCTGCAGGAACGCATGGGAACGGAGTTCCTGTACTTTTTCCACAACAGGAACTCAGTTCCCGTTAGCAGCCGTGTCCTGCAAGACTTTGAAGTATGCGAGCTGTGTGGCAGGTGCTACACCAGCAGCCGCCAACACAGCTCACAATGGTAAGTGACGCACACCAGGGGTGGACTGACCATTCAGGCATTGCCAGTAGGGGGCCCCATGACAGCTTCCTCTTTGATCTACCTGTCAATCACAGCTAGCTGACGGGTAGATCAGGTCCCTGGTGCTAAGAGATTGTGTTTAGTCAGACCTCTCGTGAGGCGCCCCCCCCCCCCCCCCCCGATTTTCTGTCTCCTCACCCCCCCCCCCAGTCTCCTGCATACTCTGTGTGTCCCGCTGAATCCCCCCTCCTCTATCTTCAGTGCCATATGATGAGAGAACCCAGAGGAGGAGCACAGCTATTCTGCTCACAGGACATGCAGGGAGAGAGGTGATCTGAGGGAGGAACATCAGTTTGGGGTGGTAAGCTGAGCACAATACCTGGCAAAGTTTAATGCCAGGAGGGAAGTTTATGTGGAAATATGTGAAGGGTTGGAATAGCAGCGAGTGTGTGTTGGAGCCCTGCAGAGTTTGCAGCCCCCCCAAGCTAACATACATCTCCTAAGCAGGAACACATTACTATCTCCCCAAGCATTCTGTCCAGATAATGTGCAGTTCATTCATGACCTTTCTGTTTAACCCTGTGTTATCCAAACTCTGTTCAATGAAAAGTGTAAACTCACCACATAAACACTCTATATACAAAATAACATTCCCCAATAAAGATCAGAACATGATGTTCACATTTGCATGGAAGCACAATTGAATGAATGCTGATTATTCAGAAAATTACTGTATTTATGCTTATTGAGGATTGTTTTTTTTTTTTTTTTTACGAACTAACAGTTTAGCTTCATACACACAATACGAAAATTGGATGAAAAATACCACTTTTGAAGCGTTCGTGCATATGAGCGTATCATTTTTTTTTTTTTGCTGGGGGAGTGGATCTTGGGTGGGAGTTCCCACACTTTTTTCCCAGGGACTTGACCCCTGGTTGCCGCCAAAGATGCAGCATTCAATTTCTAAATTCACATAGAAGTCTACTTCTTGACTCACAATGATATTAGGTCACTTCTTTTACTCAATGTTTCTGCTTGGGTTGTCTAGTAGACATATGTGCCGTCAATAAATTTGTTTTGTTTCGTTCCGTTCAGTATTAGCTAATAATTCATATTTCTTAATTTGTGTCCGAAATTCAATTTGGATTCGTACTACATACGAATTTTCGTTAGGTTCGTTAACTTTTCGTAACAATTTCGTTATGATGAATTTATCATTATGAGGGGCTCCCACCATCCCTGTGCTGTGCTGACTTCCTGGGTTTTTAACTTCATCATAACGAATAATCGTAATTAACGAACATTCTTATTTTGTCCGAGTCTGAATCTCCCATAGGCTACCAGTACCAGTCTCCCACTCCCATATTAAAAAGGTAATTTTCCCAACCCTCACTCAGCAGCAGAAGAAACCCTCTGATTGGTCAACAAAACACCAGTCACGTTTGTGTTGTAATGGAATTTGGATCCGAAATTCGTAAACGAAATTTCGTATTTCGTACAAAATTCGGAAGCATAGCAATTCGTATTTTGGATCCTCCCAAATGTACAAATTTTCGGAAATTCGTACGAATTTTCGATTCGTATGAAACTAAATCGCACATGTATATTGTCTAGTCCAAAACCTTGAATGTTACAGTTGTCCTCCTTATAGGGTGTATATTCACATGTGGGAATAATGAACTTTAGGTGACATTTAAGAACAAAATAATGCCTGTGGGAATTTAGAGATTTATTACATGTAGTACCAATAAAGTCATCTGAAACAAATTGCCTCAACTTGGTAAGTTTCACTTTAACTTTATTACACAAGTCTCCACATGGACTTTTTATTTCAATTTTATTTTTATTATTATTTTTGTATCATAGTCATGTGGGTCATGTTCTTCACTCACAATTGTGCCAACTTTTGGTTGCATTAGGTTATGTTTGCTACTTTTTATGTTGTACACATTAATACACACATACACCTTTCTCTTTAGTCACCACCATGGAGTCTATGTTGGATTGTCCTGACGATCCTACATTCCACTCAGTCCTGCTTGTGCCACTGGTCCCCTTTGGATCTTTGCCCACAGCTCCCATGTCAGACGTCTGGTGGCTGCCGTTGGGTTTAGCATACAATATCCTGCAATTTCGTAAGTATGGATCCCCCAACTTGATCCCCACATGTGTATACATATACATACTTCCTTCTATCCATGTTATACATTTTTCAATTATTTTACCCTTTAGATATTTGTATATGGATCAACCTCTGAACAAGTGAGAACATACTCACGAAACGCGTCGGGTCATTCAAGATGCTATGTTACATTTACTATGGACTTACTGTGAAATGTTGTATATTACTATGGATTGTACATGTATAGTTGGGCCAATTTGTTTGGCAACATGGAACCTTCTTTCAGATGACCTTACTGGTACTGCATGTAATAAAATCTCAACTATGTTTTTTTTTTTTACCAGCTGTGTTGCGATTCATCTAAATTCCCAATGCTGTATTTTTGTATTTAGGTGACATTTGATTCGTCTAAACTTGTTCATTTTGTACTTTCTTTTACTGACTTGATGATTCTTTATATCACATCAGGATATTTATGCTTGGAAATAGTATTTCCCATACCCAGATCATTTATTTATATTTGGTTTTGGTTTATTTCAGCACTTTTGTATTATTATTCCCATGCATCAGTACTGACAATCTTATTTATTTAATGCTTGTATTGCACAATGTATATTTTGTTACATTCCAGTAAATTATTTTAATAGTCCTCCACCTAAACAGAAGAGGCCGGAGTCCTCTTATGTTTTTCTTAGCAGACCTGATCAGACCACGAGGTAGGTGGGTGTAAACGGATACAAGTCGGTTTATACCCACCTATCCATAGGAATACATGGACCTTCTGGTCTGCCTGAAAAACTGACAGGTGGACCTGTTTGGAAAGCCCATGTGAAACAGACCTAAGGCACAGAATAGTATCAAAAAGAAGACATAATGAAGAAGTACTTATGGTACCCAGAGGAGGAACAGAGAAGGTAGGAAAGGGAGGGACACTCACTGGGCCATCCAAGGCTGCCAGACCTTGTTGTACTTCTTAGGACAATTCTTAGTCAAATACGTCAACTTGTACATAGGCAGCATTGCATTAATCAAGGATTCCTAAGAGGAGAGATTCTAGTAAATTATAATTTTTTTTTTTTTTACTTTCCTATTTCTGTTTCCACAACTGTCTGTTTCTCTTCAATCAGGTGCTTTCTATGCCCCAAATGGACATCGGCTTCTATTGTTTTAAATAGCAGAAATGTATATGAGTGTGTGCTATAACACACTGGAAATGTGTTCTATTATTAATAATAATAATGATGTCAGAACAGATTTTTTTGGCAAGTGTCTAAGCCAATTCAAGTGCTGGAATGCATGCGGTACTGCAACATGTATTGACACACATTACATGCATTGGCAATTTGCACTGCCAATCATTTTCAGTGGCACTCCATTACATTAACCCAACATACCGCCAATGCACAAGTGCATTGTGCAGTGCTGTACATTGTGGTGCGCTGCAATGAATGTATGTCGGAGGTGTGGTCTCCACTAGCTTCTCAGTCCTAGGCCAAGCGGCTTCTCTGCTGCATTGTGAACACACTGGGCACAGGCACAATTCAGAGACACTGCTATGCATTCTCTGACTGCAGGTGGTGGAGAGTGTGACATCACTGACCTGCCCGTCCACCTCGTCCAATCAGAGAATGATTTGCATTCATTGACAAAAGGCAGAGCAGTGTCTCTGAATGATGCCCATGCCAGCCGGGGGACCTCCAGTGTTCACAATTCAGAAGGGCAAAGGATGTGGAAGTGGAGATCACTGTAGTAGAGTAACATCTAGTACAGTTCTTTCCATTTTCCAGGAGGATCCCACAGGTATGGTATATACATTTGTTATATCGGTCCAAGCTGAACCAATGTAACTATGTATAAAATATACCTGGAATTCCTCTTTAAAACTTAAAAAAAATTGAAAAACGTTGACTTTAGACTTTAACTTATACACATCAAGGAGCGCAAAACCCAAATTTACATAAAAATTATAACAAACATTTATCTTTCAGAAAAGAACAAGCACTTTCCAGTAGGGAAAGGGTTAGTAAGTACAATAATTCATATACCCCTGTGACACATTGGCCTGTGACCTCAAAGCACTGACACATTGATTTTTTGTTTGCTCAACACATAACAATGGATTGCGGTTTTGTGTTAAAGGAGGGGGTGTACATTTGTATTACCTAGGCCAGCAGACCAGAAGTCCACCTTCACATTTTGCTGAATATCCATCCCAGGCAACACAGACCTTAGCTAGATTTTTCTTTGGATATGTGTGGGGGTGGGGGGCTTAGGTCTATTGTATCATAGGTCACATAACTTTTTTTTGTCCAAACAAACATTTTATTGCAATAGATCAACATGTTACAATAACAGTTAGGAGTAAAATTGGTATGGTCAAATATAAAATTGGTACAATTTATAAGGTATAAGCCAGTCCAGACAAAACTATACAAAGTCAAACAAGTAAGGCCCCTTTCACATGGGGCAAATTCCTTTCCAATCATTGGGGGATCTGTGAGCTGTTCCCTTGCTGATCAGACCAGACAGAGGACACATCTATGTTCTATTCCTACCTGAGGAAAATGAGAGGAGGGACACTCAATGGGCCATCCAAGGCTGCCTTACCTTATCGTCCTTTTTATACGTCAACAAGGGTGAATTCCACCTATATAGAATTTCCTTTTTCGCATAATATAACAGATACAAGATCAGAAGCTTAGTATGCTGAGACCTCAGTGCATCGCCGTGATTTCCCAACAAAGCCAGCTCAGAGGACACAGGAAAGGATTATTGTAGATAGACATTAATGAGGTCAAAGATCCCCGTCCAAAATTGCATCAACCTGGGGCAGTCCCAAAACACATGAAAATATGTACCAGCATCCCTCAGACAGCAATTGTATGCAATCATTGTGGGGGGTGAAGTATACCCTATGCAAAAAGGTAGTGTGTATTAATTTATCTCTAGATGAAATAACAAGTTTAGAGTAGCCGTCAAGACAGTCCTCCAAGTCCAATGTCGGAATATCAGCTCTCCACTGTCCCCACAGTTTATCAATCTTGGAAGAATCTACACAGAGAAGAGCTAGACTCTCAGTCGGGTCTGTTTCAAGCACAGGAAGGTGTGGTGCACCTGTTAATTGCAGGTAGTAAAAGTGCATCTACCTGGGTAATCTATACATAGAGGATAGGTCCTGAAATGGCAGTAGCATACCAGCAGGCATAATATCTTGCAACATTTTATTTACGATACTTGCCCACACTTGAGAATTGGGCAAAGATCTAAAGTGAGGTAGGGAAGGGTTACCCCATGAAGAGTGATGGGATGACCAAAGATTAGGTTTAATACATCTCTTCCTACAGATCCCCATACTTGGAGAGTTCTTTAAGTGGGACATGGGAGGTTGCTATAGGTCCTAGATCCCCGTTCACTAGATTACTAAGTTCCATTAAGAAACTCAGAATGGCCACCCCTAAACAACGAGCTGCAGTTGCCCTGGACTGTTGGAACCATCATCTAACCGTAGCTAGGACAGCTGACCAATATTAAATCTGATTATTAAGTAATGGCATGCCCTCATGTTGTACCAGTAGGTGTAGGGTAGATTTCGCCAAACGAGGGAGGGCACCATTTAAAAAAAATAACTCACACACTGGTCAAGGTCTTTAAAGAGGATGGCCACCTGCACAAAAAATATTAAAAGTCAGCAGCTACGAATACTGCAGCTGCTGACTTTTAATAAATGGACACTTACCTGTTCCAGGTTCCAGCGATGTCGGCAGAAGATGACGAGCGATCGCTCGTCTCTCGGCTGCCGCCGCCACCATCCTCTGTCAGGGAATCAGGAAGTGAAGCGTTGCGGCTTCACTGCCCGGTTCCCTACTGCGCATCTTTACTGGTCCCCATTGTGTCCTGGGAACTGTGTGTTTCCCAGGACACAACGGGGGGGGGGGGGGGGTGGTCATCTGCATATAGGGGCGGGGCAGCTGCGGCTAGCTAGTCCCGGAAGTGGGTGAAGATACCTGGATTATACAGGTATCTGCACCCCCTCCGCCTGAAAGGTGCCAATTGTGGCACCAGAGGGGGGAGGAATCCGATAAGCGGAAGTTCCACTTTAGGGTGGAGCTCCGCTTTAAGGCCTCTTGCACACGGGAGTCAAACATTTCGTTTTTTACTGATCTTAAATGAGATGCATTGTTGTCTGTGGGACATTGCACACAAATGAGTAAAGCTCAGTAATACAGCATTGAGTACTGAGCAGTAAAACTAAAATAATACAATTTTTTACATTTGTGGGCAGTAATTTACTTGC
This sequence comes from Lithobates sylvaticus, assembly GCA_028564925.1. Classification (NCBI taxonomy): domain Eukaryota; kingdom Metazoa; phylum Chordata; class Amphibia; order Anura; family Ranidae; genus Lithobates; species Lithobates sylvaticus. The sequence continues at coordinate 54,557,973 of CM053031.1, read as the reverse complement.
GTGTTTACTCGTTTAATGTTTAGGCAAGTATAAGTGAGTATATTACAATACTGTACTGGCAAAGAAGAAGAATTTTGCTCGTCTATACTCAACATTATTCAAGTATTTACACAGTTTTTGGCCCCTTGCACATGGGTGTCACAAGTTTCTGAATAAACATCAGTAAATTATGATGCCCATGTGCAAGGGGCCATTAGAAGGATCCAGGTGTCCAAGCAGGACAATTAAAGGTGACATAATTAATACAAATGACACAGAGCTGTCACCTCCTTGAATCTGTAACTGACAGCTCTAATTTCCAAGGACTTGCAGGAAGAAGCTGACTGTGGTCCTGTAAACCATCTGTGTCGGCAACATCCTTGTGTCAGTTATTTCTCTACAGCTAAAAAAAAACTGCCAACGGTGCTTCTTTCTCACAAACCCGCAGACAATAGCTCGATGACACACACAGTTACAGGGATGAAACAAATCTCATGTTTGCTATGCTGCAAGAAGCCAAGGCATTTTTATCTCAGTATCGTGATTTTTCCCTTAAAGGAACTTTAATCTCATATGTTTTCATTTTTCCACTGCACTTACTTACGGTACTTTAAAATGCCAGAATAAATGTAATAGCTGTATCATTATGTTTCTTCCTATTTTTTTGTGAACCCATTAGGGCAGCCTGAAAGCCCATCTCCAGGAAAGGAAAAAAATTCTCCCTTGCAGTGAGGCTGTTCCCGCACTGTCTGGGTTATATGGTTGTTTAGGTTGATGCCGCCACAAAAATCAGTTTTACCTCCCTGATTCTCCATTCTCCCAGAAGCCCTGTCCCTCAGCGTCCTTACATCCAGTGTAGGGTTATCGACTCTGCATTAGACTTGATGATACCAGAGGACCTGTGATTGCCAGGGCATAGGGGAGAAGAGGCCACGGGGACTGAAAGGAGTCTGCAGACTAGGAGGATCAGATACGTAAAACTGCTTTTTGCAGCCCCTTAGACTTAAAGCGAAGGTCCACCCAACGCTGCAAAAATGAAAAGCCAGCAGCTGCACATACTGCAGCTGCTGACTTTTAATAATCGGACACCTCCATGTCCTGGAGTACAGCGATGTTGGCACCGCAGCTGATGTTTCCATTTTCAGCTGTCGGGTGCAAGCTGCCTCCATTGCGAGTAAGGGAATCTGGCAGTGTAGCCTTACGGCTTTACGCCGGGAATCCCACTGGACATGCGCGAGGCACCGCTCCTATCACCTACTGGCCCGGCAGCCGGGATAGGAGGAGGGAGCCCCACGGTGATGTCAATACCTGTGGATGAGGCTCCCGGGAGTGGGGACAGCATACATGTGAAAGATAGGTATCCTGACCTCCCTCCCCCCCGAAAAGTGACAAATGTGGCACCGGAGGGGGTAAGGAGTACAATGAGCAAAAGTTCCACTTTTGAGTGGAACTCCGCTTTAAGTGAGCATTTAACCAATGCAGTGTGGAAGCGGCTCCACTGCAATGCAGCAATTTACCTTACTTGGAGATCTGCTTCAAAGAGGAACTAAACTTCAGAAACTGTTCCAACAAAGGACAAGGAGCAGGCAAAGGAGTAGTCATTCACCAGTAGTTACTGACTTATTATCCTTTGTTCTGCACTGTGTCTGTGTAGAGGTAGCCATCTTGGTAGAAGCAAGGTTTTGCTTCCTCATATCAAAGCCTCCAAGATGGAAAACATTGAGCAGTACAGTAGTAACATCACCAAATCTCATTTCAAACCTTCTGAGACTGGCAGTCAGATGTGGTCTGAGATCTCACACTGCAGGTATACAGCTTTGAAGATGTAGGCATTGGACTGCTTAGGAACTCTTACATACCAGGACATGCTCTGTTATTTTTCAGGAAGAATTCAAGATAACAGGAACATTTTCCAGGGTAACGCTCAGGGTCCATGCACACTAGGCACTAAAATGCCCAAACTGTTGACAGAAAAAAAACGATAGAGTATATTGTACATGTGTTTAGGCGTGTAAAGGTCCATTTCTGTAGTCTTCCGTTATAAACACTTTTCCCAAAAACACTAGAAAAATGCTTGAAGTCTAGGTACATTTAGGCAAGTCAAGCGTTGTTTCTGCCCGAAAACTCCTCTCAAAAACGCACTTAGTTTTTTTCTTTAGCCTGCAAACTTTCCTCTACAAATATTCCTGTAAATGCTCAAATGTGCATGGACACATAGGGGTTGATTACCAAAACTGGAGAGTGCAAAATCTGCTGCAGCTCTGCATAGAAACCAATCATTTTCAACTTTTTTTTTTTTTGTCAAAGCTTAAAGTATAACTAAAGGCAAAACTTTTCTTTAATGTTGGATAGAGTAAAGAGGGATTAGAACACCTGTCAGTTTGTATTACTGTCTGTGCCACCATTAGGGAGATGCATCCTCTCTATTTGTCCTGTTTACCATTATCATTGAAAGTGAAAGTAAAAGAAAAAAAAATTTTGGGTTGTCCCCAGAAAAGAAATAGAGGGGGGTATTTCCAAGGGAGACACTAGTTCTGGTGGGCTGGGGGTCCCCGAGGTATTCCCTTAAAGCGGGATTCTGCCCACCTATCATTTTTTTTTCAGGATCATTTATATAGTTACATAATGTAAATGTAGTACTCACTCTTTCTGGTTTACAGTTCCCCGCTTGCCGATTTCGTGACCAACGATAAGTTATAAAAATGTGTCCCGGCCGTTGTCATTTTGCTTGTGGGCATTTGAAGCCCACAAGCATGTATTTCCGGGTGGTGGTGAATGCTGTGCTCCCAGCATTCACCGCTCGATCCCACGCATGCTCAATGCTAACAGCGAGCAGCGACGTAGAATTCCGGGTTGCCATCGCAACCGGCGGCGTCGTCGGAAGTTCCCGCCCGGTTGTGATGGCAACCAAACATATACAAACCAGATACGCCCTCGTCACGTAACCGGCAACACTCGGTCCCGAAATCACACGAGATTTCAGCATGACGGCGTTCCCCAATGATTCATGGGAAGACTCTTACAAAGCTCCCAGGGGTCTTTGCGGAGCCGGGGAAAGGCGATAAACACGCCTACTCCCATGGGAGGAGAGCCCGGAAGTCAGGATAATTATTGCAATTAAAAAGGTAATTACGGCGTTTTTTTTTTTTTTTTAATGGCCATTTCAGCATCTAGGGCAATAACAAATCTTTCAATAGGATTAACTGTAAATTTTGAGTACATCACCGCTTTAAGTTGCAAGGATTTCCTCTCACTACCTGTTTGGCTATGGGACAGGAAGTGAAGGGGAATTTCGGCAATTAGACTTGTTAAAAGTAATTTTCCAATATTTGCTGCTAAAAGGACACTGTGGGACATCATGGACAATTGGCGGGACAGTATGATATGATATGGTAGGGAATGATATAACTGTATGGCTGGGTCCCACCTGTTCTTAAAACAGTTGCTGAATACTGGGTACAGTAAGTTCATGCAATGAGCAATGATAATATGCATGGTACAGTAACCCAGAACACGCAATCAGGTTTCATTTTTCTGTAGTCAGTTAAAAATATTTTTGCAATATTTGCAAAAACTGCTAAAAGGACACTCCGTGGTACTACATGGACAATTGGTGAGACAGTATGCAAAATCAGAGTCGGCCCTGCAGAAAGAAGGACATTTGGCAAGTGTGTACTTGGACTTTACAAAGATCACAAGAGAACTTATATCTTGTTGAAAGATCGACCTGCACTCAACATTGGTGGTGCCACTTCCCATAATATAACTGTAAAAAATGGCCAAGTAAAATCTTCCAGGGGTTAAAACCCTTCCTTGCTCTATCCAAAATGGAAAAAAAAAGTTTTGCCTATAGTACTACTTTATCTGAACAAGCTTAAGTTAGAGGCTGATTGGCTACCATGCACAGCTGCACCAGATTTTGCACTCTCCAGCTTCAGTAAATCAACCCCTTATTCTTACCTAGAGTTGCTTCTTCTGGCTGAAAGAAAAAATTCCAAATCGCCTGTATATGCATTTTTTGTGCCCAGTGTGCAAGAGGCCTTAGGGACAATTAACATTTGTACATTTCCCTATATCATAGCAAATGTTCACTTTTCGAGTTCATTTCCACTTTAAAGGGTTGGTTCACCTGTTCAGAATAAATGAAAAGGTTAACTAATACCGTACACCCTGCTTCCCCACCCCCATCCCCACTGTACTTCCCTCTTGGGATGCTGAGCTCAGTGTCCACCCAGCCAGTGCAGTAGTCTGGGGATTTCAAATCCCCACTCTTCTCCTTGTACTATCTGCAGTGCTTCAGGAATGGATCACAGTGATTGTGATTGGTCAGTGCCGGCATAGCGCATCACTCTGATCTGTCACGGAAGCGCTGCACAGAGAAGAGGGAGAAGAGCAAGTAAAATATGATGGCCTCATTCTTGGCAACTCCTTCTTGGCAACAACTCTGCACCAGGACAAAGACAGGGAGAATATGGGACCCAGAGCGCCTAATTATGGAAACTTTTGGGCCCAAACTGGGTCTCCACTGTCAAAAACTAGGAGCATTATCCTGGTGGGAACTGGTTTTAGAGAACAGTGTGAGGGTATTTTCTTTCCACGTTACCATTAACACCATGTGTGTGGGTACCACCAAATATACCACTGTATCATACTACCAGGGCCCGGAATGATATAACTGTATGGCTGGGTCCCACCTGTTATTAAAACAGTTGCTGAGTACTGGGTACAGTAAGTTCATGCAATGAGCAATGATAATATGCATGGTACAGTAACCCAGAACACGCAATCAGGTTTCATTTTTCTGTAGTCAGTTAAAAATATTTTTGCAATATTTGCCAAAACTGCTAAAAGTACACTCCGTGGTACTACATGGACAATTGACGAGACAGTATGCAAAATCAGAGTCAGCCCTGCAGAAAGAAGGACATTTGGCAAGTGTGTACTTGGGCTTGACAAAGATCAGTCACAAGAGAATATAGCTTGTCGAAAGATCAACCTGCACTTAACATTGGTGGTGCCACTTCTCATAGTATAACTGTAGCAGGTGCCGCTCAGCCCGCCCATGTCCCACACCTCCCGTTGGCTGTGCTGATGCATACACAGGCAGGCTGGCAGGGGCACACACTCAGCCTGTCAGCAGAAAGAAAACAGAAGATAGGCACCACTTAAGGAAGGCTGTATTTGTTTAATAAGACAAAGCGTATTAAAAACTCACATTGAAGTATCTTTACAAAGGCACAGTGGAGTCCAATGTAATCGTCCAATCTCCGTCTCTGCTATCAGCGATGGTTTCACCTGTTGCGTTGTATGAGGCTGGCGTCCTGTCCACCAGGGATTTCTCGGCTCTGGGGCGGGAACCAGAACGAGATTTGGAACACAGGTTACAGGAGAGGGCCGGAATGCAGCATATGCTGGGTTGACATCACAGACGTGATGCAACGCGTTTCAGAGTGTGCACAATGGGCATATGGTTACAATGAATGCTCCTTTCTCAAGCTCGAGCCTTTGTAAAGATACTTCAATGTGAATGTTTAAATATTTACAAATACAGTCTTACTTAAACGGCCCTATCTTCTCTTTTCTCTCTACATGTTTGGAGTGTGCTTCAACTCCCCCTGCAAGGCTGCCCTGGTTTTACAGACTGTCATCTCACACAGAGCTATATAGTTTAAGGGAGTCTTGTATGGACTTAAATTGCATTGTATATACTACGGTATGCGCCACCATTTCTTGTATATATTTTCAGCCTGTCAGCAGCTATGGGAGATTTCCCCCCTCCCTCTCCTCCTCTCACTGTGCAGTGAGTGAGAAACACACACAGACACAGCAGCTCATTCTGCTCCCTCCCCTGCTTCCTCATTGGCAGGGGGAGGGAACCAATGGAACTCCAGCACAGGAAGAACAAAGCATCATGGTACATGTAGTCCACAACACAAACGGCCCCCATAGAAGTTCCTGAGGACAAAAACTGCACAAACCAGCTGCCCTCAGGAGAAAAGAAGGAATGGACACCAGGGGCTGACTGGGTGCTACGGAGAGACCACGAGGTGAGGAGAAAACTGGACGCTGGATAAGGGTGCTTCCATCCAGAGTCAGTGTTCCTGCCACAGTTCCACAACTGTGTACAGACATCCCACTAGAGAAGGACCCCGGGTGAATCTCCAGGCACATTCCTGAGGTGTGAAACATTCCAGTTGTGGGGTAGCCAATCGGGCTATCTGAAAAGTCTGCTTGTCAGGACATCTCCTTTTTGGGTGATGGGTCGTGGATTGGTGAGCGGGCACCTCCCCACCTTAAAGACACTGCATGCAGACAATGTTGCCTTAACTGTGACAACACTTGGAGTGCTGGTAGTATTCTGCTAAGCAAGATAGATATTGTGACTGCTCAGCAGGGTGTAATTGTTACTACAAGTGTGGGCACAGTTAAGGCAATGTTGTCTGCATGCAGTGTCTTTTCAGTGTGGGAAAGTGCCCGCTCACCAATCCGTGACCCAGGGCCCAAAAAGGAGATGTCCTGGCAAGCAAACTCTTCAGATAACCCGATTGGCTACACCACAACTGGAACATTTTTCACGCCTCAGGAATGCATCTGGAGATGCAACCGGGGTCCCTCTCTGGTGGGATGTCCGTATATGACCATGGTACTGTGTCAGGAACAGGCACACTGACTCTGGATGTCAGCATCCCTCTGCAGCGTCCAGTCTTCTCACCTTGTGGTCTCTCCCTTGCCTCCCAGTCCACCCCTGGTGTCCCTTCCTTGTTTTCCCCTGAGGGCACCTGGCCTGTGTAGTTTTTGTCCCCAGGAACTGCTATGGGGCCGTTTGTGTTGGGGACTACATGTCCCATGATGCTTTGTTCCTCCTTTGCTGGAATCCCATTGGTTCCCTCCCCCTGCCAATGAGGAAGCAGGGGAGGGAGCAGAATGAGCTGCTGTGTCTGTGTGTGTCTCTCACTCACTGCACAGTGAGAGGAGGCGAGGGAGACAGAAAAATCTGTTGACAGGCTGAGTGTGTCCCCCTGCCAGCCTGCCTATGTATCGGCGCTGCCGGCGGGAGGTGTGGGGCACAGGCGGGCTGACCGGCACCCACTACATAACTATTTCTAAAAACAGTCTCATCGCAACAATCATCATGTCAGGCTGCTTTTGGTGCTCAGCACTTCTTCTTTCGATAAACCTTTTATTTCTTCGAGGAAACCTCCCATCTGTCTTCCTGAGGTGTTTAAACCTTCACAATACAGTACCTTGGGGACAGGGCCTAGTTGTACAGTTTATTTGCAACCTCACGTGGCTGGTGCATGTTCTTGGGCATGACGTAATCTATTAGGATGTAAATATAAGAAGGCAAACAACGGTCTCGAGGCCTGAGTTTGCATGAAACAGAGAGGTAATATAAAACTTAATACAACTCTGCATCAGACACAAATTTTAAAATCAAAGAATCAAGCATTAAAGATCAAATCAAAAATACAATATGTGACCAAACAGTTGGGGACAGCTGACCATCACACCTACAGTATATTACCTTTTTGGACATTTCATACCAAAACCACGGGCATTTGTTTAGAGTTGGCCCACCACACTTTGCAACTTAAGATCTTTTGTGGGTTCTGGTAAGATGATGTTAGTATAGTAAGAATCAAGGAAATAACTGTTTATTGACACATTGACATCAAACCTATATGAGTTTGTTAAACATCTTAAACCTAAACCACAGTATTTAATGGAGTTGGGCCCTCACCCCTTTGCAGCTTGAGAGCTTTTGTGAGATTAGGTACAAGGATGTTGGATGAGAATAACTGGTTTACAATTGTTGTTCCAATTAAACCCAAAGGTGTTTGGTATTGTTGAGGTCAGGGCTCTGTGCAAGCCACTCAGGTTCCTCCACTCGAAACTTGTCTTTACAGACCTTTGCAAAGGACCACAGTCGTGCTGCAACAGAAAAGGGCCTTCCCCAAACAGTTGACGCATGATTGGAAACACACAATTGCCTAAAAATATCTTTGTACCATATGCTATAGCATTAACAGTACCCTTTACTGGAAATACCCAAACTCAGTAAATTGGACAGGTTCACATGCGTTTGGCCATATATTGTATCAGCATTGCCTCTCAACTCTCTAGGCCGTTTTACCAAGATCACCTGATCTTTGAGATTGTTATACACAGTGATATTCTTAGTACACAACCTATGTGGAGTCTACTGCAACCCGATGTTTAAATCCGCATCTTCGAAAAGCCACTGTATCATGGCCAACTGGGGCAATGATCTACTTAGGGGCCCTCAGAAGAGTTAAAACCGAGATCAAATCCAGAGACCTGAAATCTGAACAAGGCTATGTTTGGATACTGTGCCTTTAATTCCCCACCCCCTTGTTAGAGCTTCATCGAGTTCCTGCCAGTATAACACTGATCAGTGATACTGTCATTCACCGAACAGCTTCTTATAAATAATATGCATGCTAAGCTTCCTTCCAGGAGCCAGTAACAATGTACCAGTGTCGTAGTGCCTACCTTAGCCTGCAGATACTGAGGGTAGTAGTAGGTGGTGTACTGGGGGTACATCTGCTGTTTCCACACTTTGCCCATGAAGATGCAAATATCAGAGAGGTGCAGTGCAATCCCAAATCCCAAGTTCTGTCTCCTCTGTGGATGTCCTAGTGCAGCAGCAGCCTGGTGTCTCCTCTTCTGCCAGCTGCACCAACCTCACCCAAGGAGAAAAGGCTTGTCCGCCCCCCTCTTTCCAGGCAGCCAGTGTGAGTAGTAGGGCTCTCTCGCAGGAGTTTCTCCAGAGGGCAGGTAATGCTGTTTGATTTCATGCAGCCAGCAAAGCCCAGGAAACAATCAATAAAGTCTGCAGCTTTCTGTTCAGTGACAGCCAGCAGGGAGAGAGAGCCTGGCAAACAGGGAACATAATGGGGGCAGGGAAAAGAGGAGGGATTGTGTAGAATTGTAAACCTAAGGGCTGAGGTGTGCATGCAGCACTTTAAATATGGGTACCCCCCTGGAAGGGGTAAGCGTAAAACTGTGCTTGAGGGTTAAAAAGCAAGAAAAAAATACCCCAATAGAGAAAATGTGTATACAAATTAAAAAGTAGATGGTTTGGTAAAGATGATACATTTGTGTTAAAATTTGATCAGATGTGTTATATGTTGCACTGGTGCACACATAATCTGGCTTCTAGGTTTTATTGGCAAAGCTTTAGGCTATGTTCACACTGATCCGATGGAAAAGTTGTACAACTTCTGACTTTGCCCTGCCACTTCACTTCCATATGACTTCAATGAATGATCCGACTGAGATTATTGTGACTTGTCCTTTGACCAATCAAAACAATTTTTTGCTTCTGGTATGGAGGATACCTCATGCTGAATTTGTAAAAAACAAACAAAAAAAACAGCATGCCCCCCCCCAAAAAAAACATGCCAGACCCTTTGGTCTGGTATGGATTTTAAGGGGGTACCCCACCTCATAAAAAAATGGTTTGGGGTCCCTCCAAAATCCATATAAGAAACCCTTATCTGAGCATGCACCCTGGCAGGCCAGAAAAGTGGGGAGGGGGGCAAACGCCCCCTCCTGCACCATACCAGGTCACATGCCCTTAACATTAAGGGGTAGTCCCCATGTTGATAAGGACTGTGGGCAGGCGGCTTATCGGAATCTGGAAGCCCTCCTTCAACAAGAGGGCCCCTATACCAGGCCACATGCACTCAATATGGGGGGTTGTTTACACGTTGATACGGACAAGGGTTTCATCCCCGCAACCCTGGCCGGTGGTTGTGGGGGACTGTGGGCAGGCGGTTTATCAGAATCTGGAAGACCCCTTTAACAAGAGGGCCACGTGCCCTTAACATGGGGGCTGGTCCCCATATGGGCACGAGGGCCTCTTTCCCACAACCCTGGGCTGTTGGGAGGCGGGGGCTTATCAGAATCTGGAAGGCCCTCTTTAACAACACATTACATTACATTGAACCTCTACCCATTCACCCATAAAAAGAAGTGTAGTACTACAAAAAACAAAGAGATGGTTTTTGACAAGTCCTTTATTAAAAATTAAGAATGTCACTCGGCATAGCTCCAAGGTGTCTTTTTCCTTCGGTGAGATCTTCCTCTGCCGCCGTAGCCAACTTGCTCAAAATAAAAAAGCTATTTTGATGTTACGCTGGCTCCTGTGGTTATGTCGGCTACGGTGTCTGCCTGTTCTTAAATAACTATGGGGTGTGGCCATCCGGTGACATTCTGCCCGTTGTGACATCAACAACCATAGCGGACATAACCATGGGAGCCAGCGCTCGAGCAAGATTTTTTTTTTATTTTGAGCGGGTTGGCAGCGGCGGAGAAAGAAGAAGACATTTGCAAAGGGAGAAGACATCACCAGAGGGAGAAGACAGCAGGGGGAGAAGACTGGTGGAAGAAGACATCACCAGAGGAAAAAGGCACATTGGAGCTACGACGGGAGACATTCTTTTTTTTTAACTGTCCAGAACCATCTCTTTGATTTTTGTAACACTACACTTCTTTTTTTTTGGGTGAATGGGTAGGGGTACAATGTACCCCGTACTCATTCACATAGGGGGGCCGGGATCTGGGGGCCTCCTTGTTAAAGGGCAGCTACCAGATTCTAATAAGCCATGGTTGTGGGTAAGAGGCCCTTGTCCCCATCAACATGTAAACAACCCCCATGTTGAGGGCATGTGGCCTGGTCTGGGGGCCCTCTTGTTAAAGGAGGGCTTCCAGATTCTGATAAGCCCCCTGCCCACAGGCCCCCACAACCACTGGCCAGGGTTGTGGGGATGAGGCCCTTGTCCTTATCAACATGGGGACCACCCCCCAATGTTGAGGGCATGTGGCCTGGTATGGTACAGGATGGGGGCATTTGCTTGTCCCCCCCTTTCCTGGCCTGCCAGGCTGCATGCTCAGATAAGGGTCTGATTTGAAAAAAAAACCCAACATGGGCCCCTCCTAAGACAATACCAGACCCTTTAAGTCTGGTATGGATCTTGAGGGGGAACCTCACTCCAAAATTTAAACAAAATTTTAACAAAAATGGCATGAGGTCCATGCCAGACTCTCCCTCAAGATCCTCAGAGTACAAGTTGCATGCCACATGACGGATCAGTTAGGATGATGATCCTGATTTCCATTCAAATCAATGGGCTGAAATCATGCCCAAGTCGGACCAAAGTAGTGCAGGAGGCTTTTTCAAAGTTGGACCGACACAATTCGGACCAGTTAAGATGGCTCTTATAGGGAACTATTGATTTTGACATGTCATGCGACTTGTGCTCTCGATGTTGGAGCGCATGTCAGACCAGTGTGAACCGGCCATAACTGAACAAGCTGAAGTTAGAAGCTGATTGGTTACCATGCACATTTGCACCAGATTATGTATGCACCAGGTTTAGTAAATCTCCCCCAACATTTTTCAAGGGTCATTCCACCCAGAAAACTGAAAATTGTATACTCACCTTTGCGTAATTTTCCTTTCCTGGTGCATCTTCATGGTAGCATACAATGGGATGTGGCTCGGCCCCCACAACCTGATAGGATTTGTTAACTATAAACCAAAGACAGAACCAGTTTGCAGCATTCTCTGTAACGCTCACCATTTGGGTGGGAATCTGTGTGCTGCTATGAAGATGCACCAGGAAAGGAAAATTACGGAAAGGTGAGTATACAATTTTCAGTTTTTGTTGCGCATCATCACAGCATACAATGGAAACTAACTCGCCATACGGGAGGGTGCGAGAACATTTTTGCGAGAACATTTTTGCAATACTCAGTAGCATAAGCCGGGTTCACCTAATAAAGTGTAATGAAGGTGTCCTGGGAGGACCATATTTCTGACTTGAAAATAGCCTCAAGAGACACTCGGCACTGCTCTGTCCACAGAGATGGCACTGCCCTAGTTGAATTTTCTCTTAAGTCCTCCGGAACAGGAAGGTCCTGTGAAGTATAGGTTCTTTTATTTTGTCTTAACAATCTAGGAGGTGACTGTACGTGTTGATGCTGACTAACCTTGCCTTAAGCCATGCCAAACCAAGCACAGATTTTAGCTTTCCTGAATGAAAAGATAGCTGCCAAGCAGGTCATCGGAGTTAGATCAACATGCAGGGGATGTGGTTCTCTCACTTAACCAAGAAACTGACTTCCTGGTTAGAGTGGGAGGAGAAAGACACCCCATGGATGAAAGCAGTCTGGGGTTTTAGGACTATTATGTCCGGGTAGAACATTAGGTGAGTACAAAGCCTGCAGCTCTGACACCCTTTTCACAGAGGTTGTGGCAACCAGAAATACGGTCTTCAGGGTTAGATTGCAGAGTGTAGCCAATTCTGTAGGATAGAAATGTAGCCTTGTTAGAGCTGAGGGCCATAAGCAAGTCCCACATAGGGAACAATAGTTTCCTGGCAGGTCTATAAATTCATGCAAGCCTTTTAAGAATTGCATTACTAAATGGTTAAGGGTTCCTTCAACCCTTGTACATGCAGACAAGGCTGAACTTTGAACTTTAAACATATTTGAACCTAGGCCCCTGTTCAGCCCCAGTTGTAAGAACTGCAGAACCTTGGCTGACCTAGATGATAAAGGACTCCAGGCATTTGCTGCTTGAGATCTGCATGATTTACCCATATTCTCTGGTAAGTCTTATTAATGGAGACCTCTCTGGCTTGACGCAAGATAGCCACTACCTGCACTGAGCACCATTGACTTGGCAGCCTTTCAACTTCCATGTCATCAAAAGTAGTCTCTTGGAGCTGGATGGCAAATTACAAATAAGGTCCCTGAGAGATATTAGAAACTGCCAAGTGATTCAAATCTCAACATCCGCCAAAAACTGAAAAATCAGTCGTGCATCTTAAACTGCCCATACTGCGCTAAACATTAAACCTACAGTGCCTTGCAAAAGTATTCAACCCCCTTTACATTTTTCGTGTTTTGTTGCCTAACAACCTGGAATTAACATGGATTGTTTGAGGATTTGCATCATTTAATTTACAGAACATGCCCACAACTTTGAAGATGTTTTTTTTTTTGTGAAGCAAACAACAAATGAGACAAAATATCAGAAAAATTCAATATGCATAACTATTCACCTCCCTAAAGTCAATACTTTGTGGAGCCACCTTTTGCGGCTATCACAGCTCCAAGTCGCTTTGGCTAAGTCTTGCTGAGCTTGCCACATTTTACCACTGGGATTTTTGCCCATTCCTCCTTGCAAAACTCCTTCAAGTTGGATGGTTTGCGCTTGTGAACAGCAATCTTTAAAGTGATACTAAAGGTTCAGGTTTTTTTTTTTGTTAAATAACAAACATGTCATACTTATCTCCACTGTGCAGCTCGTTTTGCACAGAGTGGCCCCAATCGTCCTCTTCTGGGGTCCCTCCACGGCTCTCGCGGGTCCTCCCCGCATCAGATAACCCCCTAGGAGACGCGCTCTCCCGGGGGGTTACCTTGCGGGCGTGTGCAGAGTCCAGCATTCGGCATTCATAGAGGCCGAATGCAGGACTTGGCCCCGCCCCCCGGCGCCCGCGTCTTTGGATTCGATTTTTTTTCATTAGTGCCTTGTAGCTCCACACCTGACAGTTAATTATGAAACCACTCCCATTAGACCTACTCAGAACAGAGGCACAGACAAACACAGGGATTTCTTCAGAATAACAAAAGGTAGGAATCTGCAACAAAGTTTGTTATAATCCTTGCAATATACATTGATCACCCAGAGGGGAATGTTTTTTTTTTTTTTTCAAAAAAAGTGGAGTTACGCTTTAAGAAAACAGTCCTGACTTGAAGACATATGGAGATTCCTGCTAGGTAGTGCCTATTGGAGGTACTACATTTTCAATACAAGTTTGACATTAATGGCTCTTTTTTTTGTTTACAGAGCAAAGTCGCAACATAATTGATTTATGAAAACTGGAGGCAAGTAATAATAGGGTGTTGTTGATAGCAGCCAGGTACTAACTGCGCTTTTTTTCCAGTAGATGTTAGAAAATAAAAATAAACCTTTTATACCTCTCCTCAATGACCTCCTTAATGGTGAATAATTCTGGTCTAGATCGCCTTGCAAAAGCTGTATTGCCAAGGGTATGTTAATGTTAGGAAACAGTCTGTGCAAATGTTAAAATAATTATAACTTTTTATTCATAACTATTGTTTTACAAAAAATAGATACTGTATACTGCATACAAAGCAGTTTAAAATTTAATATATAATGGTTTCTAAAATATTTTATTGTGTATTAATTCTCTAGTATTTTTCTGTATTTGTGTTGTATTTTCAACTGGGCGGCAACAGCTGCCTGTAAGGGTCAGACTTTGCATTAGAGTTCCACCTGCTGGCTGCAAATGATAAATATGAAATAATCATAAGCAATATGTCATATTTCAAAAAGAAAAGAAATACCGGCGCACCAAATCTAATATCCTGTGTGTAGTTATGCTGCAGTCAGAAAAACCCTTTAGGTGGTGAAAAATAATGTGCAATATAGCGCAGTCCATTTTTTTGCACAATATGTCATATTTACCTAATTAATAAGAAATAAAAATAATTTTGGTTTATACAGCCTGTTCAGATGAGAGCTGGCATGCATCCTGTGTGCAGGCTGCCTTTTTTTTTTTGCACCTGCACCTGTATTTGCTCTGAGCGTCACATTTTGACATCTGCATAATGGAGGCACAAAAACAAAGGCAGCCTGCATGCAGGATGGGTTCCAGTGTCTGGACCGTAAAGCCCAACTCCAGGTTAGGTACCCAGAGTCATATGCCCAGCCTGGTCCTGTAGTGATGTAGCAGCCGGAGTAAAGAATCACAGTGCTCAATAGTGATCAGGTTTCTATAACACCCTGCTGCGTCAAGGACTAGGTACCCAGCATTCCTGGAAGTGTCAAGGACCAGGTATGCAACACTCCTAGAAGTGTTGAGGACCAGGTACTTGGCATTCCCTGAAATATAAAGGACCAGGTATCTGGCACTCCCAGAAGTGTTAAGGTCCAGGTATCCAGCACTCCTGGAAATGTAAAGCACTAGGTATCTGGTACTTCCTAAAGTGGTGCAGACCAAGTGCTTAGCACACCTGGAAATTATGAGGACTAGATATCCAGCATTCTTGGAAGTGCCAAGGACCAGGAATCTGGCACTCCCAGAAATGTTGAGGACCAGGTATCCAGCACTCCTTGGAGTGATGAGCACCGGTTAGCTGACACAACTGGAAGTGTTAAGGACATTGTATCCAGCACTCCAGTGTTCAGGACCAAGTGTAGCACCATGATGTTTAGGCAGGGTTGCTATCAAATTTAGTTCCCAGCGATAGTTGCCTTGGCCAATTGTTAGGAGATCAATTGATTCCTCTCTAAATCTTGACTTGTTGCACCCTTTCTCTTCTGTCACTGGGTTTCACTATGCTAGTGACATTAGATAAGACGGGGTGACGCTCAAGGAAGATACTGAGTACTAAAGTGGAAGAGCGCAAGGGGATCCTGTGGCTATTGGATCCGAAGTCTAGTGAAAGACTGGGAGTTCGTTGAGTAAAGACCCACAGTGAGTGACTGTGGAGTAAGTGGAGAACTGTTTGTGTTGCCAATAGTTGCCATAGGAGACAGCGATCCTACCTATACAGAAGTGGTGTTCGGCTGGAGGCCTTCACCTGTATAGCTGTCTTCCTATAGAAGTCTCAGAGTCTGCCCAATTATCATTGCATCTACTTAAGGGTGTCCTGGCCCTAACCCTCTCTCCCACAGTTCTGTTCAAGAGACAATAAATCTCTTTGCATTCAAAAAGTGTCTGGCGCCCACCTTTTTATCTTGCAGTACACCCACCATGCCTTGTAACCCACTCTACACAGAAGGATGTCAGCTGTTCCTGACCCTGGAGGTCAATATTAGGCCTCTAGAGGTCTCGAACCTTGCTACACAAGTATCCAAAGCTCCTAGAGGTATCAAGGGCTGGGTATCCAGTACTCAAGTGTCAGATACCAGTGGTGCCTGAAGCTCTTTTTTTAAGACTTTGTTTTAGAGTAGGGAAGGAATGAAACCCCTATCAAGCACACTGGAGAGAGTTCCTTCATTTTATGTCCTAGAGGCGCAACAAAAATGAGAAGAATACCCCCCAAAGTGAATAGAATTTCAATCTTAGAGAGTTGCCAAAGTAACAGTTGTCCCCATTAGAGGATGTTTTCTTACTTCTTGCTCGGATAATTTCCCATCACTTTCTGCCTCGGTGCCAATGCTCACTAGTGCAAACAGAGGCAATAAAAACTTGACAAAGTGTCTGACCCTTCCCTACTTCGTCCAAAACTAAGAAAAAAAATGTCACAATGTAGTGCTCACCCCTGCAAGGGCCACTGATTTGTGCCCCAGGTTCTTTTCCCACTACTAGTGCAGCATTAGCCAGGCAAACAGCAACACTCACTTCTGTGGCTCAGAAAACAGTCTAGGGTTTTTTTTTTTTTATTGCAGTTTATTGCAGATTACCTTGGATGGGGCTTAGGGAAGCTGTAAGATACTCCAGAACACTGAACAAGAATGTGAGGACACTCTTCCCTTTGCAGGTACTTCTCACAACAGTCCCTTCAGCAGTAGGACCATAGGCGTGCACACCCTAATCAACCCCGTTTGATGCAGATTCCCCCTGTTTAGACCCTTGATATTTCATCAAAGCCCCCTAATGGGGCTCCTAAAAAATGTCCTACTGGCACCAATCTCTGTCCTACTGACACTGCCCACTGCTTTACTGACACAGTCAGTATATATATACATGCACACACATGCATATCTGTTTGAGCCTTGGGGTGCACCCCCTAATGCAAAAAGCTGTGCACACCTATGAGTAGGACATAAAGTGAGCAGCACAAATACCATCAGCAATGTCCCAGGTCAGGCATGCCTTGATGTTAATGCAGTGGGGTTAACAGAAGCTGCAGTCACTAGAATCCTTCTCTCAGGTCTGTACTGACAGTGTCCATGGGACCTGAATGCTTCCCTCCAGACTCAGGCAGTCTCCTCAGTGAATCTTCCAGACTGGATCCCCTCTCTTAGCTCAAAAGATATTTTCTGTAGAATAGCCCCCCAGCTATGCACAGCTAGTACCTTATTGAGACTAGCAGAATCTTCAGCTGGACTGCAGCAGCACTTATGATCGGGAATCTCTCCTCCTGGGTAAGAAGAACCCTGCTCTCCCAGGCTCCAGACTATTTATGCCCATTCCCAACCACCATCTGATCAGCTTCCCCCAGGGATTGGCTGGAGCTGCATACATTTTCAGGCTACTCATTTGACTCTCCCACCCACTATATTCTGGAATCCTCCAGAAGACAGGACAAAGCAATCAAACTTGCATCCGGCAGAGCCCAGAGCAGACCAAAGAAATCTCATGCTGCTCTGCTGATTACCAAATTTACATATCCTAACTAGTAGCCTAATATGGCAATTACATACACTTTTTTCCTGTATCAATTGGGTTTCTTTAACTACTGTATTAAACTAGAAAAATATACTATTTCTCAGTTACTGTCATAGCACATTAATCTCCTAGGAGTACTTCATGATGTATATAGTACAAGACCCCCATCCTAACTGACCATAGGGAAAATGTAAACAGCGCAAGATATCACATTACTCCTGTGAAATGCAAAATACTTACTGTATTACAAAATAGTATATAAAATATCCTATGAAGCAAGTATACAAAATTCATGTAACAGTATAAAAACAAGAAGATCCTTTGAAGAAAAAGCATCCAGACAACCATTTTAAGTGATCAGACTAAAGAAAATTGATATTGTACCATGCATATCATAATCGCTCTTTATTGGATAAGCCTGACGGTGTATTAATATTACTTAATGCATCCTCTGATACAGTGACCCCTGAAGGTTAGGTAAAGAATCACTGTGGGAATGTAAAATTTAATGTGGATGATTGCACAAGGCTGTGGAATATATTAAAACTGTGCTAATGTAATTTAGTACATATAGGAAAATGAAGCAAAGGTGAAGAAAAATATGGCATTATGTTCTTGTCTTCGCACTTATTATTTAATTGCAACACCTGGGGCGATATTAAATAATTGATTGTAAAGGTGTAGTCGTCATAAATTATTTAATACAGCCCAAGGTATTGCAATTAGAAAAATAAATTGGAAAAGAAGAAGCAGAAAGTTCTCTCGCTGCGAATTGGCTTAGACTCGCTGACAGCCTGCTTACTACATAATGTCCACCAAGCGGTCCTGAGGTTGGTGGTGACATTAAGAGGATCCTCCCAATATGTTTCATATAATATAAAATTATTTTTTGTATAATTTTATAGGGAAACTATATTTTCAGGGAGCGTGTGTATTGAATTATTATTATAACAATTTCACATGCTCACTGTATCATTTTCTCATTATTGCGTTAACTTGTAGATTCTCCTTATAGTAGCAAAGCCTAAGACCCCTTTCACACCACGGCGCCCATAGTGTCGGCGGTAAAACGGCGCTATTTTTAGCGGCTTTTTACCGTCGGATTTGCGGCGCATTTTGGCCGCTAGCGGGGTGCTTTTACCCCCTGCTAGCGTCCGAGAAAGGGTTAAAACCTCCGGCAATATGCCGCAATATCGGCGTTTTGCCGGCGGTATTACAGCGCTGCCCCATTGATTTCAATGGGGAGCCGTGTGGAGGAGCGGTGAAGGAGCGGTAAACACACCGCTCCAAAGAAGCTGCTGGCAGGACTTTTCCTGACATCCTGCCAGCGCACCGCTCCAGGGTGAAAGCCCTCCGGCTTTCACACTGGAGACAATGGTGCAGCTGTTTTAGGGCGGATTGCAGGCGCTATTTCTAACGCTATAGCGCCTGCAAAACGCCCTCGGTGTGAAAGGGGTCTTACTATAGCTGACCTCGAATAGCTGACCATTACAGCAACAAAATTGGCTGCCCCAAAGAACAGAGAAATTGTGGAGAAAAGAACACCTAATTATTGTATAGGATCCAAATATAAAAGTCTCTTTTAATCAGCAACATAGAGTAAATGAGGTTAATTCACTAACGTTTAGCGTATGGGATAACACAGTCATGTGACTCATTTGCATAAATTTTTGCATGCAGTAAACTCAAAATCACAAAAAAAAACAACGATTATGCGGTATTTACTGCAAAATGAAAAATGTAGTAAAAAAACCTGCTGGTTACTAAGGAGCGAGCCGGGAATCTGGCCGTTGCATCCTTAACAACAGATGACTCATCAGCTGTCTTTACTGTAAAAAAAAACATGCCGGCAATTAAAAATACTGTATATACGCGAGTACAAGCCAAACCGAATATAAGCCAAGGCACCTAATTTTACCACAAACAACTGAGAAAACGTATTGACTCGAGTATAAGCCTAGGGTGAGAAATGTGCAGCTACTGTAAGTGGAAAAGAGGGTCAACAATGCCCATTTGTAGCCTCACTGTGCCCATTTGCATGCCTCACTGTGCTCATTTGCATGCCTCACTGTGCCCATTTGCAGCCATAGGTCCCCAAACTTCAAACTTGGTAGTTAATGGTTCCTAAATGCTCCCTAGCTGCAGCCAAAATTTGGGGTCTCTGGACCCAAATGACATTGCTGCAGATGGACACAGTTCACTGACTTTGGGGCCCCGTATCTTGGGGTCACTTCTAGGAACCCCATTGGATATGTTGTAGTGCTAGTTCCACTGGTTTTGAATACCAAATTTGGGGTTCCTAGCACCAAGTGTCCCCGAGATACGGGGCCCCAAATTCGGTTCAGAAAATGTCAAGCACTATTCTGCAGCAGGGAATTAAATTTTTTGAACAGATTTGGGGCCACGTATCTCGGGCCACTTAGTGCTAGGAACCCCATCTTTGGATATGTTTTAGTGCTAGGTCCACTGGGTTGGCATACCACATTTGGGGTTCCTGGTTCTCAAATTTTTAATTCGTCACTGGTTCTCAACACCGGAAATTACATTGACGCGTTTCGCCCCTCCAGAGGACAATGTCCTTGATGACGCTCTGGAGGAAAGGGGAAATGCGTCAATGTAATTTCCAGTGTTGAGAACCAGTGACGCTGCTTCCGGTTGCTGTGGAACGCACGCTACACGTGTGGACCTGGAAACACGCTGATACCTGTTTTCTGTCTTGTGAGTGATCCAAGTAAACAGCGCAGTGACGGTTTTTTATAGCAGTACTTCACATGAATGTTTTTTCCTCTTTATTTTATGGCATATTCATCCTCTGCAAATAATCTGGGAGCCTCTAAGAATGGAATCTTCACCTAACATCTAATCCCCTCTTAAAGTTTTATTTGACCCCTGGACTGAAAAGCTGTGGGTCCAACAACTGTGGTGAGTGGGGTTACCAGAGGGGATTTTCATTTCAAGGATCTTGCTTCTCTTGTCCGTCTGAATGCACTGAACACTTATTGATAATTTTTCATTCAGCACTTTATGCGACTTTGCACTTAGCACCTTATGCGATTTATTATGCGATTTTGCACCTAGCATTTCATGCGATTTATTATGCGATGTATATCTTTTTTCACTTATATTACACCTAGCACTTTGAGATTTATGATTATTTTTTTTCTGTTTCACATATGTTGCACCCAGCACTTTATGTGATCACTATATTTTCTAGTGAAGTGTATATATATATATTGTATGTCATCTAAAATTCTTTAATTATTTAAGGCAAAAAGCGCTATTTTACCACATTTTATTGGCCGTTGTTTAAATCTTAGTGAATTGACCCCAGTGTGCTATAAAAATGACAATGCTTTTTGGGGCTTACAGAAATAACGATGCATCAGTGCTGAAAGACATAAAAAAATTAATAAAAAGACATAAATAAAAGAAAGAAAGTTGTAAAAAAAAACTAAGCTGAGCTGAGCATGATACAGATGCAATTACAAATAATATTTTAGCTAGGTTCATAACTCCTTGGATCAGATTTTGATCTGTCAGTGCGATTATCTCATGCAACTTGGATGCTACTTGAATGTGGTTTGTATATTCTATGGGGCCAGAATCATGCTGAAATCGTACCAAAGTAGCACAGGACCCTTTTCCAAAATCACGCTTTGCTGCACTGCATGGATGTGAACAGTCACCGTTGAAAACAATGTCATTTCCATGGTAATGCAATTCTGTGAGACTCAAGTTGTATCTGAAATCACACTACAGGCGGCCCCCGGGTTACAAACAAGATAGGGTCTGTAGATTTGTTCTTAAGTTGAATCTGTTTGTAAATCGGAACAGGTATATTTTTTTAAGTGTAGCTCTAGCCAAAGAAACTATTTTTAAGCTTTTTGGATAACATAGGGAAGGGTTAACACCCCTGTAATGTTTGTTTTGCTGTCTGTGCCCGTTCAGAAGATTTAACCTCACTTTCTGTCCCAATGACAATTGGATTTAGAAAATTAAGTAAGTCAGATGTTTGTAACTAGGGGACTGCCTGTAGTGTGAACCAGGATTTAGATGCAAAGATTTTAAAACATTACATTTAAGTGGAACTCAAAGAATACATATTTGCGAACGGGCAAACTTTTTAATATGGAAGAGACATACTATGTCAATACTGAATTGGGGGTGGTTAAAGCGGTTTGGTACTCAAAATTACAACTTTATATTATTTAAAGCAGTCTATCTATTAGATGCTCAAACGATCATTAAAAAAAAAAAAAATTTGGCAGTACTTACCGTTTAGTAGTCATTCTTATGCCATGTACACACGAAGGGACTTTGTCCGCTGGACCTAGTGCAGCGGACAATCCGCCGGACTTTCCAGCGGGGCTTCGCCGGACTTTCCGAGCGTGTGACTTGCCCACACACGCCCGGACTTCTCCGGCGGACAATCCGCTGGACAAAGTCCGCGGGACTTTTGAAAATGAACGGACTTGCCCACACACGGAGCAGTCCGTTCATTTAGAACGTAACTTCAGGTATACGTAGCTAGCGTAGGCAGTAAATGCCGGCGCGCTAGCTCCGTCACCTGGCATGGATTTAAAGGCACTCCCCACGCCGAAAAACGGCGTGGGGGTCCCCCCCAAATCCATCTCAGACCCTTATCCGAGCACGCAGCCCGGCAGGCCAGGAAAGGGGTGGGGACGAGCGAGCGCCCCCCCCTCCTGAGCCGTACCAGGCCGTGTGCCCTCAACATGGGGGGTGCCCTGGGGAAAGGGGGGCCGTGCGGCCCCCCCACCCCAAAGCACCTTGTCCCCATGTTGATGAGGACAAGGGCCTCTTCCCGACAACCCTGGCCGTTGGTTGTCGGGGTCTGCGGGCGGGGGCTTATCGGAATCTGGGAGCCCCCTTTTATAAGGGGGCCCTCAGATCCCGGCCCCCCACCCTATGTGAATGAGTATGGGGTACGATGTACCCCTACCCATTCACCTAAGGTGTAAAATGTAAAGTAAAAAAAACATACACACTTTTGAAAAAATATTTTATTGCACAGATCCGGGGGTCTTCTTCCGTCTTGGGGGTATTCTCGCCGGACTCCTCCGCCATTTACCTAGCTCTTTTACCGAGCCGAGAAGTCCGGCTACCTTCTTCGTCATCGCCGCCGTCGTCTGGGGGTCTCGATCCGCCTTCGGGGGTCTTCTGGGGTCTCTTCTGTTCTTGCCGCGGTCATCGTTTTCCGCGCTACCTGGGACTTATATAGGGACAAGGGGACAGGGTCACATGCTCATGTCACATGGTGACCCCGCCCCCTTGTGATGTCACAGTCCCGGAGGATGCTGGGACTGTGACATCATAGGGGGGCGGGGTCACCATGTGACATGAGCATGTGACCCTGTCCCTTGTCCCTATATAAGTCCCAGCACAGCGCGGCTCTGCCATTCCGGCCAGAGAGAGCGACGGGTCAACATCGGAAGAAGAAGAAGAAGGCGGCACGGAAAATGATGACCGCGGCAAGAACAGAAGAGACCCCGGAAGACCTCCGAAGGCGGATCGAGACCCCCAGACGACAACGACGAAGAAGGTAGCCGGACTTCTCCGCTCGGTAAAAGAGCTAGGTAAATGGCGGAGGAGTCCGGCGAGAAGACCCCCAAGACGGAAGAAGACCGGGGGGCTCCCAGATTCCGATAAGCCCCCGCCCGCAGACCCCGACAACCAACGGCCAGGGTAGTCGGGAAGAGGCCCTTGTCCTCATCAACATGGGGACAAGGTGCTTTGGGGTGGGGGGGCCGCACTGGTACGGCTCAGGAGGGGGGGGCGCTCGCTCGTCCCCACCCCTTTCCTGGCGTGCCGGGCTGCATGCTCGGATAAGGGTCTGAGATGGATTTGGGGGGACCCCCACGCCGTTTTTTGGCGTGGGGAGTCCCTTTAAATCCATGCCAGGTGACGGGGCTAGCGCGGCTGCATTCACTGCCTACGCTAGCTACGTATACCTGAAGTCACGTGCTAAATGAACGGACTTTCCGATGAGCGGCAAGTCCGTTCATTTCAAAAGTCCGGCGGACTAGCCTACTAACGGCGGGATTGTCCGCCGGACTGCCAAGTCCAGCGGATAATTTTAAAACCAAACTTAAAACTTTAGTCCGCCGGACTTTTGGGAAAAAAAGTCCGCCGACGCCCACACACGAGGGGATTGTCCGCTGGACTTGAGTCCCTTCGTGTAGTCCCTTCGTGTGTACGCGGCATTAGAATGACTTCCTCCCGTGGGAGTAGGCGTGGTTTCCGGCTTTCCCCGGCTCCTCAATGACCCCTGGGAGCTCTGTAATAGTATACCCAAGAAGCAGTGCGGGACGCCGTCATCCAGAAATCGTGTGAGACGGCACTGCTCGCTCAGATAACTGAGCATACGCGGGATCGAACGGTGAATGCATGGAGCACAGCATTCACCGCATCCCGGAACTAATTGCTTGTGGGTTTTCAAATGCCCACAAGCAAAATGGAAACGCCCGGGACAAGTTTTTATAAGTTGTACTAAAGGACTAAATCAGCGATCCGGGGATGAAGAAGCAGCAACATGTGAGTGCTACAGTTGCAGCGTTAGAAGAAAACAATGACAACAACAAAAAAAAAAAAGATAGGTCTGCGGAATCCCGCTTTAAAGTGGTTGTATACCCTAAAATTAAACTTCCACCTACAGGTAAGCCTAGATTAAGACTTACCTGTAGTTACAAGCAATATCTCCTAAACCTGCACGGTTTAGGAGATATTTGAAAAGAACGTTTTACAACGTTGTCTACGGCACATGCGCGCCGTAGACAACGGTGCATTTACAGGGTTAATCCCCATCTTCAACTGCGGCTCACCGCAGTTGAAGTGTCCCGCACGCATGCGCGGAGCGACTTCCTCGCCGCTCTGGCCAATCCCAGCGCCGCAGCATCGCTGTGATTGGCCGGAGCGGCGATACCCGGAAGGGTATCTGTTTGGATATGGATGCGGCCGGAGGGGGAGAAGAACACGGCGTCGGGGGCCCCGATCTAAGGTAAGTGATGCATAATGAGCTAGTATGCTAGTCATACTAGCTCATTATGACTTTGTCTTGCAGGTAGATAACAGAATTTTTTTTTTTTTTAAATGGGTATACAACCACTTTAACACCAGTCTGCATTAAAAAGGCATGCACAGTGTTCCAATGCTCTTGTTCAAACCAGTGCAGTGCTTTCCAGTGCTGTCAACAAAAGTAGAACACGCTGCATTTGGAATGTGTCAAAATGCATAAAAACCGCACCATAACGCATCAAAAACTAACAGAAAAGCATGTTATGAATAGAGATGAAGAAAAAAAAAAGGGAAAAAAAATGCACTGGAACACATCAAAACCGCATTGAAATGCATCAATACACAGTATTCATACCTGCCTGTTCACAATTTACCATATATACTCGAGTATAAGCCGAGATTTTCAGACCTTTTTTTAGTGCTGAAAGTCCCCTTCTCGGCTTATACTCGAGTCAGTGCCGTCTGCCTACATGAACAGCTTGTCATGCAGACAGACGGCAGTGTTCAAAAGCCGCGCCGCCTCCTCCCGCCCGTCCGTGATAGGCGGACACTAATTTTCCCAGCAGTACAGTGTTCCGCCTATCACAGACGTCCTGTCATTCTCATCTCATGGACGAGGATGAGAGAATGTCCGTGATAGGCGGAACACTGCACACTGACTGCTGGGAAAACCGAGTGTTCCTCCTATCACGGACAAGGAGGAGGAGGAGGCGCGGCTTTTAAACATGTAATGGCGCCTTACACGCTGATCGCCAGGATCAGCAATGGGGGGGGGGGGGACACCGGACAGCCAGCGATCTGACACAGGTGGCGGGAGACAGATCGATCGGCACAGGTAGGCTGCACTGGGGACACGGGGGTTTGTATAGGACACAGGGGACATGCCGATGAGCATTTGCTGACCCTCTTTTACACTTACAGTAGCTGCTCCATTTCCCCCCTCGGCTTATACACGGGTCAATAACTTTTCCCAGTTTTTTTGTGGTAAATCAGGGGCCTCCGCTTATAATCGGGACGGCCTATACTCGAGTATATACGGTACACACACAATTTTAGCATATGCAGGGGGAGTGAAAAGAAGGTAAGACGGATGACGCTGTAATTCTTTTATTAAAAAAAAGAAAACAAGCAAACAAAATCTAAGGTCTTTTTTCCTAATCGATATACAGCTGTCACATGACC
The DNA here is from genome assembly GCA_028564925.1 of Lithobates sylvaticus. NCBI lineage: Eukaryota > Metazoa > Chordata > Amphibia > Anura > Ranidae > Lithobates > Lithobates sylvaticus. Next base: position 54,532,384 of record CM053031.1, on the reverse strand, counting down.
CAGCTCTTTCCCAGCCTGTCTGCAGGGAAACATATGCAGGAGGATACGCCATCTATAAGAGAAAATTAAAACATGAAAATTACAAATGAAATTACAGTACATGATTTATTTATTACAGTCTAGAATACATATCAAATATTTTGTATCAAATAGATAGGTAGTCACCAGACCTACACTAAATATGCTGCTACATAGCATGCAATACAAATAAAAGTAGACATGGCAAATATACATGGTATAGTAAATCGATTGGAAGACCAATGTAATGAAAACAAGTAGCTGTTGGCATCTAGTGGCAGTCTAGTCTACACGTTTCCTGGCATTTCAGCCATTCATCAGGAGTGTTATGAAGTAATAAACTAAGAGAGAAAGAACAGGGGTTAATGATTAATACCCTTAGAATAAGGTAGGACAGGGGAATTATGTCCCAACATGGTGGAGACAGATTGGGATACTTACTAACAGCCTCAAGGCCAAGTCCGGTATCCACCAAGGAAGACTGGGGTAAGAGGCATGATGTCTCCCCCGGGGTTGAAACGGGGGAACCCTCCAAGGATGGAGAACAGCGCCCGGAGCCCCACATAGTGGTCACAGCATGATCCAATAGACTATGTGTACACCAGAAGTGCATGGTGTTCCTAGAAAAAATGTGTCAATAAAGGGATTGGTTAAATGTGTAAAAATGTGAAGGTAACGGGGCAAAAATGTCTATGTGTTCCCGCAGGGGGACTACATGACGGGGTGTATGTGAAAAAAAACAAGTAAGGGGACAAAAAAACAAGCACATAACATACCAAAAGAATGGCTGATCTCCCAGCAAAGAAAATAGCCTGTGTGTGGGATCAAGATGTGCTTCCTTGTGATTGAATCAAGCAAATGAACCACCAGCTGCTTCAAGGCTGCTATATACTCCCATTCCCAGGGAGGGGCCCCATTAACGTCATGCCTGATTGGAAAGTCCGTACAAGAGAGGTGGGGATTCCCAGCTGCATGTGGAGGAGCCATCAGCAGTGGGTCTCCACCCCTCTCGTGCGTGGCTAAGGATGGAATAGAAATGATGTTAAATCAACGTCAATGACACCGCTGATTGTGGCGTTGAAGCATGATGCCGATGAGCAGGAGGCCAGGCCCCGCCCCCACCTAAAGGAGGATGCAGGAGGAGCTTCTAGTCCTCTGCTACTGGTCACATGTTCAATATAAAAAAAAAAGCCTTTGGAATACAGAGTAAAAATAAATAATTAGGAACAATATGCAGTGTTCGTGGCAAATTCGAAAGCTGCAGAACACCGTTAAAGTCTATGAGACACTAACATGAAAAATCAAGAGTGCTAATTTTAAAGGTTTATATGCATGGTATTGTCATAAAAAGGGGTGCATTTTTCCCATGTTTAGACCACAGCAAAATTAAATTTCTAAATAAAAAAAAGTAATTTAAAACTGATTGCGGCTGTAATGAATTGTCGGGTCTCTGCAATATAGATAAAACTCATTGAAAAAAATGCCACGGGGGTCCCCCCAAAATCCATACCAGGCCATTCAGGTCTGCTATGGAAATTAAGGGGAATCCTGCGCCAAATTAAAAAAAAAAATTGCGCAGGGGTCCCCGCAAAAAACAATCCAAACCCGACAACGTCTGGTGTGGATTTTAAGGGAAACCCTGCGCTGATTTATTTTTAAAAATGGCATAGGGTCCCCCTCAAAATCCATACCAGACCCTTATCCGAGCACGCAACCTGGCAGGCCGCAGGAAAAGAGGGGGGATGAGAGAGCGGCCCCTTCCTGAACTGTACCAGGCCACATGCCCTCAACATGGGGAGGGTGCTTTGGAGTAGCCCCCCAAAGCACCTTGTCCCCAGGACAAGGGCCTCATCCCCACAATACGGTGGTTGTGGGGTATGTGGGTGGGGGCTTATTGGAATCTGGAAGCCCCCATTAACAAGGGACCCCCAGATCCCGGCCTCCTCCCCTATGTGAATTGGAAACGGGTACATTGTACTCCTAGCATTTCACAAAAAAAAGTGTCAAAAATAGTTAAAAAGACAGGAGACACTTTGGGACAAGTCCCTTATTAAAAGACAAAAAAATAAAAATGTCCCGCGATCTCCATTCATCTTCTATCACGCCGTCCGACAAACCGAAAAAAGGGAGGAAATAAACGCAACAGCTCCACATCCATGGGAGGCTCCCACTGATTGATGCTTCTTATTGGTGACAGCTGTTAAATATCTGAGGGCGGGGCCACTCGGTGACGTAAACGGGTGACCCCATCTTCCTCTGATGTCACGAGGCAAATTTGATTTGAAAACTATTCAAATTAGATTCTAAAACGATTCAAATTTGATTTGAAAATGATTAGAATTTCGTACGAAATTTTGATTCGTTATTTCGGATTAGTTTAAATTCATTACTATTGTAATTGGGAATTTCTGAATAACGAAATATTTGACCAAATTTCAATTAGGAACAAATGAACCGCACATGTCTAATGTGATACAGAAGCCTAAAAAAAGTAAAAAAACACTTCCTTTACTTTCCCTAACTTATCCAAATCATCCTTCATTTCTGTCTCACATTGAATTCAGGAGCAGTGCAGCATTGTTGTCACCCCATCACAGGAAGATGTATTAGGTGGATTTTACTGGCAGGATCAACAGGTGTTTGTGGGGCTTTGCAGGGGGAAGAGAAAACTTTAACTGCAGATGCCATTTGTGTTCACATTGGAGGCCTTGGTTGTAAATTAAGCTCTACATGTATTTTTCTACTCCGTATTTCAAAACTTGTGTGATAACACAAATGAGTGATTTTAATTTATTACAACCTTAGAGCATGGCAAACTTAATTTTTAGTTATTTGCTTCATAGATCTTGGTGGAAGAAACACAAAATTAAATAGAAAAGGGAATATTCCCCTTGGGCCCTCAATATCAACAAGATCAACAACAACAAAAAAGACATTATGGGTATGAAAAACATTCTGAAAAGCGTGCTATAGAGCAATTACTTATTTATGTGGCAGTAATGCACTTTTACAATACTGGGAGTCCTGCCATCTTAGCCATATCTTACTATTCCTGAGGCTGTCTGTGGCTCTAATGTTTCCCTAATGGAGTTATTGTAATGGGCATTACTGTATTTCTTCCTTTTTTTATGAAATGTACAGGATGTCCAATTAGTTTTTAACTCCTGTAACTGCTCATCATGCAATTGTAGTGAAATGTCCAAATTACAACCACATTACAAGAACATTTTTCTAACAACTGTCCACATCCTTTATTCCATAGCCGGCACCTGTCATTAGAGGGCGGCTCCAGCTGTCACGAGTCTGAAGGTTTACTGTGTTACAGAATCACCTGTAGCGAAGAGGCGTGGAAGGCAGGTAGCTTATTATCAGTTCTGCTAGCAGTAGTGATTATAATGGTTGGTTTCCATCTTAGACTCTTAGCTGTGCTGTGACCATCCAGATCACTAACTGTGATTACAGTTAGCTTGATTGTGGCATTAATTATAATTTAAAGCGAAGTTCCGCTGAAAAAATAAAAATAAAAGTCAGCAGCTACAAATACTGCAGCTGCTGACTTTTAATATATGTTCACTTACCTGCCCTTGGCACCCACGATGTTCTCACCCAAAGCGGATCTGTCCCTTGGCTCCCAGTCGGAGGCGCTGGCATCTTCGGTAAGGGAATCAGGAAGTGAAGCCTTGCGGCTTCACAGCCTGGTTCCCTACTGCGCATGTGCGAGTCGCGCTGTGCAATCTCACTGGTCCCTGCTGTCTTCTGGGACCTGTGTGTCTCCCAGAAGACAGTGGGGGGGGGGGGGGGGCATAGATAGCTGCGGATACTGCGGCGATCTATGCCCGGCTGTGGGAGAAAATACCTGGATTATACAGATATCTGCTCCCCACCTTCACCCTTAAAAATGCCAATTGTGACACTGGAGGGGGGGAGGAATCCGAAAAGCGGAAGTTCCATTTTTGGGTGGAACTCCGCTTTAAAGTATATGTAAGGTAAAAAATAGGCTTCTAATTTACTGTAAAACGCGCTTTTCTTGGCGTACATTAAAGTGGTTGTAAAGGCAGAACGTTTTTTACCCCCATGCTTTCTACAAGTGAGGGGAAAAAGTATTTGATTCCCTGCTGATTTTCTACATTTGCCCATTGACAAAGAAATGATCAGTCTATAATTTTAATGGTAGGTTTATTTTAACAGTGAGAGACAGAATAACAATAAAAATATCCAGAAAAATGCATTTAAAAAAAGTTTTAAATTGATTTGCAATTTAATGAGTGAAATACAGTAAGTATTTTATCCCCTATCAATCAACAAGATTTCTGGCTCATAGGTGTCTTCTATACAGGTAACAAGCTGAGATTAGGAGCAATCTTAAATGGAGTGCTCCTAATCTCAGTTTGTTACCTATATAAAAGACACCTGTCCACAGAAGCAATCAATCAATCAGATTCCAATCTCTCCACCATGGCCAAGACCAAAGAGCTGTCCAAGGATGTCAGGGACAAGATTGTAGACTTACACAAGGCTGGAATGGGCTACAATACCATTGCCAAGCAGCTTGGTGAGAGGGTGACAACAGTTGGTGCAATTATTCGAAACAATTATGGAAGAAACACAAAATAGCTGTCAACCTCCCTCGGTCTGGGGCTCCATGCAAGGTCTCACCTTGTGGAGTTTCAATGATCATGAGAACGGTGAGGAATCAGCCCAGAACTACACGGGAGAATCTTGTCAATGATCTCAAGGCAGCTGGGACCATAGTCACCAAGAAAACAATTGGTAACACACTACGCCATGAAGGACTGAAATCCTGCAGCGCCTGCAAGGTCCCCCTGCTCAAGAAAGCACATGTACAGACCCGTCTGAAGTTTGCTAATGAACATCTGAATGATTTAGAGGAGAACTGGGTGAAAGTGTTGTGGTCAGATTAACCACAGATGAGTTGATGCTCTTTGGCATCAACTCAACTTGCCTTGTTTGGAGGAGAAGAAATGCTGCCTATGACCCCAAAAACACCATCCCCATGGTCAAACATGAAGGTGGAAACATTATGCTTTGGGGATGTTTTTGTGCTAAGGACAACTTCACTCCTTCAAAGGGACGATGGATGGGGCCATGTACCGTCAAATCTTGGGTGAGAACCTACTTCCCTCAGCCAGGGCATTGAAAATGGGTCGTGGATGGATATTCCAGCATGACAATGACCCAAAACACACGGCCAACGCAACAAAGAAGTGGCTCATGAAGAAGCACATTAAGGTCCTGGATTGGCCTAGCCAGTTTCCAGACCTTAATCCTATAGAAAATATATGGAGGGAGCTGAAGGTTTGAGTTACCAAATGTCAGCCTCAAAACCTTAATGACTTGGAGAGGATCTGCAAAGAGGAGTGGGACAAAATCCCTCCTGAGATGTGTGCAAGCCTGGTGGCCAACTACAAGAAACGTCTGACCTCTGTGATTGCCAGCAAGAGCTTTGCCACCAAGTACTAAGTCATGTTTTGCGAAAGGGTCAAATACTGATTTCACTCATTTGCATTTGAAATGCATTTCCATCCATCCACCCACTCCATCCACCCACTCCATCCATCCATCCACCCACTCCATCCACCCACTCCATCCATCCATCCACCCACTCACTCCATCCATCCATCCATCCACCCACCCCATCCATCCACTCACTCCATCCACTCACTCCATCCACTCACTCCACCCACCCCATCCATCCATCCACCCCATCCACCCACCCCATCCATCCACTCACCCCATCCACCGCATCCAGCCACCCCATCCATCCATCCACTGCATCCATCCACCTCATCCATCCATCCACCCCATCTAACTCACTCCATCCACCGCATCCACCTACTTGTCAATCCATCCCTGCACACCCCTTCTTTCCTATATGAAAGCAGCTTATTTTTTGGTATTGTCCTAAAGCTGACCATACTCTGTCCAATCCCCTTTTTCACCAGACCATACACAATACAGTCTGTGCAATCTCCTGTAGATCTGCCATCTACTAGGTAGTGCAAGAGCCTGCCCTGGGGGGGGGCGGGGGTGTATGTGCGAGTGAGGGGGCCAGGTCTGTTTTGCGCCCCCCCTAAAATTTTGACCACCAGCCGCCACTGTCCTACACTGCTGATCAGCTCCACCACTAGACCCTTGTTTTTGATTTTTGAAGCACTCAAAAACAATTCGGTTTGTGATACTTTTTTATTTTGCACAATGAAATTTTCAGGTCAAGCTAAGCTTTCTTCAAGGTCCAAGCAGTACTAATATACACAGTTGTAGCAGTGTTAATAAAACAGTTTTACTTAATTTTCCATCAGTATAGGAACACACCAAACTCTGGTATAGGTACACACTCCAAGAATTACAGGCTTGCTCATGGAATTCCTTAGGGTAGTTGGTACCACCACTTTCTTTGGTCAGTTCATTGCTGCAGTGGGCAACTTCACCATAGCAAGGAAGTCCAATCTTCCAGTATTAAGTATTTTTGGACTGGTGCCTTAATCATGTGTCATGGAGCATACTAGCTTCTGCTTCTCGGTGGTTGTTCCGCAAAGCCTGGGAGATCAATTATAGACCCAATTTTTACAGGTTAAGGATGCTTGTTGGCCCTCTCCCAGCCCTTCATCATCTCTTCTATTGACCTTCAGAGAGGCACAGGGCTGCAAATCCTCCAGTCTTTCAGCCACTACAATTTCTGACAGCTGCCAGATCATGATGCTCTTTCCTCATGGTGGAATTAGTGGGTCAAGACTCCATAATATGCACTACCTTCGTAGTATTTCTGTTTTTTATTGTGTTGTATATTCAGTATCATAAAGAATTTACTTACATTTTCAACAATTCCAATAGAGCCTGCAGCAAACCCAGTTAGCAGTGTACAAATCTGACTATGCTCTACCTTTTTTTCAATATTAAAGATATAATTGAAAGTAAATACACATTTAATGCAAGGTGTGGCAACCAAGGTTCCCATTTTTATAAGTAGGACAGCCTATTAAACTCTTGTGTTAATTAAATACAATAAATCATGTTGGTAGGTTCTTGGCAACTGTAGTAATAGAAGTTAAAAGTTCACAGTTCTGGTCGTAAGTGCATGTTACATGATACTATGCTACCATGTTCAAAGAGCACCTGTCAAACAGCATGGCATGAGATATCTTAGAAGAGGGATATCAGATCACAGTGGTTTTTATACAAACACTGCCTATTAAACAATATTATTTCATTCAATCAAAGTGAATCTGTTATGCTAAATACCCCAAACGCCCTGCTATTTTATAAAAGAAGGCAGTGGCGGCTGGTGCTCCATTTTTTTGGGAGGGGTGGGGGGCGGGTGGTTTGTTTGGAACCTCGTCACCCTGTCACCCTGCCCAGCACGGCATTTCATTTGCAAACACTCAGAGACATAGAACAGTTCACATGTTTTTTTTTTTGTTTTATTGAGGGGATTGAACTTGGATAGGGTAAGGGAAATATGGGATGGCCACAAAAATTGTTAGAACTTGCTTGGGACAACTATATACAGTCCAGTATACACTCTCCATTTCTCCTCCTGCACATCACTTCCTCTCTAATGTTCAGATCTTTCTCCTCCAGCACATCACTTCCTCTCTAATCTTCAGGTCTTTCTCCTCCAGCACATTACTTTCTCTCTAATCTTCAGGCACAGCTAGCACAAAGTGGTTAGGCATGACACTGACTCAGTGAGGCCTTTATCAATTGAGCTTTGCAGGCAGGGATCGCGGGCCCCTATAGTGTAGCAAAATAGTAAGTCTCTGGTGCTAGCTTTCCTACACACAGCTACTGAGCCCAGTAAGCCATCTTTAGGTCCTGCCAGCCCTCCTGGCTACCACTGCCTCTCTCCACTGCCCCTTTCACCACAGCCCACTCTTCTGGTTCTGCACCCATATCAGACTGCATGCTCCCAGTCCTCTCAGGCGTGCCTCCCAGTCCTCCTGACTGTGCCTCACTCACCAGCCCTCTTGGCTGCAACCCGTTGTCCTCCCTGGAGTCTCTTAGTAGTGCTCTCTCCCGCTGTCCTCTCCTTGCTCTCTCTTGTGCCTCCGGTCCAAGACCTCTTCATGTGTTCCTGACGGTGGTTCCGACTGCACCTGAGCCCAGGCCCAAGGTTACCCCCCCCCCCCAGACTGAGGAGATCTCTCAAAGGCCCCAACAGCCTCCACACTCTCTCCAGCTCTTCCTCCCAACAACTCCTCCCCAGCTGGGCTGACCCTAGGTATTAAAGGAGGCATGCCCCCTGCTAATTCAGGTTGGGGATTAGTCAGGGCTCCCGTAAAACACCCCAGGCAGCTCCACCTCTCCTCTCCTCCTCTCTTTCCATAACTTTCCAGCAAACTTTGGAAAGAAGAGGGGAGACCTCAGTGATGCTGCCTGTGAGTCAACAGCTGCTACCCTGAGCCACTCCCAGCCCAGAATGAAAACAAACAGGCCTAGCAACCAGCCAGGCCTGCTTAAATTTACCTATCCTAACAAAGAATCCTACCTCTAGCACCTACCTACCTAGAGGGTGCTACATTAGCATAACAGATTCACTTTGAATGAAATAATACTGTTTATTAGGCAGTTTGGTCGGCCGGACTGTTATAAGATCCCTATGTTCCTATCCCTATCATACTCTCCATGTGGGTCGGTTGGTAGGTGAAACTCACGTGGTCGGGCTCTGGTTTGTTGTAGCTGGCTGTGTTGGCAGCGATGTAGAGCAGAGAGATCGCTCCGATGAGGACGGCCATCTCCCGTATCTCCCCGTACAGCCTCCCCAATGCTGGCCAATATGGTTGCTTCTCCTCTCGGCCAATTGGGTCTAAGGACCCACTTCCTGATTGGCTGGGAGGAGAAGCAAGAAGACAATAGTGAATATTAATTTGCTATTGTCACACAACTGGGTGGGCTCAGCGTGCAGTGCTCTGCGCCCCAAGCCCACCCTTTTTTTTAAAACCGATTAGAGTCTCAGGCTCTAATCATGATGTGTTTCATAAAAATAAAAAAAATTAAATCCATGCGTCCGGTGCCCTGCGTGTAGATTAGGGGCCGGGCGAATTGATTAGGGGGGCAGCGCCCCTGCACCCCTAATGGAGCAACCGCCACTGACAGAAGGCACAATTTACCCTAAAAACTAATAGTATATACCATTTTAACATGAAGGACCCTTGAAATAATTTTCTGGACTTAGAGAGCCCCTGCCTATAATTACTGTACTACAGCTTACGGTACATTAGTGTGGTGGCCTTACATTTGTGGTCTTTTGGGAACTAAAAAGATTGATGGTGTCAGTAGGAAATTATTTGAAAGGCAGAAATCGCTCCTTCTTCAAATAATCTCTAGAAGCCTGTGGAGGCACCATTGGGTTCCACGGAACCCTGATTGAAAAAGACTGGCATATAATAATGTAAGGTACTGCAAAGAGCAGTTTATCCATGTGGTTAAAAACAAAATGTCACCCGAGTAATTCTGTTAACTAGTGGCACCCTCCTATTGACACTATCACCAACATTCAACATACGTATCCCTAGGGCTCTGTTGCCGAACATATGGTCCAAGGGATCGATGATTTGTGATCAATTAATGTACTTGACATGCAGCCTTTGTTGGCTGTACTTGTTGTGCAGCTCATGGACCCCTGCAGATAGTAGAGGAAGCATTGACTTGTAATGGGCTTGTAATGGCAACATTCTCTAGCAGCCTCCTGTATTACTACATGCCCAGTTTCTGTCTCCTGTACAAGATCGTTAGTCTCCAACTACCCACGTACCATGTTCACATTCTGTGACCATTACCCGTTATATGTTTGCTGTCATTAGCTATCTCTTGTTATATGCCTGCAGTCTTTGTCAGTCTTCTGTAACATTACATATAATGAATATTATATGTGGCCCCTTGGTGACATCAGGGGCTACAACTGAGGCCTTCTTTACATCATAAATTGAATAACCCTGCACTAGGAAGCTGCTTCCTTGCTGGCTTATCCAATATGGAACTCTGTTACTACTTCCAACAAACCAAATTTCAAAAGTTGGCATTGTACTGTATATATTTTCCCAGCTTTCTTCCACAAACCAGTTGGCTTCTGTTAAAACTGACTTTAATGTGTTTCTTGGGCATTAGATGGCAAACTCCTTTGGGTACCAGGAATATGAATTGTTTTTATAAAACAATTTACTTACCTTGGGTGCCTCTAATGGCATCATGTATGACGAAACGCGTAGGGAAGAGACACGTACACACGCCACCATGCATGCGCGATTGATGGTCGGCCACCTTGCTTCCTGGAACCTACGATTGTTTTACCACACGCTTGTTTTAAGCTACCCAAATGTGAGTGTCACTCTGTTTTAACAATAAATTAGTATAAACAATATTATGCCATGTAGATCATCCTTTTATTACATGCTTTGTGATCTATGACCACCCTGGAGGATGAGTCGTTGCTCGGAGTGTTCACTTCCTGGTCTGACGGTCACTGTTCGATGACGGGTGTGGATGTAGAGGATACCTTGATCCTTCTGCTTATTATACTGTAATTAAACGCAATTGACCACTCTTATTAGGGGGTCACATACCCTCTGGTAAATGTGGCTGCATGTACTTTGATTGGTGACACATATTCTTACCTTAATCACTCTCATGGTTGTAGGGACTTCTTTCTCATCCTGAGTGTTAGTCTATGTGCAATAGCAGCAACTACTTTTTTTTTTTAAATTGAATTTATGCATATGTTTTGGATTTACACATTTGAATTTAGCGCTGCACTGCTTTTTTATATATTAATTTACCTTACCTCATTTCAATACAACATGGGTGAAGCAGCACCCTGAATGCTTGCTCTTTGTGGAGGGTATTGGGATTTCTTTGCTGTTAAAAAATTCCTACATTTGCAGCTGTTTAAGGATTGTACTTTATTGTAACCGCCAAACATTTGCACCTGGACTTTATCCTGGGTTGCAGGCTTCAGTAAAACTGTCTGTTTTCACAGATCACTACCAAACACCCTATTACAGGTCAATACCCTCGGAAAAGTACAGCCCAGTTAGCCTACACTATGTAAATAAAAGGAAATAAACACAAATGTGGATTTTTGTGTAACTTTTAGGAATGCCAACGTTGTCTTATATTTGAAATATTTCTTGATATGTAACTATAGCCTAACATCTACAACCAGTTATCTCCATTAAAGGCTTGATGTAGATCATGTCTGATGCACTTAATATGTTTTTAACTTATTTCTTTGTGCATTACATTGATCTTTTTTGTTAACAGCATGAGACAAGATACATTTGTTTTCTTCCTTGAAATGCATTGCTCTGGGTTGTGATGTATTGTTAGGCCCCTTTCACACGTGCGGACAGTATGTCCGTATTTCATCTATCAGTTTTCGGATAAAATACGGACATACATGCATCCCTATGGGATAGCGGATGTCAGCGGATGAACATGAACATCCGCTGACACCCGATATAATCCGTCTCCGCTATTGTCCGATTCTGCAGACGGAGGAACATCCTATTTTTCTATCCGTCTGCAGAGCGGATCGGATGAACACGGACAGACGATCCGTGTTCATCCGATCCCCCATAGAGGAGAGCGGAGAACTGACAGGACGGTCCCTGCACAGTGTGCATGGACCGCCCTGTCATCCGCCGGCTCAGCAGGGATCAACTGAGCAAGCGGATGTTCAGGGGGCGGATCATTACGGATCCGTCCCGTGGGAAAGGGGCCTAAGTGTTGCAGTGTGTTATGCTGAGTTTATATGTAGCATGTTCCATATACACCCAACGCACACCAACACATTGGTGTGAACTGAGCCTATTGTAAGTGTAGCTCTACTCCCGTAAGAGCCGCTAGTAAATTGCCAGGATCATATTCCCAGTAGTTTCCACGCAGCCAAGCACACAGTTTCTTCAGGCTCATTAACCAGTCTAGGGGTATGCTTTTTATGATGCTTTAACCACTTCAGCCCCGGACCAATTGTCAGCTTAAGGACCAGAGGTCTTTTTTCAATTTCGCACTGCACTACTTTAACTGGTAATTGTGCGGTCATGCAATTTTGTAACGAAACGAAATTTGCGTCCTTTTCTTCCCACAAAAATAGAGCTTTCTTTTGATGGTATTTGATTGCCTCTGTGATTTTTATTTTTTGCGATATAAACGGAAAAAGAGCGAAAATTTTGAAAAAAAAAGAGATTTTCTACTTTTTGTTATAAAAAAAATCTAATAAACTCAATTTTAGTCAAACATTTGGGCCAAAATGTATTCAGCCACATGTCTTTAGTAAAAAAAATGCCAATAAGCGTATATTTATTGGTTTGCGCAAAAGTTATAGCGTCTACAAACTAGAGTACATTTTCTGGAATTTACACCGCTTTTAATTTATGACTGCCTATTTCATTTCTTGAGGTGCTAAAATGGCAGAGAAGTACAAAACCCCCCCAAATGACCCCATTTTGGAAAGTAGACACCCCAAGCTATTTGCTGAGAGGCATGTTGAGCCCATTGAATATTTTTTTTTTTTAGTCCCAAGTGATTGAATAAAGACAAAAATAAAAAAATAATTTTTTTTTTCTTCAAAAAGTTGTCACTAAATGATATATTGCTCACACATGCCATAGTTATATGTGGAATTGCACCCCAAAATACATTTTGCTGCTTCTCCTGAGTATGGGGATACCACATGTGTGGGACTTTTTGGGAGCCTAGCCGCGTACGGGGCCCCGAAACCCAAGCACCGCCTTCAGGATTTCTAAGGGTGCAAATTTTTGATTTCACTCCTCACTACCTATCACAGTTTCGAAGGCCATAAAATGCCAAAATAGCACAAAACCCCCCCAAATGACCCATTTTGGAAAGTAGACACCCCAAGCTATTTGTTGAGAGGCATGGTGAGTATTTTACAGCTCTCATTTGTTTTTGAAAATGAAGAAAGTAAAGAAAAAAAATTTTTTTTTTTTTCTTTTTTCAATTTTCAAAACTTTGTGACAAAAAGCGACATCTGCAAAATACTCACAATACCTCTCAGCAAATAGCTTGGGGTGTCTACTTTCCAAAATGGGGTCATTTTGGGGGGTTTTATGCCATCTGGGCATTCCATGGCCTCCGAAACTGTGATTGGCAGTGAGAAGTGAAATAAAAAAATTACTCCCTTAGAAAGCCTGAAGGCGGTGCTTGGTTTTTGGGGTTCCGTACGCAGCTAGGCTCCAAAAAGTCCCACACATGTGGTATCCCCGTACTCAGGAGAAGCAACAGAATGTATTTTGGGGTGTATTTCCACATATGCCCATGACATGTTTGAGCAATATATCATTTAGTGACAACTTTTTGTAAAAAAAAATATATATATTTTTTTTTTTTTTTTTTTTTTTTGTTTTTCATTATTCAATCTCTTGGGACAAAAAAAAAAAATATTTAATGGGCTCAACATTGCTCTCAGCAAATAGCTTGGGGTGTCTACTTTCCAAAATGGGGTCATTTGGGGGGGGGTTTGAACTGTCCTGGCATTTTATGCACAACATTTAGAAGCCTATGTCATACGTCACCCACTCTTCTAACCACTTGAAGACAAAGCCCTTTCTGACACTTTTTGTTTACATGAAAACATATTTTTTTTTTGCAAGAAAATTACGTTGAACCCCCAAACACTATATATATTGTTAAAGCAAAGGCCCTACAGATTAAAATGGTGGGTGTTGCATTTTTTTTTTCCACACAGTATTTGCGCAGCGATTTTTCAAACGCATTTTTTGTGGAAAAAAATACACTTTTTTTTTATTTTAATGCACTAAAACACACTATATTGCTCAAATTTTTGATGAAATAAAAAATATGATCTTAGGCCGAGTACATGGATACCAAACACGACATGCTTTAAAATTGCGCACAAACACGCAGTGGCGACAAACTACATACATTTTTAAAAGCCTTTAAAAGCCTTTACATGATACCACATTAGATTCACGGAGGAGGTCTACTGCTAAAATTACTGCCCTCGATCTGACCTTCGCGGTGATACCTCACATGCATGCTGCAATTGCTGTTTACATATGACGCCAGACCAACGCTTGTGTACGCCTTTGCGCAAGAGAAGGGGGGGCAGGGGTGCTTTTTTTTTTTTTTTTTTTTTAGTTTTTTTTTTATTTATTTAGCTTTTTTATTCTATTTTTAAACTGTTCCTTCCATTTTTTTTCTTTGTTATGATTTTTATTGTTATCTCAGGGAATGTAAATATCCCCTATGATAACAATAGGCAGTGACAGGTACTCTTTTTTTGAAAAAATTGGGGTCTATTAGACCCTAGATCTTTCCTCTGCCCTCAAAGCATCTGACCACACCAAGATTGGTGTGATAAAATGCTTTCCCAATTTCCAATGGCGCGGTTTATATCCGGGAGGGGGGACATTCCCTCCTACTGCTTGTAAAAGCAGTCTAGAGGCTAATTACCCGCTAGAATTGCTTTTACATGAAAGCCGATCACTGGCTGAAAAGAATGATACCAAGATGATACCTAAACCTGCAGGCATCATTCTGGTATAACCATTCAAAGTCCAGCAACATACTGGACATATATTGTAATCTTTTTTTTTTTCATGCAGCCTCTTGGCTGAACGAAAAAAAAAAAGAGATTGATTGGTGGGTATGCCCACCATTAGAATACCTCCCTTCATCCACCCACTTCTAATGATGGGCATACATGCACCATTTATATATGCCGATGCATGGGGGCATCCTCCCGCAAAAGTTATGCCGTGTACACACGGTCGGAATTTCGACCGTATGTACGTGGCATTAGGAGCCAATCGCTCCTCCCGCCCCCTGCTGCCCCCATGCTTCGGCATATATGCTCTTTTTTTTAACTGTGGTGGTGAAATCACCTCCTACAGCGTTGGAGTCGCGGCTTTATGTATCGTGGGAGCAAACGCTGTTGCTGTCAAGATAAATAAATCCGCGCTGCAACTGAATGGCGCACCTGAAAACAAAAAAATGCTTAACACTAAAACACAGTAAACAAAATTACATACCTGAAAAGCAAGCATGATAAAACATGATAAAACATAATAAAACATTGCAGAATAGAATGGAGTAAAAAAAGAGCAACAATAGAGAGAGAGAGAGAACAATAAAACGACAACTATTTTTGTTTTTTTTATTTTTTTGAGATTCACAGGTAAAAAAGCTCCTGACTGTTAGCGACTGAATCAAAACGCTACCACAAAAAAAATGTTAGCGATCGCAGGGATCAGGCCTGACTCTGCGAACACTGCAGTTATGTGTGCTTAGTGTTTTGTAAGTGACAGTGATCGATCGATACTGCACTTGGGTGGGCTGGGCTGGGCTGGGCGGAGGGGGAAAACGCAGGTGCTAGCAGGTATCTGGGCTGATCCCGCTAACAATGCGTTTTTTTGGAACCCTAAACTGCTGGGACGCTAGTATAGATCTGATCAGATCAGATATTGATCTGTTCAGATACTATACCACTAAGGGAGGTGTATGCTTTGCGCGTGGGTGTTTGCGGTACTGGCACTAACCTGGGGCGACGCAGACCTTATTTGACCCTAAAACCTAATTGATATCACCCGCCGGGCGATCAGGGGGTTAAACCGTTATTGGGTAATAAATGGCGGGTGCCCTGACAGTATAAAAAACAAGCTAACTAACCAGCGTCACCCGTAACAGTAATACAAAAAAAAAACTGGTTACCTAGCGACACTAATGCAGGGATCAGAAAAACGATCGCTTAGTGACACTGGCAAAAGGGGGTGAAAGGGTTAACTAGGGGCAATCAGGGGGTTAAACCTTTATTAGGTAATATATGGGGGTACCTGACGCTATATAAAAACCTGACGGGGAACCTAAATAACGAAATAACTAACTGGCTAACCAGCGTCACCAGTGTCATTTTATACGGTGATCACTGGTGAAAGGGTTAACTCTAGGGGCAATCAGGGGGTTAAAACCTTTATTTAGGTTGTAATATGGGGGTACCTGACCTATAAACCTATTTATGAACCTATATAAACATGGCGGTTAACCTAAAAAAAAACTGGTTACCTAGCGACACTAATGCAGCGATCAGAAAAACGATCGCTTAGTGACACTGGCAAAAGGGGGTGAAAGGGTTAACTAGGGGCAATCAGGGGGTTAAACCTTTATTAGGTAATATATGGGGGTACCTGACGCTATATAAAAACCTGACGGGGAACCTAAATAACGAAATAACTAACTGGCTAACCAGCGTCACCAGTGACAGTTATACGGTGATTACTGGTGAAAGGGTTAACTCTAGGGGCAATCAAGGGGTTAAAACCTTTATTTAGGTTGTAATATGGGGGTACCTGACCTATAAAACTATTTATGAACCTATATAAAACATGGCGGTTAAAATAAAAAAAAAATGGTTACCTAGCGACACAATGCAGCGATCAGAAAAAAACGATCGCTTAGTGACACTGGCAAATGGGGGTGAACGGGTTAACTAGGGGCAATCAGGGGGTTAAACCTTTATTAGGGGGGGGGTCGGGGGCTACCTAGGACCTAAAACTAACTGCCCTGACAGTTATTACAGTCACACTGACACTAAATGCAGTGATCAGTAAATAAATGATCACTGCAATTAGTGACACTGTGACTGGGGGGGGAGGGGGTGATCTGGGGGGTGATCAGGGGGTGACAGGGGGGTGTTTTGTGTGCCTAACTGTACTGGTGTCAGTGTAGTGTTGTGCACTAACCTTAACATGTTCGCCGCTCGGCGTCTCCGGTCACATAGACCGGCGCACCGAGCGTGACATCACTTCCGCCTTCCTGTCTATACAATAGACAGGAAGGGGAAGCTTTTCATTCGCCAGGAGCGATCGCGAGGGGGTGGCCAGAAACCACTGGCCGTCCCCTCGTCCCGTATCGCTCCTGAAGCGATGCCGACCGTCCCCGCCGGCGGAGGGGGGTCCGATCGGACCCCCCAACCGCCTAAAGAATGGCACGTACAGGTACGTGGTTCTGCCTGTACGTGCCATTCTGCCGACGTATATATACATGGGGCGGTCGGCAAGTGGTTAATGAGAACTTGGGTGAGTAGTGGGTTATGGGTAAATGGAAAACTGTGAGCCAAGTCCTTCCACAAGTAAAAGATGGACTGAGCTTTGTCCAGAGAGGAGATTTATCCTCCTCTCTGGACAGTCCGAGCAAAGTCCTTTCACTAAGAAGCTGAGCTCTTTAGGGCACAAGACACAATGTCTTTAAACCTGCTGACGCTAGTACAAGAGGGATGGCTACTGCCCACAGTCTCTAGGATCTCTCTCACCCATCTGTACTCACAAATATCCTTCAAAAAATGAGTTGCCTCCTCCCATTCTCCCCCAGACACTTTCACCCCATAGTACCAGACTAGATCCTTAAACGACATTCCCTCAGTCAGCTTTCAACAAATTTCAGCAGCAGGCCTCCAGGTAACCCAACTGGGGCTTTGATACCCTGCAGGCACATAGCAGAAGGGTTTAGGGGCTAGCAGCCCCCTTAGGCTGTGATCTCCTTCCCAGGGAAAAGACCAGGCTGTTCTCAGTCTCAGAGTATTTATACAGACTCCCAGTGACCATCTGGGCACTTCTCCACAGGGATTGGCCAGGGCTGTACCAATATTCAGCTGCTGATTAGACTCTCCCTGCCCACTAACTTCCAGAACTTTTTTGGACCAACCAGGGGTAAGCAGTCAATCCTGTAGGCCACTGAGAAACTGACCAGACCAGAACAATCAAGTACAGCCACATTGGTTACAGTGAGCCAAAACTAAATTTGCCTAACACCAAAATGCAGCTCCATTAGATACAATGAGCCAGAACTAAATTTACCTAATCCTAGCACCTAACGAGGAGGGTGCTACGTAAACAATGGATTTTTGCTTGTTATCTTATTGAACGTGCGTTTAACAAAGCAGGCCTCAATAAAAAAAAATTTATGGCCAGCATCAGACAGACAGGCTTGGCAAGAAAGTATAAGGCCCCTTTCACACTGGGGCGGGGGCCGCGGCGACGGTAAAGCAGCGCTATATTTAGCGCTGCTTTACCGTCGTTTTAGCCGCGGTATTCGGCCGCTCACGGGGGGGTTTTACCCCCCACGAGCTGCCGAAAAAGGATTAAAATCCCCCGCAAAGCGGCGCCGTAGCGTCGCTTTGCGGCGGTATTGCCGCGGTATTACCGCGGTGTCCCATTAAAATCAATGGGTAGGAGCGGTGAATACACCGCTCCTATACCGCTTCAAAGATGCTGCTAGCAGAACTTTTTTTACCGTCCTGCTAGCGCACCACTCCAGTGTGAAAGCCGCCGGCTTTCACACTGGAGTGAATGGGGCCGTTTTTTTTCAGGCGGTGTACAGGCGCTATTTTTAGCGCTGTACCGCCTGAAAAACTCCCCAGTGTGAAAGGGGCCTTACAGGCAAAACCTATGCCTGGGCTAGACAACCAGCATACTGATTGGCCAGTGCAGAGTACTGCATCCAATGGGCTCACAAAATGGATAATAAAGTCTGCGATCATGGATGTTTTCCTGTCTATGGTCAAAATATTCAAACTATCAGGGGCCTAATTTATTTAGGTAGATTCATTTACTATGGCAATGCTTTACTTTCCGTGAACATTTGTCTTAATCATAAATGTCAAAATAAATATGGAGCTACAGAAGAAAGTAAGATTCCAAAGTTTGAAGTTTACCGATGATGGCAAGGTGGAGATGGTAGTGAATGGGATGGGAGAAGGTAAGAGAAATGTGGAGCCATGAATTCTGTGTTCAGGGCCCATGCTGGCCTTAGCACCCCTGCAGACAGATGAAACCAATTCCACACAGGCTTCAGCCTTTCCTGTGGAAGTGCACATTTTTTCCATTCCTCGTATAAACTGGTAAAGGACAGTGTTTATTACACCTCTGTGCATTCCTTCTCCATCCTTACCCTCCCCCGCTCTGAAGCTCAACGGTCTCTCCAGCTGGGAGATAGTAATTAAGGGGATGACTCTGTGACCTTTGTCTGCTCAGCAGAGTAGCTGTCCATGTCTGAGGCAGGGCATTCATATCACCTGAAGCGTATCCTCCTTGGTGTCTTCATCCTGTTAGATACTTACATGGCTCACTACTGTGCTGTAGTCAAAAGTACGAAATGCCTTGAGGTCTAGTCTGGATTTTTGCAAGACTAACATTCCTGGAAATCTAGAGATACTCTTTCATTAATTTATACCTTTGCACCTGCTGCCATGTCAATACAATCTGCCAGCGTTCCAGATCATCAGTTCTTAAGCAAAAAACACTAAAAAAAAAACAACCAAAAAAAAAGTGTAAAAAGTGCTGGCCCGAGGCAAGGGGATCTTATGAAAGGAAATTGACAGGGCCCACTTTGAGTTTTGACAACTTGTATGTCAACATTCTAGTCGATAGGGCAAACCTTGTATCTGATGTTATGAATGATGCTCATTGTTGCTGTACCATGAAGACTTCTGTTCTCAGAAGATGTAACTATTTCTCTAGGAGTCACAACTCCTACTTCTGATACATGTCTGAGGTCTTTCTCAGAGTCAATCTGCATACAGGGCCAGTGGTGGCGCAAACAAACTGAAAAATTCTGAAAAAAAACCCCATCAATTGCAGCCTCACTGTACCATCAATCGCAGCCACTGTGCCATCAATTGCGGCCACTGTGCCCATCAAACACAGCCACTGTGCCATCAAACGCAGCCACTGTGTCCATTGATTGCCGCCACTGTACCATCAAATGCAGCCACTGTGCCATCAAATGCAGCCACTGTGCCCCATAAAATGCAGCCACTGTGCCCCATAAAATGCAACCACTGTGCCCATCAATTGCCACCACTGTGCCATCAAACGCAGCTACTGTGCCAGCAAACGCAGCCACTGTGCCCAACAATTGCAGCCACTGTGCCCATCAATTGCTCCCACTGTGCCCATCAATTGCCACCACTGTGCTCATCAATTGCCGCCACTGTGCCTATCAATTGCCGCCACTGTGCCCATCAATTGCCACCACTGTGCCCATCAATTTCTCCCACTGTGCCCCATCAAACGCAGCCACTGTGCCATATCAAATGCTGCCAGTGTGCCCTCCGCTGTTCCGCCGTCTCCACTTACCTGTCTCGGTGGGACAGCTTCTCGATGTCTTCTCCTGTCCTCTCCACCCGTCCTCTGCTATGATTGGATGCCTGTCATCCAATCACAGCGCCTGTTGTTTCAGCCAATCAGGTGACTGGTAACAGATCCGAGCACCTGATTGGCGAAGAGGCGGTTTAGTGTTAGAAAAGCGAATATTCATTCGCTTTTCTAACACAGCTGGGCGCTCGCATGTCACCTTTTTTTGTCGCCTGTGGCTCTAATCATGTGCTTCAAAACCACCCCCGCCGCTGTAATTCAGGCACCTGCGCCCGAAAAGGGGCCGGGCATCTGAATAGGGGGTGGCAGCGGCGGCCATAAGATAAATTCATGCAACGCATGAATCTATCTATTGGTGATAGAGGGGGTTGCAGGAGAGAGGGGGCGACGCCTGTGCGCCCTTATGGACGCACCGCCACTGTACAGGACTGATCATCTGTTCCTGACGGCAGGTGATTGCTGGATGTCCGGATACATGCAAACATCAGTGGACAGCCTTGGCTCTTCTAAAGGCCCGTACACACAATCAGAAAATCGGAAGTAAAATTTTGTCCAATGAACGATCTGCCGATTTTCTGATCGTTAGTATGGTGCTTTCGACAGCCGATAACGCATTTTCAGATGACAAAAACTGGATGTGCAGGCACTAAAATTTTTGTCGGATGTGAACAGAACATCCGATTTTCAATCAATTAGTAGAATTTACTGCCAAAAAAACTCGTAAGAGCAAGACTACGCATGTTCAGAAACAAAGGAACACATAAAAAACAATTCAACACGTGACATCACTTCTGACGTTGAGTTCTGTCATACGAAAATGTTGGTAAGGTGAGTAACCTCTTCTCTTCTAATATCAGACTAGCATCATACAAAAAATGGGTGAAAATTTGTCCCATAATCTGATCGTGTACCCGGCTTTAGCCTATCATTGCTTTGTACAGGCTGAGCAGCCACAGCTGTCTGCACACACCTGTGATTTTTGCTGGAGGAACTTGTTGAGTCTTGCTGCAGGAATTTGATGCCAGCTGTAATCACAGGTGTTAAGCCCCATACACACAGGCCGAATATCAGCCAAAATCAGCCGATACAATAGAAACCGGCCAACATTCAGCCCATGGGTACAGCCGTTTGTCGAACAAACATGCTGGAGGACCAGCAGCCAAGTGCCATTTGTTCAGTCCGTTGGGTTGAACGAAAAAAAACTTAAAGCGGAGCTCCACCCTATTTTCGATGTTTTGCTCAATCAAATGCCATGAATGTGTTTAGTTAAAAACGGATATTTATTTATTTTACATATTTTTTTTCTTCTGTACCTTTTTTTTGTAATGTCCTTCTCTGCTTCATGTGTCTCTTATCTGCGGATATGGGCGGGTCAACTGCGGCTATTTCGTAATTTCCTTTTTACCTGCAATGACTCCTGGGCGCTCCTGTCATTATTCCCAGGAGTCATTGCCGATGCCTGCCGCAAGATCTCTCGGAATTTCGATAGAGCCATGCCGCCCGTTGCGAGCTGTTAACGGTGTCCTGTCGAATACTATCCCGTCGGATAGTCCCGGTGTTCTGCCGAGATGGTTCCCCTGGGCGGATAAGGACCCCTCTGTACTGCGCCGGCGCATCCGTTGCGCAGTACAAAGGACTAGTGATCTTCCGAAAATTGCCGAAGGTAAGCAAGTGGGAGTGAAGTGTACACCGCGGAGGCGCAGTCAATGTATGAGACGATGCCGCGCGCTCCCGATGCTCGCGCTACTCTGCAAGGGGAGTCTAACTAATGTTACTCTAAGCAAGGGGCAAAGGCGTGTTTAAATAAAAGAAAGGCGGGTTTTGCAATGTTGATGGGCAGGTTTGCACGATCTATTTAAGTTACTAGAACATTAATAATCAATGTATTAATAAAAAATTTGGCCCTTGGTTACATTATTAATAATTACAAATCTGCCGGTTACAGTATTAATACTTAAAAATCTGGCCCTTGGTTACAGTAATAATAATATCAAATGTCGCCCTTGGTTACAGATCCGCCCCTTAGACACGCGCCTTGCAGAGTAGCGCAAGCTACGGGAGCGTGCGGCATCGTCTCTCGTACATGGACATGTTAACTGCGCGTGCGCTGTGTACACTTCACTCGCAGCTGTTTAGCTTCGGCAATTTTCGGAAGATGCCTAGCCTGCGCAGTAGAGGGGGGTCCTAATCCAGCGGGGGAACTTTCTCGGCAGGACACCGGCCGTGTACTGCGCATGCGCAGTACGGATGACAAGCAGTTTGTGAAAATATCCGAAGATGAGTGGCGAACAACGGCACTCCGATTACTACGCATGCGCGAGATCAGGGATACGGGCGATGCATGCTGGTCCATTAGATGCACAGTGTCCCGGAAGAGGATGCCTGTGGGCTTCACATGCCCACAGGCAAGATGGCAACCGTCAGCATACACTTTTATAACTTTGTTTTTGTGGCGAAAACGGACTGCAGAATTCTTTTTAAAATGAACAAGTGAGTTATATCTTCACATATATTAATCATTGTCATGATGCAAAAAAAAAAAAAATGTTGGAGACAGTGGAACCCCGCTTTAATGTGTGTACACAAGCTCCTTTCACAATAGCAGTTGTATTTACCACCCTCCTGAAAAAATGCTCTGTGGAGGATTGGTTTTTGAAAGGGAGGTGAAAAGAGGACTGCAAATGTTGAGGACGTGATACTGCCCCCTCCTGATGCTTGTTCTTTTTTAAAACTGCCAAGCAGCAATTTTGCATTGCGGGAATGCGCTGAAACTGCGAACCAAGCCTTTGTCATTTACCTACATAGGGCGACAAACATTTATGTAGCCTGAAAATTGCAATGCAATGTGTATGCACCCCAATGGCGTAATGTCCGCTACCAGATGGGCGGTCGGGGTGGTGGTAAAAATGCAGATCAACTGTCTGTTTTTACTGCCTCTGGCCTCTGGCTCTGTAAAGAGCCTTTTACACTACACACTATCAAGTTTTTTGTTTCATTCAACCCAGCGTGCTGAACAAAAGAAAAATTGAGGAGCTTGCGGTACTAACTATCCAATGTTAGTACAGCGATCTCCCTTCTGAGCCATTATGTTCTGACAGGGGGCCTTACACCCCATTCCCCCCCGCGCCAGGGCACACCAGTCAGTGCTTGCAGCCATTGGCGCTGATCAGATGCTGATCAGATGCTGGTTTCCCAGCATGCCCATTCGACAAAAAACGTTTAATTAAACGTTCAGACGGCTTCTGCCAGACAGGCTGGTGTACACACAGACCGAATATCAACTGGTTTCTATGAAGCCAGCTGATACCGGCCAATATTCGGCCCTGGGGTACCAGGCTTTAATGTGGCCTCACACATACATTACATAACATGCATTCTCTACAAATGCCCTCCAGAGCATGCAAGAGTTCCCTGAACTTCTCATGCAAATACCGAAATTCAGGGCATATGTTCACTCCCATCGTATATGGTGCTAAAGAGATTTATTCAACTGGGAGGGGGGGATTTACTAAAACTGGAGAGTGTAAAATCTGGTGCAGCTCTGCATAGAAACCAATCAGCTTCCAGGTTTTATTGACAAAGATAAACAAGCTGAAGTTAGAAGCTGATTGGTTACCATGCACAACTGCACCAAATTCTGAGCGATCCAATTTTAGTAAATCATCCCCCACATGTAATAAAGATCTGTCCATTGGACGAATCCTGTGGCCCCCTTCTATCTCTCAACATTTTGAGATGAGAATGAGGGACACCTACTAACAAACGTATGTAGGCATAGGACACGCCCCCCTGCCACACCCCCTTAAAGGAAAATTAACCCAAAAAAGGGTTAATTAAATCCACAAGGACTTTTTTTTACCACTACTATTCCTTTATATTGGCTCTTAAAATGTACAAATGCAGCAATTTAGAAATCAGATGAAAGGTTCAGCACTGGGAAACACTTTTTGAAAGATAAAAAGTGCATTTTATATACAACTATGAGGATCAGACCAAAATGAGGGACAAATGAGGATGAATGAGGGACAGAGGGACATTGCTCCAAATCAGGGACAGTCCCTTGAAATCAGGGACAGTTGGGAGCTATGCTATGTTATGCTTTACACTACAAATACATTAACGGATTTTCATAAATCACCTGTTTAGATCTATCAGTACGCCTCTTATTTTCGGTGGGTGGCTTCATGTCCTCATAAATGTCAGTTGTCTGTATGCCATGTAAATATTGTCTTAACTGAATTTACTGTGACAGAGTACAAGGTAAATAGTAACTTATTGTAGAACACAAACTATGCTTTGTATCCAGGAAATGCTTTAAGTCAAGCACTGTACACATTACAAAACTGTCCTCAGAGACCGCTTCAGACGGGATGAAGGAAACTGTGACTGAGTCCTTAGCAGGATTTGCACTCCCTGTACCGTCTCATAAAGTTTCTGAGGACAAGAGTGGGACCTCCAGTACATCCTTGCAAGAGCTAATGTGTGCCTAGCACAAGGGGACAATTTTAACCACTTGCCTACTGGGCACTGATAGGTGGCACTGATAGGCACTGGTAGGCGGCACTGATAGGTGACACTGATGAGGATGCACTGATGGGCACTGATTGGCAGCACTGGTGGGCACTGATTGGCAGCACTGGTGGGCACTAATTGGCAGCACTGGTGGGCACTGATTGGCAGCACTGGTGGGCACTTTTGGGACTGCCCTGATAATCAGTGCCCTGATTATTAGTGTAGAAGTCCCTTTAACACAAGCCGGTTACCGGAAAGCTGATAACCGGCTTGTGTTTACATCATGATCAGCTGTCATTGGACACAGCTGATCACGTGGTAAAAGGCAGCTGTGATGGGCCCTTTACCCCAATCTGTGATCAGCTGAGTCCGAAGTACTCAGCGATCTTAGAGCACACCGCCCGCATGCTGCGGGGGCACATGGGCATTGCGATCACAGAAGCAAAAATATTAATTTATTCTGGCCATTAGAATGCATTAACACACTAATGTTGTGTGCATTTGGTGTTTTCTTCTGCCCAAACAATTGTTCTCCTAAATGATTGTGCTTCTTTTTCTGTGTCTAAACGCTCCTGCCTCTAGACGCCTGTAAACGTCTATGTGTTCATGGACTCATAGGCTAACATAGAGGGGCGTTTAGAGGCAGAAAAGGCATGCATGAGGCCCTAAGTGAAGGTCTGCTTTAAAGGGACAGTCCCTTCAAATCAAGGACATATAGGAGGTATGTGTTAATATCATTTCAAAGTCACTTTCAGTATTCTAACATTTGCAGCTTTCGTTAAAGTATTAAAGTGTTTGTTACCCCAACATTTCATATTCCTGATACGTGCCTGCTGTACCATGTACTTGTATGGAAAGGTATCCTGTTCTCTTTGTATTGCTTCTTTTGTGTGAAATCCCTGGTGTTCCTGTCAGACCCTCTGCTTTCCTATTAAAACTGATTGCACTAGTCATGAGAGCACAGCGTGGTCAGTTTTCTAGCTGTGCTGAGAACCCAGCCTGCTCTCCTCCAATGATCAGGCTTGCCTTGACATGCCCCCCTGCACAGCCATTCGCTGGGAAGACCAGTGTGCTGCTGTTTCTCCTCCCCCAGCTCTCTGAGATCTGTATGCAGCTGAGAACAGAGGTTATGTGATCACTTATAAAAAGTAGGGCTGTGAAAATTAAAGATTAATTCCTCGATTAATCGATTCATTTTTTTGATCGATCAAAATTCTTTTGATCGGTACTCACCTCTCCGTCGTCTTCCGGATCTTCAGGGAGTTCCGTCGGAGATCCGGTGACGCCACGGACATCGACGTCATCGGACTGCTCCCCCCTTCCCCAAGTGCCTCCGTCTGCTAACGAAGGGAAGGGGGAGGAGTCCGCTGACATTGAAGTTCTGATTGAACGTAACACGTATGGGGGAGGAGCTACGCATGAAGTCACCTGCTGCTGCCCTACGGAACTAACAGGATTGTCGGCTTTACATGCTGTGTTTTTATCATCTTTATGTGAGTAGTTTGTGTTTGAACACAAAAATGAAATCTTATACTTAAGCGGTGAGCACTTTTTCTTTCTACCCATGACCTGGCGTCCTTGCTGAGATCTAAGGAGACGTGAGAGAGTTTATGGTCCGTGTTAACCCTTTTGGTACCCGCTTACATGACCACCTGTTTGCACAGGGGTCCATGCCATAAGGAGTGATTAGTTAGACCGGAGGTGGAGGTTTCACGCTACTGTGGAAAAAAAAATGACTTACGTCAGTGCTACAGTTTGAATTTAAAACATATTTGTGTGAACTGTGAAGTTAAGTCATGGATTGTGGAAACTAACTAGTGTCGGGTGATTGTATATAGTGTATACCACATTTACCACTGACTAATGCAGAGTTGCAATGCAAGGAGGTCAGCTAAAAGTAGTTGGATCTGTATGTGCGTTATAATTAATTTAAATTAGTCGATTAATCGATTTAAAAAAATGAATCAATCGAACACGAAAATTTAAATCAGTAACAGCCCTAATAAAAAGGAAAAAAAAAATTTCAATATAATATTTTTTATATCTATACACAAATGTTTTGTCTTTAATTTCTATTTTAAACTGAATGGAGGGTTCACATATACTTTAAGGCGTTGAGGAATCTGTAAAATGTCCAGGTATACGTTGGTTTGCATAGTGCTCTGGCTATTTGAATCTTGGACGTTATATTGTTGTGCATGTCATTCTCAGTAGCAGATAGGGTAACATAAAATAATTCTGTGTGTATACTTTCTATTTCATGCCTTGTGACTCAATATTAAAGCTTCCGCTAGAATTACGCTGTACTCCTATGCACCGATGAGTACAACTTCAGAGAACAAAATGTAGCAAAACTAGCTATAAACCATAACGGAATGACGTTTAGTTTGCTATAGCACTTTAACATATCATAAACAATGGCCTTATTTAAATATATTACTTGCTTTCACCTTTTTATTCATTTTGGTAGACCTCAGTTCTGCTGATCTCCTGCAGTCTCTTTGCAGCCACCCCTTCTTTACCTTCTTTAACTTTTAAAATGTACACATCATATGTAGCCTGAAGAGCTGACATTTCTCTACTGTAGCTAAATAATAAAGATGGGTATTGTCCCTCCCCCCATGACTGAATGGTAAAAAACGAAGCAGCATAGTAATGAACTTTCCTCTCTGCTCTCTCCTCCTATCAGCATCTTACTTGTTAGCACATGAAAACCGCACCATAGCTGACTGACCCCTTGTGCTGCTTCTCCCTCTCCCACTGTGAGCTCTGCTATATATAAAAATGCAAGCGGCAAATACCAAGTTAAACTCAGATACTAGCTGCTCTTTAAAAATGCATTTAAAGTTTGTTTAATGAGCACATACCTGCATGAAGTTTTTTTTTTAATCTTCCTGTAATTAAAGTGTTAGTTCACCTTTTCATTTTTTCTGCAAAGGTGAACTAACACAGTAAAAACTCCTGATCCCCTTGTTCCCTCAGTACTTACCTCCCATGGTGATGAGCTGTCATTGGCCATGCAGCTGGTCCAGTGTTTTGGGGATATGGAATCCTTTCTCTTATGCCTCTTCTCTGTGCATTGCTTCCAGAATGGACCACAGCAATTAATTGTGCAGGTGCTGACCAATCAGAACCGCTTTGATGTGTCCCGGAAGTGCTGCACAGAGAAGAGGGATTTTAAATCCCCAGACCACTACATGGGCTGTGGGGGCATTGATAGATCAGCATCCCCATAGGTAAGTACAGAAGGGACTGGGGGGTGGGGTGGGGTGGATGTACAGTGTTAGTTGAACTTTTCATTTTTTTCTGTAAAGTTGAACTAACACTTTAAGCTTTAAATGGGAACTACAATTTATTTCCGTAAAAACAATACTTTTAGAGTCCTTTGGCAATATTTACTTAAAAAAATTACCCTTTGACAAGCATACATATATAATTTAAAAAAGAAATATGGGATTTTTTTATATTTTTGAATCATACTTACCTGGCTGTACTTCTCCTTTAACAGTCTTTATATCAGGGAATGTGATTAGCATCCCTGCTGAAAGACTGTTGATAAAATATCTATTGGCTACATAAAAAGTAAAAAAAAAAATCCAGCTTCCTTGTCCTTGGATTTGTGATTGTTGTAGTTGTTGGCATTAATAAATAACAGAAAACTGCAGGGTCAATGTCTACATGCTGAGTGAAGAATCAGCTCAATAAGCACCAAAAAATGGGGCCCCATGATGGTAGTAGTTAGAAGGCCTAAGGAATCTCAGCTGTTCCTTCTTATGCCGCGTACACACGATCGGAATGTCCGACAGAAAAAGTCAGACGGGATCTTTTCATCGTATATTCCAATCGTGTGCATGCCTCGGACTTTTTTTTTTTTTGTCGAAAATTCTGATGGACCTAGAAATAGAACATGTTCTAAATATTTCCAACGGAACCAATTCCTAGCGGGAAAATTGCTCGTCTGTATGCTGTTCCAACGGACCAAAAACTACGCATGCTCTGAAGCAAGTACGAGACGGAAGCTATTGGCTACTGGCTACTGAAATTCCTTTTTCTAGTCCCGTCGTACGTGTTGTACGTCACCGTGTTCTAGATGGTCGGACTTTGGTGTGATCGTGTGTAGGCAAGACAGTTTCAGTGGAACTCCGTCGGAAAAACCTTCAGAGTTTATTCCGACGGGAAAACCGGTCGTGTGTACGCAACATTAGATGTAGGTGGCCTGTGCCTGGACTCCGAGCTGCCTAACTTCTCTGCATGATAGAACTGATGAGCAACAATTAAAATTATGGTAGAATTATAGTAAATTTGGTAACCATCTATATAAATACTGATAAATGTAACATTGGGTGAAAGATCAAACAATAAATGTGGGGTACCGGCGCTGGTTATTTTTGTGTGATATTGTCACAACCGTATATTAATTATTTGTTTTTTACTTTTATTCCTAATAAGCTGCAGTTTTATACACTATAATCACCGTCTGGTGATTATTTAAGATGAAAAGACAATAAGAGAAAACCGCGCTGCTCTTGGTAATGAAGTTGGGTTGCTACACATACAGCCCTACTATGCTCTATTGTGGCCCCCAAGGAAATCTAGATCTCTAAGTTGCAGTTGCTATCCTGCTTATCCAGTGCCGTATTAAACTATTAAAGGTGCTCTGTGTTTATCCAGTGCCGTAATCGACTAATTAAAGTGCTCTGTGCTATATGTCATAAATCACTATCACGTGATATTAAACGTGGTGTATAGTTGTAATTACAGGGTGTGATGCGTCTGCTAGTGCTATCAGAGTATCTTCATTAATGTCACCAGCAGTCACAGTTACAATATACAATTCAATATTACAATAAACAAAACTACTAAAATACTGAGTAAAAATTGTAGCCACTAAACTTTTTTCAATGATATGACAAAAAAGAAATAAATATATAAAATAACATAAAAGTCCGTGACAACACCACTTGTGCTTGTTCAAACTTTAACTATAAATTTTCATAGTGCAGGTTGTTTCCATTGTGACCGTCACCAGCTATGCAATGGGTCACTTACCAAACCGTGGTAAGTGTGAGGCGTGCGGTTTGTTTTTGGATAACCAATCCTATCTGTGGTCTCCCTCTTGCTCTCAATTCCTGGTACAGGTGATTAAGATAGACTCCACAGGTTCCCCAAAAATGAGATAATAAACAAGGGGCCTCTAATGGTGAAGTACGTTTTTCAAAACTTTTATTTAAAATGTATGGCATAAAAACTCACATGGTCCGGTGCCTTTAGCTGGCACTGAGCATATCCAGCCTTGTGAAAAAATAGTGGTGTCACTATTATCCTCCTGTTCGTTTGCGTGCGTCCCGAGCCCCCTTCCTGGTCTGAGGTACCTCTCCCGGAAGTGACGAGATCACGTGTGTTACCCAGCAGCCTCTACGCGTTTCGCAAAAGGTTTTGCGTCATCAGGAAGCTGCTGGATAGGTGGGTTGCTATGTATTTATAGTCCCAGTACCTGTATAATTGTCTCTTTGATTGGTTTCCTTCTTACCCCCCTCCCGGAAGTAACAAATCCGCCATCTTTACTAATCTGGTGCCCGGAAGTTGTTGTTCCGCCATTTTGGTTGAGGTATTCCCTTCATTGCCCTTTTTATTCAGATGGACCTAGTCATCTTGAATTTCCAAATTGTTGTTCCCATTTAGTTAATATTAGTTAGTCCCTAAATGAAGTGTTATAATGCGCCCATATGTGTATATTTTTTTGTTCGGTCTTTAACCTAATGTTGCCTCCGCTGCCGGAAGTGCGCCTTGTGCTGCATTAGTTTCAGGTAGCCCCTTATATGGTGTCTCCCTGTGAAGAATTCCTGTTGGATGTTCCCGCCCACAAGGCTGGATTGCTCTCACAATCTTATACATTATCTTCATTATAGTTTCTCCCCCCAGGTCACTGTGCTATGATAATCAACTAAGATGTTCTTCAAGTCCTTAGTGACGTGAGGGCTTGGTTCAGGTTCCATCAAAAGTTCCATCAAAAGTATCCAAAAAAAGGTGTATGCCCAAGCGTATATATATATGTTAATCTTAGACTCTTTTATTTGATAGTCATGTCCCCTTGTTCCCATTTTAACATCTGTGTGTGAAGTGATCATAACTTCGAGTAAAATGTGTGAGGGACGTGCGCCCAACGTGTGGGATGAAAATTTGCATGTGATCTATACAAATGCAGATCTGTGTAGTGATTGGGTGAAATGAAAATAATATGTGTGATAAAATACAGGCTTAGGTGATAAAGTTATATAAGAATATAGGTGAAAACACATATCACACATATTATTGACGGACCTGGTCCTCGGATAATCCGCGCGTGTGTATGGGGCTTTAGAGATCTAGATTTCCTTGGGGGCCACAATAGAGCATAGTAGGGCTGTATGTGTAGCAACCCAACTTCATTACCAAGAGCAGCGCGGTTTTCTCTTACTGTCTTTTCATCTTAAATGTAACATTGATCTTAAAAGTATTTAAGGAGAGGGTTTTTGGTTCCAGGTCTCTTCTCACATCAAGTTTAAACTGTTCTCCAACCTATTCACAGCACATCAAGCTGGGCCTTCAAACACAGGAGCCAAAGCTAACCCAATCAAAGACACATTTGCACAAATTCTCACCCAAGTTTTATAAGTGCACATTCCTAATGAAGTATCCATACTTTCAGTCTGGACAGAGACGGCTAATGAAACATTGACTTCCAAATGGCCCTTTTATGGTGTTTACCTAAATACTCTAAGCAGGTCAAATAATTAATGGTGCTAATTCAGACTTGTCAACATTGTTTTTCCCATGGGAGAGATGTTAAAGCACAAAGGAAGCTTTGAAACCAGGAACAAGCAGTAGACCTGTTAATGTAGCACTTGTGCAAGCTTGGAACTCATAAAAGATGTTGAGGAATGGAATAGGCTTCTCGGGCTTGTCTCTGGTGTCTGCCGCCAGGAGGGCCGTAACAATACGAGGGGCCAATGAAAACTCTATAAAAGCAATTGCACTTCCCTTTCCCTCAGCAAAAGATCACATAGAACAGACATTAAGGTCAGGGTAATGTGCGCAAAAAGGAAACACAATTCCGTCCAAAATAAATAACTCAGAGCAATGGACATAAGATTTGAAATTCCAAATCTCAAAATTAACTTATTCCTCACTCGAGGAATTGTGGATAGAGACCTTAAAACAATTTGTTTGAAGACTAAAGCTGACCGTACACATGGGAATTTTCATTTGCGTCTAACCACTTTTGAGCCACCGGAATCATAAATGTGAGTAATAGGAAAATAACCACCAGAAACTAAGCAATCTGCTACTTGGAATTTGATCGACCACCAGAATTTGGTCAATTGTAAAGTTGAAACTGGGCAATAATTCAACAGTTTATTGAAATATTGAGTCAATATTGGGAAAAAACAACAAAAGTGATCAGATTTTTTACGCCATTTTTTTTTTGGGGCAATTTTGACTCTCTTTGTGGTTGATTAAAAGGATGTTTTTTTTTGTCTTCAATTCCTTTTCAATTTCAACAAAAATGAAATGGAACAATCTATCAAACTTCCATAGGTATAGCCAGTTTAAAGTGGTTGTAAACCCTTACATATACCCAGTGAAGTGACTGGCCTCGGGTGATACACAGAGATTAAACAAATCTTCCTACATAAATTTTACCTGTCTGTCTGCCATCTTCTCTTCTCTACAGCCATTCAAAGTCCAGAATTTAGAAAGCTTGTCCGCGCTGCCAGGAAACAGGGGGCGGGGAGCTGAAGTTACACAACTGCAG
Source organism: Lithobates sylvaticus (assembly GCA_028564925.1). NCBI lineage: Eukaryota > Metazoa > Chordata > Amphibia > Anura > Ranidae > Lithobates > Lithobates sylvaticus. The sequence goes on along the minus strand of CM053031.1, from coordinate 54,499,912 downwards.
AGCTCAGTGAGGAGAGCTCTAAGGCTGGGTTCACACCATCACCACCTCCGGCTCCCAGCAGGGGTTCACCATTTCAGGTCTGATTTCAGCCCATATTTTGAGCTGAATTTGGACCTGAAACGGACCAAAGGACACAGTGTTTTTGTGCAAAACACACCGGACCTGCTGCAGAGATATGTGAACTGGCTCTATAGTGAGACGGTCGAAATCTCCTGCTATTGCAAATTGGATGCGGGGAACCCACATCCAATTCTCAATGGTGTGAACCCATCTTGAGAGTTGATTGGAGGGAAGAGGCACACCCCCTCCACACAGCACACAGGAACAGAGCTGAGCCTGTCAATCAGCTGGAGGTCACCAGTTTATCTTGGTGTCAGGAAAACTTGTCAGAAGTGATTCATGCTGATAGCAGAGAAATGAGGCTGCAGACAAAAGTGACACATAGTGCTCTTAATTGAGACAAGTATACACTATAGAGGGATATGCTTTGGTCATATTTCATGTCTGAGGCGGCTTACAACCACTTTAAAGGCCCCTCATGTTTCCTTTTTTCTCTGATACCATACATTGGTTCACTCAAAGATGTAAGCTTTCACAAAACGCTTGGTTCTATGTCAGTTTGCATTTCAGTTCTATTGGGTTAGCCAGTAAAAGTGTCACTTTAGGACTAGGTTTTCTGCACCCATGATGCCTAACGAACTATCACCTTGTGACCTGCTCTATTTTAGGTCACCACCACCAAATTACAAGGCAACTTCCATTAACAAGCACGGTGACATGGGTTTTGGATAAAGAAAAATAGGATCAGGTTTTTATTGCTATCTGTGTCCCTGCTGGGGGAGATTCCCTTAGAGACAGATCTTTTACAAGGCGACCTAAGCAGAAGCCAAAGGTCTCGTGGATGTCCAGAGAGTTCAAGTATATTGCTTCTTCAGCAAACGATTGAGATAGCACTATTGGTCAAAGCCATGGACCTGCCTGTCACTTTAGGGTGGAAGGAGAGGGGCGGTGCTTCTGTGAGCCTATTACAGTCCTTATTCACAGCAATCAAATGGATGTAGGAACCAATGCTTCTGCGCTGCCTTTGGCCTCATTCTGCCTTAAAGTGGACCTTCTCTTAAAAGTGAAAATACTGCTAATTTGCCACCCTCTCCTCTACCATGTTTTTTTTGGGGGGGGAACAGGTACCTTTTTTTGACAGGTACCTGTTCCTACTTCTGCAATGCTCTGTTAGGCGAGAATTACGTAAGTCTGGGATGTCCACCACCCACCACCCGAAACCTCCTGGGACAAGTCAACCATCTCAGAAGGCTGCAGGATGAATCTGAGAGTGCAACACAGTGGAGAGCCAGCTCTTACAGCCAAGACAGCAGTGCCAGTGATCTGAAAACTGGGGAAGAACTCGACCAGGTGAACAACGCTGGACTCCTGGACTGGTGAGTCTCTGTTTCTTAAAATTCAGCAGCTACAGTATTTGTTATATTAAGGAATATACTGTGTTACGCACTTTTGTTAACATCACAGAGTATTAATGGATAGGGGTGTCTCTAAGACGCGTAATGTAAGACCACCAGGTTGCGTAATCGGTCTCTGGAATCACCTTCTATGTCTGTCCTGGTGACTATTGTCACTGCCGAAAAATGTGACGGGCAATGTCAAAATTTACAGTGAATAGGAGGAGAGGGGAAATTTTAAGCTCAGCTAAGAAGGAAAGTTCTAATGCCAGGGTGGAGGAGATATCTTAAGGAGGTCTTGGACACCAGGGAAGACTTGTAGTAACGATGAGTCCTGCTACCCCACCCAAAATTAAAAAATTTATTTCAGGAGTTGTCAATATGTTTTTGTGCGTGTTCAGTATATTCAACTCAAACATCCTAACCTCTGAAACTTGGATTCTCAATTTGGGGACATCACATAATAGATATGAAATGACTGTCCTAATTAAAACTCTATAATAAGCTGTAATTACAGCAGTGTAACGACTAATGCATTCACGTGAAGTATGTTGCTTGCCGATTCAAATTCACAGCAAGGGCCCACTCTATTTTCACAGTAGGAGAAAAGGCAAGAATACATCCCCCCCCCCCTCACATCCAATTAACAAAATACAGCAAAAGCAGTTTACACACTTTAAACTGACTGTTTTATTTGAACACATGTGTGCAGACTGGTGCATTAAGTCACAAACTCAGAAAATAGTTCAAGAAATTAATTATGGACTATTAGAGAGAAATTAACACAGCGGGAGAAGTGTTAGTAATCAGGCAGCCTAATTACTCCATGGCTGAATTAACAGTTTTCTCATTAACCCCTCCCATGTCCCTCACAAAAATACATAAAATACAAGTTTTACATCTTGCAAACACAACTTTAGAATTGTTAAATTTTGTGGGCTTAGGCATTCTTATTACTTCAATACATTCGATCTAAATGGAAAAAAAAAAACAGATTCGATTACATTGGCTCTTATATGGGAAAGTGGCACACTTTGGACCAGGACATAAAGTAGAACTATGGCTTCCCATGAAAAATATGTTCTGCGGCACTTAATTTTTAGTACATCTGCACCTACAGTTTTATCTAAGTCTCCTTGTTCCACAAATACCAAACCTTACAGTGAAGTCTATATCATGCAGCTTCCTTCGCTGGATAGGGTGACAACAATCCTGCACCACTCATGAATTTACAGCAGAGTAGCCACCCTCATGATGTAGGTTGTGCCTGCTTGCACTACAGTGGGATGAAAAAAAATGTTTCAGGGAGCGTGGTTATCGCGCAGTGGCGGCCTATCCATTAGGGGCACCCGGGCGCTGCCCCCTCTATCCATCGCCGCCACCCCCTATATGAATGAAGGTTCATTCATATCCTCGGCTGCCGTGGCCACCCCCTATTCATGCGTCCAGCCTCTTTCAGGATGCTGGGCGCATGAATTACAGTGGCAGGGTGTTTTTTTTAAAGCACCTGATTATAGCTAGAGGCTCTAATAGGCTTCAAAATAGGGTGGGCTCAGGTCACAGAGCATTGCGCCAGGAACCCACCCAGGGTTACAACAGCGAATGAATATTCGTAATTGAAACACTGATCCTCAAGGTCTGAGACCTGTTTTCCGATTACCCGAAAAGAGAAGAGTCCTGATTGACCGCCAAGGAGGAGCGAAGAAACGGAAGCCGCCGTGATGCCCGTGGAGAGCAGAGGAAGCCGCTGCCGAAGCCTGGGAGAAGTGCTGCCCACCATAGATGGGGTAAGTGCTCCAGACCCAACTGACCGACCGGGGGTGATACTGTTTGTCGCCCCCCCCCCCCCAAAAAAAAGACCACCGTCCTCCACTGGTTATCGGCATTGTCACTGTGCTGATTCACAAGCCTGTAGCTTGCGAATCAGCACTTTTTCCACATCTAGTCCTGTCCACACCTAGTCCTGCCCACTGCTTTACAGATTGACAGCACTGCCTCTGTTGCTGAGAGCCTCCCACTGTGAGCTGCAGTGTCTGAGAGGGGAGCGACACAATAAAGGAGGAAAAGTAAAGGATGTTTTTTTGTTTAATTTCTGAAGCTTGAAAAGGGATATGTTGGGATAAAAATAACAGGTCTACAGAGTATGTAACTGCTATTTTTGATTTATCTCTGTTTTCCTGTAAATAAATACATTTCTGAAGCTTGTGCATCTCATGGTACCTGGAATTGGAACTTTAGTTGTATTTCAAGTGCAGAGGGAACAATTTGTACTTGGAATTGAAGTGGAAGAAATTCAATATCCCAAATTAAGAATCAGCTGAAGCTAAATTTCAGTACCTTAATGCCGCTTACACAGGACCGGACAATCCGATTGTGTGTGGGCTAATCCGTTCGTTTTTCAGGAAAAAATTCCGGCAGACCTAGAAATAGAACATGTTTCAAATCTATCCGATGGACTCAATTCCGACGGACTCAAATCAGGAAAAACGTTTGTCTGTTTGCTGGTCCGACGGACCAAACACAAAGCAAGGGCATCTATTGGCTACTCGCTATTTTTTTGTTCCATTTACATCACCATGTTCGAACGAACGGACTTTCGACCGGACTTAGTCCGTTTGTATGTGGCCAAGTCCGTTGTTTGTTTGGAAAGTCCATCGGAACTCCGCCGAAAGTCCGTCTGGAGGACTGTCGGACCTAATTTGCCGGAAAGTCCGGTCGTGTGTATGCGGCATTAGACTTTTTTTTAGTGTTGGATAGATAAGGGAATAGTATGAGCTGGTGTCAGCTTTTTATTACTCTCTCTGTCCTTGCTGAGGAGATCTCTTTTTTACTCCTGGTGGCCCTTATCACTATTAAGAAAATGATGGAAAATTATGCGGCAACTGTCTAAAATGGGGTTTCCCTTTACTGTGAACCATACAAAAACCAAGGGTGCTGCTTAAGGCTTCGACAGGTCCTCCTCTGTCCTCAGCCGCTGAGAGTGCAGGCAAGGAAGGAGCTCATTCCAGCTCCGTGGACATCAAGTCCTCAAAGCTGCACCTCACACAAAACCCCTGTATCTAAAGAATGTAAGCTGTCCCAGCCCAGATTCTGTCCAGGCCACACACCCCAACGCGTTTCACCCCGCACTTAGTAATGGCTTTCGGGACTTTCCATTTCCTCTCAGGGATTTCCCTTCAGGTTAAAGAATTCGCCACTCACATCCATTCAACAAGTGAAAGTAAGTTTATCTAACGGGGTTTGGAAAACAAAAAAAACTGATGAAAGTTCCAACCAACACTGAAACATGTTTTGAGAATAGATAAACTTTAAAGTGAGCCTGCTATTGACATTCAAGTATATACATAAAATATGAAAGCAATGAATGAGCTTTAAAGCAAGCCATCACTAACTGATGTAGCTGCAGGCACTGTGAAACAATTAATTCTCAATTTCACAGCAGAGGCACTGAAGTCATTCTTTCAGCAGCTCAGCAATCCTTTCCCCCACCACAGCACCTGCCTGATTTAAGAGATAGAGATTAGAAGTGTGGAAGGCTGTTGAGTTATTGCTAGCAAGGGGGATCAGAATAAGCTAAGGGGTGCTGAGTTCCTGCTGGGAGGGCAGAACAGGGAGAGCTGAGCTGGTTTAAAATACGACTTCAGACCTTCTGCTGGGAAATTACTCTTGAAAAGGCAATTTAATTTCTTTTAATTGGGTTAATTTGTTTTTCATGCAGGATACAGTGTCTGCCAGCAGAAATCTGAACATCAGCAGACATACAAGACTACTGTCTGCATTTGGTGTCCACCATCCTGTGGACCAGCACTTCCATAGGCTCCGTTCTTTTCTGACAGAGTACATTTTATAATTATAGAAGAAATATATAAGAATAGGAATCTAGATCAAGATTTAAAATTTTGGCTTACGCTTCCCAGCTACAGATCCATGCTCCACAAAACAGAAGTGAATGATCCAGTCTACTTGTCAATGCCACATTCTGTTCATTTTAAAAAAATAAGCCACTGGTGCATAAACCCCTTCAGAGATTTGCATCATAGTATCAGGATATTTTGTTGAGAGAGTGAAATGTAAATCTAGGCATTAATAAGGTTTTTATACATTCAGTAAGACAAAAAGAGGAAATTCCATTCAGCACGGTAGTGATGCAACACTAGAGATGCAGTGAACGCAGCTTATTGCTCACCCTAGAGGTTCAGTTAACCGACACCTGTTCAGTAGCCTGGAAACAGAGGCAAAGGTTCATTTATCTCTCAGCTGTAAAAAGCTGCAAGTCCCTAGTGCTGTTAATTAGTTATCTTGCAGTAGATTCAGTAGAGGATTCAACGTAATATTGCAGTAGGTTCAGTGGAAGACCCCTAATGCATCTTCGGTTTCTACTGAAAGCATTAACCTCCATAAAGGCATATTATTATTATTCTTAATCATTTTATATTCATTTTGAATAATAACACAGATATAAACTAGCAACAGTCAACTGGATTGAGGAATGAAATGAAATAAGCTGGAAGTTTACTTATGTGTCGAACTGCTCATGATACCAAACATGCAGGCACTGATTAAAGCGACACCTATGGGAAAAAAGGCAGTATTACACTCAACAAAATACTACCACTAAAGCCCCGTATACACGTTTGGATTTTCCGACTGGAAATGTGCGATGACAGGCTGTTGTCGGAAAATCCGACCGTGTGTGCTCCATCGGACAATTGTTGTCGAATTTTCCTCGGACAAATGTTGGATGGCAGGTTTTTAATTTTTAGGTGGACAAATGTCTGTTGTCGGATTTTCCGAGCGTGTGTACACAAGTCCGTCGGGCAAAAGTTCAAAATACACACACGCATGCTCGGAAGCAAGGACAAGCTGGAAGCGGTCGGTCTTGTAAACTAGCGCTCGTAATGGAGAATTAACATTCGTGACGTGGCAAATTATGAAATCTCGAAATGCAGCGCACATTCTCTTCTTCTTTAATGGGATAATAATGAAGCTGCTTTGCTGGTGATACTGATTTAGTTATTGCAAACAATTTTTCAAAGGCTTTTTTTTTCTAGTGATATCAAGAATAATATTATTATGCTTTTTTTTTTTTTGGCCAAGTTGCCACAACACCATTATCCCATGGTTTTTAAGATCAAAGATACAACTATGTTGGTGTCCCTTGTCAATTTTACATTGTATTTTTTTAAATGTGACTGCCTATTACCAAACTGTAATTTGGAGTAAAACACATAGCCAAGTATTATTCTCCACTATTTTTTTATTGTGCATTAAAAAAAGAAAACAAATAAAATTAGACATGCTATCTGCCAATAGAACTTAACCAAAAAGTGCATTCTATGCATCCGAAAATATAGAAAATATACCAAATCAAATTATTATTCAACCAAAAAATTATGTCAAAGCAATAACTCCAAGGCCAATAATAAATAACCCGTTATTGCCTCCGATTCTGCAACATGTCTGGTTGACAAACGGCCGTTCAGAAACAAAATGAAAAGTGCGAAATGAAAAGTGCGAAATGAAAAGTGCGAATGAACACTCACCAAACTTCTACTGACATGAAATTAGCAGAAGCCCAAAGGGTGGTGCTAAAGAGCTGAAAAAACATGTAGAACGTAACTACGTTCGTATTTGTTGGCCAACAATTGTGTGGCCGTGTGTATGCAAGACAAGTTTGGGCCAACACCCTTCGGACAAAATTCCACGGTTTTGTTGGCGAACAATCTGATCGTCTGTACAAGGCTTAATACTTCTGTTACATCTACTCATCATGCTTGTCATTACTGTCTGCAGCAAAAATAAAAAAGCCATGTGTTTCTTTCAAACAGGTATACTAATATTTACAAACTGAAGGCATTTCTAGCAATGGTCCATATTTGAAATGTTAACCAGTCAATAGTTATTTGGATAAAGTGGTAAGGGTTAGACACTTTGTCTGGTTTTTATTGTTGCCTGGGTGCCCACTGGGAGATTTTCGCAATGGGGAGATGAGCTGCAAAAAGGAGAATATGTTTGATCATGGGACAGCTCTAACCCCACATCCATAATAATGTCTAATAAAAAAAAGCTTGAACTGGGGTTGTATTTTAACCTAAAGTGTTATTAAACCCAGGACCCTGCATTCACTATATCTGGTCTCCCACAGTACACAGTACATGGAAATGCAATTATTTTAGTAAATATAAACTGCTAAATACCTTTTCTCATCAACAGTATATAGCAGTCTTGTGACTTCTATCAGTGTCCGGCCAAGCACTGAGTAAAGCTTGTAGGAGGAGTTTCCATTATTCTCTGACTGTCCTATGAGGCTGCATGACTCCGGTCCCTCTGTCTGCTGATTGGCCCTGTGCTGATCACATGCACCCTCCCCAAAAAAACAAACAAAACATGGTACTAGATATGCACAGGTCGTTCTTGAGGATGAACCCCCTGAAGAGCCGTTAGCCATATTTTGGAAAGCTTCTTACTATCCTAGAGATGTTTGTACAGATATGACCCTTGTTTTGTACAAGTTTTTGTATGTGGGTTTAGTAACACTTTAACATTAATATTATTGGCCATATTGGACAGAGATTAGTGTGCATGGAATTTAACCCCCACTCTCCTGTAGGAAGAATGCATTTCATAGGAAAATACTAGATTTCTAGGCTCTCACCAGTCACCGGTCATCCATATGAATGGGATCCAATGGGACTCCTATTTATACTGACACAAAGAGTTACGAAGGAAGAATCCCTGACTCCTGTACTATACCTATTAAGAAATAACAAAATTGGAATATATAGAACTACCTTATAGGACAGAGATTGCTGATCTTTAATCACCACTCTTTTCTAAAGGCCTGTGTTGACATCCTTTGGGCTTGCGTTGATGGCATAAGTTTGACATGAGTTTGAGACCCCTCTACAATCATTCAGAATTTATTGACAGATGTGTTTGATTTGCAGTTGATCACCTTATTGACTGCATTTTACCTGCTTCAAGCACATTTCACATTTCCATAGACTTGTGTGCAGGGCTTTTTTTTTGCGCGAATGTGGGGGGAACGCAGTTCCGGCACCACCAGCATGTAATGGCAAGGGGTGCTGGGTTGTGCTACAGTGTCTATTGATGCTGGCTGTTGGGGACTCTATTGTAGCTGGAGGTGATCTATTTCTGCAGGAGGGTTTACTGTTGCTGGGGGATCTAATGTCTCTGGAAGGGATGTACTTTTGCAGGGGGAGGACTATTGTTGCTGGTGAGGGTTATATTGTTGCTGGGGTATGTCTTATGTTGCTGGGGGTCAGTTGTTGCTGGGAGGGATCTACTGTTGAGGGAGAAGTCTATTTAGCTGGTTGCTGGAGGGTCTATTGATGCTGTCTGCGGGGAGATCTGTTGTTGTTTTTGAGGGTCTATTATTGCTGGGGATATTTTGTTGCAGGTGGTCCATTGTTTCTGGGGGGGGGGGAACTATTATTACTGGGGGGTATTTTCATGCGGGTGGTCCATTGTTGCTGGGGGAGGGATCTATTGTTGCTGGAGGGGATCTTTTTCTGCAGGAGGGTTTATTGTTACCATGGAGGTCTCTTGTTGCTGCTTGGTGACCTGTTGTCTCTGCAAGGGATGTACTTTTGCAGGGGGGACCGTCTATTGTTGCTGGGGGGTATCTATTGTTGCTGGGGGTCTATTGTTGCTGGGGGTTTATTGTTGTTGGCTGCAGGGAATCTATTTTACTGCTTTTCTTGTTATCATTAACAAATTGCACACAAATTATTTAGTAAGACAAATGTTACTTAGTTTTATATTCTCTAAAAGGGGCAATACTGGGAGGTGGGCATACTTCCCAACTTTTTGAGATGGGAATGAGGGACACCTATCAGCAAAAGTATACAAGCATAGGACACACCCCTGGCCATGCCCCCTTAAAGGAGAATTGTACAAAAAAACAAGATTGGTTAAACCCACAAGTGCTTTTTTTTTTTACCACTACTATTACTTTATATTGGCTTTTGGAATTTACACATGCAGCTATTTAGAAATCAGATGAAAGGTTTAGTGCTGGAAAACACCTTTTGATAGATAAAAAGTGCATTTTATATACATCTATATAGATCAGACCAAAATTAAGGACAAATGAGGAAGAATGAGGAACAGAGGGACAAATCAGGGACAGTCCCTCGAAACCAGGGACAGTTGGGAGCTATGGGTGGGTAGGGGGTGGAACCAAGGAACGGTGCTCAGAGGTAGGTAGGGATGGAGACAAGGGGTTACTCCGAAAGGGGGAGCTCCTACACCTATTTGCTAAAAAAAAAAGCCCTGCTTGCATAGTAAAACAACACCTGCCTGACGCAAACAACCCAGGTTGTAATACTTTTGTGATAATTTGTTAAAGCCAGCATTTACTATCCCGATTAATAAAGTAGCCTACCATGTTGACCATTGTTTATTAAAAGAGAAAAATAGTAGGCCTCATTTAATGTATAAACTTTGATGGGCACGGTTCCCAGAGTCCCCCAGATCCACATCCAACTGCTGACCCTAATGCATCACCATCAGGCCTTTATATATTTGAACAAGAAGGAGAAAAATCCACTTGCAAACTACATTTCAGTGTAAACTCCCTGCTCTGGTTAAATAAAACTAAACAACTTCTGCCCAGTAAATGTCAAGCTTTCCCAAGTGTAGAACGTCCAAGGCAGCTTTTCCGAACATATGTTCAAAATATTTCCTACTCAAAACACACCAAGTATGTTTCACAATTACAGAATCGGATTTCAGTTTGAAAAATGTTCCAGTTGTCTTTGCTGAATCACACACACAGGACTTTGTAAAAGTAAACTCATGCCTAAGAAAATAGACTGAATCACGGAATACATGTTAATTTTTCCTTGCGGAAAGCAGTATTTTTTTTTTTCTTTGTTGCAATTATCGCTTTATTGGTATTGAGGAGTTATAAAATATTCAGACAGCATAGCCTGTTGGGTATGAAAGTGCTGAGTCTTCATGGTTACACAGATCCTGCCGACACAGAGATATAAATGCAGCGTTGCATGACACCTTACTAGACTTCCTACATGAGCTCCTCCTGGCGTGCTCTGAACTAGTAGAAGATTTGGATTAAGCTGGATGACAAGTGCTCAGTGCTTTGCATTACAATCAAAGCAGACTATATTGTCTAAGGGTGTTAACACTACAATTTTATTATTATTATACAGGATTTATACAGCGCCAACAGTTTATGCGGGGCTTTACAACTTGAGGGTAGACAGTACAAATACAATACACTTTAATACAGTATCAATCAGACGGCCCTACTCCTTATCCCGCATACACACGACCGGACTTTTCGACAGCAAAGGTCCGACGGAACAAATCCGTCGGACAATTCGATCGTGTGTGGGCTCCATCGGACCTTTGCTGTCCAAAAATCTGACGGACTTTAGACATGTTTCAAATTTTTCGTCCGGAACTCCGCCGGACCCAGTTCCTATCGAGAAATCTGTTTGTGTGTATGCTAGTCTGTCAGACAAAAACTGACGCTAGGGCAGCTATTGGCTACTGGCAATGAACTTCCTTATTCTAGTCCGGTCGTACGTCATCACGTTCGAATCCGTAAGACTTTTGTGTGATTGTGTGTAGCCAAGTCCGTTCATTTGGAAAGTCCATCGGAACTCTGCCGAAAGTCCGTCAGGAAGACCGTCGGACCTAGTCTGTCGAAAAGTCCGGTCTTGTGTACGCGGCATTTGAGCTTACAATCTAAGAGATCCCCATTCGACTTTGTTGCTCTCCCTGGTGAGAGAACATAAGAATACAGATGCAGCATGGGGGCTGGATGCACAGCTCCCAACTGTCCATGATTTCAAGGGACTATCCCTGATTTGGAACAAAGTCCCTCTGTCCCTCTTCCCTCCTCATTTGTCCCTCATTTTGGTCTGATCTATATAGTTATATATAAAATGCACTTTTTATCTTTCAAAATTTGTTTCCCAGAGCTAAACCTTTCATCCAATTTCTAAATTGCTGCGTTTGTAAGTTTCAAAAGCCAATATAAAGGAATAGTAGTGGTAAAGAAGCACTTCGGGGTTTAAAGTGGTAGTAAAGTATTTTTTTGGACTACAGGTAAGCCTACAATAAGACCTACAGTGGTGTGAAAAAGTGTTTGCCCCCTTCCTCATTTCCTGTTCCTTTGCATGTTTGTCACACTTATGTGTTTCGGAACATCAAACCAATTTAAACAATAGTCAAGGACAACACAAGTAAACACAAAATGCAATTTGTAAATGAAGGTGTTTATTATTAAAGGTGAAAAAAAATCCAAACCATCATGGCCCTGTGTGAAAAAGTGATTGCCCCCCTTGTTAAAACATACTATAACTGTGGTTGTCCACACCTGAGTTCAATTTCTCTAGCCACACCCAGGCCTGATTATTGCCACACCTGTTCACAATCAAGGCATCACTTAAATAGGAGCTGCTTGACACAGTAAGGTCCACCAGAAGATCCTTAAAAGCTACACATCATGCCGAGACCCAAAGAAATTCAGGAACAATTGAGAAAGAAAGTAATTGAGATCTATCAGTCTGGAAAGGGTTATAAAGCCATTTCCAAAGCTTTGGGAATCCAGCGAACCACAGTGAGAGCCATTATCCACAAATGGCGAAGACATGGAACAGTGGTGAACCTTCCCAGGAGTGGCTGGCCGCCCAAAATTACCCCAAGAGCGCAGCAACGACTCATCCAAGAGGTCACAAAAGACCCCACAACAACGTCCAAGGAACTGCAGGCCTCACTTGCCTCAGTAAAGGTCAGCGTTCATGCCTCCACCATCAGGAAAAGACTGGGCAAAAATGGCCTGCATGGCAGAGTTCCAAGGAGAAAACCACTGCTGAGCAAAAAGAACATCAAAGCTCGTCTCAATTTCTCCACAACACATTTTGATGATCCCCAAGACTTTTGGGACAACATTCTGTGGACCGATGAGACAAAAGTGGAACTCTTTGGAAGGTGTGTGTCCAAGTATATCTGGCGTAGAAGGAACACTGCATTTCAGAAAAAGAACATTATACCAACAGTAAAATATGGTGGTGGTAGTGTGATGGTCTGGGGCTGTTTTGCTGCTTCAGGACCTGGAAGACTTGCCGTGATAAAAGGAACTATGAATTCTGCTGTCTACCAAGAGATCCTGAAGGAGAATGTCCGACCATCTGTTCGTGTACTCAAGCTGAAACGAACTTGGGTTCTGCAGCAGGACAATGATCCTAAACACACCAGCAAGTCCACCACCGAATGGCTGAAGAAAAACAAAATGAAGACTTTGGAGTGGCCTAGCCAAAGTCCTGACCTGAATCCTATTGAGATGTTGTGGTATGACCTTAAAAAGGCCGTTCATGCTCGAAAACCCTCTAATGTAACTGAATTAGGACAATTCTGCAAAGATGAGTGGGCCAAAATTCCTCCAGGACGCTGTAAAAGCCTCATTGCACGTTATCGCAAACGCTTGGTTGCAGTTGTTGCTGCTAAGGGTGGCCCAACCAGTTATTAGGTTTAGGGGGCAATCACTTTTTCACACAGGGCCATGATGCTTTGGATTTTTTTTCACCTTTAATAATAAACACCTTCATTTACAAATTGCATTTTGTGTTTACTTGTGTTGTCCTTGACTATTGTTTAAATTGGTTTGATGTTCCGAAACACTTAAGTGTGACAAACATGCAAAGGAACAGGAAATGAGGAAGGGGGCAAACACTTTTTCACACCACTGTACCTGTAGGTACATTAAAAAACTCCTAAACTTGTGGTGTTTATAAGATATTCCCAATGGATGCAGCCGGTGACATCACCAGTGCATGCTCTCTGAAGGTCTAAATACAGCTCCGTGCTGCAGTCAATGGCTCCTATGCGCATGTGCAGGAGTGATACCATCACGCTTCAGCCACTCATACAGCCGAAGCCAGCAAACCCGCATGGAAGACCGGCGGGAAGATGGAAGCCCCGTCAGCAGTGACTGTGTGCTGCTGGAGGACTTTGTTTTAAAGTGAGTATTTCATTATGCCATTGCCTTTGCTGGGGATTTTTTTGCAGCCAGCCACGGCTGACTACCGCTTTACCTAATAATTTTTTAGTATAATTTCCCTTTAAGGGGGCTTGGCAGGGTGTGTGTCCTATGTCTACATACTTTTGGTAATAGCTGTCCCTTGTTCCCATCTCAAAAAGTTGGGAGGTTTGTGGATGTGTGTCTCCATCACCATCCTTATGCAAAGCCTACTCCTTATTTCATTGCATACTAAGGTATTGCACACCAGAGCACCACATTTTATTCTCTGTATTGCCATATCTGCCATTAAAGTGATTGTAAAGTAATTTTTTTAAAATAAAAAACATGATATACTTATCTGCTCAGTGCAATGGTTTTGCAAAGAGCAGCATTAATCCTCCTCTTCTGGGGTTATCCACCGGCACAGTGGGCTCCTCATCTTCTCTGTGTGTCACCATAGGAAGTCACTTCCTATGATGGTACACATGCAGGCTCGATCCAGAGCCACGCTATGTGTGTCTACTGACACACACTCAGTGGGGTTGATTTAGTAACTGGAGAGTGCAAAATCTGGTGCAGCTCTGCATAGAAACCAATCAGCTTTCAGGTTTTTTTTTATTTTTATTTTTTTTAATTAAAGCTTAATTAAACAAGCTGAAGTTAGAAGCTGGCTGATTGGCTACAATCCACAGCTGCACCAGAATCTGCACTCTCTAGTTTTAGTAAATCAACCCCACCCGCTGCTTCAGCCCCACCCCCTGCTTCCTTGTCCTGCCAATGGCTCCTGCTGCTTCTACTGTGTCCAGTGAGGAGGGAAAGAGAACTGTTCTTGGGCACAGCACTGAATCAAGGACGTGCTTAGGCAAGAATTTTGAGTGGGGTGGTGCTGTCAGAAGGTTTTTTTTATCTTAATACAGAGAGTGCATTAAGAGAAAAAAAATGTCAGTCTTTACAACCACTTTACAGTTAAATAATGCAACTTATTAGAAATGGCAGGCAGCTTAATAGGAAGAGCACATTTGTGTTGGAGCCTATTAGGTTCTGCAGGACAAAGCGGTGGCCAGGCTAGGCCATCTAGAGGCAGGGAACGTCTGCCCTTTTTCTACATTTAAAGTGCCCATACTATACAGCCACAGCATGCGCAGAAGATAGTTAAGCTCCTTCTTGGTCATCCTCCCCCAGGTAAAGAGTCATTCTCCTTCTTCCTCCCCCTCATCTGCTTTTACTGCCATAGCCCACAAATTGGCATGAGAAGTCAGCATAACTGTTTGATCACACAATCACTGACATGCTGCAGAAGGATGATCTCAGTCACATGCAAGCACTCCTTGTTTCAGGTATTGAGGATATGGAAGATAGTTTTAGGACCACGGATGGAGGGGGCATCAGGCCAGGAGCAGTAAGAGGCAGTGCCAAATAGGCTCCAATAATGAGGAGGTGTGGTTGATGAGGTGGAAAACTGTCTGTGGGTGCCATTGACTATAGAAAAGGAAACCATTATAGGTGGTCATAAATGTCCAGTGTTCACCTGGCTGAAATGCAGCTGAATTTCAAGCTGACTGTCAACCGCCTGATCTGTGGCAATCCCACATGCTCAATGTTGGCCATACTACAGAGGCTGCTCTAGCAGCGTGGCATCAGTGAGTACCTGTGCGATTATGTTATGACAACAGGATCTGGAGGTCTGGGGTTCTTTTCATTGGGGACGTGTGCAGCATTTGGCATATTTTGAAAAATTAAGCAGAATAGTAAGCCGTGGCGAGGTGGGCATTAGTGATACAATGTTGTGTGTTCCTCCTGGAGCACACACTCCATGGCCTGATAGACAGAGCACTGGAGAAACAGGAGGAAAAGGATAACTTGTTTCTTTCTCAAGGCCAGCAGGATTATTTGCTTGGATCCATCCATGTGAGGCAGAGGCAGCATGATGTAGAGGAGGAATTTGGCTGGGCAGAAATTTTGAGTGCTAGTGGAGTATGAGGGTACGTTTCACCCCTCCTTGACACTGAGTATGGGTGGGTTGAGATTGTTGAGGACAGTGTTGTCCTAAGTGATACTGAGGACATGGGGTCTGCTGCTGCAGGCAATCTGTGGTAAATGGACTCTTGTGACTTTTGTCTCTTAAATAATACACTCCAATTTCTATTTCAAGATGAAACCTGCCTCGTCTCTCCCTCCTACATTGCAACCTTACCAAACTGCTTACATATGGCCCAGCCACTGAACCATATTTGCAGCTATTGTCTCTCAAATAATACAGTATAATTATTTATTTAAAGCTAAAACCTGTCTCCTATCTAGCTCTTATATTGCAGCCTAACCAAGCTGCTTACATATTGTTCAGCCACTGAACAATATTTGTGATTATTGTCTCTCAGATAATACAGTCCAATGTTTATTTGAAGATAAAACCTGCCTCATCTCTCCCACTTATATAGCAACCTAACCAAGCTGCGTACATACTGCCCAGCCACCGAATAATGTTTGTGGCTATTGTCTCTCAGATAACATACTTTAATTTGTATTGCAAGATTAAAACGTACCTTTTCTCTTCCTTTTTGCTGCCTGTTCAAGTGCTTGCATACTGTCCCACCACTAGCCAATTTCTACCAAACACATAACTGAAGGCTATATTTTTAATTTTCTGTAAATAATTGGGGGTACAGGAGGGGGTTCAGGGAATGTGGGGTTGTCATTTTGAAGTGTTTTTGTGCATTCTATTTTGCCATTTTATTACAATTTTAAGTCAATGTGGTGTGGTACTACAAAAAAAGAAGATCACAAACTATACTAATAAATGGTTGGGCCACTGGCCAATTTCTACAAAGTTGAGAGTTTTAGCTTTATATTTTTAAGAGTATACGTTCTATAGCATTTAGATCTGTTGTGGCTGCTACTTCCACAGTTCAATTCAGGTCTATTAAACAATGAGGTATTGCAACCCAAACACAAACAAGATTTTACCCTTTACCACTCAATACAAAACGAAATAAAACATTTTGGTTGGAGTTACGATTTAGCTAAAGGGGAGTCAAGAGCATTTTTGTAGTTTGTAAGGGGGCAGCCTTTAATTGGCTCCTGGGGTGGTAAAGAAGAAGTTTACTTTTTTTTTATTACAGTTTAGTACTTTGTCCTGTCTTTCCTTGTATGGGGGAAGGCTAACTATGTTCTCTGATGGGATGCTCCTTTTCCACCATGGCTGTCTGACAACGCAGCTAACAAGGAGATGGCTCCTTGCTAGCTATGTTGTCAGATGGCCATGAGGGGAGGGATGGCGTCCTGTCCGACCTTGTAGAAGGCCTTCCACGGCATGTAGGATGATGGGACAAAGTGCTGCATGTACTTTGTCCCCTGGGGGACAAACTGTGTAATTAAAAAGAAATTAGACTTTTTCATTAAAGTATATTCTTTTTCCTACATTTGGATAGAGGGCAATGGATTAGAACACCTGTCAGTTTTCATTTCTGTCTCTGCCACTGTTGCTACTCTACTCTATTTGTCCTGATTACCATTATCATTAAACGTGAAAGTAAAAGAAAATCCCAAATTTTGGGTTGTCCCAACAAAAGTAATAGAGGGAAATATTCCAATGGGGAAACTAGTTCTGATGACCTGGGGATCCCCAAGAGATTGCTATAAGTTGCAGGGATTTCCTCTCACTTCCTGTTTTGGCTATGACACAGGAAGTGAAGGTAAATCTCCTAAGTGTACTATAATTTTGCCTATAGTACACTTTAAGGAAGTTCCTTTCAACTCTAAATGTATAAAGCCCCATACACACGGTCGGATTTTCCAATGGATTCTGTCCTATCAGACAATGTTGTCGGAAATTCCGACCGTGTGTAGGCACCATCGGACAGTTTCCATCGGATTGTCCGACGGACAAAGTCCTATCTCCTGCTGGATAGATTTTTTGACAACAAAGTCCGATCACACCAAATCCGATCGTGTGTAGCGAATTCCGACGGACAAAGTGCTACGCATGTTCAGATCACATTACAAGACCAAAGCTATTGGCTACTAGCCTCTACGTAGTCCCGTCGTAAGCAACAAACGTCACCACGTTCAGAATGATCGGATTTTCCGACAACTTTGTCCGACCGTGTGTACGCAAAACCAACATCGGACAAAGTACGACGGACATGATCTGACGGACCTGGTCCTCAGATAATCCGAGCGTGTGTATGGGGCTGTAAGGTACTGCGCTAGGTGAATGGTAATTAAAATGAGTGAAAGAAAAAAAATTTTGAAAGAAAAAAGCAGCGTCTCAAAGTGAGATACACACCAATGCAATAGAAAATAGAGAAAGAAACCGCACAATCAATTTACTATCTGGATATACCCCTAAGGTAGGCATGTGGCTTTATGACAGATGATGTCGCATCCCTTTATACTGTCATACCACATGACCAGGGTCTGTTTGCTGTTAAATATTATTTGAAGCGCAGCTCTGGTCTATCCGATGAGCAAACTTCCTTTATTATAGAGTTGCTGGAATATGCAGCCTCACATAATTATTTTTGGTTCGATAACCGTTTCTTTCGTCAAGACAGGGGAGTTGCTATGGGGGCCAAATACGCCCCCAGTTTGCCTAACATTTTTATGGCCCCTTGGGAGGAGGATATCGTCTATGCCCAACAGAGGCCCCAGGTGGCGCTGTGGGCATTGTATATGGACGACATCCTCCTCCTATGGGATGGCAGGCGATCTGATTTGGATCTCTTTATGAGGTACTTAAACAGTAACACTAGGAATATTGTCCTGAGCTATGAGGCTAGCCAATCTAAGATTAATGTTTTGGATCTCAAGATCTCAGTGGGGGTGGATGAATTTACCACCTCCACCTTTTTCAAAACTATCGACAGGAATTCTTATATTCCTGTCGATAGTTGTCATTATGGCTGGTGGCTCAGATCGGTTCCTAAGAGCCGATACATGTGCCTCAAACGTAACTGTACAGACATGAAAGAATTTTCAATGCAGGCTGATGTACTTACCAGGAGGTTTATGGAGAAGGGCTATTCTAGTGACTCCTTAAAAACACTCTTGAGGAAGTCATACTCATGGATAGGAAAGAGTTACTTAGGGAGCATCCCCCTCAGAAGGGGAGAATGTCCACCTTAACTGTTCCCTTCATTACAACCTATTCTGTGCAACATATGAACGTAAAAAATTTGATAAGTAAACATTGGCACATTTTGAGTAACGATCAGATATTAAATACCGCTCTGCCTAGTAAGCCCCAAGTTATATATAGGGGGGGGGGGCTCCATCCCTTAAGGACAGAGTGGCCCTGAATATTTTTAATGCTCCACCAATAAGAAAGGTTTTTTTTCAAAACCTCACAGGTTTTTACCAGTGTCGGAGATGCTGGGTGTGCTCTCTAAGTGGATGCACACATAGAAGAACTGAATGGTTTACTTCTACTAGCACCTCTGTAGAATTTGAGATAAAGCCTTTTATTACATGTTCGACAGAGGGGGTCGTGTACCTGCTCCAGTGCCCTTGTGGGCTCCAATATGTGGGCAGTACTAAGCACCCCCTCCAGGTTAGATTGAACGAATATATTACCAACATCAAGAAAGGTTTTTTGAAACATTCCTTCGGGAACAATTTTTTGGGAAATAGATAAATATCGCCCCCATTGGAGAGGGAACTCTCTAGTAAGAGAAATATCCAGATATGAAATGTTGTGGATCCATAGGATCAAGTGTTATGTTCTCTTTGGGTTGAATGTAGATGTTGCTATAAATGCTTTTATTGACAATTCATAGGGTGACTTGGAGATGTGTGAAATCAATGTGAGTCTTGGGTGGTGGTGTTCAATAGGAGGATACTTTCACGTCTTGGTTTTCCCTCATAGGAGAAGGTCGGAACAGTTAGCCTCTGTAGGTACAACTATACTGGGGCACAACGTCATTGACACCTATCAACATCTCTGAGACCTGTGATATTTCTACAGGACTGAGGCGATTTTGGGTTGATTTCCAATATATGAGATTAAGCAAATACCACATGAGGGATTTTGGCTTGGTCTGCAAGTCCCTGTGGTGTTAAATGAGTTTCTCCACCCAACATAATTACATTAGGTGCTTTGGGCACTTTATGCTTATAGGTACATATTTTAACCTTATTACTAGTTGGGATCAAGTAGGTATATTTTTAAGTTAGCGGTTAAATATATGTGAATGCTGAGCAATATGGGTAACATAGTATTAGTCTGATAGGGATTTATTACTAGTTTTTACTTTTTTTTTTTTTTATATTAAATTTTTTATTCTACACATGTCCCAAATTTGGTTCACACCCAGAGTTTGGAGCCTGTATGGAGATCTAAGGTTATTTCACCTTGATTTACCATTCGTGTGCCCTTTGGTTAGAGCTATCCATGTAATGATTAAAAGTATGATACCATTTAAAAGCATGTCAGTCTGCTATAAAAATAGCCCTGAATATAGATTAACTGGAGATTCGACAAGTAAGAACATACCAATTGTGGATGGTTGTTACGACCCCATAGTATTAGTTAGGCATTATTTGTCCGTAGGTAGAATATTTTGGTAAAATATTTTATAACACTTTAATGTTTTTTTTTATATAGTACGTTTTTCTCCTTTCAATAAGTATAGTTTTGGTGTATAGGTTAGTTTGCCGGACTCCATCATGGGGTATTGGGATCCGCCGCCTGAGACTCAGATCAAGGCGTGGTTCTTCCTGTGCACCATATAGCACGATGAGTCAGTGTGTCACCTGTGCCCCAGGACGACATCAGATTGTGACGAAACACACATCGGGAGGAGTGTCGTGCTGACTTCATCCCATTGTGATGCAGAGAGGACGGGTGTTTTATACTTGATGCTACTTTTTATGCTTCCTTTGTGTGCAACCTTTAATCTTAATAAATCCTATGTGTTTTGATTTACACAATGGTGAGCTTTTTTCCTTCTTGGGTTAACATGCCTGGATCATGTTTATGACCACTGGATAATCGAGTTGCCCTGGTTCATTGGTGGGTGTCCTGCCCAGTATTTACAAGGAGTTCCTTTGTGAGCTGATATCCCAATATCCCCTGGATAAAGGCCCTGGCTGGGTTGATAGCCGCAAGCACGGCTATCTTGCCTTCCGGTAAGCACGCACTTTATGTGGTGGAGGTGCACACATTTGTAGCTGTGTTTGGAAACCGTTTCAACGGCTGAACAATCCAGATATGCACATTCATTTTTGTTAACGGACTTTTTTATGTACAATCTCTATTTGAGTTCATACGGAATTGTGACTTCATTTTGTCAATTAATATTTAGATATTCATGTCACTTTCTAGCGCGGCTCCTTTCTCTATTTCCTTTCAACTATACTGGACTCATTCTTGGGGCATAAAATGTCCCCTCATAAGCCTCTTTATTTTATAATTCTTTCACAGATAAAATATGGTGAAAAATGCAAGATAAAGCATTTAAACAACAGTACACAAACAATGACTGAATGCACAAAGAAGAAAAGAAAACACAAATACAAAGAACACTAAATGAAATAAACTACATCAAAAGTAAAAAAAAAACAAAAAACACACACATACACACACCCTCTTAAGAAAAAAAGAGCAGATTTCTTTTTTTTTTTCCAATCGGGTTTTACCTAAGAAGTTTCATAAGCAAAACCGAGAATTCCTGACTTTGCAGTAAAAGCTTTTCTACTTTAGGCCGGTACAGAAAAGCAAAGACTTTTTATGACTATTTTGTGCCATTTTTTAGAGTCCCGTCAGTTATGTTTATGTCGTTGTGTCCCAGTGTCCCTTGCTGTCATTCTCTGCAGTAAATCAATGTCCATCTCCCATGACTGTGAACTCTGTCTCACATGGCGGTGGATTTGGAAGCAGGGACTGGGGCCTCCTCAGAGGAAATGCCACAAGCTAAAATCACAGGAAGTAATCAAGCCCACAAGAGAGCGTACATTGCAGAATACTCATGGAGGAGTGGAGGAGCAGAGGAAAGAAAACCAAATCCTTCTCCTCGCTGGGCGTCTCATTGTTTCAGCAAACATCTTCAGCACAAGTTTGAGCATTTTGTATCAGCATACAGAAAGTTATGACATTAAGTTTATATATCCACTGGGGCAACTTTAGAGGAAAAAGATCAATACTACATTAGAAATTCTAGTGAAAAAAGAACGAAAAGCCTCTTTTTAAGGAATCATTCACACCAATCCACATGCTATAACACATGCATACTGAGTTGTGTAGAGACAGCGAAAGGCAGTGCTGTCTTACATTGCATTGCACTGTTAACCCTTTCTTTCTTTGTTGCAATGAAACTTCATTCAGATCTATGCACCACAGCACGCTGCAGTCAGGTGACATTCGACGAGGTGCAGTGCATAAAAATGCAGGCAAGCTGTGTTTTTATGTACTGCAAGCACCTGTACGGTGTAAACATTGCACCAGCAATCGTCCTCTAAGCCCCCTGTACACACGGTCGGAAAATCCGACCACAAAATTCGTCTGATTTTTTCCGACGGACTTTGTCCGAAACTGGTGTTGCATACACACGGTTGGACAAAGTTATCAGAAAATCCGATCATTCCGAGTGTGATGACGTTCAATAGTTTTGGTCTTGTAACTTGATCTGAGCATGCGTGGCACTTTGTCCATCGGAATTCTCAACACAAGATTGGAAAAAGTCAGATCGAATTTTGTTGTCGGAAAAGTTGAGATCCTGCTCTCAAATTCCGATGGAAAAAGTCCGAAAGAGCCCATACACGGTCGGATTTTCTGACAACATAATCTGATCAGACTTTCCCCGTCGGATTTTCTGACCGTGTGTACGGGGCATTAGTGTTCTTGCATTGAGCCTGTGTTGATCTTTGCACATGAGGTAAATGAGCCCTAAAGGAAACTTACCAGTGCTAATCTCCTCTTCCCTGCCTGGCTGTTATGCTCATCCAAAGGATTCATTACATGTTCACTTAATGTACAGTCGTTGCCAAAAGTTTTGAGAAAGTCCCAAATATTAATTTTCACAAAGTCTACTAAATCAATTTTTATGATGGCAATTTGCATATACTCCAGAATGTTATGAAGAGTGATCAGATGAATTGCAATTAATTGCAAAGTCCCTCTTTGCCATGAAAATGAACTTAATCCATAAAAAACATTTCCACTGCATTTGTAAAGAAGGCTTCAGGGCGCCCAAGAAAGTCCAGCAAGTGCCAGGACTGTCTCCTACAGTTGATTTGGCTGCGGGAACGGGGCACCACCAGTGCAGAGCTTTCTCAGGAATGGCAGCAGGCAGGTGTGAGTGCATCTGCATGCACAGTGAGGAGAATACTTTTGGAGGATGGCCTGGTGTCAAGAAGAGCAGCAAAGAAGCCACTTCTCTCCAGGAAAAACATCAGGGACAGATTTATATTCTGCAAAAGGTACAGGGATTGGACTGCTGAGGACTGTGGAAAAGTAATTTTTCTATATATGCATATTTTTCTATATTATTGCCATAAAAAGTAATATAAAAATAAACATAAACATGCTTAAAGTGAAACAATAAAAATTAAATATTTCTTTAAATATCATGCCTGCGGGGTCCCCTTTGTCTGCTTGTAAAGTGGCGCATCTTTCCCATGTTTTTAACAGTACCGCAGCAAAATTTAATTTCTAAAGGAAAAAATGTAATTCAAAATTGTTTGTGGCTGTAATGTATTGCCGGATCCTGGCAATATACATAAAAAATCATTGAAAAAAAATGGCGTGAGTCCATACCAGGCCCTTCGAGTGGCCGAAAAAGTAAACCAACAGAATAAACAGAGGGGAAGCTGAAAAGCATGGAAATTGTGGAAATAGATGGCCAGCAGACAGGCAGCACTTATAATATGAATGGAGATTTTTCACGTAAACTTATATTGGATTGTCAAAAATAACTATTGTTTGTATTCTTTTATGATTGTGAATTTATAAAATTAAAGTGTATACTGTGACCATAGAACTCCTTTAATAAAGACTAGTCCTGGATCAAAGGGTGCTTTTATTTGAGCTATAGCTTGTCAGTGTCCACCTGTTCTTTATCACTGGTTTGTACATTAATAGATTGTTCCTTCTTTTATATCATAATATAGACTTTGAGCTCTTCCGTATACCCCCTTATACCCTAATAGACTGTAAGCTCTTCTACCTTTTGTATGCCTTCCTTATACCTTAATAAACTACGTTTTTCCACCTACTGTATCCCTCCCATATACCCCAATAGAGCATCTTCCACCTTCTGTATCCTCCTATCTATCCTAATAGACAGTAAACCCCCACGGGTTCGTTATCACTGGCTTATACAGCCTTTGTCAACCTTTTCAACACAGAGGGACCCTTGAAATACATTTCTGGTCTCAGGAAACCCCTGCTAAAAATTACTGTATCTAAAACTTATGATATAATAGTGTAATGGTGAGTGAGAAGAATTCTTCTTATGCCGCATACAGACAATCGGAATTTCCGACAACAAATGTTCGATGTGTGCTTGTTGTCGTAAATTCCGATCGTCTGTACGCGGAATAACACTTGTGGACATTGGGAAGAAATACCCCCTTACAGAGAGATAAAAAGATCAATGGTGTCAATGGGAACTTATCTGAGAGGCAGAAATTGCCCATTGCTCAAAGAACTCCTAGCCACCTCTGGAGCAGTGGTTTCCAAACCCGCAGGCCAGATGTGTCCCTTTGCTTGCATTTATCTGGCCCTTGGGGCAATATTGCTCTCACTGACACCAACAATGAGGCATTATTCCTCCAACTGAAATCAATGATGGGGCCCATTCCTCCCGCTACCACCCGTGGCACTATAGCGTTCTGCTACTATAGTAACCGCCGCTGCACTGCGCAAGCGTGGTTCATGTTTTCCTCTTCTCCACAACCTCTTCTCCCACTGAACACATGTATCCTGATGTTAGCCAGCAGCTGGTCCCCACAGTAACACTATTCAAAAGGTACTGTATGTTCCTTCTAACTTGTTATTTCATGAACCCTTACTTTGGCTATGCATTTTCTTTGTGATTTACGTTCATACATCTTAAATATTTAACTGTTTTGGCGGGATTAGTGACGTCATACCATTAGGGGGGGTGGTAGGAGCTTGTTTTTTTGTACCCTTTTTTATCTTTCTGATTGGTTGATGGCCTTTTAAATATTTTTCACTGTCACTCCTCACATATCACATGCCTGTCGAAGGGGCCCTGCGTGGCTCCGAAACGTTGCACTATGCTTGTGTTGTGATCATGCAATAAATCACCCTTTTGGACGCTATTTGTGTTGTTCCATGGTGTGCTGGCAAATATCTTCCCCATTCCTCCCACTGACACCAGTGATGGGGTGCTACTCCTACCACTGACACCAGTGATGGGGCACTATTCATCCCACTGACACCAATGATAGGGCACTATTCATCCTACTGAAACCAACGATGAGGGACAATTCCTCTCACTGACACCAATGACAAGGGAAAATTTCTGCCACTGATACCAAAGATCAGACACTATTCTTCCCATGACACCAAAGATGGAGCTCTATTCCTTCCACTGACACAATGTTCTAATCCCACTGGTCACAGTGCAGCCCTTGTAAAATCTGAGGAGAAATAAACTGGCCCTTTGTTTCAGAAGTTTTTGAGACCCCTGCTCTGGAGGAACCCTGGGGTTTCATGGAACACTGGTTGAAAAACTCTGCTCTAATCAATGGTAAGCTCCTTCACCTTCTGTACCACTGTCTTATACCTAATACAGGGGGTCCCCTACTTACAAACATCCGACTTACAAACGACTCCTACTTACAAACGGAGGTAGACAACAGGAAGTGAGAGGAAATCCACCCCTAGGAAGGGAAATTCACTCCTGTAAGAGTTAATATGGGAAAAATGTGTCTCCACTGATGCTTTATCACCAGTCCATGTTTCCCTAACAACCCAAAATTTTCAAAATCCAATTGTCATTGGGACAGAAGGTGAGGTGAAATCTTCTGAACAGGGGCACAGACAGCAAAACAAATGTTACAGGGGTGATAACCCTTCTCTATGTTATCTAAAAACTTAAAAATAGATTTTTTTGGCTGGAGCTACACTTAAAAAATTTACCTGTTCTGACTTACAAACAGATTCAACTTTAAGAACAAACCTACAGTCCCTATCTTGTTTGTAACCCGGGGACCCCCTGTAGACTGTAGGCTCTTCTACATTGTGCTTCCTGCTTTATGCTGCAATAGATGGTAAGGTCTTCTACCTCCTCTACCCCCCTTTATACCTAATAGAAAATAAACTTAGTAATCCTGGGCTCCATGCACTCATGAATATATGTCAAGGCACATACAGTTACCTCTGGATGTCTACTTTGTAGTCCCTGTTGTCACTTTATTAACTTTAAACTAAGCACAGAATAACTTTAATGTAATACAGAAAGCAGAACTTTAAATCTTGACATATGCCTATTAAATACCACTTTAAATAATGGTTCTCTTATCTAAGGTTTTCAAGCTAGCCATTTTACATATTTCTGTTGAGAGGATCAGCATTTTCAGACAGTATTTCAAAATGTGCATGTTGAAAGTTCGATTTTCATAATCTGAAGGATCCTTTCTGTTGTCATATCCCATGAAATATATTGAAATGAAATATGTCAAAATGATACATATCTGGAGCAAAAAAAGAAAGAAAATGTGTCTAAGTTTCTGGATACAAATCTGTTTCAGAGTCAAACAAAATTGTAAGTTCAAAACATATTTGGTTGGTATCTTTAATGGGGGTCAGGGTGCCACTTACATTTTTTTTTATAATTTTCTATTTTACTGTTAAAGGGGAATTCCTGCTCATGTCATATTGGTTTCATATTTAGAATGCAAGCTCCATGAGCAGTGCTCTCCTATTCCTTCTGTATTGAACTGTGTTGTAATTGTACTATCTATCATTTCTTTCACACGATTATTATTATTATTATACAGGATTTACACAGCGGCAACAGTTTGCTTAGCGCTTTACAACATGAGGGCAGACAGTACAGTTACAATACAATACAGGAGGAATCAGAGAGCCCTGCTCGTTAGAGCTTACAATCTAAGAGGGAGGGTCAACGGATCAAAAATTAATAACTGTGGGGGTGAGCTGATGGAGAAAATAAATGTACAGGTGTTAGGTGGAGGTGGGATAGGCTTCTCCGAAGAGGAGGGTTTTCAGGGATTGTCTAAAAGCAAGCAGAGTAGGAGATAGACAGATTGGGGTAGGGAGTTCCATAGGATGGGAGAGGCTCAAGAAAAGTCCTGGAGGTGACAAGGGAGCTAGAGAGCAGGAGGTCTTGGGAGGAATGAAGAGAACGAGTAG
This sequence comes from Lithobates sylvaticus, assembly GCA_028564925.1. Taxonomy (NCBI): domain Eukaryota; kingdom Metazoa; phylum Chordata; class Amphibia; order Anura; family Ranidae; genus Lithobates; species Lithobates sylvaticus. The sequence goes on along the minus strand of CM053031.1, from coordinate 54,473,106 downwards.
GTTGCAAACAGAGCTTTCTTTTGGTGGTATTTGATCAGCACTGGGTTTTTTTTTATTATATAAACAAAAAAGACTATAAATTATGAAAAAAACATTTTTTACTTTCTGCTACAAAAAATATATAAAAAAAATATATTATATATATAATATAAAACATATATATATATATATATATATATACACATATATATAAAAAAATCTAATTTCTTCATAAATTTAGGCCAAAATGTATTCTGCTACATGTCTTCGGTAAAAAAAAAATTAGAATAAGTGTATATTAATTGATTTGCATGAAAGTTTTAGTGTTTACAAATGATGGTATATATTTTCCCTGAAAATAAGACCTAGCGTGATTGTCGGTGATGGCTGCAAATATAAGCCCTACCCCCCCCCCCCCCAAATAAGCCCTAGTTAAAGTCCTTGTAGGTCTTATTTTCAGGATAGGGCTTATTTACTGGGAAACAGAGTAGGGCTTATTTGGGGGGTAGGGCTTATATTGCAGCCATCACGACAATCACGCTAGGTCTTATTTTCGGGGAAACAGGGTAATATAATCTCTCTGCAATTCGGAGGCTGGGTGTGACCTTATGACATCACGCCCAGACTCGGCAGATGTAAACATTCATTTTTTTCGTCTGGGAAGCAGAGATCTTTTTTTATTTTTTCTCTCAGGCTTTGCAGTCTAGAGGTAAGATCTAGGGACCTAGAGGCCCTAGATCTCCCTGTAAAGAGGACCTGTCATGCCCTATTCCTATTACAAGGGATGTTTACATTCCTTGTAATAGGAATAACAGTGATCAAAAATAAATAAATAAAGGGAAAGTGTAAAAATATTATTTTTTTAAATAAAATAAACCATTAAAAATTAAAGCGCTCCAATCCCCTCGTGCAAATGCATATGTAGGTCAGATCTGCATATGTAAACAACATTCAAATCACACATGTGAGGCATCGCCGCAAACGTTAGCATGAGAGCAATAATTCTAGTGCTGGACTAACTCTAAACTGGTAACCTGTCATTTTTTTTTTAAAGCGTAGCCTATGGAGATTTTTAAGTACCGAAGTTTGGCGCCATTCCACGAGTGTGCACAATTTTAAAGCATGAATGTGAGGTATCTATTTACTCAGCATAACATCATCTTTCACAATATACAAAACAATTGGGCTAAATTTACTGTTTTTTTATTTTTTTATTCAGGAAAGTGTTTTCTTTCCCCAAAAAATCATGTTTTGAAAAATTGCTGCACAAATACTGTGTAACATAAAAAATTGCAATGCCTGCCAGCTATTTTATTCTCTAGGGTCTCTGATAACAATATATATATATATATATATATATATATATATATATATATATATATATATATATATATAATATATATATATATATATATATATATATATATATATATATATATATATATATAAAAGGTATATGAGTAATTTTCTAGCAAACAAATTCCGATTTTTACATGTAGGAGAGGAATGCCAGATTCGGCCTGGTATGGAAGCGGTTAAGCTATGCCTGCCATTTTATTCTCTAGGGTCTCTGATAAAAAATATATATAAGGTTTGGGGGTTCTGAGTAATTTTCTAGCAAAAAAAATGATGATTTTACATGTAGGAGAGGAATGCCAGAATCGGCCCGGTATGGAAGTAGTTAAGCTATGCAAACGGAAAGTAAGATAAAACGTTTGAGAGGTAGGGGGTTACAATAGTTGTTTTTTAGATTTTGACATCTGTGTCTTTTTAAAATACAAACAGATTATTTTTTTTGTAGAAATATGAATGATCTCAAAACGGTATTAAACCCAAAAGCATTTATTATATTGCAGCTTACCAATGCTTACATGTAATGGCTGTTCTAGTTTTCTTTTGTAGGCTTTCTTCTATTTTCATCTGGTGATCCAGCAAACAAGTCTGTTATTTTTCAAAAGAACAAGCTGTCTTGCACATATATCAGTTTACAGGGATGAGACAAACCACTTACCACAGACAGGGGTGCCTTCAATGATCAGCTTTTATTTATTTATGTAAAAACTTTACCCCCCCCCCCAAAAAAACAAAAACAAAAAAACTGTTGCTGTAACTGATTATAAAATATTAGCTGTAGTTTGACTTTATATTGTTAGTGTATTTAAATATCCTAGTACATCTAACACTCCCCAGCCCCCAGGGTGACTGCTGTCCAAAAGTGCCCCCTGTGCTCCTTCATCCAGAGTGGGGGCACTCTAATACAGGAGGTGTGTTACTGGCCACTGGCCAGATCCCCAGGTGAAAACAGAGGGGGGAAAGCCTAAGGCCTCATTCACACGAGTGTTTTTTTTTTAACCACTTTCAGACCGGACCATTTTGCTGGCTTAAGACCAGAGCACTTTTTGCGATTCGGCACTACATATTTGTACATTTGCGATTCTTCTACATATTTTTGGTAAAAAAAATCACAATAAGCGTTTATTGATTGGTTTGTGCAAAAGTTATAGCGTTTACAAAATAGGGGATAGTTTTATAGCATTTTTATTAATATTTTTTTTTAACTAGTAATGGCGGCGATCAGTAATTTTTATTGTGACTGCAACATTATGGCGGACAAATCGGACATTTTTGACACATTTTTGGGACCAGCAATCAGTGCTATACAAATGCACTGATTCCTGTGTAAATGACACTGGCAGTGAAGGTGTTAACCAGAGGTTGGCAGTGTAGGGGTTAAGTGTGTCATAGGGGCGTGTTACTAACTGTGGGGGGGGAGTGGCTGTGTGTTACTGATCACTGATCTCTGCTCCAATCACAGGGAGAAGAGATCAGTGTCACTTGTTGCTAGGCAGAACGGGGAGATGCTGTTGACTTCCGCATCTCCCTGTTCGTCCTCCCCGTGAGACGATCGCGGGTATCCCCGCGTCGATCGAGTCCGCGGGACCTGCGACCAGACTCATGGGGGTCCCGACTGGCGCGTGCATATTCAAAGGGACGTACCTGTACGGCCTTATGCCTGTCCGTGCCATTCTGCCGACGTACATCTGTGTACACCGGTCGGGAAGTGGTTAAGCTCCTAGAAGATATTAGCATTTTTTTTATGCTCCTAGAAGCTAAATAGTGTTATCCTGTGTGTCTATGCACACTACTTTAGGCTATTGGTGTTTTCTGAGCTTCAGCATCAAGGAGCAGAAATTATTATTTTTTTTGTAGAGTTTCCTGGAGCGTTTTTCCATCAGAAACGCTTAAAACGCTGCTAAACGCTACTAATAGCATTTTTGAGCTTTTTTTCTCCTTTTACTGCAAAAATGCCAATAAAATGCTAATGCTCCTAATCGCTATTAAACGCTCCTAAAATGCTGCTAAAACACTACTACAAAAAGCTATTACCAGCGTTTTTTATCCAGTGATTTTTCCAGCGTTTTTAAGCTTAAAAGAAATGCTAGTGTACATGAAGCCTAAAAAATAAAAAACAAATGCAGCCACCACACCTAATGATTGGTAAGGTGTGATATATGACAATTTTGATTCTGGGTTTAATACCACTTTAAAAAGACCTCTTTCCTCCACTATCCTCCGGCCTCCAGCTGAAGCTCCTGGGTTTACTAGTGAATAAGAAGCTGATTTGTATCCCGAAATTGAGAGATGTCTTCTGCATTGAATATGTGTCATTTTGACACATCTCACTTCAGTATACTTTTATAGGATATGACAACAGAACTGAAGGGAATCTTCAATTGAAAAATCTAATTTTAACATACACGTCGTGAAAGACAGGCTTGGAATGCACAGAGCTCAGGAAACATATGTAAAATGTCTACATTTTAAGGTGTCCATATCTCCCTATGTTATTCAATATACAATTTGACATAGCCCAGTCTGCCCCAATTTGTTCAACAATGCACAATAGGAATAGAAAATGTTTTTGTTATAGTTGGGCCCTAAAGGCACCTTAACTGCTTGCTAACTGGGCACGTATACCCCCTCCCTGCCTAGGCCGATTTGGAGCTTCCAGAGCTCTCACACTTTGAATGACAATTGCGCGGTCATGGAACACTGTACCCAAATTAAAAAAATTTTTATCATTTTTTTTAGGCAAATAGAGCCTTCTTTTGGTAGTATTTAATCACCAATGCTTTTTTTTTTTTGCTAACCAAACAAGAAAAGACCGTTAATTTAAAAAAAAAACAAACAAACAAAACATTTTTCATATTTTGTTATAAAATTTTGCAAACATGTAATTATTATTATACATTATTATTATACATGATTTATATAGCGCCAACAGTGCTTTACAACATGAGGGCAGACAGTACAGTTACAATACAATACAGGAGGAATTAGAGGGCCCTGCTTGTTAGAGCTTACAATTTAGGAATTTTTCTGCTTCACTGATGGGCACTAATGAGGCGGCACTGATGGGTACTGATAGGTGGCACTGATGGGCACTGATGAGGCGCACTGGTGGGCACTGATCAGGAGGCACTGATGAGGCTGCACTGATGAGTGCCACTGATAGGCACTGATTGGTGGCACTGATGGGCACTGATAGCTGGCCCTGGTGGGCACTGATAGGAGGCACTGATGAGGCACTGATGGGCAATTCTGATGGGCACTGGTAGGTGGCACTGGTGGGCACTGATTAGCAGTACTGATGGGCACTGATAGATGGCACTGTTGGGCACAGATTTTCAGCACTAGAGGGCACTGATCAGCAGCACTGGTTGGCATTTAGGGGACTGATGTTCCTCTAACAGAAGCTGACAGCGCGAAGAAAGAAAAAAAGGCAGTAACCGTCTTCTGTTTGCTTCCATGATCAGCTGTCATTGGCTGACAGCTGATCACGTGGTAAAAGGCCCGCTGTCATTGGCCCTTTACCCTGCTCTGTGATCAGCCGAATTCGGACTCTGCAATTTCAGAGCACACTGCGAGCACGAGAACAGGAGGATGTACATTAACGCCCTTCCGGCATTTGAGGTCTGCGCTGTGGCTTGTATCTGTTGGACTTTTTACAAATAAAGGCTATATTCCGGAGTGCGGTTGTCCAGAACTTCCTTTTTGCCTCATGTTGCTATATGTTTAGCCAGCACCTGGTGTTTCAGTTCTGAGGAGAGTTCTAGACCCACATTTCCACCTGGAGCAGTGATCCCCTTCCCAGGCCACAGAAAAGGGGGGGGATAAGAGAGCGTCCCCCCTCCTGAACCGTACCAGGCCCCATGCCCTCAACATGGGGAGGGTGCTTTGGGGTTCCCCCCAAAGCACCTTGTCCCCATGTTGATGGGGACAAGGGCCTCATCCCCACAACCCTTGCCTGGTGGTTGTGGGGTATGCGGGCAGGGGGGCTAATCGTAAACTGGAAGCCCCCTTTAACAAGGGGGCCCCAGATCTGCCCCCTATGTGAATAAGTATGGGGTACATTGTACCCCTACCATTCACCAAAAAAGTGTCAAAAAAAGTAGAGGCGACAGCAGACAGTTTTTGACCGCCATTTTATTTCTCTGCTAAAAAATATATATATAATATTTGGGGTTTTAAGTAATTTTCTAACAAAAAATACTGATTTTACCTTGTAAGCAACAAGTGTCAGAAAAAGGCTTAGTCTTTAGTCCTCATTTGCAGACCTAAGTTCATCCCTTTGATCTCTAAAAGAATACAACAATACAATGTTTCTCTCTTTCAGTGCATGTTGTTGATAAACACTGCCGGCTGCTTATTTTTCATTTTTTTGACAGATGTGAGCAGGGAATGGCTCTGCACTTGTTACATGAATTGTGGAAATGCTGGATTAAGATCGTGAGGGGGTTGAATCGCGATTGCAATTTTTTTAACGATTAATCCTGCAGCTTTAGTTAACAGTGAACACTGCAGCCTCAAGCACTGCAGCCTATCTGCAGGGCTGTGTGATTCTATGGATGCACACAGTGTTGGTAGACACAACTCTAGTCCCTGCATGTAAAGATGGCTATATAGGATACTTCAAAAGAAAGCTGCCACCCTGGAACAGGAAACCTGGGACAGCGGCCATGACACCAGCCTAAACAAGAACGTAAGCAAGGAATAAAAAGTTAAAGAAGCTACATACTCAGTAAATGATTAAATCAGATGCTGAACATGCTTAACCCCTTCCGCCTGGCCTATAGCAGAATGACAGCTTCTCTCCTGACAGGGGGGTCTGCACTGATTGATTATCAGTGCAGCCTCCCCCCGAGGATGCCCACCTATGGCCAGCAAGGATACCCACCCATGGCCAGCAAGGATGCCCACCCATGGCCACAAGGAAGGCCCACCCATGACCACCATGTAAGGCCACTAGAGCCCACCAGGGATGGCAATCATTGCCCATTAGGGATGGCACTCTGTGCTCATCAGTGCTGCCTGCCAGCACCTCCGATCAGTGCTGCCTATCAGTGCCATCTATCAGTGCCCATCAGTGCCGCCTATACGTGACCTCCAGTGCCACCTATGAGTGCCACCTATGAGTACCATCAGTGCCACCTATGAGTGACCATCAGTGCCACCTATGAGTGCCCATCAGTATAGCCCTATGAGTGACCATCAGTGCCCATCAGTGCTGCCTATGAATGCCCATCAGTGCCCATCAGTGCTGTATATCAGTGCCACCTATCAGTGCCTATCAGTGCTGCATATAAGTGCCACCTCATCAGTAACACCTCATCAGTGCTCGTCAGTGCAGCCTCATCAGTGCCCATCGGTGAAGTAGAAAACTTACTTATTTACAACGTTTTATAACAGAAACAAAGAAAAACTTATTTTTTCAAGATTTTTGTTTTTATTTGTAGCGCAAAAAATAAAAACCCAAGAGGTGATCAAATACCACCAAAAAAAAGGTCTCTGTTAGAAAAAAATTATAACAATTTTGTTTGGGTACAGCGTCACATGACCACGCAATTGCCATTCAAAATGTGAGGTCTTTGAAAGCTGAAATTTGGTCTGGGCAGGAAGGTGTATAAGTGCCCTGTATTGAAGTGGTTAAAAAGCTAACCGTCTATTATCACTTTAGTGGCGGCTGGTGCTCAAATTTTTTGGGGGGGCGCAAACAAACTGAAAAATTCTGAAAAAAAACCCCCATCAATTGCAGCCTCACTGTACCATCAATCTCAGCCACTGTGCCCATCAAACGCAGCCACTGTGCCATCAAATGCAGCCACTGTGTCCATCAATTGTCGCCACTGTGTCCATCAATTGTCGCCACTGTGCCCATCAATTGCCGCCACTGTGCCCATCAATTGCCGCTACTGTGCCCATCAATGGCTCCCACTGTGCCCATCAATTGCCGCCACTGTGCCCATCAATTGCCACCACTGTGCCCATCGATTGCTCCCACTGTGCCCCATCAAACGGAGCCACTGTGCCATATCAAATGCTGCCAGTGTGCCCCCCGCCGACCCGCCGTCTGCACTTACCTGTATCGGTGGGACAGCTCCTCGATGTCTCCTCCCATCCTCTCTTCCTGTCCCCTGCTTTGATTCATTTGCTTTTCTAACACAGCTGAGTGACCTGCGAGTGCCCAGCATGGCGCTCACAGGTCACCTTTTTTGACGCCTATTAGAGCCTATGGCTCTAATCAGGTGCTTCAAAACCACCCCCCGCCGCTGTAATTCAGGCGTCCTGCTCCCAAAAAGGTTCCAGCGCCTGAATAGGGGGTGGCAGCGGCAGCCATAGACAGATTCATGTAATGCATGAATCTATCTATTGGTGCTTGAGGGGGTGGCAGGAGAGAGGGGGCAGCGCCTGTGCGCCCTTATGGACGCACCGCCACTGCTTTAAATAGTATAGAAGTCCTTACATGAGACTCAAATTAGGTAAAACTGATCAGAAAAGAGGGATCAAGGTTCTTTCGGGGCAGTTCTCCAATTCAAGGGCAGTTGGGAACTATGTGTGTTCTACTTAGCAAACCCCATTTGTTAAGCTGGCCATACATTATGCATTTTTTTTCCTTCAACCACAGGCTGAAGGAAAGAAATTGCTTGATTCCCCTATCAACGCAGTCACTGTTGATCGTCAGAATACAATAATCACTGCTGTCGGCTATGGCCCCTGGCAGTGATCGGTTGAAAAAGCAACCAGACAGGCTTCAGTACAACCAGCCTTCCCATAGATGGATCAAAATTCAGCTAGTTCCTGCTGAACCGGCTGACTTTCGATCCGTCTATGGCCAGCTGAGTGAATTAGCCATATGTATGCATGTCCCTGATCATGGCCTGCTGTTAGAATATGCCTTGGCTCTTCAGCCTATAGCTAGATAATCAGCTTTGAGACAAAGTATTAGTCACAACTGCCTCCGCTGTAGAATAAAACTTGAAATAATGTGATATATTTCTGTTACGGTCGATGTATTTCTCCAACAAAACTGGGTTTGTTTTTCTCTAAGATAACATATGGTGTGCCATTCTGACATTCATTAATGCTGTTAACTGCTGACTCGTTAAAGAAGGTAATATAGAGTTTGTCCTGGTTGCTTTATTACACATCAAAGACGAGTCAGAGACATTTGGAGATTTTAAAGCACCTTGTTTTTTTTGTAAACAGTGCAATGTGTTGTAGAGCCCTCTAGACATAAAGCAATTAAAGCTGATTTACAAACCATTTACACCAAGCCATTATCATTAGCACTTAATAATGCCTTCTCTCTGCCCTGGTCAGTGCTGGCCCTATCATTTCATCTTCTGTCTCAAGGCTACATTGAGGATTTCAATTAAACGGATACTCAGGGTCGGTTCAAGCGGCAGAAGTCTCACTATTTTTGAAATGAATCCGAGGAAGGAAACGTCTAATGGTGCTGATGGTGGTGACTTAAATAGAAGCAAAAAAGAAAAGGAAAATCTCAGAGAAGCATAACATTTTATAATAATAAAATGGGAGATAAAAAGGGGTACTAAAAATACAACATATATGAAGAAAACATGATTACAATGTATGCTTGTATCAGAGACGTAACTAGAACCTTCAGGGCCCTGGTGCAAGAAACCATAAAGGGACCCCTATGGTGGCGGAATGCCAGGGCCCAGTTAAATAGAAGCAAAAAATATTTTTTACAATTTTTTTTAAACAATTTTATTTTTTAAATTTTTTTTACATTTTTTTAAGATCCCTTTGGTGAAATATCAGTGGTCTAAACAGACCTCTAATGTATCACCTTTCAGGACATTGCTCTCTGAAGAGTTTACCTCCTCACCACCTGATTTAACCCTATAATTTATCATTACAGAACTGCATTCATGTGCATTACACACAGTTGCTGCACAATCCTATTGAACTTATGGGCCAAGTCTGACAAGCCACCGCTTGTCAAACTCTGAACCCCGAGTTAAAAATGCCATGGCATGTGAACCAGGGGCGGTCTGTATGCTTGTATCAGAGACGTAAGCTGAGGCAGAGGGAGGGGTGCCGAAGCTCAAGTGGCACTCACTTATGTAGTGGAGGCCGCTCTGTTCCCGCACCTCCCCCCGCTCACAGAGCTCGGCCGCCCACTCTGTACCCTCCCCTGCTTCCTCATTGGTAGAGGGAGGGAGCCCCCCAGGAGGAGGGCGGATGAGAGGCTGCGGGGGGAGAAGACTGTCACTCCATGAGGCTGAGGACAGAGCAGAGCTAATGTAAGTTTTTTGGTGAATGTGTTTTTTTTTTTATTAAAAAGAAAGGTCTTACACTATGAAGATTTCTCTCTTCTTTCCCATTGTTTCAAGCTAGGTGCTGATATTATAAACCCCTTAATGCCTAAACCTTTTTTTGACACTTGTTGTTTACAAGTAACAAATCAGTATTTTTATTAGAAAATTACTTAGAACCTCCAAACATTATTTATATATATTTTAGCAGAGACCCTTTTGGCGATTGTTGTAATATTTTATGTCACACAGTATTTGTGCAGCGGTTTTTCAAATACAATTTTTTTGGAAGAAATACACTTTCATTAATTAACCACTTCAATACCGGGCATTTTCATCCCCTTCCTGCCCAAGCCAATTTTCAACTTTCAGCGCTGGGGGGGGGGTTTAGGCTGATATGTATTTTTCTACATATGTTTGGTAAAAAAAATATAAGCAGTTTGTGCAAAAGTTATAGCTTCTACAAAATAGGTTATTGATTTATGGCCTTTTTATAATTTTTTTTTTTTCAGTATCTGTGATTTTTATTATGACTGTGACATTGCGGTGGACAGATCGGACACTTTTGACACTATTTTGGGACCAGTGACACTTATATTTATCAAAAATAAAAAAATGCATTGATTACTGTATAAATGTCACTGGCAGGGAAGGAGTTAACACTAGGAGGCGATCAAGGGGTTAAATGTGTTATCTAGGGAGTGATTCTAACTTGGGGGGGATGGGACTGACTAGGGGAGGAGACCGATCGGTGTTCCTCTGTACTGAGAACACACCATCCTCCTGACAGGACGTGGATCTGTGTGTTTACACACACAGATCCATGTTCCTGCTCTGTCATAAGCGATCGCGGGTACATCGCAGCCACCGGGCACATGCATCGGCTCCTCTGTAATGTGTATCTCAGTGTACCGCCAGGAAGCTGAGGACGTCCTATGATAAACAGCACACTGGTGACATCTATCATAGAAGCCGGTCCAGGAGGCGGAACTTCGTATGACAGCAGCCACACAACAGGTAAGTGGGAGATCTCCACTCTGTGTAATCCAGCAGCTCTTCTCTCTCTAATACCCATGCAGACTGCATTAATGGGCTATGGTGAGGCTGAGCTGATGGGGGACTGGTGAGGCTGCATTGATGGGCACTGAGGAGGCTGCATTGATAGACACTAGTGAGGCTGCATTGATGGGCACTGGTGATGATGAGCCGATTGGTGGTTTAATGGGCCACTTGACTAGATTTGCCCCCCAGGCCTAAGGCTGCCAGCCCTCCCCTGAATTGTGAACACCCTCATTCAGTAGTTATTTTACAGTTCGAGTGGGCAACAGAATACAGTCAAGTCTTTCAGCTGTGCATATAACTGTTGGAATGGATTGTTCCTTTAACGCTCAGTGACATCTACTACCTTGCCATGTCACAGTGGGAGGTACTGTACACTGTATATAGAAAGCAATATGTAGTGACACAATAGCCAGGGAAGGGGGAAAATGACACCATATTGATTGTGCAGAAGTCTCCATGATTGCTGAATCACTTTAAACACAGTGCCGCAATGAGGGATTCTCTGATTACATTTCACTGTACAAGCCAATACATAATGCAATCAGAAAATACAAGTGCTTAACACAGCTGCAGAGCGAATGCTACAATTATAAGGCAGAGATACTTAGTAATAACAACAGTATACAGAATCACAAGCCTTTACACATGCCGCAAGCTTTGTCAGCATTGTTGTCCTTTTAGCAGCTTAAAATGGTCTGCAGAACAATTAGTAACTGTGGGCCCTCTAGCTATTGTAGATGCCAAACTGCCAATATTGGCAGGAATGTTCCTTATTTCCATTAAAGAAGAAATTAAAGTGACCTAGCGTTAGGTTAAATGGATATAAGGGGGGTAGGCAGGTGGTAGTTTGTTTGTCATGTCCTCTATATTACCCTCCTTGTTGGGAGCCAAGCAAGGGTCATGTGGGTTCTACTGTGCTACACTAGGCACTTTATACAGGGTCACTTTACTACACATGGGGTACCTTTGCTTTGTGCCTTTTTCTTCAATGCCCTGGGACAAGGCTAAGGCTGCCATGGGGGAGTACTCAACCCTAAGGTGGGCCTCTACTCTTAGAGAGGAACTTACACCCTGTGCACTTGCACTTCTCCAGTTAACTCTCAGGTCCCAAGTCTCAGGTGACAATGACAATGTAATCTACATTCAGGAAGGAACCTTGTCCACATCCACCTGTCAAGTATTTTCCACTACCGTTTCCCAATTGCGGAATAGGCCCTGCTGTGCCCCCTGTGCGGGCTACACACATTTACTTAACGCTTGAACTTCCGTACCTCTGTACAGGATGAGAACCTCTGCATCACAAATCCACTCTTGTTGCTCTGGGAGACAGACCACTGGCAAAAGGAGTGCCAACAACATCTCCCTCGCTGCTAGAGTCTGTTCCACCTATAACAGGTACACGCTACCGTCAGGCTGCTTGTTAAACTTCCATTACCTTAGGTAACCACTTGTGTCTTCACACTACTCCACTCCACACCGATATCTTTATACCCAAATGTGTTAAGACCCACTATGTGTCCTGGTTACTTGCAATACACCACTTTCCATAACTTCAGACCAGGCAAGGACATAATTTCAATACTTTGCTTAAGGAAAGTGCAAAATTAAAATTTCAGAGTTAAAAATACAGAGTTAAAAATACAGTGCATCTGCAAAGTATTCACGGTGCTTCACTTTTTCCGCATTTTGTTATGTTGCATCCTTATTCCAAAATGGATTAAATTCATTATTTTCCTCAAAATTCTACAAACAATACCCTATAATGACAATGTGAAATAAGTTTGTTTGAAATCTTTGCAAATGTATTAAAAATAAAAAACGAACAAAATCACATGTATTCACAGCCTTTGCCATGACATTCAAAATTGAGCTCAGGTGCGTCCTATTTCCACTGATCATCCTTGAGATGTTTCTACTACTTGATTGGAGACCACCTGTGGTAAATTCAGTTGATTGGACATGATTTGGAAAGTCACACACCTGTCTATATAAGGTCCCACAGTTAACAGTGCGTGTCAAAGCACAAACCAAGCCATGAAGTCCAAGGAATTGTCTGCAGACCTCCGAGACAGGATTGTTATGAGGCACAGATCTGAGGAAGGGTACAGAAACATTTCTGTAGTATTGAAGGTACCATTGAGCACAGTGGCCTTCATCATCCGTAAATGGAAGAAGTTTGGAACCACCAGGACTCTTCCTAGAGTGGGCCGCCCGGCCAAACTGAGTGATCTGGGGAGAAGGGCCTTAGTCAGGGAGGTGACCAAATACCCGATGGTCACTCTGACAGAGCTCCAGCGATTCTCTGTGGAGAGAGGAGAACCTTCCAGAAGAGCAACCATTTCTGCAGCACTTCACCAATCAAGCCTGTATAGTAAAGTGGCCAGATAGAAGTAATTTCTCAGTAAAAAACACATGACAGCCCACCTGGAGTTTGCCAAAATGCACCTGAAGAACTCTCAGACCATGAAAAAAAAAAATTCTCTGGTCCAACGAAACAAAGATTGAATTCTTTGGCCTGAATGGCAAGTGTCATGTCTGGAGGAAGCCAGGCACCGCTCATTAACTAGAGAGAGCATGTAAAGAACTATGGACTTTGGAATGCATTTGGTACATGGTGTACGTTCATCTCTAACAGTAGAGGCCCGCCCTATGGTCAAGTGTTCCCCCATTGCAGCCTCAGTCTTCTTGCAAGGTATCGAGAAAACTACACAAGTAAAGGTATGAGTAGTAAAGTGACCCTGTAAAAAGTGCCTAACATAGCTAGAAGAACGCACACGGGGTATGCCTTACATGTGACCCAGTAATTGGCACCAAACGAGCTAATGGGAAACATGGAGGACATGACAAACAACCACACAGCAGCTTGCCCTGTATGCCAAGGCCCAACTGCCTAGACCCACCATTAGGCCCCTTTCACACATGCGGACCGTACATTAGATCAGTTCAGTCACGTTTTTTTATCATCAGTTGTTGTCAGTAAACATCAGTTTTCATCAATTTTCATTTCCGTTTTTCGTCCGTTTACGTCCGTTTTTCATCCGATTAAGTCAGTTTTCATCAGTTTTTTATCCGTTTATGCCCGTTTTTGATCCGTTTTTTTTTTTTTAAAACAGTTTTTCATGAATTATGGGAATTTTTTTGATGAAAAATGGATGTCAGCGGATCGGATGTGAACGGATCGTCCGCTAACGTCCGTTTTTCGTCCGTTCCATTTTTTTACGGAAGACAAAATAGGGTCTTCTTCCGTTCAGAAAAACGGACCTTAACGGAGACGGATGTTAACGGACGTTAGCGGATGATCATCCGCTAACGTCCGCTATCCCATAGACAAGCATTAATGTCCATTTTCATCAGTAAACGGACGTATGAAAAAACGGACGAACGGTCCGCATGTGTGAAAGGGGCCGTTTTTTCATACGTCCGTTTACGGATGAAAGCGGACATTAATGCTTGTCTATGGGATAGCGAACGTTAGCGGATGATCATCCGCTAACGTCCGTTAACATCCGTCTCCGTTAGGCCCCTTTCACACATGCGGACCGTTCGTCCGTTTTTTCATACGTCCGTTTACGGATGAAAACGGACATTAATGCTTGTCTATGGGATAGCGGACGTTAGCGGATGATCATCCGCTAACGTCCGTTAACATCCGTCTCCGTTAAGGTCCGTTTTTCTGAACGGAAGAAGACCCTATTTTGTCTTCCGTAAAAAAAACGGAACGGACGAAAAACGTACGTTAGCGGACGATCCGTTCACATCCGATCCGCTGACATCCGTTTTTCATCAAAAAAATTCCCATAATTCATGAAAAACTGTTTTTTTTTTAAAAAAAAAACGGATAAAAAACGGACATAAACGGATAAAAAAACGGACATAAACGGATAAAAAAACTGATGAAAAACGGACGTAATCGGATGAAAAACGGACGTAAATGGACAAAAAACGGAAATGAAAATGGATGAAAACTGATGTTTACTGACAACAACTGATAAAAAAACGTGACTGAACTGATCTAATGTACGGTCCGCATGTGTGAAAGGGGCCTTAAGGTCCGTTTTTCTGAACGGAAGAAGACCCTATTTTGTCTTCCGTAAAAAAAACGGAACGGACGAAAAAAGGACGTTAGCGGACGATCCGTTCACATCCGATCCGCTGACATCCGTTTTTCATCAAAAAAATTCCCAGAATTCATGAAAAACTGTTTTTAAAAAAAAAATTAAAAACGGATAAAAAACGGACATTAACGGATAAAAAAAACGGACATAAACGGATAAAAAAACTGATGTAATCGGATGAAAAACGGACGTAAGCGGACGAAAAACGGAAATGAAAATGGATGAAAACTGATGTTTACTGACAACAACTGATGATAAAAAAACGTGACTGAACTGATCTAATGTACGGTCCGCATGTGTGAAAGGGGCCTTAGGGTTTATTTACATTTGAAGATCCTGAATTCAGGGCAAGGTGGTTTTATTAGCACCAGTTGCCATGAAGGAAGGAGCAGCGTGGAAGTGCTGGATAGGTAGGGATCAGTGTGTCAGTGGGCTATACAAAGACACTGCCACTTTAAGCTAATGAGCTAATATAAGGACCAATTAAGTTATTTACACTACTTGTATGTAAAATGTTTAACTTTTTTTTTTGTTTTAATAAGGACATATCTGTAGTTTGTTTGGAATTCCAATTTAGGCTCTTACTGTTCCATTCGTCCACAACCAGCAATATCAAAATAATGAACAATGTCAGCTGTGAAGGAACAAAGTGCAATCTGGCCAAATACATCCAGATGATGGCACGCTTTAGTTGAATTGGCAGCTGGCCTTCTGTTTTTCTGATTTTAGTATGTTGGAAGGAATTTATATATGTCATCCACCCATGGCTGCCAACTGTCCCTGACTATGCCCTTGGAACTGTCCATTTTTCAACTCTGAGAAACGG
The DNA here is from genome assembly GCA_028564925.1 of Lithobates sylvaticus. NCBI lineage: Eukaryota > Metazoa > Chordata > Amphibia > Anura > Ranidae > Lithobates > Lithobates sylvaticus. The sequence goes on along the minus strand of CM053031.1, from coordinate 54,457,501 downwards.
CACAAGAAAATTCCCCGCTTTCTGTACGCTGGGGTTTTATTAAAAACTGTATTACAGCTGCTCAAAGGCACAAAGGGAAGTAGAATCTTCAAACCCCAGAGCAATATCTAAAATAAGTAAAATCCTGATGGTGGCTTTTTTGGAGCAGTAAAGGTTTACGGGGCAAATTCATACATTGGCAAATTCTCTGTGCTTTTGTTGCTAAATCTTATCCAGCATTTCGAAAATACATTTGCTGGTCAAGTTTGGCAATGTGTTTGCCGGGTAGAGAGAGATGTGGCATCCAGATTTTGCAATTTTTTAATGGGAAATCAATGTTTCAGCAACAATGACTGTAGCTATAATGTGGTGAATGTTACATTTACCAATGACCTTTTGTATGACCAATGCCTCCTCTTGATGCCTGCAAATACAGTTACTATAGTTCTAAAGCAGTGGTCTCCAAACTGTGGCCCTGGGGCCGCATGTGACCCTTTGCTTGCCTTTAGCCAGACCTTGAGACATTATTCCTGCCACTGCCAAGACCGCTGTTCTAAAGCATCCAGTGTACTTGAAAAATCAAATGCTGGAATACAGAAAAAATGTGACCAGTAGCTCTTCCCTTCCTGCTCTCCTTTCCTCATTGTTGGGTGCAGACTGTGATGCGACAAATATAGAGGAGCATACCCTATCCTGGAGGCAGCAGTTGCCTGTGGATGGAACGAATGTAGGGTCTTTTTTTATTAATTTTGTGAATGATGAAGGGGAATGTAGCAAATGTATGTAAAATCACACACAAAAATATGCCTGAACTTGTCTGACTTCCACAGATATGCCTCATAAATGTCAAAATATTGGTTTCTGTACTCATGGGTGATGTGCACCCCAAAGCTCAAACACACATGTATGTATAATGTGTGTGTGTATATATATATATATATATATATATATATATATATATATATATATATATATATATACACACACAATATGTTACCAAAAGTATTGAGACACCTACCTTTACACACACATGAACTTTAATGGCATCCCAGTCTTATTCCGTAGGGTTCAATATTGAGTTGGCACTTTGCAGCTTTAACAGCTTCAACTCTACTGTGAAGGATGTCTACAAGGCGAGTGTGTCTATGGGAATGTTTGACCATTCTTCTGGAAGTGCATTTGTGAGGTCAGGCACTAATGTTTGACGAGAAGGCCTGGTTCGCAGTCTCTGCTCTAATTCATCCCAAATAAGTTCTATTGGGTTGAGGTTAGGACTCTGTACAGGCCAGTCAAGCTCCTCACCCCAAGCACACTCATTATGGACCTTGTTTGTGCACTGGTGCACAGTCATGTTGAACAGGAAGGGGCCATCCCCAAACTGTTCCCACAAAGTTGGGAGCATGAAATTGTTCAAAATGTCTTGGTATGCTGACGCCATAATCACACCATAATACCCCCCCCCCCCTCCACCAAATGATTTGGACCAGTGGACAAAGCAAGGTCCATAAAGACAGGGATGACCAAGTTTGGGGTGGAGCAACTTGACTGGCCTGCACAGAGTCCTGACCTCAACCCGATAAAACACCTTTGGGATGAATTAGAGCAGAGACTGCGAGCCAGGACTTTTCGTCCACATCATTGCCTGAACTCACAAATGCACTTCTGGAATAATGGTCAAACATTCCCATAGACACACTCCTAAACCTTGTGGACAGCCTTCCCAGAAGAGTTGAAGCTGTTATAGCTGCAAATGGTGGGCCAACTCAATATGGAATCCTATGGACTAAGACTGGGATGCCATTAAATTTCATGTACGCATAAAGGTAGACATCCCAATACTTTTGGTAATATAGTGTATATACACAGAATGAATGAACAAAAAGAGCGCTGCACAGCCTTTCTGTTCATTCATACACTGAAGTATGTATGTATTCAGTATTACATAGATTGGCTCAAATGTCACTAATGGTGCGACCTCTACCTTAAACCTAAAGAAATCCTTACATCAAGTTCATATGAGTGGAGACCCTAAGGAACGGGTCCCATTAAAGGGCGAAGGAGAAGCAGTACACCGATGAGATCATCCATGTGTTTGATCTGCTATTGTCTTCTGCCAGCTCATGTGAACTGCAGTGGAGACTGGGTTTATTTTTTGTGTCGGTCAGCAAGGGAAAAAAATATTGTTTGGTGCCTTACTAAAAAAGTTGTTTTGCACATAAACAGGGTCCCTGAATAGGGGAGTAGTTGACCATATTGCCCCCTAGGGGCACTTGAGTGACACTTACAAAATAACAGTTCACAATGAACACTAACTTCAGGTGGCATTACACTTTCAGGCCGGAAGCCTTACTACAGGTATAGTAGCACACCATGACAGAAGGACAGCATCTTCCTCTTCTTCTTTCCAGCCCATCATATGGTTTGCCTCTACCCATCCTGACAAATGACTCTGAAGCATTTTGAAATGGTATTACTGAGCAAGTACTCATCTCCACCACACTTAAGGCCCGTACACACGATCTAACTTTTTGACAACAAACATGCAAATTAGCTGTTTTGGACCAACATCCGACCGTGTGTATGCTCCATCGGACCAACTTTTTCAGTTTTCATCTGACTTATTGGCTGTGCGAACGGACAAACTTTCTGCCAACAAAAGTCTGATGGAGCAAAGTCCGACCGTGTGTACACAAAACCATCGGACTTTTGTACAAAGTACAAACACGCATGCTCAGAACCAATGCAAAAGATCAGACAACAATACAGAAGTTGACCAAAGGTGGTGCTGGAGTATTTTAACTGAGTGTCGTCAGTATGTTGAAACATCACTACGTTCGTGTTTGTTGCCTAAAAAGTCCTGCCGTGTGTATGCAATACAAACTTGGGGCCAACGCCCTTTGTACAAAAATCCACGGGAAAGTTTGTACAAAGTCCGATCGTGTTTATGAGGCTTTAGACTCGCAAAGCCTTGCACATTGTGATCCCAGGCTTGGTCCATAGACAAGCCCGGTACCGTAGCAAGCTCCAATATGAAGTCCCAACCAGTAAGTGGGGGACAAGAAGAACTAAGCTGTCCCCTCACTACCAGGCCCCCCTGTCACCTGCCATAATCACTGCTTCCTCTGCCAGCTGGCTGCTTCTCCTTCTGATTTATTTTCACTGGATAATACATGAGTTACCAGTTAGCCATATAACATGTATCGCCCATCACACCTTTTTTCTAACCCAGAGGGTTGAGTGTCTTCTCCTCCACAATTCCTAGTTTTTCTTGATAAACCATAACTACACACTGTTAGGCATATGGATTTCCTCATTACCCATCAATTGACACAGACAACTTCTTCTTTGAATGGTTTTCCGTTTACTGATTCATTACCAAATTACAGTTGAGGAAGGACAAATCAGTGCATTATACATCCTTACACACATGGTTGTTGGACACTGAAATTGGCTGTGCACGATTCAGTAGTACATAGATTGGCTCAAATGTCACTAATGGTGTGATCCATACCTTAAACATAAAGAAGTCTTTGCATCACATTCAAATCAGTGGAGACCTTACAGAACAGGTCCCATTGAAGGGTGCACTGAAAAGTGATTATTAGACATGTGCAATTTGTTTCGTTTTTTTTTTCGTTTTCCGTTAAAATTCGTTATATTCATTCATTCGTTATCGTACGAATGAACGAATGATTCGCTAAAAATTTTAACGAATAACGAATTATCGAACCGAACGAATATGAAAAACAAGGAAAATCCGAAATAACCAAATTAGAAACAACGAAACTACGAAAGAAGAAAATCCGAAAAACGAAAACAGGAACAACGAAAATCAAAATGAACGAAAAAATTCGTACATTCGTAACTTTTTCTTTTGTTGAGTTGGTAATTTTCCGTGTCCCTTACAATGGCGCTGCTTAACGTGCTTCGAATGGATTGAACGAAAAAATTCGTACATTCGTAACTTTTTTTTTTTTTGATTCGTAATTTTCAGTGTCTCTTACAATGTAATAATAGCATACACATTACATAAAATTATGAATTATGCTCCGATTACGAATCTACGAAAACAATGTTACGAAAGTACGAATAAATCAATCTTACGAAAGTACGAATGTAACTAAATTTACGAAAATACGAATGCGTCCGAATTTCGAATAAACAAAAATTAAACTAACGGAAAAACGAATCAACAAAAAAATAACTCTTACGAAAATACGAATCGTTACGAATACGAACACCGACGACTTACGAATTTACGAATTGTTACGAATATACGAACACTGACGACTTACGAAATTACGAATCGTTACGAATCAACGGAAAAGAACAGAAACAAAACTAAACTAAACAAATTTTTCTATTGTGCACATGTCTAGTGATTATGTGCTGTTCTGGTCCACATGCTGAAGTTCCCACTCCAGACTCCCTCCCTCTCAGGAGGGTTCCCCTGTATATATCCCCTAAGAAACAGGAAGCGACACACATGCAGGGGAATCTATGTCACAGAATACATTAACCCCTTGAATGCACCCGCAATAATTAAAGGATAACCAAAACCTGTTTAAAATAGGCATCTAACTATGCTTGCGCTGCCTTCAATAGTGCATTCTAGCATTATCTGTTACTAAAATAATAACATGACAAGGGTGTCATCCTTCAGGTTTTTGTAGAACAGGTGACATCTCAGTACACCCCTACATGGCAAAACCATATTCTGTAGAGCAAGCTTTCTCAATCTTTTTACTCCACAGGAACTCTTGAAATGTTTAGGTCGTGGGGAACCAATGCCAAAACCAACTCATTGGAGGTCAATGGGAAAAACACCCCTCTTACAGTGGTGGTCAAAATGCCACCACTAAAAAGGTAATTGGTGTTATGTCCCTGACTGTGGCAAGTGGCGTTTAACCTTGAAGCTATGCAGACATCATCAAATGAGAGGTCAATCAACCATAGCTCAAGAAATCCCTACAAACCTCTTTAAAGCGGGAGTAAACCCGCTGACATTTTTTTTTTTTTTTTACACCTGTAAGGGAAAAGGCATAATGAGCTAGTATGCACCGCATACTAGCTCATTATGAAATACTTACCTTAGAACGAGGCGTCGGTAACTCACCTGGTCCACGCCGAGGTCGCTGACATGTTGCCTCGGCGTGTCTTCCGGGTATCGCGACTCCAGCGCTGTGAGTGGCTGGAGCCGCGATGTCGTCACTCCCGCGCATGCGCACGGGAGACTTCGTCCCGGCAGGGTTCGTATTCTGCCGGCCTTTCAGACGAGAATCCCCGTGCGCATGCGCCGCTGCAGTCAGCGGCGTATTGCACGGGGAATATCTCCTAAACCGTAAAGGTTTAGGAGATATTTTTTGTACCTACAGGTAAGCCTCATTACAGGCTTACCTGTAGGTGAAAGTGGAAAATCTGACTTTACTTCCACTTTAAGGTCCCTGGTTGAGAATGGCTGCTGTAGAGCATTGTTTCGCAAAGTGTGGGACAGGAACTACTTCTAGTACATGTCCTCACTACTGGCAGTACACTCCAGCAGGTCAGGGCTTTGAATGTCTGTTTGAAGGACTGGGTATCTCCTATGCAAAATGAAGCCCCTGGTAACAGGTTCCTGTACCTGTCAGATACCAGGGGATCGAATTAGATGATACCGGCAGACTAGTAAATTTCGTACCGTATAAACAGAATGAAGAGGAGAGGCAACATAGCTACCTAGTGACACCTGAAAAAATACAGTCAAAGCAGTTCAGAGATTGGTGGTCCTCATAACTAAAGCCTTATATACCAAAAATATTAGGAGAAATATATATAAAACTTTTACAAGTACAAGTGGAACTCTACAAATATCAAGTTGGCATCACATGACTGACCAAAGTATAGGAAACTCTATAGAGACTAAGGAGTCTCACATCACCACCTGCACCACTGGAGCTAGCATTCCCTTTATTCTTACTGTATAAACATAACATTTCCCATATAACATTAAAGGCATTCCTCCCAATTGTCCCTGATTTCATAGGGAATGTCCCTGATTTGGAACAATGTCCCTCTGTCCCTCCTTCCTCCTCATTTGTCCCTCATTTTGGTCTGATCCATATAAATATATATAAAATGCACTTTTATCTATCAAAAAGTGTTATACAGAGCTAAACCTTTCATCTGATTTCTAAATTGCTGCATTTGTAAATTCCAAAAGTCAATATAAAGGAATAATAGTGGTAAAAAAGCACTTGTGGGTTTAACCAATCTTATTTTATATTTTGTACAATTCACCTTTAAAGGGGCGTAGGCAGGGGGTGTGTCCTATGCCTGCATACTTTTGCTCATAGGTGTCCCTCATGGGAGGTATGTTAAAGGCAGCTTGCTGCCTATGAAAAATAAGAACTTCTATGTTAATGCTACTGACAGATTATATCATATATGTCATTTTTCTTATGCCCACAGTTCCTCTTAAGGTGTTGTGTATTGAAGGCTTAATGCCGCGTACACATGACCGGACTTTCCGGCAAATTGGCCCGACGGTCTTCCCGACTTACATTCGGCGGAGTTCCGACAGACTTTCCGAACGAACAGACTTGGCCACACATGAACGGACTAAGTCAGTTCGAAAGTCCATTCGTTTTAAACGTGATGACGTAAACGGGACTAAAAAAGGAAGTTCAATAGCCAGTAGCCAATAGCTTACAGCATACAGACGAAAGGTTTTCCCAATAGGAATTTAGTCCATCTGACAGATTTGAAACATGTTTCTAGGTCCGTCTGATTTTTTTAAAGAGAAACGATCGGATTAGCCCACACACGATCGGATTGTCAAACGGACTGATTCTGTCGGACCTAGTCTGCCGAAAGTCCGGTCGTGTGTATGCAGCATCAGGCTTACCCTCTCCTCCAATCCCTACACTGGCTCCCAATCACCCAGCGAATTAAATTCAAAATACTAACCACAACATACAAAGCCATCCACAACTCTGCCCCGAGCTACATCACCAATCTTGTCTCCAAACATATCCCAAACCGTCCTCTCCGCTCTTCTCAAGATCTCCTCCTGTCAGGCTCTCTTGTTTCCTCCTCCCATGCTCGTCTCCAGGATTTCTCCAGAGCCTCTCCCATCCTCTGGAACTCCCTGCCTCAACCTATCCGGCTATCCCCTACTCTAGCTACCTTCAGGCATTCCCTGAAAACTCATCTCTTCAGGGAAGCCTATTATGTCTCCAACTAACCTTCTACCACTTCCAACAGCTCATTCCCCACAGTTCCAACCTTTTGTATCACCTCCCCCATCCTATTATATTGTAAGCTCTTCTCCTCTTAATCCTCTTGTATTTTATTGTATTATAACTGTATTGTCTCCCTTTTTATATTGTAAAGCGCTGCGTAAACTGTTGGCGCTATATAAATCCTGTAATAAATAAAAAATAAATCCTGGTAGTATATACATGTTTTAACTATCAGCTCTCCAACAGTTTGCCTCTAATCCAATTTATTGAACAGAAAATAGGTCTTTGTTGTATTGCTTTACAGTAGTCTTCTTGAAATAGGACTACGCTTCATTAGGACAAAAGGGTGCAGATGAGGGTGGGAACTAAGCAGGCCTTGTGGGCTATCACGTTTGGATCTATGTTATAAATACACAAGTACGTATGGGTTTTTATTAAAAATGTACACGTAGCTGGTAACATCTCTTGTCTGCTACTTACATAAATGTTCATTATTTTAATAATAGTGTACATTTATTCCTGACTGTTCGTTCTAGCAGTCCACAGACAGACATTAGTTCACTGCAGGACTGATTAAAGCAACAGTCTGCCCAGAGGCACATTTTATTAATAAATGGCTATAAACATTCATATAGCGCTCTTCTTGATTTTATGCTCCTTCTACTCACTGCAAGTCTATCCATACTCATTACTGGAATAATACGTTCTCTTAGCAGCGCTTCATCTACATTCTGCCTTTCTAATGAGTATAGATTTCCTGCTGCTAATAAAACAGTTCCTACTGCGTTTTCTAATGATAATCAGATTTTAGACCAATTTCCGGCCCTCCACAAATATCAATGTCGGTGGTTAAACAAGTCTGCCTATTTTGTAGTTTATGGAAATCCTTTGATTCTGTGTGTAGATGTTTACATATTTCAAAGCTGTATTTCTCATAGGTGATCTCGCGTGTAATCAAAGCATAGGTATCAAAAATTTTGAAAGATGAACGCTTCTAATGCCCATAGCAGCCAGATCAAATATTTGCTTTCATTCTTCTAGCACACTTAGTAAAAAAATAATTTGATTGGTTGCAATGGACAGCACAGGGAGCTCTTGTTCAATTCTGATAAATGTATAATTTAGGAAACCAATAACTGAATAAACAGCACAGAAACTTTATGTTTCTGTATGTTTCCTTCTAGTTGTCAAGTTTCCTTCCACAACCCAAAAAAAGTTAAAGCTAACCTTCATCGTTATATGCATGTCACACATCCAAGGAGGCATAGCCTTCTATTCAGGAAAAGAGGAGGAGGAGAGCCTATCGGTACGTCATTGGGAGGCCTGCAGCTGAACCAGGAAGAGCCAGTGGTTCTCTCAATGACGTCAGAAAGAACACAGAGCCGGGCATAGGTGGATCTCAGCGGGACAATGTTGGATCCGCTGGGTGGGTGAGTATCTGAAATGTACAGATACCACCTTAAAGCGGAGTTCCATCCAAAAATGGAACTTCCGCTTTATGTGCTGGTGACCCCCTGACATGCCACATTTGGCATGTCATTTTTTTGGGGGGTGGGAGCGGGTACCCTGTTTTTACAGGCCCCCACTTCCTCCCCTGGCGCCGCCAGAAGGAAGATAACCTCTCCCCCTCCCTCCCTGCAATCTTCTGGGACACATCACAGGTCCCAGAAGATTGCCCCGCCATTCACAGCATGCAGCCCGGGGCGTGCATTCGCAGTGTGTACCTGGCTATGAAGCCACAGCCGGGCACCCACAGTTAGAATGCCAGCGCCGCGGAGAGGAAAGGGAGTGGAGCAGAGCTTCATATGCCCGCATCGCTGGACCGTGGGACAGGTGAGTGTCTGATTATTAAAAGTTAGCAGCTACACTTTTTGTAGTTCATGACTTTTAAATCGGTGGAACTCCGCTTTAACCACTTCAGCCCCGGAAGATTTTGCTGCCCAATGACCAGGCCATTTTTTACGATACGGCACTGCGTTGCTTTAACTGACAATTGCATGGTTGTGCGATGCTGTACACAAACAAAATTGACGTCCTTTTTTTCCCACAAATAGAGCTTTCTTTTGGTGGTATTTGATTACCTCTGCGGTTTTTATTTTTTATAAAAAAAAAAAAAAAGCAGAATTTAAAAAAAAAACACAATATCTTTTACTTTTTGCTAAATATCCCAATTAAAAAATAAATAAAAGATTTTTCTCAGTTTAGGCCGATATGTATTCTACATATTTTTGGTAAAAAAATTGCAATAGGTGTATATTGATTGGTTTGCGCAAAAGTTATAGCATCTACAAAATAGGGGATAGGAAATGACGCTATCGCTGGACTGGTTTCGTCGTTAATCAGACTTCTTCCGATTAGTGATGAAACTGGTCCAGTGATAGAGTAATTTCCTGTCATTGTGTTTGGAGAATCTACCTCTGAAACCACTGTGTCCAGTACATGCTGTTTTGATTATCTTTTCATGTAAGTGCATAACCTTTATTAAATCCTGGTAAAAAAGGTTTTACACTTTTGTGGCGTTTGTCTCTCACTTGTAGAAAAAGGAGGTTGGGACTTTAGATGAAGTGGCTGGGGTGCGCACAAGAGAATCCATATATATAATGAAAGTATTTATTCGGTTGTAAGTAGATGAAGACAAATAAAAGTCATTGTATACACAGATATGTACATCTATTAGGCACAGAGTGTATACATAATGATAACATGAACATGTATAAAATCGCATAAATCCAAAATACATGCATGGTTAAATACAGAGTATATAAAACAAAACAAAGAAAACAAAAAAGTAGCCTGTAATAACTCAAATGACATAGACTAATATCTGTTAAATAGAGTCAAAAATTGTATACAAGTGGTAAGATCCTAAAAAAGTCGCTGTAGCATCTATTATAGCTCGACGCGTTTCGTGGATGTATCTCCACTCATCAGGAGCAGATGCGACAAATACCTGCAAGAGGTGAGAGAATAGTAATGTACCACACTCCATTATAGAGGGGAAAAGGAATTTGTTAATAAAAATTGGGTCAAGTATATCTACCAACCAGGGCAGGCACAGCAGGCATTGACAGGCACATGGTGAGGCGGGGGCATGTGTATCACCCCCACGGAAGCTGAGGCGGCGTATGCAGACAGCATCGGTTGGAATGGAGAGTGCCACAGTGTGAGGGGAAACTTCTTGTGTCAAAACAAGTTTAGGTATAGTGAACGGCAAACAAAGTGTCTAGAGTGAAAAGAGATAAAATTGTTATAGATAAAAATAAGTATAAAAAGATAGTGAGGGAATATGTGAATCTGTGAAAAATTATAATAAAAAAGGTAAGGAGCTAGATATTAATGATGGATATGTATAGTAGAATAATGAAATAGTTTAACTGCAGAAATCATATAGCTGCAGAGGTATAGATGAAGTTAGGTAAACAATGGAATAATCATGTAGAGTATATATAAGAATATGGTAAGGTTAAAGGGAGTATTGGTAATCAAGTATATAAGGTAAAAAGATGTATAAACGAGAAATGTATGAATTATATCTGGCATGAAGTGAGGTGTATGGTTGGATTGATAGTGCTGAAAGTGTGATAAAGGTGATGTGTGATATATGTAAGGGTATATGTGGAAACGTGTGTGAGTGTGGGGAAAAGACGCACAGAGAGTGACATAGGCAAGGGAGATGTGAAGTAGGAGCCAAGATGGTGGAATAGAGTGAACATGGGGAATAAGTGGCACTTACCCGATGCTGTAGGACGTGCAACACCAAGCACAAATATGGCTGGGGTGCAGGAACTCCAGAGGGAGACCGTGGAGTTTTTCCAGCCTATGTTGACCCCCCCATAATAGGTGGTCAACGCTCTTTGGTAAGGGCACATCCTATTTTTTTGGTGGTGGTCGCACAAGGTGGAGGAAGTTGGTGACACAGCATTCAAACCTTCACTATTGTGTCACGTTTGTGACTCTAATGCCCTGTACACACGGTCGGAACTTCTGACAACAAATGTTAAAAGGGAGCTTGTTGTCGGAAATTCCGACCGTGTGCAGACTCCATTGGACATTTTCCGTCGGAATTTCCGACAAACTAAATTTGAGATCTGGATCTCAAATTTTCCGTCAACAAAATCCGTTGTCGCAAATTCCAAACCGTGTGTACACAATTCCGACGCACGAAATTCCACGCATGCTCGGAATGAAGCAGAAGAGCCACACTGGCTATTGAACTTCAATTTTATCGGCTCGTCGTACGTCATCGCGTTCTTGATGTTTGGAATTTCCGACAACATTTGTGTGACCGTGTGTATGCAAGACAAGTTTGAGCCAACATCCGTCGGAAAAAAACATGGATTTTGTTGTCGGAATGTGCGATTGTGTGTACGCGGCATTAGACTCACTTGTTTATATTATTGATTTACTGTTTATTTCATTTAAGCGCAACATACTTAACCATGTACACCATATGACCAAAAGTCTGTGGGAACCTGACAATCACACCTATAGAAGCTTCTGGACATCCCATTCCAAAACAATGGGCATTATTTCGGAGAAGATCCCCTCTGTTGTAGTTATAACAGTAGGCCATTCTTAAAGGAAAGATTTACTCAAGATTTTGGTGTGTCTGTGAAAATGTGTGACTTTCGGCCAAAGGAGAATTTGTGAAGTTACTGATGTTGTACAGAAGACTTGCCTCGTAATCAGCGTTTCATTTCATAGGTATCAAAGGAGGTGATGCCCTGTGGAGGTGACTTGAGTTCCTCCACACTAAACTCATCAATTCATGTCTTTATGGAGCTGACCTTGTGCACAGGAGCAAAGTCATGCTGGAACAGGAAAGAGACCTTCCTCTTTTGTTGTCTCAAGGTTGGAAGCACATAATTACCAAAATGTCTTTGAGTGCTGTAGAATTAACAGTACTCTTCACTAGTAACCCTGTAATGCTAAATTTTGGAGAGGTGTCCATATACCTGTACAGTAAGTGTGTGCTTTTATGGCTGTGATAGAGACTGTAGATTTTAAATGGTGCCTAGACTAAAAGAAGTTAGGAGGCTGTCATTGCTCAATGACCTAAAAAAAATATCAGGAACAACATAATTAAAGCAGACCTTTTTTCAACTTTTTTAAAGCAGTCATTTTTTCAACTTTCCATCTATTACATCTTCTGCACTTGTTGTTTTAACTTTGGATAGCAGCCACTGTGACCATCAAACGCAGCCACTATGCCCATCAAATGCAGCCACTGTGCCCATCAATTCCAACCACTGTGCCCATCAATTCCAGCCACCGTGCCATCAAATGCAGCCACTGTGCAATCAATTGCAGCCACTGTGCCATCAAATGCCGCCACTGTGCCCATCAAGTGCCACCATTGTACCATCAATTGCTGCCACTGTGCCAAAAAATGCTGCAACTGTGCCCATAAATTGCAGCCACTTGCCCATCAAATGCAGCTACTGTGTCCATCAATTGCAGCCACTGTGCCCATCAAATGCTGCCACTGTGCCCATCAAAAGTTGCCACTATGACCCCCCCGCCCGCTCGCCATCTGATCGTCACTTACCCTATCTAGGTGGCGGGTCAGGCAGCGGGTGATGGCGGTGAGCTGTGGGGCCTTGCAGCGGGTCAGACAGTGGCTCCTGTGTCCTCCATGCATCTCCTCCCCTCCTCCTGATAGGCGTCCAATCGCAGTGCCTGTCCTTTCAGCCAATCAGGTGACAGATATCAGACCCCCGCTACCTGATTGGTGGAAAGTCAGTTCTTTTGCCTGCCAAAGGATTTATTTTTCTGTCCACCTTTTCCTGAGATTTACATAACCATGCCACACAGCAGAGTTAGCTTGGTGACCCAACTCTTCTTTATTTTAGGTAAGCAGTACAGCTAGGTCACCTACCTGCTCCTGTGACTGACCTTGCAGTTTAGCATAAAGCCCCATACACACGGTCGGATTTTCCGATGGATTCTGTCCTATCGGACAATGTTGTCGGAAATTCCGACCGTGTGTAGGCACCATCGGACAGTTTCCATCGGATTGTCCGACGGACAAAGTTCTATCTCCTGCTGGAAAAATTTTCCGACAACAAAGTCCGATCACACCAATTCCGATCGTGTGTAGCGAATTCCGACGGACAAAGTGCTACGCATGCTCAGATCACATTACAAGACCAAAGCTATTGGCTACTAGCCTCTACGTAGTCCCGTCGTAGGCAACAAACGTCACCACGTTCAGAATGATCGGATTTTCCGACAACTTTGTCCGACCGTGTGTATGCAACACCAGTGTCGGACTAAATCTGTCGGACCAAATCCGATGGATTTGGTGGTCGGATTTTCCGACCGTGTGTATGGGGCTTAAGAGTTGTCATATTGTGGTGAATATTGTTGGAAAAGTTATAATAAAAGTGCAGAAACATTTTGAAGATAAAATACCCCCCCCCCCCCCCCCATCCTGGTGGTCATTGCAGTGAAAGTTTCAGATATTTACAGGTGTTTTACTGATATATTACATGCATTTTAACAAGAATTTTTGCACGTGTATCAAGTGGCTGAGCTTACAAGTGTGAACAGGGATATTTAGAGAGAATGTGATTCTGCATATTGAGCATAGTCAGGCATAAGGAAATTAGCAGAAAAATGCTCCAGTGTGAATGTGGGCTAGAGAACTGACACTTTAATACACCAGGCTATCACCGGGAAAGCAAAGTGGGAACTCTGAAAAAAAAAATTGGACTGCTGCAAAAACTGAAGTGCTGAGCACCTAAACTAACTAGACTAGAATTGAAAACTAAAGAGTTTATGGACCTGCAGGAGCTAAAACAGTGTGGGTTCAGCTTCAGAAATTTTCAATATAACGGAAAGAAGAAAAAAACATTACTAAAAAAAAAAAAAAAAACCTTTAACTGTTGATAGGTTGAATAAAGATTATTCTAAGCATGTTCCCAACCATGTTATTTATAAATGTGCAATCAGTAGGAAATAGAAACTGGAATATAATAAAGGGCAGACACTTCTCCTAGAAGTGTGTAACATGCATCTATTCATATGAGGACCACTGATAAATGATAATATATACTGACTTTTAACAGTTCCGCTGGCTCAGCACTTGCTGTCTCCGAGCTGTCACAATGTTCTTCTCCAGCATCAGCGCTACTGTGTTGTTTATGCCGAAAGCAAAATAAATTCTATGATAATGGAAATGCTTTCCTGTGATTGTCTGTTTTCTTTCTTTAAATATCATATATGAACAAGTTCAAGGAAGAAAAGTCTGCAGCGGATATAATCGCCAACATTGCCAACAGGGTAGTTTTGTTATAAAAAAAGACAATGTTTCAAAGTGTCACGGTATGCATTTGTGTACGTAGGTAAGCTCGGCAATCTCAGTGATCAACAGTAAGTTTAGACGTTAGATAGTGGAGAGAAGCCTTGGTAAGATCTGCACACAGAATTTATTATTATTTTTTTTTTTTTAACAACTATGACATTAAAGGAAAAGTTATTTTATTTATTTACACTACATATGGGACTGGATAACCTATTTAGGACAAAGTGACAGGTTGTTTTATACACCCTTGATCCCCTTATGCCTAGCCCAGTGGTCTCCAAACTGTGGCTTGGGGCCAAATGCAGCCCTTTGCTTGCTTTTATCTGGCCCGTGGGACACTATTTCCATCCACTGATGCCAACAATGGGGCATAATTTCCCCCAATGACACCAATGAAGGGGCAGAATTCATCCCAATGACACCAACGATGGGGCAGAATTCCTTCCAAGGACACCAACAATGGGGCCCAATGGCACCAACAATAGGGCACAATTCCTCCCACTGACACCAAAGACGGGGCACTGTTTATTCCCACTGTTCTACTACTAATGGCCACAGTCCACCCCCCCTTCAGTCAGAAGGATATTAAACTAGCCCTAGAGTCATCCCCAATGCTCCCCTTTCCATGACTGCCAGCAAAAAAATATCTTATTGCTTGCAGGTATGGGGGAGCATGTGACCTTCTCCTATAATACAATGCTCAGGTCTACTGGCCAATTGCTATGCCCGAGTACTGTTACATGACTGAGGGTGTGATCTGACACCAGCTGACAATGACTATTTTACAGCAGCTGCAATGAAAGAAGGAGCAGTGGAAGGTGGTAACTAAGTATAGGGTATCAGGAGGGTGATCAGAGAAAGGAAGGGGCACCGCTCACTGACCTAGTGCATGCATATGTGAATGAGTGTGGCCTCCGACAATGCCACTACAGTCATGCCCCCTGACATGTTTCGCCCTGCGCACCAGGGCTTGGTCACAGAGATGACCAATCCCCATTGTGCAGGGAGTAAACATGTCAGGGGGTGTGGCTGGAGCAGCACTGGCTAAGGCCACACTCATTCACATATTCATGTACTGGGTCAGTGAGTGGCGCTCATTATTTTCTCCGATGATGCTTCAACACCCCTGAATGGTGCATTTGCGCCTATCCCTTCACTGTAACTGGCGAGGAGATCTTTATCTCAGCTTAGAGTGGCACTGCAAGTTATACCTGGATCACTGTGTGTTAGGAGGGTGGGCTGAATAGATAAATTGACAGGGTCTATTTAATATTAACCATGTATAACTGTGCACCAATGCAAAAACCTTGTTCTTTTGTATAAATGTAAAATTAACTGAAAAAAAGTTTTATTGAATAAATAAACAAATAAAGAAATAACAATGTATTTCGAATTCCAAATACAGTGTTACTTTTTTTTTTTTTTTTTTCAATAAAACCACTAGTGCAGCAATCCTGGACTTTTTTGTTATACCATATATAACCAAATGGGAAGGCTTCATTGCAAACCACCTGTACATGTGGCTGAAGTGTGGCTCAAATTTATTTCTAATTAACTATCTACATGGGGGCCGGCCTTTGTTTAGGGGGGAGCAATATGAATTGATGGTGTGTGGTCAACAAGAATCACAAGGCCATTACCTGATTCAACTATAAACAGTCAAATCACAAAAATGCCATCTCATGTCTATGGGCACTATACCACAATTACCAGATCTGGCTGAACATCTCATAGCACATTCCTGGTGTGAAGTTAGGTTGGGTTCCCAATCCTTCCCTAACTCAGGATTCTCACAATATTCTTTACATCATTTACTCCCTCTCCCTACTTCCCCCCAAATAGAAACCCTGGTTTCTAATAAAATGAGGAGACATCATTACTAAAACTGAAGCATTTAAAATCTGGTGCAGTTCTGCAGAGAAGCTGATTGGCTACCATGCACAGCTGCCCTGGATTCTGAGTGCTCCCGTTTTAGAAAATCTCCCCCAATGTAATGCACCCAATAACAGCTTAAAGTATATAAACCATAGACATCAGGTTCATATTACAGTGTGTCTGTTAAAAGCTCATCTCCTTTCAGCTGTCAGTTTGTAAAAATGTTGTCTGATACCTCTAACTAAAATCGAGTGGAACCAATTGCCTTCAGAAGTCACCTAATTAGTAAATAGAGTCCCCCCATGTGTAATTTAATCTCAGTATAAATACAGCTGTTCTGTGAAGAACAAACAGCATCATGAAGCCCAAGGAACACACCAGAGAGGTCAGGGATAAAGTTGTGGAGATGTTTAAAGCAGGGTTAGGCTATAAAAAAATATTCCAAGCTATTAACATCTCATGGAGCACTGTTCAATCCACCATCCGAAAATGGAAAGAGTATGGCACAACAGCAAACCTACCAAGACATGGCTGCCCACCTAAACTGACAGGCTGGGCAAGGAGAGCATTAATCAGAGAAGCAGCCAAGAGGCCCATGGTAACTCTAGAGGAGCTGCCGAGTTCCACAGCTCAGGTGGGAGAATCTGTCCACAGGACAACTATTAGTCGTGCTCTCCACAAATCTGGCCTTTATGGAAGAGTAGCGAGAATAAAGCCATTGTTGAAAGAAAGCCATAAGAAGTCCAGTTTCCAGAAGCCATGTGGAAGAAAGTGCTCTGGTCAGATGAGACCAAAATTTTACTTTTTGGCCTAAAAGCAAAACGCTATGTGTGGCGGAAAACTAACACTGCACATCACCCTGAACACACCATCCCCACTGTGAAACATGGTGGTGGCAGCATCATGTTGTAGGGATGCTTTTCTTCAGTAAGGACAGGAAAGCTGGTCAGAGTTGATGGGAAGTTGGATAGAGCCAAATACAATCTTAGAAGAAAACCCGTTATGCCACGTACACACGATTGATCGCACATTCCGACAACAAAATCCATGGGATTTTTTCCAACGGATGTTGGCTCAAACGTGTCTTGCATACACACGGTCACACAAAGTTGGTCGGAAATTACGAACGTCAAGAACATGGTGACGTACAACACATACGACAAGCCAAGAAAAATGAAGTTTAATAGCCAGTGCTGCTCTTCTGCTTGATTCGGAGCATGCGTGGCACTTTGTGCATTGGAATTGTCTACACACGATCGGAATTTACGCAAACGGATTTTGTTGTCGGAAAATTTGAGAACAAGATCTCAAATTTTGTGCGACGGAAATTCCGATGGAGCCTACACAAGGTCAGAATTTCCGACAACAAGCTCCGATCGCACATTTGCCATCGGAAAGTCCGACCGTGTGTATGCGGCATTAGAGTCTGCAAAAGACTTGAGACTGGGGCGGAGGTTCAAGCAAGACAACGACCCTAAACATACAGCCAGAGCTCCAATTGAATGGTTTAGATCAGGGGTCTCAAACTGGCGGCCCTCCAGCTGTTGCAAAACTACAAATCCCATGAGGCATTGCAAGGCTGACAGTTACAAGCATGACTCCCACAGGCCAGAGGCATGATGGGACTTGTAGTTTTGCAACAGCTGGAGGGCCGCCAGTTTGGAGACCCCTGGTTTAGATCAAAGCATATTCATGTGTTAGAATGACCCAGTCAAAGTACCAAACAACACACACAGAAAAATGGTTTTATCATTTTAAGTTGAGTACTTCCATCTTTACTTTATATTTACATAATTACACACTTTATTGTGTCAACCATTAAAAAGGCCTTCTATTCTAAGAACCCTTAATCACTGATTGATCTAGAGAAAGATCATGGTCTAAATTTCTTTAACTAGGACAAAAACCATTCTGTACCTCCAAAGGTAATCAAAGAACTTCCAACATTCTGTGTATTTCCTATGAATATAAGTAGACATCTCTTTATTACCTTAAACAGTCTAGAACAGTCTTTCTAAACCAGGGTTTCTCTAGAGGTTGCTAAGGGTTTTTTGAGCAGTAATCAGTGGCAAATTGATCTGCAACCTACAATACCCACCAAGTAAGGGGGCAATTTCCTACTGACTTCCAACGTAAGAGGTCACTTCTACATGTGTCACCAATGAAGAGGGGCTTTTCTCCACTGACCACCAATGTATGAGGACACTTTTCCAGGAGACACTACCATTTTCACAGTCTTTTTTTTTTTTTTGTCTTGTCACCATTTCTTGTCTTATTTATTGTTATCATATTATCATATAGAGCAGGTGAATATTGTAAAATAATTTATTCTGTGCGTTAAATACTCTAGTTATGCCATTTTCTTAATACTTCTATTTAAAAAAGTTTTTCAACTTACTGATCAAACTAATGTAACGTGATCTGTAGATAAAATCACTTTTACCTTGGCCTCTTTGAAACATCTAAATTATTTCAGTGGTTCCTCTGGGCTAAAAAGGTTAAGAAAGGCTAGTCTAGAAACTAATTCAAATTCACTTATTCTATTATCTTAACTTTAGTATTTCATGTTCCTATAAATTTGCTGCCCTTCTATGCACCCTTTCCAATTCCAAGACATCCTTTTTGTGAACTTATGCCAAAAACGGAACTGTACATTCAAGATGAGGTCACAATGCCTTGTAAAGGTGGAAAATGATGTTTCACTTTTTTGAGTTGGTGCCTCTTTTGATATAATACATTAATTATTTGGCTTAGAAGTTGTGGATTGGCATCGCATGCTTTCTGCAAGGGCACATAGCTCCTTCTCCATCACTTATTCACCCAGGTTTATGGATTCCAAGTGTATACATAATTTTAGGAAAATGTCTGCGAGATACACCTTTGCTTGATCAGACAACAGTAAAACTATTGTAGACCTGATGAGTTTATTAAAAAGTATTTGTGACTTAAATTGGCCATACACTAGTAGAATCTTACTTGAATTTTTTATAAGAACATTTGTACAATTTTTCCCTCAATATTGGGGTCAAATTGATGTTTGCGCTTGACCATAGTCCAAGAAAATTCAAAGAAGAAGGATGGAAAACTTTTCTCGAATGAACAAATTTCAAACAGTGTATGTCACAGGTTTGCTTTGCCCTCTACCATGTTTTACTACTATTTACAGCTGCAACACGAGGTCCAATCCAAGGGTGATGGGGAGGTTGTGGGAGGTTGGGTGCAATCACCTACCCCTGTTTTTCACCTGCTCAATCTATTTCATAAACTAAAGGATTTATCTCCCAATGTTATCATATGCTCTTAACAAAATATTTAAAGACACACCCACCTAAGGTGATGTCCCAGTGGAAGGTGGACCTGGGGTCATTGACCTACCCCTGTTTTTCACCTGCTCCAATCTATTTCATAAACTAAAGGATTTATCTCCCAATGTTATCATATGCTCTTAACAAAATATTTAAAGACCCACCCAAGGTGATGTCCCAGTGGAAGGTGGACCTGGAGTCTTTGACATGGGATCAATGGGAGGAAGCACTTTAGTAGGTAACCATATGCTCTCTGAGTGTCTCCCAGACATTTTTACAACTTTACATCCTGCTCTGAGTGCACTATACCCCCTTAAAACTTTATAAAATGGGCAAGCTTACGGATCCTGTGTGTGGTAAATGTAGGTGGGTACCTGGACACCTCATACATCTACTTTGGCGTTGGCCAAAGCTTCATTGATTCATTGATTTCGTTTTTCAGGCTGCTGTACCTCTGGACCTGATCTGTTGTTTGCTGGGAGTTCTTGAGAAGGCGATTCAGGAGGAGATGACTAGAGTAGCCTTTGCTTGTGCCTTATTTCAGGCCAGGAAAGTGATTCTTGTAGGCTGGAAATCTGTAACACCACCAACCATTAAAACATGGGTGACTTATATGGGGAATAACCCTTCTCCTTGAACGGTATACGTATCAACATGCAGTAGGGGACGGCTAGGCGCATTTGAGAGGTTTTGGGCCCCTTGGCTCAATATGTCTGGGCTGAGCCCAGGAAAATCATTCAGATGAGACTATTACAGTATCCAGTTGGATAATTATACTTAATGGCGCTGAGAGTATATTTGGTTTCTTTTGTCCTTACTTGAAATTTTGTTATCTGGGTCAAAGATCTTTATTTCTCCCTTTTTTTGGGGGGATGGCTTATTCTATACTTGGCCTGTCACAGCATTGCTATGTTATGGTGCAAAAAACTTTTATTATAGTATAGCGGTAATTGGAAGTCTTATTTTTTCAATGTATGATCACTGAATTGTTTTATATTCTCAATAAAACTTCTTTGATATGAGCCACATTGGAAGAAGAGGAATTTTCTTGGGCCACACATAAAATACACTAACAATAAGATAAAAATCAATAATTGGTGTTGCGCTCTAAGTTATAACTAAAATAACAGTAATATATAGAAAGTGTTGTAGGAACAAAAGTAAATATAGAAAATGGACACATATAAGATTAAGTCCTAAATTCTGATCAAACAATGGTATAAACAACCACTAGACATGGATACATTCTAATATATGAAGTGCAAGTGAAGAAAGTGAACAGAATTGACATATAATCTTCAAATTGAGAAATAATAAGGTGCTAGTAATAAAAAATGTCCAAATATAAAACTCTTTAAATAAATATTAGAGTGCTCTAATCAAAAATAGTGTCCATATAAGCGAGTGAACTGAAGCTGTGAAGTGCTGATCCGGTTGACACTGAGAATGTGAACGGTGACTTGGTGGTTTATTTCTTCAGTGCACTTACACCTATGTGTGGAATAGCCTCTTACCTTACCGCTGTAAGGTAACAGCGTGAGAAATTACAATAGCAGCCAGATCCTGCAGTTGATAGCTGGGGTTTTTCTCCTTTGTGCAGCTCAGCAATACATGAAAAAAAGGGGAAGATTTCCGGATCCAGTAACAATGTATACAGGGGAAGAAAAAAGGGGGCCCAGATCATGAAGTGTGTTGAAACTTGAATTTATTTATTTAAAATTACAGTCAGTTTGGTACTCACATTAAAAAACATGCAAACAAACACAGCACCATGAGCGGCGAGCTCGCAACCCGATGTTACTTCCGATGCCTATCTGTTCCAATGCGTAGCGTCATGGTCACGTGACTTCATCAGGGAATGACGCTACAACATTCTTTTTATTACTAGCACCTTATTATTACTCAATTTGAAGATTATATGTCCATTTGCACTTTATATATTAGAATGTATCCATGTCTAGTGGTTGTTTATACCATTGTTTGATCAAAATTTAGGACTTGATCTTATATGTGTCCACTTTCTATATTTACTTTGGTTCCTACAACACTTTCTATATATTACTGTTACTTTAGTTATAACTTAGAGCACAACACCAATTATTTATTTTTATCCTATTTATTTTGTTGGTTATGGTTGACCAATCGGGTGTTTGCTGAAAATAGTATACTCATCCCTAATGCCACAGGTAGCACAAGAATAATTAATTTCTTCACACTAACAATAAGGCTGCTTTCACACTGGGGCGGGTGTTAGTGGTAAAACACTGTTAGTTTTAGCGGGGCTTTACCATTGTTTTAGAGGCGCTATTCGGCTGCTAGCGGGGCACTTTTAACCCCCGCTAGCAGTGCCTATTCATTTCAATGGCCAGGAGCGGTGTGGTGTATGTGATGTATACACCACTCCTCCACTGCCCCAAAGATGCTGCTTGCAGGACTTTTTTTAATGTCCTGCCAGCGCCCCAGTGTGAATGCACTCGGGCTTTCACACTGGGACTGCAGGGGATGTGTTTTTAGGAGCTTTACAGGTGCTATTTTTAGCACAAAAGTGCCTGAAAAATGTTTGCCCCAGTGTGAAAGGGGTCTAAGGATAGCTGATGAGCAGAACAAGTCTGGTAGGTCACAACTTTTTGATCACTCATACAGATAATATTCCTATCTGAGTAATAAAACATCAAAATCAATTTCTTAAATATAAAAGTAAAAGAGGGCAACATAAAACGAGTGCAATTTTTCCCACTTAGTTATAGTTGCTCACAAATATAGGTGCTGCCGAAAAATGATGACATGAATAAGGTGTGATTATGAAGAGTTAAAGATTTTTCTTTGGGAAGATAAAACTTATAAAAGTCCAGTAAAGAGACACTGTCAAATTTTTCTTTGGCCGCGTGTGTTTGCTAAGTGTAAATGCATTTTAACCAAAAAAATCCCCCCCCAAAAAATCAACATTTTCAAGTACCATATATACTCGAGTATAAGCCGAGTTTTTCAGCACATTTTTTTGTGCTAAAAGTGCCCCCCTCGGCTTATACTCGAGTCAAGCACTTTTCTGCAGCAGAAAATGACATTTTCTGACCCGACTTTGGGGCCCCGTATCTTGTTCCTAGCACCAAGTGGCCCCGAAATACGGGGCCCCAAAATCGGTTCGTAAAATGTCATTCTCTGCTGCAGAAAAGTGCTTGACATTTTCTGACCCGACTTTGGGGCTCCGTATCTCGGAGCAACTTGGTGCTAGGGACCCCAAATTTTGGTGTGCAAACCCAGTGGAACTACAACACTACAACATATCCAAATTTGGGGTTCCTAGCACCAAGTGGCCCCGAGATACAGGGCCCCGAATTCGGTCAACTGTGACCATCTGCAGCAATGTCATTTAGGGACCCTTTTGGTCCAGAGACCCCAAATTATGGCTGCAGCTAGGGGGCATCTAGGAACCCTGGGCACAGTGAGGCATGCAAATGGGCACAGTGAGGCTGCAAATGGGCATTGTTGACCCTCTTTTCCACTTACAGTAGCTGCATATTTCTCACCCTAGGCTTATACTCGAGTCAATAAGTTTTCCCATTTTTTTGTGGTAAAATTAGGTGCCTCGGCTTATATTCAGGTCGGCTTATACTCGAGTATATACGGTAAGTTTAGATTTTGTGTTGAGCCACATTCAGAGCCATCTTGGGGCCGTGGGTTGGACACCCCCGGTGTATGTAGTTTTTGTTTGGGAAATTACATTAAAGTATAACTAAAGGCAAAACTTTATTTTTAGTTTTGTATAAAGTGGAGAGAGAGTTATTGATGTCTGTGTCCCCGTTAGGGAGATTCAATCTCTCTATTTGTCATGTTGTCCGTTATCATAGAAAGTGAAAGTAAAAGAAAATCCCAAATTTTGGTTTGTCCTCAGAAAAGTAATAGAGGGGAAGTCTTCCAATGGTGAAACTAGTTCTGGTGATCTGGGGTCCCCAAGGAATTCCCTTAATTTGCAGGGATTTTCTCTCACTTCCTGTTTGGCTATAGGACAGGAAGTGAAGGGAAAGCTCTGCAATGTGACACAAGGCAAAAAAAAATTTGACAGAGGTTACAACTCTCCCTTGCTCTATCCAAAATGAAAAAAAAAGTTCTGCTTATAGTTCCACTTTTACCGATTCCGGACCGCCCACCACATATATACTGCGTACCTGTATGTGATTTTGTGCACGCGATTTGGGGCGTCAATCAGCAACTCCGGCAACCGTGATGGCCACTGGGACCCACCGATCGTTTCGAGGAAAGGCAGAACGGCTGTTATGTATGCGTATGTAAACAAGGCAGACCGCTGTTCTGTCAGGGAGTAAAAGAGAGATCTTGTGTTTCAGCTAAGCAGAAACCCAAATCTCTCTTTTCATCCAGTTCATCCACTCCCCCACAGTTAGAAAGCATTCCCTAGGAGCACATTTAACCCCTTGATCGCCCCTATGTTAACCCTTTCCCTGCCATTTATACAGCAACAGTGCATTTTCTTTACCATTGATCAGTGTATTGGGTTCACTGGTCCACAAAAAAGTGTCACTTATGCCGCGTACACATGATCGGAATTTCGGCCAACAAAAGATAGATGAGAGCTTTTCATCGGAAAATTCTACCGTGTGTATGCTCCATCGGACTTTTGCTGTTGGAATTTCGGGCAGCAAAAGATTGAGAGCATGTTCTCAATTTTTCCGTCGGAAAAAGTTTCGGAAATTCCATTCGTGTGTATGCAATTCCAACGCGCAAAATTCGGACACATGCTCGGAAACAATTTGATGCATGCTCGGAAGCATTAAACTTCCTTTTTATAGTGCCGTTGTACGTGTTGTACGTCACCGCGTTATTGACCGTCGGAATTTGGTGTGACTGTGTGTATGCAAGACAGTTTCAGCTGAATTCTGTCGGAATTCCGTTGAAAAAAACCTTCAAACTTAATTCCGACGGCAAAACCGGTCGTGTGTACGCGGCATTAGTGTCAGATTTGTTTGCTGCAATGTCACAGCCCCGCTAAAAATCGCTGATCGCTGCCATTACTAGTAAAATAATTAAAAAAAAAAAAAAAGTCCATAAATCTACCCCATAGTTTGTAGACGCTATAACTTTTGTCCAAACCAATCAATATACACTTATTGGGTTTTGTTTAACCAAAAATATGTACCAGAACACATATTGGCCTGAATTGATGAAGAAATTAGATTTTTTTTATTGGGTATGTTTAATAGCAGAAAGTAAAAAAAATCGTGTTTTTTTTCAAAATTGTTGGTATTTTTTAGTTTATAGCACAAATAAAAAATAAAAAAGAGGTGATCAAATACCACCAAAAGAATTTGTGGGAAAAAAAGGACATCAATTTTATTTGGGTACAGTGTCACACGACCGCGCAATTGTCAGTAAAAGCAACACAGTGCCGTATCGCAAAAAAATGGCCTGGTCAGGAAGGGGTAAAACTGATTGTTAAAAACAAAAATTTGTAGTTATGTCAAAGGACATTCCTCAAGTCATCAAATGTACTGAGAATTTTTCTAAGACTGTTCATACGAATATTCATTTTAAATCTACTAGTGTATATCACACTTAACCACTTAAGGACCGCCTCCTGCACATTTACGTCGGCAGAATGGCACGGCTGGGCACATCAACCTACAGGTACGTTGTCGTTTAAGAGCCCAGCCGTGGGTCGCCTGCGCACCGCTGGCAGCGCGATCGCGACCCAGTCCTGAGCCCTGTGACCATGGCCGCGGTCACAGAGCTGAAGAACGGGGAGAGGTAAGTGTAAACAAACCGCTCCCCGTGCTGCCTAGTAAGACTGACACTGATCGTCTGTTCCCTGTCATCGGGAAAGACGATCATTGATGTCGAACGCCAAGCCACGCCCCCTACAGTAAAGAAAAACACACACATGTCACACTTAACCCCTCCCCCGCCCCCTAGTGGTTACCTCCTTCACTGCCAGTGTCATTTACACAGGAATCAGTGCAATTAAATAGCACTGATTGCTGTATAAATGACAATGGTCCCAAAAATGTCCGATGTGTCCGCCATAATGTCGCAGTCAAAATAGAAATCGCTGATCACCGCCATTACTAGTAAAAAAAAAATATATATTAATAAAAATGCTATAAAAATATCCCCTATTTTGTAAACACTATAACTTTTGAACAAACCAATCAATATGTAGAAGAATACACATCGGCCTAAACTGAGGAAAAAAAAACGGAAAATTGTATCATACTTACCGTAATTTTCCTTTCCTGGTGCCTATCCATGGCAGCATACCTGTGATAGAGCTCCGCCTCGACTCCTCCCTCAGGACTAGTGAATAGCATAAATTAAAGGCACCGTCCCTCCCCCAACATTCTCTGTAATATAGCATACCGAGGGTGGGAGCGTATGCTGCCATGGATAGGCACCAGGAAAGGAAAATTACGGTAAGTATGATACAATTTTCCGTTTTCCTGGTGCCTCCATGGCAGCATACCTGTGATAAATAACTAGCTGACAAGGGTGGGGTAATGCTTGTTAAATGTTTAATCAGAAAAGGACATTGCAGCCTGGACTGTCCTCCTTCCGAACTCAACAGTAGTGAGAGCTCCTGGATCGATATGGTAGTGCCTGAGAAAGGTATGGCGAGAAGACCAGGTGGCGGCCCTGCAAACCGTCTCCAATGAAACATTAGCCCTTGCTGCCCAGGAAGCTGAGACTGCCCTTGTGGAATGAGCATTCACTCGGGAAGGAGGTTCCATATTCTTCACCCTGTAGGCCTTCTGAATCAGCTTTACGACCCAAGATGCCAGAGTTCTGATGGAAGCTTCTTTCCCCCTGTATTTACCGAAAGGTACCACAAAAAGTCTCTCGGAGTCTCTGAAGGGACTGGTGGCTTCGAGGTAAGCCCTGAGCACTCTGGAGATGTCTAGCTCGTGACAAGACTCTGAATCCGTATTTGTGAATACTGGTAGTGCCCAAGGTTCTGCCATATGGCTTGTGGTAGTGACTTTAGGCGTGAAGCCCCTAAGGGGACGGAGTTCCACTCTGTCTGGGAAAAAGGAGATATGGTCGTCCCCTATCCCTAACGAATGCAGTTCTGAAACTCTTCGGCCGGATGTGATGGCTAACAGGAAGGCAGTTTTCAGTGATAGGTTCCAGATTGCCACTTGTTCTACTGGAGCAAATGGATGGCTAGATAGGACCTCCAGGACTAGGGACAGATCCCACTTAGGGAACGGCCGTCCGGCAGGAGGGCGGATCTTTAGCACCCCCCTGAGGAAGGTGACCACCAAAGGATCCTCTGCCCATCTTTTATTTGTGGCTGCGGAAATTGCTGCTACCTGCACTTTGAGAGAACTCAGACCGAGCCCCAGGTCAAGACCTGACTGAAGGAAACCCAAAATATTGGGTGTGGAGGGAAGGATTGGGTCAAAGCCTTTATCCGTAGCAAAGGACAAGAATTTGTTCCAGATTCTTGAGTAGATAGCATTGGTCGCCGGCTTCCTGGCCCTCAGTAGTGTTGAAATAACCCCTGGGGAACACCCTAAGGCTTCAAACCTTCGCCTCTCAACTTCCAGATTCGAAGATCTAGTTTTTGTGGGTTCGGATGAACCAGGTTGCCCTGCGACAGAAGATGAGGGAAAGGGGGAATCCTGATTGGAGGACTCACGCTGAGACGCATGGCCAGAGGAAACCAGGGTCTCTTCGGCCAATACGGGAGTACCGCCAACACTTGCACTGATTCCCTGAGGACCCTCAGGAGGAACCTGAATATTAGTGGCCGGGGAGGGAAGGCATATGCTGTCGTGAACCTCCAGGAGCACGTCAGGGCATCCACTGCCTCGGCTTGCGTGTGTGGCAGGCGGGAGAAAAATCTGTCCAGCTTTGTATTCTCCGGAGTGGCAAATAGATCCACCTGAGGGGGATCCCACAGGTTGGAGATCTGAAGGAAGACCTGGGGATGGAGGGCCCACTCGTTGATGTCTTGGAAGTTTCTTGATAACGAGTCTGCTTCCGTGTTTAGTCTGCCCGGGAGATACATCGCTTTGAGATCCAGGAGGTTCTTTTCTGCCCAGAGCATGATCGGCTCTACCTCCCTGAGGAGTGATCTGCTGCGCGTGCCTCCCTGCCTCTGCAGATATGAGACAGCCGCCCTGTTGTCCAGGCGTAGGAGTATCCTCCGCCCTCTGACTTGAGATGTCAAAGTAGTCAGTGCCAAGAAGGCTGCCCTCATCTCCAAGATGTTGGATACCACTCCCCGGGTAGAACATGACCATCTCCCTTGAATCCTGGTTTCCCCGCAATGGGCCCCCCAGCCTTGCCCGCTCGCATCGGATGTGACCGTGGTCCAAGAGAGGGAGCCCAGATGGTGAGGCTTGGAGAGGTTCTCCGGGATTGTCCACCAGCGCAGACTCCTGTGCATTACTCCCGTCAGCAGGATTGTCTGTGAGAGACGCTGTCTTTTCCACTGAGCCAAAAAACCTGTTTGAAAGTATCTCAGGTGCCAATGGGTCCAAGGCGTCAGGGGGATGCAAGAGGACATTGTGCCAATAAGACTCAGACATTGTGATGCCGTCAGATACTGGCTCTGGATGGTCTTGCGCATCCTGCGGATGATGATCCTTGCCTTCGAAGGAGGTAATGACACTGTCCCTTCCTGAGTGTTGAACATCGCACCTAGGTAGACCATCTGTCGAGTTGGTGTTAATTGACTCTTGTCCATATTTATCAGCCATCCCAGTCTTCTTAGGGACTGTAGAAGGATCTCCCGGTGATGTACCAATTGCTCCGGACTGCTGGCTAGTAGGAGGATATCGTCCAGATAGTGGTATATCCTCAGGCCCTTCTCCCGAAGGGGGGCCAGAGCGGATATCAATATTTTGGTGAACACTCTGGGGGAGGTGCACAGCCCGAAGGGTAGGGCTTGAAACTGTAGGTGGGTTTGGCCCACTGCAAACCTTAGATACTTCTGGAATGCAGGAAGAATTGGAACATGCAGGTATGCATCCTGCAGGTCGACCGAGATCATCCAATCCATCGGTTGGACTACTTGGATAATTGTTTGCAGGGACTCCATCTTGAAGCTTTCGGTGCTGATGTACAGATTGAGCTTCTTCAGGTCTATCACTGGCCTCCAACCACCTGTCTTTTTGGGTACTAGGAACAGGGTAGAGTAGAAGCCTGTGAAGCGCTCTGACAAGGGAACCGGTACAGCCGCCTCCTGAAGCTGGAGGGATGTTATAAACTGTATTAGGGCCTGCGCCTTTGACGGTGAGGACGGGATCTCGGTTCTCTTGAAGGATATGGGAGGTGGAGTGTGAGAGAACTTCCAAAAGTGTCCCCACTGGATTGTTGATAAAACCCAGGGGTCCTGGCAATGGGTAGCCCAGACTGGGACAAAAGACTTTAGTCTGGCTCCTACCGATGGTCTCTGGACTAACCCGGCGTCAAAAGGACTGCTTCTGCTCCTGAGGGGTCCTAGGGGTTTTATTTTTTCTGCTCAAAAAGGAAGCTTGGGTGCCTCTCCAGGGCCTTCTGTTGTCTCTGAAGTACCTTGACTGTCTAAAGTCCCTGGCGTTCGACTGGCGGAACCTGGACGGACCTCCTCTGGGTCCTCGCACCCTTTTGTCCTGGGGGAGCATACCAGATTTCCCCCCTGTCACCCTGGAGATAGCCTTATCCAATTTGTCCCCAAATAGCGCTTTGCCATCGAATGGGATCTTACACCAATTTTGCTTGGAGGCGAGATCAGCCGTCCAGGGCTTCAGCCATAAGGCTCTCTTTGCCATCACAGAATGGAGCATAGACCGGGCCGAGCATCTGATGGTGTCGATGGCCGCTTCTCCAACAAAGTCTGCCGATAGTCTAAGTTCCTCCAAGGCTTTTATTATGTCTTCCCTGGGGACCTCCTGTCGTAGGGCCGTCTCGATGTTGTCTGTCCAGGCTCTGATGGCATTTGACACAGAAGTAAGGGCAATGGCCGGTTTACAGGCGGCTCCTGCGGCCAAGTAGCTCCTCTTAAGCTCCAGATCGATCCGCCTATCTAGAGGATCTTTAAAGGAAGCGGAATCCTCCATTGGGAGGGTGACATTCTTCGCTAAACGCACCACGGCCGCGTCTACTACCGGCATGGAGTTCAGCGACTGCGTTTCAGCCTCTGGTAGAGGATAAAGCTTATTGAGCCGGCCCACGGAGAGCTTCTTGTCGGTCCTTAACCATTCATTTTGAATGACTTCCGTGATCTCCCCCATCAGAGGGAAGAGAATCTGTCTCCTTTTGAGGAATGGGAAGTAACTCCTGGACCTTTGAGGTGGTTCCTCCGCCTCCTCCCAGGTGATCGCGGTCTTGACCGCTTGGATGAATGGTGGGACCAGGGCATAGCTGAATCCAGACGGCTCTGATTCCTCTGAAGAGTCCCCTGAGGGGTCTTCAGGTGGTAATTTCTCGGCCAGCCGTGACGGCGGCGGGGGGGTACTGACTGCCGAAGGACCGGGGACTTCGTGATCCGCCTCCCCTGCCTGTGTCCGTGGGACTGGCTGAACGGGGACTAGGGCTGCTAGCTCAGAGAATGAGTCCTTCATTGTCCGCTTAAGCAGATCCACGACCTGTTGACTCTCGAGCTCGCGGTTGGCCGCGTAGTCCCTGAAGCAGTCCTTACAGACCAGCTTGCCCGGTAGAGGCGTAGCCCCACATGTCCAGCACTTCTTCTTTGTGCCACTTCTAGGGGAAGGCGACCGGTCTCGTCTTCTGGATCTTGACCTCTCTGATTCGTGGCGTGAGGACCGGGACCCATGATGAGAGGAACGGGACCTGCGGTCTGGGCTGTCATCATTGTCGCTGCGTCTTGACGACTTCTTGGTGCTTTTGGAGTGGGCAGGGCTACGATGCAAAGAATCTATGTTAGATTCATGCAGTGCACTTTTTTTTTTTTTTTTTTTTTTTTATACTTACGTACAGTTGGTCTCATACCTATTGGACGTAGGAGGATCTTTGTTACGAGATGAATAACTCATAGCGCGGTTGGGCAGAAGGATCAGCTGCGGAAATATAGTAAGATAGGGGAAGAGAGAGAGAGAAAAGGACTATGTAGATTTAAGCGTATACATGAATACCTATATGTAACATATACTTGCATACATAAGCTTATGTACCCGCATACACGTGCGCCCCTCCCGCCCCCCTTCCCCCCCATCTCTCTCTTTTTTTTTTTTTTTTTTTGCCAGAGACTTCCCATGTATACACAGCACAAAAAAAAAGGGTATATTCCTTTATATTATATTAAATCCTGCCTAATCATCACGACTTTAAAATGCTCGTTTGGGGAACACCTACCGGGAGACGGTCAGCAAAGAGGCTCGCAGGGCACAGCTGAAACAATACTGACAGCCATGACCCTGCTGCTAGCCTTTTAATACAAAAGGAGGTGGATGGGCTAATCCCAAACCACCTCCTACCTGAAAAAAATGTAGTAAGGGCAAAACTGGAATTTTTCCAGAAACCAAGATGGCCGCCGGGCATGCGCAGTAGCTATCGGCGCCGTGGGCTCTGTGCGGAGCCCTCGCCAGTCGGCGTCCCCACACTACCCCGGAACGCGCATGCGCCCATCAGGCGGCGAGGACGCCGACCACGGGGGGACCTGACAGCCGTATGCAAGGAGCAATAAAGAGCGCTCCTGCGGCCCCCCCAGGACAGATGAATATTTGGAGACATTACTGTAAAAAAGAGGGGGCATGTAAGCAAATTTCAAGGCACATCTATATGGGAGGGAAGAGAGAGGGGGAAGGGGAGAAAAGAGAGAGAGAGAGAGAAAAGAGAGGGGAGAAAGAAGAGAAAAAAAAAAGTAACCGGCCTGAGACTGTGCATCTATATGGGAGGGAGCTGATCCACCTGCGACTCGCTGCGATTCATCATAGAAAGCGGCAGACTGCGTTCCTGTGAGGAAACTCTGCAAGAAGACCCCACAGATCCACAGAGGGGTTCCCAGTCTTATCAGTGCATTGAGCGGACCCAAGAACAGGGACTTCGCACGGGAAAGGCTAAACCCGGCGGACGCTGCCGAAGGCAGAGGTATGGACATCTGCTACTCTTCACCAGCACAAGAGGTATGAGGAAAAAAAGGAGAATGTTGGGGGAGGGACGGTGCCTTTAATTTATGCTATTCACTAGTCCTGAGGGAGGAGTCGAGGCGGAGCTCTATCACAGGTATGCTGCCATGGAGGCACCAGGAAAAAGTTTTTTTAGATATTTTTTGGGGATATTTATTATAGCAAAAAGTAAAAAATATTGCATTTTTTTAAAAATTGTCGTTCTATTTTTGTTTATAGCGCAAAAATTAAAAAACATCAAATACCACCAAAAGAAAGCTCTATTTGTGGGAAAAAAAGGACGCCAATTTCGTTTGGGAGCCACATCGCACGACCGCGCAATTGTCAGTTAAAGCGACGCAGTGCCGAATCGCAAAAAGGGGCCTGGTCCTTTGGCTGCAAATTGGTCCAGGGCTTAAGTGGTTAAATAAACACTTTAAAATGTTGAAATACTGCCACAAAAAAATACACACAAAAAAAACTCTGTACTTGTCACCATTGGCAAACTAATTCTAATGTTTCCACAGTTTTATAAAACATCAACTTTAATTTTATTCCTGGAACTGACAGATGTACCTAGTGAGTTTCATAGATATGCAGAATCGCACAAATAACGAGCTCTGCACCATATTATTTTGCAGAGGTGATGCAATGAAATATACCTTGCAGCAGCGTGTTTGATACAGAGGTTTGCTGAAAGCTATCTACCCACAAACACCATCTTTTGCAGATTTGTGGTGACAGTTACATATGTGAGCAATACTCTTGCACTGGAAGAGCGCAGTGTGGTATGGTGTAACAGCGGGGAAATGGAACAAAGTCAGCTACTGAATGAAGATCTATACAGAGCACACAAGATTCTACGCATGTTGCAATATTACTTTTTTACCAAGTCTGAAAAAAAGAGGACAGAAGGTCATAGGGATTTATCTTTGTAGACAGAAAAACGCTAATACTTTTCCCCCATTATTACAGGAAATGACAACGTGGGAGTTGCTGTGTTTATCAATGTCAGTCAAACGATTTCAGTTATTCTGTTGCCAATTCTGGCGTCTCTTTAATTTCACCACTGTTTTTTTTTTTTTTTGTGGGGGGGTTTTTCCAAACGAGAAATATATATATTTTTTTTCATTTATAAAAGCTATTATCATATAAGTCACATTTATTTTATGCTTATGCAATTTTTGCTCTTTATTTTTTATACACACACACACATCGATTATTATAATATGATCAGTGGGGTCCCCCAGGGTTCTGTGCTGGGACCAATCCTGTTTAATTTATTCATAAACGACCTGGAGGATTGAGTAAACAGTTCAATCTCTGTATTTGTGGACGACACTAAGCTAAGCAGGGCACTAACTTCTCCGCAGGATGTGGAAACCTTGCAAGAAGATCTGAACAAATTAATGGAGTGGGCAACTACCGTATTTATCGGCGTATAACACACACTTTTTCCCCCTAAAAATCGGGGGAAAGTCGTGGGTGCGTGTTATACGCCGATACCCCAAAAAAAAAAAAATTCAAAAATGTCAAAAATGGCAAGCGGCGCCGAAAAATAGCGAGCGCTGCCGAAAAAGGCCGAATTGCGGCCGAAAAAACCCGAAGCCGCGCCGGAATAGACCGAGCAGACTGTTCGGCTCTGCTCGGAGTCCCGCCTCCCTGCGCTCGCTCCCGAAACAGCAGGGAGGCGGGACCGCCATCGGAGCTCAACAGTCGGCTCGGCCTTTTCCGGAGCCGCTTCGGTCTTTTTCGGCCACGCCTCGGTCTTTTTCGGCGGCGCGCGCGACAGAGAGTCTCGGCGGCGGGAAATTTAAACCCGGACCGGACTTCAAATGTCGCTGGGCATGGCTGTAATGACGCTGGCAAGGTACAATGTCGCTGGGCATGGCTGCAATGACCCTGGGCAAGGCTGCAATGATGCTGGGCAAGGCTGCAATGACGCTGGGCATGGCTGCAATGACCCTGGGCAAGGCTGAAATGATGCTGGGCAAGGCTGCAATGACCCTGGGCAAGGCTGCAAATGATGCTGGGCATGGCTGCAATGACCCTGGGCAAGGCTGCAATGATGCTGGGCAAGGCTGCAATGACCCTGGGCAAGGCTGCAATGACGCTGGGCAAGGCTGCAATGACGCTGGGCATGGCTGCAATGACCCTGGGCAAGGCTGCAATGACGCTGGGCATGGCTGCAATGACGCTGGGCAAGGCTGCAATGACGCTGGGCAAGGCTGCAATGACGCTGGGCAAGGCTGCAATGACGCTGGGCAAGCTGCAAATGACGCTTAAATGTAAGTTTTTTTTTTTCCTAAACTTCCCTCCTAAAACTTTTTTTCCTTAAAATGCCCTCCTAAACTTGGGGTGCGTGTTATACGCCGATAAATACGGTACATGGCAAATAAGGGTTCAATGTAGAAAAATGTAAAATAATGCATTTGGGTGGCAAAAATATGAATGCAATCTATACACTGGGAGGAGAACCTCTGGGGAATCTAGGATGGAAAAGGACCTGGGGGTCCTAGTAGATGATAGGCTCAGCAATGGCATGCAATGCCAAGCTGCTGCTAACAAAGCAAACAGAATATTGGCATTAAAAAGGGGATCAACTCCAGAGATAAAACGTTAATTCTCCCGCTCTACAAGACTCTGGTCCGGCCGCACCTAGAGTATGCCGTCCAGCTCTGGGCACCAGTCCTCAGGAAGGATGTACTGGAAATGGAGCGAGTACAAAGAAGGGCAGCAAAGCTAATAAAGGGGTCTGAAGGATATTAGTTATGAGGAAAGGTTGCGCACACTGAACTAATTCTCTCTGGAGAAGAGACGCTTGTGAGGGGATATGATTTCAATTTACAAATACCGTACTGGTGACCCCACAATAGGGGTACAACTTCTTCACAGAAGGGAGTTTAACAAGACACGTGGCCACTCATTAAAATTAGAAGAAAAGAGGTTTAACCTTAAACTATATAGAGGGTTCTTTACTGTAATAGCGGCCATCAATTGTATTTGGGTACAGCATCGCAGGACCGCGTCAGTTAAAGTAACGCAGTGCCGTATCGTAAAAAAAGGAAGTGGGTAAAACCTTCCGGAGCTGAAGTGGTTAAAGTCAGACTTCATTACCTGTTATATAACAGAGTGTTCATACTCGCAAAGCCACTAAACCATTTGTTTTGTGTAGAGTTAAATATACCTGGTTGATTCTGCCTTCAGATGTCCCTCCCATCTTCTCTGTATCCCCACTGCAAGCTAAGATTGTGTAGACCAGCTGGTGTCCTCTATGGAGCATGCTCAGTTTCAGTTCCCCTGTAAGCTCTTCATTTCCTCCTTATTCTTATCTGTGCAGTCCACATGACTATAGAGTCACACAAGTGGGCGTATACAAAGTGGTAAATGACACTCCCCTCCCTCCCTCCTCCTGCATTTCCTCCTAATGCTAAACACTATGGGGGTGGCATATAGTTTGCTGATTGATTATGTTTGCTGATTGATTACATTCACTAAGAAACTCACAAAACAGCTTAGTTTTAGGCTGGGTTCACAACATTGCGAATTGGATGCGGGATCCCCACATCCAATTCACAATAGCAGGAGATTTTGACCGGCTCTCTATGGAGCCAGTTCACATATCTCCGCAGCAGGTCCGGTGACTTTTGTAGAAAAACACTGTGCGTCTTTTGGTCCATTTAAGGGTCCAAATTCAACCCAAAATTTGGGCTGAAATCGGACATAAAACTGCAAACCAGCCCACACAGGACCCCTGCTTTGAGCCGCAAGCGGCTCATATGTGAACCCAGTCTAAATGTAAAGCAATATTAAATTAAATATGTAATGTAAATGTATTTGCTAATACCTGTAAAGTTAAAAAAAAAGCGTCTTGGAGGTGGATGCCGTCTGAACTAAATGAAAGCTAGTTTTAATCATGTTTGATGCCTTATTAATGCACAAAAAATACACATTTGATGTTCAATAACGATTTATTAGGAAGTGTTTAACAGTTTTTTTATATTTATAATTTAGTTTGAATTGCTCTTTTGAAATATTTTTTTTTAGTCATGTGACTGGCACAGCACCAATCAGGGCTGACCAGACACAGACTCATACTGTAGAGAGAACATACATCAGCTGAGTAATAGAAGCTCCTCCCAAGGATCTTTCCCTGCAGATACCAAAAACAGGGATCATGTGACCACACAACATGCTGCAGGAATATGGTACTTAAAGCAGAGGTTCACACAAAAAAGGAACCTCCGCTTTTCAGAACCCCCCTCCCCCCTCCGGTGTCACATTTGGCACCTTTCAGGGGGGAGGGGGTGCAGATACCTGTAATTTCACCCACTTCCGGGCATAGATATGCACAGAATCTGCGGGTATCTACGCCACTTCCTGTTCCCCCCCGCTGTCTGCTGGGAAACACACGGGTCCTAGAGACCGCAGGGACCATCTGTATTGTGCAGCGCGACTCAAGCATGCGCAATATGGAACCGGGAAGTGAAGCCGCAAGGCTTTTCTTCCTGATTCCCTTACCGAAGGTGGCGGCGGCAACACCTGAGAGCCGAGCGACAGATCGGCTTCGGGTGCCGACATCGCGGGCACGCTGGACAGGTGAGTGTCCATATTTTAAAAGTCAGCAGCTGCAGTATTTGTAGCTGCTGACTTTTACAAAAACATTTTTAGGCGGAACTCCCACTTTAACCACTTCAGCCCCGGACCAATTTACTGCGTCGCTTTAACTGACAATTGCGCGGTCGTGCGACGTGGCTCCCAAACAAAATTGGCGTCCTTTTTTTCCCATAAATATAGCTTTCTTTTGGTGGTATTTGATCACCTCTGCGGTTTTTTTATTTTTTGCGCTATAAACAAAAATAGAGCGACAATTTTGAAAAAAATTCAATATTTTTTACTTTTTGCTATAATAAATATCCCCCAAAAATATATAAAAAAAAAAACATTTTTTTTTTTCCTCAGTTTAGGCCGATACGTATTCTTCTACATATTTTTGGTAAAAAAAAATCGCAATTAGCGATTATTGATTGGTTTGCGCAAAAGTTATAGCGTTTACAAAATAGGGAATAGTTTTATAACATTTTTATTAATATTTTTTTTTTACTAGTAATGGCGGCGATCAGCGATTTTTATTTTGACTGCGACATTATGGCAGACACATCGAACATTTTTGACACATTTTTGGCACCATTGTCATTTATACAGAAATCAGTGCTATTTTCAATTGACGCTGAGAAAGCGTTTGACAGGGTAGACTGGGGGCTCATGACAGAGACCCTGAAGTTTATGGGACTAGGCACTAAGATGCTCCAGAAAATAAACGTATTATATAAGGAACCGACAGCGACAATAAAAATAAATGGTAACCTCTCATCTCCCTTTACTATGAAAAATGGTACAAGACAGGGTTGTCCCCTGTCCCCACTGCTGTTCGTGCTTTCATTAGAACCCTTATTGGCAACGATTAGATTAAACAAAGATATTAAAGGAATTAGATCTGGGGATGTCGAGCATAAGACCGCGGCTTTCGCCGATGACCTTTTGTTCTACATCACCGAGCCCGATAGAACACTGCCATGTCTATTAGACATACTTAAACAGTATGGCCATATTTCAAATTTTAAAATAAATTTGAACAAATCTGAAATCTTAAATATAAATGTGCCACAAAAGGAAGCACTTGAACTACAAAGAGATTTTCTATTTCCATGGAAAAAAACAGGATTAAAATATCTAGGAATAAAACTCGCTAACTCAGTCGATAAACTCTACAGAGAAAACTATATCCCATTACTCGATGAGATCAAAATCGAAACCAAGAAAATCTCTTCAAGACCTCTGTCATGGTTTGGACGTATCAATTCTGTTAAAATTATTATTTTACCGAAGATTACCTATAAATTCCAAATGCTCCCAATCCCCCTCCCAGATTATTATTTTCAAACCTTAAAATCGATTCTAAGTAAATGTATATGGCAAAATAAAAAGCCTAGGATCTCGCATATCATCCTGAGAAACAGTAAAGAGCAAGGAGGTCTAGGGGTGGCAGACCTGAAAATGTACTATCAAGCGGTCGTAGTGTCAAGAGCCATTGAGTGGTCACATGAGACAACAGATAAGCAATGGGTAAATATAGAGAGTAGCACAAGTGGGGTAAACTTAAGAACGGCAATTTGGAACCCACCGCACTTAAGGGGCTTAGGTATAAATACACAAAAAATAACAAAGCACGTATTTAAAATTTGGGACTCACTGCACAAGCGATTTGGATGGAAATATAATTCACCTTTAATGATGCTAAGAGATAGCGATTATTTCCCACGTGGGAAAACACACAACGGGGGCGGGGATTGGATAGGGCAAAATACACAATTGAAGGATATCACAAAAAGAGGCAATATTAAAACACTTAGAGATATACAGCAAAATATGACACAAATAAAAATAAATGACTGGCGGTACCTACAGCTGTCACACTTTATCAGAAAATTACCCCAACCAATTAGAACAAAGAAAGAATATACGTCACTAGAAAAAATAAGTGAGGAAAAGGGGGGAAAAAAAGTCGTATCTAGACTCTATAAAGGTGCCGCCCTTCTTTATAAAATGGGGAAATGAACTAGGCTCACAAGATTATAAACATAGGATTAATAAAATGTTAAAACTCACTCACAATTCGGCAATTGACACTCCGACCGCAGAAATTAACTATAAATGCCTCTCCAGATGGTACATGACAACGGATAAACTAAATAAATTTCAACCAGATAGCTCGCAAAACTGTTGGAGAGGGTGCCTGGGACGAGGCACAATGGCACACCTTTGGTGGGAGTGCCCAAAAATAAAGAAATTTTGGAGAGAGATTTTGGAAACCATAAAAGAAATAAATGGAGCGATGTTGCAAGAAGAACCATGGATATGTCTATTCCACGGAACAGAGGAACCAACTAAACAATATCTGAAAACATTGACTCCTCAGATGCTAAACGCAGAAAAGGGATTAATCCCGAAAAAATGGGATCTCGAAGAAGCACCGACCAAAAGAGAATGAATTTTGAGGATCGAAGAAATTTACCAGCTAGAAAAACTAAGATCGACGGGACATGAAGGGAACGGAGGAGATATAAGTAAATGGAAGTGCTGGCAGGAATTCAAACGGACGTGGAGATACGCTGAAACTATCATGTAAAACCATGGAAAGGCCTATTATGGCCTCCTTGAAAGTTAGAGGATGAGAGGTATTTCGGGGGGAAGGACAGGGGGGGTTTGGGAGGGGAGATAAGGATTTGTATTCATAAAGAAAGTATTTAATATTTATATGAAATAAATACAACAATATACATAGGATTAAATCAAAAACTTTATTGCTTATAAATAATTGTAAGGAAAAGTCCACAATGATGTGAAGAATCGCGAGAGATATAAATGAACGTTAAGTTGAATAACAATCTCTTAATTATTCGCTGAAGTGGATAAAAAAAAGAAAAAAAAAAAAAAAGGAAAAAAAAAAAAAAAAAAAAAAGAAATCAGTGCTATTTAAATGCACTGATTCCTATGTAAATGACAGTGGCCGTGAAGGAGTTAACCACTAGGGGGCAGGGAGGAGTTAGTGTGACGTGTTGTGTTTTTTTTTACAGTAGGGGGCGGGGCTGATGTCTGACGTCACTGATCGGCTGTTCCCGATGACAGGGAAAAGCAGATCAGTGACAGGCAGTGTAGGAAGCGCGGGGAGAGGTTTGTTTACACAGACCTCTCCCCGTTCTTCAGCTCTGTGACCCGATCGCGGGACATCAGCGGCGATCGGGTCCGCTGGTCCCGCGGCCGTGGTCACGGAGCTACCC
This sequence comes from Lithobates sylvaticus, assembly GCA_028564925.1. Classification (NCBI taxonomy): domain Eukaryota; kingdom Metazoa; phylum Chordata; class Amphibia; order Anura; family Ranidae; genus Lithobates; species Lithobates sylvaticus. Next base: position 54,417,913 of record CM053031.1, on the reverse strand, counting down.
CCGGGGTCCTGAGCGCGTCGCCGGGCGCATTCTGCCAACGTATATTTACATGCGGCGGTCGGGAAGCGGTTAAATGATTTTTTTTTTTTACAGTGCCATGATGTACAATATATGATTTATGTGAATGAATTATGGCATTTAAAAGGGCGTTCCGGCCAAGAATTTTTTTTTTTTAAAAAGTCACCAGCTACAAACACTGTAGCTGCTGACTTTTAATAAGGACACTTACCTGTCCAGCGATCCCGCGATGTCGGCTGCCCCGAGGCCAATCCGTCCATTGGATCGGCTGCTGGCACCTCCATCTTAATGAAGGGAAACAGGCAGTGGAGTCTTGCGGCTTCACTGCCCGTTTTCTACTGTGCGTGCACGAGTCGCGCAGCGCTTTGTGAATGGCCCCCATTGTTTTCTGGGATACACACATGTCCCAGAAGGCAACGGGGCCACTCACTGAAGAGGAGGAAGCGCAGCGGGATAGGAAGAGGCAGATTAGGAAAACTGCCCAGCAACAGCGGTTTCAGGTAAGTGAAAAAATATTATTATTTTTTTTAATTTTTTATTTTTTTAAGATTATTAATGCATTTTTTTTTTGGGGTGGCCCTCCACTTTAACACTTCTTTGTTAAGTATCACTTTAATGTTTTGGCTGATCGGTTTATATACATTATATTGAAGTCTCTCTGCAAAAATGATTGCATGAGGTTTTGCTCTGTAAATGCCACCCAATGCTAAAGTGTACCAATCACCATAACATATTTTTATTTTAGGAAAAGCTTAGAATCCCCATCAGGATTTCTCTTGCTGTCTGTGTCCCCACTAGGGTGATTCATTTTCATGATTAATCCTAGTGACCACTGTCACTGTGAAAGAAAATACAAAATCTACAGGTTGTCAAAGTAAAGAAAGGATGAAATCGTTCAATTGGGATGCTTGTTCTAGTCTGTCTAAGTCTGGGCATATATTATACAATAATTTTCCTTTAGATTTACCAAAACCACATAATATGAGGTCAAACCTAAACTCTTAATTTGTATGCAATCAGGCAGGCCCTTGCACTATATAGTTGAACAAGAAAATTGTATAATGTATGGCTAGCTTAAGAGGGGAAGTACCCTCATCCCTGTCCCCACTGCTGTTCGTGCTTTCATTAGAACCCTTATTGGCAACGATTAGATTAAACAAAGATATTAAAGGAATTAGATCTGGGGATGTCGAGCATAAGACCGCGGCTTTCGCCGATGACCTTTTGTTCTACATCACCGAGCCCGATAGAACACTGCCATGTCTATTAGACATACTTAAACAGTATGGCCATATTTCAAATTTTAAAATAAATTTGAACAAATCTGAAATCTTAAATATAAATGTGCCACAAAAGGAAGCACTTGAACTACAAAGAGATTTTCTATTTCCATGGAAAAAAACAGGATTAAAATATCTAGGAATAAAACTCGCTAACTCAGTCGATAAACTCTACAGAGAAAACTATATCCCATTACTCGATGAGATCAAAATCGAAACCAAGAAAATCTCTTCAAGACCTCTGTCATGGTTTGGACGTATCAATTCTGTTAAAATTATTATTTTACCGAAGATTACCTATAAATTCCAAATGCTCCCAATCCCCCTCCCAGATTATTATTTTCAAACCTTAAAATCGATTCTAAGTAAATGTATATGGCAAAATAAAAAGCCTAGGATCTCGCATATCATCCTGAGAAACAGTAAAGAGCAAGGAGGTCTAGGGGTGGCAGACCTGAAAATGTACTATCAAGCGGTCGTAGTGTCAAGAGCCATTGAGTGGTCACATGAGACAACAGATAAGCAATGGGTAAATATAGAGAGTAGCACAAGTGGGGTAAACTTAAGAACGGCAATTTGGAACCCACCGCACTTAAGGGGCTTAGGTATAAATACACAAAAAATAACAAAGCACGTATTTAAAATTTGGGACTCACTGCACAAGCGATTTGGATGGAAATATAATTCACCTTTAATGATGCTAAGAGATAGCGATTATTTCCCACGTGGGAAAACACACAACGGGGGCGGGGATTGGATAGGGCAAAATACACAATTGAAGGATATCACAAAAAGAGGCAATATTAAAACACTTAGAGATATACAGCAAAATATGACACAAATAAAAATAAATGACTGGCGGTACCTACAGCTGTCACACTTTATCAGAAAATTACCCCAACCAATTAGAACAAAGAAAGAATATACGTCACTAGAAAAAATAAGTGAGGAAAAGGGGGAAAAAAAGTCGTATCTAGACTCTATAAAGGTGCCGCCCTTCTTTATAAAATGGGGAAATGAACTAGGCTCACAAGATTATAAACATAGGATTAATAAAATGTTAAAACTCACTCACAATTCGGCAATTGACACTCCGACCGCAGAAATTAACTATAAATGCCTCTCCAGATGGTACATGACAACGGATAAACTAAATAAATTTCAACCAGATAGCTCGCAAAACTGTTGGAGAGGGTGCCTGGGACGAGGCACAATGGCACACCTTTGGTGGGAGTGCCCAAAAATAAAGAAATTTTGGAGAGAGATTTTGGAAACCATAAAAGAAATAAATGGAGCGATGTTGCAAGAAGAACCATGGATATGTCTATTCCACGGAACAGAGGAACCAACTAAACAATATCTGAAAACATTGACTCCTCAGATGCTAAACGCAGCAAAGGGATTAATCCCGAAAAAATGGGATCTCGAAGAAGCACCGACCAAAAGAGAATGAATTTTGAGGATCGAAGAAATTTACCAGCTAGAAAAACTAAGATCGACGGGACATGAAGGGAACGGAGGAGATATAAGTAAATGGAAGTGCTGGCAGGAATTCAAACGGACGTGGAGATACGCTGAAACTATCATGTAAAACCATGGAAAGGCCTATTATGGCCTCCTTGAAAGTTAGAGGATGAGAGGTATTTCGGGGGGAAGGACAGGGGGGGTTTGGGAGGGGAGATAAGGATTTGTATTCATAAAGAAAGTATTTAATATTTATATGAAATAAATACAACAATATACATAGGATTAAATCAAAAACTTTATTGCTTATAAATAATTGTAAGGAAAAGTCCACAATGATGTGAAGAATCGCGAGAGATATAAATGAACGTTAAGTTGAATAACAATCTCTTAATTATTCGCTGAAGTGGATAAAAAAAAGAAAAAAAAAAAAAAAAGGAAAAAAAGAAAAAAAAAAAAAAAAAGAAATCAGTGCTATTTAAATGCACTGATTCCTATGTAAATGACAGTGGCCGTGAAGGAGTTAACCACTAGGGGGCAGGGAGGAGTTAGTGTGACGTGTTGTGTTTTTTTTTTACAGTAGGGGGCGGGGCTGATGTCTGACGTCACTGATCGGCTGTTCCCGATGACAGGGAAAAGCAGATCAGTGACAGGCAGTGTAGGAAGCGCGGGGAGAGGTTTGTTTACACAGACCTCTCCCCGTTCTTCAGCTCTGTGACCCGATCGCGGGACATCAGCGGCGATCGGGTCCGCTGGTCCCGCGGCCGTGGTCACGGAGCTACCCCCGGGGTCCTGAGCGCGTCGCCGGGCGCATTCTGCCAACGTATATTTACATGCGGCGGTCGGGAAGCGGTTAAATGATTTTTTTTTTTTTACAGTGCCATGATGTACAATATATGATTTATGTGAATGAATTATGGCATTTAAAAGGGCGTTCCGGCCAAGAATTTTTTTTTTTTAAAAAGTCACCAGCTACAAACACTGTAGCTGCTGACTTTTAATAAGGACACTTACCTGTCCAGCGATCCCGCGATGTCGGCTGCCCCGAGGCCAATCCGTCCATTGGATCGGCTGCTGGCACCTCCATCTTAATGAAGGGAAACAGGCAGTGGAGTCTTGCGGCTTCACTGCCCGTTTTCTACTGTGCGTGCACGAGTCGCGCAGCGCTTTGTGAATGGCCCCCATTGTTTTCTGGGATACACACATGTCCCAGAAGGCAACGGGGCCACTCACTGAAGAGGAGGAAGCGCAGCGGGATAGGAAGAGGCAGATTAGGAAAACTGCCCAGCAACAGCGGTTTCAGGTAAGTGAAAAAATATTATTATTTTTTTTAATTTTTTATTTTTTTAAGATTATTAATGCATTTTTTTTTTGGGGTGGCCCTCCACTTTAACACTTCTTTGTTAAGTATCACTTTAATGTTTTGGCTGATCGGTTTATATACATTATATTGAAGTCTCTCTGCAAAAATGATTGCATGAGGTTTTGCTCTGTAAATGCCACCCAATGCTAAAGTGTACCAATCACCATAACATATTTTTATTTTAGGAAAAGCTTAGAATCCCCATCAGGATTTCTCTTGCTGTCTGTGTCCCCACTGGGGTGATTCATTTTCATGATTAATCCTAGTGACCACTGTCACTGTGAAAGAAAATACAAAATCTACAGGTTGTCAAAGTAAAGAAAGGATGAAATCGTTCAATTGGGATGCTTGTTCTAGTCTGTCTAAGTCTGGCCATATATTATACAATAATTTTCCTTTAGATTTACCAAAACCACATAATATGAGGTCAAACCTAAACTCTTAATTTGTATGCAATCAGGCAGGCCCTTGCACTACATAGTTGAACAAGAAAATTGTATAATGTATGGCTAGCTTAAGAGGGGAAGTACCCTTCATTTAGAGAGATTTCCTCCCTCTTCATTTTTTGCCTCTGATACCAAAAGCGATAAAAAGTCTCCCCAGCAGGGCACGGACAGCAAAAAGAAAACAAAGAAGCAAGCAAACCGGTTTTAACCACTTGACCTCCAGAGGATTTACCCTCCCCCTTTACGACCAAGCCATTTTTTTACAATACGGCACTGCGTTACTTAAGTGAAGTTAACTGACAATTGCGCGGTCGGACACTGTACTCAAATTTATTTAAAAAGTGTTTTGGTGGTATTTGATCACTTCTGCATTCTTTTTATTTCTTGCGCTATAAACATAAGCTATAAGGGCAGAGCCGGGCAGCATTAGTAACAGAACCTCACACTGAGTTATCAGGACACATCACGAGACTAAAACCTCAAGGGAATTTAAACTGGCATAGTTGCCAAGTATGAGGCAGCTGCTTTGGGCCCCACAACAATGACAGGGCCCATGGCAGCTGCCCCATTTGCCCTGCCTTAAAGACAGCCCTGATAACCCCTGATCATTTCTAGTGTTGTAATAAGAGACGATGCATCCCCAGTATTTCATTAGACATGTTTAGTCCATCTTTGACAGTGAAATTCCTTATGAAGTAAGGTTAGGCAAGTAATCTGATCTCAAATTGTATGCAGACTTCTGGTAAATACCAGTCAATTGCAGGAGCAGGGGAATAAGATTGCTGGGAAATCCTGTCTACAGGCTGGTTCCATGAAATAGAAATCTGAGAAAATTATAGTTTTAGATATTCATAATTGAGATGGAATAGCTAGAGATGGTTAATCAAATTCAGCTGGACTTGATCTGTAATGTTGAAGACATATTGTAGATTATCCAAGCAGCTTCTTCAGTTCCAATGAGTGTCAGGAACATACCTCAGCCTGTAGAGTAGAAGATCTTCAGAAATAAAGAACAAGTGCAGTTGAATGTGACAAACTGCTATTAGCTCTACCATGACCTGGATAAATGGGAACCTTCACAGATAAATGGAAAATAAAAATGAAATAAAATTACTGTATTTATCTGCATATAACATGCACATTCATTTTAAGAGGGAAAACTTACATTTTAAATAAGGAACTTTGAAGCAAAATAAGGGTCAGTGCCCATCTGCAGCCTCACAAGTGCCATTAATGCAGCCTCACAAGCAGTGGCGGAACTACCGCCATAGCGACACATGCGGTCGCTATGGGGCCCGCAGACAATCAAGGGCCCGGTGAGCGGCGTTTCTAGGCGGGTGCGGGCCGCGCCGGGTGACACCCGCTAGCGGGGGTGACACCCGTGGGTAGCGGCAGCCGCACCATTAACGCCGCACACCGTGCCTTCTGGACTGGAGCGCAGGAGGGACACAGCGGCGCGGACCGAAGCCGCCTCCCCTCCTCTCTGTTTACATTCAGAGAGGAGGAGGAGCCTGGGAGGAGGGACACACATGGCGCTGTTTCTGAGGTATGTAAGGGTCGGGGGGCATCGTCTGCTGTGGGGTCTGCACAACCCGGGGGGGGGTCTGCATTGCTGGGGGTGTCTACTGATGGGGGTCTGCACTGAGGTGGGGGGGTCTGCTGTGTGTCTGCTGTGGGGTCTGCACTACCCGGGGGGGTCTGTAATGGGTGGGGGTGTCTGCATTGCTGGGGGTGTCTACTGATGGGGGTCTGCACTGAGGTGGGGGGGTCTGTAATGGGGGTGTCTGTACTAAGGGGTCTGCACTGAGGTGGGGGGGTCTGTACTAAGGGGGTCTGCACTGAGGTGGGGGGTCTGTAATGGAGGATTGTCTGTACTAAGGGGGTCTGCACTGAGGTGGGGGGTCTGTAATGGGGGTGTCTGTACTAAGGGGGTCTGCACTGAGGTGGGGGGGTCTGTAATGGAGGATTGTCTGTACTAAGGGGTCTGCACTGAGGTGGAGGGGTCTGTAATGGGGGATTGTCTGTACAAAGGGGGTCTGCACTGAGGTGGGGGGGTCTGTAATGGGGGTGTCTGTACTAAGGGGGTCTGCACTGAGGTGGGGGGGTGTCTGTACTAAGGGGGTCTGCACTAGGTGGGGGGGGGGGGGGTCTGTAAGGGGGATTGTCTGTACTAAGGGGGTCTGCACTGAGTGGGGGGGGGGTGGGGGGGGGTGTAATGGGGGATTGTCTGTACAAAGGGGGTCTGCACTGAGGTGGGGGGGGGTCTGTAATGGGGGTGTCTGTACTAAGGGGGTCTGCACTGAGGTGGGGGTGTCTGTACTAAGGGGGTCTGCACTGAGGTGGGGGGGTCTGTAATGGGGGATTGTCTGTACTAAGGGGGTCTGCACTGAGGTGGGGGGTCTGTAATGGGGGATTGTCTGTACAAAGGGGGTCTGCACTGAGGTGGGGGGGTCTGTAATGGGGTGTCTGTACTAAGGGGGTCTGCACTGAGGTGGGGGGGGGTGTCTGTACTAAGGGGGTCTGCACTGAGGTGGGGGGTCTGTAATGGGGGATTGTCTGTACTAAGGGGTCTGCACTGAGGTGGGGGGGTCTGTAGTGGGGGATTGTCTGTACTAAGGGGGTCTGCACTGAGGGGGGGGGGGGGGGGTCTGTAATGGGGGGGGGTCTGCACTAATGGGGGTGTCTGTACTAAGGGGGTCTGCACTGAGGTGGGGGGGGGTCTGTAATGGGGGTGTCTGTACTAAGGGGGGGGTCTGCACTGAGGTGGGGGGGTCTGTAATGGGGGTGTCTGTACTAAGGGGGTCTGCACTGAGGTGGGGGGGTCTGTAATGGGGGTGTCTGTACTAAGGGGGTCTGCACTGAGGTGGGGGGGTCTGTAATGGGGGATTGTCTGTACAAAGGGGGTCTGCACTGAGGTGGGGGTCTGTAATGGGGGTGTCTGTACTAAGGGGGTCTGCACTGAGGTGGGGGGTCTGTAATAGGGGATTGTCTGTACTAAGGGGTCTGCACTGAGGTGTGGGGGTCTGTAATGGGGGTGTCTGTACTAAGGGGGTCTGCACTGAGGTGGGGGGTCTGTAATGGGGGATTGTCTGTACTAAGGGGGTCTGCACTGAGGTGGAGGGGTCTGTAATGGGGGATTGTCTGTACAAAGGGGGTCTGCACTGAGGTGGGGGGGTCTGTAATGGGGGTGTCTGTACTAAGGGGGTCTGCACTGAGGTGGGGGTGTCTGTACTAAAGGGGTCTGCACTGAGGTGGGGGGTCTGTAATGGGAGATTGTCTGTACTAAGGGGGTCTGCACTGAGGTGGGGGTGTCTGTACTAAGGGGGTCTGCACTGAGGTGGGGGGGTCTGTAATGGGGGATTGTCTGTACTAAGGGGGTCTGCACTGAGGTGGGGGGGTCTGTAATGGGGGATTGTCTGTACTAAGGGGGTCTGCGCTGAGGTGGGGGGGTCTGTAATGGGGGATTGTCTGTACAAAGGGGGTCTGCACTGAGGTGGGGGGGGGTCTGTAATGGGGGATTGTCTGTACAAAGGGGGTCTGCACTGAGGTGGGGGGGTCTGTAATGGGGGTGTCTGTACTAAGGGGGTCTGCACTGAGGGGGGGGGGGTCTGTAATGGGGGTGTCTGTACTAATGGGGGTGTCTGCACTGAGGTGGGGGTGTCTGTACTAAGGGGGTCTGCACTGAGGTGGGGGGTCTGTAATGGAGGATTGTCTGTACTAAGGGGGTCTGCACTGAGGTGGGGGGGTCTGTAATGGGGGTGTCTGTACTAAGGGGGTCTGCACTGAGGTGGGGGGTCTGTAATGGAGGATTGTCTGTACTAAGGGGGTCTGCACTGAGGTGGGGGGGGGTCTGTAATGGGGGTGTCTGTACTAAGGGGTCTGCACTGAGGTGGGGGGTCTGTAATGGAGGATTGTCTGTACTAAGGGGGTCTGCACTGAGGTGGAGGGGTCTGTAATGGGGGATTGTCTGTACAGAGGGGGTCTGCACTGAGGTGGGGGGGGGGGTCTGTAATGGGGGTGTCTGTACTAAGGGGGTCTGCACTGAGGTGGGGGGGTCTGTAATGGGGGTGTCTGTACGAAGGGGGTCTGCACTGAGGTGGGGGGGGGGTCTGTAATGGGGGATTGTCTGTACAAAGGGGGTCTGCACTGAGGTGGGGGGTCTGTAATAGGGGATTGTCTGTACTAAGGGGTCTGCACTGAGGTGTGGGGGTCTGTAATGGGGGTGTCTGTACTAAGGGGGTCTGCACTGAGGTGGGGGTCTGTAATGGGGATTGTCTGTACTAAGGGGGTCTGCACTGAGGTGGAGGGGTCTGTAATGGGGGATTGTCTGTACAAAGGGGGTCTGCACTGAGGTGGGGGGGTCTGTAATGGGGGTGTCTGTACTAAGGGGGTCTGCACTGAGGTGGGGGTGTCTGTACAAAGGGGGTCTGCACTGAGGTGGGGGGTCTGTAATGGGGGATTGTCTGTACTAAGGGGGTCTGCACTGAGGTGGGGGGTCTGTAATGGGGGATTGTCTGTACTAAGGGGGTCTGCACTGAGGTGGGGGGGTCTGTAATGGGGGATTGTCTGTACTAAGGGGGTCTGCGCTGAGGTGGGGGGTCTGTAATGGGGGATTGTCTGTACTAAGGGGGTCTGCACTGAGGTGGGGGGGTCTGTAATGGGGGATTGTCTGTACTAAGGGGGTCTTCACTGAGGTGGGGGGGGGGTCTGTAATGGGGGATTGTCTGTACTAAGGGGGTCTGCACTGAGGTGGGGGGGGGGGTCTGTAATGGGGGATTGTCTGTACTAAGGGGGTCTGTAATGGGGGATTGTCTGTACTAAGGGGGTCTGCACTGAGGTGGGGGGGGGGTCTGTAATGGGGGATTGTCTGTACTAAGGGGGTCTGCACTGAGGTGGGGGGGGGTCTGTAATGGGGGATTGTCTGTACTAAGGGGGTCTGCACTGAGGTGGGGGGGGGGGTCTGTAATGGGGGATTGTCTGTACTAAGGGGGTCTGCACTGAGGTGGGGGGGTCTGCACTTGGGTGGGGGTGTCTGTACTAAGGGGGTCTGCACTGAGGTGGGGGGTCTGTAATGGGGGATTGTCTGTACTAAGGGGGTCTGCACTGAGGTGGGGGGGTCTGCACTTGGGTGGGGGGTGTCTGTACTAAGGGGGTCTGCACTTGGGTGGGGGGTCTGTACTGAGGGGGGTGTCTGTACTACTGGGGGGGGGGATCTGTACTACTTAGGGGGGTCTGCACTGAGGGGGGTGGGTCTGCACTGTTGGGGGGTCTGTAATGTTGGGGAGGCCTGCACTGGAAGGGTGTCTGTACTGAGGGGATGGTGTGCACTGGGGGGGGGGGGGGGGGGGTGTCTGTACTGCTAGGGGGGTCCTGCACTGAGGGGGGGTGTCTGCACTGAGGGGGGTCTGTAATGCTGTGGGGTGTCTGTACTTAGGGGGGTGTCTGGCATTAGTTCTTTTTTTTTGGTGGTGGGGGGGCCCATACAACATTTTGCTATGGGGCCCTGTCATTTCTAGTTACGCCCCTGCTCACAAGTGCCATCAACGCAGCAGCCTCACCATTGCCATCAACGCAGCAGCCTCACCATTGCCATCAATGCAGCAGCCTCATCATTGCCATCAAGGCAGCAGCCTCACAATTACCATCAGTGCAGTCTGATCGATGCCCATCTACAGTCTAGAGGGGACAGGGAGGGGGCAGGATGAGCGCCGATGAGCGCCGATGAGCGCCGATGAGCGCCGACAGATTACATACATTGAGAATCTTCTATGATAGACAGAACAGTGGTCCAATGGTCCCAGGAGACGGGACTACCTATTACAGAGGCCGCCAAGTAAACAGATTCTCACTGTATGTAATCTGACGGCCGTTAATTTTAATTTTTTTTTTAATAAGGGGAAGTTCACCTTAACCAGTTCCCGACCCGAGCACACAGATGTACGTTGGCAGAATGGCACGGACAGGCAAATGGGCGTACAGGTACGTCCCTTTAAATTTGCTGCCGTGCCATCCACTGCCGTCGGTGCTCGCCGGTCGGGACCTCCGTGAGTTGGATCGCGGGTCCAGCGAACTCGATCGCCGTGGGGATACCCGCAATTGTCTCACGGGGAGGAAGAACGGGGAGCTGCTAAAGTAAACAAGCATCTCCCTGTTCTGCCTAGCAACAGTGTCACTGATCTCTGCTCCCTGTAATTGGAGCAGAGATCAGTGATGTGTAAAACACAGCCACGCAACCCACAGTTAGCCCCTAGGACACACTTAACCCCTACACTGCCACCTAGTGGTTAACCCCTTCACTGCAAGTGTCATTTACACAGGAATCAGTGCATTTGTATAGCACTGATTTCTGTATAAATGACAATGGTCCCACAAATGTGTCAAAAATGTCCGATGTGCCCACCATAATGTCGCAGTCACAATAAAAATCGCTGATCGCCGCCATTACTAGTAAAAAAAAATGATTAATAAAAATGCCATAAAACTTTCCCCTATTTTGTAAACGCTATAACTTTTGCACAAACCAATCAATAATCGCTTATTGCGATTTTTTTTACCAAAAATATGTAGAAGATTACGTATCGGCCTAAACTGAGGAAAAAAGTATAGTTTTATACATTTTTGGGGGATATTTATTATAGCAAAAAGTAAAAAATAATGTGTTTTTTTCAAAATTGTCGCTGTTTTTTTTGTTATAGCGCAAAAAATAAAAACCGCAGGGGTGATCAAATACCACCAAAAGAAAGCTCTATTTGTGGAAAAAAAAGGACAATAATTTTGTTTGTGAGCCACGTCGCAGACCACGCAATTGTCAGTTAAAGCGACGCAGTGCAGAATCGCAAAAAGTGGTCTGGTCTTTGGCCAGCAAAATGGTCCGTTCTGAAAGTGGTTAATGAAAAAGGTGAACCAACTCCAAATATCCTGGCCACCCTTCTGGACCCTGCTTCACATAGTGGCCATGATGCCCCGTACTGCCTATTTAATGGTCCATACACCGCAATACACAGCCTCAGAGTGAGTAACCATTCTAATGCTCACAATGGCAAGAACCTATTGGTCAGCACATCCAACTGAATCTGCTGATCAATGAGAAGGGCATCTGGGGCTTCTCCCGCTGGAAAGGTGTCCCAGGAAAAAGAACTGCTTCTCATTGGTTGGCATGGTCATGTGGTCATGCTGACCAATATACATTTGCAAATGCAAGCATTATGTTGGATAGACATCTTGTTGGACAGCAAATGTGATGGGTTGTTTCACTTATAGGTGTCTGCAGGGCCATCTTTTCGCATGGGCATGCTGGGCAGTTGCCCGGGGGCCCCACTTGTCTGGGGGGGCCCCACCTGCCCAGCGACCCCAGCCAGGGCCTACCGGAAACTGGGAAATTTCCCAGTAGGCCACCTGCCCTGGGGCCACTTTGAGTTGTGGCTGCAGCGCTCCGCTCATTCCTCCTCTCTTCCTCCTCTTGTGTATCACGGAGCTGGCTGGGTCTGTGTTCCGCGGCCGCGCTGCAACAAGATTCTGCCCCCTAGACCGGCTCGTGTAATAGTAGATTGAATCAGTGTTCCGCCTATCACACAAGCCGGTCTAGGGGGGCGGGACCTTGTTGCAGCATGACGCTGAACACAGACCCAGCCAGCTCCGTGATACACAGGAGGAGATGCCCGCTGTGTGTGTGTTACCAGGCGATGGTGAGTCTGTATTAATTGGCACAGTGAGGCTGCATTCATGGGCACAGTAAGGCTGCAATGGTGGGCAAAGTGAGGCTGCAATGGTGGACACAGTGAGGCTGCAATGGTGGGCACAGTGAGGCTGCAATGGTGGGTACAGTGAGGCTACATTGGTGGGTACAGTGAGGCTACATTCACGGGCACAGTGAGGCTGCAATGGTGGGCACAGTGAGGCTGCAATAGTGGGCACAGTGAGGCTGCATTCGTGGGCACAGTGAGGCTGCTTTCACGGGCACAGTGAGGCTGCAATGGTGGGCACAGTGAGGCTGCAATAGTGGGCAGAGTGAGGCTACATTCACGGGCACAGTGAGGCTGCAATGGTGGGCACAGTGAGGCTGCAATAGTGGGCACAGTGAGGCTGCAATGGTGGGCACAGTAAAGCTGCATTTGATGGGCAATCGTGCATTATTGTGTAGACAGGGCCCCAGTGCACTGTATTGCCCGGGGGCCTATAATGCTCTTAAAGCGAAAGTAAACCCATCGATTTAACAGTTTAAAAAAAAAAGGCATCCCGGGAATGCTAACTGCACATTGGCTGTGCTCTCAACCAAACAGTCAAACCATCCAATGGCTGGTGTCATAACGGATCACATGTGCAGCACTGTGGCAGTTGTAGATTAAACAGAGGCAAAGATGGCAGCTTCCTTGGCTGAAAACGATAGGGGGGTTTACTTCCACTTTAAGATGGCACTGGGTGTCTGCTATATAAAACAGGACCTGGTTAAAAATCCATGCAATCCAGCACGATTTCTTTATAATAATATAATGTATTTTTTTTTTCTTTACTAGATATTTTTGTAACAGGAAAAAAAAATAAAAACCTCTAATAACGCAATAGACTTTTTCTACTTTTGTACTAAAACTAAAAGAAAAGTAACTTTTAGAATTATCCATAGCAGCCAATCAGATCCCAGCGATCATTTTTCTAGTTTAGGTAGGAAATGAAACCTATGATTGGTTGTGATAGACTTCTTTTTTTCTTCCTTCCAGTGTTTATGTATTAGCCCCCAATCGCTCCGGATAAATGATGGCAGCAACAGAGAGAGCAAACAATGAACATGTCCGCAATGTAATTCCAAATCCAGTACATAAAAAAACAAAACAAATGCAAGTCCTCTCAGTAATTATTCAAAAGATGTATGCGATTCTAATCAAATAATGCTGTTTATTTTACTGGCTTGTTTTGCTTATACCTTGTAAGGTTGGTTTATTTTAGGGTTCATGGTTAATTTGTGTAAATATTTAGATTGCTCCTGCTCCCACTGACAGTCAGGTTAATGTGTAAACGAGGTTTAACGTGAAGACGCACTGCGAGTTCAGATCATTAGGAACAAATGTGGTTTCTGAAGAAGGGAAGGAGATAAAAGTAGTCTTAGATTTATTGATGTTTTATTCTCAAGTCAAACATTTTACATTTAGATTGAATAAGACAGTACTTCATAACCAATGATTAGTTCTAATTTTCATTGTGTCATTGATCATTGGCTCCCTCACCAATTCATTCCCTATGGGTGTCGCTATTCTTCCCTTTATTCTTAGTAGCCCTAGAGTCAAAGAAAGGATCAGTGTGTTCACTGGTTTAAGCACCGCCCTCTCTCCAGCCATACCCATGTACCCTAAATTGGTTGTACAACACAGAATGTAAGGGAATTCCAGTTGCTCATACAGTGAGGGAAAAAAAGTATTTGATCCCCTGCTGATTTTGTACATTTGCCTACTGACGAAGAAATGATCAGTCTATAATTTTAATGGTAGGTTTATTTTAACAGTGAGTGACCGAATAACAACAAAAATATCCAGAAAAACGCATTTCAAAAAAGTTATAAATTGATTTGCATTTTAATGAGTGAAATAATTTTTTAAACCCCTATCAATCAGCAAGATTTCTGGTTCCCAGGTGTCTTCTATACAGGTAACAAGCTGAGATTAGGAGCACTCTCTTAAAGAGTGCTGTCCACACCTGTCCACAGAAGCAATCAATAAATCAGATTCCAATCTCTCCACCATGGGCAAGACCAAAGAGATGTCCAAGGATGTCAGGGACAAGATTGTAGACCTACACAAGGCTGCAATGGGCTACAAGACCATCGCCAAGCAGCTTGGTGAGAGGGTGACAACAGTTGGTGTGATTATTCGCAAAAGGAAGGAACACAAAATAATTGCCAATCTCCCTTGGTCTGTGGCTCCATGCAAGATCTCATCTCGTGGTGTTTCAGTGATCATGAGTAATCATCAGCCCAGAACTACACGGGAGAATCTTGTCAATGATCTCAAGGCAGCTGGGACCATAGTCACCAAGAAAACAATTGGTAACACACTATGCCGCGAACAACTGAATTCCTGCAGCGCCCGCAAGGTCCCCTGAAGTTTGCTAATGAACATCTGAAAGATTCAGAGGCAAACTAAGTCAAAGTGTTGTGGTCAGATATTGGTATCAACTCAACTCAAATCTTGGGTGAGAACCTCCTTCCCTCAGCCAGGAAATTGGAAATGGGTCTTGGATGGGTATTCCAGAATGACAATGACCCAAAACACATGGCCAAGGCAACAAAGGAGTGGCTCAAGAAGAAGCACATTAAGGTCTTGGAGTGGCCTAGCCAGTGTCCAGACCTTAAACCAATAGTAAATATGTGGAGGGAGCTGAAGATTCGAGTTACCAAATGTCAGCCTCGAAACCTTAAATTGGAAGTAAACCCTTCTATAGTTTTTTAGCTAAGGAAGCTGCCATCTTGGCTTCCGTTTCATCCTCAACTGCCATGATGCTGCACATGTGATCAGTTATGACACCAGCCATTGAATGGTTTGACAGTTTAGTTGAGAGCACAACCAATGTGACAGTTAGCATTCCTGACATGATGGGAATTTAACTGTTTTTTGAAACTCTTAAATTGATCGGTTTACTTCCGCTTTAATGACTTGGAGAGGATCTGCAAAGAGAAGTGGGACAAAATCTCTCCTGAGATGTGTGGAAACCTGGTGGCCAACTACAAGGAACGTCTGACCTCTGTTATTGCCAACAAGGGTTTTGCCACCAAGTACTAAGTCATATTTGCGAAGGGGTCAAATACTGATTTCACTCATTAAAATGCAAATAAATTAATAACTTTTTTTAAATGCTTTTTTCTGGATTTTATTGTTGTTATTCTGTCTCTCACTGTTAAAATAAACATACCATTAAAATTATAGACTGATCATTTCTTTGTCCAGTGGTGTGAAAAAGTGTTTGTCATTTCCTGTTCCTTTGCATGTTTGTCACACTTAAGTGTCGGAACATCAAACCAATTTAAAAAATAGTCAAGGACAACACAATAAACACAAAATGCAATTTGTAAATGAAGGTGTTTATTATTAAAGGTGAAAAAAAATCCAAACCATCATGGCCCTGTGTGAAAAAGTGATTGCCCCCCTTGTTAAAACATACTAAACTGTGGTTGTCCACACCTCAATTTCTCTAGCCACACCCAGGCCTGATTATTGCCACACCTGTTCACAATCAAGGCATCACTTAAATAGGAGCTTGACACAGTAAGGTCCACCATCCTTAAAAGCTACACATCATGCAGATAGAAAGTAATTGAGATCTATCAGTCTGGAGGGTTATAAAGCCATTTCAAAGCTTTGGGAATCCAGCGAACCACAGTGAGAGCCATTGTCCACAAATGGCGAAGACATGGAACAGTGGTGAACCTTCCCAGGAGTGGCCCAAAATTACCCCAAGAGCGCAGCGACGACTCATCCAAGAGATCACAAAAGACCCCACAACAACGTCCAAGGAACTGCAGGCCTCACTTGCCTCAGTTAAGGTCAGCGTTCATCCCTCCACCATCAGGAAAAGACGGGCAAAAATGGCCTGCATTTCCAAGGAGAAAACCACTGAGCAAAAAGAACATCAAAGCTCATCTCAATTTCTCCACAACACATCTTGATCCCCAAGACTTTTGGGACAACATCTGTGGACCGATGAGACAAAAGTGGAACTCTTTAGAAGGTGTGTGTCCAAGTATACTGGCGTAGAAGGAACACTGCATTTCAGAAAAAGAACATTTACCAACAGTAAAATATGGTGGTGGTAGTGTGATGGTCTGGGGCTGTTTTGCTGTTCAGGACCTGGAAGACTTGCCGTGATAAAAGGAACTATGAATTCTGTCTACCAAGAGATCCTGACCATCTGTTCGTGTACTCAAGCTGAAACGAACTTGGGTTCAGCAGCAGGACAATGATCCTAAACACACCAGCAAGTCCACCACCGAATGGCTGAAGAAAAACAAAATGAAGACTTTGGAGTGGCCTAGCCAAAGTCCTGACCTGAATCCTATTGAGATGTTGTGGTATGACCTTAAAAATGCTCGAAAACCCTCTAACTGAATTAGGACAATTCTGCAAAGATGAGTGGGCCAAAATTCCTCCAGGACGCTGTAAAAGCCTCATTGCACGTTATCGCAAACGCTTGGTTGCAGTTGTTGCTGCTAAGGGTGGCCCAACCAGTTATTAGGTTTAGGGGGCAATCACTTTTTCACACAGGGCCATGATGGTTTGGATTTTTTTTCACCTTTAATAATAAACACCTTCATTTACAAATTGCATTTTGTGTTTACTTGTGTTGTCCTGACTATTGTTTAAATTGTTTGATGTTCCGAAACACTTAAGTGTGACAAACATACAAAGGAACAGGAAATGAGGAAGGGGGCAAACACTTTTTCACACCACTGTATATCCTACATCTGACTTCTGTTGACGACCCAGCTTGTTACTGATCTGATCCTAGATTCTGCTTGTACCTCTGCCCACCTGTTCCTGACTTTGGCTCTGTTCCTGACCACGCTTCCGCCTACGCTTCTGTACCTCGTTGTCCGCCTGCTACTGACCTCAGCTAACTCTGGGACCTCGCTCCTGCTTCGGACTTGGATTCATACTGCTTCAGAGTGCCTGCTTCGGCTGTCCTTCATAACGGCTCCAGTCATTGCTGTATGTTCCTGCCTAAAGCCTGCTGAAAGCTTCAACAAGCAATGTTTCCAGAACCTGCAGTACATACATAGTGCCCTTTTAACCTCGGCTGGTCCAGCGTACATCACATCTACTCCTGACCTGATGTCCTGGCTGACTTCTCAAGCCTGCATTTACTGCTGCAGGTTCTGCTATCAACACCTGCCAGCACTCGTGTTCCTCCTGTCCCATGGCACCATCTGTTCCACCCTTTATGGGGCCTGGGCTCGAGATACAACATTGAACTGAACTGATGAGGCCAACCTTGTCAGTTCAGTCTCCTACCAGGTACGTGACATGGAATCATGTAAAATGGTTGCACTCCCAGTCAAAGACCCTTCTAAATAGATTTTAAGAAAACCCAATAAAGCCTAACTCCACACAATACTTTTTATATTTATTTTGGATAGAGTGGGCATTGGTTAGCGCCTCTGCCATGTATTTATCACCATCAGTTTTCCTGCTGGGAAGACTTTTGTTCACTTTCTGTGAGGACAGGAAGAGTTGAGATATCTCTCCAATTGGGACATTTTTTTTTTTTTTTTTAGTAGAGTGAGGAAGGTGTAGAACTAAAAATGTTTTAACTAATGTCTGCCCCCCCCCCCCCTTTGTTAGGAACTACATTACCTTTTTCTATGGGTATCACACACACACACACACACACCCACACACAGGAAATGAGTGAATATCTCCTGCAGCATGCATTATCATGATCACTAATCATGGCTTCACAAAAAAATAACACAAAGATCAAAACCACCAAAAATAATTAAAGCGGGATTCCACCCTAAAGTGGAACTTCCGCTTTTCGGAACCCCCCCCCTCCGGTGTCCCATTTGGCACCTTTCAGGGGGGAGGGGGTACAGATACCTGTCTAAGACAGGTATTTACACCCACTTCCGCCACTTCCTGTCCCGGTGCGCTGTCTGCCGGAACACACACGGGTCCCAGCAGACATCGCGGACGATTCTCATTGCGCTGCGTGACTCGCGCATGCGCAGTTAGGAACCGGAAAGTGAAGCCGCAAGCTTCACTTCCTGATTCCCTCACCGAGAATGGCGCCGGCAGCAGCAGAGAGCCGAGCGATTGATCGGCCTCTGCTGCCAACATCGCTGGAACCTGTGACAGGTAAGTGTCCATTTATTAAAAGTCAGCAGCTGCAGTATTTGTAGCTTCTGGCTTTTAAAAAACATTTTTGCAGGTACAGTCCCGCTTTAAAGAAATATATTTTTTAAAATGTTGTTACTCCTTTCTCATTTTTGGTGTATTTGGGGCTATTTGATGTTTTCTTGATGTTAGAAAAAAATAAATAATTACACCAAAATAGTTAAAAACCTTTTATTTAAAATTTTCTTTTCTTGTATTTTTTATTTTTTTGCTGTAGTTTTTTTTTGTTTTTTTATGGCTTTCTAGACCATAGGAACAAAATTCAAGTCAGGATAGCAACTTCTGCACTTTTAGCAAACTTTTATTACAGTTTCATTAAATGCTTTAAGTTTGTTTTTAGATTTAAAAAAAAGAAATAAACAAAAAATAAAAAAAAATTCACTCCAGTGTGAAAAAATAAAAACAAAAACAAAAACTGCAGCGGCGCTTTGCAGCGCTTTGCGGAGGTTTTTATCTATTTTTTTGATTTTTTTTTCTTTTTTTTAATATATATAATTGTGTCTTTATTATGTCAACAAAGATCCATTTATTGAGGATTATGGTGAGAATAAAGGACATCGGCGTTAGTAAACAACATCCTCAGTTCATCTTCTCACTCATATTCTAATGAATGAGCTTCTAGTCCACTGATAAAAAGCCATTCATTAGAACAGAACCTTTTTATCAGTGAAATTGTAGTCCATTTATTAGAATATGAATGAGAAGGTGAACTGAGGACTTTGATGACTAGATTATGAATGAGAAGGTTAATTGGAAACTTTGTGAACTACCCAATAAATTGATCACATAACAAATATTCATTCACTGAAAAAAATAAAAGCGTGGAGCAGCGGCGTCAATCGAAAACACACAGTCCATTGGCTCAGTTTACAAAGCTTTAATACAAGGATAATTATTGATTATCTTAGCCATGTGGCTGGTACTTAAATATCTCATTGGACATTTCTTAAAAACAAGTAACCTTGATCTGGTCTGTTAGCTTTGTGATTTGATTGTTTTTTTTTTAAGTTTCCTGTTTGGGTAGCTTAAAACCACTTGCATTTTTTATTTTATTTAATATTGCTATGCTGCCAGGCAAAATTAAAGGTGAATGCCTATAAAATTGTAATGAACGCAAATTTGCCAATTCACCAAATCAAGTCTTATGCCCCATACACACGGTCGGATTTTCCGACGGAAAATGTCCTATCGGACAATGTTGTCGGAAATTCCGACCGTGTGTAGGCTCCATCGGACTTTTTCCGTCGGATTTTCCGACGGACAAAGTTTTATCTCCTGCTCTCAAATTTTCCGACAACAAAGTCCTATCAGACTTTTTCCGATCGTGTGTAGCGAATTCCGACGCACAAAGTGCCACGCATGCTCAGATCACATTACAAGACCAAAGCTATTGGCTACTAGCCTCTACGTAGTCCCGTCGTAGGCAACAAACGTCACTACGTTCAGAATGATCGGATTTTCCAACAACTTTGTCCGACCATGTGTATGCAACACCAGTGTCGGCCAAAATCCGTCGGAAAAAATCCGATGGATTTTGTGGTCGGATTTTCCGACCGTGTGTATGGGGCATTAGGCTGAAGTTTCATGGTCATCTCTGCTGGGGACCATGTACCCCCTTTTCTAAATCCAATTTTCCACCCAGCCAAACTTATTAATGTGGTCTCGTATTCCATTTTGGCTGCATCCTGCACTTTTTATTGCATTTGTTTATTTTATAGCTTAGGATTCAGGATCTGTTTACTTCAGCCAAAATAAAATAAATTAATCCGGAATACCCAAACCTCAGCTGAGCCTTAAAACTGCCTCTAGAGGAAACAAGCTTACCTGCTTTATATTCTTTATACAGCAAGGCAAGCTCTATTATAATCGCTTGCAAAACGCAGTCTCACCTATATTAATTGGTCATTCCTAATATCAGCAGAGGTTCCAGTTCCCTGAAGAGAAGGCGAAAAGCAATTAGTTCAAATTATATTCAGTGAACTCCTTAGCCCAACTACAAATGGAATCAAGATTATGCGGAGGGTTAGAAGAACATATTAGTAAAGAGAATGTTTAAATTGAAGCAATATAATTGTATAACATGAAAGGGTTTTATAGGATGGTGTTTTTAAGCACGCAAATATATTATATTTATTAGCAAGCTGCATTGTTGTTCTAATACCCTGGCACATTGTTAATAACATATACCGTCTTATTAAAAGATGCTGTGCCAAGCATAATGAGCAAAGAACAGTAACTTATGGCAATCTATAGGTTTCCAAGAAATTAAGGACGCTGGTTAGTCATACTTCTCAACATTTTGAGATGGGAATGAGGGACAGCTACTAACAAATGTATGTAGGCATAGGGCACGCCCCCCTGCCACACCCCCTTAAAGGATAATTAATCAAAAAAAAAAAGGTTGATTAAATCAACAAGGACTTTTTTTTACCACTACTATTGCTTTTTATTGGCTTTTAAAATGTACAAATGCAGCAATTTAGAAATTGGTTGAAAGGTTTAGCTCTGGGAAACACTTTTTGAAAGATAAAAAGTGCACAACTATATGGATGAGACTGAAATGAGGGACAAATGAGGGGGAAAGAGGGACAGAGGGACATTGCTCCAGATAAGGGACAGTCTCTCAAAATCAGGGACAGTTGGGAGCTATGGGTTAGTGGCTTTTGGTTCCTGCACACTGTAAAAAGTTGCTACGCTTACTAAACTTGTTTAATGGGACAGTGACACTTGGACTTCAGCGCAAAGTGACAGTGCCTCCTGAAAGACCACCCCCAAGCAAAATAAACTCACTGATTAATTTTCTCTGGCAACTTAGCTGCTCCATTGTAGTCCTTGTTCTGCTCATGGAGCAGGACTTCCATATATGGGGGATCATGTGACCTGCCCATATTACCACGACGCATCATATTGGGGTGGAGCAGTGACATTATCCACCCCAGTAAATTCTGACACAGGGCGAACTTCTTCCATGGGGAGGTGGTGAAAGAACATGGATCTTTGAATATATAATGGCGCGGGGAGGTGGAGTTAGGTGGTCTATCATGAGGCACTGTCAATCTTCTCTGCCTCATTTTGACTTTCATCTATTAACTTGAGTAGTGAGGAGGTCCAAATATTTAAGAAGGCATAGCTTACAAAGTCACCCTTTCAATATAGAGCAGAAGTAGGGTGCTACTACCCAATTTGATCAGAAGATTGTTTAGAGCTACCTGGGTGCGGAAAGGCAGTCGCACAGCGGCAGTAGCAATCATGAGAAAAGAAGGTCTGCAACTCCTTGCTTGCTCTTTAAAATCTTTAAAATGTATTGATTCCCCATAAAAGACATAGATCGCAGATATAAAGGCGTTTCAATACAAAAACTAAAGCTGAATAAACATAAAAAAATGAAATAAGTAAGCAAGAATGCCCAGTAGGAAAAATAAATAAATAATAGTACTAAAACCGAAGAGGCAGGTAGTGCAAAAAAGAAATCAACAAAAATGTAAATCTAGGTCCCATCTGAGGTTTAACCCCCCTATCCCCACCCTTGGGCAAAGGAGTCAATCTCTTAATGCCAGTAAACCTAAAGGACATGTTACCAGATGTTTTCAATTTTTCTGTTTATTCAGCTTGTATTTTCTTGGATTTTAATGCCCTTTTTTGATTATGCAACCAATCATGTTTGTATCTCAATTGAATCTATGTCTGTCCATGTATGGTGTTTCACCTCTCCAAATAACTCTGATTATCTACTAATTGGCACATTAATGACATGCTGCCAGGAGGGGTTTATACACTATATATTGTTGCATTTTTGTATATGGCATTTGTAGGGAACAAGGCCCGCAAGGCTGAAACGTGTTTACATCTGCTGTCTGTGTCCTTTATGGAGAATCAATACATTTTGAAGGTTTTAAAGAGCAAGCAAGGAGATGCGGACCATCTTTTCTCACCCTTTTAAAATATGCTTGTTGAACTAAAGAAGAAACAAAGACATGACCCACCATACCTGCTCTCCTCTTCGACAGCATATTATTTTTTAGCACTGTGGTCCCTGGTTCCAGTGCTAGTCAGGGCACTTTCTGCATGGAGTCTGCATGTTCTTACTGTGCATGCATGGGTTTTCTTTGGGTTCCCTGATTTTCCTCTCACACTGCAAAGACATGCTAGTTGGTTAACTGACTCCTACCTTTAAGTTTTACTAAACTCAGGACCCTGCATTTACTATATCTGGTCTCTCACTGTACACAGAACATGGAAATGCAATTATTTTAGTAAATATAAACAGCTAAATACCTTTTTTTATCAGCAGTATATAGCAGTCTTGTGACTTCTATCAGTGTCCGGGTGAGCACTGGTTTAAAGCTTGTAAAAGGAGTTTTCATTCTCCTCTGACTGTCCTATGAGGCTGTATAACCTCTGACTTTCTGTCTGGACAGTGCTAATTGGCCCTGTGCTGATCACATGCACCCTCCCAAAAAAAATAAAAAATCTCTAGCAATAAACACCAAACTGAGCAGAATGTGTAGAGTGCCTCCAAGGCTCTGTTCTATCAGCAGATGGACCGGGAACAGGAAAAGAAGGGGGGGGTGGGGGCTCAGAGAAGACAGGATCAAACAGCCTTTTTACACAATGCAGAGGATTAGCCCCTTAAGTTCCACAGTGAGTATAACAAGCATGCTTTATTGTATAGTAAAAAGAGAAAGCGATACTGGTAGTGAGATAAGGATTGCTGCAAGCCCCAATAGAATATAAATTGGAAAGGTTTCCCCGTGGGGTTTTGTGTTGCAGCCAAAAATTCGAAATTAAATAGAAAAAATATATACTTTATTGAAAAAATGTTGACATACAATTGCATAAATTATGTTAAAACTTGAGCTTTGTGAGTGAGGCCATACAGGCCATACACATACATCATGATGATACAGCCGTAAGTATACATAGAAAAAAATAGCATGATAAGTATATATAATCATCCGGAAAAATTCTGACGCGTTTCGACCATTAGCAGTAGAGGTCTTTTTCTGGGAGAAAGGAGTACAAGAACTCTACAAGAAAATATATTGTGAGAATACATACATTTACACAACAATATATGTTAATATTGGCACATAAATTGCAATTCTACAATCATATTTACCACTAACGGCTGTAAGGATAGCCTCCAAAGTACTGTGCCTAGAGATTGCTCAAAGATCCAGGCAAATGTGGCAAGGACTCCCAGCCCATGGCACAGAAGAAGGGGCGAACCATCCGGAAAGCCAGGGGAAGGGCCCACAAAACGGCACGCTTGAGCCCACAACTGGGGGAGGGCAAGGAAGGGCCAGGAACCAAGAACAGAACCAAGAAGACTCCCCAAGGCCACTATTGGATTATATAATGATGATACTGTATTAAAAGGGGTATCACTTAATCCTAAGCTGAAAAAATGTGGTGCGGAGGTATGTGAGTGAGGGTGGTGGTAAGTGGTGGTTTCACATTCACTGATCAGGTTAGGATTAAGTGTTACCCCTTTTAATACAGTATCATCATTATATAATTCAATAGTGGCCTTGGGGAGTCTTCTTGGTTCTGTTCTTGGTTCCTGGCCCTCCTTCGCCCTCCCCCGGGCGTGAGCTCAATTGCGGCCTCTCGTGGGCCCTTCCCCTGGCTTTTCACCCCTTCTTCTGTGCGGTGGGCCAGGAGTCCTTGCCACGTTTGCCTGGATCTTTGAGCAATCTCTAGGCACAGTACTTTGAAGGCTAACTTTACAGCCGTTAGTGGTAAATATGATTGTAGAATTGCAATTTATGTGCCAATATTAACATATATTGTTGCGTAAATGTATGTATTCTCACAATATATTTCCCCAGAAGAAGACCTCTATTGCTAATGGTCGAAACTCGTCAGTGTTTTTTCAGTATGATTATATGTATACCTATATCATGCTATGTTTTTTATGTATACTTACGGCTGTATCATCATGATGTATGTAAAATGGCCTCACTCACAAAGCTCATGTTTTAACATCATTTATGCAATTGTATATCAACATTTTTTCAATAAAATATATATATTTTTTATTTAATTTTTGAATTTTTGTCTGCCACACAAAACCCCACAGGGAAACCTTTCCAATTTGCTTTATTGTATAACCAGACTGATTTTCCTGTTGTCGGTTTAGTATCACTTTAAGCTGGTCATTTGAGCATAAATGAACACACAGAAGGTAGGTTCAGACACAGTCCGCTAGACAGCATAATTACTATGTCAAGGTAACTTAGATTAGAGTTCTGTGCCACTAGACTGGGATTAATTCAATAATAATAATAATGCAAAGTTCAGAGTGAATTCTAGGAAAATGGGTAGGATATGGTGTTCTCTGAGAGGTTCCTCTTAGCGTAAGCAATAGATGAAGGTCTCTGTGAAGCAGCTGTAAAGGGACAGTCTTTAGTCCTAAATCTTCACCTGGCTAGCGTTGGGGCCCAGGCAGCAAGAAATCTACTACATGGCTGTATGGTCAGTTCCTAAAAGGCTCAGTCTCTCTAGCAGCAAACAGTAGATTCCCACACCAGCAGCTCACCAATCCCAGTGATATTGCAGCTTAGCATCCGGTCACACATTAATGGACTAATCACTCACACATTAGCGATTAGTCCACTCTCTGCTCTGCACCCAGGTAACTCTGGTGACACACCTAGACTCAGCACTCCAGCACTCCAGATCCTGCCTAGGCTGCTGTTATGCAGCAGTGGTGGTCACACTGCACATCGATGTATGCTATGTGTGTTTCTTCATGGCAAGAGTGTCCTGTACAGCCTGGGAAAATGCAGCTCTTTGCCCTCCTCCTTCTTCCTCAGAGTCTGGTGGGGGCCTCAGTTCAGGCCCCTTTACTTTCAGTGGGCAGCACTTCCAAGAGGAATACATCTCCCATGATCCTCCTCCAGCCTTTCCTGGTTCCTGGTTAGTTCCTTTGCTGCTTGCCAGGAGGGAGAGGGAGCGAGTGGGGGATCACACACAGAACTGCTCTGAAGCTGCACAGCAGGGAACCTCAGGGTGAGAGGTGATTGCTGCATACACAATCTGCTGATTACACAGATCCCAGAAGCAGGGAGGGGGAAGAGTGGGGGACCAACACGACCATCAAGGTACCTAGCTACATGTGTAAGTAATTATGCATGTGATGTAGGGACCTTAGATGTTTGAGAGCAGGGATTAAAAGTGCAGTGTACATTGTCAACGCTATATAAATACCTGTATTGATTAAATAAATAATATTATTTATTGCCAAATCACAGATTCACTTTAACCGCTTCAGCACCGGGCCATTTTTCAACCTTCCTTACCAGAGCACTTTTTGCGATTCGGCACTGCGTCGCTTTAACTAACAATTGCGCGGTCGTGCGACGTTACACCCAAACAAAATGGACGTCCTTTTTTCCCCCAAATAGAGCTTTCTATTTGATCACCTCTGCGGTTTTTATTTTTTGCGATATAAACAAAAGAAAGAGCGACAATTTTGAAAAAAAACACAATATTTTTTTACTTTTTGCTATAATAAATATCCAATTAAAAAAAAATTTTTTTCCTCAGTTTAGGCAGTATTCTTCTACATATTTTTGTAAAAAAAAAAAAAATTGTGCGCAAAAGTTATAGCGTCTACAAAATAGGGGATATGGCGGCGATCTGCGACATTGCGGCGGACACTTGACACTTTTGACACATTTTTGGAACCATTCACATTTACACAGCGATCGTTGCTATAAAATTGCAATGATTACTGTGTAAATGTGACTGGCAGGGGAGGGGTTAACACTAGGGGGCGCTGCAGGGGTTCATGTGTTCCCTATAGGAGTGATTCTAACTGGGGGGGGAGGGGACTCAAGGGGAGGAGACCGATCATGTGTTCCTCCGTACTGGGATCACATGATCGTCTCCTCTCCGCTGACAGGACGTGGAGCTGTGTGTTTACACACACAGCTCCACGGTCCCGTTGTTTTAACTGGCAATCGCGGGTGCCCGGCAGACATCGCGTCCGCCGGGCACTCGCACCGGGTCCCGATCGCCCCCCAGGCGGCTGGGAATGCGAGGACGTCATATGACGCCCACCCAGGATGGGAGATCCACCTTGTGGGCGTCATATGACTATACGCCGGTATTGAAGTGGTTAAAAGAGAAGTATGAGAATCCATTTTTTTTTTGAGAATCATACTTACCTCTTGGATGGAGCATCAGACCGATGCTGCAGCTGTCCCCCACCATCTCTGCACTGAGAACTGAGCCACCGAACATTGCCGATGGCTCGGTTTTCCCAAACCCCCGAAAGGAGAGCTGCTGACTGTCAATCAGTGTCTCTTCTCTCTGCTTCTCCATGCTCATTGGATCGCTGAGCTGTGGAGGGGCGGGAAAAGGCCGTCTCAGTGTCTCAGCGGCTGGCTGAGACGCTGAGACTGCCATCAATCAAGGCAGCTGACGGATCCAGATTTGGAAGTCGGGATGACGCGGTGCCTTGACTGATGGTAGTGACATCAGCATAGAGTGGACTTCAGACCGCTCTCTATTGGGTCACCGGAGTGCAAAACTAATTGCACCCCTGTGACCCAGAGGAGAAGCCCAGCCTAAAAAGCTCAGGCTGGACTTCTCCTTTAAATAATGTGGTAACCTTCCTAAATAAATCCCCCAAAAATCGAATTTACTGCCAGGATTTCAGCCAGAATTTATTAGCTGTGACTCAGCAAATGTTGCAACTACACTAACCACAACATGTTAGAGAAAATGCATTACAAAGGCCATTTACTAAGTGCTGACAACAAACTTCAATGGCACTTACGAAGAATAAAAACCATGCGTAATACAAACAAGCTTCTAATTGGCCTCCCTAATTTGTCGATGTTTTCAGCTAGGATGGGTTGATTTCCCATCAGATGCAGTATGAGAATTGGCCCCATCTGCGGAAGCAGACAAAACGGTATACAGTTACTAATGTATGAGCCCCAAATTTGTTTATGTTGAATGTCTGAAGGCTGACTGGCACAGGGGTACAATGAGAGTCTTTTAGCACCACGCTGACTTGAAAGAGCAGTTGAGCCCTGCAGTTTAATTGTGTGTACAGCAGCTCTAGGCAACTGTCCAAGCCGTATTGTAAACATTGTGAGCGCTGTCAAGTGCAAAAGCCGTACAGCCGTGTGCATGGAAACCCTCTGTTTTCCTTTGTCAGCTAATCAAACACAGAGGTGGGGGGACATTTTTTTTTGTATACATTTAAGCATGTTTTCCCCTAAAGAGCTGCAGTACAAATTAAGCTTATTATATAAAACATGTCAATATTTATTTACAGATTTGTCTGCAAAATCTGGCAGTGTGAGCAAGTTTAGCTTTGTCCAACCCTCAGGCAACAAATTCGGAGACGTCTGACCATGAAAAAATTGTTTGAAAAATGGTTTTGCCATTTAAAGAGCACCTGTATATAATTGTATGGTATGATTTACTAAAGGCAAATAGACTGTTCACTTTGCAAGTACAGTTGCACTCTGCAAGGAAATTATCACCAGAACTTAGTGAATGAGTTGAAGCACTGTTGACTTCCATCATCCAATCATTTTTAAGCAAAAATGCATTTTTTTTTCCTTGCACAGATTTGGGTAATCTTTGCAAGGTGAAGCTTCACTAAATTCACTAAGCACTGGGGAAAATTCCAAAGTGGAGCTTCACTTGCAAAGTGAACAGTGTATTTGCCTTTAGTAAGACTTCTTTCACGCTGAGGCGGTTTTCAGGCGTTTTAGCGCCTATAAAGCACCTGAAAACCACCTCCCATTCATATCAGTGTGACTTTTCATTAGGAAAAGTCCTGCAAGCAGCATCTTTGGGGCGGTTTGGGAGCTCTGTATACAGCGCCTGAAAAGCAATTTGGAAGCGCTTTGAACCCCTTTTTCGGACGCTAGCGGGGGGTTAAAAGCACCCCGCTAGCAGCCGAAAAGCACAGATTAAACAGAGGTAAAGCGCTAATGCACAGCGGCCCCTGTGTAAAAGGGGTCTAAATGAACACCACATCTCCTAACTTTACAGGATCAGAAATAGGGACACTTTTTAGCACAAAGCACGTAGGCAAAATAATGCACCTCGGCTATGCCCCAGTTACATGAACCATGAAGAACTAATATGTAAAAAATGGTTAAACCCACAAATACCATGACTTTTTCTGACTTTTCAAAATCACAGATTTGATCATTTAGAGGTTGGAAGAACTGTTTAATGTAGTAACACTTATGGATTTTGAATAATACATTTTTAGGAGGTCTATTTATCAGGTCATATACAGTAGAAGGACAACTGAAGAGGAAAGAGGGGCAAAGGGATATTGTTCCAAAAAAGGGACCCTTGGGAGTTAGGTAATTCTGCTAAGGTGAAGGAGGAAGCTAGAACGTGTATTTCGTTCATCCAGTGACTAGTCTTGCTTAACTCCATATTTTAGATATTACTAGGATGGCCTTTTTAGATTAAAAGGGTTGTAAAGGCAGAAGTTTTTTTATCTTAATGCATTCTATGCATTAAGATAAAAAGCCTTCTGTGTGCATAAGTAATACTTACTGGAGCCCCATCTCTGTCCAGCGATGTCCACGAGTGTCTTGGCCATTCGGGACTCTCAGTCCTGATTGGCTGAGACACAGCAGCAGCGCCATTGGCTCCTGCTGCTCTTACTTAAAGTCAGTTAGCCAATCAGGAGAGAGAGGGGGGCAGGCCGAACCAGAGTTCTGTGTCTAAATGGACACACCGAGCTGCAGCTCGGCTTGGGTGTCCCCATAGCAAGCTGCTTGCTGTGGGGGCACTCAATAGGAGGGAGGGGCCAGGAGCACAGAAGAGGCACACAAGAAGAGGAGGATCTGGGCTGCTCTGTGCAAAACCACTGCAACAGGGCAGGTAAGTATAACAGGTTTGTTATTTTTATAGAAAAAAAAAGAGACTTTGCAATCACTTTAAGGCTCCATTCAGACTTGTACGACTCCAAAGTTACGCCAACTTTGGATTGCAACTTTGGTGAAACTTTGATGCAACTTTGACACAACTTTGGATGGGTGCGACTTGGATACGACTTTGGCTTTGGCCAGTGATAATGGACATCTGTTGCACAAC
Source organism: Lithobates sylvaticus (assembly GCA_028564925.1). Taxonomy (NCBI): domain Eukaryota; kingdom Metazoa; phylum Chordata; class Amphibia; order Anura; family Ranidae; genus Lithobates; species Lithobates sylvaticus. The sequence continues at coordinate 54,388,380 of CM053031.1, read as the reverse complement.
TGTTGCATTTTATAACATTCAGGTATGACTTTCATGCAACTTTTGAGGGTTAACTTTGAAGTCTATGGCCCTCAAGTTGCATAGTGCATGAACTATGAACTATATGAATGGTTATCATTGGAGAACTTGGGGAACGACTTGTCATGCAACTTTGATATCTAAAGTTGCATGACAAGTCGCACAAGTGTGAATGGAGCCTTAGTCCAGAGAAAGGCAGGTGTAAATAGCTTGGCTATTATTCAGTGTGATAACAGTTCTATAATAGAGATAAATGTTCTCTGCAGCTTATCCCCATTACAGCTGCCTAAATAGCAAATGCAAAAAGGAGGTACCAAAGGCAAAGGTTAACTGGTATGGAAGGGCTTAAAGTCATACATTTTTTCTGTTTTGCATTGAATAGGGCAGGGTCATAATCTCTGACTGGGTTTATAAGTGCCTGTAGTCCTTTAAGAGGGAGGTTTTCCTCTTAAAACAGGAAGGGCGGGGAAATATCCAATGAGACAGCAATAAAGGGCAGATGGGGGTTCAATTTTTTTTAAACTAAATGGGCAAAATAAAAAATATTGGTATTGTTGTTGTGACCCTGTTGAGGAAGTTTTCCCCTATTTCCTGTTCCAATGACAGCCATGTCACCAATACAGGAATTGGGGAGAAACTTTCTCCAGCGGAGTGAGTGGAGCAAAAATTCTCACAAATGTTCTAACCCTTTTTTGCTCCACCCAAAACCAAAACAGTTTTGCCATGAGTTACACTTTAACTGCAACATAAAAAATAGAATAAAAGGCAAAGCAATGTTATAATTACCGGTAAAAAATGGGTAGATTAATTATTTTACAATTCTTTAGGACTCAATTCAAACCCCCTAATAATTCCTGATTGTACGCCACCAATAAGCTAATCTTTATGGAAAATATAGTTTTCAAGAGTAGCACCCAAGACAATAACATAAATTAATTTTAGCAATGATTGTTTTTTTCAAACAAATTTTTTTTTACATTTTTTAAAATTTTTGCCTGGAATATTTTGTAACTTAATTTGCTGTGTGAGGCTTGGATGTGAATTTCTATGGATTCTGTAGAGCCCTTTAGACATTTCATCACAGAAACGGTCCTTCAGAGCCACAGTGGAATGTTTAAAGAGGGCCTTTCAAAGCTAAGCAGAGATTGCTGGACTTCTTATCAGTGGAATTCAAAGAAACACTGGTTGAACTCCACCACTGTGAATTCTATACCAGGGTAAAAGGGTGAACAGTTGAGACACTCACATATTTGGCCGTTTGCCTGTCTATTGGGAAACTGAACTGGAAAGCAACGCACATTGTTCTGGCAGCTTAGCAAGCTGTAGAAATGCTTATAAGAAGCAACAGTAAGGCACAACATTATAATTAAAGTGACTCTGTCCATTTGAAAAAAAATCCACCCAAATCAGCCTGCAATAGAAGAAGCTAAATACAGAGACGCTTGGATTGTTCTTAGCTATCGCTTATGCCCAGTACACACAATAAGATTATCGGACGAATGATTGTCCATTTTTTTTTTGCATGCTAATCTCAGGTCGAATCTATAGATGAGTTTACTAAAGTCACGAAAATTTGTGTACGACAGAATTAAAATTTGGAAGTGATGTTATGTGTTGTAATGCATATTTGTATTGCATTTTCGAACGACAGCTGTACTGATTAAATTAAAATCGTAAGGCCTGGCATCATACGAAATTTTTTTTTGTGCATGTCCAATCAAATAATATCAGATGAACTGTCCTGATCAGCTCTCGAAAGCTCTATACTAATGATCAGATGAACTGTCCTGAGTAGCTCTCGAAAGCTCTGTACTAATGATCAGATTATCGTATGATCTCTCCGAAATCTGTATTTTTCGTACGATTTTCTGATCGTGTGTACTGGGCATAAGACTTTGATGAGCTTTGAAAAGAACAAAAAGGGTGGGAAGAACACTTGATGCAACTGGGTTAAAACTAGACATGGGAACTGTCAAAAAATTATAATAGCGGATATAACGAATTGTTCGAATTGTTTGGTCCCGTTTCGTATATAAACAAATCCGTAATTCGTGTACTGAAATTCCCCCCAAATATCCATACCAGAAATGGATTTTAAGGGGAACCCCGGCCAAAAAAAAATAAAAAATGGCGTGGGGCCCCCCTCCCAGACCCTTTTCCGAGCACGCAACCTGCAGGAAAAGAGGGGGGGACGAGAGTGCCCCCCCCCCTCCCTACTGAATCGTTACGAATCGTTAACCCGGCCCCCCCCTGTGTGAAATGGTAAGGGGGTACAAAAGTACCCTTACCATTTCACCAAAAAACTGGTAAAAATGACAACAATTCGAATCCAGTATCGGAGGAAGAAGAAGATGTCGGAAGGAGAAGATGAAGAAAGGAAGAAGGAAGACCAGAAGAAAGTACCCCCTTACCATTTCACACAGGGGGGGGCCGGGATCTGGGGGTCCCCTTGTTACCAGATTCCGATAAGCCCCCCGCCCGCAGACCCCCACAACCACCGGCCAGGGTTGTGGGGATGAGCCCTTGTCCTCATCAACATCAAGCACCCTCCCAATGTTGAGGGCAAGCTCAATAACTTCAGAGTTCCCATGATTTTTTTTTTTAATGGCCGGGGTTCCCCTTAAAATCCATCCCAGACCTGAAGGGTCTGGTATGGATATTGGGGGGGACCCCACGCAATTTTTTTTTTTCTGGTTCATGGATGTAAACCGCTTTAGGTCTGTCAACATTGTCTGATGATTGAGGGCCCAACCACCTGATGAGCAGACCAAGTTCATGCATAGGTGGGATCAGTGGCTGCTGGTGTTTTTTTTTTTTGGGGGGGGGGTGGCCCCCCAGGCCACCGGTGGAGCAGCACTACCCCCCGCGACACTAACACACTCCCCTACCACCACCCGCTGTCCTTACCTTGGATACGGGTGGTGACAGCGCTGTAGGCTCGGGGAAAGCTGCTCCGGTGTCCTCTCCTGGAGCAGCTTCTGCTGTGTCTCCTCCCGGCGCTAGGCGTCCAATAGGCTCGTCAGACATTTTGGCCATTCGGGAAACAGGTCTTATACCTTTTTCCCGATTGGCCGGGGGGAGGATCAGTGTTGCAACAGCAAATTTTCATTCGCTGTTGCAACACACCTGGGTGGGCTCCAGACGCAATGCTCTGCCTCCCGAGTCCACCCTGTTTTGAAGCCTATTAGAGCCTCTGGCTCTAATCAGTGCTTCAAAAAAAAACCCTGACCGCTGTAATTCATATGCACCTGAAAGGGGCCAAACACATGAATAGGGGCGGCCACGGCAGCAGTGGATAGATTCATGCTAAGCATGAATCTATCCATTATGCATATAGAGGGTGGCAAGTATAGGGGGGGCCCGGGCGCCCCTAATGGATGGGTCGCCCCTGGGTGGGATGCTAAGGTCCTAGACCACTGACTTAAAGGTGGATCTCCAGCCTCTATAGCAGGCATCACTAAATGGCAGACCGCGGTCCGAATCCCGACCCAGTAACAGTCCTATCCAGATCGCAGCCTCGCCAAATAGTTGCCTGAGTATTTTCTCGCCGCCGACGGCTTGCCTGCCCGCTATTGCCATAGCATCCTTTATTACATGGGAGGCGTAGTAGGTCTGTCCCTTTTTATCATTGCAGCACTCCCCCTTCCTCCCCTTCCCCACACTGCCCTACCTTATTTGCACAAGCCAAGAAGCACGGCAGGTCAGGACAAAGGGCAGGACTTTTGAAATTACAAAGCGGGCGATTGGTTGCTATGCAGTGGGACGGTCCCAGCAACCAATCACCGCCCTTTAACAGGAAAAGTCCAGCCCTTTGTCCAGACCTGCCGTGCTTCCCCTTTTGTGTGAATAAGGTAGGGCAGAGTGGGGAGGGGGGAGTGCTGTGATGTTATGAGAGGGACAGTCTGACTCTGTGGCGATGTCCACAAGAGCCTTGCCGCTCTGGGGACTCGCACTTCTGATTGGCTTTTGGCAGCAGCGGGAGACATTGGTCCCTGCTGCTGTAAATCACAGAAAGTGAGCCAATCAGGAGATGGAGGGGGTGGGGCCGAGCCGCAGCTCCGTGTGTAAATGGACACACAGAGCCATGGCTCGGGAGCAGGCCTGCTGGGGTGCCCCCACAGCAAGCTGCTTGCTATGTAGGCACCCAGCTGGAGGGAGGAACCAGGAGCGCTGGCGTTGGACCCGAGAAGAGGAGGACCACTGCAGAGAGCAGGTAAGTATAACATGTTTGTTATTAAATAAAAACAAGGCTTTAATATTGCTCTAACTTTCTAATAAGACACTTAAATTGAATCCGACACAATCTTACTTCATATTGCAGAATAGAGGAAGTTTTTCTAGTTTTTTCCAAGTGTAAAAAGACAATGACTTTCCCAAGAACTAACACTGACTGCAGCCTGGTTCATACTAGTGCGATTTTAAATGCCATTTGAGTTGAATGACAAGGGGAAATCACATTGTTTTTAATGGTGTTCGTTCACATCAATGCAACTCAGCACGAAGCAATTTTGGAAAAGGTTCCTGTACTACTTTGGTGTGATTCCAGTGCAATTTTGACCCCATAGAATATATAAACCTTATCAAAGTTGCATCCAAATAGCACTACATAATCACAATGAAAGTCAGATCAATCGTATCCCAGCAGTGTGAACCTAGCCTGAGGAAACATAGAAGAAACTGGGCATTTCAACAGAACTAACAAGCACTAAGAAGAAGGGAAGTACAAAGGGATACACCAAATCATATCAGGAAATAGACTGTAGTGGCCCCAAACCTCCACTAGATGTCAGTATACAATAGTAAACTAATATAGTTTAATTATACAACAACAGAAATAATACAAATAGTTGGGTTATTAGCTGACTTTTGGCTAGAAGCCAGTATACAGTGTGCAAATGCCTCCCTCATGCTAACAGCTTTCATCTCTCCTAGCACAGCCACCAATTAAAGTAAACCTGTCACTGAGTCATTTTCTATGCACCACGTATAATATTCATTTTGATACTACTTTTAGAATTCCAAAACAATATGTGAACACAAAATACCATCCCTCGGTAACAGTTGGTAGCTGTTCACCGCAGCTTGATGTTTTCCTACAGCCAATACTGCTAAAGGAATGGTGTTTGAAGAGCCTTGCTGACAGCAGAGAGTCACAATCTGCTCCAACCCTCTGGTTATGATTCTTGAATGAATGCAGCCTTGCCTACAGCATTGCAAATAAATACTTAAGCACTAAAGTTTTATTATGGAAATGAAAAGTACACATGGGTAACCATAAAATATATTTCCTTCAAAAGGGGCTAACAAACAGCAGCTTTCCAAAAGAAGGATTTCAACAAGTAAAGTCAAACGATATCACTTCTCTAGACATTATAGGACCCCTGGATATTGGCCATGAACATCTATTATAAACTAGGCTCATTTCCTAGTATAGTTTTTACAAGCTAAGAGGGCTCAAATGAAGCAAGTCATCAACTTTCCACAGAATGGTATTAGCCAGTACATAACACTAATCAATCAAAAGCCGTCACTGATTCTGTAGTATCAGACCTGGTCAAATTCATCTTCTTCATGATTATAATTGAATTATCCAGATTTTCCACAGCATCCAAGAAGAGAGTTCGTACGGCTTTATTGATTTTAGCTGCCATGGCTACAAAGTGAATCAACCTATAACATGGGTTTATTGCGCCTTGGTATTTCTTTCCCAGAAGAAGGACTGAAGAGGTTCTAAAGGGTTTGTAGAAAACTGCAGTTAGCAACATAATACTTTGAGTATAGAAAGAAAAAACAACTGGACACAGCTACCATATATGAACCATATAAAATGGTACCTCCTGTGAAATATGTGTCACACCCTCCAGTGTACTAGAATAGGTTTTTGTTAGTGGGACAATCCCCTCGTGTGTGGGCGCCGGCGGACTTTTTGGCGCCAAAAGTCCGGCGGACTAGGTTTTAAGTTTTGTTTGAAAATTATCCATGTGACATGTGACATGAGCATGTGACCCTGTCCCCTTGTCCCTATATAAGTCCCAGCTCAGCGCGGCTCTGGCATTCCGGCCAGAGACAGCGACGTGTCAACATCGGAAGAAGAAGAAGGCGGCGCCGGCGGCGCGGAAAACGACGACCGCGGCAAGAACAGAAGAGACCCCGGAAGACCCCGGAAGACCCCCGAAAGGCAGGTCGAGACCCCCAGACGACGGCGTCGACGACAAAGAAGGTAGCCGGCCTCCTCTGCTCGGTAAAAGAGCTAGGTAAATAGCGGAGGAGTCCGGCGAGAAGACCCCCCAAGACGGAAGAAGACCCCCGGAGCAGTGCAATAAAATCTTTTTTTTAAATTGTGTGTTTTTTTTCTTTACACTTTACACCTTGGGTGAATGGGTAGGGGTAAATCGGATTCCGATAAGCCCCCGCCCGCAGACCCCGACAACCAACGGCCAGGGTTGTCGGGAAGAGGCCCTTGTCCTCATCAACATGGGGACAAGGTGCTTTGGGGTGGGGGGGCCGCACGGCCCCCCTTTCCCCAGGGCACCCCCCATGTTGAGGGCACGCAGCCTGGTATGGTTTAGGAGGGGGGCGCTCGCTCGTCCCCACCCCTTTCCTGGCCTGCCGGGCTGCGTGCTCGGATAAGGGTCTGAGATGGATTTGGGGGGGACCCCCACGACGTTTTTTCGGCGTGGGGATTCCCTTTAAATCCATGCCAGGTGACGGGGCTAGTGCGGCGGCATTCACTGCCTTCGCTAGCTCCGTCTTCCTGCAGTTACGTTCTAAATGAACGGACTGCTCCGTGTGTGGGCAAGTCCGTTCATTTTCAAAAGTCCCGCGGACTTTTTCCCGCGGATTGTCCGCCGGAGAAGTCCGGGCGTGTGTGGGCAACTCACACGATCGGAAGTCCGGGCGTGTGTGGGCATGTCCCCCCTCGGAAAGTCCGGCGGTTTGTCCGCCGGACTAGGTCCGGCGGACAAAGTCCGAACGTGTGTACGCGGCATTACAGTTGGGAAAGGACTAAGAGGCACGCCTGAGAGGACTGGGTGGAAGCAGTCTGAGATGGATGCAGAGTCAGTCTGGGGGGCTGTGGAAGTTTAGCCAAGAGGGATGGAGAAAGGGGCAGCTGCAACCAGGTGGGCTGGCAGTGCCTGAGAAGATGGTGCTGGGATCAGGAGCCACAGAAGGACAGCTGAGCACTAGGACTTTTCTACACAAATAAGGGGCCCACGCTTCCTGCCTGTAAAGGGTTTTGCTACCTATTTGACTGAGCCTTTTGCCAGATCATCCAATAGTGTGCCAACTGGTCCTGGGAATTGTAGTTCTGCAAGCAAGATTTGTGTAGGAGGCAGAGGAGAAATGTACATATGAGGACTGTTTATAGGTGAATGTCCCTGAAAAGTTGTTACTTTGATCAAGTGGGCATCCCATAATATCCCTATCCTTATCCAAGTTTATTCCCCTCAATAAAACAAACAAAAAAAATCCACTGGACTGTTCTTCTGACTTAAGTGTGCTGTGAAGATGCGGTGTGCCTGGCTGTGCATGGAGGGGGATCGCTTTCTACTTTTTTTTTTTTTTAATCATTGATTATTATCCACTCTGGTAGCAACAGAGGATATACTGTGTAGTCAGGGGTTTGCTACTGTAGTCATTATAGTTTAACAGTTGTTGTTATTTGCAAATGAGTTTGGCTCCCCCTATTGGCTGCCGGACTCTGTTAGGATTTTTCCTCACTCTTTGAGAAGGAATGCAGCAAAGTATTGTGGGAGATATAGTTTGGAGGAGGAAGTGACTCTGTTAGCTGGATCAGCCCTGAACTACATGACAGACAATGCAAAGCGCGCAGAACTGCCTGCTGGGAGGAGTGATAAAAAAACAGGCGTGGCCTGTTTTCTGCCTCTCTGGACGCCATTCAACAACTACCTGCAGGAGGTCTGTGTTTGAGTAAGAGACTGTGGCCTATACAGCAGAGAGCCGGATTGCCCGCCTCTGAGGGATCTTGGAGGACAACCCTCCTATTCTTGTAAGTGGACTGGCGTGTGCTTCAGAGCAACTGGAAGCCACCTGCACTTCAGTCCACCATGAGTTGCAGCACAGCGTGGCGGCTTCATCTTCACCAGACGGAGAGACCAGGACGGAGCCTCATAGCCCTTGGAGTCTATTGTGGTGAGAGGGCACCAGCCCATTTCAGTAGAGATTAAAGTATTGCTGAGTGAGTTCTACCTACAGACTAATGTGAGACTTGTAGTTCCACAGAGGTGAATCTACTTCTTCATAGGCATCATACAGCTGGACTTTCGGGCCTTGTCTTTCCCCCCCCTGCGCTGTAAGGTCAGTACTATATTGCACTCACATGTAAAGAGGAATCTACAAGTGGTAATATTTCTTCAGTTAAGCCATCATCAGCACATCTTTTGTTCTACAGTCATTTCTTTCCCAGTCTCTGTGGATTACAAATTACAGCATTATACTGCAGTTTAACCATCAGGCTAGATGAAGATATCTGGAGTTTAAAGAACTTTCACCATCGTCTTCTTTTACTAAGCATGCTGCTATACTCACAAGTTGATCTCTGAATTATAGCCTAGGGGGAGCCATTTGTGTATGTGTTATATTTTGCACTGTATTCCTGAATGTAAAGATTATATACTGCATTTTGGTCTGTGTGTTGAGGCCTCAGTGGGAAGGTAATTAATATATGTCTTGAAGATATTGAGTACCTATCCCTCTGTGCACCTGTTCACATATACTCCTTTTTCAGAGGTAAGAGAGGATCTGCAGAGTCGGGGTAGCCAGTGGGGTATAGAGTCAGCAGCCCTCACGGGGTACCGCTACAACTGTATATCCTAACCTGTGCAGAAAGCAGAGCTCTGGGTAGGTCCCTTCAGGTCCTCCCATTCTAGGTTTGTTGAGCAGTCCCAGCTGTTTAGTTCATGTGGCCCCTATGGATAGCCAGGAGACAAGCTTACATGAAGGTTGCAGAGTGTCACACATTGTTCAGCCCAGATACTGTCCCTTGCATGAATGGGGGCTGGAGGCCTAAACTTTCCATCTTCCTGGCCCTTACATTGTTAACCTCCTCTGCCCAGGAGTACTTGATCCAATTGCATTCCTTCAGGATCTGAAGTACACCTCTCACTCCATTTGCCAAGCACTGGCTGTAATAGGCACTTCTCTAGATATTCACATGGATGCACATGGTTGTAAAACAAATTTATTTTACATTCTCAGGTAGCAATAACATATAGTTACATAGTTACATAGTAGGTAAGGTTGAAAAAAGACACAAGTCCATCAAGTCAAACCTGTGTGTGTGATTATATGTCAGTATTACATTGTATATCCCTGTATGTTGCGGTCGTTCAGGTGCTTATCTAATAGTTTCTTGAAACTATAAATGCCCCCCCCCCCCCCCGCTGAGACCACCACCCGTGGAAGGGAATTCCATATCCTTGTCACTCTTACAGTAAAGAACCCTCTACGTAGTTTATGGTTAAACCTCTTTTCTTCCAATTTTAATGAGTGGCCATGAGTCTTGTTAAACTCCCTTCTGCGGAAAAGTTTTATCCCTATTGTGGGATCACCAGTATGGTATTTGTATATTGAAATCATATCCCCTCTCAAGCGCCTCTTCTCCAGAGAGAATAAGTTCAGTGCTCGCAACCTTTCCTCATAACTATGTAGCAGTCACCCCCGAAGGAGCTGCTGGTTATTTTTGGGCTTACCGTTACCTTCTTGACCTCGTATGCGTCTAGGGGTTTCCTGAGGTAGATGGCCCAAAGAACTGTTGAGACCGACACTGGATCCACGTTAGAGATTTTTATTTGCAAAATGGTAGACAAAACACAGTCTCTCAAATAAGGGATAAAGGGTTTAGGTAGGAAAGATCAGGTACTCTTGGAACAGCTTGAAACTGAATGTCTCTCTCTATGAAATCCAGGGAATAGCCATTCACAACTGGATATTACAGCTATTGGATAAACCTCCTCTCAGCAGATTTAGCAGCCGATAGGTGATACAGATAAAGCAAAGTCTCTGCCACAGACTTAATTGTAACTGAAGGATATATGAAGTTAGAGAACCCTCATACGGTACCAGTATCTTGCAGCCGGTCCGGCGATACCGTACAAGTGTGGATTCACCTGGTGTCCTTTCAACTTAGCTTCCAGGCTCTTGCCGAGCAGCCAGCCTTGTGCGTGGCCCTCTTCTGAAGAGTCCTCCCCTGGTTGCATTCTCCGTTGCTTGGCCTCTCCAAAACTGAGACGACACCTGACCACCTTGGAATCCTCCTTCCAGTTACTGTGCCTCGGGCTGGCCAGTCCCGAGACTCGGAAATGGATGGATCCGCACCCCAGGCCATGAGGGCCCCTGAGGGCTGGTCAGGAGGACCAGGACCAAGCAGACAGAAAGATCTTCTGGACCAGAACCCAGAAGCACGTGACCTCAGTACCTTAAGTACCTTCTCCCAGAAGACACAGCGAGACAACACACTCACTGGTTGGTTCAGAGAGAGATTGGCACCCAATGCTTCCAACCGGACTGCGTTCCTGTGCTTGCCAGAGGTGACAATAACACCTATGGTCAAGCAGAACACTATGCAATCCAGCCAAACTGGTACTGAGACCATAATTTAGAGCAATTAACCCTTAAACCCAACTTTGGTTTTAGGAACATTAAATTTGTAAAACATGCTCCCAATTCCCTGACCAGGTTACCCTACGGATGTCAGACTTGGAAACTGAATTGAGATCCCCGGGTAGCAGCAAAACGCTATCAAACGTTTACAATAAACTGGCACTGTTGGACACGTCTAAGGTCTCTAGCCTGTTCTCTTGCTGGAAGACTGATATCCCTGATCTGGCAGATGATGATTGGGAAGAGGGGATTCAGCAATTCTTGGCACTGACTTTCTCATCTAGGGATAGATTTATGCAACTAAAGTTTCTACACAGGGCCTACTACTCCCCGGTGCGCCTGGCAAAAATCTACCCTGGCAGGAACACCAATTGTCCCAAGTGCGGTTCGGAGGGAGGAGACTTCTTTCACACTGTGTGGTCCTGCCCCACAATAAGAGACTTCTGGAAGGAGGTCCTCAGCGACATAAATTCTATAGGGAAGTTAAATGTCCCAAACAGTCCCATGCCCCTGCTCCTGGGTATCTGTGATAATCTAGAGGCCCCTCATAGGAAAAAACTATTTGTATTCTACTCCACGCTGTACGCTAGGAAAGCAATCCTCCTCCAGTGGAACCAGGCTCAAACCCCAAGTAGGCAACAATGGCTCTCTCTTATTAACACAGCACTGCCTCTCTATAAATTAACATATATGGGTCGAAATTGCCCACAGAAATTTGACAAAATATGGGCAGCCTGGGTGGAGGCTAGACATTTAACTCTTGATTAGTGTTCGTGAGGAACCCGCGGGTGCTTGCCAGGCCAGTATTGATGTCCCACTTACCCTGATTCGCATTAAGCCCCTTTAATACTTATAGGGGGACCCATCCAGGGGTGGAATGTCCTGAAGGGTTATAATGAACGACTGTTTCCCCCCTTTCCACACTCATGCTGTTTCTTCCGGATTAGTATTAGTGCGCTGGGTGGGCCGACAACTCCTAACCAATAATTACCAGTTGTTGTATAGAGATGTAGTTCACTACTTTTGCACTTTCTTGTTGCTAAGATGTATGACTTTCCCATGTACGCTATCTGTCTAAAAGCACTACAATTTGTTGTATAATCTGTTTGTTTGTTTAAAATAAATAAACTTTATGTTAAAAAAAAAATAAATAATTTGTAAAACATATAGCGAGTGCTCATTAGGAGCCGGTGCTACAAATAATATCCTCCAGACCCTTTATTAGCTTTGTTGCCCTTCTTTGTACTCCATTTCCAGTACATCCTTCCTGAGGACTGGTGCCCAGAACTGGACAGCATACTCTAGGTGCGGCTGGACCCGAGTCTTGTAGAGCCGGAAAAATCGTTTTATCTCTGGAGTTGATCCCCTTTTTAATGCATGCCAATATTCTGTTTGTTTTGTTAGCAGCAGCTTGGCATTGCATGCCATTTGCAGAGCCTATCATCTACTACATTGAACCTCATTTGCCATGTAGTTGCCCACCCTATTAAATTGTTCAGATCTTTTTGCAAGGTTTCCACATCCTGCAGAGAAGTTATTGCCCTGCTTAGCTTAGTATCGTCCGCAAATACTGAGATTGAACTGTTTACCTCATCCTCCAGGTCGTTTATGAACAAATTAAATAGGATTAGTCCCAGCTCAGGACCCTGGGGGACCCCACTACCCACCCCTGACCATTCCGAGTACTCCCCATTTATCACCACCCTCTGAACTCGCCCTTGTAGCCAGTTTTCAATCCATGTACTCACCCTATGGTCCATGCCAACGGACCTTATTTTGTACAGTATACATTTATGGGGAACTGTGTCAAATGCTTTTGCAAAATCCAGATACCCCACGTCTACGGGCCTTCCTTTATCTAGCTGGCAACTCACCTCCTCTTAGAAGGTTAGTAGATTGGTTTGGCAAGAACGATTCTTCATGATTCCATGCTGATTACTGCTAATGATACCATTCTCATTACTAAAATCTTGTATATAGTCCCTTATCACCCCCTCCAAGAGTTTACATACTATTGATGTTAGGCTAACTGGTCTGTAATTCCCAGGGATGTATTTTGGGTCCTTTTTAAATATTGGTGCTACATTGGCTTTTCTCCAATCAGCTGGTACCATTCCAGTCAGTAGACTGTCAGTAAAAAATTAGGAACAATGGTCTGACAATTACTTGACTGAGTTCCCTAAGTACCCTCTGGTGCAAGCCATCTGGTCCCGGTGATTTATTAATGTTAAGTTTCTTAAGTCTAATTTTAATTCTATCCTCTGTTAACCATGGAGGTGCTTCCTGTGATGTGTCATGAGGATAAACACTGCAGTTTTGATTACTGAAGCCCCCCGATTCCCTCGTGAAGACTGAGGAGAAGAATAAATTCAATACCTTCGCCATCTCTCCATCCTTTGTAACTAGATGTCCTTCCTCATTCTTTATGGGCCCAATATGGTCTGTCCTCCTTTTTCCTAGTGCGCAGTGAAGGAAAGGTAACGTCCCTGCCCATGTCTGCTGGACCATAAGTCCATAAGACCATAAGTTCAGTAAAATGAACCTTACTACTGACCGCCCTGTCTAACAAGGCCAAAACATTGCCTTCCACATGCTCGTAGAGACTAGGAATGGCTTTCTGTGAAAAGAAATGGCATTTTGGAACTTGCCACTGAGGTACAGCACATTCCACAAATTCACCAAAGGGGGCAGAGTCCCCTACCAGCTGAAAAGGCAGAAGTTGCAGTGCTAACAATTTGGGCAAGCTAGCATTTAGACGCTGAGCATGTGGAAGGCTAGGACACAATTTATTTTTACTGTTCAGCAACTGGGGTAGGGAAATATGCCTGCTAAAATCAATTGGTGGTGTACTGCTAGCAGATTGGCTGCAAGTACTTGGGACACCTTTCGCTATACCTTCATTCCTCTCAGTGCAGGTTTTTGAGAGGACTGGAGGTATAGTAGGATTGGAGATCGCTGATGAGGAGCAAGGAGAAGTCCGCCTTTTTCTTTGATGTGGGTCTTTCAAGTGCTGTTGCCAACAGACTGCATGGCAGGTCATCATATGTCTGCTCAAGCATGTGGTGCCCAAGCAGCTGCTGTTCTGGAACTTTTAAAAGTCGGCGGGGAGTCAGCAGCGCCCTGCACCTGCGGTGTGATGCAATAGGGTGGCTGCCCTTAAGCTGCCCCCTAGAGGACATCCTGCCTCGTTGGAGTTGTGCCTCCTCCTCTCTTCTCTCAGGCCCCCAAAGTACAGTCAGTGACCTCATCATCCCCTCCCTCCTCCCCTCCCTCCTCGTCACCAGAGCAAACTTGGCAGTATGCTGCAGCTGGGGGAACATGACTGCCAGTTTCTTGTCCTTCTGTGGCACCCCCTCTCTCTAGGCTCACGTTACGTTACTCCCTTCCTCAACCAGGGAACCAACAATGGAGCCTTACAATTGCTGTGCATCCTCCAGCAGCATGTACCCGACACTGTGGTCGAATAATTCTGGGGACTCTGTGCATGATGGTGAGGCTAGGGAAGAAGTGACTGTGGACAAGGAGCCGGTAGAATAGGCCAATTTGCCAGCTGCGTTGAAAGGCAAACTACTCTGAGCCTGGGTGACAGAGCATGAGGAGGATAAGGATGGCTTTGTTATCTACTCCACCAACTCTTCTGCGCGTTGTGGCTCAATAACACGGCCAGCAGCAGAGAAAAAGGACAAGCATGCCCCACGGCCACCTGCAGAGGATGCACCATGTCCATGACCAGCACTGTTGACTGTAGACACAGAGGCTGCTTGCCCTGTTTTAGTGGCCTGTGAGAGTCTGCCTCTCCTTGGTGGCCTTCCGGACATGATGTGTTTTGCAACACCACACTAGACTGTATTAGATACTGTGTACACGGCCTGAAGTGTATTAGAAACTGTACACACTTTATTAGATACTGTGTACACCACCAGAAAAGTAGTAGAAACTGTACACCGTCTGCACTGTATTAGAAACTGTACAACGGCTGCACTGTATTGTATACTGTGTACACCACCAGAAGTGTAATAGAAACTGTACACACTGTATTAGAAACAGAACAAGGGTGCACACACCGCTTCAAGCAAAAAATGGACACACCCGATCCAAGGTGCTGATCCCGACTAATCACTGCAGGCAATATCAAGAAGAGAAGAAAAGATTGATTGCACACTTGAAATGTGTATTAGAAACTGTGCACCCTGTATTGGATACTATGTAAACCACCAGAAAAGTAGTATAAACTGTACACACTGTATTAGATACTGTGTACACCACCTGAAGTGTATTAGAAACTGTACACACTGTATTAGATACTGTGTACACCACCAGAAAGGTAGTAGAAACAGTTCACACTGTATTAGATACTGTGTACACCACCTGCACTGTATTAGAAACTGTACAACGGCTGCACTGTATTGTGTACTGTGTATACCACCAGAAGTGTAGTAGAAACTGTACACACTGTATTAGATGCTGTGTACACCGCCTGCACTGTATTAGAAACTGTACTGTGGCTGCACTGTATTGTTTACTGTGTACACCACCAGAAGTGTAGTAGAAAGTACACACTGTATTAGATACTGTGTACACCACCAGCAAAGCAGAAACTGTACACACTGTATTGTATACTGTGTACACCACCAGAAGTGTAGTAGAAACTGTTTTGTTCACACTGTATTAGATACTGTATATAGCACCTGCACGGTATTAGAAACTGTACTACAGCTGCACTGTAATGTACACTGTGTAAACAGCCAGAAGTGTAGTAGAAACTGTACACACTGCATTAGATACTGTGTACACCACCTGAAGTGTATTAGAAACAGTACACCACTGAATGCACTGTAGATATAGGCTACACTGGATGCAAAGTATATATATATATATATATATATATATATATATATATATATATATATATATATACGCGACTGTATATATATATATATATATATATATATATATATATATTAATACACCACCTGAAGTGTATTTGAAACAGTACACTACCGAATGCACTGTAGATACTGTATAGGCTACACTGGATGCAGAGTATATATATATATATATATATATATATACACACACACACACACACAAACTGTATATATATATATATATATATATATATATATATATATATATATATATATATATATATATATATTAATACAACACCTGAAGTGTATTAGTGAAACAGTACACCACAGAATGCACTGTAGATATAGGCTACACTGGATGCAGAGTATATATAGATATATAATACATATATATATATATATATATATACATATATATATATATATATATATATATATATATATAAAATCGTATATATATATTAATACACCACCTGAAGTGTATTAGAAAAAGTACACCACAAAATGCACTGTAGATATAGGCTACACTGGATGCAGAGCAGAGTATAATACAGTATATATATATTATATATATTAATACAATGCCTGCACTGACTGAATATTGGGTAAACACTGAATATATAATCTATGCTAAATGCAGAGTATATATATATATATATATATATATATATATATATATATATATATACTAGACTGACTGTATGTACTGTATATATCAAATACATATACATATACATATATATATCTAATACACTGCCATTAACTGAATAACCTGCCTGCTCAATCTAACTCAAGCTATCTCTCTGTCCACGCCAACAACATTACACACAACCACAGTGTAAGCAGCCTTATATAGTGTGGGGTATGGACTTAGTCCCCCTGAACCATGATTGGCCAAAGGCACCCTGCCAATTATGTCTCTCTCAACAGATTGGCCAAAGCATGCAGGTCAGGTGTATGCTTTGGCCAATCATCATACAGCATTATGGGGCATTCCATGGCACTCAAATTTCCCACAAACGCCCATAATGTTCGCTGTTATGTGAACGGATGAACTTCCGATGTTCGAGTCGAACTTATGTTCGACCCAAACATCAAGCTCATCCCTATGCCCTAGGTGTGTTCTAACTGTAGGGGGGTGGACTCACTGGGACATGACAGAGATCACTGTTCCTGATCACTGGCAAGAGTAGATCTCTGTCATAATAGGGATCTGCTTTGTTTCCTGCGCCTGCGTGAGCTGCCGTACATGTACTGCGATGCGCACTGGAGAGCCAAACTGCCGCAGTGCAACTGCGGCTGCTGGTCCTTGAGTGGTTAAAAAGTTGTCAGCAGACAACCACTTGTGCTCTCTGCCTCTGCATACTATTTTTTTAGCATTGTTTCTCTGTGGACTACTAAACACCCACCCATTTATGTTATAGAGATGACGAGAAGGGGAGGTGTTCTGTAGTCCTAAAACACCCCCTGAGTTAGGGTGACAACCCTTCTCTATAGTTGCAGTCAGGAGGTAAAGAAGGCAGAAAAAAAGAAAACAAATACAGCCACCACATCTAAGGAGAGGTAAGCTGCAATAAATGTAGTTTTTGTTTTTGGATTTTGATACACTGTAAATGGTTAAAACTGACATTAGAAATGCACCTGTGATATATACTGGTCACATCAATGGCTGATATTCTAACAAATTTATTTGGCAAGTGTACTATGATAAAGCCAGTAAAAACATGAATTTCCCTCTAATGAATCTTGAACAAATATCAAAAACAGGTTTGAAAATGTCAGACAAATCTGCTTTTAACCTTTCAGTGATGCTTTAGTGACTACGAAGAAATTCATGACTTTGATCTTCTGCTGTAACAAAATAGAATCAGGAAAAAAAAAGAACAGACCAAAAGAAACAAACATAAAACCGCAAGCAAACAGACATCAATATTGTTTGTACAGAACCAAAATAAAACATATAAAGCAATAAAGTACTTCTGTAAATATAAGCTTGGTTCATGCTGCACTTGTACATATTGAAGGCAGTACAAAGAAAATGGCTAACAAGTTTGTTACAAAGACTCTAAAGCTGATAAATACCAATGACAAATATTGCAGATTGGGATTTATTGGGGCAACGTTATTGGTTGGGCATGATTATTGGACGATAAGGCGTGATGCACACTGAGCGTTTGCTCAGCTCCTCTAAGTGCCTTTCCTTCTGGCAGGAGAGAAGCTGCCTAAAATAACGCAGTAAAAGCCGCGTTCTGCACATGCATTTATTCATATCCACGTGCGTGTTTGCACACTTGGCGTCAGTGTATTCTTTTGGCCAGAACATTCATTTAATTAACACACAAACGTGCAAATGCGCCTAAACGTTTTTACCATTAACACGCGCGTATATGTGTTTTTACATGTAACACTTTTTTTGCACTGGTGAACAGTGCGTTGGTGGGTTTTTTTTTTTTTTCCAACCTGTAAACTTTCCTCTTCTAAAACACCTGTAAACACCTATGTGGGCATTTAGACATAAGGGTTGCTTTATTAAAACGCATGGGGGCCCCCATATTTAAACACTGAATCTGTATGTTAGCCTATGGGGTTGATTTACTAAAACTGGAGAGTGCAAAATCTGGTGCAGTTATGTATGGTAGTGAACTTCAGCTTGTTCAGTCAAGCTTTGACAAAATAATAAAATCTGATTGGTTTCTATGCAGAGCTGCAACAGATTTTGCACTCTCCAGTTTTAGTAAATCAACACCATAGGCTAATATACAGATTAAGTGTTGAAATATGGGCCCCCCCGTGGAGGGGAAATACAAAACCAAGGGGGAGGGGGGTTACTGGGGACCACCCAGAGAACCAAACAACTACTGGAGGCCACGAGGTCTGAGTTATCATCAAAACCAACCAAGGGAGGACTCAAGGGCAAACACAGAGAGTGTAGGGTGGGGCAGAGAAAAAAGAAAAAGGGAAACAGGCTTGGGCATCTCCAATCGAAGCAATATTACATTTACAGAAGAGGAACAGAAAGTATTACAAGTAGGCCTCAAATATGCCCCACAAAAGAATATAGATATATTCAAACATATATAGACCTCCAAAAATTCACAAGGAAAATTAAAAAACATTTTGCTGAGAAAGACCCAATCACAAACCAAGAAGAAATAGAATATATGCAAAGTGGTCTTAGAAATCGATCAACTTTTAACCCTACAAAAGGTAGCAACCATTGTTTAGAAGTTTTTAAATGATATGATAGAAGCCATAGATGTGAAACCAATTAGATGGGATACAAATATTAGAAAAGGAATAGAGGAATTAGAAAAAAAGATTGGCAGATAAATGGAGGGGATTTGTAATTCTTAACAAAGAGGACTACATGAATGAACTTAACTGGTCAGATCAAGACACATATGAGAAATTAAAAGGAATCCACCAATAAATTAAAAGCCAAACTGACCAGACTGGTGAAAAGAGCAAAAAAGGAAAAAAAGGAAGGAATACTAAATAAGAAAGAGGCACAATATTTAATACCAGAGGCCCCAAAAAACCCTTGATTAGTGGAATTAATTTGATATTGTCTAGGATTGGGGAATACTTCCTCCAACCAATTGCACAAAGTTTCCCATCTTATATCAAAGACAGTGGGATCTGATTAACAAATTAAAAAATATATCAGTCAATGACAATTGTATACTTGCCAGGATTGAGGTCAACTCCCTATATACCAATATAGATCAACGGGATGCCCTCAATGCCATAGTTTTAATAGCAAAATTTATTTAGAAAGGAAACAAAAATAATTTATGACTAATACTCTTGAATTGGTCATGGGTGGAATATTTTTATGGCATGAAAAACTATTTTATGTGCAGAAAAGGGGTGTGGCAATGGGAGCCAAATATACCCCAATGGTAGCCAACATTTTTTAAGCAAATGGGAAACTGAGGAAACCTATGGAAAGAGCAGACCTCAGCTGAAAGCTTAATACAGATACAGGGGCTTGAAAAAGTATTCATATAACCTTGAAATGTTCCACATTTTGTCCTGTTGGAACCAAAATGTTAAATGTATTTTATTGGGATTTTATGTGATAGACCAACACAAAGTGGCACATAATTGTGAAGTGGAAGAAAATGATAAATGGTTTTCCACCCTTATTTCAAATAAATATTTGAAAAGTGTGGCGTGCATTTGTATTCAGCCCCCCTGAGTCAATACTTTGTAGAACTACCTTTCACTGCAATTACAGCTGCAAGTCTTTTTGGGGATGTCTCTACCAGCTTTGCAAATCAAGAGAGTGAAATTTTTGCCCATTCTTCTTTGCCAAATAGCTCAAGCTCTGTCAGATTGGATGGAGAGCATCTATGAACGGCAATTTTCAAGTCTTGCTCAGATCCTCAATTGGATTTAGAAATTCAGTGAATAGTGCTAATTGTTTATAGGATAGGAGGTGCTGCCCACATGACTGAATCAAAATAGTATGCGAGGAGCGGATTGGAATAAAATCCTCCCGCAGCACGAACAATGGATTTTCCGCCTCAATGCGACCAAACCTCCTGGGTTAAACAAATCCATATCCTTTAGGCCTGTTTTAGAAGCTTCACATCAGGAGGACCTGAATGGGAACCTGATAAATGTAAATTAAACAAACCAAATGTAATATCAACCATCTCTCTGTTTATGGATTTCCAATTGAAGTATTGTTTATCTTCATTATGTATTTTTATTCCCAATTATACAATTATTGGTTAAGCTAAATGGTCCTTATTCCAAGTTCCCTATGCATACAATGCGATTTCGTTTTTTTGTAACTGCATTAAATTGTGTAGATGTATATATTCAAGATATCAATTATAAATATGTTTATGTTTGAAACCAATGTTCTTTCTATATCTCCTTCTGGGGAAAATGTTGCTGCCTGCTAAGGTTTCATTGTCTGCTGTGGGTGGCGTGTCCTCTCATTTGCCATTCACGCGGTGCACAGGGGCTGCCTGCATCGTCCACCAACGCTGTGGTCGGCCTTCTGTTATTGGGTGCCGATAACCGAGTGTTTACTTGGTTGACATGGCTCCCAGATGTGCCGCGGGCCGCCGACTTGGCCCCTCATCACCGCAACATCACATCCGGGTCTCCCATCGCTGGGCAGATGACGTCAGCATGCCTCATCCTGGCGTCTGTGGATGCCGGACGTTACCACCATGAGGATGTTTGTGTGGGGCTGATTTTGCGTGCTGGGGACTCGGGGGGCACTCCCCTGTTCTTGGCCCCTCCCAGCATCACACCGGGATCAAATTCTCAGGATTACACATGCACATACAAGAGGGCACCTTCTTGAGTTCAGTCTTATGCTGTCTACCAGGGCTGTTTGAATTGCACAGGGACCAAGCTGTATTGCAGGTAATTATAGGATTTCACTACAAGGCTATATATTTGAGTTAATTTGAGCTAAATGCCGTCCATATTTTATGGACCGCAACTATTCTGCTCAGAATGAATGTTCCCAAATCTTCCATTTATGCTGTTCTTCCCCTTACCTCTAGGCTAAGAGTCCAAAGTTTGGCGCCCAGTCTGAATATTTCATGCTACATGGGGTGACCCTGGCGATTCCATTTTTATTGCTTTAATCCATCCAGCAAAAGGTTTGTATGTTGGTTTGAACAATAACCACACAATATCAAGTGTAGCTGACACATTTACGTTTTATTTCATAATTTTGTTGTAGTAACTTAGTTACACTCCTCTTCTCAGTGATAGTTTTCCTTGATATTTTCCTTGATGTGGTGTTTTCCCTTCGGGGCTAGGCCAGAGTGCCCTCTGTGGGTGGTTTCTTGTTTTGGGCTCTCCATGTGCCCCCACTTGGTGGACTTGTCTGAATGGTTTATAGCAGCAACTTTTTTCTATGATTTTTAATCGGATGCAATACCAACAATCTTTCATGCAAATTACATGGTCAGTGTATATGTACAACATTTTTGATTATCTTTTTTGATGTATAATGTATGTAGATATATTCTTATATCTTTTTTAGTCAGTTATAGACACAAAACGCTTTGTTTAGAACTGCTTACTGCTGAAGAAGAGGATTAATATTGTAAACTTGAAACACGTTGGGTAATCTCTGTTGTCCACCGTAACCGTTTGCTGCATGTCATGCGTTTTTGCATTCACAATTTGTATTTGCATCCATTGTGATTTTTTATTATGTTTTTCCTACTTGCTTTTTAACTTTTTTAAATAAAATACAATAAATGTTATTGTATATGCCCCCTAAAGTCCCAATAGAGGAAACCCTTTTGTTGCTCATTTGGGTTTAGGTCTGAACTTTGACTGGGCCATTCTAACACATGAATATGCTTTGATCTAAACCATTCCATTGTAGCTCTGGCTGTATGTTTAGGGTTGTTGTCTTGCTGAAAGGTGAACCTCTGCCCCAGTCTCAATTCTTTTGCAGACTCTAACAGGTTTTCTTCTAAGATTGCCCTGTATTTGGCTCCATCCATTTTCCCATCAACTCTGACCAGTTTCCCTGTCCCTGCTGAAGAAAATCATCCCCACAACATGATGCTGCCACCACCATGTTTCACAGTGGGGATGGTGTGTTCAGGGTGATGTGTGTTAGTTTTCCATCACACATAGCGTTTTGCCAAAAGGTAAAATTTTTAGAGGAACAAATCTCCTCCATTTTTCTCCTGCAGCCACTAAAGGCCTGCTTCTCCTCCTCTCCCTCCCATAGGCATTCAGTGGCTGCAGGAGGAAAATGGAGGGGATTTGTTCCTCCATATGCCGCCCCTCCTATACAGGTCCTGCTGCCCCCTGGGATCAGGGAGAAGGGCCCTGACCGGAGGTCAGGGGGGCCCTTCATGGTTTCTTGCACTGGGGCCCTGAGGTCTAGTGTATTTTAAGGATATCCTGATCCAGACCTCACCCTCCCTCCTATATTTCAATATGCAATAAATGTGTTTTCTATTTTTAATACGATTAAAGTGATTGGCCCCTGTCATTGTGTACATCCTGAGCCAAAAAAAACACACTGTGATGAAAGTTCCTGGGATTTTACTGCTAGTTATATAGGACATTACATTGCTAATAGCTCTACAGAACTGTTAGTATATATTTTACTGAGAAAGGTATAAGGCAAGAGCTTGCACTAGTGAATCAAAGTAGATTGAGTATCATTGCCTCTCAGGAGTAACACTGTGTTGTAGACACGTTTTATATTCTGGTACAGAGTCTAGTAAATAGTAGACATTTGTTTTCCCTAAAGCAGACAAGGGAAAACAGCTATTCATTTATTTATATTGAATTTTGTGTCTTTCCTGAGGTACTCCTTTAACGCTAAGCTATCAAGTCAAAGTGCTTTTCAAATTTTGCTACAAACCTTTTAGAGGACTCCTGGCCTGGCCTAAAAAGCTTATAAGGTTACCAGGTGACCAGGCTACGGACATTACAATTGTTACATATTTTTAACAAGAGGTAAATAAGCTTTAAAAATGCCCTCACTGATCTCTGTAGGTACAGACATAAGTAAGCAATTTGTTCTCAAAGTTCAGAACAGACGTTCATGAAGCAACACTTCTGGCAGTGTCGATTTCCTGGACAAGAGGAAACATCACTCCTGGGAATGTTGGTTCCTCTGCAGACTTCGGGGAGACCATTTTTTAGAATTGGGGCCACATTCAGGAGAGGTAAGTATATAAATTGAGGGGAATTTAATAAGACTGGAGCAGACAGAATCTGGAGCAGCTGTGTATAGTGACCGATCAGTTTCAAACTTTTATTTTTAAAGTTTACCTGAGCAAGTTTAAGCGGAGTTCCACCCAGTTAAAAGTCAGCAGCTACAAAAAGTGTAGCTGCTGACTTTTAATTATCAGACACTCACCTGTCCCACGGTCCAGCGATGCGTGTGTAGGAAGCCTTGCTTCTCTCCCCCTCCTCTCTGCGGTGCCGGCATTCTAACTGTGGGCACCCGGCTGTGGCTTTACAGCCGGGCGCTCACTGCACGTTGTGAATGACTGGGAAATCTTCTGGGACCTGTCCCAGAAGATTGCAGGGAGGAAGGGGGGAGAGGTGATCTTCCTACTGGCACCGTGGAGGAAGTGGGAGCTGGGTGCCTGTAAAAACAGGGTACCCGCTCCTCCCCCAAAAAAATGACATGACAAATGTGGCATGTCAGGGGGTCACCAGTACCTAAGGCGTAAGTTCAATTTTTGGGTGGAACTTCGCTTTAAAGCTAAAAGCTAATTGGTTAATTTGCATAGCTGCTTCAGATTCTGTCTGCTCCAATCCAAGATCTACAGTAGGTGCTCAGAGAGCCATGTTGAATGGCTTGAGGGCTTCTCTATGAGGATTGATTGCTACACAGTCTTGTCAGCTACAGAGGTCAGTGAGGGCTTGCTTTCAAACTAATTTACTGCTTGACAATAACATGTAAATACTGGACTATCCATAGCTTGACTACAGGTTCATTTTAATGTCCTACCTTCCTTGAGCACATACTCACCTTCCATTCAGTCCTTCAGCACTCCATTCAGCCCCTCGAGGGTGAAAAATGTCCTGCATAAGCCCCACATTGCTCCACACAGAGCTCTTGAAGAACTGGGCCAGTCACCAATTTAACTGTTACATGGAGTGAGTCACATGCTACACTATATTTAGCAGTGCCTGCTATTTTTTTCACTTCTGGCAGTTGAAGGAGCCCTGTATGAGGGCTCCTTCAACGCAAAAGCAAAAGCATTAGTCTGAATTAAGTTAAGGCACCTTGTGATACCGGCAATTACCTGTCTTCAAATTAATAATAATTTCAATAGAAAGAAAAACAAACTTCTACGCTTAAGAGATTGCTGTGTGGTTGATTGGAAAGAAAAGGGCTTCACTAATCAAGCCACCACATCAGCTGTGCTGCCACTCACAGGTCTGGGGGAACCCAGAAGAAAATCTAAAAAGGAAAAAAGAACAGAGGGCACACCAGCCTTGCGCATTACCTTCGCAACAATTTAATGTATAAGAGATTAAAAATGCATACTCACAAACGAGTAATAAAATCAAGCATTTAGTGTAAAGTCCATCATTTGCATCATAAAGCAAGATCAGCTGGCCAGTACAATGGTGGGATGTGTAGTCCAAAGAATATGACGTGTTTCAAGGGTGTCCCCTCTTCTTCAGAGCTAAGTTTGGAATGCAGGTAGATGGTCTTTATACGATGATTGGGATCAAAAGATTAGCCCATGTAATTAAAGATATCTGTCCCTAATGGGGAATAATGTATGTTTGTATTTATTAACTGCACTAGCCCTCCCATAGAAGGGAGGGCCTTCAATCACATGGGCTAATTCTTTGATCCCAGTCATCGTATAAAGACCATCTACCTGCGGTAGTAAATAAAAACAAACAAAACAAAAGGTCCCCTGCAGGCTAATAGCATAATGTTTTAGTATGCATCATACACTAGCACATTATGAAAGACTTTTCACCTAAGAACGAGGCCTTCCAGTGGCGACCTATCACCACTGACGGGGCTTCCTTCTTCACCCGGTTTTCCTTCCGGATTCACAGGCTCCAGCTCTTTAAATGGCCAGGCCATTGATGTCGTCACACCTGTGTGTGCAGGTGGGAGTCACACCTGTTGCACGCTTTTCTCAATGGAGGGCAGGCCATCCACTGAGAGTGCAGTGCACATGTGCCGGTGACACCACCGCTGCTGCTAAAGTAAATGTCAAAACAGTGCACGTTTAGGAGATATTTACTGGGAACAGTAGTCCACCTATAATCGTGTGCTAGGCCATCGGGGAGAGGTACCAAATATCTCTGGCCTGGTAAAGCACTTCGGTAATACCTTTCAAGAGACGGTGTAGCTACCAAATTCACTGAGCCACCGGGGAGAGGTAATTGCATGCCTCTGGCTTATTGATTTGCTGAAGCAACACCATTCAAGTACAGCCTGCAAACTGGGATTATTCAGAGCGGTCCCTCTTTGTAATACTGGAAGTGAAGCAACAGGAATCTAACAGTTTTTTGCAGTAAAGGATTTGTACAAGAGGAGTGATACTCTGCAGTAGTGAGTGCAGAGGAAGAGGAGCAATAGTCTGCATTGGAGATATGCAGGGGAAACAGACTATGAATGTTAGAAGCACATCATTTTCAAGGCTAAAGCTGCTAATCAATGTTCTACAAATGTGATGACAATTTAATGAGTGCTATGGGCATCCCATATCTTCCTTTACCCCAACCAAGTTGTATCCCGCAATAAACGCAACAAAACTACACAAATAACTGCTCATTGTCTCAGAAGTGATAGATGGGGGTCTGGCAGCAGGGTGATTTGGTGGATTGTTGTCAGGAGTGCCCACACCATGGCTACATAAGTAGTCCTGCTAGGAAGCTGACACTGCACAAAGCCAAGTATAAGGCATTTCCGGTCCAGCGGCTGCATATATACACGCTCCTTTTATATGTGTGGCTGCGGGGTGAGGAATGTCTCAGCTGCTTTGGGCAGTAACAGGTTGGAGCTCATCCCTACTGTTATCCTATGTATTTTACAGACGCACAGGTTCACGTTAAACACAGGTCAAACCATTCTGAAAACATTGCCAACCACAAATTATAGTTACATACAATTGTATTCATTATATATTTTTGCCAATTTTCTCTTAAGTTTTAAAGAGCACCACTGAAATACATACCATTTATCACAACATGGGTCTTGTCTCTTGCACCCCATAATCCAGGAAATGAACACTCCATTTTGAGAGTGCGTGGCAAGTGGTTATAGCAGCCACAAATATGAGAATTGCTGTGAAATCGATGCAGACCCATAGGAATGTTACAAGCTGCCTCATTAGTGTCAAGAAATGCTAAGCCCATGACAGACACCCAATTCTTTCTTGTGCATGAATGTTATGTCTCAGAGGAAGAAATAAACTGCAAAATGATTTCTTGTTTCCACAATTGTTTCTGATGTGCTTTGGAAGCCATCCACTATTCTTGTACAGTAATAAAGAATACATTTGCAGCATGATGATGTATAGATAATTATGATGACTATAATAATGATGGCAATATAATATACTGGAAGGTGAACCCCAACTGTATTGTTAAATATGAAACTTTATACATAAATGTATCAGAGAACAATAAAGTGTTCCATGAATATAAAAACTAAAAGCACAAGAGTATAAGCTATATGAGCACTTGGAATATGATTCTTCTTTGTTCTTTGCTGATGTAGCACCCTGATGTTTAGGCAGGGCTGCTATTGAATTTAGTTGCCCGGCGATATTTGCCTTGGCCCATTGTTAGGCGATCAATTAATTCCCCCCTAATTCTGGAATTGGTGCACTTCTCTCTTCTGTCACTAGGTGGCCGGGTATCTGGTGACATTGGATAAGACAAGGGCATAGCAAAAACAGATTATGAATGAATGGGGTGTCTCAGCTAATGGGCATGGATTTTCTTTGGTTCCTTGGCCTGCTGGGAGAGCCTATTTATTTGGGTGGAGTCAGGTGATCAGGGTTCTGTGTCACCTGGATGGCTGTCTGGGTGGACGTGTGTTTTGTTGCCCAGGGCTGCTAGGGCGTAAGCCTTAGGCCTATCCCAGGGTCATCTGGCTTCTAGGCTGTCTGAGGGCCTATTCAGAATCAGGAGAGCAGCGTAGGGTTGGGACTGCAGGCTTGTAGTCCAACCAGAAGTAACGGTTCAGCTGGCTGGGGAATCCTATGTGGTCGGAGGTAGAATGGAAGACGTCGCCACTAAGGGATCATCCACCTTGTTACCGGAGGCAACTGTGAGTAAGCTGAGCCTAGTACCAGAGCAGACTTCTCGCGAGCCGGGGACGGTGAAGAAGTGGGAAAACTTCAGCAAGTGCCAAGCCAGGGACCCAGCGGGACAGCAGAGGAGACGCTTGTGGAGCATCAGAGAGTTCCAAGCTAGGGACCTAGCGTGTCCACAGGGGTGAGGCTTGAAGAGTATCTGTGAGTGCCAATCTAGGGACCCAGCAGGGAAGCGGGGGTGACGCTTGAGGAAGATACTGACTAACTGCTAACAGTGGAAGAGCTCAGGGGATCCAGTGGCCTTTGAATCTGAAGTCTAGTGTGAGAGACTGGTAGCTCATTGGGTGAAGATCCACAGTGAGTGATAGTGGGGTAAGCTGAGAACTGTTCGTGTTGCAAATAGTTGGATACAATTACATTTAGTAACTTCTACAAGAATGTTGCCATAGGAGACAGCGTCCTACCTATACAGAAGTGGTATCCGTTTGGAGACCTTCACCTGTATAGCTGTCTGTCTATAGAAGTCTCAGAGTCTGCCAATTAACATTGCATCTACCTAAGGGTGTCCTGGCCCCAACCCTCTCTCGCACAGTTTTGTTTAAGAGACAATAAATCTCTTTGCATTCAAAAAGTGTCTGGGACCCACCGTTTCACCTTGCATTACACCCACAGTGTCTTGTAACACACTCTACACAGAAGGATGTCAGCTGTCCCTGACTCTGGAGGTCAACATCGGGCCTAAAGGGGCCCGGCACTTTGCTACACTTCTTCGTTTCACATTTTGTAGAACTCTCAATAACCAGGGTGCCAAAAGCATGGTACTTAACAAATTTAATGTGATTTGCCAATTATAGTCACTATTGAAGAAAGGTTGGGTGAATCTAGATCGGGCACCCACCATTCGATGCAGTTCGGCAGGAGGGGCATTGTTGAGTACCTGCACCTATTCTCTGAGTAAAATACCCTGCATAAATGTATATAGTGCTACACATACAACTAGCCCTTTGAGGACAACTATAATGCTGATGCGGCCCACAAACAAATTGAGTTTGACCCCCCTGCTCTAGACAGAAATGTGCAGTTTATCCTTGCAGTGTGGGGGCAGCCCCACTGCCAGAGAGGACTTTTCGTTTTCCTGAAGTTAGGCTTTAATTTGCAAGGTAGGTACATCTACCAAGGGCATTATGATTTTGCTAATTGCAAATTGGTGTGCTGTAGTGCTGACAATGTATGGGAGCGTGTCGTACCAATATACAGACACTGCTGATCTCACATAACCATCACTGATCTCACACAGAGAGCAGAAGTCCTTTCATGCGTTCTGCTGCCCATTCCTTGGATTTGCGGCCAGTGCTGGGCAGCAACAAAAGATCTTAGAGCAGTAAGACTTGGCAATTGAAGCTTTTGGAACAATATAAATTGTTTCTGCCTATTTTCTGGCCTGAGTGCAATTGGAGTTTAAGAACAGCATAATCTTCTTAAAACAAAGTATTCACATATCATCTTACAAATCAGAAAATAAGTGGATTATTCCTGATTTATTAAAAACCTTTATGCACTAGTGGCAAACTGTTCATGTAAAACCATTAGCTTATAGCACAGACATATTCTGAATATAAAGACATTCATCTAATAGGATATAGTTGTTACAGTATATTCTTTGTCATTGTTATTATTGTCAGACAAGCAAACATGACTTATGTATTCTGAGTGTGGGACTGGAAACTACTAGAAGATGGAGTATAGTATTTAAAAGAAATGAGTACCTTAGTTAGCTCAATTTTGATCCGATGTTGGGGCATTGATTGGGCAGATTTGGATGACTTCAGATATTCAACACATAAAAATAAATTTTCAAGTAGTTGAAAATGTCTTACACAACTCCCCTGCTCTGCAGGCCTTAAAGAAGAATTTCAAGTGTGTATAATTTTACATCCAGCTTGGACCAATGCAACTCTGTATATAGCATATCTTTGGGAACCCTTAAGAAGCTTTAATCACTGTAGTAGGCACCAGTACTTCAGTATACTCGACTAGCTTTTGGGTTCTTTGCCGAGAGGCTGCCCTGCTGTTTACTGAACACAGGAAGTTTCCTGCTTTGCATGGGCACCATTCAGAAATATCTTTGCATTCTCTAAGTGAATGCAAAGTGTTCTCTGATTGGACTAGGTGAGGAGTCGAGGAGGTGACATTACTCTCTCCACATCGTTCTTTGCAAATCATTCTCTTGGTGCCTGTGCCTAGCAGGCTCATATGTTCACAATGCAGAGGGCAACCATTTGGCATTGAAACCTGAAGCTAGTGGAGATCAATGGGGTAGTGGTGCCTACTACAGTGGTTTCAAACATCTAGAGTGATCTCCAGTCATGTAAGTAACTCAGTTAAAATAAACTGAGTTACTTAACGCAGTTACTTTAGAGGGTAACGAGTAATCTAACTACTCTTCCCCTCATGGTAACGCTGTTCCCATTACTTGGTGTATACAGTACATAGTTACATTGATCCAAGCTGAACCAATGTAACTATGTAAAAATATCCATACCTGGAATTAATTTAAAAAAAAAGAGTTATGCCTCGTTCACACGATCGGACATTCCAACAACAAAACCGTGGATTTTTTTCTGACGGATTTTGGCTCAAACTTGTCTTGCATACACACGGTCACACAAATGTTGTCGAAAATTCCGATTGTAAGGAACGCAGTGATGTACAACACGTACGACGAGCCAAGAAAAATGAAGTTCAATAGCCAGTGCGGCTCTTCTGCTTGATTCCGAACCAGCTCTCAAACATTTGTTGTCGGAAATTCCGACAGCAAATCTCCGATGGAGCATACACACGGTCATAATTTCCGACAACAAGCTCACATCGAACATTTGTTGTCAGAAATTCCGATCGTGTGTACACGGCATTAGTCTATTCTGTGACATCCGCTTTTTATGTATTCAATAAATATACTCTTCAAAGAATATACAAGCTTGAACTTGTTAATGCAATTTCAAACTCAGTTTTCAGTATTTTTATATTTGCAGGTTTTAATAATTTGATCCTTGTTGAACCCACTATAATGCCCTGTACACACGATCGGACATTTCGACAACAAAATCCATGTATTTTTTTCTGACGGATGTTGGCTCAAACTTGTCTTGCATACACACGGTCACACCAATCTTGTTGGAAATTCCGAACGTCAAGAACGCAGTGACGTACAACACGTACGATGAGCCGAGTAAAATTAAGTTCAATAGCCAGTGCGGCTCTTCTGCTTGATTCCAAACATGCGTGGACCTTTGTGCGTCGGAATTGTGTACACACGATCGGAATTTATGACGGATTTTGTTGTCGGAAAATTTGAGATCCAGAGCTCAAATTTTGTGTGATGGAAATTCAGATGGAAAATGTCCGATGGAGCCTACACACGGTCAGAATTTCCGACAACAAACTCCCGTCGAACATTTTCTGTCAGAAAATCCGACTGTGTGTACGGGGCATTAGGGTCCTTGTTTAGGCACTTCATGTATATAGGTGAACATTGCTCCGATCTTGTCCATTTGTGCCCCTGCATTGTCACCTTAAATTCCAATGGAGACTGCAGGTGGCAATTTTACCATGCATTGTTCGGGAATAGTCTACTATTGTTATACTAAGGAAACTCTCCCTGAGAAATACCATGCAGCCATCACTGTCATGTTGGCAGGTGTTAGTGCCCTTTTATTTGTAGCCTCTTTGCAGGCATGAACTGCCAGGGTAGTCAGTGAGGACACATTGGGGACAGAAAGAGAAACCTTGCCACCCCTGACCTTCGTCTAGAGCAGCCTTTCTCAACCTTTTCAATGCAGAGTAACCCTTAAAAAATATTCGGGGCTCAGGGAACCCCTGCTAAAAATGACTATATTTATAGCTCATGATTGATTAGTGTAATGGTCAGTGGGAAGAATGCTCTTTACGCATGGCAAATGAGGTTTAATATAGGAAAAAAAATATAAAATAATGCATTTGGGTGGCAAAAATATGAATGCAATCTATACACTAGGGGGAGAACCTCTGGGGGAATCTAGGGTGGAAAAAGACCTGGGGGTCCTAGTAGATGATAGACTCAGCAATTGCATGCAATGCCAAGCTGCTACTAACAAAGCAAACAGAATATTGGCATGCATTAAAAAAGGGATTAACTCCAGGGATAAAGCGATAATTCTCCCACTCTACAAGACTCTGGTCCGGCCGCACCTAGAGTATGCTGTCTAGTTCTGGGCACCAGTCCTCAGGAGGGATGTGCTGGAAATGGAGCGAGTACAAAGAAGGGCAACAAAGCTAATAAAGGGTCTGGAGGATATCGGTTATGAAGAAAGGTTGCAAGCACTGAACTTATTCTCTCTGGAGAAGAGACGACGCTTGAGAGGGAATATGATTTAAATTTACAAATACCGTACTGGTGACCCCACAATAGGGTACAACTTTTTCACGGAAGGAAGTTTAGCAAGACACGTGGCCAATCATTAAAATTAGAAGAAAAGAGGTTTAACCTTAAACTACGTAGAGGGTTCTTTACTGTATTGCCCTGTACACACGGTCGGAAATTCCGACCACAAAATTAGTCTGATTTTTTCCGACGGATTTTGTCCGACACTGGTGTTGCATACACGCGGTCGGACAAAGTTGTCGGAAAATCCGATCATTCTGAACGTGGTGACGTTCGTTGCGTACGACGGAACTACGTAGAGGCTAGTAGCCAATAGCTTTGGTCTCGTAATTTGATCTGAGCATGCGTGGCATTTTGTCCATCGGAATTCCCTACACACGATCGGAAAAAGTCAGATCGGATTTTGTTGTCGGAAAGTTTGAGAGCAGGATCTCAAATTTTTTCCGTCGGAAATTCCGACGGAAAAAGTCCAATGGAGCCCACACACGGGCGGATTTTCAGACAACATGGTCCTATCGAACATATTCAGTCGGAATTTCCGACCGTGTGTATGGGGCATAAGAGCGGCAAGGATGTGGAATTCCCTTCCACAGGTGGTGGTCTCAGCGGGGAGCATCAATAGTTTCAAAAAACTATTAGATAAGCACCTGAACGACCACAACATACAGGGATATACAATGTAATACTGACATATAATCACACACATAGGTTGGACTTGATGGACTTGTGTCTTTTTTCAACCTCACCTACTTTGTAACTATGTAACTATGTGGGAAGAATAACCCCCTTACAGATAGCTACAAAGATTATTGGTTTCAGTGGGAACATATTGGAGAGTTAGAAATTGATCATTGCTCAAGGAACCCCTAGCAACCTCTGGAGGAACCCTAGTTGAGAAACCCTGGTCTAGAGGGTCCTTTTGGCTTGGTTGAGTCCTGATGGCCTCGGGGCATATGGAGAAGCACCCCATCTGTGTGGAGGGAACACCCAAGTGTGATCTGCCACAGAAAAAGACTGTAACATCTGGGGAAGATGGCTGTGCAAGTGAAGACTAGCGATAGGAAGTCACTTAAGGAGTTTTGTTCCGCACTAGAGACTTCTGTCAGGATGACATATTTTCTCACCTTGGCAGATGGTTGTTTCTTGAAGGGGACTTGATAGTTAGAACACCTTTTACTGCCATCCGCTACTTTGAGATGCCAACCTCTCCCTGTTGTTTCCCTGTGTTGGCCCCGGTGTGCAACTCCTTGTCCTCTCCACAGCTCCCGGGATAGACACATGATGGTGGCTCTCATGTATCCATTGACTGATATTTAACCTTTATCTGTTCTTGCAACTGGGTTTATATTCGGTCAATTGATGTATTCCTGATGAAGTGAACTAAGATTCAGGTTGGGAATATTTTTGACATAATTCAGCCATCTGCACTCATCCTAATATGGTTGATATTATGAGTATATCTTGTCAAACTCATATATGATGAAATTACTCCAGTTGTTTTGATACTGATGTACACTCTATGTACTTTTTGAATATATTTTTTAAGACATATTGTATTTATGTAATAAGATTTGTAATTTTTACTCTTTGACCTTTCTTGGGGTTTCTAAAGAAAGTCCCATGAGCTTAGTGCTTGTCGTTTTTTGCATTTGGTAAGATTTCGCATTTTTCACTGCATCTACTAATGATGTACTGTATTGGTGCCTGAGTTGTCCAATAAAGTGGTTAAAAAGCACCTGGACTAGACATTCTTTTTTCCCAAGTAACAGGCTGGCTTCCGGGAATATGGAAAAGGTGGACCTCGGGCCAGAAGGAGAAGCGTGACACAATATGATGGAGTTCCGCGAAACCCCATGTAGGTGACTATCCCTGCCAAGAACAAGCGGGGCAAGTTCAGAGACAGCATGGTGTGAACAGCTGCCCAATCATGGACCCCTACCGGCATGCATGCATGTAGACATAAACTGGCTGCAAAGAGGCTAAAGGAAATCAGTATCAGCAGCCCTGAGATGCAACAGAGGATGTAAAAAAAGGTAAAAACAGATATTTTATTCAAAATTAGGTTCACAATGCTTTAACAAACTAAATATCATTTAGTTATGGTTTACATCTACTTGAAGGCAGAGGAGCATCAAAAAGCTGCAGACAGCTCTATAAAACAGTTTTTTTTTTTTTGCATAGGTAAAAGACAGACAGTTGTCTGCAGTACACGTTATGCATTAGAAAACATACCGTGTCTTAACGCCTAATCATGAAATAAGAAAACCTGCAATTTCCCTCTAAGAAATTACAAGGATATATTCAGCAGATGTCAATCGCTTCTTGCCAGTTACTCTGGATTGATTTGGAGCTGAATTTAATATTGACTGTTTCATGAATGCACAGGAAGATAAGGCAGAGAACACTCACTTGTCATCCCTCTCTTCAGTTCTCTCTGGTAATCATAGTACTTTTCACCTATTAGCCCTGCATGTTGTCTAGCCTGCCACTTAGCCGACCGGCTCTCCTCTACAATGGGCTTTGGCCTCTGCTCAATAAAGCAGCAGCCTTCCCTAATGACCCCAGTGTTAATTTTATTTCCTTTTTACTTGTTGCTATGATTATTACTGTTAAGTAAAAATCAATAATAGGAGCTCCTATGCTGGTCAGTCTTTCTGATAAGCCAGGATAATTATTTGCAATAGCAGTCAAGGTTTTACTTACCACTGAGACGCCTGCTGAGGGGATCACACTTCCAGCAGCATCATAGAAACGCTCCACTTAACACTTTCCTATCTAAGTTCCTTCATTTTACAGTGGAGCTCCACCACTGCTAGTCCACCACTTGCCAACCGGGCCTATTCTGGCACTTCTCTCCTACATGTAAAAATCATCAATTTTTTTGCTAGAAAATTACTCAGAACCCCCAAACATTATATATGTTTTTTTTAGTAGACACTCTAGGTAATAAAATGCATTGCAACTTTTTATCTTGCACGGTATTTGCGCAATCATTTTTTCAAACGCCTTTTTTTTGGAAAAAAAAAAAAAAAAAAAAAACGGTTTCAAGAATTAAAAAATAACAAAACAGTAAAGTTAGCCCAATTTTTTTGTATAATGTTAAAGATGATGTTACGCTGAGGAAATAGATACATAACATGTCACGCTTTCAAATTGCTCTCTCTCAGACTTAAAATTGAACTCTCTCTCAGACTTTGGCCTTGGTCTGTCCCAACCTAGACAACATGGTGCACCCGCACCTCGCGGCTCCCTTCACACGCTGACCTCCTTAAGGGGGTGGGGCCCTGAGCTCTAATTATGGCTCCAATATGAATCCAGCACACAACTGAGCCATTAGTGTTCCTGCTTCTCCCAAAATCTGGCGTAAACCACCAGTTTACCGAGTAGCACAGGGGTCACCCTGCTACTAAGTATACATAATAAGTATGAAGAAGAAACCTCAAAAAGTGGGACTATACCGGCAACAAGATAAACCATATAGGCTACATAGAATAATTTTATAAATTTATTTTCAAAATACAAAAACATATAGAAATTGAAAAAGTTCTTTTAAAAACAGTATGACAAATGGTACAAAATGATATGCATATCTGAAGTAGGTGAGGGTGTAGAATTCCGACGCGTTTCCAAATGGCTGAAAATATGCCTATCTTCTCAGGGAATTATAGTCACCATCTACAGAATATCAAGACATGTCAATTATATAAAGAAAAAAAAAGAGAAAATTCCCCACCCCAATCTAACATTGGGTAGAGAATCATACATTGCATGTAAGTATAAACAAATATTCAATATATATCAATAATATACTCTGAATAGTATACTTACATAGTCATATATTGCATCACATATATAGCATTGCCTCCCATTCACTCTCCGAGAAGAAAGGACGTCCAAAAGTTGGCAAAGGATAGAGGCCACATTCCCATACTCTCTACAAGACGGTACGAATGAAAAAGTTCCATAAATCTAATGGCGTAAAAACCTAAAAAAACACCAATGGAGAAAGGAAATAATATCTTAGAGCCTGGATATGATATTAAAAAAGGGAGGGAAGTGTGGTAATCTTGGGAAAAACTCCCCAAGATACCAAACATTTATCCCATATATATGTTGCTTACCCTAGGGTCCATGATCCAAGGGTCCAGAGATGGAAAAAATTCCAGGAGAAAATCCTCAAGAAGTCCTAAGGTGGAGAGTGATGCACACAGCACAATGCTGTGGAGCGGAATGACGCCATATACCGTCTCTGGCGTCCTTAAATAGGTGGATATGTGGATAAGTATACATAATAAGTATATGTAAACCCAGTCAATACATTCTCATACAAACTTGAAAGTGGTTGTAAATCCATGCATATACCAACTGAAGTGACTTAGGTGATACGCAGAGATGAAACACATCTTCCTGCATAGGTTGTACCT
Source organism: Lithobates sylvaticus (assembly GCA_028564925.1). Classification (NCBI taxonomy): domain Eukaryota; kingdom Metazoa; phylum Chordata; class Amphibia; order Anura; family Ranidae; genus Lithobates; species Lithobates sylvaticus. The sequence continues at coordinate 54,352,268 of CM053031.1, read as the reverse complement.
GTTTATCTGCAGCCCTCTCTCATCTACAGCCTCCTAAAGCACGCATTTTACATAACATTTCTGTGCTTTAGCAGGCAGGGGGCGGAGATCTGTTGTCACACACTGGACAGCAAAGAGCACAGAGCTGGGTGTACTCTAAGCTCTAAGAGGAGGGAAACACCCCCTCTACACAGTCTCCTAGGGAAACATGCACATCTGAGGCTGTCAATCACCTGCTGGGAAACATGCACATCTGAGGCTGTCAATCACCTGCTGTATACCCGTTTTTTTTGGTGTTGGCATTACCGATCAGAAGTGACTAATGCAAATAGTAGAGAGAAGAGACAGCAGATTGGAACCACAGTAGGTGCTTTGGATCAAGGTCAGTACACACTATAGAGGGATATGTTTTGTTCATTTTTCATTTCAGAGGTTCATTTCAGAGGTTTACAACAAGGCCTTTAAGGCCTTGTTTACACAGGCAGCTGGGTGCAGTAAAAATTAGGTCACGTGACCCATTCAAGTCAATAGAGCCGCACCGCATCTGCAAGGCAGATGTTTGGCTTTCGGTTGCAGCATGGAATTTCAATAGAAAATCATCCTTCAGCTCAAAAAAGGTATCTCTTCCTGAATGCCTGGCAGTAGAAATGAGCTCATGTGTGTTCGGATCCAAGTCTGAACCCACCTTTATGATCCTGCCAAGAAACATTCATTGTACCGGGCGAAATATAAGCAGTCAAGGCATCCCCCCCTCAGCTGCACATATACAAGTTGCATGTATATACAGTATCTCACAAAACTGAGTACACCCCTCACATTTTTGTAAATATTTTATTATATCTTTTCATGTGACAACACTGAAGCACTGACACTTTGCTACAAGTAGGGTTGCCACCTCATCCCTTTAAACCCGAACACATATTGATTATACAGGTTCTGTGGCATAAGGTGGTAATTAAACTCACTTGGTGCCTTATCTGCATTAAATTAGTCTCAGAACCTGTGTAATTCGTGTTCGGGTTTAAAGGGATGAAGTGGCAACCCTAGCTACAAGTAGTAATGAGTGTACAGCTTGTATAACAGTGTAAATTTGCTGTCCCCTCAAAATAACTCAACCCGCATCCATGTGAAAATGTCCAAATTGGGCCCAAAGTGTCAATATTTTGTGTGGCCACCATTATTTCCCAGCACTGCCTTAATCCTCTTGAGCATGGAGTTCACCAGAGCTTCACCAGAGCTTCACAGGTTGCCACTGGAGTCCTCTTCCACTCCTGTATGACGACATCACAGAGATGGTGAATGTTAGAGACCTTGCGCTCCTCTACCTTCCGTTTGAGGATGCCCCACAGATGCTCAATAGGGTTTAGGTCTAGAGACATGCTTGGCCAATCTACAACCTCTACCCTCAGCTTCTTTAGCAAAACAGTCGTCTTGGAGGTGTGTTTGGGGTCGTTATTTTGGAATACTGTCCTGCACCCAGTCTCCGAAGGGAGGGGATCATGCTCTGCTTCAGTATGTCACAGTACATGTTGCCATTCATGGTTCCCTCAATGAACTGTAGCTCCCCAGTGCCAGAAGCACTCATGCAGCCCCAGACCATGACACTCCCACCACCAAGCTTGACTGTAGACAAGACACACTTGTCTTTGTATTACTCACCTGGTTGCTGCGACACACGCTTGACACCATCTGAACCAAATAAGTTTATGTTGGTCTCATCAGACCACAGGACATGGTTCCAATAATCCATGTCCTTAGTCTGCTTGTCTTCAGCAAATTGTTGGCTTTCTTGTGCATCATCTTTAGAAGAAGCTTCCTTCTGGGACGACAGCCATGCAGACCAATTTGATGCAGTGTGCGCATATCTGCAAACATTTTGAGATGAGAATGAGGGACACCTACTAACAAATGTATGTAGGCATAGGACACACCCTCTGCCACACCCCCTTAAAGGGAAATTAACCAAAAAAAAGGTTAATGAAATCCACAAGGACTTTTTTTTACCACTACTATTCCTTTATATTGGCTCTTAAAATGTACAAATGCAGCAGTTTAGAAATTGGATGAAAGCTTTAGTACTGGAAAACACTTTTTGAAAGATAAAAAGTACATTTTATATACAACTATGAGGATCAGACCAAAATGAGGGGCAAATGAGGAGAAAAGAGCACTCATATGTCTATTTCCCAAAGACAACCTCTGGATATGACGCTGAGCACGTGCACTCAACCTCTTTGGTCGACCATGGCAAGGCCTGTTCTGAGTGGAACCTGTGCTGTTAAACCACTGTATGGTCTTGGCCACCGTGCTGCAGCTCAGTTTCAGGGTCTTGGCAATCTTCTTATACCCTAGGCCAACTTTATGTAGAGCAACAATTCTTTTTTTTTAGACCCTCAGAGTTATTTGCCATTAGGTGCCATGTTGAACTTCCAGTGACCAGTATGAGAGAGTGAGAGCGATAACACCAAATTTAACACACATTCTCCCCATTCACACCTGAGACCTTGTAACACTAGCGAGTCACATGACACCGGGGAGGTAAAATGGCTAATTGGGCCAGCAGTTTAGACATTAATGGCTGTGTGTTGCGTTATTTTGAGGGGACAGCACTGTTATACAAGCTGTACACTTACTGCTTTACATTGTAGTAAAGTGTAATTTCTTCAGTGTTGTCACATGAAAAGGTATAATAAAATATTTACACAAATGTGAGGAGTGTACTCACTTTTGTGAGGTATATAAGTACCTATATAATATAAGTACCATAAATAATAATAAATACTAATAATAATACTGTATGTGGCTGCATAGCACAAAATGCCTCACCCATTTATTATTGATTCAGTAAAGTGACTGATCCCTGGTGGGATCACACAGGTGGGTTCAGACTAGGATCCAAACACACATAATCCTTACCTGGCAGCTGATGCTCCACCAAGAGATGAACTGTGAAATGCTTTTCAGAGGGGTGGTAAATAAGCCCTATCATGTTATTGTCATTTAAAAAGAGTTTGATAGTTTTAAATGTGCAGCTTCCATTAACCACTTCCCGCCCGCTGTACATCATATGATGTCCTGGACTTTAAGTGGGGATATCTGAATGATGCCTTTCATTCAGATATCTTTTTTTCTGCAGGTGATTCCCTGCACTGTAAAAACAATCATAGCGGCAGTTCAGCCGCTTGATTGCTTTTACAGGCAGCTCGCCCGTGCGATCGGCGAGTCGGAGAATGAATCGGCCAGCGACGGAAGTCTACCATAGAGCAAGAGCAACAATTCTATCCCAAGACCTCCTCTTTAACTCTAAACAGGTAGCCTGTAAAAATGTTTAAAGCGTCACCTATGGGGATTTTTAAGTTATGGCGCCATTCCACAAAATTGAAAGCATGACATGTTAGGTATCTATTTACTTGGTGTAACACCATCTTTCACATTATACAAAACAATTGGGCTAACTTTACATTTTTTTTTTTTAATTCATGAAAGTTTTTTTTTTTTTTTTTTTAAACACGTTTAAAAAATTGCTGCACAAATGTGACATAAAAAATTGCAACAACCGCCATTTTATTCCCTAGGGTCTCTGCTAAAAAAACGTATATAATGTTTGGGGGGTTCTGAGTAATTGTCTAGCAAACAAGTAAGAGTAATTGTCTAGCAAACAAACGATGATTTTTTACATGTAGGAGAGGAGTGCCAGAATTGGGCAGGTATGGAAGTGGTTAAAATACCGTATTTATCGACGTATAACACGCACCCTAATTTTAAGTGGGAAGTTTCAGAAAAAAAACTTTCCACAGTTTTTACATTCCAAAGCCCCCCCCGCACAGTGCACAGACCCCTTTACATTCCAAAGCCCCCATGCACATTACACTATGCAGACTATGCACACAGATCCCCCTTTACATTACACAGACCCCTGCAATTACACTATGCAGACCCCCCCTCGCACATTACATAGCCCCTCTATACATTGCATAGCCCCTTTACATTACACAGCCTCCTCCCCCTGCACAGTAAACAGCTCCTTTACATTGCACAGCCCCCTTGCACCCACAGGAGTCTCCTGGGACAGCACTGCCAGCGTACTCTAAAGTTTAAAAAAAATCAGTGCCAGTCCCTTCTCATAGCTTCTTCCTACACTGTGTCATGGTCATTGTAAACCAAAGCCTGCAAATACCTCATTAGCCCCATTCTTTCCGGCTGGTCACATTAATTGTTCTCCTTGACCGCTCTCCTCCTCCAATCTAAAGCTACACTCAGTAGAGGAGCAGGAGGAGAGAACGAGGAGAATGAGGTATTTGCGAGCTTCAGTTTACTATGACACTTACACAGTCTACAAAGGATCTATGTGAAGGGACTGGCAGTGTTTTCTTTTTATCTTTAGAGTACACCGGCGGGCTGTCCTAGGGCCAGGAGAGGCGGGGCAGCCGGAATGACACCCCTGCCCAATGCCCCCCCCCCCCCCCCCCATAGGTAAAAATAAGAAATATCGGCGTATAACACGCAGGCACTGTTTGTCCTCTGTTTTAAGGGGAAAAAGTGCATTTTATACGCTGATAAATAGGGTAAAACCTAGTGATCCTGCCATAAAAATTCCTTTTCAGTCACTTTCTACTACAGGGTGACAACGCTCTGACCCTGTTCTCCTTCATTCTCTCCCTGCCACACAGGCTTCTAAAGCCTCGTACACACGGTCAGACTTTCCGACGGAAAATGTTGGATGACAGGCTGTTGCCGGTATATCCGACAGTGTGTATGCTCCATCGGACAATTGTCAGATTTACCGCGGACAAATGTTGGCTAGCGTTCGGAATGGAGAATTAACATTCGTGACGGGGCAAATTATGAAATCTTGAAATGCATCGCACAATTCTCTTTTTCTTTAGTGGGATAATAATGAAGCTGCTTTTACTGATGATACTGATGGAGTTATTGCAGAAAAATTTTCAAAGGCTTTTTTTTCTAGTGATATCAAAAATATTATTATTATGCTTTTTTTTTTATTTGGGGAAGTTACCACAACACCATTATCCAGTAGTTTTTAAGATCAAAGATACAACTATGTTGGTGTCCCTTGTTAATTTTACATTGTATTTTTTAATATGTAACTGCCTACTCCCAAACTGTCATTTGAAGTAAAACACATAGCCAAGTATTATTCTATACAATTTTTTTATTGTGCATTAAAAAAAGAAAACAAATAAAATTAGACATGCTATCTGCCAATAGAACTTAACCAAAAAGTGCATTCTATGCATCCAAAAATATAGAAAATATAACAAATCAAATCATTATTCAACCAAAAAAGTCAAAGCAATAACTCCAAGGCCAATAATAAATAACACGTTATCTCCTCCGATTCCGCAACATGTCTGGTTGACGACGGGTGTTCAGAAACGAACTGAAAAGCACAAACTGAAAATCGCTAAATGAAAAGCGCGAAAAGCGCAAATCAACACTCAATCTTCTACTAACACGAAATTAGCAGAAAGAGCCCAAAGGGTGGTGCTAAAGAGCTGAAAAACCATGTAGTATGTCACTACGTTCGTATTTGTTGGCCAACAATTGTGTGGCTGTGTGTATGCAAGACAAGTTTGGGCCAACGCCCTTCAGATAAAATTTCACGGTTTTGTTGGCCAACAATCCGATCGTGTGTACGAGGCTTAAGGCATGTTCTTCTGTTCACCATCTGGAAACCCGCCCTGGGAAAGCCATGCAGCCATTGCTGAAGTGGATGTAGCAGTTGCTCCAAAGGGGCTGCAAGAGATCAGCAGCCTTGAGATGCAACCAAGAATAAAAAAGGTGAAGTACCTACCACCGTGATTTCCAGCTTCCACAGGGATCCCACAGGTATGGTATATGCATAATTGGACTCCTAACTGGACCAATGTAACTATGTCAAAATCGCCATACCTGGAATTCATCAGCAATTTTTGATGCCATTTGTACATCTGTCTAATACAGTTGAAAATAGGAAATTCCACTCCGATCTACAGCATGGAAATGATTAGACAATTGATTCAAACAACAATGAAACAGCTAAAAACAGCCTCTAACAGAGAGTGCCTCCCATTCTGCCAGTACAGCAATAGATCTATACACAGTCAGACAACTTCACTTCATTCTGCTGTCAACTTGTCATATTCACAGAGCCCAAATTACACTCTAAATGCCTGGAAATAACAGTTATTTGCTGATTTCCTCTTATTCTCTTGCCATTGTATGAGATGATCCTAATTTAAACATTCTCGGGTAATTTCACAGTATTTTTTTGCCTCAGTTTTCAAAGGCAGTTTTCCTTGTGTTTAGTGTTCCACTGGCAGACAGCATTGCCATGACACTTTTGCTGTCCCAGGTTGCCAGGGACAATGACGGCACTGAAAATCTGTCCCTAGAAATGGCTTCTAGCTATAAGGTCTTCCATGGTCTCTAAATGTCAGTGGCTTGTATTGTATTGCTGCATCTTATTTTGGGATACTTAAATATATTTTTATTTCAGGCACCTAGGTGTTGGTATATATATGCTCCCAGTTTTTTTTAATTAGCCCATCGTCTCAGAAAACCATTTCAAATTTTCATGGCTTTTGTGTTAAGGCTACAATAAAGACAAACAGATGAATACACAGATGGAAGACATATAAGGCCTCCTTTACACTTGTGTTTGGGGCAGTAAAAACGCACAGCTGAGGGGCGGTTTTACCGAATTCTCAACTGCTCCCTCTTAACCACTTCAGCCCCGGACCAATTTGCAGCCAAAGGACCAGGCCCCTTTTTGCGATTCGGCACTGCGTCGCTTTAATTGCGCGGTCGTGCGATGTGGCCCCCAAACAAAATTGGCGTCCTTTTTTTCCCAGAAATAGAGCTTTCTTTTGGTGGTATTTGATCGCCCCTGCGGTTTTTATTTTTTGCGCTATAAACATAAATAGAGCGACAATTTTGAAAAAAATGCAATATTTTTTTCTTTTTGCTATAATAAATATCCCCAAAAAATATATAAAAAAACTTTTTTTTCCCTCAGTTTAGGCCGATATGTATTCTTCTACATATTTTTGGTAAAAAAAAAATCGCAATTAGCGATTATTGATTGGTTTGCACAAAAGTCATAGCGTTTACAAAATAGGGGATAGTTTTATAGCATTTTTATTAATATTTTTTTTTTACTAGTAATGGCGGCGATCAGCGATTTTTATTGTGACTGCGACATTAGGGCGGACACATCGGACATTTTTGACACATTTTTGGGACCATTGTCATTTATACAGAAATCAGTGCTATTTAAATGCACTGATTCCTATGTAAATGACACTGGCAGTGAAGGAGTTAACCACGGGGGGCGGGGAGGAGTTAGTGTGACGTGTGTGTTTTTTTTTACAGTAGGGGCGTGGCTGACGTCTGACGTCACTGATCGGCTTTCCTGATGACAGGGAACAGCCGATCAGTGACAGGCAGTGTAGGAAGCGCGGGGAGAGGTTTGTTTACACAGACCTTTCCCCGTTCTTCAGCTCTGTGACCCGATCGCGGGACACCAGCGGCGATCGGGTCCGCTGGTCCCGCAGCCATGGTCACGGAGCTCCCAACTGGGTCGCGAGCATGCCGCCGGCGGTGCGCGCACGACCCACGGCTGGGCAATTAAAGGGGACATACCGGTATGTGCTTTTGCCTAGCCGTGCCATTCTGCCGACGTAAATGTGCAGGAGGCGGTCGGGAAGCGGTTAAGCTGCAAAGGCAACAGAGGAACGAAAACATTTGCCATGGTGTGGTGTAAACTGTTGGCACTATATAAATCCTGTATAATAATATAATAAACATATGCCATGGCAAAAGTTATCCCAGCTGTCACATTCAGTGGGCATTACCACCTGCTGAACGCAATCCATTCAACTGAATAATGCAGACTAAATGCATGTGATTGCAGTGTCCTCTTGTCGGTTTCAAGGGGTTTAAGCAGGTGGTAAGGAGCTGGCACAACACCACAACACCAACTGTCAAATGCCCCCATTGCCCAACAATGCTACTAGCAAGGAGAGTTGGGAGTGAGAGCACTGATCTCTGACAGCATGAGCCTCTCTGAAGACCAGCATTGCCATTTACCACAGATCATACAGCCTGCAGGGCTGTGTGTCTATCTGTAACTGCCTGTAAATACACATCCCCGGCAAAGGAATCACAGAGGGCCACAGCGTATTATACACTGCACCAGCCCGACAGTGCTGACCGTATACTCATAAAAGTGTGTTATCTATCTACAATGTCTATGTATTTATGGGCAGCTGCAGATAGATTACACAGTGCTGCGGCACTGATAGAAAGGGGGCAGGGACTTAGTGCCTTCCCCCACAGGGATGCCCACAAACTGGGCTTCAGAATTGGGTGGTGATAAAGCCAGCAAGGGTTTTTAATCTGCCATGGGGTTTTTGATTAAAACGGGGCCACCTGGTCCCTTAGTGGATGAATGTCTATTGAGCAAAGATCAACAATAGACCAGCTGCAGGGATCCTGCAAACATTTAGGATGAGTCCTTTGCTCTTTGCAAAGCTTTTTTTAGGCACAGCTTCTACAGTAGTTCAACATTAGGGATGGGCGAACAGTTCGGCCCGAGCATAAGTTCAGGCCGAACTTTGGTTGTTCGGATGTTCTGCGAAAACACTGAACAATATGCAAATTTGAAAGCCGCCGGAACACCGTTAAAGTCACACTAACTTTAGGGACACTAACATGAAAAATCAAAAGTGCTAATTTTAAAGGCTTATATGCAAGTTATTGTCATAAAAAGTGTTTGGGGACCTGGGTCCTGCTCCAGGGGACATGTATCAATGCAAATTTTTTTTTTTTTTAAACGCCTGTTTTTTCAGGAGCAGTGATTTTTTTTAATGCTTAAAGAGAAAACAATAAAAATTAAATATTCCTTTAAATATCGTGCCTGGGGGTGTCTATAGTACGCCTGTAAAGTGGCACATTTTTCCCGTGTTTAGAACAGTACCACAGCAAAATTACATTTCTAAAGGAAAAATTGTCATTTAAAAAACGGGTGACCCCGCCCCCTCTGATGCCACAGGGACATCCCCATAGCTTCCCCGTGGCGTCAGAGGGGGGCGGGGTCACCCGTTTATGTCACTAGGTGGCCCCACCCTCAGTTATATAAGAACTGTCACAAGCAAAGAAGCGTCAGCCGGCGGGAGCCTCCCATAGAGGCGGATCGGTTGCAGATTTTTCAAATTTTTATTTTTCGGTCCGTGCGGCTGTGTTTTGTCATTTGAAATGGTAGGGGTACATTTGTACCCTGTTACTATTTCACACAGAGGGGGAGGCTAAGATCTGGGGGTCCCCTTGTTAAAGGGGGCTTCCAGATTCTGATAAGCCCCCCGCCCGCAGACCCCCACAACCACCGGGCAAGGGTTGTGGGGATGAGGCCCTTGTCCCCATCAACATGGGGACAAGGTGCTTTGGGGGGCTACCCCAAAGCACCCTTCCCATGTTGAGGGCATGTGGCCTGGTATGGTTCAGGAGGGGGGGCGCTCTATCATCCCCCCTTCTTTTCCTGTGGCCTGCCAGGTTGCGTGTTTGGATAAGGGTCTGGTATGGATTTTGGGGGGACCCCTATGCCATTTTTTTAAAAAATTTGGCACAAGGTTCCCCTTAATTTCCATATCAGACCCAAAAGGTCCTATGCTCTTTTTTTCAATGAGTTTTATCTATATTGCCAAGACCCGACAATTCATTACAGCCACGATCAGTTTTAACTGACAATTTTTCCTTTAGAAATTTAATTTTGCTGTGGTACTGTTCTAAACAGAGGAGAAATGCACCACTACATACATACTATAGACACCCCCCAGGCACAATATTTAAAGGAATATTTCATTTTTATTGTTTCACTTTAAGCATTAAAAAAATCACTGGGAAGAAAAACACCACCGCTTTAGGCAAATCCAGAGAACACAAAAATAGCTTCTCCAGGCAGAGAGATCTGGGTGTGGACCACAGCATGCAGACAATGTAGGTAATTAGAAGACTCTGGACGGCCGCACTCCAAAACAAATTCAGTGCCTTTTTTTCATCCCAGCAAGAAGCGACAACCACTGACGCGTTTCACACTACAGGGAGTGCATATTCATAGCCTATGAATAAGCACTCCCTGTAGTGTGAAACGCGTCATTCTTCTAATTACCTACATTAAAAAAATGACTGCTCCTGAAAAAACGTCAGTTTTTAAAAGAAAAATTTGCATTGATACAAAAACACTTTTTATGATAATAACTTGCATATAAGCCTTTAAAATTAGCATTTTGATTATTCCTGTTAGTGTCCCATAGACTTTAACGGTGTTCGCGTGTTCTGCCAAATTTTTTGCCTGTTCGCATGTTCTGCTGCGAACCGAACAGGCTCATCCCTATTCAACATAAGATAACTTTAAGGTTTGGGTCCAGTTTAAAATGTATTGCAGAGTAACAAAATGCAAAAATATATATTTAGTGAGCTATGTATAAAGAACATAGAGCTAATTGCCTTCCTTTATGTTGCCCTTATCTCTGTGCTATATTTTCCACAGTTAATAAAAGTTAAATTGGAATGCTGTGATATTGAGGTAAAAAAAAAAAAAATATGACTGGCCAAAAAAATGACTAGATCAAAATATAAAAGATTTTGTCTCCCGTTTACCCCAACTAAAAATAATAGATTATGTGAGGGGAAATAAATTATGGAAATATTTTTGTATAAATATTTTGGTGCAGTTATCTTAAAGTAGACTTTCTTTGGCCTCTTCTCCAGCAAGGGGTGGCCCTCTGCTGATGTAGAGACTGAGAGTGACGCTGACATAATGGTTTGTTAAAAATGAATGGCACTGGCACGCATCTCGCGTTCGCAGTGAACACGCCTTTCCTGCACCATGTTCCAGTGTGAACCGGCCCTTAAAGTGGTTGTATACCCTTTTTTTATATTTTTACCTACAGGTAAGCCTATAATAAGGCTTACCTGTAGGTAAAAGTAATATCTCCTAAACCTGTACGGTTTAGGAGATATTCACTTTGCATGCAGCCGTTGACATCAGCGGCGCACGCGCTGTGAAGCTCTGGCTGAAGGTCCAGCAGATGCTGCTGGACCTTGCCAGAAAAAAGTCTTCCATGCGCATGCGTGGGATTGGCTATATATCGCGGCTCAGGAACCCGGATGACACGCCGAGTGGAAATGTCAGCCTCCTCGGCGGTGACCGGGATCAGCTGCCGAAACCTCTTTTTAAAGGTAAGTATTTCATAATGAGCTATTATGCTGTGCATACTTACAGGTTTTAAAAAATATATATTTTTTATGCATTAAGATAAAAAGCCTTCTGTGTGCAGAAGCCCCCCTCAGCCCCCCTATCAATTATCCTGAGCCCCATCTCGATCCAGTGATGTTACACAAGTGACTTGGCTGCCTGGGGACTCTCCCTCCTCATTGGCTGAGACAGCAGCAAAGCGTCATTGACTCCTGCTGTTGTCAATCAAAGTCAGTGAGCCAATGAGGGGAGAGAGGGGGCAAGCCACAGCTCCATGTCTGAATGGACACAGGGAGCTGTGGCTCGGGTGCCCCCATAGCAAGATGCTTGCTGTGGGGGCACTCAACAGGAGGAAGGGGCCAGGAGTGCAGGCAAGGGACCCAAGAAGAGGAGAATCTGGGCTGCTCTGTGCAAAACCACTACGCAGAGCAGGTAAGTATAACATGTTTGTTATTTTTATAAAAAAGAAAACTAGACTTTAGTATCACCTTAAAGTTGGGCTTTAAAGTGTTTGTAAAGCCACTATGGTATGATTATATCATACCCTCTGTTAAATAAGGACATGTGCTCCACTGCATGTGTTTTATAAAAACTATGCCGATTTCTACCTTATTTGACAGCGTCTCCCGGTGCTCACGAGACTCCTCACCTCTCTTCTCTCCTGACAACTACAGCGGGAGGGACAGAGAACTTCTGCTGACGTCAGCCTTGAGGAGGGGAGGAAAGGATGAGAGCAGCGAGCAATCACGTGAGGGCCGGGGGGCACTGTGAAATAAGGTAGAAATCAGCATAGTTTTTATAAAACACATGCAGTGGGACACATATCGTTAATTAACAGAGGGTATGGTATAATTATATCATAGATTTTTTTAGCAGCAGGAGGGGAGGGGGTGGTCACTGGTACGAGCAGACAAGCAAGGAGCAGGGGGGCAGAGGAGAGCTGCAGATAGCTGTGGGTGAGGGAGGCACGTAAACTGAAATGGAAAAATTGAAGGAAGAAACTGCGCTAAGGTTCCGAACACTCAGGTGTATCTACACCAATATCAAAATGGTCCTTTTAAAGACCAATAGGTAGCAGCAACTGAACTGTGTAATATAATAACAGAAAAACCATGTGAGAAAACCAAAAAGCTGCGCTAAACCAATAAATTGTGAAAAAGTGGTAGAATATACCGAGCAATCCAATTGGGACTCCGGCTAATCCACCAATCTGCCAAACATATCAATGTAAAGAAATTATTGATGAAATGTCTCTCAATAATGGAGTGCAATTAATAAATCCCAATAAAGTGAACAAAGAAAATAAAATACATCATAAACATGTACACGTATACAAAATTACTTGAAAATTGGCTGTGTATGGACAGATGTTGCACTAATAAAAGTCCAATGGTTAGTGAAACCCAATGGTTTAAAAAGTTCAATACAAAAACACCCGTGTAATGTAGTAAATCAACTTGATCAAAAATATAAGTCCGTTACTCCAAGAATGAAAATCCAGAGCTGTGTAGAACATGTAAACCACCACCGGAATGAGTGAAATGACTGCTTACCAAAAAGCTATGATCCCCCGTCACAGAGGATCATGGAAGGCATATAACAGGAATGCTGTGTGGGAACCTCAGATGGTGCTGTAGCCTTGGGACCCAAACTCTATGCAGACTGGATGTTCCCCCCTAATTCAAAGCTCATATGCGGATGTGTATCATATGGAAAAAATAAATGCTCCCATAGTGCATTACCATAAAATGTGTTTATTAAAATATAAAAAAAAACACTTACATCAAGTAAGGAAGGTAAGGCCTTAAGTCCAGTGTACCGGCCGGTTACACATGGACAAACCCGAATTCCTAGACGTTGTGATTAATTGGCACAGGGTGACATCAGTGCGTCGCTCGTCCTACACGTTTCGTGGTATGTCATGCCACCTGGGGACACGGGCGGAGTGCTGTGTCACCTCTCTTATGGTCGCAGTAAACTGACCACGGTGTCAGGGCTCTGTGGTCAGTTTACGGGGGGGGGGCAGAACCAGGCAGAATCACCCAGGTATTTTCTATGATACAAGGGGCCAAATTACACAGCACGGCACTGTGCTGTATAGCATGCTTTAATGGAATAGGATCATTTTTTTTTAGGGTAACAAACACCTGCTACTGAGTAGTTTACACCACAGGGATACATTTGTCCTAACTGCTTAGGGATCAGCTGATATTCCTAGCAATTTTATTTGCACAATTGAGCTACTAAAAAATCTCTTGCGTAGCTCTAGTCCTCTTGTTTTTCTGTTTTATGAATTGAGGAAAGAGTGACTTGGCATTTTTGGAGATGGTGTTCATTATAATTGGTTAATTAAACAACAACTAATATTTAAAGCTGAACTCCACAGACTTCCAGTCTTTCTGGATTTAAAAAAAAAAGCTTCTAGGATCCTCATTTTCTTACCTAAATCTGCTGTTGCGTGACCATCCATGGTGCCTCTTCTAGTAATGGAGACTGAATCTGATGATTACAATCTGCTCTCTGTGCAGCTAACCAATTTTGTTTCTGTTTCGTTTGATGGACACTTTGATAGCCGATTCAAAGAGTCCACATAACCAGGAAACCACATGAGCACCGCAAGAAGGACCCTCATACACTACAAATCAAAACCAGGGACCTGGCTTGTCATGTGACTGTAGTTCCAGGTAAGAATTGGGCCTTTTTAATTACATTTTTGAAAAAATAAAAGGTATAAATGAACTAAACAGAAGAAATAGAAGGTAATATGTTCTTTGCTGTAATGACTACAGTTGAGCCTCAATGTAACATTTTCACAAACCTGATTTAACCTAATTGAATGATAAACAGTAGAGGGTTTTTTTCTTGAGTCTCCATTCTTTGCTATCAGCCTTTAAATGAACCTAGAATTACCCCCCACCAAGAATGATTGGATTGTAGTAGCATATTCTAACATACCTTTTATAAAACATTCTATGAACACAGCGAGTACCAAGATACATTTCAAAAAATACTGCATATTCAGATTAATTTCTTTACTCCTCCATTATTCTTCACATCTAGAATTTTTAATCCCCATTTAAGTTTCAGCTGGTAGTGTAATAGGTTGAATATGTTGTAATCACATTCAATTATCACTGTAACAATTTTTTATTTTTCTTGTCCTTTATACACTAAGAGCTGTCTGCTCTTTCATTGTTTCATCTTCAGCGCTTTCTGATAGACATACTCACCTGACATTGACTAAGCCCATATGCGTGCAATCAGAAAAGCAAGGATGACCAGGAGCACAGTGTTGTGTACTCTCTGGAGTGGATCTAAGGGGTCTGAGCTTCCCAAGGCACCCTCTCTATTGGTCAGACAGACATTGCCTTAAGGAGCACAGGAGTTGCATAGAACTACAACTTTGGCACTGGAAGTATACATTTGCATTTTGTAAGTCTTCCAAGCTAATTTCTGTTGCTTTTAGAGAATATCTAAAGTAAAAACTGCAGGGGGTACGCAGGCCGCTCAAGCACTAGAGGATGTCCATGGACGCCCTCCCGGCAAAGTAAGTCCACCCTGCAGCTGTCTTTCGTCTATGTGGACGGCAAGTGGTTAAAGTGTATCAATGGTCAAAATATAAAATTGTATATTCATTTTCACCTTGTATTTTATATTATTTCTAATATACTCCTATTAATCTGAATGATTTTGAAGTTTGTTAATCTACTTTGTGAAGATCTCCAAACATTACCTTCCTTGAATTCCGTATTCACTATGTCCTGTGATTAGACACTGCTGTGTCACACATTTCACAGAGCCTGCCTTCTGAACTACATAGATACGGAGAGGAGGAATTTTAGTAGGTGTAGTCAGTACAGGTATCACTACTTGCAACAAGGTACCATGGGATATGTAGTCCTTAGAAATGGAAATTAAATAGCACAGAAAAAGCTGAAAAACATGCAGGGAATTCAATAAATTGTAGAAAGGAAAGGACAACAGTCAGGTGGAACTTACAACATAAAAAGTAATTTTCCAAGTAAGCTTATATTGGACTGTAGATAATAACTATTGTTTGTGTTGTGAAAATTAAAGTATTTGCCGTGACCATAGATTTCCTTACATTTTTTTATAATATTTATTGCTCAAATGGTTAATTTCCACTGATGTATTGTGTATTTGCCTACTATTTTTTTAGTTTCAGTAATTTCAGTGTATTGCCTTAATCTTTCTTTTGTGTAGTACAAGGGTAAGGTGGATACAACTACATTCCATTGTGTACATTTGTGTTGTATAATGATAATACATTTATGAATGCAGGAGGGATTTTGTATACCAATTCCATATTATAAACCTATTAAAACTTCTGCTTGTTCAAGCCACTAACTAAACTCATGTACATTTTAATAAATAACAGCATGTATCAGGTACATTGGAAAGTACTGATCAATCACTTTGGGTGTCCCTACCCTTCATCAAGTAATATTCTAATCAAACAAGGTCATAATAAAGTATCCATTAACAAACTGTGTCACAAAATACAGAACACGTGTGGCTCATCATTCTTGGTTTATATATACACATCTTGTGTGTGTGTATTTGTATGTATGCGTATATATATACAGTATCTCACAAAAGTGAGTACACCCCTCACATTTTGTAAATATTTTATTACGGTATATCTTTTCATGTGATAACACTGAAGAAATTACACTTTGCTACAATGTAAAGTAGTGAGTGTACAGCTTGTATAACAGTGTCAATTTGCTGTCTCCGCAAAATAACTCAACACACAGCCATTAATGTCTAAACCGCTGGCAACAAAAGTGAGTACACCCCTAAGTGAAATGTCAAAAATTGTGCCCAAAGTTTCAATATTTTGAGTGGCCACCATTATTTTCCAGCACTGCCTTAAACCTCTTGGACATGGACTTTACAGGTTGCCACTGGACTCTTCTTTCACTCCTCCATGACAACATCACAGATCTGGTGGATGTTATAGACCTTGCACTCCTCCATCTTCCATTTGAAGATGCCCCACAGATGCTCAATAGGGTTTAGGTCTGGAGACCTCAGCTTCTTTAGCAAGGCAGTGGTGTTTGGGGTCGTTATCATGTTGGAACACTGTCCTGCGGCCCAATCTCCAAAGGGAGGGGATCCTGTTCTGCTTCAGTATGTTGCAGTACATGTTGGCATTCATGGTTCCCTCAATGAACTGTAGCTCCCCAGTGCCAGCAGCACTCATACAGCCCCAGACCATGACACTCCCACCACCATGCTTGACTGTACACACACACACTTGTCTTTGTACTCCTCACCTGGTTGCCACCACACACGCTTGACACCATCTGAACCAAATAAGCTTATCTTGGTCTCATCAGACCACAGGACATAGTTCCAGTAATCCATGTCCTTAGTCTGCTTGTCTTTAGCAAACTGTTTGCAGGCTTTCTTGTGCATCATCTTTAGAAGAGGCTTCCTTCTGGGACGACAGCCATGCAGACCAATTTGATGCAGTGTGCGGCGTATGGTCTGAGCACTGACAGGATAACCCCCCCACCCCTTCAACCCCTGCAGCAATGCTGGCAGCACTCATACGTCTATTTTCCAAAGACAACCTCTGGATATGACCCTGAGCACATGCACTCAACTTCTTTGGTCGACCATGGTGAGGCCTGTTCTGAGTGGAACCAGTCCTGTTAAACCGCTGTATGGTCTTGGCCACCGTGCTGCAGCTCAGTTTCAGGGTCTTGGCAATCTTCTTATAGCCTATGCCATCTTTATGTAGAGCAACAATTCTTTTTTTTTAGATCCTCAGAGAGTTCTTTGCCATTAGGTGCCATGTTGAACTTCCAGTGACCAGTATGACAGAGTGAGAGCGATAACACTAAATTTAACACACCTGCTACCCATTCACACCTGAGACCTTGTAACACTAACGAGTCACATGACACCAGGAAGGGAAATCGGCTAATTGGGCCCAATTTGGACATATTCACTTAGAGGTGTACTCACTTTTGTTGCCAGCGGTTTAGACATTAATGGCTGGGTGTTGAGTTATTTTGAGGGGACAGTAAATTTACACTGTTATACCAGCTGTATACTCACTACTTTACATTGTAGCAAAGTGTAATTTAGTCAATGTTGTCACACGAAAAGATATTTACAAAAATGTGAGGGGTGTACTCACTGTTGTGAGATACTGTATGTATGTATATATATATATATATATATATATATATATATATATATAATATCTGATCTGGAAGGTGGATGATTGGTCCTCTGGGAGGGACAAAAGCGCTTTTGGATCATATTTGGATATATGGTCCAAAATCCCAGGTGAGAGCACAACCGCTGGGGGTTGCACAAAGCAAGAAACATGTTTTGCACAGCATAAAGGATGATGTTTAGAAGAGCATCATAGCACATAATAGACTTTTAATGTTCAAGTCTTATGTTTCTTTTTTTTTTTTTTTTAAGTTTCTGGATGTTTTTTTATTGCTTTGAAAGCACATATGAACAGTACAGTTTTTTTAAATTTGAAGGATATACATGTCATTGCACTTTCTACATTTCTAGATCACTATTCACATTATATCTATGCAATATTATATAATGTGTATGTAGATATATTTTGAAGTGGAGTGTGGCACCATTGTTATATGTTTATATTATATTATATTTGATTATGTTTTTTGTAACCTGACCAGCTATGTACTGAAAAAAGCAATTAATAAAATAAATGGTCAGGCCAGACCACTTCACTTGGAACCCTTGGTCTTTAAATGTTGTCAATAATATATGAATCAAAATGATTAGCCATCAGCTATGATAAAGCCTACATAGGAAAATAGAGCAAAGAAAAAATTCCACAAAGGGTTACACTACAAAAAAGCTTTTATTTCCTGGTTCCCCACCTGGTTGCGGAGTCGTCAGCAACAATTCGTCCTCTCTAGTGGGTAATAAGACAGCTGTCCTTGCTTCTAGCTCTGCTTTCCCCAAACACTGTGTTTTCTGTGTCTTGGTAGTAAGCCAACTAAGAGAAAAAAGAAGCAGTTCGTGTCAAGTGCTCATTAAAAGGACTCAATAAGAGGAAAATGCTTGTGAGCGATGAGGCCATTAGCCACCTTCCTGAGAGTCTGGGCTTATCCGAGATCCACTTCCACTTGCCAAGAGACTATGAATCCAAAGGTTATTCCTCATTCTTAGAGAGCTATTTCCTCTAGAGTCAAACAACAGGCATTGTCAGCTAATTTGGCCAAATATGGACTGCTTCCTAAAGTGGACCTATCATTAATATTAACACTTCACAAGTGTCAATACTGAAAATGTCAGTATTACCTAATCCTGCTTCTTAATTGTCATCAATAAAAATGACTTCTTTGATCCCTGTGGATGTTTAACTCCAATAGAAGCTGTAAAGAATCTGTTGTTTTTAATCAGAAAGAACCCATCTGGTGGACTAGTTAGGCAAGAGGATCAACAAGGCAGCAGAATCTGTATATGTAATGAGCACATATATGACTGCCACTCTCTATGTATATCATTAAAAATAATATAAACGTACAAGGCTTGTATAACAGTACTGCACACTTTTAAAATACTTTACATAAAAGCCCAACTTCGGGCCCTGTGCCTTCTTCCAGGGAACCTCCTTCCCCCTTGAGTTCTCCCTTTGAAGTTTGTTTTGATTTTTAGTTATCTTTTTATGTCTTATAATTGGTCAGGTGACTTGCTGGGTCCTTATCCTCTTCAGTCTTCTGGAACAGATGCATCCGAGTTGCTATCTCCTGTGTAATGCCTGGTGAGCCACAAGAACACAACGCTCAGCCTGGGAAGTCTCTGTAAACCTCCATGTACAATCCAAGCAAAAAAGGGAGAACAGCTAGTGCCATGAAAGTCAGCTAAAGCATTGTTTTATTCTTGTAGGTGAACAACAGTCAAAAAATGTGCTTCGCCCATCAGGCCTTAAAGGGGTTGTAAAGGAATTTTTTTTTTAAATAACACACGTTATACTTACCTCCACTGTGCAGCTCGTTTTGCACAGAGTGGCCCCGATCCTGGTCTTCTGGGGTCCCTCGGCGGCTGTCTTGGCTCCCTTGGCTAGAGGTACTTGCGGGCGCTCACTGTATCACTCGGCCCTGCCCCCAGCGCGCCGCATCATTTGATGTGATTGACAGCAGCGCAAGCCAATGGCTGCGCTGCTTTAAATCCATCCACTTTAGCCAATCAACGGCCAGGGTGAGTGGCGAAGAGGACGTCGGGGGCGAGCGCGGGACTTTCGAGGGGTCAGGTAAGTAAAACGGGGTGGCTGGGGAGGCCGGTATAGTCAGATGTTTTTTCACCTTAATGCATAGAATGCATTAAGGTGACATTTTTTTTTACCTTTACAACCCCTTTAATAATGGCTCTTCAGTCTTCTGCCAGCGTTATGGCATTCCTGGATGATGAAGAGGGAGATGCTGACATTAATACATCAAGAGCTCTCTCTATATTAGTATACCCTGATTACAGGGTGCCATGCTCAGGGCATAGGATAATGACATCCTGCACCCACAGATTTTACTTAGTCTTTAGGGTAGTGTGAGGGACATCTCTAGATTGAAGGTGAGTATTGCAGCCAGAGCTGTGTTAAAAGAGACCTGCAGAGAGGTCACAGTCTCTCTGCAAAGGTCTAATACACCCCCTACCGAGTCAGAGATAGAGCTCTCCAATCAGCAAAGATCATGCTCCCTGCTGATTGGACAGCTCTAGCAATGACTTGGCAGGAGAGCAGAATAAAAGTAAATCCTAAAAGGTGAGCATATGTACATTGTAAAGTGAACTAATATAAACAGTGACTACAGCGATCTCTAAATATAGACTGCATAAAAACAGGATTCCATTTCATTAAAGTCACCAGTTGTCATTTAAAAATGTATGTATTAAATAGGTAAAATATTATCTACAGAATTGTTATAATTTACAATATTACATTTATAAAATATGTTGGCCATGACATACCCAACACCCTAAAGGGGTACAATAACATATATGAGTAACAGCAATTATAACTCAGACTTTGACATCCAAACCGTGACAACATATGTAATACCTCTCTGGCCTGACCTCAACCCGATAGAACAGCTTTAGGATGAATAATGTCGCATACACACGATCGGAAATGCCGCCAGCAAAACTCAGATGAGAGTTTTTTTGTCGTAAAATGCGACCGTGTGTATGCTCCATCGGTCTTTTGCTGGCGGAGTATGCAATTCGGATGCGCAAAAAATCACGCATGCTCGGAAACAATTCGATGCATGCTCAGAAGCATTGAACTTCATTTTCTTGGCTCGTCGTAGTGTTGTACGTCACCGCTTTCTTGATGGTCAAAAGTTCAGAGAACCTTTGTCTGACCGTGTGTATGGAAGACAAGCTTGGGTGGAATTCCATCGGAAAACCTTCCAAGATTTTTCGGACGGAAATTCCGCTCATGTGTACGCGGCATTAGAGTGGAGACTGCGAGCCGGGCCTTCTCGTTCAACATCAGTGCCTGGCTTCTTAAATACGCTCCTAAAAGGATGGTCAAACATTCCCATAGACACACTCCTAAACCTTGTGGGCAGCCTTCCCAGAAGAGTTGAAGCTGTTATAGCTGCAAAGGGTGGGCCAACTCAATATTGAACTCTACATACTAAGACTGGGATGCCATTAAAGTTCATGTGCGTGTAAAGGCGTCCCAATAATATTGTACCCTAAACGGGTACAATAACATATGTGAGTAACAACAATTATAACTCAGACTTTGACGTCCCAACCGTGACAACATATGTGATCCCTATTTCTATGCCAATGCACAATTACATTTCAGAAGTCTATAAATCTCAGTTACAGTACTGCAATATGAGCAGGAATTATGAAATATTTTAGACACAGCTGTATATTATGATTTTATGGATGTTCATTAGCAGACAGTACCCCAGTAGGCAATCCCAAACACAGCCACTCAAATTAAATCATCTCAACAAAACAGATCTGGGAGCTAATTAGCAGACAAGCAGCACAAAAAAAGTTCCCAAACGCCTAAAACTGTTCAAGGGATGCTGCGATCACTGATATATGAAAGACGCAATCTCACTCATCAATGGAAAATAGACTCTTGAGCTTATTCTGTGCACAGTGATAGATAGACAGTGTACTGAAGTTAACATTATGAGCCTCCGTTCAGCCATAAATATATTGGGAAAGTCAGACAAACAAATGACTTCATACCTGATGCCAAGTGGATGTTTGCCTTTCTCACCATGGTGGTCCATTGGTTAACATTGTTTCTTTGTAGGACTGGGTGTAATAATCAACACTACCCTATCTGAATAGAATTTTGTATAATGTATAAAAAAATTAAATAAATCTAAGAATAAGGTACACTATAGGGCCTATGGGGACACCCTTCCAAATTCTGCAGTTCTAGGTCCACAGACATTGTTTTATTAATTTGGTGTGAGAAGAACCTCAGTGGCATGCATAGTGGAGAGCGCTGACCTCAAGCCAACACCTATGGTATCATTTGAAAAACAAATTTAAGCCAGATCTTCTTGTACAAAGTCAGTACCTGAACTTGCAAATGCTTTTTCGGCTCAGTGGGCACAAATTACAACCGACGCACTCCAAAATATTGTGGAAAGGCTTCCCAGCAGAAAACGAGCTCTATAAATGGCCATGGTTTTGGAATGGGATGTCCAACAAGCACTTAAAGTGATTGTAAAGGCAGAAGGTTTTTTATCTTAAAGGGGAATTCCACCCAAAAATTGAACTTCCGCTTTTAAGTGAAGGTGACCCCCTAACATGCCACATTTGGCATGTCATTTTTTTGGGGGGGAAGCGGATACCCTCTTTTTAAAGGGATCCAGTTCCCACTTCCTTCCCGGGCACCACGGCGCTGGAAGGAAGTTCACCTCTCCCCCTCCCTCTCGGCAGTCATCTGGGACACGTCACAAGTCCCAGATGGTTGTCCGGCCAGTCACAGTGCACAGTGCGGCAAGCCACAGCCGGGCGCCCACAGTGACAATGCCGGCGCCGCAGAGAGGAAGCGGAGCGTAGCGGGGCTTCGTACTCCCGCATCGCTGGACCCTGGGACAGGTGAGTGTCCGATTAATAAAAGTCAGCAGCTACACTTTTTGTAGCTGCTGACATTTTAATTTGGGTGGAACTCTGCTTTAACCAATTCAGCCCCGGGAAGATTTTACCCCCTTCCTGACAAGAGCACTTTTTCCAATTTGGCACTGCCTCGCTTTAACTGACAATTGCACGGTCATGCAATGCTGTACCCAAACAAAATTTTTGTCCTTTTTTTTCAACAAATAGAGCTTTCTTTTGGTGGTATTTGATCACCTCCGCGTTTGTAATGTTTTGTGCTATAAACAAAAAATAGCGACAATTTTGAAAAAAAAAACAATATTTTTTAATTTTTACCCCCCCCCCCCCCAAAAAAAAAATGTTCTTCATCAGTGTAGACCAATATATATTCTTCTACATATGTTTGGTAAAATCGCAATAAGCGTATATTTATTGGTTTGCGCAAAAATTCTAGCGTCTACAAACTATGGGAAAGATTTATGGCATTTTTATGGCATTTTGTATGATTATTTTTTTTCTACTAGTAACGGCGGTGATCTGCGATTTTTAGCGGTACTGCGACAATGCGACGGACAGATCAAACACTTTTGACACATTTTTGGGACCATTGACAGTTATACAGCGATCAGTGCTATAAATATGCACTGATTACTGTGTAAATGTCACTGGAAGGAAAGGGGTTAACACTAGGGAGCGATCAAGGGGTTAATGTGTGTTACCTAGATGTGTTCTAACTGTGAGGGGATAGGACTGACTGGGGGAGGAGACATATTGTTTTTACTACTTATTAGGAACAAACGATATGTCTCCTCTCCCCTGACAGAACAGGGATTTGTGTGTTTACACACACAAATTCCTGTGCTGACTCTCATGCAGGGGATCGCAGGTCACCGTTTTTAACACCTATTAGAGCCTATGGCTCTAATCAGGTGCTTCAAAAACACCTCCGCCGCTGTAATTCAGGCGCCTGGCGCCCAAAAAGGGGCCAGGCGTCTGAATAGGGGGTGGCAGCGGCGGCCATGGAGAGATTCATGCAATGCATGAATCTATCCATTGTTCATAGAGAGGGTGGCTGGAGAGAGGGGGCGGCACCCGTGCACCCTTATGGATGCAAGGCCACTGCGTAGCATACATGACAAATGATGTGTCCAGCAGGAGGGGATGGGCATTAAACCAAACTAGTTGCAAAGCCAAAGCTAGATGCTAAACTGAAATATTTTACTTTGATTTAGCTAAGGCCTCCTGGGAAATTATACTGGAGTTTCTAGAGAAGATCACAAATGCAAGATTGGCTCCATATAGACCAATTCCCCTACTGGTTGGGGGAAGGGGGAAACAAAGCAGAATAAAATATGTCCTTGAATGGTCCAGGAGCTGCTCCTAGGCAATCCTGCAAGGGCCAATCAAGTCTAAGGACGGCCATAGACTGAACTATTTTCTTTCCTGCAACCAAAGGATGCAGGGGGACGGGGGTGAGCATTGCTGGCCAGGAGAAAGTGATTATTGTTAGTGGCTATAGCAGCCACTAGTATACCTCCCAACTTTCTGAGATGGGAATGATCACTGTGACGAAACATCCCTACACTCGGCTTGAGTGCTTTCGTCATATACCACTTCCTCCCAGTCTGAATATAGATATCAGATATTCCAACCACTCCCAAGCACAAAACAGGACGACACTTGCTTAGTGCTAACATGGACTGATTTATTAGAACCAAAATGACAAGTATTTATAATACAGTAGAAGAGGAGATCCCCCCTCCTGCTCATATTACTCTAACAATACACCTGTAACAAATTAACATGAGCTAATTAACTAATCCCTTTAAGCAGCCGATGTGACTCGGTGCCCATCAGGATTTCACTACAGGTCAGACTTGTTGTCACCGAGCTTCACACAATAGATTATACATTATCATAAGTACAACCACAAGACATTTTGTCACAATAGCAGGAGCTCCACTAGGACAATGTGATCAGCTCTCTCAATTAACATCTTGAGTTCATCAACAAACTAATGCCGCGTACACGGTCGGAATTCTCGTCGGAAAAATCTCTGATGGTTTTCCCGTCGGAATTCCGACGGAATTTCGCTCAAACTGTCTTGCCTACACAGCAATATAAAAGGGAAGTTTAATGCTTCCGAGCATGCGTCGAATTGTTTCCAAGCATGCGTCGGAATTTTGCGTGTCGGAATTGCATACACACGATCGGAAAATCCGATAGAAAGGTTTTCTGTCGGAAAAATTGAGAACAGGTTCTCAATCCAAAGTCCGTTGGAAATTCCGACAGAAAAAGACCGATGGGCATACACACGGTCGGAAAATCCGTTGAAAAGCTCCCATCGGACTGTTTCCATCGGAAATTCCGACCGTGTGTACGCGGCATAAGAATAGTCTTTACATATATCCTGGGAAATATTGTGGATAAATATTACTTACTTACATTTTAAGTAATCCAAGATATATTTTCTCACTCACCCTGTGCCAGGATGGCACAGGGTGACTTAGACATAATAGGTGCATGGGGAGCTGAAACATGGGTTTCCCAACCTTTTCAAGGTATTCTGGATTCCATGTGCCCTCCCGTCACAATCACCTATTAGCAAAAGTATGTAGACATAGGACACACACCCTGCCACACCCATTTAAAGGAGAATTGTACAGAAAATTATTGATTAAACCCGCAAGTGCTCTTTTTTGCCACTGCTATTCCTTTATATTGGCTTTTGGAATTTACAAATGCAGCAATTTAGAAATTGGATAAAAGGTTTAGCACTGGGAAACAATTCTTGATAGATGAGCAGTGCATTTTGTATACAACTATATATATATAAATGAGGGACAGATGAGGAGGAAGGAGGGACAGAGGGACTTTGTTCAAAATCAGAGACAGTCCCTCCAAATCAGGGACAGTTGGGAGTTATGGCCATTAGCAATAATCACTTGTAAATTTCAACAGGCTGATTTTACCTACAGTAAGTTGATCGATCGACTTAAAGTACATTTAGCCTACATGGTTCGAATCTCGGCCAGTTCCTGGCCAGCTTAAGTAGACTGAACCCACATGTCAATCACAAAAACTCTGACCAATATGTTTTTCGACTTTCTTTTTAAATTGGAACCCTGTCTTCCTTGGCATGTTATGGCTGTTCTGACAACTCTTTTGTATTTTGTCTATTGACAGTTTTATATATTCTGAGTTCATCTGTTAAATTGCGGGATGTCAGTCGTTTGTCACAAGATGACAAGAGATTTTACTTACATTCATCATCTTAAGCTCCTTAACTATCATTTCAGAATTAATGACATGCAAATGAGGACATTTTATCAAAGTAAATATGTTTCTTGTCACAACAAAACTATAATTTTTCAAACATAGAAGTATATTCAAAGCAAAAGAACCATATTGAAGCATGCACAGAATGTACTCTCTTCTGCTTAATGCCCAGGAAAAGCTTAAACTGTAGTTAAAGGGGCACATAAAAAGAGGATGAGGCATATGTTTCAATGCAAAGTTGTGCATTGATATATACTGCTGAGTGATTGATAAACCTTAAAGTGCATCTGTCACCAATAAAACTTGCTAAAGTGAAAGCAGCCATAAAGTGTAGGACCTAGGGGGTGCCAATGGGTACCTTCAGACATCTACAAGAGTGTAATGAGATTCCTGACCCTGGGGCTGTTCTAATCTACAAGCTCACATGCTTGCCTGGTAGTGTTAAAGGCCTACCATCTTGCATTCTGCCCTTTGACTAGTGAATTAAAGTGGAATTAAAGTAAAAAAAAGGACAGAAAAATACAGCCTTTTACATTCTTACTTGCAGTATTTTTAATTTCCATTAGCCCGGGTTCACACTATAGCGAATTCGCAGCGGGGAAAAATACTGCGAATTCGCAGGACATTTGAAAACCCATTGTTTTCAATGGGGCACGTTCACACATGTCCAGTGCATGCGCACTGCGAATTGCAGAAAAACCTACACCGACTTTGGTGCAGTGCAGGACGGATCAGGTGCGAATTCAGGCCCATTATCTTCTATGGGCACGCATCTGATTCGCACCTGGCTTGCGTTCTGAACAGAAATTCGCAAGTCATTGTACTACCTCTGAGGGGGAAGTCCACGCCCAATTTTTGAAAAAAAAAAACGGCATGGATTCCCCTCCAGAGCCATACCAGGCTCTTAGGTCTGATATGGATTTTAAGGGTACCCCCTACGCTGAAAAAACGGCGTGGGGGTCCCCCCAAAATCCATACCAGACCCTTATCCGAGCATGCAGCCTGGCAGGTCAGGAAAGGGGGTGGGGACGAGCGAGTGCCCCCCTCCCTCCTGAACCGTACCAGGCCGCATGCCCTCAACATGGGGGGGTGGGTGCACCATTGTCCCTATATAAGTCCCAACACAGCGCGGCTCTGCCATTCCGGCCAGAGAGAGCGACGAGTCAACATCAGAAGAAGAAGAAGGCGGCGGCGGCGCAGAAGGCGACGACGGCGGCAAGTACAGAAGAGACCCCGGAAGACCCCGAAGGCAGATCGAGACCCCCAGACGACGACCCCGGAAGACCCCCGAAGGCGGATCGAGACCCCCAGACGAGGCGGCTTCTCCGCTCGGTAAAAGAGATAGGTAAAATAGCGGAGGAGTCCGGCGAGAAGACCCCCCAAGACGGAAGAAGACCCCCGGAGCAGTGTAATAAAATATTTTTAAAAAATTGTGTGTTTTTTTTTTTCATTTACACTTTACACCTTAGGCGAATGGGTAGGGGTACATCGTACCCCATACTCATTCACATAGGGTGGGGGGCCGGGATCTGGGGGCCCCCTTGTTAAAGGGGGCTCCCAGATTCCGATAAGCCCCCCGCCCGCAGACTCCGACAACCAATGGCCAGGGTTGTCGGGAAGAGGCCCTTGTCCTCATCAACATGGGGACAAGGTGCTTTGGGGTGGGGGGGCCGCAGGGCGCCCCCCTTCCCCAAAGCACCCACCCTCCCATGTTGAGGGCATGCGGCCTGGTACGGTTCAGGAGGGGGGGGGCACTCGCTCGTCCCCACCCCCTTTCCTGACCTGCCAGGCTGCGTGCTCGGATAAGGGTCTGGTGTGGATTTTGGGGGGACCCCCACGCCGTTTTTTTGGCGTAGGGGTACCCTTAAAATCCATACCAGACCTAAGGGCATGGTATGCCTCTGGAGGGGGAACCCATGCCATTTTTTTAATAAAAATTTAGTGTGGATTTCCCCCTCAGAAGTAGTAAAATGAGTTGCGAATTCAGCTAGCAGCTGATTTGCACCTAAAACGCAGACAATCCACAGAACAGCCGACGTTTCACTGCGCAGTCACGCAGGGCCTTCAATTCGCACCGCACTAGTCTGAACCCAGGCTCAAAAAAATGATTCACTTGCAATGTGCCTCTGAACTTTTTTGACTACTCCAAGAGCCATTTCCTAACACTGTCCCCTCTCTCCTTGCATGTCATAGCCCTTTCCTCTTCTGGGAATTTCTTATTGCTCACTATGCACTGTCATAGCCTTTTCCTCTTCTGGGAATTTATAATTGTTCACTGTGCTGGCCCAGCTCCTCTGCCTCCCCCTTTCTCTCTACATAATCTTTTATGTAGCTGCCAAGAGAGCACTGAAGGGGAATACTTCAGAGCAGCATTCTGACTTGGGGTACTGCGGAACCTGGGGGTTCCTTCGGAGGTTGCTAGGGATTCCTTGAGATGTGGCTAATTGACCTCCCATATTATGGTGTTGCATATTTCCAGTGCCAATGCTTCTTGGCAAAGCCAGCTGCATAACACCAACGACATTTTTAGCAGCCTTTAACCGCTTCCCGACCGCCCACTGCATATATACGTCAGCAGAATGGCACGGCCAGGCAAAATCACGTACGGGTACGTGGCCCTTTAATTGCCTGGCCGCGGGTCGCGGGCGCGCCGCCATCGGCGTGCTCGCGACCCCGGTCGGGAGCTCCGTGGCTCCAGCCGCGGGACCAGCGGACCCGATCGCCGCTGGTGTCCCGCGATCGGGTCACAGAGCTGAAGAACGGGGAGAGGTCTGTGTAAACAAACCTCTCCCCGCGCTTCATACTCTGCCTGTCATTGATCGGCTGTTCCCTGTCATCGGGAAAGCAGATCAATGATGTCAGACGTCAGCCCCGCCCCCTAATGTAAAAAAACACACACACACGTCACAGCCCATAACCCCTCCCCTCCCCCTAGTGGTTAACTCTTTCACTGCATGTGTCATTTATATAGGAATCAATGCATTTAAATAGCATTGATTGCTGTATAAATGACAATGGTCCCAAAAATGTGTCAAAAATGTCCGATGTGTCCGCCATAATGTCGCAATCACAATAAAAATCGCTGATCGCCGCCATTACTAGTAAAAAAAAAAAATATTAATAAAAATGCTATAAAACTATCCTCTATTTTGTAAACGCTATAACTTTTGCGCAAACCAATCAATAACCGCTAATTGAGATTTTTTTTTACCAAAACTATGTAGAAGAATACGTATCGGCCTAAACTGAGGAAAAAAAATGTTTTTTTATATATTTTTTGGGGATATTTATTATAGCAAAAAGCAAAAAATATTGCATTTTTTTCAAAATTGTCGCTCTATTTTTGTTTATAGCGCAAAAAATAAAAACCGCAAGGGCGATCAAATACCATCAAAAGAAAGCTCTATTTGTGGGAAAAAAAGGACGCCAATTTTGTTTGGGAGCCACGTCGCACAACCGAGCAATTGTCAGTTAAAGCGACGCAGTGCCGAATCGCAAAAAGGGCCTGGTCCTTTGGCTGCCAATTGGTCCGGGGCTGAAGTGGTTAACCACTTCCCGACCGCCCCATGTAGATATACGTCGGCAGAATGGCACGTACAGGCAGAATCACGTACCTGTACGTGCCATTCTTCAGGCGGTTGGGGGGTCCGATCGGACCCCCCTCCGCCGGCGGGGACGGTCGGGATCGTGTCAGGAGCAATCCGGGACGAGGGGACGGCCAGTGGTTTCTGGCCACCCCCTCGCGATCGCTCCTGGCCAATGAAAAGCTTCCCCTTCCTGTCTATTGTATAGACAGGAAGGCGGAAGTGATGTCACGCTCGGTGCGCCGGTCTATGTGACCGGAGACGCCGAGCGGCGAACATGTAAAGGTTAGTGCACAACAGTACACTGACACCAGTACAGTTAAGCACATATTCCACCCCCCTGTCACCCCCTGATCACCCCCCAGATCACCCCCTCCCCCCCCAGTCACAGTGTCACTAATTGCAGTGATCATTTTTTTACTGATCACTGCATTTAGTGTCAGTGTGACTGTAATAACTGTCAGGGCAGTTAGTTTTAGGTCCAAGGTAGCCCCCTACCCCCCCTAATAAAGGTTTAACCCCTTGATTGCCCCCCAGGTAACCCTTTCACCCCCTTTTGCCAGTGTCACTAAGCGATCGTTTTTCTGATCGCTGTATTAGTGTCACTGCTGTCGCTAGGTAACCATTTTTTTTTTTTTTTTTAGGTAACCGCCATGTTTATATAGGTTCATAAATAGTTTTATAGGTCAGGTACCCCCATATTACAACCTAAATAAAGGTTTTAACCCCTTGATTGCCCCTAGAGTTAACCCTTTCACCAGTGATCACTGTATAACTGTCACTGGTGACGCTGGTTAGCCAGTTAGTTATTTCGTTATTTAGGTTCCCCGTCAGGTTTTTATATAGCGTCAGGTACCCCCATATATTACCTAATAAAGGATTTAACCCCCTGATTGCCCCTAGTTAACCCTTTCACCCCCTTTTGCCAGTGTCACTAAGCGATCGTTTTTCTGATCGCTGCATTAGTGTCGCTAGGTAACCATTTTTTTTTTTTAGGTAACCGCCATGTTTATATAGGTTCATAAATAGGTTTATAGGTCAGGTACCCCCATATTACAACCTAAATAAAGGTTTTAACCCCTGATTGCCCCTAGAGTTAACCCTTTCACCAGTGATCACTGTATAACTGTCACTGGTGACGCTGGTTAGCCAGTTAGTTATTTCGTTATTTAGGTTCCCCGTCAGGTTTTTATATAGCGTCAGGTACCCCCATATATTACCTAATAAAGGTTTAACCCCCTGATTGCCCCTAGTTAACCCTTTCACCCCCTTTTGCCAGTGTCACTAAGCGATCGTTTTTCTGATCGCTGCATTAGTGTCGCTAGGTAACCAGTTTTTTTTTGTATTACTGTTACGGGTGACGCTGGTTAGTTAGCTTGTTTTTTATACTGTCAGGGCACCCGCCATTTATTACCCAATAACGGTTTAACCCCCTGATCGCCCGGCGGGTGATATCAATTAGGTTTTAGGGTCAAATAAGGTCTGCGTCGCCCCAGGTTAGTGCCAGTACCGCAAACACCCACGCACAAAGCATACACCTCCCTTAGTGGCACAGTATCTGAACAGATCAATATCTGATCTGATCAGATCTATACTAGCGTCCCAGCAGTTTAGGGTTCCAAAAAAAACCGCATTGTTAGCGGATCAGCCCAGATACCTGCTAGCACCTGCGTTTTCCCCCTCCGCCCAGCCCAGCCCACCCAAGTGCAGTATCGATCGATCACTGTCACTTACAAAACACTAAGCACACATAACTGCAGCGTTCGCAGAGTCAGGCCTGATCCCTGCGATCGCTAACAGTTTTTTTGTGGTAGCGTTTTGATTCAGTCGCTTCAGTCAGGAGCTTTTTTACCTGTGAATCTCAAAAAAATAAAAAAAAAATAAAATAGTTGTCGTTTTATTGTTCTCTCTCTCACTCTATTCTCTCTCTATTGTTGCTCTTTTTTTACTCCATTCTATTCTGCAATGTTTTATTATGTTTTATCATGTTTTATCATGCTTGCTTTTCAGGTATGTAATTTTGTTTACTGTGTTTTAGTGTTAAGCATTTTTTTGTTTTCAGGTGCGCCATTCAGTTGCAACGCGGATTTATTTATCTTGACAGCAACAGCGTTTGCTCCCACGATACATAAAGACGCGACTCCAACACTGTAGGAGGTGATTTCACCACCACAGTTAAAAAAAAGAGCATATATGCCGAAGCATGGGGGCAGCAGGGGGGGGAGGAGCGATTGGCTCCTAATGCCACGTACATACGGTCGAAATTCCGACCGTGTGTACACGGCATAACTTTTGCGGGAGGATGCCCCCATGCATCGGCATATATAAATGGTGCATGTATGCCCATCATTAGAAGTGGGTGGATGAAGGGAGGTATTCTAATGGTGGGCACACCCACCAATCAATCTCTTTTTTTCGTTCAGCCAAGAGGCTGCATGAAAAAAAAAAAGATTACAATATATGTCCAGTATGTTGCTGGACTTTGAATGGTTATACCAGAATGATGCCTGCAGGTTTAGGTATCATCTTGGTATCATTCTTTTCAGCCAGTGATCGGCTTTCATGTAAAAGCAATTCTAGCGGGTAATTAGCCTCTAGACTGCTTTTACAAGCAGTGGGAGGGAATGTCCCCCCTCCCGGATATAAACCGCGCCATTGGGAAATTGGGAAAGCATTTTATCACACCAATCTTGGTGTGGTCAGATGCTTTGAGGGCAGAGGAAAGATCTAGGGTCTAATAGACCCCAATTTTTTCAAAAAAAGAGTACCTGTCACTGCCTATTGCTATCATAGGGGATATTTACATTCCCTGAGATAACAATAAAAATCATAACAAAGAAAAAAAATGGAAGGAACAGTTTAAAAATAAAATAAAAAAGCTAAATAAATAAAAAAAAAAACAAAAAAAAAAAAAAAAAGCACCCCTGCCCCCCCTTCTCTTGCGCAAAGGCGTACACAAGCGTTGGTCTGGCGTCATATGTAAACAGCAATTGCACCATGCATGTGAGGTATCACCGCGAAGGTCAGATCGAGGGCAGTAATTTTAGCAGTAGACCTCCTCCGTGAATCTAATGTGGTATCATGTAAAGGCTTTTAAAGGCTTTTAAAAATGTATGTAGTTTGTCGCCACTGCGTGTTTGTGCGCAATTTTAAAGCATGTCGTGTTTGGTATCCATGTACTCGGCCTAAGATCATATTTTTTATTTCATCAAAAATTTGAGCAATATAGTGTGTTTTAGTGCATTAAAATAAAAAAAAGTGTATTTTTTCCACAAAAAATGCGTTTGAAAAATCGCTGCGCAAATACTGTGTGGAAAAAAAAAATGCAACACCCACCATTTTAATCTGTAGGGCCTTTGCTTTAACATTATATATAGTGTTTGGGGGTTCAACGTAATTTTCTTGCAAAAAAAAAATATGTTTTCATGTAAACAAAAAGTGTCAGAAAGGGCTTTGTCTACAAGTGGTTAGAAGAGTGGGTGACGTGTGACATAGGCTTCTAAATGTTGTGCATAAAATGCCAGGACAGTTCAAACCCCCCCCAAATGACCCCATTTTGGAAAGTAGACACCCCAAGCTATTTGATGAGAGCAATGTTGAGCCCATTAAATATTTTTTTTTTTTGTCCCAAGAGATTGAATAATGAAAAAAAAAAAATATATATATTTTTTTTACAAAAAGTTGTCACTAAATGATATATTGCTCAAACATGTCATGGGCATATGTAGAAATACACCCCAAAATACATTCTGTTGCTTCTCCTGAGTACGGGGATACCACATGTGTGGGACTTTTTGGGAGCCTAGCTGCGTACGGAACCCCAAAAACCAAGCACCGCCTTCAGGCTTTCTAAGGGTGTAATTTTTTTATTTCACTTCTCACTGCCAATCACAGTTTCGGAGGCCATGGAATGCCCAGATGGCATAAAACCCCCCAAAATGACCCCATTTTGGAAAGTAGACACCCCAAGCTATTTGCTGAGAGGTATTGTGAGTATTTTGCAGATGTCGCTTTTTGTCACAAAGTTTTGAAAATTGAAAAAAGAAAAAAAAAATTTTTTTTTTCTTTACTTTCTTCATTTTCAAAAACAAATGAGAGCTGTAAAATACTCACCATGCCTCTCAACAAATAGCTTGGGGTGTCTACTTTCCAAAATGGGGTCATTTGGGGGGGTTTTGTGCTATTTTGGCATTTTATGGCCTTCGAAACTGTGATAGGTAGTGAGGAGTGAAATCAAAAATTTGCACCCTTAGAAATCCTGAAGGCGGTGCTTGGGTTTCGGGGCCCCGTACGCGGCTAGGCTCCCAAAAAGTCCCACACATGTGGTATCCCCATACTCAGGAGAAGCAGCAAAATGTATTTTGGGGTGCAATTCCACATATAACTATGGCATGTGTGAGCAATATATCATTTAGTGACAACTTTTTGAAAAAAAAAAAAAATCTTTTTTATTTTTGTCTTTATTCAATCACTTGGGACTAAAAAAAAAAATATTCAATGGGCTCAACATGCCTCTCAGCAAATAGCTTGGGGTGTCTACTTTCCAAAATGGGGTCATTTGGGGGGGTTTTGTACTTCTCTGCCATTTTAGCACCTCAAGAAATGAAATAGGCAGTCATAAATTAAAAGCGGTGTAAATTCCAGAAAATGTACTCTAGTTTGTAGACGCTATAACTTTTGCGCAAACCAATAAATATACGCTTATTGGCATTTTTTTTACTAAAGACATGTGGCTGAATAAATTTTGGCCCAAATGTTTGACTAAAATTGAGTTTATTAGATTTTTTTTATAACAAAAAGTAGAAAATCGCTCTTTTTCCGTTTATATCGCAAAAAATAAAAATCACAGAGGCAATCAAATACCATCAAAAGAAAGCTCTATTTGTGGGAAGAAAAGGACGCAAATTTCGTTTGGTTACAAAATTGCATGACCGCGCAATTACCAGTTAAAGTAGTGCAGTGCGAAATTGAAAAAAGACCTCTGGTCCTTTGGCTGCCAAATGGTCCGGGGCTGAAGTGGTTAAGATGACATTTCCCTCAATGTAAGGGACATTTTCCCCACTGGACACCAATGTAAAGCGCATTTGTCCCACTGGCTTCTAATTAATTGTTTTATCAAGGGTTCTCTGAGACCTAAAAATGATTTTTGATGATGTTGACAGATGATAGAACACTTATGACACATAGACAATGATTACTTTCTTTTACAAAAGTTTTTTTTATATTCAAATTAATAAAAAATAATTATATTCAAATTGATTGATTTTATATTAGTTAATTTGTGATTTTATAGTCATTCATTTTTTTATTTTTTATTTTATTGATTTATTATATATATATATATTCCTTCATTTAAATTTGGGGGATAAATATGTAAATGTATTTTACTCCATAATTAATGTTTTTAAATATGCATGTGAGAATTGATTTCAGTATGTATTGGTAATCATTTATGTGGATTTTAATCACTCCATGTCATCGAATACCATGGAAGCTGTATTCAGCGCCTCTGGGGTTCTATGGATCCTCCATACAACGAATTCATGTGTAATTTAATTGGCACAGTTTTGCTTATAGCATGTATTTACCGTTTGGATTTTGAAAATTTTGGGTTGTTGTGGAAACAAGCCTTGATAAAAAAGCATCAGTGGAGGTACCTTTTTCCCATAATAACTCTTAAGCCCCATACACACGGTCGGACAATCCGCGGACCAGGTCCGTCGGACCATGTCCGTCATACTTTGTCCGATGTTGGTTTTGCGTACACACGGTCGGACAAAGTTGTCGGAAAATCCGATCATTCTGAACGTGGTGACGTTTGTTGCCTACGACGGGACTACGTAGAGGCTAGTAGCCAATAGCTTTGGTCTTGTAATGTGATCTGAGCATGCGTAGCACTTTGTCCGGTCGGACAACCGTACACACGATCGGATTTGGTGTGATCGGACCGGGTTGACGGCAAATCTTTCCAGCAGGAGATAAGACTTTGTCCGACGGACAAACCGACGAACACTGTCCGATGGTGCATACACACGGTCTGATTTTTCAACAACCTTGTCCGATCGGACCAAATTGATGAAAAAGTCCGACCGTGTGTATGGGGCTTTACAGGAGTGAATTTCCCTTCCTAAGGGTAGATTTCCTCTGACTTCTTGTTGTCTCCCTCCGTTTGTAAGTAGGAGTCGTTTGTAAGTCGGATGTTTGTAACTAGGGGACCCCCTGTATATGATCTACTTAAATCAATCTCATTGAGAGAGTTCTTAGTGTTTCATTATGAATATACTTTTAAAGTGTACACAAGCCAGAAATTAAAACAAGTTTCTTAAAGGGAAACTGTGGTATGTTTTTACTTTACTTAGCAAATAGTTTAAGTTATTCTTGCAGTATTTACCTTGAACTAAAAATGTAATATGCTGACACATTTCAGATTCATATATGTATTGTTGTAATAAAGGGAAACTGTTATGGTTTTGGATACATTTTTTCAACTGATGTTTTATATATTTTTTTTACTATTTACAGTAAACACAATCATTGTTTTACAGACTTTTCAAATGAACATTTCATGCAGGATAAAGAATTCCTGGAGCACTATGGGTTTTCAGGGACTCTAACTCAAGCCTTGTCAGAGCTGTATGATGGGATGCCGAACATTTACTGCTCAGCATCACTCATGCATGGGAATTTCAATGTAGACTACTGAGCTTTGTTAACAACAGTGTAATTTTTGTAATAATTAAAAATAATTGTACATACAGCCAATGTACAAACAGATATCATCAACAAAGGGCTCAACAAAAGTTCTGGTGGATTTGTGAACATAGTGTATACCCAGGTATATATACAGTCAGGTCCATAAATATTGGGACATCAACACAATTCTAATCTTTTAGGCTCTATACACCACCACAATGAATTTGAAATTTTGAAATGAAACGAACAAGATGTGCTTTAACTGCAGACTTTCAGCTTTAATTCGGTATTTACATCCAAATCAGGTGAACGGTGTAGGAATTACAACAGTTTGTATATGTGCCTCCCACTTTTTAAGGGACCAAAAGTAATGGGACAGATTAACAATCATCCATCAAACTTTCACTTTTTAATACTTGGTTGCAAATTCTTTGCAGTCAATTACAGCCTGAAGTCTGGAACGCATAGACATCACCAGACGCTGGGTTTCATCCCTAGTGATGCTCTGCCAGGCCTCTACTGCAACTGTCTTCAGTTCCTGCTTGTTCATGGGGCATTTTCCCTTCAGTTTTTTCTTCAGCAAGTGATGCATTTCACTTGCTGAAGACAGTTGGATCCAGGTCAGGTGATTGACTTGGCCATTGCATAACATTCCACTTCTTTCCCTTAAAAAAACTCTTTGGTTGTTTTCACAGTATGCTTCTGATCATTGTCCAACTGCACTGTGAAGCACCGTCCAATGAGTTCTGAAGCATTTTGCTGAATATGAGAAGATAATATTGCCTGAAACACTTCAGAATTCATCCTGCTGCTTTTGTCAGCAGTCACATCATCAATAAATACAAGAGAACAAGTTCCATTGGCAGCCATACATGTCCCAGAAAGGGAATCCCCTCTGTTCACAAAGGCCCTGTACTGGGTAGAGGCATTGTCAACTTTATTATGGAACCCCCTCCTCCACTTAACGAAGGTTCTGGTTTCCTTACCTTTTCTTTCTTACCTACAGGTTTAGCGCACTATTCTTTTTGGAGAAGGTCAAGTTTCATAACTCCCAAAAGAGGGCTACATATATAAAAAAGGAGTCTAAGACCCCATCCACACCTGAGTGTTTTGTAGCTTGATATTCAAAGTCACATGACTTTCAATTGTGCCTGTTCACACCTGGACAAAATATTCCTTTACGGTGCAACTGAAACTCCTGTTTGAATCCAACCCCAGTGGATACTATGGATATTGGTTCTGGCTACAGACAAAGGAGGAGCAGCAGGAGAGTGCTGGCAAGGGTCATGGCCTGGACTTGAACCTTGGACCTTGGACCTCGGCTGTGTCTGGCAATGACTCTGCTTGCTGAGCCAGCTGGAATGGGGGAGAGTTTCCTGGACTCCTGAATTCCTTGTATGATCCTGCCTTGAATATTGTTTGTTTTGAACCTTGAACCCTTTGCTCCTCCCATAAACTTTCTGATTTAAGCCATGTCTCTGCACTTCCTTTTTGCCAGATTATTTTGCTCTCTCCAGCTAATATCTTGCTTTTGTGTCTCCTGCTGCCATCCGTATCTTTGCTACTACGGTTGCACTGATACCACTTTTTTTAAGACCGAGTACAAGTACCGATACTTTTTTTCAAGTACTCGCCGATACCGATTACTGATACTTTTTTTAATGTTATGTGACAGTTTTCAATGCACAGTTTTGTAAATAAGTAATTTTTCTCCTTCATTGATGTGCGCTGATGAGGCTGTACTGATAGGCACTGATGAGGGGGCACTGAAGGGCACTGATGGGGTGGTACTAATATACAGCATTGATGGGCACTGGTAGGTGGCACTGATATGCAGCACTGATAGATGGCACTGACTGATGGGCATGGATATGCAGCACTGATGGCTGGCACTGATAAGCACTGATATGCAGCACTAATAGGTGGCACTGACTGATGGGCACTGATATGCAACACTGATGGCTGGTACTGATAGGTGGCACTGATATGCAGAACTGATGGCTGGTACTGATGGGCACTGATGACTGGCACTGATGAGCACTGATAGGTGGCACTGACTGGCACTGATTTGCAGCACTGATGAGCACTGATAGGTGGCACTGACTGATGGGCACTGATATGCAGCACTGATGACTGGCACTGATGAGCACTGATAGGTGGCACTGACTGATGGGCACTGATTTACCACACTGATGAGCACTGATAGGTGGCACTGACTGATTGGCACTTAAATGCAGCACTGATGGCTGGCACTTATGGGCACTGATGGGTGGCACTTATGAGCAATGATAGGTGAAACTGATGGGCAGGCAGTGGCACTGAAATGAGTGAGACAAACTTGCAGGATTTTGCAGCTCTAGTACAAATGCTGCGATGCCCATCTTGGTACACCCTTAACTCGGCCGCAGAAAGCCTACAGTCAGAAGGCAGCAGCAGACTGTGAACTATATGATAAAAAAGAAGAAAATTGCGCTATTCATAAAAAACTAAAGCTGCCGCTCAAAATGTTATACTACATCAAACAATACAAATAGACAGGGAGCAGCGCTAAATTAAACTATAAATAAACAAGTGGATAATTGGTGATAATATACCGTGATGGTATACTAATGTGTGTATAAATGATCTAATGTGCAAAGGTAAGCATCTACATTACCCAATAGTAATTGGCATCTACATTAGCCAGTGATAATAACATTGAGTGCCTCAAACAGAAATAAAGTGCAAAAAATTATCACCCCCAATTGGTCACATATGAGACCCTTAATATTGATAAATCAAAAAAAAATTGTTGAAAAAAATGCACCAAAACAAAAACATATAATAAGTGAAGAGTCCACAGCCTCAGTGTCCCAAAATCTCAAAGTGTATTCAGAATATGTTTGGAAAAGTACTCCAAAGTCTTCTATTCCAAAGTTTAATCAGTGACTTCTCAGCAAACTGAAGAGTGAATACACCGCCACCACAGAAACAAAATGCCTGCTTACCAGAGCCAGGT
Source organism: Lithobates sylvaticus (assembly GCA_028564925.1). NCBI lineage: Eukaryota > Metazoa > Chordata > Amphibia > Anura > Ranidae > Lithobates > Lithobates sylvaticus. The sequence continues at coordinate 54,313,378 of CM053031.1, read as the reverse complement.
GGTCCCTTATTACAGGGGACCCCTAAATGCGGATGGCCTTAACCCCAGCCAGGGATACAGCTTAACCCGGTCCTGGATACTGCAGGGGATGGATGGAGCCTCTCTTGGATCGTGACTGGCTACCAGGAAGTGAACCAACTTAGGGACAGCTCCGGATCGAGATCAGTGGAGCGCAATGTGGATCGGTAGCGAAGGGAAATAAAACGCTCACATGGCGTAAAATCCTTATAATATTTATTATGTAAAATAACAAGTGAACACTTACAATGTTTTGAAGTAAAAGCGGCAGTAAAAGCGAGCCGGCCGGCCTCGCTCAGCAGCCCGTGGTTCCGGGACTTCAAACGTGATTGCGGTGACGTCAGGGCGTCGCTCCTCCTCCCTGCGCGTTTCGTCACAGATAGGAGTGCCCCGTGACGACGTCCTATCTGTGACGAAAAGTTTTGAGCATTTTATTTCCCTTCGGTAACGATCCACATTGCGCTACACTGATCTCGATCCGGAGCTGTCCCTAAGTTGGTTCACTTCCTGGTAGCCAGTCACGATCCAAGAGAGGCTCCATCCATCCCCTGCAGTATCCAGGACCGGGTTAAGCTGTATCCCTGGCTGGGGTTAAGGCCATCCTCGTTTAGGGGTCCCCTGTAATAAGGGACCACCTGGCTCTGGTAAGCAGGCATTTCGTTTCTGTGGTGGCGGTGTATTCACTCTTCAGTTTGCTGAGAAGTCACTGATTAAACTTCGGAATAGAAGACTTTGGAGTACTTTTCCAAACATATTCTGAATACACTTTGAGATTTTGGGACACTGAGGCTGTGGACTCTTCACTTATTATATGTTTTTGTTTTGGTGCATTTTTTTCAACAATTTTTTTTTGATTTATCAATATTAAGGGTCTCATATGTGACCAATTGGGGGTGATAATTTTTTGCACTTTATTTCTGTTTGAGGGACTCAATGTTATTATCACTGGCTAATGTAGATGCCAATTACTATTGGGTAATGTAGATGCTTACTTTTGCACATTAGATCATTTATACACACATTAGTATACCATCACGGTATATTATCACCAATTATCCACTTGTTTATTTCTAGTTTAATTTAGCGCTGCTCCCTGTCTATTTGTGAACTATATGGGCTGGGTGTAACAAGATGTCCGCTGCCACCTTGTGACTTCAAGCTTACTGCAGCTGAGTGCAGGGTGTACAAAGATGGACGTCGCAGTGTTCAATCTCTGACGGAGACCCGTGTCGTCACTTCCGTTAATGAATGTGATGGCCCAGGCCCCCGATTCTGACAGAACATGCTGCTGCGGCCCACACCCCTGCCCCGGCCAGCTTACCTTATGTGCCAGCCTTTTGACTCATTCTCTCCGCTCCGCCCTCTCCGCTTCCCTCAATGACTTACGGGAACGAGCGCAGCTACCTCTGCATTCACAGGTATCAGATTAGGTATCGGGAGCATTTGCCCGAGTACCAGTACTCGGGCAAATGCTCGGTATTGGCAGCGATACTGATACTAGTATCAGTATTGGTACAACCCTATTCGCTACTATTTGTTATCGACCTTTGGCTTGTTCCTCGGCTACGCTTCTGCTTAATCCAAAACCTGCAACCGTTTGTTAATGCCTTTAGGCTTGTTTCCTGACTACACTTCTGCTTAATCCCTACCCACTATATCTGCTACTGGACCCTGGATAGCTTACTTCCTGGTGGGGCGATCCTGAGGAAGGCGACCTGATACTAACAAGCAGCAAAACCCATCTCCACCATCAGGCGCTCTGGTGAATACCAGATAGTACTTAGACTTCGCACCTCAGGTGTACCCCGTATCATCAGCCAGGGTGACATACTTGTATACCTGTCCCGCTTGTTGGTGGGTGCTGCTCCACTGCTATAGCTACTGACCTCCAAGCCATACTCCAGACCGTGACAATAAGAATTTGAAAGGGACCCTTTCAATGGACATTGTCACTTTGACCTGAACAGGCACTGGGAATAAATCATGTCTAATCTAATTTCCAACACATCTGATAATTTTATGAATGAGCAAATGCTTAGTCTGTATAAGAATAAGTGGATATGTAAATGATGTGAAAGGTAACGCTGCTGACCAGCTGAACCGATGAATACCATAAGTGGAGAATAGGAAGTGTAACTGACACACTCGTAACTCTGCACAATGGCTTCTTTGTGTACCACCACTCCTCATCCCAACACCATGACATGAAAATTACAATTCTGACGTAATCACAAAAAGTGAAAACACGTTTTACAAATGGAACAGCTGGTCTTCATTTTCCTTTATTAGATAACACAACGGATCTATTTATCGGTCACTGACATCATACTCTGGGATGTATTCAGTTGCCAAGGAAAATATAATCCTTCAGAATGATTTCGTTCATAAAAATGCCTCCAGGCAGGATAGTATTTAAGGCTGGCCCAGAATCAGCAACCAAAAAATGTGGGAGATCTTTATTGTTGCAAAGAGAAAAAAAAAGTTTGCGTTGCTCTGAGAGACCAAAACCAGAAAAGATATATATTTGAGGGACAACTCACTACAAGTACACAAATCGTCCGTTCCTCTGATTTCAGTTTGGTGGCTGGCAAATCAAATTATTTTTTATGCTATGCTAAAATTACATTAAAATCACAGGTTCAGAGTTAATGTAAACACTACCATTGAACTTATTTTATTTGCTCCATAATGGTCTGTTGAAAGTGTTTTAATAAATCTGTTTGACAATTGCAAAAAAATACCCATTAATTGTGTGATTAAACCTTCCTGTGCTCCCCGACTGGGTTGTACTCTATACTGTTCCAAATACAGAACTCAATGTGAGTTCTGTAGTCTTCTCCTAGGGTGGCAACGAAGCTCCTCCATAGATGTTTAGAGAGCGTTGTCATTCTAGGACAGGAAGTAGGTTACTGGCAGGATCTAATACAATATTCCTCATTCCCCTGGCTCTCCTGGGCTCTGGGTGGACCCTTGGCATCTTCACATGATAACGTTGGAGAGCTGTGAATATTTAAACGGCGAAGAGGACCAGCTTCAAGGAACCAGTCATTTGGATAGGAGGAAACTTGCACGAGTCAGGAATAAAGCTGGTCAAATATTTATTGCTTTTTTTACAATGGAAAAAAACTGATTCCTCCAGCCACACAAACAAGGTTGATAGAGGAATCCCCTCTGCCAGGATAATGTAATATGACAGCAGCACCCGTTGTCAGCAGTACCCGAACAAGAGCCCTAATTGTGTGCACCCCCCCCCCCAAGATGTATAAGCATTATGTGTCAGCAAACCCCCCCAAGCACTAATCAGCATGCTTACCCCCCGGGGCATACATTTTCCCTCCTCCCAGTACAAATCCACCCCCCTACTGAAATATCCCATCCCAGCAAAAATCATTGCCCCCCCCAGCTCAAATTCTCTCTCTACATATATGCCCCCAGCACAACCCCCCCTCCACCAAAAAAGTCCCCCCCCCAGCACAAATCTTCTACCGCTCAAATTCCCCTCTTCCAATCCCTTATCCTAGACTAATCCCCCCCCCTCCCCCTCCACCAAATTTTCCTTCCTAGCACAAATCCCCTGGTCCCCTCTACCATATCACCTTTTCCAGCTCCAATCCCTCCTCCTAGCACAAATTCTCTTACCCCCTCCCAACACAAATCCCAAATCCCCAAATCACTAGACATGTGCGATTCGTTCCGTACGAATTCGTAATTCGTACGAATTTTTCGAAATTCGTACGAATTTTTCGAAATTCGTACGAATTTACAAATCCGTAGTACGAATTTTTTTTAATACGAATTCCGTACGGAATACGAAATTCCGTTTACGAATTTCGTTGCCGAATGATTCGAATGCATTCGAATGGATTCGAATGGATTCGAATGAATTCGAATGACAAAGTGTCATTTTTGCAGGAAAAATTCCGTTTACGAATTTGAGCTCCAAATTATTCGAATCCAACTACCAATATCGAATTTCAACTAATTTGAACGAAATTATTATAGCAGATATAACGAATGAATTCGAATGAATTCGAATGACAAAGTGTCATTTTTAAAGAAAAAAAAAAGCGTAGGGGTCCCCCCAAATTCAATAACCAGGCCCTTCAGGTCTGGTATGGATATTAAGGGGGACCCCAGCCAAAAAAAAAAAAAAAAAAAATGGCGTGGGGTCCCCCATAAAATCCATACCAGACCCTTTATCCGAGCACGCAACCTGGCAGGCCGCAGGAAAGGAGGGGGGACGAGAGCGGCCCCCCCTCCCACCTGAACCATACCAGGTCACATGCCCTCAACATTGGGAGGATGCTTTGGGGGTCTGAGACCCCCAAAGCACCTTGTCCCCATGTTGATGAGGACAAGGGCCTCTTCCCCACAACCCTGGCCGGTGGTTGTGGGGGTCTGCGGGCGGGGGGCTTATCGGAATCTGGAAGCCCCCTTTAACAAGGGGACCCCCAGATCCCGCCCCCCCCCTGTGTGAAATGGTAAGGGGGTATGTACCCCTACCATTTCACCAAAAAAGGTGACAAAAATGGTAAAAATGACAGGAGACGGTCTTTGACAATTCCTTTATTAAAATCTTCTTTCTTCTTTCTTCATCCTTCGGTTTCTTCATCTTCTCCTTCCGTCATCTTCTTCCATCTTCTTCCATCTTCTTCTTCCTTCGATTCGCTTCTTCTTCCTCCGGTCTTCTCGTCCTTCTCGTCCGGCGTCGGCGTCTCTTCTCGCAGGCCGCTCCTCGCAATGGGAGGCTCCCGCTCTGTGAGGCTCCGCTCCGCTGACAGGTCTTTTATAACGAAAGGCACCTGGTGACCCCGCCCCCTCTGACGCACGGGGACGTCATGTGGAATTCCCTATGGCTTTCCCCATGACGTCAGGGGGGGGGGGGCGGGGTCACCAGGTGCCTTCGTTATAAAAGACCTGTCAGCAGGAGAGAAGCCTCACACAGCGGGAGCCTCCCATTGCGAGGAGCGGCCTGCGAGAAGAGACGCCGACACCGACGCCGGACGAGAAGGACGAGAAGACCGGAGCAAGAAGAAGCGAATCGAAGGAAGAAGAAGATGGAAGAAGATGACGGAAGGAGAAGATGAAGAAAGGAAGACCAGAAGAAAGAAGAAAGAAGATTTTAATAAAGGAATTGTCAAAGACCGTCTCCTGTCATTTTTACCATTTTTGTCACCTTTTTTGGTGAAATGGTAGGGGTACTTTTGTACCCCCTTACCATTTCACATAGGGTGGGGGGCCGGGATCTGGGGGTCCCCTTGTTAAAGGGGGCTTCCAGATTCCGATAAGCCCCCCCGCCCGCAGACCCCCACAACCACCGGCCAGGGTTGTGGGGAAGAGGCCCTTGTCCTCATCAACATGGGGACAAGGTGCTTTGGGGGTCTCAGACCCCCAAAGCATCCTTCCAATGTTGAGGGCATGTGACCTGGTACGGTTCAGGCGGGAGGGGGGGCCGCTCTCGTCCCCCCTCCTTTCCTGCGGCCTGCCAGGTTGCGTGCTCGGATAAAGGGTCTGGTATGGATTTTATGGGGGACCCCACGCCATTTTTTTTTTTTTTTTTGGCCGGGGTTCCCCTTAAAATCCATCCCAGACCTGAAGGGTCTGGTATGGATATTTGGGGGGGACCCCACGCCATTTTTTTTTCTTTGGCTGGGGTCCCCCTTAATATCCATACCAGACCTGAAGGGCCTGGTTATTGAATTTGGGGGGACCCCTACGCTTTTTTTTTTTCTGCAAAAATGACACTTTGTCATTCGAATTCATTCGAATTCATTCGTTATATCTGCTATAATAATTTCGTTCAAATTAGTTGAAATTCAATATTGGTAGTTGGATTTACTAACGATTCGTAACTATTCGTAACGATTCGTAACGATTCGTAACTTGAAATTGAAATTCGATATTTGTAGTTGGATTCGAATTGTTCTCTGTGTTATGAGAACCAACAATTCATTAGCCGCGTTAACGATTCGTAACGATTCGTAACTTTACTAACGATTCGGAAAAAAAATTACGATTCGTCCGAATTTCGTATTTCGTACGAATTCGAATGGAATTTCGTACACGAATTACGAATTACGAATTTTTTTTATATACGAAACGGGACGAAACGAAACGAAACAAATTTTTTGACAGTTCCCATGTCTACAAATGGAAAAACGTCCCAGCGGGCCGGATGTGGCCCGCGGGCCGTACTTTGGAGACCCCTGGTTTAGACCAATATATATTCTTCTACATATGTTTGGTAAAATCGCAATAAGCGTATATTTATTGGTTTGCGCAAAAATTCTAGCGTCTACAAACTATGGGAAAGATTTATGGCATTTTTATGGCATTTTGTATGATTTTATTTTTTTTGCTAGTAATGGCAGTGATCTGCATATTTTTAGTGGTACTGCGACAATGCGATGGACACTTTTGACACATTTTTGGGACCATTGACATTTATACAGCGATCAGTGCTATAAATATGCACTGATTACTGTGTAAATGTCACTGCAAGGAAAGGGGTTAACACTAGGAGGCGATCAAGGGGTTAAATGTGTGTTCCTAGATGTGTTCTAACTGTGAGGGGATAGGACTGACTGGGGGAGGAGACATATCATTGTTCCTACTTATTAGGAACAAACGATATGTCTCCTCTCCCCTGACAGAACAGGGATTTGTGTGTTTACACACACAAATCCCTGTGCTGGCTCTCATGCAGGCGATCGCAGGTCACCGTTTTTGACACCTATTAGAGCCTATGGCTCTAATCAGGTGCTTCCAAAACACCCCCGTCGCTGTAATTCAGGCGCCTGGCGCCCAAAAAGGGGCCGGGCGTCTAAATAGGGGGTGGCAGCGGCGGCCATGGAGAGATTCATGCAATGCATGAATCTATCCATTGGTCATAGAGAGGGTGGCTGGAGAGAGGGGGCGGAACCCGTGCACCCTTATGGATGCAAGGCCACTGCGTAGCAGACAAGACAAATGATGTGTTCAGCAGGAGGGGGTGGGCATTAAACCAAACTAGTTGCAAAGTCAAAGCTAGATGCTAAACTGAAATATTTTACTTTGATTTAGCTAAGGCCTCCTGGGAAATTATACTGAAGTTTCTAGAGAAGATCACAAATGCAAGATTGGCTCCATATAGACCAATTCCCCTACTGGTTGGCGGAAGGGGGAAACAAAGCAGAATAAAATATGTCCTTGAATGGTCCAGGAGCTGCTCCTAGGCAATCCTGCAATGGCCAATCAAGTCTAAGGACGGCCATAGACTGAACTAGACATAGACAGCCATAGACTGAACTATTTTCTTTCCTGCAACCAAAGTATGCAGGAGGACGGGGGTGAGCATTGCTGGCCAGTAGAAAGTGATTATTGTTAGTGGCTATAGCAGCCACTAGTATACCTCCCAACTTTCTGAGATGGGAATGAGGGTCACCTATTAGCAAAAGTATGTAGGCATAGGACACACCCCCTGCCACACCCATTTAAAGGAGAACGGTACAAAAAAAATTATTGATTAAACCTGCAAGTGCTTTTTTTTACCACTGCTATTCCTTTATATTGGCTTTTGGAATTTACAAATGCAGCAATTTAGGGAAACACTTCTTGATAGATGAGTAGTGCATTTTATATACAACTATATAGATCAGACCAAAATGAGGGACAGGTGAGGAGGAAGGAGGGACAGAGGGACTTTGTTCCAAATCAGAGACAGCCCTCCAAATCAGGGACAGTTGGGAGCTATGGCCACTAGAAATAATCGCTTGTAAATTTCAACAGGCTGATTTTACCTACAGTAAGTTGATCGATCGACTTGGGTACATTTAGCCTACATGGTTCGAATCTCGGCCAGTTCCTGAGTCTATGGCCAGCTTAAGTAGACTGATCCCACATGTCAATCACAAAAACTCTGACCAATATGTTTTTCGACTTTCTTTTTAAGTTGGAACCCTGTCTTCCTTGGCATGTTATCCCCTGAGCGGAATGCTGTGGATGAGTTCTGACAATTCTTTTGTATTTTGTCTATTGACAGTTTTATATATTCTGAGTTCATCTGTTAAGTTGCGGGATGTCAGTCGTTTGTCACAAGATGACAAGAGATTTTACTTACATTCATCATCTTAAGCTCCTTAACTATCATTTCAGAATTAATGACATGCAAATGAGGACATTTTATCAAAGTAAATATGTTTCTTGTCACAACAAAACTATAATTTTTCAAACAGAGAAGTATATTCAAAGCAAAAGAACCATATTGAAGCATGCACAGAATGTACTCTCTTCTGCTTAATGCCCAGAAAAAGCTTAAACTGTAGTTAAAGGGGCACATAAAAAGAGGATGAGGCATATGTTTCAATGCAAAGTTGTGCATTGATATACACTGCTGAGTGATTGATAAGCCTTAAAGTGCATCTGTCACCGATAAAACTTGCTAAAGTGAGAGCAGCCATAAAGTGTAGGACCTGGGTGGTGCCAACGGGTACCTTCAGACATCTACAAGAGTGTCATGAGATTCCTGACCCTGGGGCTGTTCTAATCTACAAGCTCACATGCTTGCCTGGTAGTGTTAAAGGCCTACCATCTTGCATTCTGCCCTTTGACTAGTGATCAAGTGGCTGGCTAACGTGAAAGTGTGGGTCAGCTTTTAAAGACACCCTGTCACCAACCTAAAAAAATTGCAGGTAAAAGGACAGAAAAATTCAGCCTTTTACATTCTTACTTGCAGTGTTTTTAATTTCCATTAAAAAAATGATTCACTTGCAATGTGCCTCTGAACTTTTTTGACTACTCCAAGAGCCATTTCCTAACACTATCCCCTCTCTCCTTGCATGTCATAGCCCTTTACTCTTCTGGGAATTTCTTATTGCTCACTATGCACTGTCATAGCCTTTTCCTCTTCTGGGAATTTATAATTGCTCACCGTGCTGGCCCAGCTCCTCTGCCCCCCCCCTTTCTCTCTACATAACCTTTTATGTAGCTGCCAAGAGAGCACTGAAGGGGAATACTTCAGAGCAGCATTGTGACTCGGGGTTCTGCGGAACCTGGTGGTTCCTTCGGAGGTTGCTAGGGATTCCTTGAGATGTGGCTAATTGACCTCCCATATGATGGTGTTGCATATTTCCAGTGCCAATGCTTCAACCTTTTTAGCAGCCTTTAAGATGACATTTCCCTCAATGTAATGGACATTTTCCCCACTGGACACCAATGTAAAGCGCATTTGTCCCACTGGCTTCTAATTAATTGTTTTATCAAGGATTCTCTGAGACCTAAAAATGATTTTTGATGATGTTGACAGATGATAGAGCACTTATGACACATGGACGATGATTACTTTCTTTTACAAAAGTTTTTTTTTTATATTCAAATTAATAAAAAAAAATATTTATTAAATTGATTGATTTTATATTAGTTAATTTGTGATTTTATAGTCATTCATTTTTTTATTTTTTAATCTCTCTTTTGTGTGTTTCATCTTATTGATTTATTATATATATATTCCTTCATTTAAATTTGGGGGATAAATATGTACATTTATTTTACTCCATAATTAATGTTTTTAAATATGCATGTGAGAATTGATTTCAGTATGTATTGGTAATCATTTATGTGGATTTTAATCACTCCGTGTCATCGAATACCATGGAAGCTGTATTCAGCGCCTCTGGGGTTCTAAGGATCCTCCATACAACTAATTCATGTGTAATTTAATTTCCACAGTTTTGCTTATAGCATGTATTTACCGTGCTGTTTTTAATATATATTTGCATTTGTTTATACTTGTTTATTGTCACTCTTAAGCAGGAAGCTTAATGCCATTCGTTACCGCACTATTTGCGGACATTATGGGTGGATGCCATCTAGCATTCATTATCATATAACGAGTGACTGGTATTGTGATTGGCCGAGCGGCCGTCGCTCAATATAAAAAGCTAACTTCCGGTCGTTGGTTTACGCCCTCGAGACGAAGTCGGAAGTGACAAAACTCGTCAGGGCGTATACCAACCGTAAGTGACGTGTGCGCTCCACGTCTGCGATCCACGAGCTGAGGAAAGAGGAATCAGACCGCTGCTGTACACAGTGGATACTCTCTACATTTCCGACGAAGGGGAAAAAGAAGACACAGGCACAGTGCACGTTACATTTGCCCTTATTGTTTATTTTTATGGTACGCTTGACTAACTCAGGGGAGTACTTTGTTTGGGGAAACAATAAATTCTGTTTATCAGTATTACACTATGTGGTCATATTATTCTTCCCACGTGTTTGACTGAAACCTGCGTTATGGTGTGCTGATTCTGGGAGTTTTGGAGGAGAAGTGGAGAATCTGTTTTAAATACAGGCACAATTTTATTGTGCATCTGGTGAGTGCACCCACATAGGGGAAGGACATCGCACGTGGTGGAGTGTTTGGTGGAAGGCTCTAGCAGATTGCACAACAACTATCTAGGACTGTTTCTCCATTTTTACTATACTCATTAAACAAACTTTTAATGACAGCTTGTCGGACGTTTACATCTGACTAGAAGCGCTGCTACAATAATTTGAGATACCTTTGGCGTTCTATATTTATTGTATTATTTATTGATTACTTGTAAAGGGTTATTGTCAGGGCTGGACTCAGCCCTTCCTTCTCAAAGCTGGCCGCTCAGCCGTCGGCCAATTGCCAGCTCCTATCTCTCCACAGTGACTCACCTGTTGATATCCTGTTCGTCAGTCCTGCCTACTTAAGCCGTCCAGTCCAGATGATCTCTGCATTCGCCTTAGTCACATCTCTAGAGATGCTCTCCTGTGTTCCTGTTAAAGACTTGCTTGGCTGACATTCCTTCTGGCTCCAGATCCTGCTTGCTGTTCTACTATGCTCATCTCTGACTCCCTGACATTTTAGCTTGTCTGACTATCCGTTCCAGTTGCTGAACTCTGGCTATTTTTTGACTACGTTTACTCTGTTTACCTTTTTTTATTATTATTAAACAAGTGTGATTTAACTGTACTTCCGTCTCAGTCTGATTTATGGTTTCTGACACTTCTACACGTTTGCTGTGTCCCCCACATGGCTTCTCGCAAACTGCAAACGGGACTTCTTATGGCTTTCTTTCAACAATGGCTTTCTTCTTGCCAGTCTTGCCAGTCTTCCATAAATGCCAGATTTGTGGAGTGCACGACTAATAGTTGTCCTGTGTAGCTATGAACTTTGAGTTTGAGTCAAACATGAGTTTGACTCGAACATCGGCTGTTCGATCGTTCGACAAAGATCGAACATAATGGGGCGTTCGTACCAAATTTGAGCGGCGCGTCATGCCCCATAATGCACTGTGTCATCGCAGTGCATTGCTGGCTGATGATTGGCCAAGCATGCACTATGACCCGCATGCTTTGGCCAATCACAGCGCCGTCAGCCAAGAGAACCATGGCTCAGGGGGTTAAGTCCCCACACTATATAAGGCCGCTGTAATGTCTTATTCATCCACTGGGGGCTCAGTCATCTCCCCTATCCCCTCAGCACATTTATGAGGTCTCAGCCACATCACATGATACCTCCTCTTGTTCCTATTTAAACAGCTGCCGCCAATGACTCATCGTTCGTGCTAGGAACCTGTTACCAGGCCTAGTGCACCAGCCGCACGTTGCTGCTTACTTTTTCAAGTTTGGGCTGGACAGAGCCCCACTTCATCCTCTTCGTTTGGGCTGGATAGAGCCCCACTTCCTCCTCTTCGTTTGGGCCGGACAGAGCCCCACTTCATCCTCTTCGTTTTGGGCCGGACAGAGCCCCACTTCATCCTCTTCGTTTGGGCTGGATAGAGCCCCACTTCCTCCTCTTGGTTTGGGCCGGAGAGACCCACTTTATCCTCTTCGTTTGGGCCGGATAGAGCCCCTCTTCCTCCTCTTTGTTTGGGCTGGACAGAGCCCCACTTCATCCTCTTCGTTTGGGCCGGACAGAGCCCCACTTCATCCTCTTTGTTTGGGGCACAGAGCAGAGCCCCCACCTACTACTCTTCATTTTCGGCCAATGAACGCTTCACCACCATCTCTCCAGACCTACGGAGTGTCCCCATCAGCATAACGCAACTCACTGCAAGTATACCTGAACTGCATAAACTTTGTACTTTGTACTTGTTTTTCAGTTTTTAGCAGCCTTTTTGTTTTCATTTTTACACTTGTATTGCCCCATCATCAGTCAATCCCACATCATGCACTTTCACTTTACTAATTCACATCACAACACCTTATCCCACACCCAAGCTTTATTCACTGCTAGCTAACCCTCTTATTATAGCTAATCCAACTAAAGAAAAAACTACACCATGTTATGTATAATTTTTCTATAATATGAATCCATCAGTGACCAAGTAACAACCAGCCTAGCTGCCAAGCACTTCTAGACATTCCCCTAACATTATCTAATGACGACTCACAAAAAGTCTGTGCATATCCATCTGCAGGTGTTTTACGCCCATCCTCCTCTCCGGGTCCCAGAACGTGGCCCCCTTCAAGCTTGGTGGACTATGCACCCACCCGGAAGACGCGGGGGGATGTGCGGCAGCGATGGGATCACTGGACAATTACAATCCTGCAATGCGGGTTTGTGCGATACATCCTCATGTCTTCATCCACCCATTGGTAACTATACCTCTATGTGTATGGAGAATATAATTTTGCTCAATTTAAAATGCTATACCCACATTTTTATATTGTCCAATGTCTTTAATTAGATATTTTGATATTTTCCTGAGAATATAAATCCCCCTGAAGAGACTGGAAATCGCAAGGGTCGAAATGCATTGGGGTTTTTCATGTGGATACATATGTTACAAATACAATTGGCAAACCATGCTTGTACATAGGGTGTTCCTTGCTATGAGTGATGTTCCATGTTTGTTTTTGTGTCGCACCACCTATATGGATGATTCATTATTGTTCATTTGAAAATATTATTGTCTGTAAAATAAATGATTCTATACATCAGAATGTGCCCTGGGAAGGCAGGTTGGCAAGCCCAGATTGCAGGTTGCCGACCCGCCATCCCAGAGCATCAGTGTTGTGAATGAAGCCAACGGTAGAGGAAACAAGCACCTGCAGAGCAGAGCCGCATAAGCCAATGCTCCCTGTATAGCGCCGGCTCCTGTCATAGGTGGAGTGATAACAAATGCGCTCTGCCTGGGACAGCAGCAGCTGGCGAAAACTGAATGGAACTCATTAAAATCACAGTCTATGTAAGGGCATATCTGTTCTACAGTGGTTACTGGGCTGCTTTTAAACTGATCCGCAGGTGCACCTGCGGGTTACCTGCACTGAGCCATAGACTTTTGGTTTTATCTGTGGGTTGGGGGCTTTCAGAAAGTGCACCAAACATGCATGATATAATAGAATTGTATGCCAAAGTGCAGCTAACTGTGCTCAGATCCGATCTACTAAAAAAACAGAAGTGGATCCGTCCCCTTCCATCTGATCGGATCAGAGGGCACATAGAGTAGAGTGGGCTGTGTCTGTGTCCACTCTGCATATGCAGAGTGGACACGGACCTGTCATCTGCCCACTCCGCTCATTGTGGCCCGCGACTGGTTATTAAGTCGCTTAAGTGGCCCTCGCTCTTCAAAAGGTTGTGCACCCCTGCTTTACATCAACCATTTTTATACAAATTCTCTGCTGCTAAAAAAAAACCTGGGGAAACTTCCTGTTTCTTTTTAGCATACAACGGGTGGGCTGTAACCATCTCATGGGAATACTTTAATAAGATAAATGGTTAAGTGCTGAAACATACTGCATTGTGCATTATGTACAGTAAATTATATGCAATATATACTAAATACTAAAACTCAAACTTGCAAGAAATTACATTTCTGAAATGTTTTATTGCATGCTTACATAAAAAACATTCAGCTGGAAAAATATTCAGAAATAACTTTTCTTCACTTTATACTTAGTATGTTCCATTTCAGAGATTACCAGCTAAGCGCAGCCATGTTTGTTCAAGTGGATGCTCAAAGATGCAGAAGAAAGTATATTTTACTGGCATAAAAGGGGGAACACTGCTCAACCTCACTGGTAGCATTCATGTATACAGGGGGTCCCCGGGTTACAAACATGATAGGGTCTGTAGGTTTGTTCTTAAGTTGAATCTGTTTGTAAGTCGTAACAGGTACATTTTTTAAGTGTAGTTCCAGACAGAAAAACAATTTTTAAGCTTTTTGGATAGCATAGGGAAGGGTTAACACCCCTGTAATGTTGGTTTTGCTGTCTGTGCATCTGTTCAGAAGATTTCACCTCACTTCCTGTCCCAATGACAATTGGATTTTGAAAATTTTGGGTTGTTGTGGAAACAAGCCTTTATAAAAAAGCATTAGTGGAGGTACCTTTTTTCCCATGATAACTCTTACAGGAGTGAATTTCCCTTCCTAGGGGTAGATTTCCTCTCACTTCCTGTTGTCTCCCTCCGTTTGTAAGTAGGAGTCGTTTGTAAGTCGGATGTTTGTAACTAGGGGACCCCCTGTATATGATCTACTTAAATCAGTCTCATTGAGAGAGTTCTTAGTGTTTCATTATGAATATACTTTTAAAGTGTACACAAGCCAGAAATTAAAACAAGTTTCTTAAAGGGAAACTGTGGTATGTTTTTACTTTACTGAGCAAATATTTTAAGTTATTCTTGCAATATTTACCTTGAACTAAAAATGTAATATGCTGACACATTTCAGATTCATATATGTATTGTTGTAATAAAGGGAAACTGTTATGGTTTTGGATACATTTTTTCAACTGATGTTTTATATTATTTTTTTTTACTATTTACAGTAAACACAATCATTGTTTTACAGACTTTTCAAATGAACATTTCATGCAGGATAAAGAATTCCCGGAGCACTATGGGCTTTCAGGGACTCTAACTCAAGCCTTGTCAGAGCTGTATGATGGGATGCCGAACATTTACTGCTCAGCATCACTCATGCATGGAAATTTCAATGTAGACTACTGAGCTTTGTTAACAACAGTGTAGAAATAATATAAATTTAATATGAGAAAAGATTATTAATTGTACATACATCCAATGTACAAACAGATATCATCAACAAAGGGCTCGACAAAAGTTCTGGTGGATTTGTGAACATAGTGTATACCCAGGTATATATACAGTCAGGTCCATAAATATTGGGACATCAACACAATTCTAATCTTTTAGGCTCTATACACCACAATGGATTTGAAATGAAACAAACAAGATGTGCTTTAACTGCAGACTTTCAGCTTTAATTTGAGGGTATTTACATCCAAATCAGGTGAACGGTGTAGGAATTACAACAGTTTGTATATGTGCCTCCCACTTTTTAAGGGACCAAAAATAATGGGACAGATTAACAATCATCCATCAAACTTTCACTTTTTAATACTTGGTTGCATATTCTTTGCAGTCAATTACAGCCTGAAGTCTGGAACGCATAGACATCACCAGACGCTGGGTTTCATCCCTGGTGATGCTCTGCCAGGCCTCTACTGCAACTGTCTTCAGTTCCTGCTTGTTCTTGGGGCATTTTCCCTTCAGTTTTGTCTTCAGCAAGTGATGCATTTCACTTGCTGAAGACAGTTGGATCCAGGTCAGGTGATTGACTTGGCCATTGCATAACATTCCATTTCTTTCCCTTAAAAAACTCTTTGGTTGCTTTCGCAGTATGCTTCTGATCATTGTCCAACTGCACTGTGAAGCGCCGTCCAAGTTCTGAAGCATTTTGCTGAATATGAGAAGATAATATTGCCCGAAACACTTCAGAATTCATCCTGCTGCTTTTGTTAACAGTCACATAATCAATAAATACAAGAGAACAAGTTCCATTGGCAGCCATACATGTCCCAGAAAGGGAATCCCCTCTGTTCACAGAGGCCCTGTACTGGGTAGAGGCATTGTCAACTTTATTATCGAACCCCCTCCTCCACTTAACGAAGGTTCTGGTTTCCTTACCTTTTCTTTCTTACCTACAGGTTTAGCGCACTATTCTTTTCGGAGAAGGTCAATTTTCATAACCCCCAAAAGAGGGCTACATATATAAAAAAGGAGTCTAAGGCCCCATCCACACCTGAGTGTTTTGTAGCTTGATATTCAAAGTCACATGACTTTCAATTGTGCCTGTTCACACCTGGACAAAATATTCCTTTACGGTGCAACTGAAACTCCTGTTTGAATCCAACCCCAGTGGATACTATGGATATTGGTTCTGGCTACAGACAAAGAAGAGACAAAGAAGGAGCAGCAGGAGAGTGCTGGCAAGGGTCAGGGCCTGGACTTGAACCTTGGACCTCGGCTGTGTCTGGCAATGACTCTGCTTGCTGAGCCCCTGGACAGTTTCCTGGACAATTCCTTGTATGATCCTGCCTTGAATATTGTTTGTCTTGAACCTTGAACCCTTTGCTCCTCCCATAAACTTTCTGATTTAAGCCATGTCTCTGCACTTCCTTTTTGCCAGATTATTTTGCTCTCTCCAGCTAATATCTCGCTTTTGTGTCTCCTGCTGCCATCCGTATCTTTGCTACTAGGGTTGCACCGATACCACTTTTTTTAAGACCGAGTACAAGTACCGATACTTTTTTTCAAGTACTCGCCGATACTGATTACTGATACTTTTTTTTAATGTCATGTGACAGTTTTCAATGCACAGTTTTGAAAATAAGTAATTTTTCTCCTTCATTGTTGTGCGCTGATGAGGCTGTACTGATAGGCACTGATGAGGGGGCACTGAAGGGCACTGATGGGGTGTTACTAATATACAGCATTGATGGGCACTGGTAGGTGGCACTGATATGCAGCACTGATAGGTGGCACTGACTAATGGGCATGGATATGCAGCACTGATGGCTGGCACTGATAAGCACTGATATGCAGCACTAATAGGTGGCACTGACTGATGGGCACTGATATGCAACACTGATGGCTGGTACTGATAGGTGGCACTGATATGCAGCACTCATAGGTGGCACTGACTGATGGGCACTGATGACTGGCACTGATGAGCACTGAATAATAAGAATTTGAAAGGGACCCTTTCAATGGACACTGTCACTTTGACCTGAACAGGCACTGGGAATAAATCATGTCTAATCTAATTTCCAACACATCTGATAATTTTATGAATGAGCAAATGCTTAGTCTGTATAAGAATAAGTGGATATGTAAATGATGTGAAAGGTAATGCTGCTGACCAACTGAACCGATGAATATCATAAGTGGAGAATAGGAAGTGTAACTGACACACTCGTAACTCTGCACAATGGCTTCTTTGTGTACCACCACTCCTCATCCCAACACCATGACATGAAAATTACAATTCTGACGTAATCACAAAAAGTGAAAACACGTTTTACAAATGGAACAGCTGGTCTTCATTTTCCTTTATTAGATAACACAACGGATCTATTTATCGGTCACTGACATCATACTCTGGGATGTATTCAGTTGCCAAGGAAAATATAATCCTTCAGAATGATTTCGTTCATAAAAATGCCTCCAGGCAGGATAGTATTTAAGGCTGGCCCAGAATCAGCAACCAGAAAATGTGGGAGATCTTTATTGTTGCAAAGAGAAAAAAAAAGTTTGCGTTGCTCTGAGAGACCAAAACCAGAAAAGATATATGTTTGAGGGACAACTCACTACAAGTACACAAATCGTCCGTTCCTCAGATTTCAGTATGGTGGCTGGCAAATCAAAAAAAAATTTATACTATGCTAAAATCACATTAAAATCACAGGTTCCGAGTTAATGTAAACACTACCATTGAACTTATTTTATTTGCTCCGTAATGGTCTGTTGAAAGTGTTTTAATAAATCTGTTTGACAATTGCAAAAAAATACCCATTAATTGGGTGATTAAACCTTCCTGTGCTCCCCGACTGGGCTGTACTCTTTACTGTTCCAAATACAGAACTCAATGTTAGTTCTGTAGTCTTCTCCTAGGGTGGCAACGAAGCTCCTCCATAGATGTTTAGAGAGCGTTGTCATTCTAGGACAGGAAGTAGGTTACTGGCAGGATCTAATACAATATTCTTCATTTCCCTGGCTCTCCTGGGCTCTGGGTGGACCCTTGGCATCTTCACATGATAACGTTGGAGAGCTGTGAATATTTAAACGGCGAAGAGGACCAGCTTCAAGGAACCAGTCATTTGGAGAGGAGGAAACTTGCACGAGTCAGGAATAAAGCTGGCCAAACATATTTAGCTTTTTTTTACAATGGAAAAAACTGATTCCTCCAGCGACACAAACAAGGTTGATAGAGGGATCCCCTCTGCCAGGATAATGTATTATGACAGCAGCACCCGTTGTCAGCAGTACCCGAACAAGGTCATTTGGAGCCCAGGGCAAAAAGGCCAAATTGTGTGCGCCTCCCCCCAAGATGTATAAGCATTATGTGTCAGCAAACCCCCCCCAAGCACTAATCAGCATGCTTACCCCCCGGGGCATACATTTTCCCTCCTCTCAGTACAAATCCACCCCCCTACTGAAATATCCCATCCCAGCAAAAATCGTTGCCCCCCCAGCTCCAATCCTCTCTCAACCCATATGCCCCCAGCACAACCCCCCCCTCCGCCAAAAAAAGTCCCCCCAGCACAAACCTTCTACCGCTCAAATTCCCCTCTTTCAATCCCTCATCCTAGACCAATCCCCCCCCCCTCCACCAAATTTTCCCTCCTAGCACAAATCTCATCACCCCCCCCCCCCTCTACCATATCACCTTTTCCTGCTCAAATCCCCCCTCCTAGCACAAATTCTCTTACCCCCTCCCAACACAAATCCCAAATCCCCCAAATCACTGCTCCTAGCAAACCTCCCCAAATTTCCCCTCCTAGAACAATTCTCACCCCCTTCCCCAAATTCCCCTTCCCAAAACAAATCCCCCACCCCCCCCCCAATCTCATCATGGTGCCCACTCACCTCACATGATACCACAGTCCCCAGGGCTGCCGCTCCTCCTGCACACTCCTTGTTCTGGCCCTGGTTGCCAGGATACACTGATCAGCAGCTGTTGGTGATTGGCTGTAGCCACTGATCAATGGAAAAATTTCCAACATGTTTTTTCAAGAGAAGTCGATTTTGGTTTGTTTCGCACAGGCTTCAGCTTGTAAAAGAGCAGTGTGAACAGCAAGCTATGACAAAGCTTGGAAACTAATACATTTTGTTGAACAGGGGAGCTCATATGCTGGCTGAAAATCGGTCAGTCCCTGTTTGAGGCTGGCTTCACACTATTGAGAATTGGATGTGGGTTTCCCTGAATCCAATTTGCATGTCAGGAGAGTGTGACCGGCTCTCTATAGAGCCGGGTCACACAGCTCCATGGTGGCTGCGGAGCAAATTGCACAGGAGTCCAAAAATTTGGACTGAAATCGGACCTGAAACGGTGAACAGGGACGCATCGAACCCCTGCTGTGAGACGCTCCATGCAAAGAATGTGAACCTAGTCTGAAGCTTTGATTACTTACATCTTTGTAGAGCTGCACAATTTTGGCTAAAATGAGAATCACACATTTTTTGCTCAGAATAAAGATCACGATTCTCGCGGAGTAACATCATCTTTCACATTTATACAAAAAATTGGGCTAACTTTACTGTTTCGGTTTTTTTTTGTATTGTATTTTTGTATTATTTTATATTACATTTGTTGCCCAGGCATCTATGTTATGTTGCTGCTATGTTGTGTTTTCTTACAGGGAAGGCCCCTTGTCTGATCTGGATTTTGGGGCATTCGTATGTCGCCTGGGGCGCAAAGAGGGCCAATGTAAGGCCTAATGGTCGTCACTTGGGGTTACCCAGGGAGGTGGCTAGAGTGCGCTGGATCGGTGTGCCTAGCATGTCTTGGAGCCAAGTCATGCCCAAAGTTCACCAGTTTGCTCGGCTGGACTGGGCCCCTGACATATTATTAGTACATGCTGGTGAGAATGATCTGGGTTTACGTTCTATGAAGGAATTGATCATTGGACATTAAGTTTGAATTTTTATGTTTATGTTCATTTTATCTGGATTAAAATTTTCTTTGGTCTGATGTGGTGGCTCGAAATCAGTGACGCATGGCCGTTTGGTTGTTAGTTTAAAGGCAGGAAGGGTGGAAAGTGTCTGGTATTGAAGTGGTTAAGCATGGCAAGGCAAGAGATTTTGATCTCTATATCTGTAATAGTTAATGCTTAGTAAATGCTTATGTCCCACTTCCTGTGTAGGGGTGACAACGTTGTAAGGTGGCTATGAAATTATCATAATTGTTGTCACCCTTTCCACCTCCCTGCCGCAACAGGACCACAGCTGTACATCATGATGCAGACATGCATGCAATGCACCAAAGCTCACCTACTGACAGCGCCAGTCATCACATTTACTGCAATAGATAGACATAAATGAAGAGTCACTTTGACATTTTAATACAGTTTTTAAAAAAAAGGTAAACCATGCCTTGCATTGTTACAATACAAGGCACTACTCTTCTTCATCGCCTGCACACAATGGACTCCAGCCTACACATTAAAATGGATAATTTTAGCATGCAGACATGTGCTAGCCAGCCCTTACTTCTACTTTAAGGCTCAGTTTACACTGCTGCGAACTGAAAGTCATGTGACTTGCAGTGAGAGTTTGCCAGGCGAATTCCTGGTGACTTGAGTACAACTTTGTTAGAAGTCTAGAATAGAAGAGAATAGAAGTTGGATAGAAGTCGCCTTAAAGTAGTACAGGTATCTTTTCTGAAGTCGGAGCAACTTCAGTAGTGCTAATTAAATTGATTGTAAAAGCAGAAGGTTCTTTATCTTAATACATTCTATGCATTAAGATAAACAAACCTTCAGTGTGCAGCAGCCCCTCTAAGCCCCCCTAATACTTACCTGAGCTCCATCTAGATCCAGCGATGTTGTAGTAGTGTCCTGGCGGCCTGTGACTCCCCGCCTCAATGGCTGAGACAGCAACGTGGTGCTATTGGCTCCCACTGCTGTCAATCAAAGTCGGTCAGCCAATGACAAAAGAAAGGTGGCGGGGCGTGGCTGGGCCATGGCTCTGTGTCTCAATGAACACAGGGAGCTGTGGCTTGGGTGCCCCCATAGCAAGCTACTTGCTGTGGGGGGCACTCAACAGGAGGGAGGGGCCAGGAGAGCTGAAGAGGGATTCGAGAAGAGGAGGATCTGGGCTGCTCTGTGCAAATCCACTGCAACAGAGCAAGTAAGTACCGTATAACATGTTTATAATTTTTAACTAAAAAAAAAAAACAAGACTTTTGTATGGCTAACATGGGATTTCACATGTCACTCAACTTGGGATCTCACAAGTCGAATCGCGAGTTGCACCAGTGTGAACCAAGCCTAAAGTAGACTTCAATTGATTGTTAAAGTGTATGAGGAGCCCTTGAAGGATGAAGAACAAGGAGCCACTCTGCCTGGAGAAAAAAAATAGCAGCAACTGAGAAATGAAGACTTTCGATATTTTAGATTAAAATAAATACTTTGTGCCAAGGAATAAAGAGTTCTACATCTTTGAAATATTTGGGTACGTGAATTGAATGTTTTGATGAGAATATTGGATAAAATAACAAACACAGCTAAAATAACTCATAAAGCTTAGTGAACTGATGCCTTTCTGTCATACGATACAAAAGATAATGAGAGAAGACAAACTGTGTTCCACAGCCGCAGAAATAAATTCAATCGAGTGGAATGAAAGTGGAAGATTCACAAATTTTGTTCTACTGCCAGTAAAGAAGTAATTGGAGATGTATGCATTTTGACCCCAACTGAGTTACTTGTTTCAGCAACAGGAATGCTGCGCACTAAGATGCAAAATAATCTTCTTTTATTAAAATAGCCAGTAGGAGTCTATTCTGTTCTGACATGTATAGCACCCCTGCCCTAGGCTGGCTAAATTTAGTGTATGGCTCTGCTGTATCCAGCTGAGCTGCAATTTGTTTTTTATATCTGGTCATGGCTTTTCCTAAGCCTGGGGGTTGATTGCTTCTGCCTGCCTCTGGAAGTATGGACTATTTTGTGGCCCTTTTGCACATAAGGATATTGATGGTGCCTGGCAGGTGATGTATTGCTTTAACCACCTCAATACCGGGCCAATTCTGACACTTCTCATGTACTTGTAAAAATCAACTTTTTTGCTAGAAAATTACTTAGAACCCCCAACAATTATATATTTTTTTAAGCAAAGGCCCTAGAGAAAAAAGGGGTGGAATTCTTTATGTCACACAGTCTTTGCGGAGCGTTTTTTCAAACACAATTTTTTTGGGAAAAATACACTTTAATGAATTTTAGTGAACACAAACACAATAATAATAATACCACTTTTTTGGTAAAATATAAAAGCTGATGTTACACCGAGTAAAGAGATACCAAACATGTCATGCTTTAAAATTGCGCACGCTCATGGAATGGCGATGAACTAAGGTACTTTAAATTATCCATACGTGATGCTTTAAAAGCTTTTGCAGGTTAGCAGTTTAGATTTACACAGGAGGTCTGGTGCTAGAATTATTTCTCTCGCTTTGACGTTCGCGGTGATACCTCACGTTTGGTGTGATCAGTGTTTACATATGCATGCGGGACTGACGTGTGCATTCGCCACTGCATGTGAGCGCTTTAAAAAATATATATATATATTTTTTTAAATTTTTAATTTTTTTTTGTATCCCTCTTTCCTACTCCCATCACACCCGTTACTTGTTGAAATGTTTTAACTGTTTGGTTTTGTTATGGTGGCATGTAGGACATGAGGGGCAGAGTTCTAACTCAACCGCACATATGACATTGCTCCACTAGGTATTTCGGTACTCTAGGGTCCACATATTGTTTACGGAGTAAAGCGGCGTCATGCATGGTTAGGCATCATATCGTTGGGTCAAAGTCATTTGTGGTGCAATTATGCGCTGCGTCATTAGTACAGGGGTGTACCCCGATTAAAGAATTTGTTTTTACATGTTTATAAATAAAGTTTTTTTAAAAAAAAAATAGCTATGACTTAGTAATATAAATTATTAAAAAAAAAAAAAAAAAAAATATATATATATATATATATATATGGTTGTAATTGTGCTACTTACCTCTTTTTAAGATGATACAGTTTTCACAGTTCCTGGTGAAGAGGGTCAAACGACTCAAGAACTGTGATCCACCCAGACCCCATCACTACAATCAGCTCGAAATACAAAAATTATATTATACTGATATACAGTATGTAATGTTCTGATGGGTGAGGCAAGCAGGTTAAAATGTGCAAAAGTGTACTGTGAGAAATTAATCACATTGAATTTTTGAATGTACCAAGGCCTTAAAAGGCTCCCTAGGAAAAGTTTTTCTTTTTTTAAAAGAAGGTTTTTAATATGTATAAATATTTTAATAAAATTAGCGATTTTAGAAAAGATATAATGTGTGGAATATATCTACTGTAATATATATTTTTGCATTAAAATTAATTTAAGTGTATTTTTTCCCAAAAGATTTTGTGTGGAAAAACCACTGTGCAAATACTGTGTGACATAAAAAAGTGCACCTGTTGCCATTTTATTCTTTAGGGTCTCTGCTAAAAAAAAAGTATAAAATGTTGGGGGGTTTCTATGTAATTTTCTGGCAAAAAATACAGATTTTTATTTGTAAACAAAAAGTGTCAGAAAAGGCCTTGTCTTAAAGTGGTTACAATTAAAAAAAAAAAATAGGAGTTTGAACAAATCCACTCTCTATGCAAATCTAAGATAAGAGAGTGCCTATTATAACATTTTCTGGGCCACATTAGCAGTTATTTGATTTAATTGAACTTGGAATTACTGTTAAAATCTGACAAAGCAATGCTTTGCTAAAATATATTTTTACTTCTGTATATTCAAAAATGATTTCATATTAATGGTGCAAAAACAGTGAAATATTTAAGACCTTTTGTCTGTTTTATGCTGCATTCTATTTTTCCTCAAACAAACAAAAAAGAAAAAAAAAACAATTATGTTCCGAATATGGTACCTTCATTCTCTCAAAACTGATATGATGGTGTCTAAATCACACATTCACATTCAGCTCTGTCGGTTTCAGTTTTATTCTATGTTAGCACCTGAACCCATTTCCTGAGGCTTTTATTCCTAAAACAACTTTAATTAGTCTTGAAAACAGCATTCTTTGATAAATGATTACCTGTGAATTGCATTAAACTTGTTTCCTATCAACAGTGCTATGACAGGACCACCCATGGAGATAGTAAATGATGTGTTTTCTCCCCGGTCCTCTTTACATTAGAAGTGTGTGCTGCCTTAGCTCCCACACAAATTAGTAAAACACTTATACAGTATACTGTAGAACTTTGATTGCATATGCTCATACATATGTTTGATGCTCTTCAGCGTCTAAAAATGCGTAGGAACATAAGTCAAAGAATCTGAAGGTAAGATAAGGACCCTGCGAGGGGGGCACTTAGTAGAACACGGTTTTTAATGGGAGGTATATATTTATCCATTAACTATGGTTGATATGATTTTTTTTTTTAATCTAAAGTAAGAAATACTTGCCTCAAGCCGCAGTCCACTGCAGGACCCCCTTCTTTCGTGTTGAACCTGGATTCTACGGTGAATGCAGCAAGTCATTGGCGCCCCTGCTCTTTATCTATTTCTCCATTTACTCTTTACTCACATTAGTGCTCGCCTCTGCGAGACCCACCCACTGGCAGGAGAAGACCCAAGACTAAGAGGGCCTAGCAAGTCCCATAAACAGCCTGAAGACTTTAGAAAAACATTGCCTGGAGTTGGGTTCTGTATTAAGCAAATGCTTTGTCCATGCAAGGCAAAGCAACAGGTTGGCTTACCTATCTTTTGTCCCTGCTTCCCTTCACTCCCTACTGCTCTTTGTGCCTACAGAAGCAAAGGGAAGAGACCTGATAAAGCTTGAAGCTGCTCTAGTTGGCGCTTACATAGATCTGAGGGCTCTCTTTTTACCTTGCTGGAGCCTGGTGATTGGTTGCTCAGGCAAAGGGAGAGATTCTCATGTTCCACCCTGCCTAGAAGTACCAGGTATTTCTCTTTGCTGGAGGCAGCCAAATGGATTTAGGGTCAAGGGAAGGGATGTGCAGATGAGGAGAACAAAATTTTGGAGAACTTGTTGCCTAGCCCTACATGTGTAAAGCACAGGCTAACTTTAGGGTCAGTGGCTGACATATGCAAGGTTGGTATCTCTGTCTGAATACATGGTCATTACGGTTCCCCTGCATTTTCTTTGCAAATTTGCCCAGGTAGGGATGTTAGGTTGGACACATTTGTAGACACATGGATGTCAATTTGGAATAGAGTAGTGACATTTACATGGCAGTTTAAAGAGGACGTAAACCCCCCAACCTATTGCTGTTTTTTCTAATAATTAAATGCTTTTAAACCTTGCCAAATGAGAGATATTTATAGTTGTCCAAAACTAGCTTTCTAGATACCTTTTTTTGCAGTTTTATTCTTTTGGCTCTTCCGGGTATCGTCCGCGCCATTCTTCTTCCTGTATGCTGAAGCCTTTGTGCACGTCATTTTCGCCCTTAGTTCGTTTGCCATAGCTGCTTCTTCCTCTCTATGCTGCTCTGGTTCACTCCCCTGTGTGATGTCTTATACAGTCACAAGGGGGAGAACCAGGAAGGAGGGGATCATGCTGCAGCATTGCGAGGCTTCGCTGTGTGCCATTCTGAGTGTCAGATAATGACACGGCAAGCAGAGGAAGCTGAAACGGCACACTTTGTGTGCCATTAAAGGAGATACCTAGTGTACAAGCGAGGACAACGTCACAGCACCTAGAAGGACGATTTACATCGCAAACACAACTGCGAGTGCACTTTCACAGGCAGCGATCAGCTGCCTGTGCTATCTAGATTAGATTGAGCTAAAGTAGTCGAGAAGGGTTTACAACCACTTTAAGCCTCCTTGTTATGTTTATATGCTTTGTCATTGTTTACAAAGCCCAGTAGCTCAAGCTCCAATTTACACATATGGCAGAGTGAGTCAAAGAGCTATCCTCTATCCCTGCCTGTTTAGGCGGGGTTCTCAAAACTTATAATGAGAAAGAATCAAAGAAAATAGCTTCGAATATGCTCTCTGTTTAGAAAACCCATAATACTTTATGACTGCAGTGTTAGGCTAGGTTCACACTTGCTCTTTCTCTTCATGGTGGATTGTTTTCAGAGCCAGCTGTTCAGGAGGGAGTCCTGCCGCCTCCTGAATGTCAGTTTTTTCTTCTTTTTGCCGAATATGCCACTCCATTGGCTTGAACTGGCATGTTTGACAGGAGGTACTGCTTATCAACTCAGCATGCCATTAAATGTGAAAGAGACCATATGGGTGCAGTCTGTATTAAATGTTTATTTCCAATAGAAAATGTTATGTTATGTAAAAAACAGATAAAAAATAAAATACTTAAAATGTACAAATAAACTATAAAGAATAAACCCTACACCATTATAAGTCCCTATTAAAGCTTTTTTTTTTTTAAGGGCATCTGATAAACACACATTTTTCCTGTGTAGGAGCCTAGGATGTCCTTTGCTTTCCCTTCTTGGAGTGATTTTATACGGATAGTTAACACTTTATATTACAGAAAATAAATCACATCTCTTGGAACAAAGCCGTCTTGGGAAACAGATATGTGAAACAACCTTAAGGTTAATTCTCTTTCATAGCGGATGAGTTATGTGTGCCAGAAATGTTACTCCCTCTCATTTCATGTCTTCGGTTACGTTAATGCTACATGTACCAGTTGGTTCAAGGTCTCTGAAGACATTTTACTCTCCAGAAGTCGTATGGAAACAGAAAATGTGGGTCTTTATTGCTGAAAAGCAGGGGTGTTGCTAGGCCTACAAAAGATCTGGGGCTAGAGCCCATAGCAGCGAAGTAAAGACAGTCATACGCTTCGATGGGCACACACATGTATATAATGTGTGTGTGTGTGTGTGTGTAACATTATATATTATCATTAAATCAGGGTACCCAAAGCCCCCCCTCATTACATCGGGGTCACCAGAGAGCTTGTCATGTTACCTGCAACAAGATGCAGATTGTTACATACAGAGAAGATTAGTGTATATAGAAGACAGGCTAGTGTATACAGAGAGGCTGGGAATACAGAGAGGAGAGTGGCTAGGTATACAGAGAGGATAGAGTAGGGAAGGGAGATGCTGGGTATACAGACTGGGGAGTATACAGAGAGGGGAGAGGCTGGGTATACAGAGAGGACAGATGCTGGGTGTACAGAGAGGGGAGCGTCTGGGTATACAGAGAGGGGAGATGCTGAGTATACAGAGAGGGGAGATGCTGAGTATACAGAGAGGGGAGAGGCTGGGTGTACAGAGAGGGGAGAGGCTGGGTGTACAGAGAGGGGAGAGGCTGGGTGCACAGAGAGGATAGAGTATACAGAGAAGGGAGATGCTGGGTATACAGACTGGGGAGTATATAGAGAGGGGAGAGGCTGAGTATACAGAGAGGGGAGAGGCTGGGTATACAGAGAAAGGGGAGATGCTGGGTGTACAGAGAGGGGAGAGGCTGGGTGTACAGAGAGAGGAGAGGCTGGGTATACAGAGAGGGGAGTATACAGAGAGGGGAGAGGCTGGGTGTACAGAGAGGGGAGAGTATATAGAGAGGGGAGAGGCTGGGTGTACAGGGAGGGGAGAGAGAGAGGGGAGATGCTGGGTTTACAGAGAGGGGAGAGGCTGGGTGTACAGAGAGGGGAGAGGCTGGGTATACAGAGGGGAGAGACTGGGTATACAGAGAGGGGAGAGGCTGTGTGTACAGAGAGGGGAGAGGCTGGGTGTGCAGGGAGGGGAGAGGCTGGGTATACAGAGAGGGGAGTATACAGAGAGGGGAGAGGCTGGGTGTACAGAGAGGGGAGAGGCTTTGTGTACAGAGAGGGGAGAGACTGGGTGTACAGGGAGGGGAGAGACTGGGTGTACAGGGAGGTGAGAAGCTGGGTGTACAGAGAGGGGAGAGGCTGGGTGTACAGAGAGGGGAGAGGCTGGGTATACAGAGAGGGGAGAGACTGAGTGTACAGAGAGGGGAGAGGCTGGGTGTACAGAGAGGGGAGAGGACGTGTGTACAGAGAGGGGAGAGGCTGGGTGTACAGAGAGGGGAGAGGCTGGGTGTACAGAGAGGAGAGAGGCTGGGTGTACAGAGAGGAGAGAGGTTGGGTTTACAGGGAGGGGAGAGGCTTGGTGTACAGAGAGGGGAGAGGCTGGGTGTACAGAGAGGGGAGAGGCTGGGTGTACAGAGAGGGGAGAGACTGGGTGTACAGAGAGGGGAGAGACTGGGTGTACAGAGAGGGGAGAGACTGGGTGTACAGAGAGGGGAGAGGACGGGTGTACAGAGAGGGGAGAGGCTGGGTGTACAGAGAGGGGAGAGGCTGGGAGTACAGAGAGGGGAGAGGCTGGATATACAGAGAGGGGAGAGGCTGGGTATACAGAGAGAGGAGAGGCTGGGTATACACAGAGGGGAGAGGCTGGGTATACAGAGAGGGGGAGGCTGGGTATACAGAGAGGGGAGAGGCTGGGTATACAGAGTTTCCCCCTCCCTCTTGGTCTGCACTTACCTGCTCAGGAGCTCTGTGTGAGAAAGTTGCTCCCGACTCTATGACATGGGCAGAGCAAGGGAGGAGACTCACTCACACTGATCTCCCTTCTCTGGCTGTCAGTGAACCACCGAGTGCAAAGTACTTAGTGAGAGTGCCGCAGCTGTGCGGGAAGCACTGTGTCAGACAGCCCGGGACACTCTCACTGTAGGGCCGGCCTTGGACTCGGGGCTATGGGCCCCAGATTCGGGGCGCCAGCCTCTATAGCCACTGCTGAAAAGTATCATTAATACACTTTGTCAACATTTGTTGCGTGAACCTCTCGGAGATTCCTTACTCCTTTTTCCTGTATTGTGAATACTTTGTACTGGTGGGTTATTGTTATGAATGACAACCCCCGAGTTGATAAGAGTCCAGCAAGGCATGAAGTGACAGCGTCTTCACCATAGCACCCCCACAAGGAATGATAGGCTGGTGACCCTTGTTGCATAGCTCCCAACTGTCCCAAGGATGCATGCACTGTCCTGTAACCATTTGTGGAGGCCACAAGGATGGTGAGAAGCGACAATGCATGCATCAGTGACGCTGTCCCTCTAGTCTTCCTGCTGGAGCACACACTTTGTGGAATCATGGACAGGGCACTTGAGACAGAACAGCGGGAGGAAGAGGAAGGATTCCTTTCCTCTGAAGGCCCCCTTTATCCAGATAGCATTCCTGCGAGCCCGCCAAACATACAGGAAGAAGAGGAGGAGGAGGATTGTGTCAGCATGGATGTAGAGGTTAACACTTTGATGATCAATAATATTTTTGGTTTAGGGCACCACCACCCACGGCCCAATTTTTCTGCCCCTGTATAACAGGGGCATGTAATTAAAATTTTTGGTTCAATATTTCAACGCAGGGCCCGTTCCTGCACACAACAAGAGTAAAGCCCCATACACACGTGCGGATTATCCGAGGACCAGGTCCGTCAGACCATGTCCGTCATACGTTGTCTGATGTTGGTTTTGCGTACACACGGTCGGACAAAGTTGTCGGAAAATCCGATCATTCTGAACGTGGTGACGTTTGTTGCCTACGACGGGACTACGTAGAGGCTAGTAGCCAATAGCTTTGGTCTTGTAATGTGATCTGAGCATGCGTAGCACTTTTTCCGGTCGGAATTCGCTACACACGATCGGATTTGGTGTGATCGGACTTTGTTGTCAAAAAATCTATCCAGCAGGAGATAGGACTTTGTCCGTCAGACAATCTGACGGAAACTGTCCGATGGTGCCTACACGGTCTGATTTTCCGACAACATTGTCCGATAGGACAGAATCCATCGGAAAATCCTACCGTGTGTATGGGGCTTTACTGTGAGGGCTTACAGTGTTCTGGCGCCACCAAAACCAAAGGCCCAATTTTTCTGCCCCTGTTAAACAGGCATGATATTTAAAGGAATATTACATTTTTATTGTTTCACTTTAAATATTATAAAAATC
This sequence comes from Lithobates sylvaticus, assembly GCA_028564925.1. NCBI lineage: Eukaryota > Metazoa > Chordata > Amphibia > Anura > Ranidae > Lithobates > Lithobates sylvaticus. The sequence continues at coordinate 54,283,379 of CM053031.1, read as the reverse complement.
ACTGCTCTTGAAAAAATGGTTGTTTTAAAAACTTATTTTGCATTGATTCATGTCCCCTGGGACAGGACCCGGGTCCCCAAACACTTTTTATGACAATAATTTGCATATAAGCCTTTAAAATGAACCCTTTAGATTTTTCACATTTGTGTCCCATAGACTTTAACAGTTCACTCGCACACATCTTTTGCCTGTTTGCATGTTCTGCTGCGAACATAACCAGGGGGTGATACTAGAGAATAGGGATGAGCCAAACACACCCCTCCCCGGTTCAGTTCGCACCAGAACATGCAAATAGGCAAAAAGTTTGAGCAAACATGCAAATCCTATTAAAGTCTATAGGACACGAACATGAGAAATTAAAAGTGCTAATTTTAAAGGCTTATATGCAAGTTATTGCCATAAAAAGTGTTGGAGACTAGGGTCCTGCCCCAGGGGACATTATTACTATACTATATATAGTATTAATGCAAAAAAAAGGTTTTAAAACAACCATTTTTTCAAGAACAGTTAATAATATTTAAAGTGAAACAATAAAAATGAAACATTCCTTTAAATATCGTGCCTGGGGGGTCCCCTTAGTCTGCCTGTAAGGTGGCGCATTTGTGCGATGTCTAGAACAGTGCTGCAGCAAAATTACATTTCTAAAGGAAAAAATTACATTTAAAATTGCTTGCGGCTGTAATGTATTGCTGGCTTCTGGCAATATAGATGAAAAATCAAGGAAAAAATTCCCCCTCCCCCCCAAGTCCTTACCAGGCCTTTCGGGTTTGGTTTGGATTCTAAGGGGAACTCCATGACCAAAATTTTAAAAATAAACAGCGTGGTGTCCCCCCCAAAATCCATTCCAGGCACTTTGGGTCTGACATAGATTATAAGGGGAACTCCACGCCAAAATGTAATAAATAATTTGCGTGGGGTTGGCCCCAAAATCCATACCAGACCCTTATCCGAGCAAGCAGCCTGGCAGGCCAGGAAAGGGGGGGGGACGAGCGAGCGCCACCCCCCCCCCCCCCCCTCCTGAACCATACCAGGCCGCTTGCCCTCCCCTTGGAAGTGGTTTTCTAACTAGATTAAATAATGGTTGAAGCTAGAGCTTGTGCTTGGGCTCAGAACCCTAAACTTGTTTTTTTTGCAGCTCCAGATAACAACTGATGTCAGCTGCCATCTAGAGCTGCACTGTCCAGCCACTGTACACTATTTATGGCTATTGGATCTCAATTATATTTTTTGTTGCAAGATAAAACCTGCTTTGTCTTTTTGTATTTACTGCCTATTAAAATGTTCTCATACTGTCCCAATTCTAGCCAGTTTCTGACAAACACATGCCTGCAGTTTATATTTTTAAATTATTTGAGGAATAATTGTGCATTTGAGGATTGGGAAGGGTTTAGGGTATGTGTGGTTGTGGCTTTGAGGTATTTTTGTGTTTTCCCTTTTGACCTTTACTTAACATTTTAGAACTGTGCAGTGTGGTAAAATAAGAATCAAACTATACTGTGAAACTGTTTTGTCACTGACCAATGTGTACAAAGATGAGGACTTTAGCTTTATATTCTAAACATTCTTAGCTTTTAGATCTGTTTTGGCTGCTACTTTCGCCAATTAATTCATGCCTATTAACTAATGCTGGATTTTTAAAAAATCAGGTGTTGCAGTCTAAACTACCTTAAAAAGCCTTTTTTTCAAGTTGAAATGAATCAGATTTATGTTATGCTGTTGTATGCAAGCCAAGCTTATTGTAAAAATTGAGAGGACAATTACACATAAATGTGTTACTCCAGAATGCAGTGTAGCTGACACTGTCCTTGAAAAATGTAATGTTTAGTAACACCACATACAGCTTAAAGGCATCTCCCAAGCGTGTAATGGATTGAAAATGGATTAACTGGGGGTATAGGGTTCTGTATATAAAGGTTTTTTCTTTCTTTATTTTTTTCTACTGCTTGAACTAGATGGTTTTGTATCTTTTTTTAACCTGACTATGTAACTATGTAATTTAAAATATGGGTGATTTTTTTTTCATGTCACTCTTGAAGCTGCATTAAAAAGACCCTCTCCCTAAGATACATTTATTTTGTCTTTTGCTTTGTTAAATGTTCCTCATGGCAGTGCCTAGCTCCCCATGCCCACTTTTGACAATAACTTGCCTATTAGGCTATAAAATGGAAAGAGTTTTGTATCTATAGATATCAGTGGGGTTTACTGCTAAATTATGGGTTTCCAGATTTCAAGTAAGATTCAACAAACCATCAGTGAAGCCCAAACAGATTTATTCATCCCTAGCTAGGAAGGTGGGATGGTGGGAAGCTGTGGACCTGTACAGATAACTGTACTAAAAATATGGCTATCCTTTAATCAGTGGCAGGCCATCCATTAGGGGTGCCGCTCCTTTAATCCATGTGCCTGACCCCTAATCTACATGCAGGTTGCCGGACACATGGATTTCAATGTTTTTTTTTGAAGCACATGATTAGAGTCTGAGGCTTTAATTGGGTTCAAAAAAGGGCTCGGGCGCAGAGCACTGCACCCCGAGCCTACCCAGTTGTGTGACAACAACAAATCAATATTCGCTATTGTCTTTCTGCGTCTCCTCCCAGGGAGAGCTGTGCCCGGGAGCCATGTTTGGGGAGCTGTGACCAGAGAGCCAGGGAGCTGTGACCAGGGAGTCAGGAAGCCATGATCAGGGACCCGGGGAGCCGTGACCAGAGAGCTGGGAAGCTGTGACCAGGGAGCCACGTTCGGGGAGAGCCGTGTCCGAGGAGCCATGTCCGGGAGCTGTGACCAGAGAGCCGGGGAGCTATGACCTGGGTGAGTGTGGGGTGAGCTATGACTAAGTATTCGTTGTGATGTGAAACGCGTTAGTTGTTCTCCCCTGTTTTCTATGCATAAGATATGACTGTTTTTGTATCTTAATCTTTCAATAAAGATGCCTTCGGCGGTGTGCGGCCGTCCAAGATTTTTCCTTCCTGCGGAGTCAACCATGTTTACATTCATTCTGGAATATGTCTGTCTCTGCCTGGAGGGGTTTGTTTGCGCCACACCAAAAATTTTAGCACCAGCCGCCACTGCCTTTAATCATTGTAAACAGATGTCATATTGTAAGTGCTGAAAATAATCATCATCATCATAAAAATAATAAAGCCTAGCAGAGCCATACTGCCACCATGGATTATTCATGTATTAACATGATTTAAGATTGTAAGCTCTAATCAGCAGGGTCCTCTGATTCCTCATGTATTGAATTGTACTGTCTGCTGTAAAGCGCTGAGCAAACTGTTGGCGCTTTATAAATCCTGTATAATAATAATAATAATAATGATCAAATAGACAAAACAGAGCGTTAGCCAAAACCAAAGGAAATGGTGGGCAGAGGATTTGCCATGTGTAATTCTATAGCTAACCCTGAATATTGATTCAGCAAAGCATTTGCACTCAATCATCAGCCGCTAGTCTTATAAGAACATTATGGATAGTGGAAAAAAAACGTCTGCTTCTCAGAATAGGTGTCTACCTACGGTGTTGTTTATGTAACCTTCAAGCAGACTGGGACTGCAGAGCCTCATGTTACTGAATGAACTGCAGCTAGCCTATAAGCCAACTAATCCTGAATGGTTACATAAGACAGAGGCTCAACTGATTCATTATAAAATATCCCAAAAGGAAATCTTCTATGACTGATTCATTTATATTAAGGCAGAACTCCAATCAGACAAAATAACCTTTTTACCTGCCAAATATTTGTGATCCTGTTCAGTTGTTCCTGTGGTTCAGCCACACTTTGGGGTGCATTTATAATACAATTACATTATTTCACACACATTTGTGCAGGCTGGATACATTTTCCTGCATTTTCTGTGGTAAATACAACATTCCCATACCTCCCAACTGTCCCTGATTGGATCAAAGTCCCTCTGTCCCTCTTTCTGCCTCATTTGTCCCTCATTTTGGTCTGATCTATATAGTTTTTATCTTTCAAAAAGTGTTTCTTAGTTCTAAACCTTTCATCCAAAATTCTAAATTGCTGCATTTGTAAATTTCAAAAGGCAATATAAAGGAATAGTAGTGGTTAAAAAAAAGCACTTGTGCGTTTAACCAATCATTCTTTTTGTACAATTCTTCTTTAAGGGGAGCGTGGCCAGGGGTGTGTCCTATGCCTGCATACTTTTGCTAATAGGTGTCCCTCATTCCCATTTTAGAAAGTTGGGAGGTATGCATTTCTTTGATTGTCAATTCTTTCTAGTGGCAGAAATGCAGTATATTTTCTCACTGAGCTAATTCATAAAATTAAATAGCATTTTGGCCACTAGATGGAGCTGATGATCATAGGAATTAATCTCTTATGCCCCATACACACGAGCAGATTTTCCATCGGAAAAAACTTGGATGGTTTTTCCGACGGAATTCCGCTGAAATTCCATACACACGGAATTCCGCTGAAATTCCATACACACGGTCACACAAACGTTCTCTGAACTTTCGACCTTCAAGAACACGGTGACGTACAACACTACGACGAGCCGAGAAAATGAAGTTCAATGCTTCAGAGCATGTGTCGAATTGTTTCCAGGCATGCGTAGGAATTTTGCACGTTGGAATTGGTACAGACGATCGGAATTTCCGTTTTTGAACTTTTTCCGACCGAAAAATTGAGAACCTGCTCTCAATCTTTTGCTGGTGGAAATTCTGCGTGTTTGGCCTACTAGCTTCCTCAGGACCTCATCATGTTGACAGCAAAGATAAAGTGGCCTAGCCAAAAAAGAAGCCACAGTAAAAAACATTGAATACATAAAGCATCATAATATACCATTTAACCGCTTGCCGACCACCTTCTGTAGATATACGTCAGCAGAATGGCACGGCTGGGCAAAGTAACGTACCTGTACGGGTACTCGCCGCAAGCTCCGTGACCGCGGGACCCGCGGACTCGATGGTCGCTGGGTGCCGTGATCGTGTCATGGAGCTGAAGAACGGGGATATGTCAGTGTAAACACATATCCCCATTCTTTCTAGTGACATGTCACTGGTCGTCTGCTCCCTCTCATCGCGAGCAGCGATCAGTGTCGTGTCACTGCTAGCCCATCCCCCAGACAGCTAGAATCACTCCCTAGGACACAATTAACCCTGCCCCCTAGTGGTTAACCCATTCACTGCCAGTGACATTTTTACAGTAATCAATGCAATTTTATAACATTGATCGCTGTATTAATGCCAATGGTCCCAAAAATGTGCCAAAATTGTCCGATGTGTCCGCCATAATGTCGCAGTCACGATAGAAAAAATCGCTGATCGCCGCCATTACTAGTAAAAAATAAGTTATTAATAAAAATGTCATAAAACTATCCCGTATTTTGTAGACGCTATAACTTTTGCGCAAACCAATCAGTAAACACTTATTGCAATTTTTTTTACCAAAAATATGAAAATGTGTTGATATAGCCTCTATGTTAAATATCAAAAAGGGATAGGGGTGGGTATCATCATCCTAAGCAATTAATGTAAAGAGATAGGTGCTTCTGTATGGACTAGACCAAAAATTTGTCGAAGAATATGTCTTGCCTAAACTGAGGGAGAAAAATAATTTTTATATTTTTCGGGGGGATATTTATTATAGCAAAAGGTAAAAATAATGCGTTTTTTTCAAAACTGTCGCTCTTTTTTTGTTTATAGCGCAAAAAATAAAAACTGCAGAGGTGATCAAATACCACCAAAAGAAATCTCTATTTGTGGGGGAAAAGGGACATCAATTTTGTTTGGGTGCAACGTTGCACGACCGCGCAATTGTCAGTTAAAGCAACGTGCTTTAAAAAAAGTGCTCTGGTCTGTGGCCAGCCAAATGGTCGGGGGCTTAAGTGGTTAATATCTCTCTGTGTCAACTTACATATCGTTTAAACAGTATAGCCTAGAGATGGTGGTATTTTTTAGATATTTTTTGTGGTCATTCCCCTCTGGTACCAGTCCAATTTTTTTAAAGGTTCCTTTCAGTAATTATTGCTAGCGGCTATAGCAGCCGCTAGCAATAATCGCAAGAGAAACTGGCAGGCTGGTTGTACCCAAGTTGATCGATCAATCAACTTGGTACATTCAGCCTGCCCATTTACGGTTTTAAATCTCGAACCATGTATGGCCGGCCTTAGCGGAATCATGGGTACAAGAATAGAGTAACTAACACAACAAACGGCTTCTTTGGAGGTAAGCGCTACACAGTACCGTAGTCATTTTTAAGCCTTTTAACATTTTTAAGCTTGGAGTCACGGCAGTCTAATTTTTTACCAGTATAGTGAGCTCTAAAAATGGTGGTCCTTTACATGTTTTTTTTTTTTTTCACATATGCTGAGATGAAAAATAAAATCAAAAAATCAGACTCTTAACCTTTTGTGCATCCCTTTTCTTCTTTTAAAACTCTTAAATATTGGCCAAAGCACCTCCCAGAGGCCTCTTCATTTATGAGAGCGGCATACCCTGAGTCACTGCACTCTACTTATATTCCACGCAACACTTTGGGAATAAACTCACTTTTTGGATCCAGCACCTCCATCCCATTCTTTCTGGATCACTGGCTGGACAAAATTACAAATTCTTTGGCAGGGGAAAAAAAAAATTCCCGTATATATGTGTACTCAGTTGGCTTCCTGCAGTTCAGCTTGAAGCCAGTTTGTTTCATGCTGTAAAATAGTTCTGGATTGTATTACCCTTTTATGCCTACTTATTTATATTCAGCTTTGGAGTTATTGCCACTAATCCTTCAGGAAAAAACATGATAAAGCAATTTGCTTCACGTTTTTTTTACCCAATTTCCCAATATGGGCTTTGAAAAGGAATGTGTGTGTTTCCTATAAATCAAGCCTGCAAACCTCACACATTTTCATTTTGACACTCAGAATGCAAACTCAGAAGGCTTATCTTAAAACTCAGCGGGGAGGCTGGAATTCATTTCTATGAAACCCCTTGCTATATTTCAAGCAGAGTGGGTGGATTTCCAGCATCGCAAATGTTTGTGTATTACAAAGTATTTGCTATGGTGACAAAAACCGTACAGAAACATCCCATTAGCCACAGACAGGAAGTCTCTGCAGATTGTTCCGATTATACACACTAGAAACACAATCTAGCAACAGTTTTACCTGTCAGTCATTGTACTAGAAATGATCGATCTTTTAAACTTTTTATTTCTTTTGCCAGAAAGAATGGTGGAGGCCAGGTTACACTTTCTTGGACCTCCTTTCCAAACACATGTAAAGCAGACCTACCATTAAAATCTACACTGCCTATTAACCACTTAAGGACCAGGGTTATTTTTCAAACTTGTTTAAAACAAGTTAAAATCTTTTTTTTTTTTTGCTAGAACATTACTTAGAACCCCCAAACATTATATATATATATATATATATATATATATATATATATATATATATATATATATATATATATATATATATATATATATATATATATATATTTTTTTTTTTTTTTTTTCAGAGAATAAAATATAGGTCATTGTAATACTTTAGGTCACACCGTATTTGCACAACGGTCTTACAAACACATTTTTTGGGGGAAAAATACACATTTTCGAATAAAAAAATAAGATTTATATTGTGAAAGATAAGGTTACGCTAAGTAAATTGATTCCCAACATGTCATGCTTCAAAATTGCACCTGCTCGTGGAATGGCGACAAACTTTGACTCGTATGTAGCGCCGGGCTCCTGACGAGCACGCGCTATGTGTTTTGCAAATTTAATGTTCCTGAAACCACAGTTGGGTTTTAGGGTTAATTATACCAAATTATGGTTTCAGTACCTGTCTGGCTGGATTGCACTGGGTTCTGCTTGGCCATAGGTGTCGCTGTCACTTCTGGAAAATACGAGAACGCAGTTTGGCTGGGCCCATTGAGTGCCAATCTCTCTCGGAACCAACCAGATGAGTGTCGTCTTGCTGTGCATTCTGGGAGAGGGTACTTAAAGGAACTGAGATCACGTGCTTCTGGGTTCCGGTCCAGAAGATCTGTCTGTTTGTTCCTGGTTCTCCTGACCAGCCCCCAGGGCTCTCATGGCCTGGGGTGCGGATCCATCCAATTCCGAGTCTCGGGGCTGGCTAGCACAAGGCAAAGTAACTGGAAGGAGGATTCCAAGGTGGTCCGGTGCCGTCTCATCTGTGGAGAGGCCCAGCAACTGAGAAAGCAACCAGGGGAGGACTCTTTGGGAGAGGGCCACACATAAGGCTGGTTCCTCGGCAAGAGCCTGGAAGTTAATTTGAAAGACACCAAGTGAATCTATACTTGTACGGTATTGCCAGACTGGCTGCAAGATACTGGTACCGTATGAGGGCTCTCTAAGTTTGTCTACCTCCTTCAGTTACAACAAGTCTGTGGCAGAGACTTTGCTCTATTTGAACACTCTATCGGCTGCTAGGCCTAGTGAAAGAAGGTTTATCCGATAGCTGTGAAAATCTAGTTGTGAATGGCTATTCTCTGGATTTCTATAGTGAGAGACTTTCAGTTTTGAGCAGTTCCAAGAGTACCCGAACTTTCTACCTAAACCCTCTATCCTTCATTTTGAGACTGTGTTTGTCTACCCTTTTGCAAATAAAAATCCAGTGTCAGCTTCTGCAATTCTTTGGGCCATCTACCTCGGGAAACCCTAGATGCATACGAGGTCAAGAAGGTAACGGTAAGCCCAAAACAAACCAGCATCTCCTTCGGGGGGTTAGTGCTACACTTAAAAATCTGCATAGGAGACGTTTATAAATGTCTACAGGTTACCAGTTTTGAGTTACAGAAGAGGTCTTTTGCTAGAATTATTGCTCTCGCTCTAACGATCACGGCGATACCTCACATGTGTAGTTTGAACACTGTTTACATATGTGGGCGCGACTTACGTATGCATTTGCTTCTGCGCCCGATGGGACGTGGCGCTTGTAAAATAAATAAGATTTTTTTTTTCATTTTTATTTTTTAGTTTTATACTGTCCCTTTAAAAAAATTATATTTGGATCACTTTTATTCCTATTACATGGAATGTAAAATCCCTTGTAATAGAAAAAAGCATGACGGGACCTTTTTAATGTGAGATCTGGGGTCAAAAAAACCTCTCACATTTACACTTAAATGTAATAAAAAAACATTTTTTTTTTTTCAATAAAAACAAAAAATTCCCCTTTAAGGCCGTTGGGCGTAAGTGACGTTTGACTCCAGACTTGCTCCTTTCATTTCTCACGGACAACCTGGGTGCTGGCTGCCACAACCCATCTCCACTCTCAAAAGTATGAAAAATGTAATCCACACTCCAAAACTTAGCTTTTCTTTCTGTGTTTAATAATTGTCAAAAAAAGATTGCATACATTGATGTCTCCACCTGAAACCAACTTTACTTGCTGCGTTTCACCACTGCTGGCATGCTCACGAGGATAGGGGAAGTCTTTTTTGACAACTATTAAACACAAAAAGCAGAGCTAAGTTTTGAAATGGGGCTTATTTTTATTTATTTTTTTATACTTTTGACAAAATTTTGTAGTCACATTAAAAATTACATGTAACCGCTAACTGAATGACATTTTGCATTTTCTAAAAAAAAATTGTTATTTTCACCTTTTTTTTTGCATCTCAGTGCTAATCTCCTGCAGTCTTTTTGCAACCACTCCCTGCCTACCTGAACTCTAGTGACTGGCGCATGCTTTATTTTCAGGCTGAGTTCCTTGAAGGTGGCGACAGCGGAACATGTACAGTATGCAGAATGTGCGTTAACACAGTGGCTTGTAGTCTTCATTGGAAGCCCATAATGATTAAGCAGGTGAATTTGAAAGTACTTTAAGTTGTTAAAGCGTGTATGAGATTTTAGTGATTGGGTATTTTTATGGTACATACTGCAGTAAAAATGAACATAACTGCTCAATAAAAAATATACTACACTTACCTTTAAGGTGTACATATTAAATAAACAAATATAACATAAATAAAATATAATTTTGGTATAGCTCCCAACTGTCTCTGATTTGGAACAAAGTCCCTCTGTCCCTCTTTGTTCCTCATTTGTCCCTCATTTTGATCTGATCTTTATAAAATGCACTTTTTATCTTTCAAGAAGTGCTTCCCAATGCTTAACCTTTCATCCAATTTCTATTATGCTGCATTTGTAAATTTCAAAAGCCAATATAAAGGAATAGTAGTGGTTAAAAAAAGCACTTATGGGTTTAACCACTTCCCGCCCGGCATATAGCAGAATGACTGCTGGGCGGTAGTTCAGTTATCCTGACTGGGCGCCACAGTCTGACACACCGCTACACCAATCTCGGTAAAGAGCTTCTGACGGCTGATTACAATGTAAACAGGAAGAGCCGCTCATTGGCTTTTCCTTACTCGAGTCTGACAGACGCGAGTAGAGGAGAGACGATCGGCGGCTCTCCTGACAGGGGGGTCTGTGCTGATTGTTTATCAGCGCAGCCCCCCCCCCGCGCGGATGCCCACACTGGACCACCAGGACCATCACAACAGATGGATCACCAGGGATGCCACCTTAGACCGCCAGGGATGCCAGTAAGTGCCCAAACAATGCCAATCAGAGCCCACACATATTGCCAGTCAGTGCCAGTCAGTCAGTACCTGCCAGATGTCTCCTCATCAGTGATGCCCAGCAGTGCCATCTATCAGTGTCCATCAGTACCACCCATCCGTGTCCATCAGTGCCATCTATCAATGCCCATCAGTGCCCCCTATCAGTGCCACCTATCAGTGCCCACCCATGCCACTCATCAGTGCCACCCATAAGTACCCATCATGTGTCCCCAGTGCCACGTATCATCAGTGCCACGTATCAATGCCACCTGTCAATATCACGTGTCATCATTGCCACATGTTAGTGCCACGTGTCCCCAGTTCCACGTATCAGTACCACCTGTCAGTGCCACGTGTCATCAGTGCAATGTATGTATTTTGGGGCGTTATTAGTGGTATACACATTTCATCTGCGAAAAATAACATATTACAATGATTATTATAATAAAATTCCTACTTTTGTAAAGAATTGAGGGAAAAATAAACATCCGATCACACAATTTTAATATTAAACAAAAAACTTTATTTGTTACTATCAAATATTAACTAAATATTACTTATTCTCTTTTTTTTTTTAATTTGAAAAATATACAGCTCAACCGGAGCTAACGTAGCTCATAAAAAAAAAAAAAATCAGAGGTGCCGAAAGGTTTGGGAGGAGTTGACTCCCTCGTTAGGTGCATTGACCACATCCATGGCATGGCCATATTGTGACCAGGTGGAGGTAGATGCATGGTCATTGGGCTGCCAATTAGAAGGTGGTGGTGGTGTTGGCAGACGGTAGTAATTGGTTGGTGGCGGTGTAGGCAGAGGAGGGTAATTAGGAGGTGGTGCTGAAAACCGAGGAAGTGCTGGCAGATGGGGCGGGGGGGGGATTAGCATAAGGACCATATGGTGGGGGAGGTTCAGAGGACCTATATGTGGTGGTTGGCGGGATGAAGGTCGCAATGTAGCGTATAGTGCCTGACAGCATGTCTGCCTGGAGCTCTGATGGAACCTTCTCCATCAGACCTTCCAGACACCTAGCAGACACTTGAACATGGGACCTATTGCTGGTCATCCTGTCCGACATACCGGCCATAATGTCCAGCATTCTGTTAAAATCCGGTTCCGGAGCCCTCCTTCGTGTTCCTCTAGCTGGCACACGAACAGGAATAGGTGGTGTGGACTCCTCGTCACGGTCTCCCACAGGTGTTGTTGCTGTAGAGCGTGCCGGAGTAGACAACTGGCTCTCCGGATCTTGTCCTTCTTGTTCACCGCCTGATGCCTGGCTTGCTTGTGGGTCCAAATTATTTTGGGAGCTGTCCTCCCAGCTGTTTTCAGTACTGAAAATAGGAATTAATTATTAGAACTTTCTCTTTACATTTTGTTTAATGACATTTGTACAGATGATAGCTTACCGCCCCAAAGCCACCAATGGCCGAAGGAACTCCAGTTCTCTAGCATACATGTACTCTCTTGGAGCACATGCTGCAGATCCACTCCTACATTCCCTGGTCAGGCGTACATGTCGTGTGTAGGCATCCCGTAAGCTTTTCCACTTGAGTTTTAGCATTTTAACTGTCAAAACACAAATTAAAATATATATATTTATTTCTTTGTAGGTACCTAGCAACTGGACAATCTATATCAAGTCTGCACTATAGCTTTCGGATAGGGAAATCAACAGCTAGTTATATAGTTCGTGACACCTGCTCTGCAATTTGGGAGATTTTGAAGGATATCGTGTTTAAAAAACCGACATCAGAAGAGTGGTCACAGATATCGGAGGTTTTCCTGCAACGCTGCAATTTCCCTAATTGTGTCGGAGCAATCGATGGGAAACATATCAGGATCATTAAGCCCATGGGAAGCGGAAGCCAATACTTCAACTATAAAAAATATTTTTCTTTTGTTTTGATGGCGGTTGCGGATGCCAATTATTGCTTCCGGTACATTGACATTGGTTCGTATGGCAGCAGCGCTGACTCTGCTATTTTTAACAATTCCTCATTTGGACACCTCCTACGTACTGATTGTCTGGACCTTCCGGCAAGCATGCCACTCCCGGGCACAAATGGCCCTCCCCTACCCAGTGTGTTTGTTGGAGATGAGGCCTTTGCTCTGAGTGAGCATCTACTACGGCCTTACTCAGGGCACAATCTAAATGAACAGAGGAGTGTGTTCAATTACCGTCTAACACGAGCACGTCGTGTGGTAGAATGTGCATTTGGCATATTGTCAAATAAATGGCGGGTACTGCACACTCCGATTGTTCTGAATGTGCAAAATGCAGTCTCTGCTGTAAAGGCTTCATGTGCATTGCATAATTTTGTAAGGCAGCGGGATGGATATGATTTTGAGGAGCCAGTACTTGAGAGTATGGAAAGAGCGCATTGGACCGGTGTGCGTGGAAACAGACAAGGGACACATGTCAGGGATCAATTTGCATCCTACTTCATGTCTCCAGCAGGACAGGTCCCATGGCAGCTTGAGGCAATTCAATAAATTATTTCTTTGTTATAATAATAAAACCGTATACTATGCTATGTGAATAATTAATAAAATTGCTTGATTTATTGTGAAGAAGTTCCGTGTTTTTTTTTTAAATATATATTTATCTTTGTGTGCAGTATCCATACAATATACACTAGGGGTCAGAGTGTGCCATCATGTATTTGTGACATGCTGACTATACTATACTCATACTCCTATGCATAGGCCCCTTTCACACTGAGGCGTTTTTCAGTCGCC